>CM063182.1:49056840-51456840 GCA_031835075.1 Saguinus oedipus
ATAAAAATTCATATACCTAGATAGTAGCATATTCTACAGTGCTTGGAACTGTTATTACTCAGTACTTGGCTATTTAAGACAACAGACTTTGGTGTACTAATGCTAAGGCAGGGGAAAGAGGAGACAGGGTCTCAGAAGACAAGGACAGTGGATCAAGGGTGCAGAGGGAGAACACCCCAGAAACACAGACCACAGGAGCAGTTAGAAACAAGACAAGTACCCCAGAACTAAGATGGAGGAAAGTAAGTAGATTATTACCCAGTACATACTTTTTCAAAATTAATGGCTTCCTGCCCCAAGTGACATTGCCCATCCAGAGGATCAAGTGCAGAAACACAATCGCAGCATCCGGCACCAAGGCATTAGTTACATGTGGACATATGTACCATGGCTACATAATTGCATATGTCCTCTTAATGATTGTTTGGAACTATACTGCATTAAGTAATATGGATCAGTTATCAACCTGTTTCATTACAATTATCCAGAATCAACAGCATCCTTAATTAATATTACAAATAGTTAAATTCTCTTAAAGTAATTCTCCCGGACCAATACCCAGGCCCCTTAATTCTGAAGCAGTAACTCACTTCCCGCCAGGCCTTCCACTTCTCTCTTCACTGCCTATACATAGTGCAGAAAACTGGGAAGAAAGACGAGGAAAAAAATGAGTGATGGAAAGCAGAGGGAAAGGCCAGCATTCAATGCCTTAGCATGGCCTAGCTCTGTGGCCTGACCCCTGTCCACCTCACCCAATTGTCCCTGGAACTGTCCACCTGGCTTCACAATCCAGCTCCCAGCAGTCTGGACTGCCCCATAGAGTTCATGCACGTCCCACACTCCATGGCTGATCCTGCTGCAATCCCTGCCTGGAATGGGCTGTCCCTGCTAATCTGCCTAACTCCCACTTACTGCATATCAAATGTTACCAGCCCAAGGAAGTGTTTTTCTGAAGCAGCTAGAGAAACTTGACCTCAGCTTTCTCCATTTGAGGCAGGTGTTGTTTTCAACTTTTTAACCCTAAAGAGTAGCACAGTGCTGGCACATGCTGACATTCAACAGATGTTTGTTTAATCCTCACTTTCCCAGTTAGTCACATACACTTCAGAAATTGCCTGCAGTGCTCTTCCACATCTCTGTACTTCCCCTTGTGTTCCCTCTGTTAAAAACGTTCAAATGTACCTTGTGAACAGCCCCTCATCCTTTAAGACCCAACTCAAAGATAACCTGCCTGTGCACAAAGACTTTCCTACTGCTCCTCAGCAGAACTCATCCTCCAATCCTTGCTTCCACCCAGCCTTGCTCCTACACCTAGAGTGGCTTCCATGCCACAGACGGCCTGGGCACCACCTTGTCACAGTGCCCACAAAAAGGAAAAACACAAGAATCTGCCAAATGAGAAATAATAAACAAATAATAAATCAGTGGTTATGCTTCCCTTCTATCTACATTTCTCATGCCTCCTTCTCATTCAGTTCTTGCACAAAAGAAACAGCAAAAGCATCCACAAAGTAAAGGACTGAAAGAAACAGAACAGGGAGAGGGAGGTTAACAAGAAAAAAAATTATGGAACAGGCAAGGAAACCAGAAGAATGGCTACCCTCCTATAGTCTACTGCGGGGATCAGGAAGGTTAAAGAATCCTGAGACTCCAAAAGAAGATTTTTTTTTTTTTAAGAGACAGAGTCTCGCTCTGTTGTCCAGGCTGGAGTACAGTGGCACTATCACAGCTCACTGTAGCCTCAAACTCCTGGACTTAGAAGATCTTCCTTCTACAGCACCCCCCGCCACCAAATAGCTGGAACGACAGATATGCACCACTATGCCCAGCTAATTATTTTTGTTTTTTTGTAAAGACTGGGTCTCCCTATGTTGCTCAAGCAGTTCTCCCACCTCAGCCTCCCAAAGTGCTGGGATTACAGGCATGAGCCACCACACCCAGCCATCGCAATAGCATTTTAAAATCACTAGGAAGCCACTTTAAATAAAAATAAAGAAGCAATGAGTTAAGTCACTAGAACATGATTCTTTCACTGGAAAACTCCTTAGAGACAGAAGCCAATGTTTTCAACTACGACACCAAGAAATAAGCATGTTTAGTTTATTTCTGTTCTGTTACAGGCTGATCATACTCATTGGCCACAGAATAAACCTATGACCCCACTCTTCTGTGGCAAAAATTTTAAAAACCACCACACAGAAAAGGAAACCAGGATATAATGGACACAAGAGCTTGTCTTTTCCCTGTCAGGAGGAGCTGCCGGTTTCCACTCTGCTGTCCTAACCCCACCCCAGAACCCTCCCAGCTTCACCAAACACTTCACTGGAAAATACACAAGGATGCTATCTGAGAAAACAAGTTTTATATGTGAATATTATAACCAAGATAGCTCTTAGGCTTTCCAATAATAAAGTCATTTGCATAGTTTTAAAAACTGTAAATTTCATTCACTATGCAAAAGGTATCTCAAGGATTCTAACATCAGAGGAATATACAAATAATGTTAACTTTTTATTCCTGAGGAAGAGAGACAGAATCATTACATAGCGTTTTTAAAATTTCAAGCTTAAGACAAAAATATTCGACAAAAACTATTATGTGAATAAAATATATAATGTACCATTTATAATGAGAGAGCATTTTAATGTTAATTTAAACGTTTTTTACACAACTGAGAGATGCTGCACTTTATACTGTTACAAGCATAATTCATGCTACATTATAGAATAAATGTTTCCTAACTATATCTCTTTAACCAAAACAACCAGCTAAACCCAATACTTATTTTACTTGGATAGATCTGCAGATATGATGGGTGTAACTAATTGTTCAGCTAAAAATGCTATTCCATGGTGCTTTTAATGACTTAGGTACACACAGCTTTAGTTCTCAGAGGAGACTAAAAATAGTGATTTTAATTTATTCCTGCTGCCTACAATTACCCACAACCATGTATTTTTAAATATTTCCAGCCTATAAAAATTACTAATTTTTGCCACTTGTGTTTATCTGCATTTAGACTTTGATTTGGATAAATTAAGCTCTCAAGTGTTCCTTGCTTTATGAAACTCTGCATGTTGTACACTTCAACACAAATAAATGACTTGTACCATTAGAGGTTTAAATAATGTAATGCATTTCATGCTCAGCCTGAAGCTGGATCCCAACAAAGTTGCTAATGCACGTAATGATTAAGTGTAACTCAAACACTAACTGTGTTGTTGAAAACATGACAGGCAATAATTTGGTCTATTATATTCTGCCATTTAATTGCCTAGTGCAGACATTCTCTGACACGTTATGAAGCAATGATTTACAATTATTCAAGCTGCAAAGGTCAGAAAGTGACATTATAATCATCTACATAGAGATCCCTTCTAATGCACAAAAAGTAGGTAATGCCACACACACACACACACACACACACACACACACACACACACACACAAAGAGTTTTACTGCATTAGTAACTTTCTATTTAAGGTTTCTTAAACCAACTAGGAATAAACAGTTCATAAGCACATTAACATACAATTTTAAAATGTCTGGAATCTTTTCATGAAACCAGATGTGACAGATTTAGAAAATGCTCTTATTCTCTCCTGATTAAATTCTATTCAACTATTTAACTCCACACACAAGAATCAAGATGAGACTCAGGGAAATCAATCAGTAAACAATGCAACTCCTGTATCATGCACACTCAGGTCTATACTTATGAATAATGGCATATCACACTTAGTTATCATTTCTCAGGTTTGTAGAAATCACAGGCCAAATACTAGTTTCCTACAACTCTTTAAGAAAAAAAAAATTAATACTGCAAAACAAAAATAATAAGTAAAGTTGATCAATTATATCCCTTTCATCTTAATGAGATGATACTATCTTTATACTTTTAGACAATTACCTCTTGCTATTGCACAAATACGTTCAGTTTGTAACCCTCAAGTAAATGGAACAAATTATCAACAAATAAAAGAGAGTGGGAAAACAATTATTTAAAATAACACTTATAAGTGGGAAATATAAAACAGAGAAGAGGGAGGAGAGAGAGAGAAAGAGAGAGACAATACCAGAATATGAAAGTAAAGCACTGTGCAAGCAATTTTTAAAAAATGTAAATCTGGGCAAAAGCAGAAAATAAAAGTAGATGCTAAGAGAAAGCAGATAAGTTTACATTAACTACATGCTTAGTAAAAACAACCTAGAGAGGAAAAAAATAAGTACAAATTGAAGTTAAGTCAGGAACAAAAACAGGTATTCCAACAATTACTGGAGAAATAAAGAAAAGGGATATTTAGGAAGAAAAGTGGTCTACCACTACTGGTCGGATAATTTACGTACATCGCTAAAAACATTTTGAATATTAAGTTTCCCATCAGTAAAATGGGGATAATAAGCATAAGATAAACAATCCACAAAGCTATGGAAATCAACACGTGAGACAGAAGCTAATCAAAGCTATTTATTAAACCACAATGCACTGCATAAATACTATTTAGAGTACTAGGCATAATAATTTATACATAGAGAATAAAATAAATTTAAAAGAATTTAACAAGACATGGTGCCTAAAATAATTTTTAAAGTCACTGAGATTTTTAAGTTTTTGACTACTGAAAAAAATAAAGAAAAAGATCGTAAATGTAATAAAAATATGCATTTGGCCTATTTTCTAAACACAGAATTATTAAATAAAAGTATTAAGTATAAAAAAATGTATACTTTCTGTTATTTCTTACTTTCTCTCCCACTAACCCCTATGTCAGACTCATAACAGATTTTCAAGTTAACTATCCATCAAGTGCCTAAATATAAACATACCTACATTCTACAAAATTCCTCTCTCAATCACACTTGGATGTTTTTAGCAATTAAGAAACTCTACTTAAAAAAAAAACTGCTCCCCAAAAGTGGAAGTAAAATAGATGACTCTCACATAAAGTTACACATAATGTGTACTAAAAACATGAAGTACGAAGCAATACATTTTTGAAATTTTCACCACCACATGAGCAGGTAAACCTTGGGTAAACAAAACTTAGATCTGAATTCCTAATCTTAACTACCTAATAGAAATTAGACATCTAATACATCCAGTTTCTTCTGTCAAACTAACTTAAACCCAAGATATACAGTAGCTAGATTTGCCAGTGGGGCAGGGCTAGAGAGGGGAATGATACCTTAAAAATGATCCTGAAGATTCAAAGAAAATTGATCGAGGTTCAGACAAGTTATACAAAAGTTTAAAAGGCAGTTTTTGTTAAGGGTGTTGCTAGTACACAACCCTAAAACTATGTGTTAGTGAGAAACACAAAACGTGTGCTTGATGATTATCCAAAATCACCTAATAGAAAGATCTAAAAAAGAGGTCAATTACAAATAATCTGACACATTAATATTGTGCTAAATACTGTTTGCTGTTTCCATCAATTTCACCATAAAATAGTTTTTTTCAAGAAAACCAAGAGGTTACTAAGAAATAGAGCACAGTATTGTGAGCAACAATTTCACTTTAAAAATGTGACTGCCCAGTTTTTTTATAGTTTTTGGTCAATCAAGACTATTTGGGAAATAACTCCTTATAACTCAAATAATGAAGAGCTCATTAAGAAAATTCTAAAAGACAAGACTAAGATATTAACTAGTAAAGAAAAGAAAACATAATGCAGGACCTTCTGTTTGTGACAAAATTACAGTTAATGTTCCTGAAAGATCACTTTACCTTTTAAAGCATGATTTTGTAAAAGGTAAAATTTATAGCAATTAAAGCTAATGAAGAAATACAGCATGAGCTGCTTATGTTCAGGAACTAATAGGTCCACTGAGCATTCTAAGATTATTTAGCCATCAATGATAATGAATTGACTTTGTCAGTGATGCTAATGTACAAATACTCTCTGGTGCCAGTAATCTGATTACCAATCCTTGAACATTTTTGTTTTCCACTTTAATTTTTAACCTACACACTGCCCTATCCCTTTGAAACACATGAAATATGGATCAAGCTATGATACTTTTTCTGTAGCACTGAAGGGTACCTAATTCACTACCATTTTGTTTCAACTACATAGATCAATAAGGATTCTTCAGTTTACTGCAATTCTTCAAAACTTTCAGCATCACTGTTAAAATTATTGCTATGTAACTTTTCAATCAAATTTCATTTAAAACATAAAGAGAGCTATTATTTCCTAGTCTGATGAAATTCAATGGCAGTCATAAGTCTAAGAAACACAATTCTGGACTCCAGAATACTTGTTCTACATATGCACACATACACACAGCTTTCTCTGATGGCAGTATAAAACTCAATGTATGTATAATTATTTACAATTCTGTATCTCTGGAATCAAATATATGAACTATTCATGCAATATTTCAGTTGTATGTGGCAAGCAGTTAGTGAGCAGGGTGTGCCCTGCTCAAATCATACAACTAAAGCCAATCAATTATGTATTCTTTTTGATACCAGATACATTAGAAATTGTTTTGTGAAAAACTTCTCTTTCTAGGGTCTAAGTAACCCTAATTAAAAAGTGAATGGAATTAGATCTCTATGGACAGACTATGCGAAAATCGTTTACTTATTTCTCAGAAATGAGAAAAAAACTGCTTACTGCCACCTAATAGCAAATTTTCACTGGAGTCAGGGCCTTTTATAACATGTATGGTAAAAACAATAAATGAGATATCTTTTAAAAACTTCCAAGACCTAAAACGACTAAAATGAACCATTTGGCACTTCACCCTTGCAGCTAAAATCAGTAGTAACAAAACTCATTCTCCCACTGATCTTCAGGGAGCTTTAGGGCCATCTTCATTTACTTCAGCTGCAAGTCACTGAACCATCAATTCTGCCAATGAATATATCACCGACCATGGTTCATAAAACTGCTTGCAAAGGTACTTGCAAAACTATCCTAAGGGTCAAAACACACAATTGCATCCTGGGATAAAGTGTACCGTCCAACAAATAACAGAACTTGTTTTTGACATAAAACATATTTACATGGTAGTATCAATCAGCAGAAGCTTCTACTAAAAAAGAAAATAAACCTAACATGTGCACATTGCATCATTTAATTGAGCCTGTGTTTTTTTGTGAATCAGCCATAGAATTCCAAGTTTCTCGGGTTTCACATGAATAATTTTTATCTGATGCACTTATTAGCTAATTTCTCTAGCATAATAACATTAAAATACACTTTTAATCAGAAGTAGGGTATTAAAACCCACCTCTGAATGTCTTATGATATACCATACATGTCATAGCATTTCAAACCCTTTTAAACATTTCTGCTAAATTAACTAGGTTTGCATTAAGGCACCTTAGCACCTGCTATTAAATGCAACACATTTGAATGACAATCAAACATTGCACATGATTCTTCAGAGAAAGAACCATTGACTAAAAAAGCAAATAAGTTTTAAAATAAAGTTACACAAAAATGCACAACACAGTTTTCTTCAGCATCATCCCTGCAATGCTCAGTAACCGGCCATCTGAAATTAAATCTTTTGTTGTTTTCCTTATAGAATATGTCCAATGGATCCAAAGAGCTATTAATGTGATAAAAATTAAAGAAGTACAGAAAAGAAAATATATATATATATATATATATATATATATATATATATATATATACACTCCTAAAGCTATATTATGTATTTTTTATGTCTTTAAATGGAATTTATAGTTCTCTCTGGCAATGTGAATGAACATCCTATAATTTAGTCAATTTACAGATTACAGGTTCAAATTGACCTTGTAGCCCATAAAATTGCTCATCTTCAGTACAGGATTAGAAGAGGGGGAAGAATGTCATAACTGTATTTAAGGAATTTACCATAACAATGGAAAGAAGGGTACGCATGCATAATTTTAGCCACTCTTACTCCTATCGGTTTTGAATTCCGAAACAAAGGCTATCTTGCACATGCTTCCTGGTTCATGCAGCAGAGATGGCTCCAATTTACTCACCCACAGACATGACACTTGTATTCCCTCATCCCAAGGTGCCTTTTCACATGGTTTCTGGCATCTCCAAGCTGAGCTGTTGCAAAATGGCATATCTTGCACTTGAATGGTTTTGATCCTGAGTAAATTTAACATAAATATGATTTGATTTTGAATACATCACTGATAGCTTAGAAAAGAGGACTAAATCTTAAATCACATCTTTAACCTAATTAAGAATTTCTGTGCCTGAAATGGAATACTTGCATTCGTTTGTAACTTGAATAGACCTGCCTCCATAATTATTTTACTCTGAAGACTTTAATGTTTCAGTGAGTCTTCCTAACTTCCACTAACACTTCTAAGATTCAAAGTCAAAAGTGAGACTGCTGAGCAGCACTAAGTAGATGAAATGAGTTAAATAATTTTGAATATTTTTCTTACAATTCACAAAAATACCATCTTAAAGTCACTCAACACTTCAAAGGGAACATTTTTAAAACACAAATGCACACAGAGCAGCTGATATTTTTAAAAGTGCATTTACCATCACATACATTTCTTGTGGCCATCTCCTTGTCTCCTCATATTTCTCCAGCTTTGAATTTACTTACGTTAACAATGGTATATTTCAGGTTTTTTTCTGACATTTATCACAAATTATTCTCTGTATTTTTCATAAGATAATTTATAAACATATAGGAGATAATTTTTATGCTTTTATGATCATTTTTATAGTCCAAAATCTATGATGATTCAACAAACTGGAAGAATTGACATTTTGTTTATTAACTTCAAGAACAAATATTTCAACACAAAAAGCATAGGAGCAACAAAATTTTTTAAATTATTTCATAAAGAAATAAGATTAAGCTATACTCAAAAATGTGAAAATAAGATTATTTAGTCAGTAACAGATAAGACTGAAACTGAAACATATTAACAGATAATTAGTATTCACATTAATGAGAAACAACATTCTTAAGATATAAAATGTATACACCATTTCCCAACTTTCTAACCACTACATCTTCAAATAAATAAATCATAATCGTAAAAACCAGTTTAAAATCGGTACAGTATGTTACCAGATTTTTGGTATCATATTTAGTACTTACATGGTGAAATATTCCCTCTACTACAGTTAGATAGAACATGAAATATGTGAACTTTAATAAATATACAAAAAGCTCAAATTTTAAAAATTATAATAAATCATATTTGATCAATGAACCTTTGTGCAGTGCCCTTGGAAAAAAAAATCCTCCAAGAATACTTTGTTGAAATCAAAGCACTCAGTAAAAAATTTTAGTCTTAAATTTCAATTTAATTCCCAAAAGCTGACAAAAAAAGTGAAGCATTTAATTTTAATCTTCCAACAGAAATAAAAAAGTCAACAGTGCTAAGCACAGGCAGGCAAGGTTGAACATTTCACAGTTCAACGACAATGAAGCCAGCTCTCTTAATACTTCCATTTCTGCCGTTACAAGTAGATGGAAAATATATTTAGCCCCTGAATGGTTATATCTAGTCAGGTTTATATGTTTAAATGTCAAAAGCAGGTTGAGCCTGCACCTTACAGCAATCACATTCTATCAGTCACATTAGAAACTACAGTTTATTTAAATGATTCTGATAAAACTAAGCCTATCACTACTTTGAACATTTCACTAAGACATAGAATTCTATAAAGGAACTTTTGAAAATGTGTGAAGAACCAATTTACCAATACTTTAAATTTAAATGCTCTAAAGATGACACAGTAATTAGGACATTATTAAGTAACAATAATATCAGGACTCCAAACGAAGAAGATAAAAACCTCTCCCAAATTTGTATTACAGTTTTGGTGAAGGATGTAAAAGGTCTCATGGGTTTGAGTTTTCACTTTGCTCACACAGCACCTGCCATGTGACTAGCTCCTCCTCCTGTGGCACAGAAGCCACAGAGAAATGGACATGGGGTCTCTGGTGTGTTCAATTTACTGTATGTGGCTCCTCTGTGGAAACCTCTAGTTTCTGCAGGTCTCAGTGATCACAGCACAGTGTGCTGACAGTACCTAAATGAGTTATTTTGTTGACTGCTTCACCCAGAATCACAGAGGCCTTGACTATTCTTTACATCTTATATTCAGAGTAGACTGTGTTAACATCTCCTTTCTGTGCCATAAAAATTCAAATAGTAGCAGAAGTAATACTTCTCTGCATTAAAAAAAAAAAATCCTTCTTTCTTTTTTCCCTAACTAATAATGTTTCCATTTTTAAGCTTACTATGCACATTCTGAAATGAATTCAGGCATAGTGTTTATAAGACAAAATTATAAAATCACAGATCTCTAAATATTCCTCTCAGGTACACTTTAATTATTAAAAACCTACAATATTATCTGCAATAGTTCCATTTCTTGGAACAGCAATATCCTCGGTAGGTTTTTTGGTCTTCATTTGGTCCATAAGGATTTTTTCAAAGAGAAAAACTAAAGAGGCTCTCTATCTTTCTGGTGTCTTATCACTTTACCAAAATAATTTCAAAAACGTTAAAAACTAGGTCTTCACTCAGGCCAACAGGGATTCCTCAACCATCAGTCATTACTGATTGCTATGTAGACATGGATGTGACATTAGCATTAGAGAAAATACCAAATGAAGGCCTTTAGATCTTAAAGGAATGAATGACATTGTATATTACCCACCATCTAACAAACAGAGCCATCATCCTACAATCCTCCCTAACCATTCAAACACTTCATTCATTCATTCATTCATGTGCTCCTTCATTTATTCATTCATCAAGATATACCGAGAGCCAACTAAGTGTGAGACAGAGGAGGCAGTAAACAATGTGAAGTCTCTGTCGCTGAAAGTCTACAAATTAACTCTCCTACTGAGCTGTCTGTCCTCTGTCACATATTGAGCTACAAACACCACCAGTCCTAACTTTAGAAATTTTTAGTGAAGTCACACACTACCTATCTCCCTGGAACACTTTGAGATGGCACTAGCAACCAGAGCACTCTAAACATAAAATGCATGGCTTCAGACAATCTGGTAGCTCAACAGTAGCCCATGTAACATGAAATAAAAGCTTTGACAGACCAATGCGGGAGAAACGAAGATGACATATTTTTAGGTCTACTAATGTGACATGAAAGGGAAGACCGCCCATTCTGGTCATGTTGATCGCTTCATAGTAGAATGCACACAGGGAGACTCTAAGGATGCTTTTTCCTAATGCTTGATAACCAAAATGCATTTATTTCTTATAGTGCTATTTTTATCATGCTAAGGATGGGGGAAAAGGTTATATAAAACATATAGTAAATCACAAAATATGAAAACAGGGATTGGAAGAGTAAGCTCTTTTCCAGTTAACCATTAATAACAGTCTCTGCATTACTATTTTATGGACATAAGCGAAGTATCTGAAAAGTAATTCATCTTAAGATGCTCCAAGAAAAAAACCTTGAATTAAACCTGGAGACCAATTTCCCCAAAAAAACGACTTGCAAAATTGAAATGGTAAACTTGTATTGTGTCCTCAGGAACGGGGCTCTTGATAGTGTTTCAAAGCACAATAAAAATGTACTTCCTGATAAGACCAACACATGAAGTTTAAAAAAAAAATACGCTAACTTTTACTAAATGTTACAATCAATGATGTAACTTATATAAGTAGGGTTACTTTGTCACATATTGATAGTTACCTCACTTTCACATCCACATTAACTTGATTTTAAATGCAATTAATACATATAGTCAAGGAAGACTAATGGACTACATTCTGCACTTAACCTGGTGGACATTTTCAAATGGCACAAGTGACCAGTGCAAACCTATTTTGCATTGTAAACGACTAAATAAATCTTAATGGATTAAGAATGATCAGCTATCAACACACAAGGGAAATTAAGTGCTGAAATGCCTACATTGATTATTTTAAATTATTAGCCTTACTCTGTTCTTGAATTTGTATGCTTTTAGTGAGCTTTAACACATTTACAAGACTTATTGACTATAATTACAAGAGAATTCAAGTAATGGACACATCAATTATAAGCAACATGTCTTGACCAGACAGTTGCATAAAGAATTCTAAAAAGAGCTCCATTAGCATCTTCCTCTTAGTTTTATTCAGTTTCATCTGCCTTAAGAGGGCATATTAAGAAAGTACATATTTTCTGCGCATGTGAACAAGACTTATTTCTCAAACTGTATCATTCCAGAAAGAAAGCTGCAACAAGGCACTGACAGAGATACTAACAATGCAAACAAATAAGCATTCGGCTTATTCCCGAAAAATGGCTGCAGTGCATGGGAATATTTGGGATCAAAAGTACAATGTCCGTATTTATCTAGATTAATCTTATGCAGGTTGCCCCTTTACTTCCTTCAACGAAAAACTTTTATCTATCTTTAATCACCCTAAACAAGTAATGACGCTTCATACTCTTTTGTCTTCTTCCTTGTAACCATGCACGAAGTATCAAAAACTGTATGAATTTAAAGTATAGCTTTAATAATAAGCCATTATTTAAAAGTACAGTAAAATAAACCTTACAGTTTTAATGAAAATATGTTCATTGAAATGTGAATTTATTATTCAAATCCACTCATAAATTCCACCATGGAGACAGAACTTGTCTAAGCAGAGCACAATGATTTAGAAAAGCTGTCTATTTAAAATAAAGAATGTATGGCAGGTTTATAGAAACAGTGCAGTGAATTTTTACATAAATTTAGAACAGTAGCTTATGCATTTTCCACCAAAAAAAAAAAATGTTTTTTAAAAAACTTTCCACCTAAAATTAAACATTAAAATGGAACACTAACTGAGACAGAGCACAGAGACTAAATCAGGTGCTACCTCCAGGAACACCAGATCCTTAGCACATGTTAACTTTGGAAAGTGGTGGCTAATTTTGATCCATGAAGGTAGAATCTTGTTGCCTGGAAGTTACACTTTTGGATATAAAATATCTAGTGATGAATATTTTTATATCCCTAATATCATAAGAAAAATCTGATTACTCCACTCCTTAAAAGTCACTTAACATGTCCTCTGAAATTACAAGGTACCACTTAATATATACTTTGGAAAACCAAATAATTAGGACTCAGAAACAACTGAAAAGCTGCAACAGACAGCAGTTTTTAAAAGGCATCAGAGGGACTAGGCTTTTTAACAAAATTAAAAGAAACGCGTCAACTAACCTGCCTTTGAGATCACTAGGGCTTAATTACCCTTAAAAATGTGAAGTGTCAACAATGACTTATTACAGCCAAGCAGAGCAGCACATAGCAGTGAAATGTGAACCGGGTGGAGGCCAATGAGCAGCTACAGGTAGGGCTGTGTGTCTGGATAGGAACAAATGGCCCCATGTCCTCACTGACGTGGCTTGCTGCAGAGCTACATACCTGTATGAGTGCGAATGTGGGCCAGGAAGGCCATCGAGTTGCTGCTTCGACACATCTTCCCACAATATTTGCAGATGTTTCCCTGGTTTTCCTCCCTCTCGCGGTTGATTTGCTCAGTGTCTTCCACTATGTATTTATTCACCTCCCGTAGCAATTCCTCATGCTGCCCTTTAATATGTAGAAATAAATTCTGTTCAGAATCAAAGGGCTCTGTGCACTTGACACATTTAAACGTGGCCCCTCCCTCCGGAAGCTCTTCCACACTGGCCTGCTCATTTCTCATGTGGCCGGCACTAGCCAGATGCTGGTGAAGGTTGCTTTCGGTATAGAATGACTTTCCACAGAGTAAACAATGAAAGTGCTTCTCTTTTGTAGGATGCTTCATGGCTATGTGAACGTTCAGTCCACTCAGTCCATCTGCTAAGAAGCCACAGTCATCACAACGAATGCGTGTAGACTCACCAAGGGAACTGCCTTCAGATCTCTTTTTTTTCACACCTTGAGCACAGTCTTTCAAGGGCAGCTCACTAATTCTCACTCCAGTTGCTATCAGGCCCTCTTCAGACTGGTCTATCAACTCACCATCTTCTGGGTTCTTTATTCTTATTATGGAGGAGTCAAATCGGCCAAAACTGTACACGGCCTGCCCTTTATCATCAATACTAATTATAGTTTCATAGATATCATTACTTTCAACTGTGCTATCAGAAGCTGGGCCATCCTCCTCCAAAATAATTTCTGTTTCATGTTGGGAATTCATCAGAATTTCCTTATTCTCCAGAATGGGATCTTCTTGGACCCTTTTCAGGTCCTCCAAACCATGCCCACATGCAACTCTGTTCTGACCCCCACTCTCCAGATTTCCCTGTTCTCTGGTTATTCTTGTCACAACAGGAGCGGGGCTTTCAGCCGAGAGCTCCCCAGCGAGCACTGCAGGACACAGGTGTCTATGACGAACGTCACCTTCACTGTCTCCTACGCTTCCTCCTTCACTCTCACAATGGATGCGTAGCTCACCTGCATCTTTCAATAGCTCACGGTTTTTCTTTGCTGTCTCACAATTTAAAGCAGAGCTTCCTGAATTTTCATTTTGAAATCTGCTTGGGGAGTCATGGTTCAAGGAAATAGTAAAGGACATCATCTCCTCGGGTTTCCTAACTTTACCCTTGACAGGAGCCTGTTGGAAAGTCTCACAAAAGGAATGGTCTTCATTGAAATTAGATTCTTCTTCAGTCTCAACTTCTACAGAGTCAGCAGCACAGAGCATTTTAGACATATCTAAATTAGTATTCTCATTTAAAATAGAGCAATCTGCAGCATTTCTAGATTTAAGAGTCTCAGATGATTGATCTGAAATTATTTGAAATTCCTCAGAATTTTGTTGATGCTCTTCTTCAGGCACAATGATGTTTTTGGACGTGTCTGCAGAACCCGCTTCCACATTAGCAGAGTTCAGGTAAGACTGCCTTTTCATTTTGTGCTTCTCTGTTGCTGCGTGCCTGGTCATCTCGCGACGAGTCACTGCGTAGTAATCACATGCCATGCAATAAAACTCAAACTCTTTTGTATGTTTCCGTTTTACATGCAGCTCTAGAGAAGCAGAAGAATGAGCATTAAACTCACAGTGCATACATTTATTCTCACCAGTGCCTGTAACATCTCTCTGGGAGTACACATCCCCCTGCTGGACGAGGTCCTCTGGCTCTAGAGATATTTGCTCCTTTTTATCAAGAAGATGCCTGTTAACTTCTCCATCTAGAGAATGAAATACATTTTCAACTTTGGCTTCAACTGAGTTTCCATGATCTGCCTTTTGAGAGGCGTGTGACTCAGCTGGTTTGTTAGCATGTTCATCTGACATGGTCATTGCTGAGCCAGCATTCTTTTTTCCGGCTTCAAGGCCACCCCCTTCAGGGCCAACAATGATATCTGAACTGTGTTTTCCACTTGCTTCTATTTCTACCCGTCCTTTATGTTTCTTGGTAGCACAATGACGTTCCATATCTCCCTTAGTTACAGTGTAATACTTACACACTTTGCATAAATAACTATACTGGTGACTGTGTTTCCGTCTAATGTGAACAGTCAAGTTTGTAATACTAGAGGCCAAAAGACCACAGTGTGAACATGTCCGTGAGATGTTACCTTTAGGTCTCCCTCTCTTTGGAGTAGTGGTCAAAGCTAATTCATCATCTTTGGTGCTATCACCCGACTGCGACAGTTCCTTAGGCATCAGCACGCCCTTCTCAAGACAGGAGCGCTCTTGCAATTGTACACCTACATGGCCTTCAGTCCTTCCATTTCCGGAAACATTAAACTCTTCTCTTTTATCATTTGCACCTATACATACCCTTTCAATACATTCTTCAAAGCTTAAGCCAATATTATTTTTCTTAGCATTTTCAAGATGCTTGCTTCTTTTAATGTGCTTCTCCATTCCTTCTTTGCTCAATGAATAAAGATTACAAGCTTTACAAAGAAAATGATAGTCCTGACCATGCCGAAGCTTTATATGTCTCGTGAGGACAGTAGAAGACCTTGTTTTATAAAAACACTTCTTACACTGAAACTGAGGCTTACTGGAATGCCTCACTTCATTACCATGGCTTACCCTGGACTTCACAGGTTCTTCGGGAGCCACTTTTCCTGAGTCATCCATAGACTCTTTTGCATTTTCTGATTCTAAAATACTTAAAGGTAAAGTCTGTAAAACCAAATCGCTGTTAGATGATTGTGAAGTCTTTGGTTGAACCAATGAACTAATATGCTTCTCAGTGGTTTTGTGTTCTTCCATGTCTTTTTCAGACAAAAAGAACAGATTACAATGGGTGCAAAGAAAATCCATATTATGCTTTTCCTTCATGTGGTCTCTAAGATTTATTTCATCCAAGGATGTAAATGAACAACACTGACAACTCAGGACAGAAGCAGTTTGCTGATGATGGTGACTGTGCAAATGTTCATCTAAGTCTCTCCTTGATATACTAGAAAAGTCACAAGTATGGCAGTAAAATTTCATCTCTCTGGCATGGCACCTTTTCACATGGATTTCCAAATCTGTCCTATTTGTAGCAACTTGCCCACAGTCTGTACAAGCACACAATGTCTGAGGGTCAGAAGCTGGCTTCGCTGTCAGGGAGTCCAGCCTGGAGCCCGGAGGACAGGTGCTCCCCCGACCCTGCTCCACCTCCTGAGTTTCTGAGGTAGTCACGCACAGTCTCTGCACACTGCTGCTCGCTTCCAACTGTTTCGGCACTGACTCTGCATCGTGTGTTTTCATCTGTGTTCTAAAGTGTTTCATAAACATCCTCTGAGTTTCACTTGTGCCTCTTTTAATTCCTAAAAGATTAAACCTTTTCTTTGCCTGGCCCTTCAAGGTAAAAGTGCTGCTTCGTCGACGAAAGGTATTACCCAACACGAGAATATTTCGCTCGGGTCTTGGCCTCGAGGTTACACTGATACTGTGTGCTGCCTGCTGGGTATTTTTGGTAGATTCCAATTTCTCTAAGAGACCCTCTGAGGTTACTAAGGTGTCTAGCTTTTTACTCTGGTTTTCAGGATTCTGAGTTATACCAAGGGAAGTAACATTTTCTTCAACAATCTCTACTTCCTGTGACGAAGCATTTCTGGAAGGCATCATTTCAACAAGAAGCTCACTACTTCTGCCACCTTGTTCAGAAATGCTTCCTGTCAAATCTGTAAATTTGCTTCCCACATTTCGCAATCCTTTTGAATCACTGTTTTTTGCTATTGGTTTAGAAGTTCTTGGCTTGGAGCGAACATTTTTTGTTGCCATTGTACATGGTTTTTTAGGAAAAGGCTGTTTTGTTAAGATCTGTACAAATCCTCCGCGAGCAGCCAGATTCTGACGACGGAGATGTGTTTTGCCAAGATAATGTGCATTCAACAGGTTTTCTTCTGCACACTGAAAACCACAGAGATCACAAGAAAAGACCTTCTGTGGCCCATGTGCTTGTTTGATATGCACATGTAGCGCTGAGCTGCTCTCTGCTTTGTGGCTGCAGTGACAACAGGTATGTTCCTTAGAGTGCTGCATGTGAGACTCAGCATGTTTTTCCAAATCAGAGCATGAAGAAAACAAATGCCCACAGGTGCTGCACTTGAGAACTGTATCTACATTCCCAATGGTACAACTAACATTAACTTCTTTCAGGGGGAAAGGAGATTCTCTTTCCAGATCAAGGGAAATCATTTCCTGAGCAGATGCTTGTTCAATGTCTGTTTTCACAGAAACAACATCAATAGTGCTAACATCACGAGAAGGGGAGAGGGCATTCAGGAGACACGTGCCTCCAACTGTGCAGTCGCTCAGGAAGGCCTTCGTCCCCACTGCATCTACTGCGATACCCTCTTCTGTGGCTGAGCTTTCCGAAGTTTCTAATCTACAAACATCTTGCTTTCCAGATTTGAGGGGTTCTGCCTCATCTAATTTCCTACGTTTGGAAGCATGTTTACTATTGTCTTCTCCTCTAACAACACTACCAAAGTTCAATGATTCTGAAAAACCTCTTTTGTTCGTAGAATTCTCAGGGAGACTTGCTGTCACATCAGATACACGCCCATGATCTTCACTGTGGGATGAAAGCTTTGTCAAGTCTTGTGCTTCTTTGTTTATCATTTCATCCTCGTCATTTTCGGGTTTATTCTCACTATCCATCATTAATAAAGTGCTGATGATGCTTCTATCTAAGGTGGCTCACTGGCACTCATAACCTGTGAAGTAAACAAACATGGTATTAAATCTTGAATATAAACACATACGTATTAGTCCAAAACTAGATGAAAAAGTATCATACAGTTAGCCTCAATGAAATGCCCTTTATACTAAGATGAATTTGATCATGTCTAAAGTCTTTTATTAAGAAGTATGAAGTAGAATTTTAGGAACAACACTTTACCCTATTGTTGACTCAGGAAGAAATACCTGGTATCTTTGATAGAAAAAGTGATTTCTCAACAAACTCCCATATTTTCAATTCTCTGTACCAGTATACTTCAATTGATTGCCCTTTAAAAAAAAAAATACACACACAGAGAGAAGCTCTCCTTTCAAAATACATTTCAATGAGTTCCTACTCTGTAAAACATATGAAAACAGAACAGCTGTAATTCGAGTCTAGAAGTGAGGCCTTCCCCTCCTTAATCTCCAAAAGGAGCCCAAGTTCTATATAAATGAAACATAATTTTAAAACAACTGTTTCATCCTTTTCTCCTAAAACAAAGAGCTTTGCCATGATTTTTCTAAACATATTCCAATGAACAACATGTATAATCTCATTACATATCACCATTCATGCTCAAGCTCTTTTACCAATGAAAAGCCACTTCTAGTCCAGCTGTCAATCATTAATTTCCTCATCTAACAGTCATTTTATATTGTCTGAAGGTTAATGGCAAAGGGAAATGTCAGTGGTAGAGTAAAATTAATGGAGTAAATTTTGAGGGGAAAAAAAGAATTTTATTGAATAAAATGCCTTGAAATCAATAATATTGATTTTATTTTTCATTATGCCATTTAATTCAATTAAAACATATCATTTTCCATTTACTTTACACCATGATTGGAATTTTCAGCCAAATGCCATCCGATTTCATGTTAATAGAAAGGCATCATTTTATAGTCTCAAGCTAATGACAACTATTTTAAACTATTTTAGCTATTTACTCTGTAACACTGATAAATCAAATGAAGTCTATTCCTTTGATTCAGCTAAAATTAGGCAACAAAAATATACTTATAATGTAAGCATGAACAATAAGAGAAAAAAAACAAGTAAACTGGACTTCATCAAAATTAAAAACTTCAAAAAACACTATGTTTCAAAGGTCATTACCTGGAAAGTGAAAAGAAAGCCCACAGAATGGGAACACATTTCTGCAAATCAGATATCTGATAACGGACTTGCATCTAGAATATATTTTAAAAACCTTTGTAACTCAATAATAAATTAATTCAAAAATAAGCAAAGAATATGAAATACATTTCTTCATAGAAAATACATAATTCTATGCATATGAAAACATACTCTACATTAGTAGTCACTAAAGAAATGCAAAACAAACCCACGAGGAGATACCACTTCAAACTCACCAAGATACTCACAAAATCAGTTAACAAGTGCTGGCAAGAATGTGGAACAAGTGGAGCCTCATAACACCACTGATGGGAAGGTAAAGTGGTGCGGCCACTTCGGAACACAGTCTACCAGTTCTTTAAACAATTAAACATGGTGCTGGCATGCAGCATGCAGCCCAGCAATTCTACTCCTAGGTATACACCCAAGAGAGATGAAAATTTATATCCAACCAAAACCCTGTACACAAATGCTGATGGCACTATTTATTCATAATAGCCAAAAGGTGGAAACAATCCAAATGTTTATTAATGGATGAATGAATAGAGAAAATGTGATATCCATGTAATGAAATAGTATTCAGTCACAAAAAGAATGAAGTATTGGCCAGGGACAGTGGCTTATGCCTATAATCCCAATGCTTTTGGAGGCCCAGGAGGGAGGATAGCTTGGGTCCAGTAGTTTGACACCCGCCTGGGCAACATAGCAAGACCCTAACTCTACAAAAAATAAAAAATAATAAAGATTAGTGGCAAGTGCCTATGGTCCTAACTCTGGAGCTGAAGCAGGAGGATTCTTGAGCCCAGGATTTCAAGGCTGCATTGAGCTCCGACCGCACCACTGCACTCCTGCCTGGGTGACAGAGACCTTGTCTCTAAAAATACAATACAAATAAAATTTCAAATGAAGTACTAATACATGCCACAATGTGGATGGCCTCAAAAACATTATCAAGTGAAGACCACATAGTATACAGATTCCTTTTTATATGAAATGTCTAGAATACAGAAATCTATACAGACAGAAAAGCAGACAGCCCTTGCTTTCTCAGGGCTGGAGGCAGGCAGGCAGAATGGAGGGTGACAGCTAAACGGTAAGGGGTTTCTTTTTGAGGTGATAACAGTGTTTTAAAATGTATTGTGGTGATAGTTGCACACATCCATCAATAGATTATAATACTAAAATCCAGTGAACTTAAGATATCTCAATAAAGCTGTTAAAATATATAAATTACCAAATATCTATAATGTACAAATATTTGAAAAACCATAGAAAGAAAAATATACATAGTTTTATTGCACTTATAAGATATTCAACATTAGTTCAAATACATTCCTTCAGCCCCAGCTGAACCTGTAGCCCCAGCTACTCAGGAGTCTAGGTGGGAAAATTGCTTGTGCCTTAGAGTTTGAGGCTGCAATGAGTTGCAACAGAACCACTGCACTCTAGCCTGGGCAACAGAGTGAGAGCCTGTCTCAAAAGAAAGGAAAGAAAAAGGAAGGACAAGGGGAGGGGGGAGGGGAAAGGGAGGGGAAGGGGAAGGGGAGGGGAAGGGGAAAGGGAGGGGGGAAGGGAAGGGGAGGGGGAGGGGAAAGGGAGGAGGGAAGGGAAGGGGAGGGGGAGGAGAAAGGGAGGGGGGAAGGGGAAGGGAGGGGAAGGGGGAGGGGAGGGGAGGGGAAGGGGGAGGGGAGGGGAGGGGGAGGGGAGGGGGGAGGGGAGGGGGAGGGGAGGGGGAGGGGAGGGGGGAGGGGAGGGGGGAGGGGAGGGGAAGAGGAGGGTAGAGAGGGAGGGGGAAGGGGAACGGAAGGGGAAGGGGAAGGAAAGGAAAACTGAACAAACATTACTTTACCACAGGATTTCTCAGTACATAGGAGTTTCCCAACCTTATTTGATTACAGAACCCTTTGTTTATAAGGAATCAAGAGACTGGTGTTGCAAAGGATCCTTAGGGAATGCTCTTTTGGCTGGACACAGTGGCTGATGCCTATAATCCCAGCACTTTGGAAGGCCAAGGTGGGCAGATCACTTGAGCCTGGGAGTTGGAGACCAGCCAGGGCAACATCCCTATCTCTAACTAAAAAAAAAAAGAAAGAAAAAAAAAACATAGAATGCTCTTTTCTATAAAGCATTGATTTTCTATTCAACGTTTGAAATTGACAAGTAAAGGGAGGAAAGGAAGTAAGGAAGAGTCATGCACCCATTTCAACACCTTCACTCAGTGCCTACAGTATGCCAAGTGTTCTTCCTTATAGATGCTAGATGTACAGCAAACGCCACCCGAAATCATAGTCCTGTGAGAGCTTACAATGTAACAGATAAGATGACAAGACCACACATTGCTTAAAACAGATAAATTGTCCAAACCAGGGCAGCTGCTTCTGGTCAAGACCAAGCCACAGGGGCTGGATTTACTCTTATTCCTCGAGCAACTAAAAAAAAGTAAATAAAACCTACGAAGCAACAGTGCAAGAGAGTTGACATCAGACACCAAAGGACAGTCATTCCTGAGACAAACACACCAGGTCAGCCCGGCTTACTGCCCGAGAAAGTACACAGACCATAGCACAAGGAGGGGCGTTGTAAGTTGAGGGCAAAATAAAGGAGAGGAGGAAGGTGCAGAGAAAAACAGGCCCAGAGATCTGCAGAGGTGACCTCCCAGGAATCCCTATCAAGATACAGAGCCCTGGGCTGGGGCATGGTGGCTCACATCCGTAATCCCAGCACTTTGGGAGGCTGGGACAGGCGGATCACGACCATCCTGACCAACATGGTAAAACCCTGTCTCTACGAAAAATACAAAAATAAGCTGGGTGTGGTGGTGCACACTTGCAGTCCCAGCTACTCAGGAGGCTGAGCAGGAAAACTGCTTGACCCCGAGAGGTGGAGGTCGCAGTGAGCTGTGACGGCGCCACTGCACTCCAGCCTGGCAACAGAGCGAGCCTCCATCTAAATAAAAACAAAAAGAAAAGAAAAGAAAAAAAGATACAGAGCCCTGCTATCCTTCCAGCACATGCCTCATGCCCCTTCACAGTTGGTCCCTTGTAACACCAACCCTCCACCACACAACCAATGTTCAGAATTCTTCCACAATAGATGAGTTTTGCCTGGTCTAGTGAAATGGAACCACACAATATGCTCTGTGGCAGAAGAGAGGTCTGGTTTCTTTGGCTCAGCCTGACGCTTTTGCTGCATGTGTGAGTATGTTCCATTTCACTGCTGGGTAGGAGTACTCAATAGATGCACCACAATTCTGCCAACAAGACATTAGAGCTCTTTCCTTTTGCTGCTATTACAAGAAAGGTGATGAGTATTCTTAGTTCAACAAGTATGCACTGAGCGCCTACCAAATGAAAGGGACTGTAGTGATACAAACGCACTCATGCACTGGGATAATATTCCGTGGGAGCCACACAACACACACCAGTGACCTCAACACAAGGCCACACGTGATCATGTGTACGGTACAAACTAAGATCTACAGCAGTATACATGAGCAAGAATATTCACGTGTTTTTACAAAAGTATTTTTCATTCTTTTGTGTACATATCAAGGAGTGGTGCTGCTGGGGTATGGGGTAGATGGAGGTCCAACTTTACGAGAAACTGCCTGACTGATTTTCAAAGTGCCTGTACTGTTTCGCATTGCTACCAGCGATTGGTAAAAATTCTGTCTGACCCACACCCTCACCAACATTTGCTACCAGTCTTTTACACTTTAGTCACTCCAGTGCGTATGGTCTTACTCTCCATTTCTCTGACGGCTAGTGACTGCACTGAATACTTTTTAATGTGCTTTCTTAGTCTTTTGGCTGCTTCTTAATTTGGTTGTTTTATTATCGAGCTGCTTAAGTATTCTGGATATAAATCCTTTGTTAGATATATGTTTAACAAACATTTTCTCCCTTTTCATTTGATTAATGGTGTCTGATAAACAGAAGTGTTAAATTCTGATGAAATCAATGCTTTTTGTGTTATGGTTATTTATGTGTCTCGTTTATTTTCTGTCTCTCCATGCTAGACTGTAAATGCATGATTTATTTTATCCTGCCATATATCCCAAGAGTCTAGAACAGTTCCAAATACTTGTAAAGTACTAGAATGAATGAATGCTTCATGGTGATGTAAGAAATATCTAATATCTAAGTATTTACAGATGAAATAAAAAATGCCTGCAATACGCTTTACAATAGTCAGGAGAGGGGCATAGTGAAGTTATGTAATAATGATTAAAGCTGAGTGACAAGCACATGGGGATTCATTATATTATTCTGTCAATTTTTGTATATGTCTATGTCTACATATATAAATATATATAAATATAATGTTTAAAAATATCTGTTACAGAAGTTCTGCTTAAAAACATTTTAATGCTTAGCCTAAAACAGCAGGAATTCCCTTTCGATGCCCAGTCTAACCACCTCTTCGTCTGCAAACACTGCTGCAGTACAGAACTGTCCCTTTCACTAGGCACCAGCAGGAGTTCCATCTTCCAAATACATGAAAAGAACACACAAGACCACATTCCTTAGGGAAGACACACACACACACACACACACACACACACACACACACACTTGCTTGGAGTGAACATTCTGTTGAAAGCATCTGACTCATACTTTTACAGACAAAAGAATGACAACTACATGAATGCACAGAAGCAAAATAATGAGATCCTTAATCTTCTAAACAATGGTTCCAATAATTCTAAAACAAAAGGAAAAAAGTTTCTACATATGTTATTTCACAATTGAATTTCTAAATTAATAAAATAACCCAACATCTCACCATATCGAGAAATAACAAACATTCAACAAATAGATATTGAGCGCCTACCACATGAAAGGAACGGCAGTGATACAAACACACTCATGCACTAGGATAATATTCTGTGGGAGCTGCATGACACACACCAGTGACCTCATACAAGGTCATACATGATCAAGTGTATGACACAAATCAAAATCTACAGCGGTATACATGAGCAAGGAATTATACTTCCAAGCACAATATTTAACTTAGACAGCAAAAGTATCATTTGAGCCTAACATTGAGGAAATGAAACCTTTTGTTTTGTTGAAGGGGCAAGCAGGAACAGTTAAACATCTCAAGGAGAAGAGAACGATTAGGCAAAGCCCTAAAACATAAACCATGAGCACATAAGAAGGCTCTCAGCCATCCAAAGGGCCACAGCACTGGCTTTCTAACACAGACTAACTTAGAAAACTGGCAGCTGGTCAACCAGGCCCAGATCACAGAAGGCTCCATATTAAGAGCTGGATTTTATTCAATGGTGCCAGTGGGGAGTCACTGAGACACAGCACTGCTTTAGGGAGACTAAGTTTTCAAAATGCAAGCCATACTGAAGGCAGAGACAGTCAGTCTAAAGGCAGAAAGAGCTCACTGTAAGAATTTAAGTTATACAGTCCAGACCTAGAGTGACGTCAGATGGCAGGGATGCAGAGTGGTTTAACAGTATCTCAGAGTCATCTAGAAGGAATTCAGCAGGTGAGAAACTTTATGCTGCTGTAAAAATTGTTTTTAACTCACTGGGAAAGGTTACTAGAACAAGTGGCATATTACCAACAGAGCCAGAAAGGGTCTTTCTTTTCAAAGAATTCAAAAATCATCCAATGGGAAAGTTTAAGGGCTCATTTTTCTAAGGCAGATTTCATGTCATTCACTCAACAAACATACCATGAACCAGAAAGCCGCTCTGATTCTCTCCAGAACAAAGTGAAAACAGGCAGGTAACTCGCTGCTAGCTCTCAGAGGAAGGCGTGATCTCCTCCCTTTCCCTCTCTAAGTACAGTGCTTGTAAAGCAGCGGAGAAGTAGAATGGGCCTCAGATTTCTTCCCACAGTAACGTTTCAAGATTGAGAAGACCTGGCAAGTATCTAGACTAAAATAATGGGATTTGTTATTAAAGCCAGTCTTCTTAAAGCATTACATTTCTTACTCAGTCATCAACTCCCACTCAACACCCCTCTTCACTGTGCCACCAATATTTCCCAAGTATCCATCTTACCCAAACGCTTAAGCTGTTGCTCCTTGACTATAAACCTAAGTTACATGTAGCTTTATGATCTTCATTTTTACCTATAAATTATTAATTCACCCAGAAATTGTCACAAAAGAAATCCATGCTTAGACTGAAATTGTTCTCTGCCTATGAAGAAAAGAAAATGTTTCAAGAAAGAACTCAAAATACTTTTTGAGAACAATAATAAAACAAATCAAGCACAGCCTTCTGATGACACCTGCTGGCCGCTTCTCACAGGACTCTTCTTTCTGCGTATTAAAGAAGGTATTCTGGGAAGAATTGGAGTCAGTTATTTCAGTCAAATGAAACCATTTCCTATGCCAGGGCAGCATGCATGACATTTTTCCCTCATTTTCCTCCTTTTGTTCCACTCTTCACCCATTTTGATCTCTCTTCACTTCTCTCTATGCCTTTCTTCTTCCCAAGGAGTATCCATGAAGTGAGCTGCACCTCTGGCTCTGGAACTCTCTCTCATGTGCACACACTCACACTCACACGCATGCCCAGTCATAATGGCACTCACACATGCAGCCTCACACACGCACTCACACTCACACTGAAACGGTCTCACTTACACTACCACTCACCATGCATCACACACTCACATCCGCACTCATTCACAGACAGACACACACGGACTCACATTCACATGTACACACGCACTCACACACTCACATGTTCACAGACACATGGACACATTCACACTAATACATACACACATTCACACTGACATGCACTCAGATACACGCGCACTCACACACTGATACAGATACACATCTGCACTCACACATGTACTCATTCACACGTACACACATGCACACACATGCAGTCGCACATTCACAGACACATTCACACTGAGACACACACTGAGATACATACACACTGACACGTAGACACAGATATACATATGCCCTCACACGCATTCACAGATACTGACATTCACACATTCAGACACTAAAACACTCATAGGATTCACACACCCACACACTCAGATTCACACATTCACAGATACACCCTCACATGTACTCACACACATCAGATATATTCACAAATTCAGACACAGAGACACTGACACAATGACACACGTACTCACACTCACTGACACACATATATGCATTCACAGATACTCTCACACACACAGACAAACACCGCTATGAGGATACCATAAAGAACCCATCCTCAGCCAGGCACAGTGGCTCATGCCTGTAATCTCAGCACTTTGTGAGGCTGAGGCAGGCAGATTACCTTAGGTCAGGAGTTCGAGACCAGCCTGGCCAACATGGAGAACCCTCATCTCTACTAAAAACGCAAAAATTAGCTGGGCGTAGTGGCAGACGCCTGTAATCCCTGCTACTCAAGGGGCTGAGGCAGGAGAATCGCTTGAACCCGGGAGGCAGAGGTTGCAGTGAGCTGAGATCGCACCATTGCATTCCAATCTGGACGACAGAGCGAGACTCCGTCTCAAAAAAAGAAAAAAAATCCTCTCCCATCCTGCCCCATCTCACCCTTCGCTCTTCCTGGATTCACCCACATTCATCATGCAGGCAGTGTGGCTTTGTCACCAGGTCCACAGTGACTTCACTGAGGGTACATGTAACAGGGCATGTGTGCACACACACACATATGAAAACCCCTTAGTGGTCTTCTGTTCTTTCTCTTTGGGGAGTCCAAAAAAAGGACGAACCCCAGAAGTGGTAAGTGCCCTCCAGCAGGGATTCTCTGCTCCTCACAGGGCAAGGCTGGACAGGCAGGGCTGCCCACAAGCTCCCTGTGAGCTGCAAGGGCAACAGCTGGGCAAGGTCAGAGTCAATGGAAACTAGTGGACCACTCGCGTCTCCTTCATCTATCACTTCAGCTGACTTCCAGTTGGAAATGTGTCTTACCCTTATAGTATTACCTCATTTAATAAAGAGCCACCAAGTCCATGCGTAAAGCCAGCTTAATATTATCTGTAGTTATGAAATCCCATGTGTACAATCTGAAGGTAACTAAAGGGCGCTATACTCCAACCTCTCCTCACCAGTCTCCTCCCAGCAGAAACTTCACTTTATAACAGAGATCACAAAATCAAGTACCTCACCCCAAAAAGGAAAAAAAAACTACTCTTCCATGAAAATGTACAACTGCAAGTTGTGGAACCTCATCTATGAGAAGAGAGTATACAAGACCCTAAAAACCCATTCACTAGATAACACCAGAGGCAATTTTACCACACATGGATGTGTAATAGGGTCTGGCTTCTTCTCAACAGGACTAACGCATAAGCACTGGGGTCCAGGAAACCCACCTCCTCACAGCCCTGAGAACAGGCTAGAGTACATTCCTAACTTACACGTTTGTAAAGTTGTTCATTTTTCTACCCAGGAAAATGCCTTCGGGTGGTTTAAAATGAGTTCTCTGAATTCCCTTTTAAGGGTGGAGCCCAATTCCCTTCCTCTTGAGTGTGGACCTGTTTGTAAGGGACAGAAAATAGTGGAAGTGAGGATGTTGCATGCCAGAGACGAAGTCCCAAGAAGCCCTGTGCTTCCTGCATGCCCTCCCCTAGCGTCAGTCCGTCCAGCGCCAGCCAGTACCATGTAGCAAGGACATGTCAGCAGCTGTGGGGAGGCCCACGGGGCGAGGAAATGAGGCCTCTGACTCAGAGCCAGTAAGGAGCAGGGCTCCTGCCAACAGCCAGAGGGGAGGGAGCCATCTTGGTAGCACATCCTCCAGCCCAAGAGAAGCCTTCAGAGGACAGCAGCCCCTACAACATCCTACCTGCAGCCATGGAAGGACCTGGAGCCAGAAGCACCCAGACAAGCCCACTCTCAGACTCTTCACCCACAGACACTGACAGATGATAAAAGCTTCTTGCTTTAAGCAACTATGTTTTGGCCAAATCGGTTATGTAGCGATAGGTAATGCTTAAAGGACCCTTCTCTCTCCTTTCTATCTGTCAAAGATATGGCTCAAGTTCATACCCCCTTTGTATATTTTTTATATATATTTCCTTTCCCATTCTCTTCAACCCTCAACAAGAATTTTCTGGACTAGTACAATAGCATTAAGGCACACAGGAGGATGTTAAGAAATTTTAACGGAAATATTTATATGAAATTCATATCAGAGGCAGAATTGTTTTTGAGCTATTTTAAAACTTTAATAAAACAACATTAATATTTGTATCTCTCCCACTACCAAAATCAGATTTGATCCCGCTTTCAATAAAAAAGTGATACAGGAAAAATCAAGATTAATTAAAGAGCTAAGTAATACAGTTAACAGGCAGAAGTGGGGATGGTTAACGGGCACCAAAAAAAGTGGGAAGAACTAGTATTTGATAGCACAACAGGGTGACTATGGTCAGTAATCATTTAATTATACATTTTAAAATAACTTTATAATTGGATTGTTTATAACACAAAGTATAGATGACTGAAGCATGGATACCCCATTTTACATGATGTAGTTATTACTCATTGCTTGCCTGTACCAAAACATCTCATATACCCCATAAATATACACATCTACTATGTACCCACAAAAATTAAACATTAAAAAAAATGAGATACGGTAGAGTGAGCTTTAAATTTAGATTTCTATGGAAATAGGGGGAATATCTTAACATTTCCTGAAAAATCTGCTCAATTTGGATGGAGGCATTTGTCAAACAGGCCCCTAGAATCTACTTAGCAAGGGGCCTGTCTTGGAGGAAACTAATCATGTATTCCTTCCCAGGTTGACTCAGGCATTTTAGCTGTCTACAATTCTCATAGCCATAGCCCCAAACCTACATAGTACACACATGCAGAGCCACAGGTCAACACAGCTGAAGGATCCTCTGGCCACTTACGCTACATAAGTCTTGCACCTTCACCTGGCAGGAGGCCTTCAAGCTCAGGGGCCTCTGCTCATGGGACGTGGACCTGAGCAAATCCCACCTCCAAAGTATCCTGCATGCCACACTGAGCTTGAACCTAGAAAGAACTTTCTCCAGCCAGAGTCCAAGGGTACCTTGAAGGCAAAGAGGCTAGAACTACATGCTCCCATGCCCAGGTGGTCAGAGTATAGCAAAATTCTCACTCAAGTCAGAATAGAATATTGTTTGTATTTCAGAGGACATACATGTTATATACCAAATATCCCATTCAATTTTGCCTACAAGTTGTTGAAAAATTTCCTTAATGCTCAAAATGAGAGCTCAGACAATCACTAAAAAACCATACTGACAGGATCAAACCATAGGGACTAGAACAGAATAGGTCGACCATCATTTCTTTCGTCATCAAAGATTTCCACCTAGCCAGCACTCTTCATGCTGATGTACTACCAGCTTCATAAAGCAACAAATCAAATTTGGCCTGCAAAATTAGCACAGCCATCTCACCTGGCAATCTCTTTTTTGAAAACTTTCCTATATTCCAAGCACTATCTTCCAAATATACTAAATTGATCCAGTAATAAAATTAATTGTATGACAACCTTCTATCAGCCATCTCTGACAAATATATCTTTTGTAGTCAGAGATATTTATCCAAAAAATTTAATACCTCTCCATTGAAAAAGTATTTTTAAAACCAGTGTTTTGTTGGCATTTCCATCTGATTTTTTTTTTAATTATTGGACAGAAAAACAAGGAACAAGAGAAAGGAATGGCAACTCTCTGAGTTAAACAGAAAGTGGAAAGATTCAATGCCATTAGAAGCAGACACCTGGGATCGTTTGTATCTTACGCCATTTGAAAAAGGTTGTTTTATTATCAATGTAACTAATCACAATGAAACCATCTCGTACAACTAAAGACATTATAATGAATTTTCTTTACAGCTACAGAGAAATGGGATTTGCTGTTTCACATCAAACAGAACAGGCTGTATAAATTCTTCTTCCTATTTATTGTAAAATATAATTTCATCTATAAAATCAGCCATGAAATATTAAAACTGAAACAACAGAATTTATATCCTTTACTTAATTTAGTTTAAACGGTCTATTCACTAAAAAAGGTAGGGGAGGTGACATGTGATACAGCCCCTCCTTTCTCATTAAGTGTTTCCATTAGACCCTTTATTTGCAAGAATTTATAAAGCGGCCATAAAAAAAGCATTCCAAGATAAAAGTTACTATATATTCCTTAAATTTTCCTTTCATCTTTTTCAAAAGACAAGAGAATAAAGCATATAACATATGAATGTCAAGGAAAGCAAAGAGAATTAGGAGGCTAAAATTAAAGAAACACATAACAAATTCACAGTGAAAATGTTTAACACTTTTGAGAAAGAACATTAAGCTTCAGTAAGGAGGCCATGGCTTTCATTCCAAATGTACCAATAATAAGCTGTAGGACACAGAGCAACTCAGAACTTGGCTGAGCCTCCATTTCCCACTTTGTACAGTAAGAAAGAGGGACTAAGATTCCCCAATTCAACAAGAAATATTAAGAAGTTGTTGAACACTCAAAACGTGTAAAAAAAGTATCTTAATAATGGATTTGGTTTTAGTTCCAGGAAATGCCGGAAAAAAAATAGTATTTCGAAAATATAAATCTGGGGAAAATAAACCACTGTTCTTGCTTAGATTCACCAGGTCCATGAGAGGAAATGGAATACAATGGCCAATGAAAGAACTGCAGGGGATAAAAGACGAAAATTACTAATTGGACAAAATCTGAAAAGTACTGTAATCCTAAAGTCAATAAGCTAACACATGATATAAAACTATCAGGCCTTAAGACGCAGGGAACATAAATTATTAGCTATGAAGGATCTGAGTTTCAAATACATTCAGAACAGAGAAAAACTTCAGTATTACATTTTTAATGGATATAGTTCTATCCAAGTCCATTTGTATAATAAGGTTAATAGTTTTTTTCCTCTCCATGGTAAAATTGTAAGTAATCTTTTTCTCCTCTTCTTGGCACTTTTCTATACTTTCCAAAATATATTACTTTGGGGGGAAGAGGTGACTGAGTGGGAAGCTTTAAAAAAAAATCTCTACACGTTATTGAAGTAATAAAAATAATGACTACTCTCAATTAAAAAAAAAAAAAGGCAAGTCCTTAGATGGAAATACATTTATGCCTGAGATCCTCAGACTAAACTCAGAAACAAAACTCCACAAACAAAAGTCAGAAGGTGACTTGCTGTAACAGTCAGAGATCCAGGGATCCAATCCAGTCACTCATTTACACCAAGAAAGTTACCTTTGGTTCACTGGACCTCACATTAAATACTCAAGAATGGGCAACTGAGAAGTTGCAGGGAGCATGGCCAGTTAACAAGGAACACACCCAGCATGGAGATCTTGGTCTTTAACATTATTCCCCACTAAAAGCCCACTGGGAATTTCAAGAAATGGCTGATTCCGGGGCTGGGGCAAAGTCGGCACAAAATACGCTTGGAGCATCTAACGGCAGAAAGTGGGGAAATGCTTTAAAGAAAAAAAAAGGTAACACAGAGACATAGGACCAGCTTGACAGGGCTTCCCACTGGCCAAATCCGGGACAATTTGAGCACCCAAATAATGCAGTCCCATTAAACCACTACAAGTAGGAATGAATAAGCCCAGTTCAACGACTGAATGATGGGCAGCTGGAGGGATGGAGAGATGAGTGTGGAGAGAGGAGCAAAAGGATGGCTCTGTTTATAGAAGAAGGCTGAGGGCCAACTGGTAAATATGGAGGGAGTGCTGGAGATAGAAAAGCATATTGGCAAAGACTCTATCTAGCAAGAATCATCAAGGGATGTTAAATCTAGGGAGGACGTTTTAGATTTGGAGCCAAATGCCTACACGGTGTTAAAGCATCTCCCCACAACCTGCTTATTAATTACAAGGGTAAAACAAACTCAGTAACTGTCCAGTGGATAAGCTGGCACACGTTGCCTGCAGGATCAAATCAACATCCTCAACGAAGGCCAGATGGACACAGTGTGTCTCCAGACGTGACCCCTTGAAAAGGGCATTACATCACCTATGCATTACTGCAGCCAACAAAACCTCCAGCTAATAAAGAGGAAATAGCAGATGACACAAAATGAGGAATGTGCGAGGAATGTATTGTTTAGAGAAGGGAAAAAGGTGGAGAGGATGGCATTCTTCAAAAATGTCATAAAAGACAGAGAAAGGCTTTATAAAAATATACAAAGAAAGGCTTCATATAAAAGTATTCCAAATTAAAGGAGGCTAAAGATACATGAATTGCAGTGTGTGTTCTCAGACCGGATCCTGTCCTGGCAGGAGGAAAATGCTATTAAGGACATCTTAGGCCAACTGACAAAAAGCACCAACGTGAGTACAGCACCAGAGAAAATAGCACCAGAGTCGTGTAAGAGAAAAATCCCTATTCTTAGAAGATGTAGACTGAGTGTTTATGGGTAAAGGGTCACAATGTATATAAATTACTCAGTGGTTCAGGAGAAAAAGTAAAGCATGTGGATGTGTCTGGATGTGGATGCACATGGTGGGGGAGAGAGTGTGGACGTGAACAAGCGACAGGAAACAACAAAGCAAATGGGAAACACAATGACGGGGACTCAGGATGAAGGTTACACAGGTGTCCCAGAAACGCTTTCTAGTTTTATTTGTGCATTTTTAAATAAATTTCAAATCGCTTCCAAATAAAAAGTGAAAAAAACAAAAACAATCAGAACCAGGACAGACAGATGGAGGGAATGGGCTGGCTTTGTACATATGACTTACAAAGACCTCTACGACATCTCTAGAAACTGTCAGAAGGGTCAGAAGAATACAAACCTCCCTAAAAGCGACAAAGCTTTTCCTAGACCTGACAAAACCTTTACTCCACTTAACAGTTCTTAGTCCCCAAGAAGACTTCAAGGAATCCAAAAAGCTTTATCTTCAACTGAAGGTCTACTGAAAATTATACCCTTCCTAGTACAGCTTTGTCTCTGTACTAAGAAGTTTAACTCCTTTGCCATTTGAATCTGTCAATTCCTGTCCACTATGGTGGACACCAGCCTTAAAACAGTCCTGAGTGACATCAATACAAACAGAATGTTACATTTGAAAGGACTGCGTGGGTTTTTTTCCGTTACTGGCAAAGCTGGTTAATGTATGTTGCATTCAACAGTATCAGCCATCAAGGAAAGGTAACTGTTCCTCTTGTCCCATTAAAATTTAAACAATTAAAACTATAATAGGAGCTGGGTGCAATGGCTCACACCTGTAATCACGGCTACTCGAGATGCTGAGGCAGGAGAATCACTTAAACCCAGGAGGCGGAGGTGGCAGTGAGCCAAGATCACACCATTACATTCCAGCCTAGGCAAGAGCAAAACTCAGAAAGGCAGTCCTTTCCCCATTGCTGGCAACCTTTCACAGATGGCATCACAAGTCTTCAATTACTTATTTTCACACATGAACAGTGGCCCCCTTCAGATTCCATGTCTAACAAAATGACCTAACTCTATAATAGTACTCTTCTACATTCTGAAGAACAGACAACAGAAATCTTACATGGGAAGAAGGAAAACCACAGAATATGAATTTTCTTCAAATCCATAATCTGCCATTCCTTTTAGATTTGGATACAGTGGCTAGAACCAACCCAACAAGAATTTAATGCCCTCGCATATAACTGCTATAATACTTTAACTTTAAAATGGCTCAAACATGATAAAAGTTTTTATCTCTTTCTTGAAAAGACAGGTATTCCTATTCAGCAAACATTCTGCTTCAGTCTGTGTTTAGAGATCCAGGTTTCCTCCACCTTGAAACTCCTTCCACCTTGAAGTCTGAGCTTCCTCATTCCTTGCATCCAGCTGACAGAAAAGTAAGCATGAAAGAGGCGGCTGGCTCATTGTTTCTTAACAGCCTTGATGTGGAAGTGGTATCTATCACTTCCAATCATACCTGCTTAGCTGCAAGGGAGTCTGTAAAACATAACCTGGAATTGTGCAAAGGGAAGAAATGAAGTGGGTGGACAGCTAGCCATCTCTGCCACACGTCACTCCAAAAATTATCATGTTGCTTGTCATTCTTCCATTCATGAAGTTTAGCCTGTACAAGACTTATGAAAACGTTTTTCTCAGAAATGCAACTGGAAAAGCATCCGTAGTGATATTACTTCCACATTTGTAAAATAAGAGAATGACAGACAATACCAATCATTTACAAATCTAGCTAATCATAAAAAATATGAAATCTCTAGGTCTTACCCAAGAAAAGATTCTGATTAAGAAAGTCTGGGGCAGGGACAAAAATCTGTACTTTTTTAAAGAGTTCCCTGGATGATTCTGATGAACCAGATTTGGGAACAACTGGACTAAAATCTCTCCTAACTTCAAAAAAACGAATATCCACTTACTGCATATTTACCAGACACAGTGCTGAGGTGAAGAAAAGGAGAAGGGAAAGAGGTGTGTGTGTACTGGGGGTAGGAAACGATAAATGAATCAGGAAAAAGCATACATGCACTGTACTTAATACGGCTATCACACAGGGACTCCAAAGACATTGCCCTCCATCATAATTTGCCACATAAAATTATCCTGAATGCCACTTTTAGCAAACATAGCTCTGACCTACCACCTTGACATCCTAGGGTGTTACAGTGAAATATAGTAAAACGCCACCCATATTGAAAACAAGATTTTGTACCCTGAAGATTCTTAATAAAAATCATTCAATCCCCTTTTTGGAAGCTGTAATTTCTACTCCCTATTCTTTCTAAGCTATTTTTAAAAGTACATTACTACCTTAGTTAAAATTATAATGGTTTTGAAGTTATAAATTAACATGCACTCCTATAACTGCTATTCCTCATTTTATAATTGATCCATAATCATATATCAAATTCTGATCCATATTCACAATCAGCAGAAATCACAAGTGAATCACACACTTCCAATGAAGAAGTCTGTTGTTTGTTCTAGGTTTAAAACACCAAGTTTCCATTATATTTAATAACTGAAAAGCATGCTGGGCTTTGTTTACATTTGATGATTAGACTGGAATTACTCCAACTATGTTAATTCTTTTCCCTGTTAGGCTTCTTATTACCTTGTTTTCTTTAAAACAACTACATGGGTTTGTTTAATGGGAAAAAAAAAACACAGCATATAAGGGAAAATTAGAGAAATATGAACCTCAAACACACTGAAAAGCACTGAAAATTAAAACTGAGAGTTGCTAAATTTAGCAAAATGTAACTGAAACTACAAGAGCTGAAGTACCTCAAATCTGTTTAAGAAACCTATGGTCTATATTTGCCCATAAGAGATCCCCTAGAAATACTACACGTGTATGAAATGCAGGCATCCTTGCCACAGAAGGAGTCTCACGGGCTGTCAACTTCTTAGTGAGGTGAAGATTCTACTAGAAAGTATGACATTATATAACTACAGATACTTGACGGTTCTCATGGTTTGGACAATTTCAGCGGTCAATAGCAAAGAAAAATAGTAGTACTATTTGGATCCACAGAACAGGTAATTTCACTTCTAGAGTCATCTTTTTATTTTTCCTATACTTGTTAATTTTAAAGAGTGACTATAATATGATGGCTTAGGATAAGGTTTACAGTAGAAGAAACCTTGATTTAAGAAAAGTCCCATAAGATAAATATGACAAAACAAAGATATAAAAGGCTAGAAATAAAAGGTAAATGTTGATTCCCCAAATGTGCCCCCCATTTTTAGCAAGAATTCCCTAAGCAAGTAGGTATGATTTCCAGAATCTTATGGGATGTGAACTGAAAGATGCACTCCTTAGAAGTCACTTAGACTCAATATCCAACTAAAATCAAAATGTGATTAATTACTTTTTATGCTTTATGGACTAGTAATCTCCTAGAATGACAAAGTCATGTATACTGGTTTAAAAAAAAAACCTACTAAGAATTTTTTTAGTCAGAGAGATCCAAGATGGCTGACTACTAGCAGCTCAGCATTGTAGCTCCCAGTGACAGCGCAAAGAACGAGAGGACGCCACACTTTCAGACGAATTTTCATTGCTCACAGACCAGGAGATTCCCAGTGGAGGAGTCCCACGGGTCGCTAGCACAACTCTTGTGGCTGGCGCAGCAGTTTTGTCAGTGCCTCAGCATGGCAGTTCTTGGTGCAGAGTAAATGGGACTGGGTCCCCTTTTGGTCGACGTTTGGAGCTCAGGGAAGACAGAATCGCCCATTCAGTTGATTGAAGAAGGGATTCAGGAGGGAAGCCAGACTGGAGACTTCCAGACAGAAAAGCACCAAGAATCTTGACGCTGCTGTTTTAGCCGGCGTGGTGGGTTGCTCAGATTCCAGCGCTGGGAATTAACAAGTTGAACGTCCACTCAGAGACCTAATTTGAAAGTCGGTAATTACAAAGACAACAGGTGGATAAATTTACAATGACGGGAAGAAACCAGCATAAAAAGACTGAGAATACCCAAAATTAGAATGCCTCTCCCTCTACAGGGGATCACAGTTCCTCATCATCAGGGGACAAGGCCTGATGGAGAACAGAATTAGGCTTCAGAAGGTGGATAATAAGAAACTTCTGTGAGTTAAAAGAACATGTTCTAGCCCAATGTAAAGAAACTAAGAACCTTGAAAAAAGGTTTGACAAAATCCTAACGAGAATAAACAATCTAGAGAGGAATATAAGTGAATTAATGGAACTGAAGAATACAATATGAGAACTCCGCAAAGCATGCACAGGTTTTAACAGTCTAATTGATCAAGCAGAAGAAAGGATATCAGAGGTTGAAGACCAACTTAATGAAATGAAAAGAGAAGATAAGATTAGAGAAGAAAGAGTAAAAAGGAATGAGCAAAGTCTCCAAGAAATATGGGACTATGTAAAAAGACCTAATTTACGTTTGATAGGTGTACCTGAATGTGATGGAGAGAATGAATCCAAGCTGGAAAATATTCTTCAGGATATTATTCAGGAAAACTTTCCTAACCTAGTAAGGCAGGACAATACTCAACTCCAGGTAATACAGAGACCACCACGAAGATATTCCTCAAGTAGAGCAACCCCAAGACACATAATCATTAGATTCACCAGGGTTGAAATAAAGGAGAAAATTCTAAGGGCAGCTAGAGAGAAAGGTCAGGTTACCCATAAAGGGAAGCCTATCAGACTCACAGCATATCTCTCAGCAGAAACCCTAAAAACTAGAAGAGAGTGGGGGGTCAATATTCAATATCCTCAAAGAAAAGAATTTTCAACCCAGAATCTCATACCCAGCCAAACTAAGCTTCATAAATAAAGGAAAAATAAAATTTTTCACGAACAAGCAAGCACTCAGAGATTTCATCACCACTAGGCCTGCTTTACAAGAGCTTCTGAAAGAAGCACTATACACAGAAAGGAATAACCAGTATCAATCATCCCAAAAACTTACCAAAAGGTAAAGAGTATCTCCATAATAAAGAATCTTGGCCGGGCGCGGTGGCTCAAGCCTGTAATCCCAACACTTTGGGAGGCCGAGGCGGGTGGATCACGAGGTCAAGAGATGGAGACCATCCTGGTCAACATGGTGAAACCCCGTCTCTACTAAAAAAAAAATACAAAAAATTAGCTGGGCACGGTGGCACGTGCCTGTAATCCCAGCTACTCAGGAGGCTGAGGCAGGAGAATTGCCTGAACTCAGGAGGCGGAGGTTGCGGTGAGCCGAGATCGCGCCATTGCACTCCAGCCTGGGTAACGAGTGAAACTCCATCTCAAAAAAAAAAAAATTAAAGAAAAAAAAAGAATCTATATCAACTAATGGGCAAAACAGCCAGCTAGCATTAAATGACAATATTAAACTCACAAATATCAATATTAATCCTAAATTTAAATGGATTAAATGCCCCAATCAAAGACACAGACAGGCAAATTGAATAAAAAGTCAAAACCCATCGGCACGCTGTATCCAGATCCATCTTACAAGCAAGGACACACACAGACTCAAAACAAAGCATTGGTGGAAGACTTATCAATCAAATGGAGAGAAAAAAAAACAAAACAGGAGCTGTAACTTTCGTCTCTGACAAAATAGACTTTAGCAGTAACAAAGACTAAAAGAAACAAAGAAGGACATTATATAAAGGTAAAAGGATCAATGCAACAACAGGAGTCAATGATCATAAATATATATGCACCCAATACAGGAACACCCAGATACATAAGACAAGTTTTCAATGACCTATAAAGAGACTTGGACTCCCGCACAATAGTAGCGGGAGACTTTGACACCACATCGTTAATATTCGACGGATCAACGAGATAGAAAATTAACAGGGACATCTATGATTAGAACTCAGACCTGGAACAAGTAAACTCAGCAAATATTTATGGAATTCTTCACCCCAGGTCTACAGAACATACATTTTTCTCAGTATCACATTACACCTATTTTGAAAGTGACCACATAATTGGAAATAAATCACTCTTCAACATTTTCATAGCATTTCACAGACTTAAATGAAATATTGGTTGGCTGTTTATTTTCTTCCCTTACTCCTTCCTGTCTCCGCTGTTAAGCACAATTATCGGCATAAAAGACGTTTTCAATACCTATTTTGATTGCATTCCAGCCTGGGCAATAGAACAAGACTCCTGTTCTCTCTCCCCCTTTCTCTTTCTCTTTCCTTCTTTCAAAAAAAAAAAAACTTTTTTTTTATAAAAAGGAAGTAAATATACCTTTTAGCAGTCTTCTTTCACACTCCATTTATATCATGATTTTTGTTTCTGCCCTTCTGCTCTCAGACATACTATTTTTGCCTATGCTTGTCTTCTTCCTCTGACCCTGCATGGCAGTGATTCAGAGTCAGACTCCCTCTGAGTGACTGTGCCTGGTCTCCCTGTGCCCATGGACAAAGGACCTCTTCTACAAAGCAAGAATAACACCTTTAATAACACTTTTAATAAAGCTCACCACACAGAGTCATGGCAAGATGCAATCTTATTTTATTTAACGGCATATAAACTCAGCATGCCATGTACTCAGATCAGTGCCTGGCACATAGTAGATGCTCAGTAAGTATTAACAACAATTATCATTGAATCCAGTCTTCTTTTTCATATCTCTGCTCCTGAAAGTCTTTACAGGAGGTGAACTGAAGAGTTAAGTTCTCTTCACCTCTGTCACATCTTTCTCATACAAACTGAAAAGTCCCTATGTAGATAGAGTATGTAAAATAAAAAAATCATAAATGTTCTTTATGATTTTGTTTTTGAAATATTTGGTATATACAAAAAACTACTTTTAATGTCTAAAGTTGTTACGCAAAACATAACAAAATCCTGAGTGCAGATAACAGTTTAAGAAAAACAAATTATCTTTAATAGCTTGTCCCTCTGTGTTCCTATCGCCTTCCTTCTTACAGTTCTCCTCCTACAGTTATACGCACAGAACTTGAGTCCTGTATGTATCATTTACCTGCTTTTCTTTATTACTTTATCATACCTGTATTTCTAACAATCTACAATTTTGTTTTTGCATGTTTCTAAACTTTTAAAAAGGGAAAGAACTGTGCATTCTTCTACAAGTAGCTTTTTCCCCTTGAGGTTATGTTCCAGCTGCGTATTATCCTTGGTGATGAACGCAGCTAACATTCACTCGGTCTCACTACTGTACAGGACTTCACTATAGGAATATGATACAATGCTGGCATCTGTTCTCCTCTGATGGACACTGCTCCCAGTCTTTCCTTTTACAAAGAGTGTGACTGTGAGCATCCTTGCACATGTCTCCAAGCACTCATGTGCATGAATTTCTCTAGGGTAATAGTTTTCACATTTCAGCATCACATTCCCTAGAGAGCTTGACATTCAGAAACCTGGCCCATCCTCAAAGTTGCTGATTCAGTAGGTCCACAGCAGAGCCCCCAAACTGCATTTTAAATAAGTTCCCAAATGCTGTTGTGAAACCATTCCGAAACCACAGCTCCAAAATAAAGACTGAGTGGGATTAACCGGTGGAAGGGTACATGTATCTCAACTTTACCAGATGCTCTCAAGGGCAGTGTATCACTTTCCCATCAGCTTTATATAAGCATTCCAGTTGTTTTCTGTCCTCCCAACAATATTGTCAGACATTTTACACTGTTGCCAACCTAACGTGTAAGAAAACTATACTCTCTTTGGTCTTAATTTGCATTTCCCCAATTACTAAAGAAACTGAGCATTTCTGCTCTTCTGTGAAACACCTATTTAGGTCATTTGTCCTCTTTTATGTTGTTCACACTGATTTGTAGTCACCTTATGGATACGAGCCTTTTATCAGTAATATGTACTGAGTATGCCTGTTCTCCCTGTGACCTGTCTACTTTCTTGATGGTTTTTCTTAATTAACAGAAGCTATCAATATTGTCAAACACATTGATCTTTTCCTTTATGGTCTGCACCCTCTGTGATCTTTTTAAGACCCTCTTTCCTAAACCCGAGTCATACAACTACTGTCCTGGATTGCCTTCTGAAAGTTTCATAGTTTGCCTTCTATATTTAAGCCTTTAATTGACCTGCAGTTGATTTTTATGAGTAATGTGAATTAAAAACATATCCCATCCTCAGGAAGTTTCCTGTTTGGTAAAGACCACATATAACTTCAGAGAGGATATAGAAAGTGATGGAATATTGACTAGGTGTTAACCATTACCTTATTGAGGTTTATTCTGCTCTCTCATTGAGACAAACAAAAACTAGAAAATTTCATATGAACATTTGGAAGGTTATTTGCAAACTGTAGTCAGACTATGATCCCCACTCACTACACTCCAGGAAGAAACCTTAAAAATGTCCCAGAATATTTAAGTCTTATTCTAAAAAACTAAAGAGTTAAGCATTGGAAAAGCACAGGAAAATGAACATCCTCAAATGGTACTGGTTGGATAATTACCTATCTGGAGAGTAATCTGCTTGCACACACATTTGCGAGAAGCAGAAAAAGAGAGAAAGGGGGAGAGGGGAAATGTGTGTTTCAGGATGTTCACCATGAACTGTAGAAAAAACTGGAAACAACCTAGTGTCCAACAATGGGGGATAGTTAAAAGTAAAGCTAATGTGAGTGACTATTGTTCGATTATACAGCTCCACGTTCATGTGAAAAGACGTTCACAAAATTCTGGTAACTTGCAAAAGCAGCTAACAAAATGCATTCATTTATTCATCAAATATTTATGAGTGCCTTGTGTGTTGCAAGTCCCAAGCAAGTCCCTGGTAAACAAAAAAAGACTTGTTCCCTGCCTCCAAGAAGCTTATAACTCTGTGAAGGAAACATCCAATGTGTTTCTTCCAAAGTGCCCCAGCTGGGACAATAAAAACTATGTTTTGAGAACAGAGACGATTTATATGCAAACATACATAATATATACAGCAATGCCATCCACATGATCTACAAAGAAAACACATCTACCCAGCTCTATGAACCACCAAATGGATAAGGCACAGGATACTTAGAGCAACTACCCGGTTATGCACCACCTAATGATATTACGGTCAACAATGGACCACATACATGATGATGGTTCCATGTCATTATAATGGAGTCAAAACATTCCTATTGCCTAGTGACATAATTTAGTTGTGGTAATGTATTAGCACAACACATTTCTCTCGTTTGTGGTAATGCTGGTGTAGGCAAACCTACTACACTGCCAGTCATATAAAAGTGTAATCTCCTAGGCCTTCACATTCTCTCATCACTCACTCACTGACTCACCCCGGAGCAACTTCCAGTCCCACAAGCTCCACCATGGTGAGTGCTCTATACAAGTATACCATTTTTTATCTTTTATACTATATTTTTACTGCACCTTTTCTATATTTGGATAGACTTAAATACACAAAACACTTACAATTGGGTTACAATTGCCTACAGCATTCAGTACATTAACATGCTATATGGGTTTGTTGCCTAGGAGCAATAGTCCACACCATATAGCCCAGCTGTGGAGTAGCCTGCACCATCTGGGTCTGTAGACTCTGTGACATTCACACAACAATGACATCACCTAGTGAGGCATTTCTCAAGAATGTATCCCCATTGCACAAATGGAGAAAGTCATTCACTGAACACGAATGTGAGTCACAGCGCAGAACCACAGCAAAGGAAATGGACAAACAGCTTCCTCAACTTCCAATTCAATACTGATTGATTGGTATCAGCAATGTCCTTCCAACATCCTAAACCTTTACTCCTCCCTGCTATGTTTGGTTCTAATGAATAATAACAAACCTTCCCAAGATACGAAATATCTCACAGTTAAGGTCAGACTCAAAAGATTCTGACATTATGTTTGTTTCAAACTTTTTGCACCATAATAAAAAAATTATGTCATTAATTACAAAGAAAAAATGTTTAACCTCAGAGGACAAAATCCTGACACATCACCTCATCCAAGAGATCAAAGTTCACGTTCTCCAGGAGAAGACATATCTACATCACATACTTCCTGATACGATGCACTGACAGAGGCATGACTCCATCCCTATGCTATTCCCGCCAAAAATGCTTAAACCTCAATCATGAAAGAGCATCAAACAAATCCAAACTGAGGGACATTCTACAAAATAACCGGCCAGTATCCTTCAAAAGTATCGAAGTCATGAAAGACAAAGAAAACTAAAAGAACTGGCCGGCCATGGTGGCTCACACCTGTAATCCCAGCACTTTGAGAGGCCATGGCTGGGCGGATCACTTGAGGTCAGGAGTTTGAGACCAGCCTGGCCAAAATGGCGAAATCACGTATCTACTAAAAACACAAAAATTAGCCAGGCATGGTGGCACACGCCTGTAATCCCAGCTACTCAGGAGGCTGAGGCAGAAGAATCGCTTGAAGTGGGAGGCAGAAGTTACAGTGAGCCGAGATGAGCCACTGCACTCCAGCCTGAGTGACAGAGCAAGATTCCATCTTCCAAAAAAAGAAAAAGAAAGAAATCTAAAAGAACTATTACAGGCTGGAGAGAGCAAGGAGACATGATAACAAAACACAGTGTGGGATGCTGGGTTGGATCCTGGACCAGAAAAAAAAGATATCAATGGAACAACTGGTAAAATTCAAATAAACGTTTTAGATTCGTTGTTATCAATTACCTGGTTTCAGTAAGTGTTTTATGAATACATGAGAACAACAAAGGATGCTGGCCAAAATGGACATACACAGGAACTTTCTGGACTATTTTTGCAATTTTTTTTCCTAAAATTATTTCAAAGTAAAAAGTTTAAAAAAGTCATTTCACATTAAAAAGAAAAAAGGGAGGGATCATTCACGGACTCTAACATAAAAATATGCTATCTCTAACTTTCGTGCTAAAAATGTAGTAACTACAAATAAGGATTAAGCCAGAATAAATAAATTGCAATTGTTCAGGAAAGAGCCTGTGATTGGGACACTCCAGAGAACAGAGTTACTCTCTAGGGCACGGAAGTCCCCCCAGATAAACGACTTGTGCTAGTTCCCTTTTATTATCTTAATTCATTTCAACTCATTTATTTATCATCTACTACGGACATGTAAGTGTGCTAGGGCCTGATAGATTTTTATATATTAAAAAAGGGATACTGAAGTACACAAAATAACAGAAAAAGGCACAGAGTAACAGAACCAGAACTGATTTTTCACTCCTGTACACTCTAGCAATCAATCTGGACACCCCTTCACAGTAAATGTCGCTAAGACTGGGCCTCAGAGTACAAACTCAGCCCCGTCAATGGCCAGTGGTCCTGACAATTAGAATTAGCTCCAAACTTACAACTGGAAGCGCCACAGTGACTGTGAGAAATACTCCATTTCTACTCTTCTTCCCCACCTAATCACTACATGCCTTTCTTTTTTCTAACATAAAATTTAAAAATTAGATTCTTGGAGAACTAGAGAAAAGGTTAGTCTGGTATAAACTTAGGAAGGTTAACTTAATCTCTTCCTACAAGTGGCCTGAGGGATCAAAGCCACATCAGGTGATGCTGAGGCTGGAGAAGTGCGGTCTCAGGAAGGCAGCCGCACAGTCACCTGGGAACTTGCCAGAAATGCAGCATCTCCAGCCCCAGCCCTGGCCTACTGAACCAGTTTCTGGTGGATGCCCAAACCCTCTGGGGGATTCTGATGCACATTAGGATTAAGAACCACCAGTGCAGGAGCAAAAAGACCAGCTATAAATCAAGAGGCCTGACTTCTTTCTATTCCTTGTTCTACAACTAACTGTGAGACTGACGAATCACCGGCCTCCTGTAAGGCACAGCTTTCTTACTGGACAATGAGGAGTCGGAATTGGATTGCCACAATCCTTATTCCCTCTAAAAGTTGACAACCCTATGGGAGCAGTCATTCCTCTAAGGCCTGAAAGTGAAAAGACCACCACTAGTATTTCACCAGATGTTTCTCTCTTTCATCAAAGTGAAACAATTAAAATTTCCTCATCAACTGGTGTCTGAATTACACTTGATATATCTAAAGTTATTTCTTCTATTTTAAATAAAGTTGCATTTACTTGGCTTTAGCTAATGCCATCTAAACTCTAGTTTTACAGTTTCTCTAATTTAATTCTATATCAAGTTTACTTTGAAATAATTCCAAAAATTCCAAAAAAACTGACACTCAAATGTCAGCCACAGTTCAGGACTGTGTTCCGTGTAATCACATAAAGAACATGTGCAATGAGATCACAAAAAAATCAAACAAGTACGAAAAACGAAGAATTTTTACCCATATAGAACTAGGCCGGGCACAGTGGCTCACACTTGTAATCCCAGCACTCTGGGAGGCTGAGGCAGGAGAAATTGCTTGAGCCCAGGAGTTCAAGATCAGCCTGAGCAACACAGCAAGACCCCGACTCAACATACATCTAAAATACATTTTTTAAAAATATGTATAAATCTAGGTATCTCCATTATTTCATAAGAAACTGGTTCTTTCCAGGTTTTCTTCATAATAGTTCTAAAAAGCACCTTTCCAGATAGAATTCAGCATTACATACACATGATGAGTTTCAACCTGAAACTCATTACAAATCAATTCCTGCATTGTTTTCACATAGATTTTCAGATTTCGTTCTTTAAGATCATTTAGCTAATACAAAAAGGATCTCCCAGAAGCTTTTCTTCTTTCCCTTAAACCCCTCTCCGTTTATTTACTGGAAAGACTCCTCATGTCCACACCAGGCCCAGGCCCGCCGCCAGGGATCCCCGACAATCTGGAGGTTTAGGGCACTCTGGTGTGAAACCACGGCCTCTTTCCTCACCACAAAGTTCACAGAGACAAATCATTCTGCAGGTAATTTCATCGGGCTTAGGAAGTCAGGAAAGGCTCTGATGAAGAACCCAAGGACCACAGTCCCCTCCCATGCTCCAGGAACTGGAATGTCCTTGTCACACTAGTCCAACAGTAGCACACACAGATGCAGGCTGGGGTTTTTGCTGGTTTGGCTGGTTAACGACGTACGTTTCTAGTACACCAAAGTCTGTCCCACAATTCTATCTTACTGGGTTAATAAAAAAGCTTATTTTTTAAGTTAAAAAAATGCAGTTTTCATAGAAATCTTATAAAAAGTTATGTAATTACCTACTTTCTTAACACATATATAGCAAAGAATTTCATGTTTTCTTGACAACTCAGGGTAATCAACTGCTGTGCTGGGCAGAAAACCTTTACTGTTATATACGAGGAAACAAACTTCCTATTGTTTTGTTAATTTTTAATTTTTTCAAACTCCTTATGATATGTGCCCTAATTCATGGCATGGGCAGTGCTGTTATGACTGCTGTTGGTTGACAGTTAATAGAGTGGGGACTGGCTTTGTGTCAGCTCCTGTATAAAGACTTACCCACATTCTACCAATGAGCACTCACGCAAACTGCAAGATCACACACATTTCATAGTGAAGCTACTAAGGCTCAGAGAAATTCAGAGACTTATCTGATGACACACAGCCAGAAGCTACAGACATCAGATCCAAGACCCATGCTTCCCAGTCCTTATAAGATTAGGAAATGGTTGGAATGGAGACCTCACTCTAAGTAACTGGGGGTGAAGGAGGTACTCTTCAAGAATGAAATCACTGATGAAATGTCTTTTACCCTAGAAATGGCACTGGGAAGGCAGACCCTAAATATCAAAGAATGGACTCCATTTCTTTTGTAGTGTGGTAAGCAGTGAGTGAAATGGTTAACAAAACCCTTTCCCTGATACATGAAAATTAAACTGTTAAACCATCTGGCTCTGTTCCCTCTGGTAACCTAATAAGGGGAAGAATGTCAACTGTGCCACTAAGCAATACTGCTTATTGTAAGAATGGTCCAACTGTAAACTGCATCTGGATTTCGAGGAACTACACATGAACTAGAAACATCTGATATGGACACCATGCTTCAGGTGCCCTGAGGATGCAAGGATTCTTATGAATGGTGAGTGTCCTAGGAATAAAATGCAGCATATACCTCAAAGGATTTGGGGGGATTGAACGATATATGTACAGACGCATCTGGCACAGCGTTTATATAAAGAGCTCAAAAACATTATTATTATTACTACCATTGAATTATATGTTTATTTCTTAGCCTCTGCAAACGATCCTATAAGCTATGCCTATGTAATGTTCAAAAGTACTCCCTATGGGGCATGAGATTTCACAAATAAGACTGCGCCTACAACCATGATGTGGCTCTCACGTCCCTGCACTGGAGCAGCCACCTGGAAAGACAGTGTCTGTACAGCTGTGTAGACTGTTGCAAGGACCACCCCTGAGAGAAGATCTGTCACTCTGGGCTGGCAAGCTGTGGCTCTCATTCTTCTCCTTCTCCACGGACTGCACAAGTGTGGCCTACGGAGGTTTTGGGCGTGGGAGTTAAACCTAAGACCCCTGGTGGCCATAGCAGATGAGCCAAGGATCAAAGCACACATGAGAAAGCTTCTGGGGGAGGGAGAAGGGAACTTGCCACAGGGATGCAGAACGGAGCTAACAAGGAGAAAAACGAGGCAAGGACCCATCTAAAGAACTCTGTGGAATCCCCTGAATCCCAGGGAGCAAAAGAGCTACAATGGAATCAAACCCTGTACTTTGTGAAGAGGTGTCCTCTCATCTCTTCATTCCCCTCTTCCTTAGTGACCAAGAGAACTCTCACGGTTTTGATTCCCATCCACTACCCATGACACCCAAATTTTTATCTCCAGCCAATGGCTCTGTAGGTGCTAGACCCCTAAGTCCATTTGGATGTTACAAGCATTCATCAACTTCCCCCACAGACTTACTCCTTTTTCCTTTGTTCTTTATGGCAGTAAATGGCTTTACAACCCATCAAATCACCCAAGCCAGAAATCCTTAATGTCCATTAATAAGATAATGGTTATATAAGCTAATATATCCGCACACAAAATATCACATAGATGTAGTAACACTGGAAGCTCACCAAGACATCCTGTTAAATCTGAAATTACTTAACAGTGGTGACCTCTGGAAAAGTGCCTGAGATCAGGAAGTACTTATTCTCTCCAGTGCTTGAATGTCAAGACAAAAACTAACAACCATAAAAAAAAAAGCTTATGAACAGAGAATGCTTCTCTCCATGAAGAACCTTTCAGGTACTGATTACCTAGCCTGCCTTACCTGGTCGAGCTTTGCTTCACGGAGAGAAGATACTGTTGTCACTTGCTTTGCTCACATTAAAAGAATGGGCACTTCTAGAAGGAAACTCAAGAAACTGTTCATAGTGATTGCCTCTGGAGAACAGCCCTAGGAGTCTGAGGCATCACTGTACTATCTGCAATTTTTCACTGTGTGCATGCATTGCTTTTTCAATTGTAAACAACGAGAAATAACTGAAGGGCAGCGGGAACTTCTTTTCCTCTGAGAAGTCTCCCTAAATCTTCTTCCAAATTAAAGCAAGATTCCCTATCATCAACTCTCATAGCATCCATGCAGCACAGTGAGTGGTATAGGACTCAAAACTTTCTTTAAATAAATGCTAAGACAGAACAAATGCATGAACCTATTATTGGCTCCCCAGTGCCCTTACAATATACTCTTCAAGCATTACCACACTCAGCCTTCAAGGTCCTTCACAGTTTGGCCCCTGCTTCCAAATGCTACATTGTCCAGTGCTCTGCCAGGCTGCCTGGGAGCCTGAGCTCTCTCCTGAATGCCCTGCCCCCACAGAGCTGGGCATCCTCAGGAGTCCCCCTGAGGAGTCTTCCATGCCCCCAACTCCCCTCACACACTCAGCCTTCTGCATCCTGGGCTGCACAATACTGCAGAGGGTGTTCCCAGCAGGACCAGGGCAATGTATTCATCTTACGCTTCCTTAGATCTCTGACAGCTCACAGGTTACACTGGACAGAAGAGAGCTTAAAAAACAAGTTGAATGAATCAATGCTAAAATATTATATATAGCTTATGACTAAAAATAGGGGTTCTGAAGTCAGACCATCTTGGTTCAAATCCTGGCTCTATCATTTAATACCCATGTCACCTTGCACAAGCTATTTATCCTAAATGTGAGTGTCCCATAAATCAATAAAATGTAGTATATAACTCAAAGGATTTGGGGGGATGAACTGGGACTATGTATAGAGGCACCTGGCACAGTGTTTACACAAAGAGCTCAAAACATTATTCTTGTTACTTCCATTGAACTCCATATTGACCTGCCTTTTACTGTCCCTAAGTACTTCGTACTTTGAAAACTTCCAGTTTTCTCAGCTATACTCAAGAAAACCGAACCATTAAACAAGGATTATTATAACTGGAAACTATCATATGAGTCCTCAAAAGGAAAAATAAAACTTAAGGAAAGCAGCATTGGAGACCATCATCTATCTCCATCTTCTCCCACAAAAGGTTCTCCTTTCAGGGCTCAATTCCAGATGTTCCAGATTTTATTTTATTTAGGGAGGCGGTAATTTCTTCACACTCCTACACTGCCATCACCTTCCTGCAAGGCTATTTCTGGTTTTTATTCCAGGTAGTTAGCATTGCAAGATAATCAAGGAAGCAGAGAGTTATTACAATTATCATCTACCCACAGAATTACCAGAAGATGTTCTAGTCACAAGACAATACTGATAATATCAGAATAAAAAGTCCATTACAAAAAATATACAGGAGATGTGGCCCCTCACTAGTGATGCAAGCAAGATTCATATGTAGGTTTAGCTATATACACATATACGTATGCCTATATTGTATAGAGACATGTTATACACATATAATTGTACTTGCTTTCTGCTCCAAACTACTCATACTGATTCCATTAAATTCCCCAATATTTACAGATTCCTCTTGATACACTTTAGATGTGCATCCCCTCCAATTTCATGCTCAAATGTAGTCCTCAATGTTGGAGGTAGGGCCTCGTGGGTGGAGACTGAATTATGGAAGGAGGTTTCCTCATGAATGGCTTGGTGCTGTCCTGAGATGGTGAGTGAGTTCTCGTGAGAGCTGGCTGTTTAAAGTGTGTGGCACCGCCCCGCTGTCTTGCTCCTGCTCTTGCCATGGGATATGCTGGCTCCCCCTCTGCCTTCTGCCATAACGGAGAGCTTCCTGAGGCTTCACCAGCAGATGCCAGTGCCACGCTTCCCGTAGAGCCTGGAGAACCATGACCCAAATAAACCTTTTCATTTTAGGCAATGCAAGAATAGCCTAACATCCCCTTCTATGTGTAAGATATCACACAAGAGACTTGGGATGCATACACATGAAACCAGTCTTGCCACAATCTAATGAAGAAGGCAGACGGACATGGACGGACACGGGGACACACACACACACACACACACACACACACACACACACACACACACACAATTAACTGGAGGAACTAAGGCTGGCTGCAGTGAGATGTTGATGGTCCTCTGGGATTGCAGACTCATCAATACAGTTGTGTGTCCACAAAAATGAGCCCACACTGAACCATCACTGGGACACGTGCTCACCTTCCATCGCCACACAGAGAACACCAGGCTCCATCCAGTCACCCAAAGCAGATACTTTAGTGTCCACCATGACTCATCCATCTCACCCCTCTCACCTACTCCATCCCTGAATCCACACCACTAACTGAACATACACAATCCACTCAATTCCCCTACCTCTGGGCAACTAACCTAGTTCAGACTTCCGAGATGTCTAACCTAGTATCAATGCAACAGCCTCTGAAAGATCCCAGTCCCCCAGCCTTACACAATGCCAACGGGTCTCCATAGTTGCCACCGAAGTACTTAAACAAACAAAAGTACGCATATGCTACTATGCTGCCTACATTTCTTCAAGAGGGCCTCTCCAGCTTTATCTTCCACACCTCCTCTCATACTCCATGATCCTGCCATCCTAAACACCTCTCAAGTCTTGAAATGTTCCACACTACCTCCTGACGCCTGGAGGTCCTCCACCTGAAACTTGATTCCCTATCCGCGCTTTATCTCTTTGCCCAGTGAGTTCCTATTCATTCTCTGCTTGTCAGTCCCTCTTGGTATTCCTCCCTAACCTCTCTAGGCTTGCCAGGCTCGGTGGTTCTGCTGAACAGTTTTGTTTTTAGGGCTACACACCACCCAAGCTGCCTTCTTATCTATATAGTAGGAATCCTTTGGGGCATGGGTCTTTGTGAGAAATAAAGACCATCTCTCCATCTCCCGGCTCCCTGGCAACTAGACTGGCTTGGAAGAAAAGGTCACAAAGATGCAGGAGCAATAAGAGATTTTTCAGTGGTGGAAGAGAGTCAACAGTCCAGCAACAGAGGTGGCAGTTTCTCCAACGGCAATGTCACCAGCAGCAAAATTCTGGGCAGACTATTCATGTGATACTGCGTTGGCTGTGGCCCCAGCCAGCCAGCCTCTTGGTTACTACCTGCTTTTTGAATACAGTTCCCCAGCCTTCCCATCATTTCTGAAAGCCATCTATCAACTTCCAAAAAATTCGTTTTCTGCTTAAGTCAGCCAAGTCCACTGCCATGGTTGACAATCAAGAATCATGACTGGCACTGTGACACTCTGTGGGCATGACATTAGACTGCACTGCCAACGCACATTTGCTTGTCTATATTCCCCACTATCTTGTTCATCATTTTACTCTAGTGCAATAGCTGGCACAAAATAAGCATGCACTAAATGTTTCCAGAATGAATTACTTAATCCCACTAGTAATCACAGTGGAAAAGCAAGGAAAACTCTCAGTGGAGGACCACAGTACATTCCTAAAAACCAATCTCAGATACAGTCGATTCCTAAAAACCAATCTCAGATACAGTCGAAAGAGTCACAACTACCAATTAAAAATATACAGCTTAGTTTATTCGCCAGTTCATGGATTTAGAAACTAGGATTCTTCTACCTAGGATATAAACCACTTTCTTAAAGGAGATGAGAAAGTGAAAGATCAAACTAGGAGGGTCTATTTCATTAAGGTTAGCGAGTTATACTCTAATAAAACAAACATAATTGGAATGAATGTTGCGGAAGATGTCCCCTCAACCAGGTGAATACCCAGTCCTAGAGATCTAACTCAAATACTGTAATATATCCTGCAAGCTTTCACCACTTCCCACTGTCAATCAGCCATAACCCGCTGTGCTCCCCTATCTCTATTCTAGTGCTTAGAAAAAAAGTATTGTATTTATTTATATGTGTCTCTTCAACCAGATCTCAAAATCCTCTAGGGAAGTAGACTACTATTTCCAACACCTAGGAGGGTGTTTGGCACAAAGCAAGGACCAGTGTTTCTGAAGTGGAGCCACTCTGCTCTGCTTAAAAGGTACCAATGGAGCTGTCCTATTGTTTGCAACTTTTCTGTAAATGTTAATTTATTCCAAAATAAAGCTTTAAAAAACGCACCAGTAGCAACTGTGTTATCAGCAATTATCACACCTGCCTTAGATGTCAAAGAAGAGCTTTACCTTGTGCCAGTAGCAGTTAGTAATTTTGTATATAGCAAAGTGAGTCTCAGTTTGTAAAAAGGGAATAATTCCTACTACACAAGATTTCTACACTAAATTAAGAACAGCGAGTATGCCAAATGGCGTATGAGCTTTTCTAATAGGGTTCTAAAGAGTACATGTTAGGGCCCCTGTCTACAGTGTTCTAACTGGACTAGCACCTCATCACAAAACAGATACATGCTACGACTCGGCTGCCACTAGACAGACTGCAAAGCTGTAACTCAGATCACTATTAAGACTGTGATTACCTACAAAATAATTCTACATGTGTATCCACGGAAGTGGCGTGTCCTACTCCAGAACTCCCTAATGAAATAAATGGGCTACTCAAAACCCAGCGCAACCGACAGAGATCAGCGGCCGCTGCCCCGCCTCCACCAGCTTAAACTCCAGGAAGCCACGCACCCAGGGCGTGCTAGCTGGCTGGGAAAAGGTGAGCATCTACTGGGAAACCCCAACGCTGCCGGCAGCGGCATCAGGCAGCCGGAGATCTCCCCGCAGTGGCGCAGAGCGGGCTTAAGTCGGGAGTGGCCAGAACCCTTCGCTGCCACCGCGGTGCTCTCGGTCACCGTACTTGTGTGCCCTCCGCTCGCCCACACCAGCGTCGCTTAACGGAAGAAGACGCGAGTGGCAGCGGCGCAGCCCGGGCACCTGGGGGTGAATCGAGAGTGGGCGGGCGATCCAGGGAGCCCCTGCTGGAAACCAGACGCTAAACCTTGCAGCTCTAGTTAGGCGAGCATCTGCGGTCCCTTTGAGAGCAACCTGGGAAAACGAGAACGGCCCGATTTCGGTGCAGGGGTGCGTGGCGAGGGGCGGGGGCCTGTTTCTGCGCGGACAGGCGGACCGGGCAGTGGACACCGAGGCCACGCTGGGTCCGCAACCCCGAGGTGTCCACGAGAGCTCCGCCCGTGGGACGGCGCGGCGCAAGGCGGCCCGCGGGACGGGCATGAGGAGCGAGCGGGTGAGAGGGCAGGGCGGAGGCGGCGACGGAGGGGGCCGGGGGAAGGAGGGCGGCGAGGCAGCGTGAGCGAGCGAGCGAGCGAGGGTGTGTGTCCGGGGGTGAGTCTGGGCGGGTGTCGGGAAGGAAGGCGACAGGGAGGGGCGGAGGCGGGGGGAGGGGGGAGGAGAAAGAGCGAAGGGCCCAGACGGGGCTCCGGGCGCCCAGCCGCCAGGCTCCGAGCCCTCAAGCCACCGCCCCCAGGCCCCGCGCTGACGCTGGACGGTCCCCGCCTCCAAACCCCCCGCCCCGGCCAGAGAATAACTTACCTGTTTGGCGACGGAATCGCTCCTGCTCGCCCCTCTGACTGACTCCTCCGGCTCACCGTCTTCCCTTTGGGAGGAAGAGGCGGGACATCCTGTTTCTCCGTTGAAGGACTTCCGGCGGCTTCCAGGGCGACTCCGTCGTGGATGCAGAGCTGGACACCACAATCAAAAACAGAATCGTGGAACTGGTTTAGTAAAATCCAGGTCAAGTTCCTTGTTTTTTATCCAAGTGGCCGGCAGGCCCATGTGCTGTCTTGTTTTTAACCCATCAGCTCTTGCCGGAAGCCGCTCAGAGATAAAATAGGAAGTCCCACCCCTCCCCTGGGGGAGGAAAACGGAAAGCCGAAGGAGTCAATCTAAATACGAGGAGCGTGTCGGGCTCGCCGGCGGGCGCTGTCAGCCCGGCAGGGCCTCCTGGGATTTCTAGAGGGTCCCAGAACGGGTTCTTCCCGGGCCGATCCCGCCTGCTTTCTGCTCCGTCCCTCCACCCGGCCCCCGCTCTTTGTAAGGGACCCGGAGGGTGGCGCTGGAAACACGGAGAAGGCCCAGACCCGCGAGGCCTGCGCTGGCGAACGCAGCTTGCTGCTGCTCTGCCTGCTTCCCCCGGGCCTGGAGTGGCTCCTGTCGCTTCTGGCGATCTCATTTCGAGAAATGAATTTCAACTGTACAAGGCGACGATATGAGAAAAATCTCGAATGGCTCCCAAAATGAGGTCCTTGATTCAGAGGCCACAGGAAGCCGCCAACCGAGCTCTGACAACAAAGAGGAGTCCAAGAAGCGGAATGTGGCTTGGTGGCCAGTTTGGCAATAAAAGCCGAAACACCTTGGCTATTTAAAACGTTCGACAAGGACTTTTTAATGAACGTTAACAGCACAGCACACGGGCTTGTTAAAGGAAAAAAGGCAGGACTCCAGGATGTGGTGGCTGGCAGCCGGCCTGCCCCCTTGTGCAGGTCCACTGATGAACCTCTAGTAAAGAGATCTTTCTTCTGAAACTCAGAATCTAGTAGGGAAGACCTGTGTAGACGAATAAATACATCACAGCTTGTTGAGTGCTGTGACAAGGACGCAGTGAAATCCTGCTTGAGGTCATCTGCCTTGCAAGAGTTTTGGCTATGTTGTAGGCACAGGGTTAGGGATAGGGTTAAGGTTAAACTCTGTAATGGGATGTTCTGTGATCAGATTTCTCTTTAGAAAGATAATTGGCCAGGCGTGGTAGCTCACGCCTTTAATCCCAACGCTTTGGAGGCCGCTTTGGAGGTGGATTGATTGAGGCCAGGAGTTCGAGACCAGCCTGGTCAACATGGTGATACCCTGTCTCTACTAAAAATTAAATTATCCGGGCGTTGTGGTGCGAGCCTGTAGTTCCAGCTACTAGGAGGGTGAGGCGTGAGAATCGCTTGAACCGGTGGTGGAGGCTGCAGTGAGCCAAAATCGTGCCACTGCACTCCAACCTGGGCAACAGAGCGAGATTCTGTCCCAAATAATAACTGTAAGTGAATGGATTTTTTTAATGTTCTAAAAATAGACTTTCTAGACCAAATCATCTCTTAAGTCTAATTCCAACACAATTCAGTTTAATTCAATTGAAATTAGAATACATTCAAGTGATAATTCCTTACCTTCTTAAATAGTTCATAGAGACGTTTCATAGACATTATCTGGTTGAATTCTGATTGTAATCCACATGAATTCTCTTATCATCCACACCAAGGAACAGCAATTTAGAAGACTCTAATAAACTTCCAAGATCACACAGCTAGTAAAAGTGGAACTCAACTTTCAACCCCAGAGTCAACCTTTTCCATCTATCGTGGACTCAGTTTAATATTAATAGTTTAAAATTCTAGAGAAAAATATGGAAAACAATTTCCTCACAACAATAACATTGACTAGCCTGCCAATGTTAATTTTATTCCATTAACCAACATGTATTGGGTGCCTGTTGTATAAAAGATAAAACTGGGTTCTGCCTTCAAAGAGTTCCCTTGAAATTTAAGATTTACTTAAAAATTTAGTACTTCATACAGTATTTTAATAACTATTTCAACAGCGTTGGTCTTGTATGACTAGGTGATAAATTTCTTAAAAGCTAGCACAATTCTGTATATGGATTGGGCATTCTGTTGGTCTTTGGGTGATTTATCTTGCTACCTTTCTTTCTTTGGGTGTTTAACATTTATCTTCCTCTCTTGAGCAATAAAGTAAAATCTGAGTTTCTTTTTCAGTTCTATTTTAAGTTGAGTATTTCGAGTTACTAAGACAGGACCTTAAAGAAGTCGGTTTGACCTCATTTCCAACTGAGCGATTCCATTGGTCTGATTCAAGACTCACTGTCTGATTTTAAGGCAAAAAGGAAGTCTTTTTTTTCCTCCTCGCTTTCTTTTTGAATGAATAATGCTTGACATGGACAACACAGACTTGTAGTGAAGACAGAGAGCACTAGTGATGAAACCACCTTTGCAAAAATTACAACTGAGAAAGCTATGACAGTGAAAGAGATCTGACCTAACCAACTCCATCTTGCTTCTAAACTCCAAGCTGTCCTTGTTCATTCCTGGGCATAGGCAGAACTAACTCTGGGAGGAACTTAGTTTATAGTGTAACTTTGAAACAAAGATGATAACAGCTCATTCCGAAAACAAACCCCCTTCTTGCCTGGGAACCTTTGTTGGACTAACAAATTAGCCACAAGATTAGAAATTATGTTTTAGGAGTCATGCAGCTGGAGGCCACAAGATTCTAAACCTCCCCAGTTGCTCCTAAGGATAACATCACAATGTAAAACCCAAGATTGGTGCTTGAGATGTTTTTCAGACCCTACACACATGGATCAGCTGGTACCACTCAGTTGGATAAACTGGCTCATCTAGTCCTGTGTCCCCCACCCAAGAACTGACTCAGTAGAAGAGGACAGTTTCATCTCCCTATAATTTCATGTCACACAGGAGCAATCAATTCTTCTCACTCTCTGGTCTCCTACTTCCCAAATTCTTTAAAAATCCCAGTCTCTGAATTTTCAGGGGACTGAAAGTAATAACAAAAGTAATAAGTAATAACAAAACTCTGGTCTCCTGTCCAGCCAGCTCTGTGTGAATTCAACGCTTTATTGCAGTTCCTCTGTCGATGAATTCATTCTGTCTGGGCAATGGGCAAGATGAACCTGTGTGTGTTTAAAATGATACAAGGAGCACCTGGATCAAGACTTGCTCAAAGCCAGCCCCACCTGAGACCTGTTAACAACAACAAAAAAAAAAAATTCCTTTCCTTATTTAAGTCCTTTTACTTGCGTCATGAAATTTTCTTTTACTTGCATCATGAAGCAACCTAAATGATAGAGGTTTTAATACCAAATCTGCCAGTAACAGTCTTAAGAAAGTTGCAAAGTAAAAACTCAGAGCAAAGATTTTCAGCCTTCATAAGTTCAAAATGTATACTTTAATCATGTCTGAGAAAAGAAAGCAGTCAACATATTCACATCTTTTTCTGGATATATGTCATATTTTTCCAGTGGATAATGAATAGTAAACACTTTTACGATAGCAGGATGGCAAATAAAAATGAGAATGTACAAGAGAAATTAAAATATATCAACTATTTTAAAATGCCAGGCATTATGCTATAAACCTTATATGCATTATCTCAAATAATTATTATAACCACTCTACACAGACAGATTATTTCCATTTTACAGATGAGAAAAATGAGGCTCAAATAAGTGACATCATGTTCTCTGATTTTGTCTATATTGGGTACCTGGTGACGATTCCTCTCTAATACCCTAAGCATATGTTCACCTGCATGCTACTTCTACTATTCTGGACCTCTGCGCTGGATATAATCCCAACGGAGTGGCTCGCTGGAAGGAGGGAGATACTTTTCAGATGAGGCACTAGCACTTCACCCTAACATCTCCATACTGAGGCAACATTTTTGAATACACAGAGAATGTCTAGGATTCAACTGTTGAGAAAAATTAATGTCTCAAACAAAGCTATCAGGAACAACAGTTTTATTAACCTGAATATATACCTGGTTTGATGATGACTATGTAGATGTATTTTTAGCTAATTATTACTTCTGTCCATCAGCCAATGAGTGGATAAAGAAAATGTGATATATATATATACACTATGGAATACTACTCATCCATTAAAAGGAATGAAATAATGGCATTTGCAGCAACTGGATGGAGTTAGAGACCATTATTCTAAGTGAAGTGACTCAATGGAAAACCAAACATTTTGTGTTCTCATAAGTGGAAGCTAAGCTATGAGGATGCAAAGGCATAACAATGATACAATGGACTTTGGGGACTTGATAGGTGAGGGATAAAAGACTACACATTGGATACAGTATGCACTGCTTGAGTGATGGGTGCACCAAAATCTCAGAAATCATCACTGAAGAACTTCCCCATGTAACCAAAAACCACCTGTTCCACAAAAACTATCGAAATAATATGTTGTTGTTGCTTTTTTTAATTTTGAGATTGAGTCTTGCTCTGTGGCCCAGGCTGGAGTGCAGTGGAGTGATCTCGGCTCACTGTAACCTCCACCTCCCAGGTTCAACGTATTCTTCTGCCTCAGCCTCCCCAGTAACTGGGACTACAGGCACGCCCCACCACATCTGGCTAATTGTTTTGTATTTTTAGTAGAGATGGGGTTTCATCGTGTTAGCCAGGATGGTCTCCATCTCCTGATGTGATCTGCCCACCTCAGCCTTCCGAAGTTCAGGGATTACAGGCATGAGCCACCACACCCAGCCTGAAATAACATTTTTAAAACTTTACTATTTCTGGATAAAATTTTCATACGTTCTCAGAAAAAAATTTAGAATTGAGGTGTCTAATAGAGAACTGAGTTAAATTATTGCCACTTAAAAACACAGAAAGTGGTATAGCCACTTTATGAATTTATCAGTGAGCAATGGCTAGATTACACTTAGTGGTTTATAACCAAATCTTAGTAGTTTATAACAACAAATGTTGATTGTTAATTCTCACTACAAATTCATCACAACATTGCTGGATGCTACACTCCATGTCTCCTCTGTGGGACCCAGGCTCATGGGACCTCTGCTATCTGCATTAAAGAGAAAGAGAAGATGACAGAACATGTACCAGTTCTTGAAGGCTTGGCCAGAAGTAACTATATCTTACCTGTTCACATTGTATTGGGCCAGAGCAACTATCATGGCCACAAGTGACTTCAAAAAGATGGGGAAGTTCAGTCTTGGACCATGTGTCAGAAGAAATGAAAACATTTGGTGAAGAGCGGTAATGACTGTCTTGACAGGAAAAAACAGAAAAAAATAGACATGATTTCTTGTTTCAGTTTCATCATTTCATCCTACTGTGTATCCTAAACCTGTGGGCCTCAGCTTCTTATTACTGAAATGAAATAATGATAAAGATGGTATTCACTTCAAGGACTTTGTGTTAACTAGGATAAAAAAAAAATTGAAAACTGTAGAAAGTTACGCAAATTAGAAATGTATAATATTACATTTAATGTATAACAAATAACGTTTTGAAAGTGATGATGAAATATAGAATAACTGAAAGGATAACACAAAGCAGTTATACCAGGAGGCTTTTAGCTGCAGATAATAGAAAAGAACCTCCACTACTTTAATCAATAAAAAAGTATATCAGCTCACAAATTTGTTGTCCAGATATAAAGTCAGAATTTGACGTTGTAGTTGAATGTTGATATCAAGGACCTAGATGTTTCTCATCACTATGCCCTTCAATTCTCAATGCCTGAACGTCAGGCTGTAGTAAGATGGCTAGAAGATTCCAGGGATAACATCTAGTGAGAAAAATGTCCCAGGAAGAAAAGAGAACTCCTTTACTTATGATTTTCCTCTTAAGAGAAAAGGAACCTCCCAAAAGCCCCCAGCAAGTGTGCCTTTATATCCCATGGCCAGACGTGGTTCACCTGTGGACCCTGAGCTAAGCACTGCAAATAGGAATGGGATCGCCTGTAGGCCTCAGTGACCTCCTGGATCCTGGGAAGGTGTCAGCTATACCTGTGGCACTTGGCTGAGTGGGAAAGGGATGGAAAGAAAATGAGGTAAGAATTAGGAAGGAAAGGGGGAAATGGTTTCAGGGTAGGAGGCCAATAGTTTAGTTATCTCAACAAAATAGGATTTATTTCATCTTTATAAATAAGATGATCTAATTTAATACATTCAATCAATGAAGTCAAAGAAAGTACAAAGGCAATGTGACATCTGTCATTCTCAGTTGAGATTTCAGAGGTAATAAAACCAACCAACAACCTGTGGTGACCTGGGTCCTCACTACCGCTCTCTTCTTGTACCTGGACACTTCCTAGCAAGAGATTTCAGCTTCAGAACAAAGAAGATCCCAACTTGTAACTGCATTATACACACCCCAGCAGCACATATAAGTTGATTTCTAATTATTCCTCTTTAAGAAATTGTTTGTGGAATATTTCTCTCCTGCTTATAAATGGAAAAATAGAAAATTAAAACAACAAAAATAAATAATGCCATGTATGAGTGTCTACCACGTGCTGGGCACTGTGCTAAGTGTTCTGCATATATCGTGATCGTGCTGCCAGCGACTCTGTAATAAAGATTTTCCCATTCCTGCTTTACAGCTAAGGAAACCAGGGCTCAGAGAAATAACATATTTTGCCCAAGATTATCCAACTGGTAAAATCTGGAGTCCGAATTTGAACAAGAATCTATTCAACACACTTTCACCTCTACACCAGTGCTTTCTGAGTTTGCTGCACATTAGAATCACCTCAGAAACTTTAAAAATTACCAGATTATACCCGATAGCAAGTAATTTAGGGAGTTGGGCAGGGGGAGAGGAACCCACGCATAAGTACTTTGTAAAGTCCCCAGGTAATGCCAATGTGGAGAAGAGTTTGGGAACCACTGTGCTATATTATATTGCCTCTTCAAACAGGAGTTTAAACCAGAATCTTTTCTTCCAAGGCCAAGAACAGTGAATGATGTCTTATGGTATATACTCTCATTCCCAAGTGATCCTCTTCCTTGGGAGTTCTGCTTTCAGGGAACTAATTTCAAGTTTCCTCTTCACTGCTTTCTCACCAACCCCAAGCTAAAAGTCTTACAGGAGGCTTTTGTCAACAGAAAGAATGGACACCTGGACTATCTCAGAAGAACGTCTGAATTCATGATCAATGGTGTGTTTTCCCTAATTAGGATAAAAAAGCAAGAAAAAGTATGAGGTTTAATTTTCTTCTTATAAATTAATCACTCAAACTCACCTGGAATTTAGAGAGCATTTAATTTCTGACCTCATTTTTTTTCTTTATAATTTTTATTTTAATATAATTTCAGATATACCATAAAATTGTTTAAAAGGACAAAGAACTCCTATATACTACTCACCCAGTTTCTATAATGTTCACATTTTACCATATTTACTTTATGGTTTTATGGACATATTTTCTGAACCACCACAATGCAATTATCAAAATCAGATTATTACACATTTATCTAATAATCAGACCTTATTCATATGTTTGCACTTATTTTTTCGTCTTGCTCCCCTATATTTTTTACATATAATCTCCAAAGGGGTTTGTAGCTGAAAGTTATAGATAAAGCATAGAGAAAATGAATAGTAAAATGAGAAGCCTTAATTCAACTGTTATTAATTACATTAAATGTTAGTGACTAAACACTTCATTTAAAAGGAAGAGATTACCAGAATGGATTAAAAAGCAAATCTTAGCCATCTGATGTCTGTAAGAGATGTTTGTTAAATTAAAAGGTATATTTAAATGTCTTCTGGCCTCTATTTGCTTCTGATAAGCAATCAGAGGTCATTCAGATCTTTGCTTGCCTTTGTTTCCCTATATGTCATTTGCCATTTTTGCTGTGTGCATTAAAGACTTTCTCTTTATTTTTTGTTTTCTATAATTTGTGATATGACTAGACACGATTTTCATCAGATTTTTCCTGCTCAGCACTTTCTGGCCTTTAAAAATCTGTAAATATATGTCTTTCACCAAATTTGGAAAGTTTAGGGCCATTATTTCTCCGAATAATTTTCTTTTACTCTTTCTGTTTCTTTTGGTCTCTAATTAAATATGTTACGCCTTTTGATATTATACACAACTCAACATACCTCTGCCCAGTTTTTCCATTATTTTTTAATCTGACTTTCAGGTTGATAAGTTTTACTGATCTATCTCCCATGTTCCCTGATTCCTTCTTCTGTGACCTCCAACCTTCTGTTAAAATCATCTTGTGATTTATTTCAGATATTATGTTTTTAAGTTCTCAAATTTTGTTTTTTCTTATAATTTCTGTATCTGATGAAATTTCCTATTTGCTTATTTATTACAGACACATTTTCCTTTATGTCTTTGAGCACAGTTATAATAGCTACCTTGAAATTTTGTCCGCTGATTCGAATATTTGGACTATCTTGAGGTTAATTCTCATTAATTTTTTTTCTCATTTATTTTAATTGTGACTCATGTTTTATTATTTCTTAAATGTCTAGTAATCTTATGATTGTATCCTAGACATTTGAGAAATACAGTGCAGAGATTCCTGATTCTATTAGGTTCTTCTGACAAGCATTAAAGGGTTTTCTGTTTCTTTGATTTATCAGGCAGTTCCTTTGGCTGTATCCATACTCCACAGAATGTCTCTCCTTTCATGGGGAGCAACTAAAATCTCATATAGTCTTTTTAGCCTTCACTGAAAGGATTGAATCTGCCTCACGTATGCATAGTTCAGAGATCAACTAGTGATTTAGGCAAAGTATGTGGAATTTGGTGCTTTTCCTCTACTGCTCTCTCTTTTTTGGAGCCCCTCCCCTGACTTTACCTACTAAAGTATCACTGAACTCTGCCCTTTGGGTCTGAAAGTGGGATTTTAAATAAACTATATGGCTTCTTTTATTTGGTTATAATTATTTAAAATTTGAAGGAAGCATTGGTCATTTTTGATGACTAATTTAACAGTGTCATTTAAAGTTCTAACTTCCTTTAAATTAACTTTTTTTTTTGTCATTCCATTCAAATGCCTACTTACAATGGCAATGAGAATATGCTATGAACACTTAACCACCCACACGAGAATTTTAAATCTAAGTTCTTTTTGAATGCTGTTTTGGTGAATTTCAATGTGGGAGGTGAGATGATTTAAAGCTTGAAATTTTCTATTATAGTCAAAGGCATAATTTCTCTGACATCTTTTTTATTCTGCATAAGGAATTACACTAGAATGTTTTTAAATAAAATTTGTCCACATAATGACATTTTTTTCAATTCTATCCAAACTAAAATAGCTCAGAAGCATTTATTTACTTATCATAACTGTTAAGAAATTATACTCTCTGGGCACAGTGGCTCATGCCTGTAATCCTAGGAGGCGGAGATGGGTGGGCCATTTGAGGTCAGGAGTTCAAGACCAGTCTGGCCAACATGGTAAAACCCCTTCTCTACTAAAAATATAAAAAATTAGCTGGATGTGGTGGCAGGCACCTGTAATCCCAGCTACTTGGGAGGCTGAGGCAGGAGAATCGCTTGAACCCAGAAGGTGGAGGTTGCATTGAGCCAAGATTGCACCATTTTACTCCAGCCTGGGCAACAAGAGTAAAACTCCATTTCAAAAGAAAAGAAAAGAAATTATACTCATTACCCCTGTCATCACTTCTCTTCTACATCATGTTCGGAATTAAAAAGAACGCATCATTTTGTTGTGGCTCCAGAAAAGTTCCTGTGTTTTTATCTTTGTATTTTATCAATAAGGCTTTGGACAGCTGAGCAAAGTATAGAACATATCCAACCCAACCTCTGCCTCCCAAGAGCTTACTTCCTGAAGAAGAAAGTTTTCTCCACATGGTAAAGAGGAAGATGAGCTTTCTTACTTGTTAAGTGCTCTGCAATGTAGAATATAGATGTTAGAGCTGGTCAGTGGAAGAGCAGAAGGAATATGTGCTACTGTTAGGACTTGGTTTAAGTTTTAGTTCATTACGAAAGGCAGTAGTATTACAGATTGTTAACATAGTTACGGCAGATCTAACCATAGTACATTAAGATAGAAACAAATATTTCATTTTGTCTTGTATAATCAAGACCTCAAATCATGATTTAATTTGTTAGCCATTACGTGTACAATTACTATTCAAACTTGATCTAAAAAATAACAACAGTTAACACTGAATTCATTTAAAAGTAGGCATTTAAAATAGTATAGTTCACTTTTTTTTTTTTTTTTTTTTTTTTTAGAGACAGGATCTCCCTATGTTGCTCAGGCTAGTCTCAAACTCTTGGGATTCTCCTGCCTCAGCCTTCCAAAGTGCTGGGGTTACAGGCATAAGCCACCACGCCCGGCTCTTAAAATAGTATAGTATACTATCTACTAAATCAGATTGTGTTTAAAAATCATTTGGCCCTGTCATGAAACAAGTTTGGGGATTTGTTTTTAAGTGAAAACAGCTATCCATGGAAGTGAGAAGCCAGATAGAATAGCATTTGTTTTCTTTTGTCAGCTTTCTCCTTACTCTGCTTCTTCTAAGAACTTCATAGAGCACATCTTAAGGGTCAGGCACTGGGCTTCATGCGCTCCTCAGCTTAGCTTCTTGTCACATGCAGAGCAGTGTCACTTCACTCCATCCTCTGATTGCTCAGGAGGAATCATGTATGTGTGTGTACATGTGTGTGCATGTGTGTGTGCACGTGTGTGTGCCTGTATGTGTGTGTGTGTGATCTGCCAGTTTTGGAATGTCTGCTTCCCATTCAATAGTGCTTGGGACACTGTGAAAGCCACCTCAGCAGGGGTGAAGGAAGCCATGCAGGGCTCCCAGGCTTCTGGTTTGTGGCCTCTGGATGAAGGTGTGGCCCCAGGTATGATACAAATCCTGCTGGGAACTCTAACATATTGAACAGTTATCAGCCATTGACACCTCTGCATGGCTTGTTTTTTTGTGCTTCTCCCCAGTACTAGCTGCTCCAAGGTTTCAAACTAGGAACAATGTGAAGTGGAGAGTAAAAGACAGAGAAGTCTGGGCAGGGTATAGCAGACCTGGTGGGGAAGACCCCAAAAATTGCAGCTGCAGAGTCAAGAGGAAAATTCAAGGAGTCATACTGATCATGTAACGTGTGCAGCGCATGCCACTGGATACCTGAAGTACAGACAGTAGGACATGTTCTCTGATACTGTAGAGCTTAAAGTTTAACAGGAGGGAGAGAGATGCATGAGTGTGCACGGCAGCATGAGAATGGATGATACGAATGTTGAAATCATTCATCTCAGCACTTAAATGTTTCCTGAAGACATACAGTATGCCTGGAACTCCCAGGACATCACGATACACAAAACACACATAATCTCTGCCTAGAAAGATGGTACAGTCTGGCAGGAGAGCTGGCTTCAAACTGTAGAAATGCCATCATGCATCACTTAACAGGGAAACTGAGAAATGCGTCCCTGGACGTGTGCAGCCACCCCAGAGGGTACCCACACAAACCTAGACAGTGTACCCTAAAAAGCCACACCATAATACCGCCTAGGTGTGGCTTTTTGCCCCTAGGCCGCCAACCTGTGCAGTGTGTTACTGTGCTGAATACTGTAGGCAGTTGCAACACAGGAGTATCTATGCATGTAAACATAGAAAAGGAACAGTTACAATATGGTATTGTAACCTTATGGGATCGCTGTCATATATGTTTGTTGTTAGCCAAATTGTCAGTATGTGCATGACTATGTATTTAGGGACAATGATAATAAATGCTACAAAGGAACTATGGAGACGATGGTAGATAATAGGGACACCTCACTTACTCATGGGGAGTCAGAAAAAGCTTCCCTGAAAAATTACAACTAAGCTGAGAGCTGAAGAATAATGAGGACGGGTGGGAGGGCTTTTAGCGAAGCCTAGGGAGTTGTAAGTGTGTTGCTAGAGGAGGGAGAAAATCTGAGAAGGCTCTGAGGCAGGGAAGCTCTTGGATATTTGTGAAGCTGGGGATTAGGATGGGGTTATCAGGGTGTATCTAGTGAGGGCAGAGCAAGCCAGAAGAGTTGTGCAGGTTGTAGAGCTTCCTGGGGTTTCTAACTTCAGCCCAAGACTGAGTTTTCAGTCTAGAGCTTTAAACAGGGTGGGAGGGACAAGCCGGCTGCAGCGTGGCACATACAGTTAGAGGGCTGCCGTGTAAGCGGAGGCGGGTTAGGGAATTAGCAATAACTCAGCAAAACTTAGAGGTGTTGGCTTATGAGCTATGCGAGGTGACAGTGGAACTAGGAGGAAGTGGTGGCTTTTAAGAAATGGGCTGGATGGGCCTTGATATTGAATTGGATTGAAAAGAGAAGGAAGTGTGGAAAACAGGGCAGGGCTCTGCTCTCAGCTAGCCAATGGTCCACTTACCAAGGTAGGGAGCACCAGAGGGGAACCAGGCTAGGGGAATGGACGGAAGTTTTTGTAGTAGATGAGTAGCGTTTCAGATGTGAAATGGTCAGGAAGGTCAGTGGGCCAGGTTCTCGGAAGAAATGGTCAGGAAGGTTAGTGGGCCGGGTTCTCGTATGTGAATGTGACTGGGATGGAAGTCACAGGCATCTGGTGAGTACAGAGGCCACGGAGTCCCCAGCATGAGTGTGACAGTGAGAAGCAGCTGGGAACAAGCCCTAGGGGGAGCCCTGGCTCACTCCATTCTCCCAGCAGCAAGTGCAAAGGAGCAGCATTGCTGACCAAGGCTCTCACGCTGTCCGCTGCACGGTCACCAAACTTTCCAGGCCAGTACATTTTATTTTTATTAATACAACTTAAAGCCAGAAACATACCCAGCCCTCATTGTTTTCCATAAGAGCATCTACCAAACCCAAACGATATTTCTAACCCCTAAACCTCATCACAATAGGTATATTTTAATATGCTATGTCTACTAACAAACAAATACGTTGCCCTCCTCCAATACGATACAGTCTCCCCAATGGGCATGTCACAACATACCCCCAACTATACTGGTGATTGTTTTTGTCCCTGTGCATATATTTCATCATTCAAGTGTTAAAAAAAAAAAACAAATATTTAAATTTCTCTCTCCCTTAACATTTTTGCCTCCGTACAACTGGTTAATGAGTCTAAATAACTAACAACTGAGTATAAGGAGCTTGGAAGATAACCCCTTTCTGACTCCTACATCAGGGTAGTGTCTGGGTCACCACAGGGCTCAGAATTGGGTGGAAAACCTGGAGGGAAGAGCTGTGGAGACCCATCCTGTCCCTGGGTGACAGAAAAACGTGGATATTCCAACTCCAGCAATCCAGGGTTGGAATATCCTAGATTCTACAGCTTCCGTAACTATTCATCCTCCTCCCCTTCTCTTCTGGGGGCAACGGAATAATTAACTGAGACACTGCTGGTCTCAGGAAGATTCAGCAGGAAAGAAGGTCAGTGAATACACCATGGTGTTTGGTGACATCTTAAATATGATGGTACATTAGTCAGAAATAATTACACTGTATTTTATAATAAACTTTGGTTAATGGACTAACATGAAGACTCTAACTCTTCTGCACTGTTAGTCCTTGGGTACAATGCCAAATACATCAGGTAGGTTCAACAGAGTCGAGGAACACCATGAAATCCTGCATCATGAGATGAGCACAAACTATGCTTAATCGCACAAAATACCCAACATCTGCCGACACTCTAACAAGGACTTCAGAGTCTATAGGATTGGAGATGTGATGGCTGGAACTCTCCTTCTTCCAAAGCAAATACCAACCAGAATCCTTCACAAGAGCCCACAGCTAGGTTGAGCCCTGAGTTGGACCCTCTTCTGTGACTAGAGTCAGGGTAGAGTGAATCATTGACTGACTGCTCCAGTCATTTTAAAGGTGGTACAGAACGTTTTTAAACTGGTATCTCGAGAACCAACAGAGTGATGGAAAAGTTGAATGCAAATGTGTTCTGCTTTGTTTTCATTTGTAGTCATCATAGAAAAAAATTTTAATAAGTCCCCAAATTATTCTCCATTAATGTGATTTAAATAAAAAATTCATAAAGATTGAATTGATTTGTTTATAGACACTCAATTGTAGAAAAATGACTTTTTTTTGTTGTTTACACCATCAAATCCAATCAAGCCAAACAAGATGGTTCACTAAAATGATTAATGAATGCAGCATTAGCTGATGGCTTTAAATTTAGCATGTGTTACTGATGTCAGGGTTGATTAGTTCTCTATCTAAAACTGATGCTATTAAAAGCTTTGAGCAATTTAGATGTTGTCATTGAGTCAAATTTCCACGGGGTGAGATAAATTCTATCAGGATTAATTCTGCCATGGTGCAGCACATGCACAGATGTTGAATAGAGAGTGGGCCTTTTCTGATGGGACAGGAAGAAGGAATAGGAGGCAGAGGGGCCGCAAGGTGGCATCAATCTCAGGAAAAGTAAAGAAGCTTGGAATAAAAAAAAAAAAACCTCATCTTTACACAAGGATTCCCAAATGGCATGCAGGTATGAATATTGATCATTTCAGCCTCAGAACTTTTCAAGTAGTGGGAAAAAATTAATGAAGGGGAGGAAGAGGTTAATATAGTACCATGCTTTAGGGACTCCTCTGAAAATGAATCCATGGGGAAATCATTGTAGTCAGTAAGAAGAGAGGAAAGAGTGGTAAAGCAAATGGGATCACTGGATGGAATGATTATATGTCACGAGCACTTGAGGACCTAGAAAGCAAACCAGAGTGATTATGCCAATCAGATTGCAAGGTCGGACACATGCTAAAAGGTTAGAAAGAATCCAGTCCTGGGCTATCGGAGAGGACTTGGGGAAATCAAGTTGCTGCAAGCCTCTGTGATTTGAGGAAGGTGTGCAGTGGGGGAACTTAAACCATTTCCAACATCTGTGCCTTTGAAATATTTTATTATTGATCCAATATCCCCAAGACATTTTAAATGGAAGGGAAAATGTACTCTAGCAGACCCAAATTCTCTGGATGTTTAGACCCTATCCCTGTCTAGGGATGTGGGGGAGGTGAATCTGTCAGTGGATCAGATCAAACTAGAAGGCTCTTGTGATTAATGCAGCTGAGCCATCTCAAAGAAAAAGGCGGCAAATACTTTGGTTCCCTCTATGTAGTTCCACCTAAGAAGAGGAAAAACAAAAGAAATTTTGTTAAAATTTCCATTCAAATGAAGGAGGAAAAACATTCTGTCATTTAGACAGGAAGATTTGATGTTATAAATTCCATCTAAATTATTGAACATACTTCTGAGATCCCAGTATGAAAGGCACTAAGTTCCATGTGGAAATTGCATCATTATTACTAAGAAGATGAGAATCAGTCCTAGACTCAAATCCAAAGGTCCATTTTCCTTGATTTCTTATCATTGATATGACACAAATATCAGTCAAACATTTTCTTGTTTCTCGCTAGTCTGGGAGGCTCAGGAGATATTAGTATCTGCCAATAGCACACATAGCAAACATTCCTAAACAGCCTTTTTTGTTTTGCACTGAACATTTGTGTTTCCCCAAACTCCTATGTTGAAGCCCTAACCACCCAATGTATCTGTATTTGGAGAACAGGGCTGGAGGAGATGATAAAGATTAAATGAAGTCAAAATGGGGGTCCTAATCCAATGGGGCTGGTGCCCTTATAAAAAGAGAAGGAAACACCAGAGCCCCCTAACCCTACCATGTGAACACAGGGACAGCCAGGAAGAGAGCCCGTACCCACCAGGAACCAAAGGGGCTGGCACCTGATCTCAGGCATCCAGGCTCCAGAACTGTGAGGAATCAATGTGTGTTGTTTAAGCCCCCAGCCTGTATGATTTTCCATTCTTGCATAAATTGAACAGGAGCTCACCTACGTGCAGACCGGGGTGTGTGCAGTGAAGGAAGGAAACAGAGGCCCATTGCACAGGCATCAGCTGACCTGTTGATCTTCTCATTCTGTGAGTGTTCTCCATCATCAACAGCTCCCAGCGGAATCATTACCACGCTCTTGTGGACGATCTCCTGGAACATTCTGGCAATTGGAATGGTGGATCCATCCCGGATCATATCTGGGTCTGTTCCAAACACTGAAACAGGAGAAGAAGGCATCTGGATCCAGTAAGGCCAAGACCACCCCCAGTAAGCTCCTCAAGGGCAGCGCAGCTTTATCTTCTCTCTTTCTCCTTGTTAATCTTTCTTTTTTACCATTAGATTTGGTGCCTGGGGCAAGGAACCCTTTTGATATCATGCAATTTATATTCTAATACAGACGCTAGAGTCAAGAAGAAAACTGTGGCTACCTTCTTGACGATTACCTACTTTAGAAAATATTTTAGGGTCAGGCATAGTGGGTCATGCCTGTAATCCCAGCACTTTGGGAGGCTGAAGTGGGCAGATCCCTTGGGGTCAGGAGTTCGAGACCATCCTGGCCAACATGGTGAAACCCCATCTTTACTAAAAATACAAAAATCAGCCAGGCGTGGTGGCGCATGCCTGTAATCACAGCTACTTGGGAGGCCAAGGCAGGAGAATCGCTTGAATGTGGGAGGTGGAGGTTGTACTGAACTGAGATCTTGCCACTGAACTCCGGCTTGGGTGACAGAGCGAGACTCTGTCTCAAAATAAACAAATAAATAAATAATATTGCAAATAAAATTTTTATTTTAAACTAATTTTAGAAAAGTTTAGAATTTAGAAAAGTTGCAAAAGTAGTAGAGAGAGAGCTCCCATCTATCTCTTACTCTGCTTTCCCTAATCTTATGTAACTAACACGAAGCGATCACAGCAAGGAAACTGATGATGGTGCAATGCTACTAAATGCCCTCTGGACTTTTAATTTCACCAGTCTTTCCCTTTTTCCATTCCAGGATCTGATCCAGAGTCCAAACCGCATTTTTATTACCACTTCTTAATTTATTGTATGCTGTGGACGTTTCTCAGTATTTCCCTGTCTTTCAATACCTTGACCAGCTTGAAGCTGATCGATTAGCAGTTTTGTAAAACATCCCTCATTCTGGGTTTGTCTGATGTTATCTTGTGATGGGAAGAGGTCATGCATTTTTGGCATGACACAAGACAACGTGCCTACCTTTCATGAATTAAATATTACAGAAGTGGGACTTTTTGGTGACAGGCCAGTAGCTGTACTATCACTCAAATGTCACAATGTTTCTGGCAATTTTCAAAGCATCGCATAAAATAGTTTTAACTGCTTTCCCAGGTTTTAGAAAGAGATGAACTCGAACCTTCTAGCTTAGAGGACATGCTGCCAGCGAGGGAGCACGGATGCAGAATGAAACCAAGAAACCTAGGAGAACATGCCGCCTCTTCTGCATTCACAGAGCAGGATGTGGATGTGGATCAAAGCAATGTCCCTTGTTAGCAGAACCAGCAGCGCACAAATAGACCGGAAGGTGTCTTTGCATTCCCGAAAGCCTACTTCAGACCCGTCTATTGTTGTCAACCCTGATATTTCAAACACACACCTCTCTTCAGCTGTCATCACATTTCTTCAATCCTAAAGTTGACTGGCAAAATACCTGCTAAGCTGGGGGCAGCAGGGATGCCAATGTAAAGAGGCGTGGCTCCACGTCTTCGATTGCTCTCCGGTTTTCTGTGTCTGTTTCCCTTGTACTGATAACCCCAAGAGGGAGAGTTAGTGCTTCAAGGAGATCTGGGCTTCCCACTCCGGCTTTGCTACCATTAGCCAATGTGGCCTCAGGCCTCATCTGTAATAGGACGCCATAGGTCTATCTAAACACGTGCCACTGCTTTCCTGGCTTTTGGAAAGACCCAGAACCTCCTGCTTTGGGGAGAACCCCAATTCTGCCATTGTTGGCAGGGTCCCCCTCCTGGTGCAGAAGTTGAGGAGACTGGGTGTTCCTGCTCCCTGATGCCACGGCGACACCCAAGTACACGCCCTCTGCTCAGCCCAACACATGGCTCTACCCAGGACAGTGAAGTGCCTGGACTTAAAGCAGGAACCACCAAAGAAGTTCCAAATAGAGCTGCGCTGCCTTCCAGAAAAGTGATGTGGCATTGTGAAGAGACCACTGGCTTTAGGGTCAGACACACTGGAATGGGGTTTCTTGTGGGTTTTGTAATTTTATCCAGCGAGCTCATCTCCAGGAAGCTCCTGTGGAATCTCCTTGGCCTGCCTGGGGTCTGTGTCCTCCAGGGCAGTGCTGTGCTTGCAGCAGAGGCAGTTGCCATGGCACTAGGGAGATCAGGATCACACACTAGGTAAACACTAAAGACCCAGAACCACAGGGGCAAGAGTCCGTGATTAAAAATTCTCAGGGAAGACCTCAAGCAAAAACAGTTGCGCTTACACACACACACAGGATGGGCGTGGCTCTCGGGGGATGCCCTGCCTGTATATAGTGGGTCTCGTTTTCAACTTCCTGCCTCACTCTGGCCCAAGGCCATGAAAGCCCCAGCCTCTCTGTGACCAGGAAGAGCAGATCCCTGCAGGCTAGCCCAGGGTCTGCTTATTCACTCCCCTAGAGTTTAGGTTCTCCTTCATTTTTAACCCTAAAGGGTTTCCTCTGATGCCACACAAGCTAAGCTGTGTTTTCCCATTTTTCGTTTTTCACTCTGTCCCCTAGGCTGGAGTATAGTAACATGATCAAAGCTCGCTGCAGCCTCAACCTCCTGGGCTCAAACAATCCTCCTGCCTCAGCCTCCCGAGTAGCTGGGACTACAGGCATGTGCTACCACGCCCAGCTAATTTTTATATATTTTGTAGAGATAGGGGGGATCTCACTGTATTGTCCAGGCTGTTCTCGACCTCCTGAACTCAAGTAATCCTCCCACCTCTGCCTCCTAAACTGCTGGGATTATAAGCTTGAACCATCACACACCTGGCCTAATCTGTGTTTTGAAAGGACATTTTTAAATGTTAGCAACATTTCTATGAGTTTTGTATTGGGGGCGGGTTGAAGGTTTTCTAGTCCATCATTTTCCCCAAAAGTCAGGTCTCCAGACTTAAATTTGAACATAGGCTTTGCCACTTGTGAGCTGGGTGCCTTTTGTCAAAACACCTGGTGTCTGTCAGCCTTCATTTATTCCTGTGTCAGATGGGAAGGCCATTGGGAGGATTACTTGAGATGGTGTGTACAGTATGCCCTGCGCATGCCATGCATTCAACAGTGTGCTCAATATTGAAGGAGAGTCCATTTCTGAGTTTCAAAAGTGCAGTCCCACGGGTACCACCCCAGAGTCTCACTGCAGACTGGCCAGTCAGAAGACCTTAAGGTCCCACCTGTTCTGATGGCTCTTTGGGCTGCAATATACTGGGTGTTGTTAATATTTGCAATCCACGGGTGTAGTCCTAGGGCCATGGAAACAATCATCTTGTTGGAACTATTTCTTTTGGAGAACACATTTTCAAGATGCTGTGTCACCTAAAAGGTGATGTTTTCAATAATAAGACAAAATACCAAGTTATTCTCTTATACAGCTAGCATTGTCTTCCATCAAGAAGCCCCAACCTGACACATTCAAGTGTTGTGATTTTCCCTTTGCTCTGCCAGAGGGCAAGAGTGAGATCCTTCTTCAGTGCTGAGAGCAGGAAACCCTGGGCTGCACCCAGAAGGGGATTCCCCTCTATCCTCTAACCTGCAATCCTGGCCCCCCACCCCCTTCCAACCACAGCGTCTCACACACGGAGGTGCTGGAGCATCGCTGTTGAAAGTGAGGAAGCCAAACACCAGCAGGACTTCTCATTCGAAACGTTCTTTTTTGGACTCCTCAGTAGCCTCTGAATGTTTTGGGAGCATTAAGCATTTGGGGAATTTCCAAGAAGTGGAAGCAACTCCAGGCTCAACTGTGGAGGAGCCTCATTTTGGCCTCATTCTTTCCCCTCCTGCTCCTTTTTCATTGATACTGTGGAAAGCCTCCCAGGGAGGTGCCATACTCAAATTTCTTCCATTATTTCCCTCAGCACACATTTATAGAACACCTGTCTTGTCCCAGAGACTGTTCTAGGTGCTGCAGATACAGCTGTGAACAAGACATGGAAGGCCCTGCCCTGGAGTTTATATGTCATGAGAAAGAGGGGGAGTACGTCCAAAAAGAAGGAAGGGAAGGGAGGAAGGAGGGAAGGAGAAGAAGAAAGGGAAGGGAGGGGGAGGGAGTGGAGATAGGAGAGGAGGGGAGTGGGGAGAGGAGAGGAGAGGAAAGGATGGAAGGCGGGTAGGAGGAAGAAACAGGAGGGAAGGAAAAGGAAAGGAAAGGAAAGGAAAGGAGAGGAGAGGAGAGATGGGAGACGAGAGGGGAGACGGAACGGGAGGGGAAGGGAGGGACAGGATTGGAAGGGGAGTGAAGGGGGAGATGAGGGGAAGAGAAAGGAGAAGAAGGGAGAGGAAGGGAGGGGAGGGGAATGGAAAGGGGAAGGGAAAGGGAGAAGGGAGGAAGGAGAGAGGGAGGAGAGAAGGCAGGAGAGGCATAGAAGGAAGGAGGGAGGAAGGGAAGAAAGGAGGGGAGGAGGCAGGGAGGGAGAAAGAGAGACTACTTTAGGATGTAATTAGAGCTGACAAGATAATAAAGGGCATAACGGGATGGAGAGGGGCTGAGGGTTGGGATGAGGCATTCCTCTAGCTCATCGTTCAAGAGTCTAGTTTCTTAAACTAACTTGAGTCAAATTGATAATTGGTTGTAATTTGGATACATAACTTCTTCCAGAAAACATTTTCCTTAAAACGCTTTCTAGGCCAGACACGGTGGCTCATGCCTGTAATCCCAGCACTTTGTGAGGCTGAGGCGGGTGGATCACTAGGTCAGGAGTTCACGACCAGACTGGCCAACATGGTGAAACCCTGTCTCTACTAAAAATACAAAAATTAGCTGGGTGTGGTGGTGCACACCTGTAGTCCCAGCTACTCAGGAGGCTGAGGCCAGAGAATCGCTTGAAACCAGAAGGCAGAGGTTGCAGTGAGCCAAGATCTGGCCACTGCACTCTAGTCTGGGTGAAAGAGCGAAACTCTGCTCAAACAAACAAACAAACAGTGACTTACGAAGTGTTCATTTCAGACACGATGGAAATCTGATGATTGAGGCCTGAGACTTCCTGCTTCTGGCCAAGCACAGGCAGTCCCCTACTCTATCCTCCCTCGATGTGTAAACCAATCTTGCCTTATATCTACCGTGTAACTTCACATTTTCCTAGCACTCCAGCTTCAAATGGTCATTTACCTGGCTGCTGTAACTGCATATACTCGAGGAAAAAGTTTGAGTTCTTTTTGTTTGTTTTTTTAAGAGACAGTGTCTCACTCTGTGACCCAGGCTGGAGTGCAGTGGTGCAATCACAGATCACTGCAGCCTTCAACTCCTGGGCTCAAGGATCTTCTGGCCTTGGCCTCTCAAAGTGCTGGGATTACAGGTGCAATCCACTGCACTGGACAATATTGGTTTCTTGACATTGGTTCCACTTCTCTTCTACCGGAAAAAATGATACTCCAACAGTAGCAGCCTCGCCGCTTACTAAGCCGTGATGTGCAGGAGTCAGAGACCACACTGTTAGACAGAATGACAGCGTTTGTTACCTGCTTTTCCACCACGGACACATTCATGTGAGGGACCAGACGGATTGAAAATTTTCCTGTAACTCGGCCAGGTATGACTGTTTTAGCTCCAGGCTCATCAAACGCACCCTCAATCCCATGAATAGAAAGAGATGGGTACCTCCAGAGGTGCATTAGAATCTCCTCCTATATTAAAATACAATTATCCAAAGGAGGCCTAATTAGAACCCAGTGGATCTGGGTTGTGTGTGTTACCACCCCACCGTCCCACTGAGACGCCACTCAGGACATGTTAACTGTCACCTTAGTCAGTCGCACCTGACACATGGAGGACTTTTCCCTCAGGACAAAAACTCTCTGCTGTCCTCAGACGCCTTCGCCTACCCAAGCCGTTCCCTCCTCCAGAGTGCCGCCTTTGCCCAAGATCTGCAGTTTCCGGTTAACAAACGGCAAAGGGGCCCTTTCAATGAGACTGGGCAGGGTCAGGGTGGTAGGGCCATGATAAAGGGCCCTTTCAGAAATGTGGGTTCAATGACAAATTTCCATCCCCACTCATTATCATAATAAGAACTTAGGTAGTGATGCCTTTTCTTATTCAGAAGACGTCAAAGAGCTCAATGTTCCGGCCAGGTTTCTTTCTTCACCTGGCCATCTCACCTGGCCATCCTCGCGCTGGTCTGCAGGGAGATGCGTGCTTCGTAGGAATTCACGCTATTGCTCTTTTCAGCTTGCTTTCCCCTCTCAGTCCCTTCCCCAGGAACCAGCCCTGGCCACCAAACACCTTGCCAGGCAACCAAGCTCCACAGAAAGAGGAGGAGCAAAGCAAAACGGTTCTCATTTGCCTGTAAGGAATGCTTTTGGCTTTGTGTTAACTCAGTCCACTGAGGCAACCACGTATTCACGTGCGGATCAGGCCCTAAGGCTCTTGGTTTTGTCCAGAAGAATGAACAGTTAGAGGTGTTGGAACTGGGATCATCTCAGACTCTCTGCAGTCTTTGAACAGGTAAGAAGTCCAGCTCACTGGCTGAAGGCTGGTGTGGGATCTGGGTTAATAAACAGCTTTGGAAAAACAGGGCTGTGAAATGGGTAACTGCTTGTGGTTAAGTGCCAGAAGCCAGTGCCAGCTAGACCCCAGAGAAAAAGGGCTGGTTGATCCAGACCACAGGGAAGTGGCTGTGAAAGTCAAAACCTGCCTAGGAATCAACATCCGCTTTGGTTCTAAGATGCACAGACTAGCACCCGGCAATGATCTGGACAGTGGGCAAATACGATCTACAAGCCTCACGCCTCTTCCGGTTATCCAGCAATCTGTGGCCATACCTTAGTATCGAACAGAAATTTCGCCACCTGGCTGCTATTCCGGTATTCTTCTAGGTCCAGATCAATGGCTTTGTATGTATTTATTTCCTCTTCTGTAAGAGGAGCCACTTCATCATAGATTCCAGGGACCAGGATATGACCGGACGAGTCTACCAGGCTACCTGCCGAACACACACAGAAAACACAGCCAGGTAGAAATGAGGAGTGTGCCGATGCCGTGGTCCTAGAGCTAGACCATGGATGGCTCTTTGGGGATGCAGCAGGCCTCACGACTGTTCAGGTGCCCATGGCCAGAGCCATCGGCAGCAACTCCATCAAGAAGTGACCGTCAGAGAAAGGAGCTGGTCACTAGGCCCACGCAGCCAGAGTCAGCCCTGCCTTAGGGTTCACCTTGTCAAAGGCGAAGCTGAAAACACCTGGGCCTGCCACAAATGAAGCCAGAGCGAGTTACCTGCATCACGTTCACATTCTCAGCTATGACTTTTATGTCATAAACAAGGTTTGTGTTTTGGTTTTATCTTATTCTGAGTTTAAAAAGTAATATGTGTTATTTATAAAACATTTAAAATACATGCTGGGCGTGGTGGCTCACCTCCGTATTCCCAGCACTTTGGGAGGTCAAAGCAGGTGGATTGCTTGAGCCCAAGTCCCAGACCAGCCTGGGCAACATGGCAAGACCCCATTTCTACAACAAATACAAAAATTGGTGAGGCATGGTGGCACGTGCCTGTAGACCCAGCTACTCGGGAAGCTGAGGTGGGATAATCACTTGAGCCCAGGAAGTTGAGGCTGCAGTGAGCCATGATCGCATCACTGCACTACAGCCTGGATGATGAAGAGAGACCATGTCTCAAAAAAATCATATATATATATACACATACACACACACACACATACATGTATACACACATACATCTATACCTGAGAAACCAAAAATTGTCATCATCCCTTCTCAACTTCCCCCCCACACACACACACAATTATAATAAAGACTCCTTTTTGATTAAAAGCTTGTACCCTCCAGGTCTACTCCATGAGATACCATCATGACCAGAAAATCCTCTATACATGCTAGCATCCTCTTCATGAAAGAGTTCGGGGATCAATGCACATGGACAAAACCATCACTATATAACCATAAAAGCAGCAGAGGTTGAGATTCAGTAAATACTGCTCACACTCTGGAGAAAATGCTTATCAAAGGCAAAACGCAGCCAGGAAGTACACTGATAGAAACGACACACAAATGTTTCCAAGGCAGCTCAGTGAGTCCCCACTGAGAATGCGTCATGAAGTCTTCCCTTGAGCGTATGTCCCTAAACTTTTGCTGACAGTCTTCTGGGTAAGGATGGAGCTGCAAAGCACTTAAGACACACAAGTGCTCATAACCCAGCTGGAAAGAGACAGGTAGAGAAATGCAGGGGGTCAGCAGGAGGAGCACTCACGAGAGGCAGGGGCTGTGCAGGAGCACAGAGGAGCACCTGCAAACCTGGGAAGCCAAGGAGACCGCAGCTCGACGGGTGGGCCTGGGAGGTTGCCTAGGATAGCTGGGCACAATCTTCGTGGTCAGAATTTTTATATAACTTGGCAAGACATTTGATGTTTTTGACAGAAAGATTTAAGGACGACAGGCCCCAACATGAGAGTGCCCACCTGCACCAGAAGCTCATATTGGAACTGTGAAACTGAACGGTGACATTTTCCCAGTCATTTCAGCTGGTATTGTCAGATGTTGCCAGTTTGGCCGGGGGGTGGGGGTGTGTGATCCAGATGTTCTTACTGAATTAGGCTGTGATTTTGGCAGAAATGGCTTTTTCTTTCTTTCTTTTTTTTTTTTTTTAGACAGAGTTTTACTCTGTTGCCCAGGCTGGAGTACAGTGGCGCGATCTCAGTTCACTGCAACCTGCTTCCTGGTTCAAGCGATTCTCCTGCCTCAGCCTCCCAAGCAGCCTAGTTCTTTAATATTGAAAGCTTTTGAATGAAAATAGTTTGCTTAAGAGTTTGTCCCCTCCTCTGCTGTTCATTTTCCTCTTGCAATCGTGATATGACTTCATTTCCACAGTTACCACTGCTGTCTTGGTGCACGCAAGGAAGGCAGACAGTGCCTTTGACAACTGCCCACAGGAAACAGAATCCTACATGCCCAGCAGCTGTTTGGATTTGAACATTTTAAATAACATTGCATATTTGGCACTTACAAAAATGCCCTTGGATCAGCCGGGCATGGTGACTCACGCCTATAATCCCAGCACTTTGGGAGGCCGAGGCAGGTGGATCACAAGGCCAGGAGATCAAGACCATCCTGGCCAACATGGTGGAACCCCGTCTCTACTATAATACAAAAACTAGCTGGGCCTGGTGGTGCGTGTCTGCAGTCTCAGCTTCTCAAGAGGCTGAGGCAGGAGAATCACTTGAATCCAGGAGGCGGAGGTTGCAGGGAGTTGAGATTGTACCATTGCACTCCAGCCTGGGCGACAGGGCGAGACTCCATCTCAAAAAAAAAAATGCCTTTGGTTCAATGGCCTTTTCTGTTTTATGGCTTTTAGAGGAATGAAAAGAGTAGGAAAAATGTCTGCAAAGGGGAACCACAGAAGGTTAGAGCTCAATTTGTAAACCCAAGTATCCTCGTACCGGCTCCTGCCTCCCCTGCACAGGAAGCCTCTTTTCAGACAGGGAACTTACATGGTTTTGCTTTGTACCCCTAGTGGAGGTTATCTGCATTTCACAGAGCTGGCGCTCACTAGCATTTATTGTCTGTGCATAATCACAGCAGAGACAGAGAGGGGTTAGGAGCTGGCACAAGGCAAGGGCTGCCCGTGGATTCCCCGCACCCTGGCTAGTGTGTGTGGCTGCTTGTCAGCCTGCAGGAGTGGACACAGCAGAACTGACTATCACTTGACATCCGGGACCCTGGGAGTCCGGGCATCTCCACTACAGCCCAGCCTGTTGGCAAGCAAAATTCCTGCTTGTCTTCTGAAAACACCAAAGCTCAACACTATGTCCTTGTGTTTTTGTAAAACATATGAAAACCACAGAGGACACAATCCAGAAATCACTGTGCTGTGGAATGATTATTTGATTTGTATCAAAAACTAAAGAAAGTAAAACCGCATTTTTACTTTTGTTCACAAGTCTGAGCCGAATCTTCCTTAGCAGAGCACCGTGTACCTGTGGGGCTGACCTGGATCCTGTGCCTGGCTGAAGCCACCTGATCTACAAAGATGCATGCAGCGATCTTGCTTGCGGGAAAGGCAAAATGTGCTGCAAAAGATTTCAGATGCGTTTCCTATGGAAGAAAAGATTCATTCTGGTAAAACAGAAAATTTACCTCCACTCCCCAAAATAGTAAGTTGCATACTCTCTGAGTTCTTCTGGAAACCTTTAAAATCTTTAAAGGAAAATGACTGGTTGTATTCTGCCTGAATTATCAGGCATGGGAAATACCATCCAAGAGCTATATTTCAGGAAAACTTGAAGGCCATAGAAGGATAGATAGATAGACAGATGGATAGATGGATGGATGGATGGATGGATGGATGGATGGATGGATGGATGGAGAGATAATAGATGGCTGGCTGGATAGACAGATGGTGGAAATGTAGATAAATTTCATGATTTGGTTTGGAAGAATAAAGGAGGAGAAAGCTATACAACTAAAACGGATGCTGAGGACCTTGAGGAGGTCCTCCCAGACCTGGACCGTCTGGGCCCATTCTACCCTGTCTCAGACTGCTGAGGCCAATGGAGTAAATGTTTTTTGGAAATTTGTCTGCACAAAAATGGCACATTATTAAACCTTTTTTGCCTTTTCTTTTTTCATTTTTTTGAGACAGGGTCTCATTCTGTCACCCAGGCTGCAGTGCAGTGACATGATTATCTCAGCTCACTGCCATATTCACCTCCCAGGCTCAAGCGATCCTCCTCCCTCAGCCTCTGAAGTAGCTTGGGACTACAGGCCTGCACCATCACGCCTGACTAGTTTTTGTACAGACAGGGTTTCACTATGTTGGCCAGGCTGGTCCCAAACTCCTGAGCTCAAGCAATTCACCCACCTTGGCCGTGCTGTGAAATTTGCATAAAGAAGCTATACATGCCAGGTGGAGCACGGCAAGGTTTTGCAGGGTCTAAAGCACAGGTAACGTGTGAACCTCTTTTTTAAAAAGAACACCGGGCTGGGCGCGGTGGCTCAAGCCTGTAATCCTAGTGCTTTGGGAGGCCGAGGCGGGTAGATCACGAGGTCAAAAGATCGAGACCATCCTGGTCAACATGGTGAAACCCCGTCTCTAATAAAAAAAAAAATTAGCTGGGCATGGTGGCGCGTGCCTGTAATCTCAGCCACTCAGGAGGCTGAGGCAGGAGAATTGCCTGAACCCAGGAGGCTGAGGTTGTGGTGAGCCGGGATCGCGCCATTGCACTCCAGGCTGGGTAACAAGAGCAAAACTCCGTCTCAAAAAAAAAAAAAAAAAAAAAGAACACCGGATTATGAATATAAAATGATGAGTGTCATAAAATGATGAGTCAGGACTGTTGAAGGAGCTCCTATAAGTGAGGCCCTTAGAGTTTAAACTTCCTTAGCTACCCTGGGAACCCACCGTGGGCAGCCCTGATGCCTTGAACAGCTGCAGGTGAATTGAGCCTGGGCAAACAGCCTCACTGAAAAAAATACACAACTGCTTCTTGCACGCATCAGCAATCCACAAGAAATCAAGGACATCATTGGGACAATCAGGGAACTCATCAGCATTGCTGTGCCACTCAGGGTCACAGCAACCTTGAAAAATGAAGCCAAGTGGTGCTGTCATATTTGACACCATCTCTGGAGTCGGGCCAGGGCAGGCCATTACTCACGCTGGACATGCTGCGTTCCAGCCTCTGTGGCAAGTGTTCTACACATACCACCTTTTGGCACCCTCAAAGCAATACTAGCTAAATAGGCGATTGTGCCCCTTTACAAATGAGAAACCCAAGACTAGAGAATTCAAGTAACCTGCCAGGGTCATGCAAGTGGTCTGTGGCAGAGTGAGGACATTCCTGGTCACCCTCACCCAGAACCCACATGCCTCAAGGTGCGGGCTGGTCTGCAGAAGGGCTTGTCTATGCTGAGAAATGAGACACTCTTGAGGAAGTGGGTGAAGGGCCTCACCTGGTGTGTCACTTAGTTCCTTTCCCCTTTGATCATCCCTTTGTTGATTTATCTTCAGTCAAAAAGTCACGCCAAGTCTACTGAAGTTGAACTTGGGGTTCAGCTGGCTTGGGAATACCACGCCCCCACCCAGCCCGGCATTCTTGGAGCAGCAGTAAGGAAGTCAGGGTGACCTCTCAGTCTTTTGCATCCTTCGAGTCTCTGCCCTCTTGTCCTTGAGTATGGCTGGATATGTCACAATGTCCAATAAAAGAAAACGGGTGAACTGAGAAGAGTTTCAGTCCATGAAAAGAAATAATGCAGACTGACTTATAAATGGAGGAAACAGTTAGCCCAGGGTGGGGAACAGTCAGCATCTACACCCTTGTTCAGAGCTGCCTCAGAAAGCAAGAAGGCGAAGCACATGGAATCAGGTAGAACTGTCTTTTAGTTGATCCCTGATGCTTAAAAAGTGAATCAAAACAAGGCATTACCAAGAAGAGCAACCAGATCAGCCATTGGTTCATGAAGGATGCCACCAAAGGTTCCAGAGTGAAAATCCTGGTCTCTGCATTTCACCTGTACAGTAGATAAAAGGTAAGAGATATGCTTCCTGCCTTGCTTCCTCTAGTGTAAGCATCTCATGTGGTGGAAGACATATCTGGTATGTCCCTCAGAACTCAGCGAGGCGACCTCCAGACCTGACTTCACTTTCCATGTTTCTCAGTCACAAGGATTGGAGTTCATACCCTCTGTCCATTGCTTCAGTCCCACTGTCTCCTGAATCCCCTGAAACTGACTCATTCCCCAGCTCTTCCACCAACTCTATTCTAGCCAAGACGACCAGGCACTCCTTGGCCAAATGATTGACGTTTACACAGCTGTCTTCCTTTTGGTTTCATTCCATATTGTTAATCACTCCTCTTTCTGGAAAAATTTTCCTCCCTTGGTTTCTGAGAAGCTTTCTTCTCTTTCTTCTTTTCTTGCCTGCAGGACAATTCTATTAATATCTCCTGAAATCACATCTTTTCTTCCTTCCACTTCTAAAGCTTAATACTTGGCTCATCCTTCCTCTACCCGAGCTTCAAGAGCTCACAGGATAGCGTTTATGTATACAGCACCCTTGACATAAGTGACTCCATCTTAGAAAGAGGCTCCATCTTACATTTCATAAGGCACTTTGCCAATGGGGACTCGATGTTCTGCCTGATCAATAGAGACTGCATCCAGCTGGATAAGGACATAACCAAACTCATTCTTCCACTATTGGTTCTTATCAGAGGGCTCTACAGTCATAAAACGACCAGGATGTCAGCAACTCAAAACTTGACGGACACTGTTCTGCTGTCACTTCTGCTAAGCACCCAGCATCTGCTACCAAAGGCTCTGCATAGATCAAAGACTCCTCCTTGCAAGATCACTGCACCACTCGGGCAAGACCAGGACATTCTTTTTGTCTAGATCACTCTCCCTGGACTGGGTCATTAACCGCTTTTCCTATCCCTTTTCTTGGTTTTTGTTTTTGTTTTCTTGATTTGAGAAATCTCACTCTATCACCCAGGTTGGAGTGCAGTGATGCAATCTCGGCTCACTGCAACCTTTGCCTCCCAGCTTCAAGTGATTTTTCTGCCTTGACTTCCCAAGTAGCTGGGACTACAAGCACACACCACTGTGCCCAGCTTTTTTTTTTTTTTTTAATTTTTTAGTAGAGATGAAGTTTTGCCATGTTGGCCAGGCTGGTCTTGAACTCCTGACCTCAGGTGATCCACCAGCCTTTAGCCTCCCAAAGTGCTGGGATTACAGGCATAAGCCACTGTGCCCGACTCCTTCTCTCTTCATGGTAAATGTTACTTTGTTTGTTGTGGAATGTTTAGTCTATAACATTTACATATTGGCTAGGTATACCATGATACATGCTTTGCAATATTGACTGCCTTGTGGAGTAGCTTGAGCCTGTGTGCCTGCAGCTCTGACTCCTGAGAGAATGGGAGGCACTAAGGAGAACTGCTTGCTTGGGAACTCTGTGGAGCCCATGGCTGTTATTACTGATGTAGCATCAGTAAAACCTGAAATTGTGGAAAGACACAAACACGTGTGGACCTGGTTATCTCCGACCATGCAGGGAAGCATGGTCATTAATACCTCCATTCCCTTAATGTGCATTTCTGGAGGTCTGACCTTCTACCTAAACACCAGACCTAAAACTCTGGGGTGCTTACAGTGCATTCCACATGAGCATGCTTCTAGTTTCTGAAACTCAGGAGACCTAGACCCAAACTCAGCCTCTTCTGCAATTACTTCCTACCAGCATGATTTCTCCTATGTACGCCATGTCCAATCCATTACCAATTTCTACAGGCTGGGCTTTTGTGAAGTTGATTCTTCCATTCATTCCCACCCATCCTTCCGGCCCAGCTGGTCTTTCTCTGTTCCACTCCATCCTCCGTGTACCACCAGAGCAATCTTTGGTTTGGTCACTGTAGCGTAAGACTTTCGGTTCACTAGGCAATAAGGCTAGCTAAATTACTTTGGAGTGTGGACGGTCTCACTTGGAAATGTCGAGCTGGCTGTCTCACATGCTGATGACAGCTCCTCTCCTCCTCTCTTGTAACTTTCCTGTACCACCTGTTCTTGGCCCTCATCAAGACGTCCAGTCCCTTGACCCTTCCAAGATGTCCCACATTGGCCTCCTGCTTTTGTTTTCTTTCCCTGTTCAACCAGAATACCACTGCTGATCGTGTCAGCCCCTCTGTGGTCAACACCTTGATGAGCTCTACCTACTTTCTCTACCACAACCTTCTGGAGTAACCTCAAGCCCTGGGCCAGCCTCCGGGGCCTTCTCCATCCCTGGCCACTGAGCATGCTCAGAAAGCCATCAATCTGCATGGACAGGTGACTCCAGACCTTAATATTGCCAGGCCCTTCATCATCCTCCCATCCCTTTTCTTCCCTGTGTCCCATAGCGACCACTTCAAGCCATCACTTCTCTGCAGATACACTCACTTCCTACTAAACAGGAAAAAAAAAAAACAGAGGCAAAGAGGGAAAAATCTCCAGGATTTTGAGCTCTCTTCCTACCCAAGGCCCTCACAGAAGAGGCTACTTTCTTCGCGTTGGTCTGGAGCGTGCCCCTCCCACCGCCTCAGTGCCCTTGTTCTCAAAAGTCCTCCCTTCCTCCTAGGTCTCTACCTGCTCCCTCTGTCTGCTGCCTCCTCAGGAGGTTGTCCCAGCTCTCTCCCACTTCTCACAGCCATTTTCTTGAAAGAGCATTGTAGAGGATGGTCCTTGCTTCCTGTTTTCCCTGTCACTCCCACATGTCTTTGGTATCTGTATCTCACTAGGAGTAGACTTCCTCAGAACAGAGCCTATTTCATTCAGTCCTGCAGCCCTGGGACTTAGCATCCTCCTATCTGGCAAACAGAAGACACTCACTGTTTTTCAAATGCATAGCCACGTGTGTTTCCATGTCTGTGCTGACATGAGTCTCGCAACTGCCTAGGGATGGGATGGAGCATGGATTATTAGCCTACACATTGTTATATGAGAAAAAAGACTGATGTGATGAAACAATCAGCTATTTACCTGGGAGGGACTTTCTAAGTGTTGCATGCTATCACAGGTTGTCTGCATTACTAGAAAAAGAGAAAGGGAGAAGGAAACTGACTACATGCCAGACCTGAACTGAAGTCTGCAGTAATGACACAGCCATCCTGGGAGGAGGCTGGAAATGTTATTGTGCCATCTCTCAAGGTGGGAAACCAGGGCTCAAAGTGAAGCCACCTTCACAAGGCTGGGTTTGGTAGAAGCCAGGATTCAGACGCTGGCCTCAGGCAACACCAATGCTCCTTCCCCTTCCCCATGACCATGGCACTTGGGTCTCCTGCCACTGTTGCCAGCAGTCCCACACCGGGAGCATGACACAGCACAGTTGCCCCCACATTGATTGGGCAGTCTGCTATCCCGCTGCAGGCTGCCATACCTGCCTGCAAATCCCACAGCCAGAGTTTCCAAGCTTTGCTTTGTGAGTCACAAACCCCTGTGAATCCCCTATCCAGAACAATGCACACAGGCACATCCATTCCAAGTGTCGGGAGGTTCATGATCTCTCCAAACCCAGGACCTCTGTACCCACCCCCACCCCCCAAAGGCTGTGTGTCCCAGGTAAGGCCTCTGTCCTCAGGAAAGCTTTTTCTTCCTCTCCAAGATCCCAGAATGGGTTGGCGCTCCCATTCACACCGCCACAGGCCTCCACCCACACACTGCTGTCTGGGGATACCTCCACCGTGAAGTAGCTGTTCCCCCGGGTTCCGTGGGTGAGTGCTGGCTTCCTTTTGCTGATCCACAGGTTATCTGAAATTACGATGTAGTCCACACCAGAGAAGAATCGGTCCTTTTCTTTTTCCATAAGTTCCTCCAGGGCAACAGAGCCAGCCTCCTCCATCCCCTCAATGATGAATTTGACATTCACAGGAAGATCCTGAGTAACAACAGATGAAAAAAACTGCACACGTTGCCTGATGTGGTTTGGCTGTGTCCTCACCCACATCTCAACTTGAATTGTCTCTCCCAGAATTCTCACCTGTTGTGGGAGGGACTGGGGGAGGTGAATGAATCATGGGGGCCAGTCTTTCCTGTGCTATTCTCGTGACGGTAAGTCTCAGGAGACCTAATGGGTTTCTCAAGGGTTCACTTCTTCCTCATTTTTTTCTTGCTGCTGCCATTTAAGAAGTGCCTTTTGCCTCCCGCCATGATTCTGAGGCCTCCCCAGCCATGTGGAACTGTAAATCCAATTAAACCTCTTTTTCTTCCCAGCCTCAGGCATGTCTTTATCAACAGCATGAAAATGGACTAATACAGTAAATTGGTACCAGTAGAGTGGGTCATTGGTAAAAAGATACCCAAAAATGTGGAAGCAACTTTAGAACTGGGTAACAGGCAGAGGTTGGAACAGTTTGGAGGGCTCAGAAGAAGACACAAAAATGTGGGCAGGTTTGGAACTTCCTAGAGACTTGTTGAATGTCTTTGCCCAAAATGCCAATAGCAATAAGGACAATAAGGTCCAAGCTGAGGTGGCCTCAGATAGAGACGTGGAACTTGTTAGGAACTAAAGTGAAGGTGTCTCTTGTTATGTTTCACCCCTGCCGTAGAGATTGTAGAACTTTGAACTTGAGAGAGATGACTTAAAATATCAGGCAGAAAACGTTTCAAAGGAGCAAAGCATTCAAGAGGTGACTTGGGTGCTGTTAAGGGCATTCCATTTTTAAAGGGAAACAGAGCATAAAAGTTCAGATAGAAAAGATAGAACAGAAAAACCCATTTTCTGGGGAGAAATTCAGGCTGGCTACAGAAATTTGCCTAAGTAGCAAGGAGCCTAATGGTAATGCCCAAGACCAGCAGGAAAATGTCTCCACACCATGTTAGAGACATTCATGGCAGACCCTCCCATCACAGGCTCAGAGGCCCAGGAGGAAAAAATAGTTTCATGGGCCAGGCCCAGGGTCCCCATCCTGCACGCAGCCTAGGGACTTGTGCCCTATGTCCCAGCTGCTCCAGCTGTGGCTGAAAAGAGCCAATGTACAGCTCAGGCTGTGGCTTCAGTGGATGGAAGCCCCAAGCCTTGGCAGATTCCAGGTGGTGTTGAGCCTGTGGGTTCACAGAAGTCAAGGATTAAGGTTTGGGAACCTCCACCTGGATTTCAGAAGATGTTTGGAAATGCCTGGATGCCCAGGCAAAAGTTTGCTGCAGGGGAGGGGCCCTCATAAAGAGCCTCTGCTAGGGCAGTGAGAAAGGGAAATGTGGCATCGGAGCCCCCATATGGAGTCCTTAGTGGGGTGCTGCTTAGTGGAGCTGTGAGAAGAGGCCACAGTCCTCCAGACCTCAGAATGGTAGATCCACTGACAGCTTGAACCATATGCCTGGAAAAGCTGCAGACACTCAATGCCAGCCCGTGAAAGCAGCTGGAAGGGAGGCTGTACCCTGCAAAGCCACAGAGGCAGAGCTGCCCAAGACCATGGGGACCCACCTCTAGCATCAGCGTAACCTGAATGTGAGACCTCAGGTCAAGGGAGATCATTTTGGAGCTTTAAAGTTTGACCCCTGGATTTCAGACTTGCATGGGCTCTGTAACCACCTTGTTCTGACAAATTTCTCCTATTTGGAATGGCTGTATTTACCCAATACCTGTACTCACATTGTATGTAGAAAGTAACTAGCTTGCTTTTGATTTTACAGGCTCATAGGTGGAAGGGAATTACTTTGCCTCAGATGAGACTTTGGACTGTGGACTTTCGGGTTAATGGTGAAATGAGTTCAGACTTTAGGGGACTGTTGGGAAGGCATGGTTGGTTTTAAAATGTGAGGACATGAGATTTGGAGGCATCAGGGGTGGAATGATATGGTTTGCCTGTGTCCCCACCAAATCTCAACTTCAATTGTATCTCCCACATGTTGTAGGAGGGACACAGGGGGAGGTAACTGAATCATGGGGGCCAGTCTTTCCCAGGCTATTCTTGTGACAGTGATTAAGTCTCACAAGATCTGATGGGCTTATCAGGAGTTTCCACTTTTGCTTCTTCCTCATTTTCTCTTGCTGCCACCATGTAAGAAGTGCCTTTCTCCTCCCGCCATGATTCTGAGACCTCTCCAGCCACGAGAAATTGTAAGTCCAGTTAAACCTCATTTTCTTCTCAGTCTCAGGCATGTCTTTATCAGCAGTGTGAAAACAGACTAATACATTGCCCATCCACCTTTGAAGATACACTATTTGTTTATATATAACATAAATACATGAAATTATTATTTACATTCAATGTATGAATTTGCATTCCCCACAGTTCTGTTTCAGCCATGGCATAACCACAATTGTGAAAGAGACTTCAAGGCAATGCCTGGTGCGTGCCCTCCAACATGGTCTGCCAATTTATTGCTACGATCACGAATTGGGGAAAGGAGCATCTAAAAAGCAAATTCTCGATACACCCTCTGTGTAGCTACAGAGGAAGGCATTTTTCTCCTTCTCCCCAAAAGGACTTTTTCAAGAAAGGTTAGGCAATTACAAATCGCTTTTCTGCCCTCATAATTCTGAGCATGAAAAAGAACTCTTTCCTTTGAAAGACTGTTAAGCCTCAGGATAATTTTCACTTCAAGTATCTGTTATTTTTCAGCTATGATTTCAATCAGCCTTTTAACTTATTCAAACGCTTTGATCTTGCAGCAAAATGGAACTTGAGTTTTTTTTCTAGTTAATATTAGGGCATGGAATAGCTCCTTTCAAATTTTTACAACATGCTTCTTCCGCATTTGGTTTTGATCTTTTTGTATCTTTATAATTTATTAGTTCATATCTTTGAGAACCACATGAAGGGGAGAGGCACAGGATGCGTGTCGAACTCTAAAAGTGCTTACATGCAGATAAACGACACAGCACGCACACCGTAATCAGTTCTAATAAGTGGACTTGACTCACCGCAGATTAACAAATGCAACATGAGCACAGGATTATGTATCCGAAAATAATAAGTTACGTAGCAATTAAAATGAGAAAATTAGAAAATCAGTCATTCATTGGATAAGATCATTTGGGGAGAGTGATGTGTTCAAATCCCTTGTGCTTCTGTGTGTCTTAGGAAGCTCATCTGAAGTTCGGAAATCTGAATATTCGAGGATTCTGTATGAACACTGAACTAGCAAACAATTGCTGAGAAGTACTTGGAAATCCTAAGAATTTTCTGGCAAGCCATGTTTAATAAAATACAAACCCAGAGCACTCAGCATGCTGGGTGCGTGCCTTAGCTGCCAGCCCTGCCAAGCCTCCCCTTGGCAGCTCACTGCTCTACCTGTGAAATATGGATACTGGTGCTCATTCTGCCTCCTAGAAAATATTCCAGGGAGGTAATGTGTTCTAAGAGCTCTGCGGGCAAGGCCGGAAGAGAAGAAGAAGGACCTCCTGTACTAGCACCTGTATGTGTTTCTTCACTGAATCCCTGCAAGCCTGTGGGGCAGAAACAATCATTCCCACTTCACAGATGAGAAAAGTGAGGCTCAGAGATGAAAGACTTGTCCAAGGGCAGTGAGTATTTCTTCTGTTTCCTTTGTGATTATGTAATTTTCAGAGTCGAAATTTAAAAAGTAAAACAGATTTTGGCCTTTTTATCAGAAGAGTCTTATAAAGATTGCTCTTCCTTAGGAGTGAGAGGGACAGAGAGGAAGAAAGAGAGGGAGAGAGAAAGAAAGGAGAGAGGAAAAAAGAGAGAGGCAGACAGAGAGCGAAACCAAGACCCCATGGAAAGCTCAGTGCATATGTGGTTCGAGTGTCACGAATGAAGGCCCCTCTGCAGTGGTCAGGAGGACCCCACTGAGACCTGTACGGACTTCCCGAGCCTGTCTGCCGTGAGATTCAGGAGTGGAGTCAGAGTACGGAGGTCCCCTCCCATCTGCTTAGGTCTCAGGAGAAAATAAACTTCTGAGAGCAAAGCACCTGACACCTGATGAAATAACCCTCAGGAAAAGACACCCCAGAAGCCCAGGTCTGCTCTGCAGGACAGAGTGCTGGGGTGGCCCCTCAGCCCTCAGAGACTTGCAGCCTTGGACAAGGCTGAGGCGGCGCCCAGGACAGGGGAGATGGAAGCAGACCCCAGGGCTGACCTGGAGGGGTGCACACATTTTCACAGAACAGAATCCGAGGCCGAAGAGGTCAAGTCATTTGCCCAAGGCTACACAGCTAGAGCATCCTCTGTGTTCAAGCACATTGCTTAGGAGACAGGAGAAGAGTGGCTTGAGATAAAACCATCCTTGTGTTGAAACACGAGATAGTTCAAGGTGCAAACCTGGGTCCACCTACAATGTCCTATGGAGGCTGGAAGGAGGGGACCCACCTCCTCAAATCTGTACCCCTGCCTCCGCTCCAGAGCCTGTATTTGGACATCTGAAGAGAACTACCATGCTCTCAGGGAAGAGATCCACGGATTCCAGCAGAATGTCATGGAGATTCCTATCTTGATCATTTGCAAAGTAGCTGATAGATTTTAACAATGTGCCTGTGTCTCTGCCAGCAAATCATACTTTGTGATAAGAAGAAAGGGATGGCAAGACAAGACAAGACAAGATAAAGTAAAGATTAAAGAAAAAAAGCCGAGTCCCATCAGATAGCAGCTTGGCCACAGGCCTGCTGTGTCTTTGGCTGTGTCCAACAGTGCAGGCTGAAATCCGTCCCTGAGGTGTCAGCCTTGCCGCTAGCTGCACCACTTTGGGTGAGTTCCCTGACCTTCCCAAGCCTTACTCTGCTTATCTGTAAAATGGACGCAATTGTAGCCCACCCTCCAGAGACTGCTGAAGAGCAGGTGACCGAAGGCAGTTTGCTCAGGTAGTTACTGCCCTCCCCTTCCTCCCAGCCACCTACTTGCTCCAGGGCTCGGAAAGCGCTCACAGCATTGATCCAAGCCAAGACAGGGCCTTTGTTGTCAGTTGCTCCTCGTCCGTAAAGTTTCCCTTTAAAAAAGGAAGAAGAATGTTCAGAGAAGTGTGAACGCCTCTGCCAAGTGAGTTAAAAACCAGTGTTGTTTCCTGGGCAATGATGTTAGCAGCGCTTTATATAATAATATAAATTAAAAATCTTGCTATGAAATTGCAAAGTTTGATTTTTTATGTACCAATAAGACTGTACATAAGACATCCTTGGCTCTCTCCCCTGACAAACAGTATAGTCATCAGCTAGTCAGATAAGATAAGCTAATTTGCAATAGACAGATCCCGCTGGCCTCAATAAAAATTAGCTATTTTATCCAAGTTCACCAAAGAGACCCACCGGGGATTTGTTGCAGAATGCCACGTGGCATAGCCTCTCATTTTGGGATTTTACAGTTAGCAGAAGAATGAAAAAAAGATACGTGTATATCTCTATTAACCTTTTTTTCTTTATAAAATGCAAATTACATTTGATACTGTTCAAAAAGAAAATGTGTGACCCAGACAGCTACTTTCCTCACAACCCAAGAAGCTCCATTCAGAGGCGCAGAGGTTTATAGCTGTTTTTCACAAAGGAAGAAGAACAGCCTCAATGTACCGGTCAGGAGACTATGAGAGCTGCCTCTCTTGCATTTTTTTTTTTTTTTTTAGATGAAGTCTCGCTGTGTTGCCCAGGCTGGAGTGCAGTGGTGCCATCTCAGCTTACTGCAACCTCCACCTCCTAGGTTCAAGCAATTCTCCAGCCTCACTCTCCCAAGTGGCTGGGATTACAGGCACCCACCACCATCCCTAGCTAATTTTTTATATTTTTAGTACAGATGGGGTTTTGCCATGTTGGCCAGGCTAGTCTAAAACTCCTGCCTCAGCCTCCCAAAGTGCTGGGATTACAAGTGTGAGCCACTGCACCTGGCCTATGCATTTTTAATGGCAGGGAGAGACCCGAAGCCCAGGGACAGAGCCGCATCTTCACCCCTTCAATCTGGCAAGCAAGCCCCCGTCCATGCACGGCGGCAGTGCACTGCAGCCCGAGCTCCCCACTGACCGTCCACCTCCGTCAGCATGTAGGGGTCAGTCAGCCACCCATCAGCCCGATCGGCAGGCTGCACGTCCAGGTGGCCATAGAAGCACACGGTGGCTTTGGTGGGATCGTTCTCCAGCTCGGCCAGGATGACGGGAGGTATTGGAAGACTCTGACCATCAGGCAGCTGCAGAATGATAAGGCATAATTTTTTAAAAGCCTGTGTTGTCCTTTCAGAAAATTCAAAGACATGACATTAGGAGTCCCGGCCACACTATCCCTGGGTCCTTGGAGAGTCCACATCATTTTTCTGAGCATCAGTTTCTCCATTTCTAAAATGAGTCTCATAAAACACTTTTTTTTTTTTCTGTTGGAGACAGGGCCTCACTCCCATTGCCCAGGCTGGAGTGCAGTGGTGCACCCTCAGGCTCAGGCGATTCTCCCACCTCAGCCTCCTCCCAAGTGGCTGAGACTACAGACACTCTCCACCATGTCTGGCTAATTTTTTGTATTTTTGGTAGAGACAGGTTTTGCCATGTTGCCCAGGCTGGTCTCAAACTCCCAGGCTCAAGTGATCCACCCACCTCGGCCTCCCAAAGTGCTGAGATTTCAAGCGTGAGACACTGCGCCCAGCTGAGACTTTTAATTAAGATATAAAACCTCATTAAAAGTAAAGCATTTTTTTGTTGTTGTTTTGTTTTTTTGAGATGGAGTCTCGCTCTGACATCCAGGCTGGAGTGCAATGGTGCCATCTTGGCTCACCGCAACCTCCGCCTCCCAGGTTCTAGAGATTCTCCTGCCTCAGCCTTCCGAGTAGCTGGGGCTGCGGGCGTGCACCACCACGCCCGGCTAACTTTTGTACTTTTAGTAGAGACAGAGTTTCCCCAAGTTGGTCAGGCTGGTCTCCAACTCCCGACCTCAGGTGATCCGCCCTCCTTGGCCTCCGAAAGTGCTGGGATTCCAGGCCGAGCCGCCGCGCCGGCCGGTGAGGTGCTTCTTTACTGAGCATCGTGAGCGAATGTGCTCTTCGGTAAGAATGCAGATGGCAACTGGGTTAAATTAGGTGGACAAATCCTGGAAAACGTGGACGATCCTGAGGTTCCTCAGCGCTAAGATAAGTGCATCGGGTGCTTAGATTTAAGATATTTATGATGGAGTGGAGTTCTAGGAGATGGTTCTGATTTAAAAAATAATGCAGCTCTAGATATGGCCCCTTGGAGAAAGATGCATATGAATTTAAAGAAGGGACAATTTCCTTTTCTTAAAGGAGAGATTTGAACCATGTGTGCAGGAAGGGAAGAGTACAAGGGGGTCCTTTCCGCAATAAGGTGACCTTCACTTGCCATCTGCACCGGCTTCCACAAGCGCAGCGAACCCCTGGAGTCCTGATATGACTGGAAAGCAATAACACGGCCTCACCTGAGACCAGGTGGAATGTTTCGTCTTCACTGGGAAGTGGGGTTACAGGGGGTTTTGGTTGAGGATCAGGATGAGCCTCTCCCTTGCCACCCCCGGGAAGGCACGACTGACGTCTAGAAGGGTCAGCTCCCTCGGCGGGAGGGAGCCCCACAGCACCTGCTGAGAACCCATGTCCACTGAGGTCACGTGGGCCCCCAGGCGCTGCAGCATGTCCGCAGCCACCGCCATCATTCTGAAGAGCTGTTGTCTGAAGTGAGGCACGGGCTGGACAGAGTCGCTCTCGATGGCCACCCACTCCTTCAGCAACTAGGAGGAAGAGCAAACAGGGCATTAGTATGGGGGTCTCACATCCACTCTGGGTGGGAGCGAGGGGAGCACAGGAGACAGCGAGTCTCAGCTGCTACCGGCGACAGTGCCAGTGAGCACTGCAATGTCAAGAGTAACAGACGGAAGGGCTGGGGTTTAATCAGGAACCCAGAGGCCAGTGATGCCTGGTGAATACAGAAGATCAGGCAGGGCGGGCTGCAGGAGAGGTGGCGGCCAGGCCCTCCCCGGGTTCACCAGGGCTGCAGAAAAGGGCAAGTCCCTACCCACTGCTTCTAATTACTAAGAACTGAGCAGCTGGCGGGCTGTCAGCTTTCTCCAGGACTCCCGGCTTCCCACAAACGGAGGCCTCCGGGCCGGGACTGAACCCACAGTGGCCTCACTGGGCTACAGGGCCCTCCTGACATGCTCTGCATTTAGATTCTCCGGCCTGACCCTCCCTGCACCTCTAGGATCCCACAGGCACTGTGACCTCGGGCTTAAACTCAGCCTGTCATAGCTCTGTGAATTTGGGTGTATTCCTTAACATCCCTGAGCCTGAGTTTTCTCATCTGCATGAGAAAATAACACTACCTAACTGCAGGGTGATGGTGAGGCCCACTGAGGTAACGTGTGCAAAAGACTCAGCATGGCGCCTGGCACCTAGCGGCCACTCAGCGCTGCTGATGCTGAACGACTAAGGACCATTCACATGCCCGTGTGGGAGCCGGCCTGGCTCATACCGAGACAGTCAGCATTTTATGAAAAACGACGCATATTCTGAATGACTGATCCTGGACTTCTCTTCCTGACTTGAGTTTGATCTCTCCATCCCGGTTGTAGCACTTCATTTTTATTATGAAGGCACTTATTTAACCCTAAGGAATATTGTGTTGTGCATTTTTAAACTGGAATTTACAAGTTGGTTTCTCCCCAAGTCCAGTGGATGTGGGTATGTTTGAGGGACTTAGGAAGAGGAGATGTTTTGGCTGAAAGGCCTGGACCAGGATTAAATCCCCACCACGTACTGATTCTGGAAACCCCACTCAGCTTTCAAAAATCTAAGACGCATTGATGACTGGTTAATATTTCAGGAAGAGGAAGGGTTACATGAGGGTCAGATTTAGGAAGAGCGGGCTGGACATTCCACCTCATGCCTTTAGCCTAATTGCATGGTAGTTTCCTAAATTTGGTTGATTGATCCAATAAATCCTGAATGCCTGTCCTGCGCCAGACAGGAGGTGGGGGCCTGAGGTATGAAGTCCAGGGCGACCTCAAGGAACATCTAGTCTGGTGAGCACAGGCGACAACACACCAGTGTGCACATGTGTGGGAGGCTGGTGGAGGGGGTGACCAGATGGCCACAGAGTGGGCAAAAGAGCCTAGGAGAGTGGGGGTGTGGAGGGGCTGGTGAGTCTGTGGCTACCTCAAGCTCCCACTCTCTCGCTCCTCCTCCTGTCTCCTGCTCCCCACCCCCGCTCTTCCCCTCCTCCCCCTGCTCTCCCCCCTCCTCCCCCTGCTCTCCCCCCTCCTCCTCTCCTGCTCCTCCTCCTGTCTCCCGCTCCTCCTTCTGTCTTCTGCTCCTCCCCCTGCTCTTCCCCTTTCCCTCCTGCTCTCCCCCTCCTCCTCCTGTCTCCTGCTCCCCCTCTGCTCTCCCCCTCCTCCCCCTCTCCTGCTCTCCCATTCCTCCTCCTGTCTCCTGCTCCCCCCACCCCCGCTCTTCCCCTCCTCCCCCTGCTCTCCCCCTCCTCCTCCTCCTCTCCTGCTCCTCCTCCTGTCTCCGGCTCCTCCTTCTGTCTTCTGCTCCTCCCCCTGCTCTTCCCCTTTTCCTCCTGCTCTCTCACTCCTCCTCCTGTCTCCTGCTCACCCCCTGCTCTCCCCCTCCTCCCCCTGCTCTCCCCCTCCTCCTCCTGTCTCCTGCTCCTCCCCCACTCCTCCTCCTGCTCTCCAGCTCCTCTTCCTGCCTCCTCCTGCTCCCCAGGCCTCCCTCTTTTTGCCATTCCTCCTCACCCTCCCTCTACTTTACTCCTACCCCAGACCCCATATATGTACAGACGTCGTATGGCGAATTAGGGATTAAGCAGAGGATTATAAACTTGGGAGGCTGAGGCAGAAGGATCACTTGAACACAGGAGATGGACGCTGCAGTCAGCTGTGTCTGTACCACTGCACTCCAGCCTGGGTGATCGAGCAAGACCAAGCGCAGTGGCTCACGCCTGCAATGCCAACACTTTGGGAGGCCGAGGGGGGCGGATTCCTTGAGGTCAGGAGTTCAAAACCCACCTGCCCAACATGGTGAAACCCTGTCTCTACTGAGAAAATACAAAGTGTAGCTGGGCGTGTTGGCAGGTGCCTGTAATCCCAGCTACTTGGAAGGCTGAGGCTAAGGTAGGAGAATCACCTGAACCTGGGAGGTTGCAGTGAGCTGAGATCTCACCACTGCACTCCAGCCTGGGTGACAGAGTGAGACTCTGTCTCAAAATAAATAAATAGATAAATTAAATAAAATAAAAAATAAATGCAGGAGATAAAGTGCCTCTTATACACATGCTACAAAACAAACCGTGTTGCCGTTGAACTTTGCAGAGCTCCCGGGCTCCTCAGCTCTGCGCAGGCCTTACAGTAACGTCAGATGGCATCAGGAATGGGCGACCTGATGGAGCAGGGTGGACTTGAGCCCAGCGGAGGTGCTGGTCCTCTCTACGTGGACAGCCCTGAACCAAGTGCTGGATATGAGCAGAGAGTGTCCTTCACGGGAGGAATGGCCAGGAGGGATTTCCTCCATCCATTTCATGAATACTGATGGTTTTTAACCCAACAGGTATTTTAAATGGAATTAGGCAAAAAAAATCCACATCTCCAAGCAAGTCATCGTCCCACCCGAACACCAAGGATATCATCCAAGATTTCTGTGCGCAGTTTCTTTCTCCTACCTGCACAAATTCGTCCTGATGGAGGTCAATGTACTGGAAGACTTTCTCTAATGGCGCCGGGGGCGGGGAGGATGAGGAGAACATGCCTCCCTCCAGCAGCAGTAGCACAGCCAGCAGCGACGCAGCCTGGCAGGGTTTGACACGAGAGGAACAACTGAAAGTCAACACCCGTTGCTGGACTTGGACCTTTCAAATTCCTGGAGGTGTGTTATCTCACACAGCTGCCTCCGGTCAGTCGGAATGAAATAAGAAGACGTGGTAGAACCAGACATGTATTTTTTGCTCTGTCTTTCCCCAAACACTTTATTTCCAGTGCTAAAGAATTTTAGGATAGAAAGCAAGTTAACACGCTCATCTTGAAATAATGTCATTCTGTTTCCTCCTGGCCCTCAGGGAGGCCAGTTCTGCAGCTCAGGAGTGAAGGGCGATCTTCGTGAGAGAGGGAAGAGTGAGGCAAAACCAAAAGCAAACACCCAAAAGTCTTCCATGTGTGATGAGCCACTGCATTAGACGAAAGAATTTCTGAGCAATGTCTTAAATCCAGTGTTGCGGGTTTCTTTCCGCTGGCTCCTGAAGTCACAGTACTTTTAACAAGGAAGGAAGAGAAAGGTCTGAGCTGGTGGCTCATGCCAGTAATCCCAATACTTTGGGAGGTCGAGGTGGGTGGATATTTGAGGTCAGGAGTTGAAGACCAAACTGGCCAGCATGGCGAAACCCCGTCTCTGAGAGACCCACCCACAACCCTATCTCCTCCTGCTTTTCTCCTCCCTGACCCCTTCTCAATCTCCCAGCCCGTGCACACCTGGCATGACTCCACCTGGGTGTCTTTGGGAGCCTGAGAACCAGCATTCCTCCTTGACCCCCAACAGGAAGGTCCTGTGGCAAAGTGGGAAATGCTCACCCCTTCACAGAGGCCCCCCCAGAGCCCTGTCTGGAGTGGGAGCCACCGGCATCAGGCCAGGGGTCAACTGCATGTCTGGAGGGGCCATCAGCCACATCTCCCCCAGTGCAGCCCCAGGCACCAGTGGCTGGAGAAGAGGAGGGAGGGATCGAGGGTGAGAAGGGCCACAGGGGCTATAGCCCTTGGTCAGACCCCCTACGTGAGGTTCTTGGCTGGGAAAGCCACCAGCTATCCCCAGGAGACCAGCTGGGCTCCACTTTAGAAGCCAACCCCACCCTCCTGCAGCAGGAGAAAGGAGGGGAGAATTTAACCCAGACTGTCTCTGTTATTTTTGTCTCAAAAATCCCATCTTTTATTGTTTTAAAAGGTTGAGATATTGTACATTATAAAATGATGAATATTTAAATCTATGATTCTTTAAATGCCCACCTTTCCATAGGTGGAGGTGAGCAGGGGGTGTGGGGAGAACCGGAGGAACTAGGCTGGTGAAGTCTCAGAGCCACCCCTGAGACCTGGAGGAGGCCTTGAGAGACAGATGTGCTCACAGTGAGAGGACGCTCAGCACAGACGTGCAGCACAGACGTGCCCCCTCTTCCCGATGTTGCTTATTTTACAATGGAGCATCTGCAAGGCTATTTGAAAAGTGGTTGAGTATTTTACTTTTCAACCTGTCATTTTCATAATTTTCTCTAAATTACTCTCCACGAAGCAGCCTGGGTGATCTTTTTAAAGGTGGGGCAGATCGCAAGGCTCTCTGTTTTAACTCTTCCAAGAGGTCCCATTGCCCTTGGGGTAAAGCACATATCCCCACGACCCCCAGGTCTTACATGGTAGAGCCCACCCGCCTCTGCCAGCAGACTTCCTCCCTTGTCAGGGTACCATGCAGGACCCCTCCATCGCTTTTTATCTGTTCCCAAATGCATTGCTGAATCTTCCTCCATGTCTGTGCATCTCTTGGCCTCAAGCCCCCACAGAGAGAAGGTGAGCTGGGGAGCATCCAAACTGAGGAGACCCCAACCCCCAACACACTGCACAGTGCATCTGAATGAATTTGTGCACAGGGAGCTGTGTTCTGTGTCTTCTAGGAATTCACCCCCAACAAAACGTCTAGTCCTGCTGAAAGTGTCTGAGACAGCAAGAAAGAGCGCGTCTCCCTAAGCAGAGTGTCCCTCAGCACCTGGGCTCAGGCCGTCCCATGCCCAACAGGAGAGCCGCTCCCAGGCTGTTCCGCCTTCTGTCAGATCACCACTGAAATGCTACATAGATGTTCAGGCTTCAAGAACTTTTCAGCTAGGATTCAGCGGGCATAAAATCTGAGTGAACACAGAGAACCTGCGTTCACAAAACAAGGTGGCAGACCGAGAGCCAATGCTGGGTGAGGGAATGCGCGTAGAGCAGCGCAGCTAGGGTGGCATCACGGGGAGACCACAGGCCTGACAGTCGGGAGGGCCACCACCAAGTTCAGCCCTGCCAGGCTCCAGCACGGCTCCTTCGGGTTCCTCTCTCAGCCTGAATTTCCTCCACTGTCATCATGGAGTGGGAGCCTCACAGTGGCCGAGGACCCAACCAAAGAGCTATAAAAAAAAGTGTGGCTCTGAGCGGACAGAGGGCTCACCAGCTGCCAGGAAGGCAGTCAGATGTGCTGTGAAATGCAGACCCTGTCCCATCGTGGGCTAGGGACGGTCAACATAGCGTCTGGGAGGAAACTGGTGCTGACCTCTGACGGGGAGGAAGGGTAAGCTTGGAGAAGGGCAGGCACTCAGGGCAGAAGTTTTAACCTCTGGAAGTTTCCTCTTTTTGAAGTAGGAGAATGCATCAAAACATTCTAATAAGAGAGTCTGAATTTCGCTGGAGAATAATCGAGAAGAAATTATAAAGTTTAAGAATAATTACACATAATCTGGAGAATGAACTGGCTTAAGGATACATATACATATCATCAAATAGAACTAAAAATCAAGAAATAAATCCTCACATTAATGATCAACTGATTTTCATCAAGGGTGAGGAGATCATTCAATGTGGGGAAAATAGTCTTTTCAATAAATGGTGCTGGGACAATTGAATGTTTACATGCAAAGGACAAAGTTTCACTCCCTTTCTCACACTATATATAAGAACTAACCCAAAATGATCAAATACCTAAACGAAAGAATTAAAACCATAAAATTATTTTTTTAAAAAAGCTGTCAATCTTCCTACCTTTGGATTAGGTGATGGTTTCTTAGCTATGATACCAAAAGACAAGATGGATAAATAGGACTTTACTAAAAATAAAAACATTTGTGCTTCAAAGAACACCATCAAAAAATGAAAAGACAACCCATAGAATGTAGATGGGGGATTGCAAATCATATTTTTGATAAAGGACTTATATAAATAACAAGCATGACTCAGTAATAAAAGACAGATAGTCCAATTGAGAATGTGCAAAGGAATTGAATAAACGTTTCCTCAAAGAAAATACGCAAATGGCCAATAAACACATGGAAAGAGACAGCATCATTAGCCATCAGGAAAACACAAATCCAACCACACGAGATACCGCTTTCTACCCACTTGGATGGCTAGAAGTAAAAAGCCAGATACTAACAAGTTATGTCAAAGATATAGAGAAATTGGAACCTTCATGTACTGCTGATGGGAAGGCAAAAGCATGCAGCCACTGTGGAAAACAGTCTGAAAGCTACTTAATCAATTAAACACAGTCACCATATGACCCAGCAATTCTACTTTTGAGTACATATCCAAGACAAGGGAAAACATATGTCCACACAAAAACTGGAACATGGATATTTATAGCGGCATTATTCATAGTAGCCGAAAGGCAGAAACAAGACAAATGTTCATTAATGAACGAATGGATAAATAAAATGTGGTATATTTCACTGAAATATTATTTGGCGATACAAGATTATTTTCATCTTATATAAAAAGGAATGAAGTACTGACACACGCTACAAAACACACAAACTTGAAACGCATTGTGTGAAGTGAACCAAGCCAGACACAGCAGCCATGTATGGTGATTCCATTTACTTAACAGTCCAGAGTAGGCAAATTCATAGAGGCAGAAAGCAGACTGTTGGTTACTACTGGGAACATAGGAAGGGAGTGCTAACGAATAGGGGTGTCTTTTGGGTGATGAAAATGTCATAAAACAAATTTTGTGGCAATGGTTGTACAATTCTGAATATACTAAAAACCATTAAAATTGTACACTTTTAATGGGCCAGTTGTAAAGTATAAGAATTATATCACAATACAGTCATTATAAAAATAATCATAGCTAGGCTGGGTACGGAGGCTCACACCTGTAATCCCAGCACTTTGGGAGGCCAAAGTGGGCCAATCACAAGATCAAGAGATCAAGACCATCTTGGCCAACATGGTGAAAGCCCATCTCTACAAAAAATACAAAAAATTAGCTGGGCGTGGTAACACATGTCTGTAGTCCCAGCTACTCGGGAGGCTGAGGCAGGAGAATCCCTTGAATCTGGGAGGCAGAGGTTGCCATGAGCTGAGATTGCTCCACTGCACCCTGGAGCAACAGAGCGAGACTCTGTCTGAAAAAAAAATAATAGCTACAACCTCTATTTGGCAACACAAATACATTGAGTATGAGAACTGTCATAGAGGAAGCTACGCAGTGGTTAAATCAAGGTCAAGGTGAGCAATGCCCATTTATGAGCTGATTAAGAACTGAGTCCGGTAGGTGGTGCTGATGAGCTGCTCATGATCTCCCTGGCTGCCCTGCACCCAGAAGACTGAAGCCTGATCAAGCTCAGCTCTATGGGACAGAGCCAGGATCCAGGAGCCAGGAGCAAGGGGCAAGAAGCCAGTGGGAGAGACTCCTCCGGCCTCTGGTGGGTGGAGAGGGAGCTCAGGTGAGAGGGAGGCTTCAATAAAGGCTCTTAAAGACAACAGAGGCCACTTCGTTTTGCGACTGATCCATCTACATTAACATTTGAGCTTTTATTTTTCCTTCAGACAAGTTCCATTAAAAAAATTATTTGCTGTTCCTCTCCAGTGAAAAGTAGACACATGCACACATGTTCATTGTGAGACTGTTTACAATAGCAAAGACCTGGAACCAACCCAAATGCCCGTCAACGATAGACTGAACAAGGAACATGTGGTACATACACACCATGGAATACTATGCAGCCATAAAAAACAATTAGTTCACGTTCTTTGTAGTGACATGGATGAATCTGAAAACCATCATTCTCAGCAAACTGACACAAGAACAGAAAATCAAACACCACACATTCTACAATGAGAACACATGGACACACGGAGGGGAGCACCACACACTGGGGTCTGTTGGGGGGTAACAGGGGAGGGACAGCAGTGGGTAGGGAGTTTGGAGAGGGATAACATGGGGAGAAATGCTAGACATAGGTGACAGGGGGATGGAGGCAGCAAACCACATTGTGTGTACCTATGCAACAGTCCTGCATGTTCTGCACATGTACCCCAGAACCTAAAGTCCAATAAAATATACGTATATATATTTTTAAAAAAGAAAAGAAAATTGGAAGAAGGAAATAAGCTACAGGGAAAAAAAGGGAAACAGTGATTGTTGTGAGGAAAGAATAGTCCAGATTCAGCAAGAGCCTCCTCCTCTGGCTGCGAAGAGCAGCTGAGCCCTGGTCTCCAGTCAAAGACTGACCTGGGACCCTGACCGGATGGTGTGGCCCCGACAGCAGGGGTCTGACAAAGGGAAGGGCACGACTTCATCCTCCCTCCCTGAATGAATTCCGCCCCCCTTTCCCCACAGAGCAGGGCGGCCTGCTGTAGTCCATTTGCCGTCCAGGTTCGTGGACAGACTTTGGGCATGAATCCCCCGTCACCGTCTGAGTGGTCTGAGACTCTGTCCGCGTTTCTCCTGCTCCTCGATGCCTCTGTTTGTTTTTCTGTATTACAGTTGCACTTGACCTTGTTACAGTTGCACTTGACCTTGAGCTAATTACCTGTACTAGGCTGTTCTTCTTGTATTGCAATAAAGAAACACCTGTGGTTGGGTAATTTATTAAAAAAAAATAGGGTTAATTGACTCACCGTTCTGCAGGCTGTACAGGAAGCATGGTGCCAGCATCTGCTCAGCTTGTGGGGAGGCCTCAAGGAACTTTTACTCATGGCAGAAGGTGAAGCAGGAGCAGGCTCGTCATGTGGCCAGATCAGGAGCAAGAGGGTCAGGGGAAGGGCCACACACTTTAAACAACCAGATCTTGCATCAACTCGCTGCTGCAAGGACAGCACCCAAACACCTCCCACCAGGCTCCACCTCTAATCCTGGGATTACATTTCAACATGAGAGTCAGATGCAGACACGCATCCAGACGCTATCATTCTGCTGCTGGGCCCTCTAATCTCATGTCTTTCTCACATTGCAAAATTCAATAATGCCTTTCCAACCGTTCCCCAGTCTTCACTCATTCCAGCGCTAACTCCAAAGTCCCAAGTCCAAGAGCAAAGTCTCATCTGGGCATGAGTTCCTCTCACCGCTTCACCTGTAAAATCAAAACAAGTTATTTACTTCCAGGATACAAAAACCGTGTAACTGGCTCATGGTTCTGCAGGCTGGAAAAGTACGGTGCTGGCCTCTGCGCAGTTTCTGGGGAGGCCTCAACGAGCTTTTACTCACGGCGCAGGATGAACCAGGAGCAGGCGCCTCCCAGGGCAAGAGCAAGTGCAAGAGCGGGAGGCACCACAGACTTTAAACAGCCAGATCTTGCAAGAACTCACTCACTATTGTGACGACAGCGCCAGCCAGGAGGGACCCGCCCCATGACCCAAACACCCCCCTACCAGGCCGCAGCGCAACATGAAATTTGGCAGGGACACAGATCCAAACTCTCACCACCCAGTGAAAATCTCAGGATTTAGAAAGGTTGTTCCTGGCTTTTGACCTCGCAAAAAAAAGAAAGAGAGCTGGAGAACAGGAAGCTGCACTGGGGGTTTTGTGGGGTGGTTAGGGTAAGTCCTGGACTGACAGTCTTTCCGGCAGGGGTGGGCAGTTGCCCCCGGAGGGTGGTAAGCTCCCCCTGGCTATGGCACCCTGAGGGGGACCCCACTTGCTCCACAGGCTTGTGTTGGTTCCAGCTGGTTGTTCTTAGACTTTTAATTTGGAACAAAAGTTCCAGGTGCCCCGTGTGCTAAGCTTTCTCTCTAAAAACTAACTTTTAGGAGGAGGTTTACGTCCTCTGCTGTGTTACTATAACAACCTGTCCTCCCCCAGAGTGAGAGGTCCAGGCGCATTTCCTGAGTCTTCTTCGTGTCTTAACATCTGGCTCTTTTCTTTCTCCTCCCACAGCTGCCTGAGCTTTGCCTCCACCTCTCTCCCAGCTCTCGCTAACAACTGGAGAGCTGGACGCCTGTGAGCTTAGCTGACCGAGGCCTTGACAGTGACCCTGGATACCTTAACTAGGGACACCTCTGTCTCTGCCAGGAGAGGAGCAGGCATCCCTAAAGGAGGATGGAGCAGGGGTGCTGTGGGGAAACCCCACTCTGCACTGTTTGCTTTGTTTATTTTGGCTGTTGAACAGAAGAAAGAATGGAAAATGAAAGTGCTCTTGCCTCCACCCCCACAAAGCCTCAGGCCAAGGGTGGCTCCTTGGTGTCCACACAATGGCCAGTCAGCCAGGCCCCTATCTAGGGTAAGAAACCTCAGTGCCGGGTCAGTCACCCCGGATGCCAAGAATTCTATTTACCCCGTAGTCTAGAGTCCTCGTGGGATTGGTTTATAGAAGTTGCTCTGTCTTAGGTCTGCTCTGATAAATTTGTTATAAAACAGAAAAAATGTTTTATTAGCCTATTTTATCTCACCATCATGTGATTTTTAAAAGCAACAAAAACAGGCTTTGCTGGATTCTGTTGATTTCCTGTAGGCACGGAGCTGAGCCAGCGTGGCTCCTGCGGATTGACCAACTCGCTCTGGCAGGAGTCCTCATGGAGGAGTCAGCGAGGGCATGGGTTCCTTCAGCCAGCAGCCTGGACAAACTCCAGGGAGCAAAATTCCCCAGAAAGTCTGCAGAACTGTGAGGCTCTCCATCATCCTCTTGTCTGGCCTAACCTGTGAGTTGGATCCCAGAGAAGAACATTGGCTGAGGCCAAGTTCAGCTGAGACTCAGTCCCAGAATGTGAGACTGCACAGCACGTGAAATGGCTGGAAATGCTGAGAAAGTTTGCCCAGTTCCCTGGGATCCTCACTGAGCTAGCTGCTCCTTGAATGCTGAGCAGAGCTGCGAGAAGTCAGAGAGCAGCAGAAGCCAGGCGACGGAGGAGGAAGTGAGTGCCAGTTGCGGGGTGGGCGATTTCGTGGTTTGCAGGGAGAGCTGGCCTAGAGCCCAGGCGCTGGCACACAGCAACTGGCTGGCTCCAGACTCAGGCTCTGAAGCAGGGACAGTGGCACCTACCACACGCCCTCAGGGGGATGGCATGAGAGAATACCACCTCTGGCATGCCACAGCCCAAGGCACTGTACAGTGTATTCTCTCCTGGCAGAAGACAGTGAGTCCAGCCACCAAGCCGCCCGGGTGGGCCTTTGGTGCTCCCACTGTGCCTGGGGTCCTCGTGGGTGGGCGGTGGGGAAGAGCTCACATTGCCAGGGTATGAGGCTGGTGTGATGCTAACAAGAACAATGTCCCTTCAGATACTTTGACTCCCCACAGTCTGGACGGGAAGCTGAGCCTCACCAGAACATCAGCCAGGGAGACAGCACAGCATCACTTCTGGAACCTTCCGTCATCTAGGAACCAAACAGTGGCTTGTAGCACAATGACAGAGCCAGCCAAAGAACAGCGACAGAAAAAAAGTGAATGAAATAAGCAGCGATTTCAGTTATTTCTCCAATAGGCCAGAATCTAATGGAGTTAAATCGATACATTGAAGTATCTCTACCTGGGACAGTGGCGTCATCAGATACGGCTGGGCTGTGAGTTCCTCAGAGGCAAGAGCATGTTTCCAACCGGCGAACGGGGCGTGGCTCTCGTTTTGAGGGGTGGAAGGTGTAAATCCCAAGGGATCCATCAGGCTGTGCCTGACGCTGGAGCCGAAGCCCAGGGCGAACTTTCTCCTCTAGAGATCTTGTAGCTATGTCCAGACCAGAGCCAGTGGCTCTTCTTCCTTTACATCTCATTTGAGTGATTTTTGTATAAAAGTGTCGATAGGATATTTACAGAATACCTCAGGGGAGACTGTGCAATCTTGGGGGATAGCACATGAAATCGAGATGTTCTGGCCACAGAGCAGCAGAGAGGAGGAGGAGGAGGGTCGGAGGAGCGTGGAGCTGAGAGAGACCTGGACTGAGGACAGGGGAGGGGTAGTGAGGAAGAAAGCAGAGATTTCTCACCGAGTCAGGAGAGGAGGGCCTGGCAGGGACTTGGTGGGACACCAAGATGCACATGGCACCAAAGAACACGTTTCTTCTCTAGAAACCTGCAATTATGTAACAGCCTTTAAAGTATTATCTTACACATTCAGCTCACAGCAAAATCGCTCTGACTTCAAAGTGCGGAGCTGTAGGCGCCCTTGATGTCTGCGAACCAAGGTCCGTAGTTAAAGGGGAGAGTAGATGCCAGGGCTTGGCCACCTCTGGCGATGGCGTCTCAGGCCACCTCTTGGCTTTGAGCTAAAGTTCAACAAACGCAAAGTGGAGAACAAGGGCAGATTCGAGGAGACAGCGGGGCTCTTCCATCCCTCTCTACTCGCTTCCTCAGGCTGCTGGAGCAAAGCACCTGAAACCGGGGCCACACACAGGACTTTATTCTCCCGGAGTTCTAGAGGCCAGAAGCCTCAATCACAGGCTGGCAGGGCTGGGCTCCTCTGGAGGCCCTGGGGAAGGGCCCTTCCTGCCCCTCCAGCTTCTGGTGTTGGCGGCAGTCCCTGGCGCTCCTTGCTGTGGCCGGGTCATTCCAGCCTCTGCCTCCGTGTCACATGGCCAGCCTCTCTCTGTGTCTGTTCCTCTCATCTTAGGAGGACACTGGGTTTGGGATTTAGGGCCCACTCTACTCCTTAGTATTCTCATTTTAACTAATCACATCTGCAAAGACCCTGTTTCCAAATAAGACCATGTTCTGAGGTTCCAGGCAGACATGTGATTTTGGAGGAATGTTATTTAACCCAGTACAGCCTGGATATTATTTTCTTACCAGTATATATATATGAGGTATATATATATATATATATGAGGTATATATATATATATGTATATATATATATATGGTATATATATATATACTGGAGAGAGAGAGAGAGAGAGAGAGAGAGAGAGAGAGAGAGAGAGAGAGAGAGAGATGAAATCTCACTCTGTCACCCAGGCTGGAGTGCAGTGGTATGATCTTGGCTCACTGCAACCTCCACCTCCTGGGTTCAAGCAATTCTCTTGCCTCAGCCTCCTGAGTAGCTGGAATTAAAGGTCTCTGCCATTACACCCGGCTTTTTTTGTATTTTTAGTACAGATGGGGTTTCATCATCTTGTCCAGGCTGGTCTTCAACTCCTGACCTCAGGTGATCCACCTGCTTCGGCCTCCCAAAGTGCTGGGATTGCAGGCATGAGCCACCGTGCCTGGCCTTCTTGTCACTGTATGATATTCTGTTATTTGTTTACTTAATGATGATCTGTCTGGCTGTCATGAACGTGAGCTCCAGGAGGGCCAGGACTTCCTTTCTCTTCCTTCCATCGCCCAAAGTGCCTACGTACTGTCTGTCACAGAATAAGATGCCAACTCACGATGATTTTTAATCCCTTATTTATCTTTTGAGACAGAGTCTCCCTCTGTTGCCCAAGCTGGAGTGCAGTGGTATAACCATTGCCCACCACAAGCTTAAATTCTTAGTGTCAAGTGATTCTTCTGTCTCAGCCTCCTGAGTGGCTGGGGCTACAGGTGTGCACCACCAAGCCCGGCTCATTTTTAAACTTTTTGTAGAGACAGGGTCTTGCTATGTTGCCCAGGCAATGGTGGGATCATAGCTGACTGCAGCCTGGATCTCCCAGGCTCAAGCCATCCTCCTTCCTTGGCCTCCTGAGAAGCTGGGACTAGAGGTACAAGCCACCATACCTGGACTGATTTTTTTAAATTTTTTGTAGAGATGAGGCCTTTTTTGCCCAGGCTGGTCGGGAACTCCTGAGCTTAAGCGATCCTCATCCTTTGGCCTCTCGAAGTGCTGGGATTGCAGGTGTGAGCCACAGGGCCTGGCCTCATTTCCTCTATTTTCTTCCAGAACTCCTACCATATTTGGATTCTTTCAATCACATATCACATATCTTCCAAATCTCTTGGTTTTTCTCTTTTTTCTTTTATCTCTCCGCTATGCTTCCTGGGCATATTCTTTGTAATGTTTTTCAGTTCAACTCTCACTTTGACTGTGCCCAGTCTAGAATTTACACTGTTCAGTTATTTCACTGACTAGTTTACATTTTCAGGATGTCTAATTTGGTTGATTTTCATACCCATATATTTTTATTTTATTTTATTTTTGAGACAGGATCTCACTCTGTTGCCCAGGCTGAAGGACAGTGGTGTGATCATGGCTCACTGCAGCCTCCACCTCCTGGGTTCAAGTGATTGTCCCACCTCAGCCTCTTAAGTAGCTGGGACTATAGGTGAATGTCACCACATCCAGCTAATTTTTATATTTTATAAAAATAGGCATGGCGTGGGGGGGGGGTCCCACCATGTTGCCCAGGTTGGTCTTGAACTCCTGGGTTCAAGTGATCTGCCTGCCTTGTCCTCCCAAAGTGATGGGATTACAGGCATGAGCCACCACACCTGGCACCCTTCTGCTCCTGATTCATAGGTGGCCGCTTACATTTTGTCATTTCTCATTCTTTTTTTTTTTTTAAGACAGAGCCTCGCTCCGTTGCCAGACGCCAGGCTGGAGGGCAGTGGTGCGACCTCGGCTCACTGCAACCTCCGCCTCCTGGGTTCAAGCAATTCTGCCTCAGTGTCCCAAGTAGCTGAGAGTACAGGCACACGCCACCACGGCCAGCTAATTTTTGTATTTTTAGTAGAGACAGGGTTTCACCATGTTGGCCAGGATGGTCTCGATCTCTTGACCTCGTGATCCGCCCGCCTCGGCCTCCCAAAGTGCTGGGATTACAGGCGTGAACCACCCTGCCTGGCCCACTTCTCATTCTTTAATTTGGGTGTTAATCTTTCATTTTTCTCTCTAAGAATTTAAACATACTTGATTTGTATCCGTTTTAAACACGTTCTACTCTTTGGATGTCAGTGGTGATAAACCCACTTCAAATGCATTGCAAGAGCCATTTTTCTTCTGGCGTGTCTTTCTCACACACTCACAACTTTGGCTTGTGGCCTCGACTTGAATGATGGTCATTTTATTCTTTCTCTGTTGTGAGTTCTGCCTAAAATGCAATGGCTGCCTCCACCTGGTGCGTTACGACGCCCCTTCCAGGTCCAGGTGTTTAGCTGGTGGCTTACAGTTCTCAAACAGTGTTCCAGTGGCACTCACCTGCAATCCCAGCACTTTGGGAAGCCAAGGTAGGAGGATCACTTGAGCCCAGGAGCTCGAGACCAGCCCGGGCAATATAAAAACTGTCCCTACATAAATTAAATTAGATGTAAAAACTTAGCCAGGCAAGGTGGTGCATACCTGTAGTCGCAGCAACTAAGGAGGCTCGAGGATGACAGAGTGAGACCTTGTCTCAAATCATCATCATCATCATCTTGAAGTATGTGCAATTGCTTTGCTTGAAGTGGATGGGGAGTTTTAAGGGTGAACTCATACTGTGTCTTGATGAGGACTGTCCTACGATGATTTTTCTTCCTGGGAGGCAATGTCCCCTCAGCATGGCCCAGTGCCAGGCTCCGCACTGGGAACATCACCTGGTATAAACCTTCCCAAACCAGGGGAGAGCATGATTCGGGTGAAGATAAAAAGGGTCCACTTAAAAGCTCACAAGCTCTGTTCAGTACACCTTACAAGGCACAAATGCTTGTATCCTGGATAATCTCACCCTCCAAGAATGGGCTAAGAATGACCAATAACCTGGGCCTTGACACCAGGAGCTCAACAAACAAACCCTGCCTGCAGAGCCTCCGGGTGAGCTCCAGGCATTGCTCCTCCCAGCGCCTCCGGCCTGTAGTACAAGGTGCAGAGCTGGGAACAGGACTGCCCCAGGCAAACTGGGAAGTTGAAATATGCAAACGCTTCTCCCTGAGCACCATGCACTCTGGGATCCCAGGGCCCTGGAGCTCGTCCTCAAAGGCGCAGGGGACCCCTCCTCATCTGCATCCCAGGGCCCTGGAGCTGGTCCTCAAAGGTGCAGGGGACTCCTCCTCATCTGCATCCCAGGGCCCTGGAGCTGGTCCTCAAAGGCGCAGGGGACCCCTCCTCATCTGCATCCCAGGGCCCTGGAGCTGGTCCTCAAAGGTGCAGGGGACTCCTCCTCATCTGCATCCCAGGGCCCTGGAGCTGGTCCTCAAAGGCGCAGGGGACCCCTCCTCATCTGCATCCCAGGGCCCTGGAGCTGGTCCTCAAAGGTGCAGGGGACCCCTCCTCATCTGCATCCCAGGCCCCTGGAGCTGGTCCTCAAAGGTGCAGGGGACCCCTCCTCATCTGTATCCCAGGGCCCTGGAGCTGGTCCTCAAAGGCGCAGGGGACCCCTCCTCATCTGCAGTCTTTGGGGAGTTCCATCTGTGCGTGCCTTGTCTTAGCACTGTTTCTCTCCCTTTCACAATGCTTCCCGTTCCTTCTGGGGTTAGCAGGGGACAGCACCCCGACTTCTTGTGCTGTGGCACCGGAAGCTGAGCATGCGCCCCTGTCTATGCTACATATGCCATGAAAGGCGCCTTTGTCCCAACCACAGTGCTTCTAAAGAAGTGGGGCATTGTAACCGCTTGAAAGCGCAATTGAGACTGGGAACACTGGGACATTGAGGGGCCTTCAGAGAGGTGCTCTGGGGACAGAGAGCCCCCACCTCCACCCTAGGGCTAACGATGAGGCAGGGGAGGACCTCAGGGCTCAGGTCCCCTGCTCCAGCCTTGCTGCTGCCTGCCGTGTGACAGTGAGACCAACCGTGCAACAGCCCATCCAGCCTCCCTCCCACAAACAAACCGCATGCACTTATTTCCTCCTGGGCAGGAGCTCTGCGCTGGGACCAGTAGATGCTGGCTGGACCCACCCACCTCTTCTCCTTCTGTGACTCCTCCAGGAGCTGGCTCTCAGCTCCAGCCAACAAAGGCCACCCACCCCCCCCCAGAGGCCATGAGCTCCTGATGGCACCTGGTTCACTGGGATACAGGGTGTGCTGTAAGAGCCAGGGTGCCATGGGAGAACCTTCTGAACATGCCAGGGTCCCAAACCAGTAGACTGGCAGTCACCAGGGCAGCATCTCTCTCTGGTGAGCCACAGATGACAACCTGCTGAGAAGCTAGGACAGCCGCCCTAGCCAGCGCATGCTTAGGGGAGGACCCGATCCCTGTGCCTTTCTTGGCAGCTAAACGGTGCCTCTGCATTCTGCCCGCCTCCTGCCCCAGGTGCATGGTGACTGCCCTCACTATGAACCTCCAGGGGGTGATGGCAGCTGACCCCCAGCCTACAAGTTTCTGGTGTGAACCCCAGAAAAGTGTGTCCTTGTGCCCAATGCCTCACAGGGCTCTCCCAGAACGCTGCAAGTGGCTGTCCAGAGCCAGGATTTCACTGTCTACACCAGTCTGTGCTAAAGCACCTGTGTTACAAGAAATCGACATCACTTCATTAGATGCCAGATCAGGATGTGACGTTTGCAGCGTCCGTCAGATGCTAGTGCTGGAGCGAGTTAGGGATTCTACACATCATATGGTTTGTTGATTAGTAGGAGCATTTGCAATAAGGTCACATTTATGTTTTTATTGTGTCTTTACATGTAAGGAAGACAGGCACTGGGCCAAGCACTTCATAGCCACGACGTCACCAATCACTCTGAAAATCCAGTGAAGCAGGGCCTCACTGTGACCTGAAGCATGAGGAGGGTCAAGGGACTGCCTGGGCTCACAGAGCCGGGATGAGCAGGTTACACACATACCCATCAAAACACGGCTCTCCTTTCTCGACTAGCTCTCCAGTCCTCGCTGAGGTTAGAGAGCGCTGCCATTCCCTTTATGTCCTGTACAGGCAGCCAGGCTGTGGCAGGGTGCCTATTCCAGGCACTCAAGGTCAGATCGGAAATTTGGGGCAGAGGCCAGGCACGGTGGCTCATGCCTGTAATCCCAACACTTCGGGAGGATGAGGTAGATGGATCACTTGAAGTCAGGAGTTCAAGACCAGGCTGGCCAACATGGTGAAACCCTGCCTCTATTATAATATATAAAAATTAGTGGGGCATGGCTGTAGGCACCTGTATCCCAGCTACTTGGGAGGCTGAGGCAGAAGAATCACTTGAACCTGGAAGGCAGAGGTTGCAGTGAGCCGAAATTGCACCACTGCACTTCAGCCTGGGTGACAGAGTAAGAGTCTGTCTCAAAAACAAAACAAAAAAATGTATACCAAACAAATGTTAAGTGTAGATCCAATTTGAAAAACCAATGGTAAAAATATTTTTATGGGACAATATGATACAGTTGTATATTTGTTGATATAAAGGAATTATTGCTATTTCACAGTGTGTTCATGGTATTGTTGATATACATACACATGCTTGCCCTAAAGATATGTGCTGAACAGCCTACAGATGCAATAATACACCGTCTGGAATTTGCTGAAGGATTATCTGGATGCTGAGCGTGGGGGGCCTGGGAGGGGATCTCTGGAAACTAGATGGGCCACGTATTGGTAATTGTCAAAACTGGCTGATGGGCACATGGGGACTCACTATCCACATCTGTCTATGTTTGTGCATGTTTGAAACTTTCCATTAAAATGAGAGAACAGGGTTGGGGCAGGCTGAGCCTAGAGAAGCAGGCAGTGCCCTGGGCCAACCTGAGCTCACGGGCGCCACGCCTGTGGTCACGCCACTGATCCCAGCAACCACTTGCTGCTCAGGATACCAGTTTTCTTGTAACACGGGTGGTTTAGCATAGACTGATGTAGACAGTGAAATCCTGGGCACAGGGACATACTTTTCTGGGGTTCACACTGGAAACTTGTAGGTTCTGAAAGTGGAGGGGGAGGAAAGTGGTGGTGCTTGGGGGCCATCTGCACCATCAACACTGACAAGGCATTTGGTCTGAGGAATCCTGCAAGTGGGGAGACTAGCTGAGGATGAGCAGGGGTGGCCAAGGAAGGGTGATGGGGGGACCTCACATGCAGGATACTGCCCTCTGGGATTTGCTGGCACTAGGGATGAGAGATGAGGAAGCCTCTGGGAGCTTGGAAAAAGCCCACTTGGCAGTGCTGCATCCTCAGACCCTTCATGAGTGTGTGCAGGAGAAATGGATAATGGAAAATTAGCACGCACCTGCTTAGAAATCCAGGCTCCAGGAAAAGCCTGCATTCCTTCATAGTAAGTTGGGAGTCTATTAACACAAAGAACTAAAAGCTGGTGGGAACAAACAGGTGTAGATCTCCTTAGTCAAATCCCTGATGGACAGGGAAGGCTTTTTTTTTTTTTTTTTTTTTTTTGAGGTGGTGGGAAATATCTTGTCATGTTTTGCAGTGTTTGCAGAGAATGTACATGTGTTTTCTGGCCATAATCTCTTCCTGTTTAGCTTTAACAAACTGCTTGAGAGAAAATACCAGCTCCCATCTTGTGCAAATCACAGCAGAATTGATTAACTAGAAATAAACTGAACCCTAGATTAAATAAGAACTGAGCTTAGTTTCAGAACGTTGGAGCAAGAGATACACCCTGGAAAAGCCAAGAAAAATCTAGGGGGACGTTTATACTTGAAATTGAAAATGTTCTCAAAATGTGATAGGTGGAACCCCTCTGTCAAAATCCCTTGACTGGATGAGGTGGAGGGTCATTGTTAAAATGGTAGATCCCTTGGCCAAGAAGTGCATGAAAAAATGTTTAGTATCATCAGACATTGGGAAATGCAAATCAAACCACAACCAGACACCACTTCCCACCCAGGAGGATGCTGGGAATCACAAAGTCAGATAACAAGTGTTTTGAGAATGTGAAGAAATTGGAACCCTTCATCCAAAGTGTCCAGCCAGACGGCTGAAGCTTAGGGCCGGAGGCAGGGTGGAGAGACACTTAGCTTCTGTCCTCGTTTTTATTCTTTAACAAACCACTGCTCTATTTATTTCATTGTAAGCTATTTATCAATAAAGAGTTTTGTTTCTTTTCCCCTGCAAAAAAAAAAAAAAAAAAGCCGTACACTGCTTGCACGGATGTGAAATGGTGCAGCCAGAGTGGAAAGCAGTCTGGTGGTTCCTCAGACACTGGCCATGGGGTTACCATATAGAACAGCAATTCCGCTCCCAGGCACACACCCCGGAGAAATGAAAATACATAAGCACACAAAAACTGGGACACAAATGTTTATAGCAGCATTATTCGTAATAGCTAAATGGTAGAAACAACCCGAATATCCATCAGCAAACAAATGGATAAATACAAAATGTGGCGTATTCACACAATGGAAGATTATTTGGCCATGAAAAGGAATGCAGTACTGACATATGCTTTGACATGAATGGACCTTGAAAACATTACATTAAGTAAAAGAAAGCAGTCACAAAAGGTCACATACTGTATGAAACCATTCACATGAAAGTCCAGAGTAGGGAAATCTACAGAGACAGAAAACACGTCAGTAGTTGTTTAGGGATAAGGAGAAGCAGGGGTACTAGGAGGGTCATGGCTAAAGGGTGTGGGGCATCTTTCTGAGGTGATGAAAATGTTCTAAAGTTGACTGTGGTGATGGTTGCACATGTCGGTGAATGTACTAACAGCCGTTGGATGATGCTTTTTAAAGTGCATGTGCCTGGGCCTCTACCCTAAAACTGCTCACACTAAAGTTTGAGAAAGAAAAGAACTCTGAGTTTGGGGTTTAGTGAAAAAGGCAGCAAATTGTACCTGGATGGTAATTCTCACCTTTGTCTAAATTGTACTTTCCCTTTTGTATTCAGCAACCAGAAGTTCTACTCTACAGTGTTAACAAGAATGTCACTTTTTGTGGAAAGAAACGAGGAGTGTGGAGAAAGTGTAGTGATGTATGACCTGGTTCGTTCCCCCCAGAGAAGCTTCCTAGTCCCTGAGTCCTCATCCCAGGTACCACTGTCTGCCTGGAGTGACGGTGTCCAGGCACCAGAGCACACAGGAGGCACATCACACATGCTGATTGCTCGCGCCCCATCCAAAGGGTGAGTGCCCACAGCACAGAGCCACCTCTGCATCTTGTGGTCCCCCTCATGAAACGTCACCCAGTCCCCCTGGGCCACAGCCAGGGATCCACACCGGCTGTTGGTGGGCACTTGATCTGTGCCACAGTAAAAGAAAGAGTTTGGCCAATCTTGGGCTCAAGATCCCAAAAATAGAACTGATGACTTTCTTTTTTCTCTCAGTATTAGAAAAAAGGTGATGGTAATAAGTCAGCAATAGTGACAAAAAAGCAAGCGACGGGAAAGGACTCCCTGTTCAATAAACAGTGCTGGGATAACTGGCTGGCCATTAGCCATATGCAGAAGATTGAAACTGGACCCTTCCTTATGTCATATACAAAAATCAACTCAAGATGGACTGAGGACTTAAATATGAAACTCCAGACTATGAAAACCCTAAAGACAACCTAGGCAATATCGTTCTGGCCATAGGAACAGGCAAAGGCTTCATGACAAAGACACCAAAAGCAATTGCAACAAAAGCAAAATTTGACAAATGGAACCCAATTAAATTTAAGAGCTTAGGCACAGTAAAGGAAACTATCAACTGAGTAATGGACAACCTGCAGAATGGGAGAAAACGTTTGCAAACTATGCATCTGACACAGCTCTAATATCCAGCATCTAGGAACTTCAACAAATGCGTAAGAAAAAAACCAATCCCATTAAAAAGTGGGCAAAGGACATGAACAGACACTTTTCAAAAGAAGACATACATGTGGCCAACAAGCATATGAAAAAAAGCTGTGCATCCCTGATCACTAGAGAACTGCAAATCAAAACCACAGTGAGATGACATCTCACAGCAGTCAAATAACTGTATGAAAAAGTCAAAAAGTAACAGATGCTAGAGAGGTTGCAGAGAAAAGGGAACACTTATATATTGTTGAGAGTGTAAATTTGTTCAATTATTGTGGAAAGCAGTGTGCCAATTTCTCAAACAGCTAAAAATAGAACTACCATTTGACCCAGCAATCCCATTACTAGGTTATATACTCAGAGAAATATAAATCATTCTACCATAAAGACACATGCACGTGAATGTTAATTGCAGCACTATTTACAATAGCAGAGATGTGGAATCAACCTGAATGTCCATCAATGACAGATGGGTAAAGAAAATGTGGTACATCTACACCATGGCGAATACTATGCAGCCATAAAAAAGAATGAGCTCATGTGCTTTGCAGGAACATGGATGGAGCTGGAGGCCATCATCCTTAGCAAACTAATGCAGGAAGAGAAAACCAGATATTGCCTGTTCTCATTTATAAGTGGGAGCTAAATGATGGAAACACGTGGACACATAGAGGGGAACAGCATACACTGGGGCATATTGGAGGGAGGAGGATGGGAGGAGGGAAAGCACCAGCAAAAGTAACTAAAGAGTACTAGTCTTAATACCTGGGTGATGAAGTAATCTGCACAACAAATCCCCATGACACAAATTTACCTGTGCAACAAACCTGCATATATACCACTAAACCTAAAATAAAAGTTAAAAAAATAGCGAAGGGGAAAATACGTATTGCAATGTCTTCCTCTTTTTCATATCAAAGGGTACTATATTGAGTCCAACAGAGATTATTTTCTTTCTTTTTTGTTGGAGACAGGGTGGAGTGCCTCCCAGTCTGGAGGGCAGGGGCGTGATCATGGCTCACCACAGCCTCAACCTCCAGGTTCAAGCCATCCTCCCACCTTCGTCTCCTGAGTAGCTGGGGCACAGTCATGCTCCACCCTGCCTGGCGACTTCTAAAATTTTTTGTAGAGTCAGGGTCTCACTATGTTGCCCAGGCTGGTCTTAAACTCCTGTGCTCAGGCGATCCTCCTGCTTCGGCCTCCTAATGTATTGGGATTGCAGGCATAAGCTACTGTGCCCAGCCAGGGAAATTATTTTCTTTCATATTGCTTTTAACTTTAAGGTTTTGAATAGATATTAACATGACACAATTTAAAACTCTTTTTAAAGTAAAACAATATTCAGTAAAATATCTGCTTCTAACCTCCATCCCAGTACCCTGGCCAGTCATGGGTTCTTAAAAAAAAAAAGTCATCAATGGAAAGCATGGCCAGGCTGCGGGCTGTGCGGTTCCTTCTCTTAGAACAGTGATTTTGCAGCACAGTGTGGGAATCTCACGGTCTTGCAGGTGGACAAAGCCCTCTCCTAGAATCTGGCTGCAGTTCAGGGTGCTGTCTGTCTTCTCACTGTCTCCACCCTTGAGTTTGCATGTGTGTGATTCAGTATGTCTTTTGAGGGTTTTCTACGTAACAACCTTCCACAAAATTCTGAAAATCTCTTTCTCTGTCTCTGTCTGTCTGTCTCTCTCTCTCTCTCTGCATGTGTGTGTGTGTTTTCAATAGACATAAAAAGAGTCCATGAATTTTATCTTTCCAGGTAGTCTGGGACACACCCCACAGAACCTCCCAGCCAAAGGCACCTGCCTGCTTATTTTCCTAGAGAGAAGCCTTCCCACCACGTCTGCACTCAGGGCTGCACCTGAGCCGCGGAAACCTCACGGAGAAAGGTCTGGGCTGAGGTATCCCAGCAGCTCTCACAAGCTAGCCCTTAAGCTGGGGACCTGGAACCACAACAATCAGTACATGGCCTATTACCATTATTTAGGCAAATTCTTTCAGGAGGCAAACTGATTTTTTTAAGAGAAAAATTACAAAAACAAAATGGATTTAAGAAGACTGAGTTCATAAAAAATTTGAATATGAACTACTTGACAATAAAGCCATTTATTTATTAAGAACATACAACTGCCCAAGAGCATTACTGATAAAGTATAATTCCAAATCCCACTTTCCTCGGCCAAGACAGTCAGCACCTAATCACAGCACGAGAAGCAGCACCTGCGGCCACACTGGGCGCCTGCCCTGCCTGCTGGGGCTGAACATGTGCTCTCAGGGCCAATGGAAGTCTGGTGCCCAGCGCACGGACTCTGGTGGCGGAGGTCCTACTCACCACTCTCCTGAGTTTGGGGTTCCTTTTGCTGGAGTTCTGCAGCCTTTAGCAACTTTCCCAACCTCCAAAAACTGTGGCAGAGGGAGTCCCATCAAAGCCTCAAGGGGGTGATGTTAAATATCTCCCTGCCCCACGTTGTCCCCCAGAAGGAAGATGAGGCTGGTACAGTGACGCCATTCACATCTGGAGAACAAAGCAGCTTGGGAAGTATTCATTCAGCTCCACTGCAGAGGAAGAGACAATGCATCTCATAGGCACAGATAGGGGGTGAAGCAGTCACCCCAAAGTCATGTGATGTCACTGGAAGTCCACGGCCTGGCTTAAGCTGTGACTCCCACGGTTCTTCTTTGGGGGTATGTGTGTACCGGCTCTGAAACGGAGTAGGCCCTGGCCAGCGGGCAGAGCTGTGCCAGTGGCACAGTCCCTCGGGTGACAGCCTCTTCATGTGATGGGCTCCCACACGCTGTGGCTCTGGGCTCTTGTGATGGAATGTTACAGCCAAGGATTAGCTTCCTAGATCTGTGTAAGGGCTAAGGGGAGAGTTTTCTCCGCTCTCTGAAGGTTTGCTGAAAAATCAACTTGCAAAAGGCAGTTGAATTGGAGAAAAAGGGTACAGATTGATTTGATCCTAGTTTTACGTGGCATGGGAGCCTTCACAATGAGGAACCAGTCCCCATGGGGTTGGGAAGCTGAGGCACCCTCTTGAGGTTCCACAAGCAGTGGTGGCTGGGATCCTGGCGAACCAGGCTAGACGAGGGGAAAGAGGTCTTCTGCAGAGGGCAGTGCCTGCTCACTGTGGAGGACGCCTGGGTGAGGAGCGTGCCACGGTCTTGGGCAAAGTCTGCTGGGCCCCCCAAGCAGACTGTGGTTCTGCAAAGTCTGTCCCGGCATGTTGGGTGTCAGCCTTCCTTCCTGAGATATGGGTTCAGTTAATGAAAACTCAGGGAAGGGACCAGAGGTCATTCCTTTCTTTTTCTGTGGGTCGGACTTGGAGGTAAGGACACGTCAGGAACTTTGGGAGAGACGGTGGGGACGGGGGAGCAAGAGGCCTTGAAGCTCCCTTTCAGTGCCACTTGCACAAAGCCCAGTATTTTGGGGTATTGGCTTCTGAGCCCCAACATCTGCTCTAGCAAAGTACCCTATACTGGGTGGCTTAAGCAACAGAAATTAGTCTCGATTCTGGAGAAGTCTGAGATGAAAGTGTGGCAGGTTCCAGCCTCGACCGGCGGGGCTGCTGGCCGTGTTTGGTGTCCCTTTTCTTGTAGAGGCATCGCCAGATCTCTGCCCTCATCTTCATGTGACATTCTCCGTGTGTGTGTGTGTGTGTGTGTGTGTGTGTGATTTTCCCTTCTTGTAAGGGCATAGTCATGTGGAATCAGGGGTCCTATGCCCATATGACCTTATCTAAAGGTAAGTGATTCTATCTGCAGGGACCCTATCTCCATATAAGGTCACATTCTGAGGTCTTGGGAGTTAGAATGTCAACATATAAATTTCAGTGGGAACAGGCTGTGAGCCTCTCAGGCACCTGGAGAGACCTTTCAAAATACACCTGGCCGCAAACCCACAAGCCTGTGTCTCTGGAGGTGAGCCCTGGGTCACTTTTCCAATGACTCCTCCCTGCAGGCCACCCCATACCTCCTGGCTGCCCACCTGGCTGTGGCTCCCAGGCCCTGACCTTTGAAGTCACACCCCATGAGGCAGCACAGAGTCTCTGCTGAAAGCTCCCAGTGGATTGTAAGTGCAGCCAGGACTGTGAACCTCTGCTCTAGCAACTCCCTTTTCTGCAGATAGGGAAACCGAGACCACAGCATCATGGCTTGCTCTGCTCCCTGGGCACCCAGAATTCCCAGCTGGGAGCTGGGCCTGTAGACACAGCCTAAGGGTTCTAGAAAGAAGAGGAGGCACCAGGGCACAGGCCAGAGCCTTGGGCTCAGGGCTCCTGGGGCTTTTCTGGGGAACTGGGATTCTTTTGCCTCATTTCTCTCTTAATAACTCTTGCAGGGATTGGCACACTGGAGAATTACTCTGCAACTGTTTGTTGAATGAAAGGACAAATAATTTTTTTTTTTTTTTGAGACAGTGTCTCGCTCTGTCGACAGGCGCCAGGCTGGAGTGCAGTGGCACAGTCTCTGCTCACTGCAACCTCCACCTCCCGCATTCAAGCAATTCTCCTGCCTCAGCCTCCCAAGTACCTGGGACTACAGGCATGTGCCACCATGCTCAGCTAATTTTTTTTTGTATTTTTAGTAGAGACGGGGTTTCACTATGTTGGCCAGGATGGCCTCGATCTCTTGACCTCGTGATCCGCCCATCTTGGCCTCCCAAAGTGCTGGGATTACAGGCGTGAGCCACCGCGCCCAGCCCCTGACAAATAATTTTTACCAACAAATAAACCTCCAGAATGGCAGAGTTGGAACTCATTATCCCAGCTAGTAGAGGCCAGTTGTGGCTACTGGGGCCCGGCCCTCTCCCTTGCAGAGGGGCAGCGTCTCCACCAGCTGTGTCTCTGGACTTTCTCCCCAGCCTCGCACCTTTTCCCAGACACTTGCCAGGCTGGGCTCCCTCAAGCTCCAGGCCCAGCACCGTGGCTCCCGGGAAGAGCGCCTGGCCTTTTCTCCTGAAAGCCAAGTTGCTGGGATCATACTCAGAATTCCAAGGGCTGGAAAGGAAGGAGAGGGTGAGGCTGGGCCCGGGTGTGGGCTGGGACCCTGGGAGGGTGGAGGCCCTGCAGCCTGTGGCCATCAGACAACCTTGCCCCTACTCAGCCAAGGTCACCTCTGGCAAAGGCACGAGGCAGGAGCAAGCCCAGGGCTTCAAAAGTCCACGTAATTCAGATCAGACAGTACCTCTTTCCCGGCCTCTGTTGAATGCACTTTACTCTTTCCTTGCAGAAAATATGTGAGATATGAATGTTCGTCACTATATATATATATTTAGAAAACAGGAAAGAGGAAAACAGCTGGCTCCAATATTTCGTCCGAGTCCCGGCACTCTGCGAGGAAAGAGGATCCCTTCCCAGGAGCTGGAGACCAGCCTGGGCAACACAGTGAGTCCCCATCTTTATAAAAACTAAAAATAAATAAAAATTTAAAAAAAAATTTTTTAGTTAATTACAAAAGAAGACGTCTGATTCTATTACTGATACAGTTTGGAAGGAAGGAAGGAAAGACGTCGACGAATACTAGCAAGAACGAAAGGCAAACCCGGGGCCGGGCGAGAGTGCGCCACGAGAACTCCGGTTATTTTGCCTTCTCTTTCACCTTCAAGGGTCTTCACCTCGATGCAGTGGAGAGAGGAGAGGAGAGAAAGGGAGAGGGGAGAGAGAGATGGCGGTGTAGAGAGACGGGGGAACAGAGAGGGAGCGAGAGACTGAGGCTCCACTCTGGGTTCTCCACCCCGACATGCATGAACCAAGCCAGGCTGTGCCTTTCAGCTTCCCAGATTTCCATCTGAGAGTATGAGGGGTCATGCCTGGAGCTCGTTTGTCCTCTAACTTGCTGTGTCAGAGGCCACCACCTGTGTCTGTCAGCGGTGTATGGTGTACACCACATCAGCAGAGGGAAATACGCCGGGTCTGTGCCTACAAAGGAAGTTCTGTGCCAATGACAGGCCCCATTCACAGACCTCAAACCTTCGTCAAAATCCCACCGCGATTCTTCACCCAGACGCCCGTGCCCCTCTATACCTTTCATAAGGCATCACCCTCCCCAGCCGCCACTTCACTCACTCACTGCTGTCTTCTTTTGCAGATAACTGCTGCAGGGATTCGCATACTGGAAGTTACTCTGTAACTGTTGAATGAAAGGACAAATAATTTTTACCAACCAAGAAATCTCTGAGGCCAGGCGCGGTGGCTGGCGTCTGTAATCCCAGCACTTTGGGAGGCTGAGGCAGGCAGATCATGAGGTCAGGAATTTGAGACCAGCCTGGCCAATACAGTGAAACTTCATCTCTATTAAAAATAAAAAAACTAGCCAGGTGTGGTGGCGCGCACTTGTAGTCCCAGCTACTCAGGAGGCTGAAGCAGAAGAATCACTTGAACCTGGGAGGCAGAGGTTACAGTGAGCTGCCAAGATTGTGCCACTGCACTGAAGCCTGGGCAGAGGCCCTGTCTCAAAAAAAAGAAAGAAAAGAAACCTCTGGAGCGGAGAGTTGAAACTCGTGACCCCAGCTAGCTGGGGCTCCTTAGGCATCTGGAGCATGCCCTTGCCCCTTCCTGCAGTGTGGCATCTTTTTGTATCTGGTCTAGCACAAGCATGTAGTGCCTTCCAGAGTCACAGCCAGTCAAGAGAGAAATGGGCTTTGGGGAGCCTGCAGTCCAGGAGGGAGGGAAAGAGCTGCTCCCCCAGCAGTGTTTACCAGCTTCCACCTTCTCTTCCTCAGCAGTGTGGACCATTCACCGCCACCGAGGATCTGTGTGATGGTGCACCATTGCGCTGACCAGTCTGAATCCCACAAGGCTGCAATGCTGTGCTTCTGTCTGCAGTCCTCTCTGCCTCCAGGGCTCCAAACAGAGCCGGGGGGGAATCACCTCTCCAAGCCTCCCATTTACTTCCCCGGAAAGAGAAGAAAGTAACTTACCTTCTCCCGGTTCAACGAGGCAAAGCTGGTTATTGTTATGATTAGAGATGAAAACAGATCTTTTGCTCCATCTTGGGACCTTAAAACATGTCCAAGAGGGCTCTAAAGGGATGAAGTTGACAGTAACAGCTTCCATTCAGGTTCTGGGAAAATAAATCTGAGCACACACTCTCCTGTCTGTCCCTCCGACTATAATCCCACAGAAAGCCAGCCTTGCCTTCTCTCTGGAAGCCTTCCCAGAAGAGGCAAGCCCAGGTGTGCGCTGCACCTCATGACCTTCTTGCCCTCTGGGAGCAGGTGTTTCCTGTCCGGGCAGTGGTAACTGCATCACACTCAGCGCAGGGCCTGGTACACAGCAGGTGCTCAATGCACGGTGCTGACGTGATTCCAGCTCACCCCAGACTCCCCCAGGCCTTGCCCACCTCAGTGAGATTTCACAAGCACATCTTGGATGCTGCCCTGTCGGGTACAATAATGGCTGAGCAGGTGTCCAAGCCCCGCCCTCAAGGAGACAGGACAAATGGCCCAGCGGCATACGGCTAACGGCTAAGTGACCCATGTGGACAGAAGTCTTGGGTTTGAAGGTGGAAGGGGACGCTTTGGGAAGAGGCTGGGGCAGGCGTGGGAGCTGGGGAAGGTGAGCCTTCCCGGAGTGCAGGTGGGACTGGAGAGGTCGGCCCTCCAGCGGGCAGCATACTAGAATCACCTGGGAGCTTAAAAAAGGCCACACTCAGGCCCTCTCTAATTTGGGATGGGCAGATGGGAAACAGAGCTGGGTGGAGCAAGTGGGGGCTTCCAGGTGGGAATAGAGCTGCACAAGGGCAAGCAGGAAGCCCGCCTCCTCAGAAGGAGCGCCTAGCAGAGAGCAAGACGCAAGACCCAAGGACTGGATGCGGCTTCGCCTCTCCTGATCTTTTCCACTCCACAGGGAGGCCAGGCCCTGACCCCCTCCTGCGTGGCTTCAGCAGGCTCACCCTAGCTGGTCCCCCGGACCCCAGGAGTTCGGGCCACAGGACCGTCTCATGCAGACATCTCAGTCGAAGCCCATTCTGCGCCGTTTTGAGTGGGGTTTAGTCATGAGCATCTGTTGTTCTGAGGAACTTCTGCTGTGACTAAAACAGTTTTTTCTGAATTGGCACCTGTCCGTTGAGCCAGCCTCCTATCAAAGGCCATCTGAGGAAACGCAGACTGACAGAATTCTGCAAACCATATTTTCACTCACAAGTGAGTGAAAACGCCACTCTCTTACCATGTAGAGTGGTAACAGATTCTAAGACACACAGGTGTCTTACGATGCTGAAGAGGAACCACCTGTGAACCCGAGGGGTCCACAGTTGCCTCCTGATTGTGCAGTGGTGAAAGGAACAGGAGGGCCGTGAGCGCTGTTGCCCAGGGCTGCGCTCCCCACACCGCATGCCTCCCACAGCTTCGGGGCTGATGCAGAAGGTGAGTTTTCTTTGGAAAACTGATAACAAAGTGTGTTCCATGGGTCTTTACTCTATCTGTTACATATACTTTAAAAAATTTAGTTGACAAAGATCGTATATTTTTCAAGGTGTCCAATGTAATCATTTGATGTATGTATGCATTGTGTAATGATTATCCCAAATTAATGAACACGCCGTCACCGCCCCTAGGGCACCGTGAATCCCCAGCACTTGTGTATCTTGTACTGAAAGGCTGTAGCCTCTGGTCACTCTCGTTCCTCTGCCCTCCAGCCTCTGGCAGCCACCATCCTACTCTGTTTCTGAGTTTGACTTCAGACTCCACAGAGAAGTGGACTGTGTCTGGCTTAGTTTAACTTAGCCTAAAGATCATCTATGTTGTCACAAATGGCTGGATTTCTTTTTTTTTTTGAGATGGAGTTTCGCTCTTGTTACCCAGGCTGGAGTGCAATGGCGCGATCTCAGCTCACCGCAACCTCCGCCTCCTGGGTTCAGGCAATTCTCCTGCCTCAGCCTCCTGAGTAGCTGGAATTACAGGCACGCGCCACCATGCCCAGCTAATTTTTGGTATTTTTAGTAGAGACAGGGTTTCACCATGTTGACCAGGATGGTCTCGATCTCTTGACCTTGTGATCCACCCGCCTCGGCCTCCCAAAGTGCTGGGATTACAGGCGTGAGCCACCGCGCCTGGCCCGGATTTCCTTGTTTCTCTGTGGCTGCATAGAAGTCTGTGGTGCATATATACCACATTGCCTTTATCCACTCATCTGCTGACGGACATTTAGTTGTTTCTGTATCTTGGCTATTGTGAATAATGCAATGAACATGGAGGTGCAGACATTTCTTTGACATACTGGTTTTGTGTCCTTTGAATAAATACACAGAAGCCAGATGGCTGGATCCTATGGTAGTTCTAGCTTTGGGTTTTTGAGAAATCTTCATAATGTCTTCACTAATTTACATTCCCCCCAACAGGGCTCCTTTTTCTCCAGGTCACCTCCAACGCTTATTATCTCTTGTCTTTGCCATACTGACAGGTGTGAGGTGAGACCTCCTCGTGGTTTGGATTTGCCTTTCTCTGATGATTAACCTAGAAGAGAGTCAGCTGGGTGAGCCCTTACTGATGATTAGTGATTCCTCTGATGATTAGTGATATTGAGTAATTTTTAATATACGTGTTAGCCATTTGTGTATCTTCTTTGGAAAACTGGTCCTTTGTCCGTTTTCAGAATTGGGCTACTTTTGTTTCTTTTTTTTTTTTCCCCACGGAGTTATGTGAGTTCCTTACATATTTTAAATGCTAACCCCTTATCAGGAATGTGGTTCACAAATATCTTTCTTCCATTCCATAGGTTGCCTTCTCATTTTGTTGCTTCTTTTGTTGAGCAGAAAACTTTTAATGAAGTCCCGATTGTTTATTTTTGCTTTTGTTGCCTACGCTTTTGGTGTCATAGACAAAAAATCATTGCCAAGACCAATGTTATAAAGCTTTCCTTCTGTGTTCTTACATTTGAGTCTTCAATCCATTTTGAGTTAATTTTTGTATATGATGTGAGACAAAGGTCCTATTTCATTCTTCTGCAGATGGAGATGCAGTTTTCCTGTTGCCATTTATTGAAGAGACCATCCTTTCCCATTTGTTCTTAGTCCCTTTGTTGACAATCAATTGACTGTAAGGTGTGAATTGATTTTTGGGCTTTCCATTCTGTTTCATTGGTCCAAATGTCTTTTTATGCCAGTACATTATTTTGATTACTATGGTTTTATAGTAGATTTTGAAGTCAGGTAGTGTGATGCCACCAGCTTCTCAAGGTTGCTTTTGCTATTTGGGGTATTCTGTGATTCTATATGAATTTTAGAATTTTTTTTCTATTTTTGGGAAAAATGCCATAGATATTTTGATAGGAATTGCACTGAATCTGCAGATCACTTTGGGCACTATACATAGTGTAAAAATATCAATTCTTCCGGTCCATGAACATGGGATACTCTTTCATTTGTGTCTTCCTTTTCATCAGTGTCTCACAGGTTTTGGTATACAGATCTTTAATCTCCTTGGTAAATTTATTCCTAAGTATTTTATTCTTTTTCATGCTATTATAAATCATTTTCCTAATTTCTTTTTGAGTAATTTATTTTTAGTGTATGGGAGTACAACTAATTTTTATGTGTTGATTTTGTATTCAAAATCTTTACTGAGTTCATTTAGTTGGTGTATTATTCATTAGTTCTAAGAGTATTTTGGTGGAGTTCTTTTGGGGTTTTCTATATGTAAGATCATGTCATCTGCATACAGAAAATTTCACTTTTTCCTTTCCAAATTAGATGCCTTTTATTTCTTAATTTTTTTCTATTTATTTTCCTTGGGGCAGATGTTATGATATAGTTGATGTAATAGAAGAACTTAAAGTTTGACATCCAATTTGCAGAAAACTGATTATTGTTTTCCAGCATCTCTTTTCCGTCTCCTACATAGAATTTTTAGCTGGGCAAATTTTCATTCTCTCATACAGTTCAATGTGGCCATGTGACTGTTTTCTGGAGAGTAGAGGCAAGTGGTTGAAACTTTCAATTCTGGCTTGTGCCCTTAAAGGGAGGGATCATGTATTGCCCTCTCTTTTCCTCCTTCCCACTGGCTGCTCTAGCAGGAGCTGGTGCAGAGATCGTGGCCTTTGAGATAAAACTGAGGAGGGAAGTGGCTCACAATGGAAGGAATCCAGGTCTGAAGTGATAGGGAAGCCCCCATACCAGACCCAAACTTACTGCTCAGACTTCCGTGTAAAGAACAAATATGTAAACCTTCATCCTGTGGAAGCATTGATCATTTTGGTCACAGTAGCCTAGACTTATCCTCACTAATTAACACACTGTTAACTGAAAATCCTGAACATTTCTAGCATGACTTTTTCTGGCCCAGACACCAAAACAAACAAACAAACAAACAAAAAACAACAGATGAACTTGACTTTCTCTAAGTCACATGGGGAATTAACTGTTCCTTCAGGTCTTAAGGGCTCACTCAGCTGACTCTATTCTAGGTTAAGAATGAAGCACAACAGGTTCTGTCTTTTTTTACATCAATCAAGATTATGGTGTTTTTATTAGTGACCAACTTCCTGCTGTGACCTGAACTCGATACAGAACAGGCTTTTGCTTTTGGCCATAGGGAAAGGGCTCCCAAAGCAGTGTCTCCTGGAACCGTGTGGTCAGGAATGCAAAGACCCCTGAGGGAGACAGCACAAAAATCTGGGTTACACAAGCATGTGAAACAATTGCTATCAAATTGCTTTTTTAGGATAAGCTGCAGGGCTTAGGGAGGACTTCAGGAAACAGGAAAACATCTGCTGCTGAGACCCAGAGGGGTGACCTCTGGCAGGCACCTGGGAGGCAGAGGTATTCCAGTTTCTTCCCTCTCTTCTAGTAAGTGCTGGGCACAAGAGGTCTGGACAATGGCACCTCTTTTTCCCAACCAAGTTCTGGCCTAGGAGTCAAAATAGTCAGCAAGGTGAAGTGTAATTAATTAAGCTGATATTTTAAAGTGTGGATCATATGTGTAGACAATCCTATTTTGAGTCCCAGAATGAGGCAGCCTCCCACTGCTCCTGTGGAGGGACAAAACAGAGCACATCCCTTAAGGACATCTTTCTGCAGAGGAGCTCCTGCAGCTGGCCCCAGCTCTTGGAAGCATGGTGGCCAGCAGCATCCGGAAGCCAGCAGTTCCCCTGACACCCTGCTGCGGAAGTGCCTTCTTCATGCAGAGCCTTCAGCAAGACACCTCCTTGTGCACACCTTCCCTGGCATGCCTGGGGGGGCATATTCCAGCATGTTCTCCGCAGGGACTTCCTGCCAGGCACTGGGCCAGGGCCATGCTGTCTCCAGCAAGGTCTGGACTTAGCCCTGAGGAGCAGCTCTTCCTCGGGCGCTCTGTCTCCGGAGTCATGGCTGCTCCCTACGTCTGCCCTTCCAACTCTTGGATTCTACAGGCATTTGACTATCTTATCTCTAACCTTCAGGACCTGGAAGCGAGATCACTTTTGTATTGATTGGGTCCAAGGAGAAATGCTGAGATACCACGTCACGCCCACTAGAATGGCACCATCAGAAAGATCACAGGTGCTGCGGAGGGTATGGAGAAACCAGAACCCTGGTACGCTGCTGGTGGGAATGTAAAATGGCACAGCAGCTTTGGACAACAGTCTTGCCATTCCCCAAGCAGTTAAACATGGAATTCCCATATTGCCCAGCAATTCCCTGCCTAGGCATATACCCAAGAGAAATGGGAACATGTGTCTGCACAAAAACTGGGACATGAATGTTCAGAGCAGCATTATTCATAATAGCCAGAGTGAAGACAATCCAAATGTCTGCCAACTTATGAATGAATAAGCAAAATATGGTCTCTACTAAAAATCAACACTATTCAGCTCTAAGAGGGCATGAAGCACTAACACATGGGCCAGCATGGATGAGCCTTGAAAACATTCTGAGTGAAGGAAGTCAGGCATGAAGGCCACGTATTAGGCCAGGCATGGTGGCTTCTTGCCTTTGGGAGGCTGAGGTGGGAGAACTGCTTGAGGCCAGGAGTTTGAGACCAGCCTGGGTAATGTAGCAAGACCCCGTCTCTACAAAAAATAAAAAAATAAGCTGGGAACAGTCATGCACCTTGTAGTCCTAGCTACTTGAGAGACAGAGGCTGGAGGATCACCTGAACTCAGGAGGATGAAGCTACAGTGAGCCGAGATGGCACCAGTGTGCTCCAGCCTGGGTGACAGAGCAAGACCCTGTTTCTTAAAATACCAAAGGCCATATATTGTATAATTCCATTTATATGAAAGTTCGTAAAGACAGAAAGTAGATCAGTGGATGCTTGGGCCTGAGGGAGACAGGGCAACGGTGCGGGGGAGGTGATAGCTTACAAGTACTGGGCTTCTCTTGTGGGCAATGAAAATGTTCTGAAATCAGTTGTGGTATGGTTGTGCAACTCTGTGACTCTACAAGAAGCTACTGAATGGCTCATGCTAAACAACTGGATTGTTTGGTATATGAATCGTACCTTAACAAAGCTGTCAAAAATAAATCACCCCTGGGGGAAATCAAAAGGAGAAACTCAGACCTCGGTGGGGAAGGTGGGAGGCCAAGTGTGTGCCAGAACAGTCAGCCTCCTGCCATGGCGGGGAGGGCATGAGTGTCCCCCAGCGAGGGGAAGGGAAGAGGGGAAGGCTTGGGTCCCAAGGCTGCCTCCCAGGAGCGGAGTGACCACAGGCCACCACATGGTCTCTCAGGCCTGTCCCCTCTGTAGCATGGGGACAAAGCCTCCTATTTCACTGGGATGCAATGAAGCATCAGACAAACATCTTTAAAGCCCTTTGTAACATGAATTATATAAACAGTGATGAACGAATCCTTTGCAAAGAACTCTTAACTCCCTCTAAAGGTACTGTCAATCATTTTTCAAAGGGAAATGATTCATAAAAATGGACAGCTCCTGATTTGGGTCACAGAGTAGCCATTTTCCTCTTCAGTATCAGGCAGCAGATGTTCACGTTCTCACATTTTTCCATTTGATACAGTTTCTTGCAACTGTTTGGCCAGTAGATAGGATGGACATAAATCTATGGTTGCTTCTCTGGAAATACTCAATTCATTTGCGAATCTCCAGACCACTATTGGATTAATGGACACTTTTCTAAGCATTTTTGTCTTTTCAGTAAACAAAATATTCTGATAACATAATGTTTAAAAGGGCTAAGTGACTGCAGTTTTTAATGGCTCTTGATGTATGAAACACCTTTCTCTAAAGGACGTAGGATATATCTGCTTCTGGAATAAAAAGTACAAGTGACACTTAGAGAAGGTCCTCTGTTTTTAACAAGTTTCAAGATTCCTATCATGTACCATATTGCAGTAGTCTGAAAAAAACTGTAGACCCGATTAAAAAAAAACTGGTCCCAGATTACACAGGCGGAAACAACTATTTACCACGCCTGTTTCCCACTTGAGAAGATCCAGCTCCATGCATGAGTGGGAATAGTTCCTCATATGTTGCAAAGGAGTCACAACCTCATGGAGAAAGTGGTTTGTGCTCTTTTGACACAGGAGGACGCTGAGGCTCAAGTTCACAGAACCAGCAGTTAGTCACTAAGACCCATTCAGTCCAGAGGTTTACAAGATGCCACTTTCGCTATTTGTTGATATCTGTTACTTACATCAAAAGCAGCTGGTGGCATGCCAGCCCAGCTTCTAACATAAAGCAGTCTGGACGTGTGCAAACGTTCATGCCACCTCAACTTAGGCATTTCTCTGATCATGGGTCAGGCTTGGGATGTGGAGCTGTTGAGATGGCCCTTGTGCCCCCGGAGATTCCACAAGAGACTGAGCTTGCAGAGACAGAGGTGAGCACTGGCACTTTAGCCGGGAGTCATCGGCCTTCTAGTAGAACACCACTCTGATTCCTCTGGGAGATCACCCTCTCCCAGCACTTCCAGAGGCGTTGACCTCACACTTGCTTCCAGGGTAACCTGACTGGCCTGAGCCACGCAGGGTGCTGCAGGCATTAGCACGGTGACTGCCGCAGGCTGCTCTGTGCTGCTGTAACACAACGCCAAAGACTAGGTAATTTTCCATGAGCAGAGAGGTATTGGCTCAGTTCCAGAGGCTGGGAGGCCCAAGGTAGAGGGGCTGGCACCTCGCGAGGGCCTTCTGGCTGTGTCACCCCACAGCACGAGGGCTCAGAGAGGGGCAGAGAGCGAGAGGCCAAACAAGTCCTTTAGTAAGGAGCTTCCTACAGTAACAGATACACCCAGTCAGGACAGAGCTCCCGCGGCCTGATCACCTCTTCGAGTCCTGCCTCTTACCGTGTTACAATGGCTATTAAATTCCAACACGAGTTTGGGAGGAGACAAACATTCAAACTGTAGCACTCATCTCTCAGCATGGGTTCCCGTATGCAGCTCACATGCATAAGCCACCAGAAGATACTGCTGGGATTTCTGGGGGAAATCCAGACCCTGCAGTTCTTTCTGCAGGACTAGAAGCTGAAAGAATGCATTTCTCACAGTTCTGATGGAGTTGAGAGTCGGAGCCACAAGCCCAGGTAGCACCGAGTGCTGGGTCCAGCTGTACCTGAAGCCACTACTGGTCTTTTACTGTTTTTACTTTGAAATGATAGGAGACTTAGAAGATGCAAAGTCAGAGGGTCCCCAGATACACTTCACCCAGCTAACCTCTTACACAGCCACAGCACAATGATCAAAACAGATTCACATCTGCATAAAACCAACTACAGATTTTCCTCGTGTTTCATCCATTTGGCTTTGTCTAATTTTTTTCCAGGATGAGGGTGATGTTCCCAGAACTGGCATGTCCTTTTCAGGGAGTGGTGTCAGGAGTGCCTGGTGTGGACGTGTCATTACCACTGAGATTCATTTTGATCTGAGGGTGGCCCCTGCCAGGTCTCTGTACTGTGAAGTTACTGTTTTCCCCTTGGGAGGTGCTTTTAAGCTATGCACATATCCCATTCCTTAAACCTTTGCCTACCCATTTTAGAGTGTCAGGGGTCTCATCTGCAGCAGCAGGTGTTCCAGCTTTGATCTCCCACCTCCCACCTCCCTCCCACATTCGTGGAGATTCTTCATCAAAGTGCCCCTTCTCACCCACTTTGTCACTTGATTTCTTTATATTAGTATAGACTCATAGACTATTTATTCCATGGTAAAAATCCAGCATTACTGCTATTTTTTCACTCCAATTGCTCTCCGGGGCCCCTGTAAGCTCCTCCAGGCTGGCTCCTGTGTCCTGGGACGCAGCCCCACGCCTTCAGGAGTGCATCCTTATGTTCTGATGTGAGAGGCTCAGGACTCATCTCACATTTTCCCTGCCCAGCCCTGGAACCAACCACTTCAAGGAGCCCTTTCCTTTCATTGAGTTTACTCTGTTCTTTTATGTCAACTCGGCCAATCAACGTTTAAGCCAGCTGGACTTCCTGTTGAAGAGCAGGAATAGGGACACTTCTTGGGACATGCAGGGAGCTGAGTGAGCCTCCACTTGTGTGGACGAGGAAGGAAGTGCTCGCCTGCGAAGACCTGGGTGGTTTTCCGGGTCCTGCCTGCTGTCCCTGCCCTGAGCTGAACCATCAACCAGACACCTTTCAACAAGCACGGTGCACACACCATGAGCAACTCAGAGTGGTTCTTTTAGAGGTGCCATGTTTACTTTTTATTGAGGAGCACAGACTGAGATAAAATCATCTTCCAGTTAGGTGAGGTTTTGAGGATCATACTAAAGAGAGGACAGAAAAACACCAGTAATGGTGAAAGTCTTAGAAAAGGACAGGACCCGCAGATAGTGAGAGATCAGGGGAGGCCCCGGACTTCTTTCCTCCTTTCCTTTCCAAATGTCCCAAATGTGCAATGCATCACCTGAGACACGGCAGAAAGCATCGAGCTCTCTGTTCATCTCAATTCAATGACAAGCAGAACTTGTTATTTTTGAGATGGGGTCTCATTCTTGCAGTGGGGGCAGTCATGGCTCATTGCAGCCTCCAACTCTGTCTCAAGTAACCCTCCTACCTCTGTATCCTGAGTGGCTGGGATGACAGGCATGCACCACCACACCTGGCTCATTTTTGAAAGGCTTTTTATAGAGACAGGGTCTTGCTACATTGCCCAGGCTGGAGTGCAGAGGTGCGATCATAGCTCACTGCAGGCTCCAACTCTTGGTCTCAAGCGATCCTCCTGCCTCAGCCTCCTGAGTGGCTGAGACTCCAGGCATACACCATCATGTCTGGCTAATTTCTTAAACTTGTTGTGGAGACAGTCTTGTTTTGTTGCCTGGGCTGGTCTCAGACCCCTGGCCTCAAGTGATCCTCCTGCCTTGGCCTCCCAAAGTGCTGGGATTATAGGTGTGAGCTGCTGTGCCCGGCCAACAACCAGAACTTTCCATGGACCTTGTGCTTTTGGACCTTGGGTATTTGCTGCAGGTCAAGCCATCCCGGCCACTCTGAGAACCTACCCAGGGTTACTCAGCTGTGACTTCAGGTCACTCACAAGCCCACTGGGTAGCTCCACCCGTGGACAGCTGGATTCATTTGTGTCTGTTCTCCAAAGTCATGGATAACCTGACAGAAGGGAAAGGAAACAGGGAACCTCCACTTCCCTGGGCAAGTTGGAAAAGGGCGAGGTGAGGGCGGGATTCCTTCTCGCTGGAAGTAGCACATGGAGCCAGGCCTACTCCTTCAGCTGGGAGACCTCATACAGGTATGCGGCCAGCATCTTGGTCCCCTCTATGTAGTTACGCCTAGTAGAGAGGAACACAGCATCATGTCAGTTGGTGTCGTGGGCCAACACCCAGCCGTGGGGTGACTCCTCCTGAGTCCAGACACACTCTGCCTTCTTCCTGGGGAGCACCCCCATCCCAGCCTGGGGGCCCTGAGCCCTGCTTGCCTTCAGAATTCAGCCCCTCAGTTCTTAAGTACAGCTTGAGTCTGACTGCTGAGCCCAGAGACCAGTCCTGGTCCCCTACTGCCCAGATAGTAAATGTCAAGCTTGGATTGTGGGCTCCTCCCATTGCCCGCTTATCTCTGAAGACCAGGCCTCCCCACCGCTCCCCACAACCAGGCCTTCGTCTCCCCCTCTCTCCTTCCTGAAGGGTCTTTGCCTCTGTCTTAGTCCCTGATTGTCTGCCTTGGTTACCCCAGGACGCATCCTTGCCTTCTGCCCTCCTCAGCAATTCTAGGGGTCGGAGGCCTCTCCTATAACTGCCCGAGAACCCTGCCTGCTGGGCCCCTCCTGTTCTCAAGACTGGCTCAGAGGCTGTGCCCGCCCTGTTGTGGGAAGAATCCCCATCACGTCTGCCCAAGTCAGGGATGTGTCAAAGCAGCAACACATGCAGTTAGTGATGACACTGCAATTTCTCAAAAAGGAAACAGAAAAAAAAGGAAATGGAGAGAGGGCAGATGAAGTACAGACAGACAGAACCCTGCATGAACCTTGCCATTAGCACCCCTCCTGCAAGCCTCGTCCCACCTCCCATCTGATGTTCTCACTTCACACAAATACAGGAGGGCAGGTCATGGGGTCATCACCTCCGCCTGCTTCTCTCGCAGGTGAGGCTGCACATGGGGGAAGGGGGCGCACGGGGGCCAGAGGGAAGCTGTGCAGGAGACGCCAACTGCGGCCTCTCCCTGGCCTCTCACCTGTTGAGCTTCTCATTCTGGGAGTGGGCTCCGTCATCTGCCGACCCCACAGGCAGCAGCATGACGTTCTTGCCTGTGGCCTCCTGGAAGGTCAAGGTCACGGGAATACTGCCGCCTTCCCTGGTCAAGTCTGGCTCAACACCAAAAACTGGGGGAAATGAAATAAAATAAATGGTGAGCTTTGGGGCCCCAGGGCTGGGGATCTGTCTCAGATCATGACTCAGTAGCACTCAGACCCTGGGCGAGGCCCTGGGGACAGCAAACCTCATACAAGGCCTGTCAGGGGCCCGGGCTCATCCCACACATTGGCTGTCCTCCTGCTGACTTAGCTGCCTGCCCATGTGCCACAGCAGTGCCCGACGCAGCTATGCGCCCATGAGATATAAGAGTCCTGTCAGACGCACGAAGGGCTCGACATGCATCTGCAAGGGGAGCGTCCAACCTGTTTTCAGGGCTCTTCTCCCAGCCATGTAATGAGGGTGACTGAAGTCGGAGACCCACGGCTTCCCACCATGGCCCATGTACACCTTGAACTTGTTGGGGCTGTGGAGTTCCGCAAACTTCTGAGTTAGGTAGCTTGTGACCTAAACCGCAAACAGAATGGAGACATACGATGCTTTAGAGGCTTGGCATCTGACCCAACGCCTGTGACCTACGAGTCTGCTAGCAGGGCTCTACAGCGGGCCTCCGTCAGCCTGGGACAGGTCCGCCAGCAGGGCTCTACAGCGGGCCTCCGTCAGCCTGGGACAGGTCCGCCAGCAGGGCTCTACAGCGAGCCTCCGTCAGCCTGGGACAGGTCTGTGATGGTCTATGCTGAGTCTATGATGAGCCTCATTTTCTGTTGCTTAATACTCAGCTACATAACTAGAGTAAAGAAACAGGGGATTTCTTATCAAAAAATAAAACCCAGTGATTTCAAGGTAAAAGGCAATGTTTTAATTTCAAGCAATTCACTCTTTCCAAAGATCTTCCAAATGGTGATACTATTTAAATTAAGTTTGAAAACAATGTTCCCTGATCTGCTTTATATTATGGACAGAATGTTTGCATGCCCCAAAGCCCTAAACTCCACGTGACTCCATTTGGAGATAGGGACTTCATAGAAGTAACTAAGGTGTGAGACGAAGTGACAAACGTGAGAAGCTGCGTGTGCCTCGTCCTGCCCGCCAGCCTCTTCACAGGCTCGACCCTACCCCTACCTGCAGCTTTCGGGAAAAATGTTTTGAAGATAAAACAGGGGAGATCACACACTGCCCCCTCTCTTGCCTGAATCGCTGCATTCCTTAGGAGATAAATGACCCTGTCCTTGTTTTTTCCCACAGGTAAGATAGTGCCTGAAAACCTGACTGCATTAGTGGCTGTGCCTCTGTGACCTATCACCACACGTGCTCTTATGCCGAGCCTCGTGGTTCTGCCGGAGCGTAACATCCGAGCAGGTGCGATGTGATCCTGCGTGCATTCAAGCTCTGCCGCCGGCAGATCAACTGTGGGCTGAGTTGCTCGCTCACAGAGCAGCCTGGCCAACCCTCTCGAAGGCTGCTCCTGGGCCCGGGCCACAGTCTGCAGTCCTCAGAGAGGCCTGAATAAAACTAACTTGAATTCTTTAAAAGCTTGGCTTTTTTTTCTTTGGTACTTTTTTTTCCTTTTTCTAAACCTTATTTACACAAAGGTTAAATGAGGCTAGAAGGGCAGGATTCGGCCTGGGTGAGCAGACACCAAGAACCTGCCCTCCGCCACATGAGGACACGTTGGGGCAGTGGCCACAGCCAGACGGAAGCCTCGTCAGATGCCACAGCCAGGGCAGCTTGGTCCTGGACTCAACCGCCTCTGAAACAGTGAGAAATCCATTTCTGCCACGTAAGCCACCCACCTGTGGTCTTTATTGTGGCAGCCTGAGCAGAGTGAGGTGCTCATAAATGACCACAGGCTACATTTCATCCAGACCCAGGACAGGGCCAGGCACAGACCGGGGACTCCTCCTCGAGCTCAGACCTCAGTGTTCAGCATGGAGGGCTAGCCCCAGGCTCCTGTTCCCAGCGGGAAGACTCCGACTCCACCTCCCCATGAATACCAGCTGAGGAAGGCAGTCGGAAGCTGGGCTGACCTCCAGCCACCAGAGTCCCCGCCACGTGGCACCCCTCCACGTGGCACCCTGGTGGGGGTGGCTCCAGGACTTGGACAAGAGCATGCTTGGCCCAATGTTCGTGTTTGGCCTGGAGCCTTGGGGTGAGGTCAAAGGCCAGATTTTGGCCTGCCTTATCAGTAACTTCCATGGGATGCATTACCTCTGATTAGCTTCTGAACCGCAAATGTCATAATTACTGACTTGGCCGGAGCCAGGAAGTCGGGGCACACATGACTGGGTGTTTGCCGAGTAACAGCCTTGGTTACCCAAGTCTCTGCCCAGGTACCTTGGCCCCACCCCACCTCCCAGCCCCACATGCCTGCTCGCTGACGACTTCGGGAGTCATGTTTGGCACGAGCCTGATGGAGAACTTGCCGACCACCTTCCTGGGAATCACAGTCTTGGCCCCCGAACCAGAGAAGGCACCTTCAATGCCATGGAGGGAGAGAGACGGGTACCGCCATCGGTGCATGAGGATGTCTTTCTGCAGAAAAATCAAGAGGGTCAGGGACACCTCAGGCACTCGGTGCCAGCCCCATCTGCTCACTGAGGAGACGGGAATGTTGTCTGGGAAATCAGCAGTGTGAGGCAGGGCCTGGCCTGGGACCCTGACACCACAGGCCGGAGGTCCAGACGCAGGGAAGCCCCTTCCAGCACACTCTAGAGCTGCAGTGACCCAGCACAAAGGAGGCCCCTGACTGGCTGCGCAGCCTCAGGTGAAGCATCTCACTCCCTCTCACTGCAGTGTGGGTGGCGCAGGTCCACCTGGTGGAACGGGGACTGGCCACTGAGTACCTGCAGAACTGGGGTGATCAAGGTCCCACATATGTTGGAGCTCCTGGTGAGCCACAGGCATGAGGAGGAGAGGGGATGCAGCCCAGGCTGTGTGCAGACCTCTCCCAGGCCCATTCCTACTGAGAGCAGAGCCAGGCTGATCAGCGCATCTGGCATGGCCTGTGAATACCAATGATGCTGTCTCCTCAGAGGGGAGACCTCGTCTCCTGCTTCCCAAGTGCGTCATCAACACCATGACCTTCCTGCCTGCCCCTTCCCCCTGTGTCCCTGCAGCAGCAGAAGGCAGGTCAAGAGAGTAGGTGTGCCCCCGAAGGAGCTTCCAGAAGGTTCCTCAGTGACTTAGCTATTGAATGTGCAGATTTCTGTTTGTGAACCAAACGGCTCAATGTTATCTGGGAGGCATAGACAAGGCCCTAAAACCCCCTGCACAGAAGCAAACCCAAGTCTGAGGGAACAGGGGAGAGAAACAGACCCACCTTTTCCCCAGCCCCTCCTCCCTGCACCCAAACCCTCGGTCCATGACGTCTCTGTTCAGTCACTGCTGTTGGGACCTTCTCTTCCTGTTCCAGAGGCTCCTCCCTGAGGGGCTGAGCGTCTCCCAACCTCCCTTGTCCCCTTGATGCCAGCCAAGGCTCTGGCGCCTGCACAGCCTCACGGGTCTCCCAGCTCCACTGTCTCAGCTCCGACACCCCGACCCATAACCCTTCCCACTGTCACTGAGATCCAATGAACTCAAATCCTGGCTGTGGCTCGTGTCTCCACGGCAGCCCCCAGGCCTTCAGGCTGGCACATCGGTCTCGGCGGCACATCACTCTGCTGCAGCCTACATGTCTGTGCTCCTGCTGACCCGGCATGCCAGCCTCACCCTGCACCTCTGCTGGCCGACGGGACCCTCTGATCAGGGGCTCGGCTGCTCCCAGGACCACGACCCTCCCCTCGCGCAGGCCCACAGCCTCTGGAACTCCCCAGCATGGCCCTTGTCAGGAAAATTCCCTGACAATTTTCCAGATCAAAATCTGCTCTCTCAGGGAGCAAAGCGAGGCATTTCCCAAATTAAAGAGTTCTTGCCAACTCTGGAAGAACTCCTGCCTTCCAGAGTTCTTGCACGTCTGTCTCCGGGAGACAAACCTCAAGGGCCCAGCCTGGCCTTATTTCCCTTGTCTCCCAGGCACCCAAGTGCTTGATTCAACAGCTGTAGGTTGAATCAATGGGGCAGAACCTACCTATACCTCATAAACCTATGGCCTATTAGAAAAGTCATGACCCACTTTTCCACTAACACGTGAACATTCTACACAAACAGTTTCCACCCAGCACTCGGCCCTGGTGTGGCTTAATTGTCCCTGGGCCCAGCGGTAAGGAGGTTACTCTACAAATACGAACACAGCAGAGCCGCTGCAGCAGGTGACAGCCCGTGTCCCCTCTGCGTGCTTCTCCAGGTCTGATGGAATCAAAAGTGAATTTTGATATTTAAAAATCCCAATGACTAGCAACCCGGTCGTGCCTGCTCTCGGAATGTCTACGCTGTTTGGTGACTCATGTGCATTGGACATTCCAGCTCCTTCCCTCAGGGACCCCCGGGACCCAGGGAGGTGGCAGGGCCGAGCCCTGAGCCAGTACCTTGCAGCAGTGCAGGAGGGTGTGTGCCCCCACATCCCTGGCAAACTCCTCCATGTCAAAGTCAATGTCGTCATACAGCTTGTGCTCCTCTTCCGTCACGGCGGCCACAGCCTCATTAATGCCGGGGATCAGGATGTTCCCCCTCTTGTCCACTAAAGAGCCTGAGGGAAGCAGGAGAGGGTTACAGCACTCGGCGGGGCCGTGCAAAGGTGAGCTGCTTTTTCCTGCACCAACCCCAGGAGCCTGGCTTGGGAGAGACGCAGCTTGGGCCCACAGCCACGTGGCTGAGGGAGGAGACAAGAGCAGCCACCATGGTCCACAGAATAATGTTCATGGACGCGTCCCAGCATGCAATGCCTCTCAGGCACTGTCCAGGGCCTTAGGCTTAGCCAGTGATATAATCAGCGGAACGGCCAATGAGGGAGCAGTTCGGACATGCCCATTTCTCAGATAAGGAGACTGAGGAGCAGGTGGGGAAAGGGAATTGTCCTTGGTCACGGACCAGGAGGCAAATCAGCAGACTGGCTCCATGTAGCCCCACTCTGACAACCACTGCACTGACCATGTGCCGTTTTAATGTGGGGGGACATGGATGGGGCTGGTTATCATATAAGACAGATCAAAACACATGCCTACGAGAGATGTCAAATGACCACATCCAGAGGAAGGGCAGCAGCACATGCCTCCAGGGGCCTGGCCAGATGGGACCTGGGGCATCTGAGTTAGCTGCTGGAGGCAGGGCAAGGTTTCAACAGGTGGTGACAGGCACGGCAGAGGGGGAGGGTTTCAGAGGCAAAAATAAAACAAGGGGACCTCTCAGAGGGACAAGTGAGTGGAGGGTGGGGAGGTGCAGTTGGAAACCGAGACACAAGTTGGTTCATGTGGAATGCTGAAATGCACCAAAGCTGATGACAGACAGCCTGGAAATCCTGCCCGTCCACTTTCTCTTAAACAGCGACTGAACTTGGTAGGAACCAATCCTACACTTACCCATCAGCAAGATGAGATCAGTCATGGCCTCATGCACCGAGCCCCCGTACACCCCGGAATGCAGGTCTCTGATGCTGCACTCCACCTGGATGGAAACAAAGCCCGCTGTATCTGGCTACCTAGGAGGAGCTTATTTTTGTCATGTGACAGTGAATTCAACAAAGGGCATTTACAAGGCCTGACAATTTTCCAAATCAAAATCTGTTCTCTCAGGGAGCAAAGCAAGGCATTTCCCAAATTAAAACCTTAGGCAGGAACAAAAAATCTCTTGCATATGCCAAGCAGAGATAAGCTGGTAACACTAGCCACAGGCACAAGCATTCCACAGGGCAATCTGCCTACCACTCAGAGCCTTTTCTAGAAGTTTCATGAAGACCCTGCACCTCTGCTGAGGGCAGCCCAACATGAATGAGACCTGCCACAGGTCTGGAGCCCGAGACGCGAGGTCAGACCTTACCCTCACACCAAGCAGCACATACCCAGCATAAAGCAGCTGCCTGCCGAGTGCCCGGCTCCTTGCCTGCAAATGGGCAGAGGTGCAATGCCCCTCCCAGCACTGGGGTGACACGGGGCCACCTATAAAACCAGAATGGTGCCTTGCTCAGAGTTAGAGCCCAGGGTAGCAAATGCAGTGATTTCTAGCACTGTTCAGGTTATAAATGACGTCTGTAGATAGGACCTAATTTAATCCCACGTTACCCTGTGGGGTATTGGGAGATGACCACCGGCCAGTGAGCGGCAGAATCTGGCCCAGGCCTGGCCTTTCCCACGCTCAGTGCTGCCTCGGTTTCTCTCTCTCTTTTTTGAAACAGAGTTTCGCTCTGTCCCTCAGGCTGGAGTGCAGTGGCACAATCTCCACTCACTGCAAACTCTGCCTCCCAGATTCAGGCAATTCTCCTGCCTCAGCCTCCCAAGTAGCTGGGATTGCAGGTGCCCACCACAACACCTGGCTACCTTTCTGTATTTTTAATAGAGATGGGGTTTCTCCATGTTGGCCAGGCTGGTTTCAAACTCCTGGCCTCAAGTAGTCTGCCTGGCTCAGCCTCCCAAAGTGCTGGGATTACAGGCATGAGCCACCAAGCCCGGTCTCGGTTTCTCTATCCCATGCAGTCAGTCACTCAGTCATGGGATGAGTAGCCTAAGTGTTAATGTATAAATATTTCAACTTTCAGAAGGAAGTGTTTCTAAATGCTTTGTATGTGTCTGCATCTTCCGAAATGAACTAACATTTCATCTCCTCCCAGCTGCTCCAGGGCAGCATCACGAATCACGCTGACCTAGCTGGATGCTGATGTGAGACTAAGTCCCGATCACCGGAGGGCTGCTGTCCGCCTGGGGTCTGGAAGCTGGGAACTGGGGCGCTAGGTGGGCCCTGTGCTTCTCATTCTGTGTGCCCGACTTCTGGGTCCTTGCCTGCTTTGGGTTTGGAAGAATCAGGAGACTCAGAGGTTAGAGAGAAACGAAGCCGACGGACTCGGCACTGTACCTCGATGAAGAAGTAGCAGATGCCCCTGAGGCCGTAGGTGATGCAGGGCTTCTTCTTCCCCAGCCAGTAGTTGTCAGAAATGCAGACGTAGTCCACGTCCTTAAAGAAGCTGTCTTTCTGGGCGAAAATCAGCTCGTCCAGGCCCTCAGAGCCTGACTCCTCCATGCCTTCGAGGCAGAACCGGACGTTGACAGGAATCTCCTGTGAGAAGGGAGCAGTACGAGCAGATGCTCAGCTGTGCACTTTCCTTCTAGAAACCACACTCAGGATTACATATTTCCAGTCTACGGCCTTCTCCAGACCGATCACATGGGCCTCCGTGTGCACCTGTCATCACCCCCTCCCCAGGCCCTGCCAGGCCACTTTGACCAGTCCAGTCCCGCCAGGTGTGGCTCTCTGCAGCCACCCGGCGTGGAGGAGAGCTTCCAGGAAAGCCTGTGCTGCTCTCTTTGCAGCAAGGGCCATGATACAAAGAACACCACGTGGGTCCTGATTAAACCGGGGGAGCCATTGACGCAGGCGGCGTGGGTCCGCCCACGTGACCTTGTGCTGCTCCCAGGCACAGAAGCACCGCTCTCCCTGAGGGGCCCGGTGGCAACCTGCACACTTCGTCGAGTGTCTGGATCATGTTTTGTGGCTTCACAGCTGCTCTTCCGACTTTAGCCCCCACATCCAAAGGTGAAAAAATGAGGTTGTGCACAAAACTGGTGATTTGCCAAAGGCCACACAGGATAAAGAACAGCAGGGCCTAAATGAGCACTCAAGGCCGCTGAGTCCTAGTTCAAGACCACCTCGGCTGCCCAGACTGCCCTGTTCGTGGATGTGCTTCCGCCCCCACCGCCTCCTCCTCCTCTTCTGCCCTTCACATAATATCTTTCACAGGCCTCTCCCTGTGCATAGCCACCTGTCATCCTTGGTTCCCCCACAGCCCAAGGTGCCTCCACTGCAGCTGAGGCTGAGGGCTCCATGGGCCAGAGTTTGGGAGGCTTCCGAGTTCCTGCCCAGCATGCAGGCTCCACTGCGCCAGGCCAGGTGGTTCTGGGCATCACTTTCCCACCATGTAAAGTGATCCCCTAGACCAGAAGGGCTGAGACCCTTTTCAGAATAACATTCCATGCTTTGAAAAAACTGCTTATCTTATTCTTATTTCATCAGGATACAAGATAAAAGCAAGATGCAAAGATGTCTACACAGCATGATCACAACTAGGCAAAAAGCAACAGAAAATCCTAGTAAATTTCAAAATACTGTCTTTGGATTCTAGGCAAGTATTTTTCTCTCTACTTGTCTGCTTTTTAGCAAAACAATGAGCAGATATTTCACAGCTTTCTTTTGTTGAGGTAGAGTCTCACTCTGTCACCCAAGCTGGAGTGCAGTGGCATGATCTTGGCTCACTGCAACTTCCACCTCCCTGATTCAAGCAATTCTCCTGCCTCAGCTTTCCGGGAGCTGGGATTACAGGTGCTCACCACCATGCCCAGCTAATTTTTGCATTTTTAGTAGAGGTGGGGTTTCAGCATATTGGCCAAGCTGGTCTCGAACTTCTGACAAGTGCTGGGATTACAGGTGCAAGCTACAGCACCAGGCCGGAAAACACATTTTAAAAAACAGAATTTATTTTTAGGAGGATGTAAACCACACAGAGAGAGTGAGGGGCCTGTGTGATGTCACAGAGTGCATTACATTCCGGCAAGGAACCACACTCACAGGGACAGTCAGGGGCCGAAAAGTCACAATGTCACATTTCCTGAGGTGGCAAAAATCATGCTCAGTTGCCAATATTATGAACTTTGAGCAGCTGTAAAACAATTAAACTTTGAATGTTTCCCGAAGCTGGAAAACAAACCTATACTCTTAAATCCGAGACACCTCTGCTGACTGGGGGATGCCTGACTTCCCTTTTCCTGTGAGCTTTACAAGCTGTTGTGTGAACAGAGAGACTACCTTCCTATGGCTCAGACAGAACCCAGGCCCAGGCAGGAATCAGCATAGGGGCATACCTGGTCTGTTTTCCGATACGCTTCCAGGGCATTCAGCCAGCCGGCCACGGGGCCCTTATCATCAGTTGAACCTCTCCCATACAGCTTGCCTAGAACAGCAATCCACAAATTCATAAATTGATGATTACAACGAACCCAGAAGCAGCGTATCTCAAGTGCACATCTGATGACCCCTTAGCAAAGCAAACATGAGGGAGGCTTCCCCTTCCAATCGGGAGCCCCGAGTCTCCACCCAACACTATCATTAAAGGTGCCAAAGAATTTGCCATCATTGAAGAGATAAGCCACTTGGATGCTCCCACATCACCCCTTCCCTCTCCCACCGTGGTCACGGCTTCCTGCCGGGTTAGGGTGGAGACCTCCAGTCTAACTTCAGGAAGCTGCAGCCAGCTGCTTAGTTCATTAAAACCCACTTACCAGAAGCAGCAGAGAGCAATGCGGATGGGAAACCCAGCTGTTCAGGGACCTAAGGCACCTTTGTCAAAAAAGGACCATAATCTCACCCCCACCCCATTGCGACACTTAACTAGACAAAAAACAGAGAACTAGCATGTTTATCATTTAGCCTCTACTTCTTTCTGTAGTTATCACTCTGAAAACTACAGACAAGGCACTGCTTCTAACCAGCGTCATCAGTCACCCCTCACCATCATGGCCTCTCACCACACTTGCTTCTGAGGTAGCTGACAACATAAGCAACAACTCGAAGACAAGGCCCCATCCCTCCTCCATCCTCTGCCACATGGTCCCGGCCTCATGGAACCAGACTGAGGAGGGAGCCGGCCTCAGGGCACGGTCCTCTGCTGGGCCTGGGTCTTCCCAGCCGGTCTCCCGACCTCCTGGGGCTCAGCCTGCTTCCCAGGTCCCACAGTCTCAGCATGACCCAGCTCACAGTAGTACGAGGCTGAAAGTCATCACTACCTGGGGAGTTTTCTTTTATGAATGAAACCCAACTTTTCACAAAAACTGAAGATCAAATATAAACTCTTCTAAAAAAATCCTTATTCCTGTGACAAACACTGAACAATATGGTGGCTGGCACAGTGCTGGCTCAGAGCTGCAGACAAATGTGACCTGCCCCCAACCTCCAAGCTCCCTGACAAGGAGAGGGAGGAGGTGCGGCTGGCAGTGACGCTTCCCTCAGTCAGTCAGGAGCCTACTGAGGCTGGGAAGGGGAGGGCTGAGAAGGTGGTCGGAGACAGGCCTCACAGAGGATGAGGCAGCGGTGACAGGGCTGATGCCCGTGCAGGTGCAGTTCTAAGCAGCACAGGCTCCTGGGGGCTGCACGTGGTCCCGTGTGGCTGGGTACAGGTGGGAGAAGGGGAGGCAGGAGGCAGGCAAGGGGAGGGACCCTCTGTGCCATCCTGAGTCCTCCAGGGGGAGTCAAGGAGAGAAGTGGCATGCTGAGGTCACTCTGGGAGCAGCCTGGAAAAGGAGTGGCACCTTGAAGGCTCAGAAGTGGGCGCAGGACCCAGCACGGGGCAGGAGGGGGAGACAGGGGGCTTTCAACATGGGAAAGGCAGTGACCTGGAGGAGGGCCTGGCACGGATGGGGACCCAGTTCCTGGTGCAGGTGGCAGAGAGATGGTGCCATCCACAGAGACTGTGAGACAGGGGGCCAGTAGTAAAGACAAGGACTTCTGTTCAGAGACAGCCAGTTCGAGCAGCGAGGGCCCAGCCAGCAGACACGCCAGACCATGCTCGAGGGGCGCACAAGTGCACAGAGAGGGTTAATCCTACAATGGACCACAAGTCAGTAATTCCACTGTGACAATGGCAATGGCACGGAATTACATCTCATCAAAAACCTTGCTTTCAGTAAAATCATTTTCAATTTTGCACAGTAATGAACGCAACTGACACTGAGGCAGGAAAGGTTAGAGCACAGAGGCAATGATCCAGTTGGAAGGGCTTCGATGAGAAGAGTCTGGAACTCAGCCCGGAGGGGCCTGCCACCAGGGTGGGAGGATTCCTCATCTGGTCAAACGCGGTCTTATGCAGGCACATGTAGAAATTCAGAAATGAAAGTGGAAAGTGGAAGGCCTTTACCCCAGAAGGAGCAGGAAGAAAAAGAGGCCGGCCTGCGGGGTCACTCCCAGCATGGGCCTCAGAAGGCCTGTAGGTGTCTGGCATACAGAAGCACTCAGTGAATAACAGCGACATTGCCACCCCACCAGGGCAGCCGGGGTGAAGCAGGCCACTAACATACACCACAGAAGCAGCTGTCAGTCGGGACAGAGGAGGGGTACGAGGGGACAGGCTTTTCAGGACAGCCCTGTCCTGATTCGAAATGTGTGTTCTGAGAAGAAGCGTCAGCAGGAGAGGAAGCCTGGCTGGCCCCAGTCACCCCCAGTCACGGAGAACTCGTTTGCACACGTGAAAACAGGCTTTCCGGAAGGTCAGCAACAGAGGCACATGTGAGAAACCTCCATTTCTAGCTTATGTTAAAAATAGTCTGTACCAGGTACAGTGGCTCATGCCTGGAATCTCAGAACTTTGAGAGGCCAAGGTGGGTGGATCATCAGGTCAGGAGTTAGAGACCAGCCTGGCCAACAAGGTGAAACCCCGTCTCTACTAAAAATACAAAATTAGCCAGGCATGGTGGCGCGTGCCTGTAGTCCCAGCTACTTGTGAGGCTGAGGCAGAAGAATCGCTTGAATCCGGGACACGGAGGTTGCAGTGAGCCGAGATCTTGCCACTGTGCTCCAGCCTGGACAACAGAACGAGACTTGGTCTCAAAAAAATAAAAATAAAAATTAAAAATAAAATGAAATAAAAACAGTATGTACTGGAAGCAGAGAAAACCGGACTAGCAGTGACTTTGCGGAGGTCAGTGCTTTTCCTCTGCGCACACGGGCGTGCAGCGCTCACCGTCTCGCTCCACCAGGGTGAAGGGCTCGCTGTCCCAGCCGTCCTCCAGGGCCGCAGGCTGCACGTCCAGGTGCCCGTAAATGCACACCGTCTTCTTCCGTGGGTCCGAGCCCAGACTGCCGAGCAGAATAGGAGGGAGCGGGATCTCTGAGCCATCAGGGAGCTGAGCGTGGAGAGGACAGGAACCAAGGACAGCTTTTGTTGAAGAAATTCGGTATTTACAGTGGAGATTATTAAAAGACTGAGCTTCCTTATCTGTCCTCATCAATCAACCTCTACTGTAGAGTTTAAGAGCACACTGTGCAATGGAGTCGCTAATTAAGAATTTACTTTCTTGTACTCCAGAGCACATACACTCAATCATCTTTGCCAACTGCAGGCAGTTTGGTCAATTCTTTTATTTATTTATTATTTTTTTTTCAGAGAGAGAGAATTTCCCTTTGCCATCCAGGTTGGAGTACAGTGGCGTGATTCCAGCTCACTGCAACCTGTGCCTCCCAGGCTCAAGTGATTCTCATGCCTCAGCTGCAGAGTAGCTGGGATTACAGGAGCCACCACGCCTGGTTGTTTCTGTATTTTAGTAGAGACAGGGTTTCACTATGTTGACCCCGCGGTGGTCTTGAATTCCTGAGCTCAGGCAAACCACTTACATCAGCTTCCCAAAGTGCCATTACAGGTGTGAGCCATGGCACCTGGCCGGGTTTGGTAAATTCTGAAAGGCTGATTTTCTTTGACTTTTATATAACAAACATGCAGGCTGAGTTCGGGATGTAACTTAGTTTATTTTCTGAAATCATGGTTAAAATCAACGATAATCTTAAATCAGAAGATACATTTTTGAAATTCTGTAAATAAATTACAATTATGCATACAAAGGGATATAAACCGATATATATATATATAATCTTTATATCTAAATTTATATTTAGTCATTCTAAAAAGGTAGTGATAGCTGGTACTCCTTCTGAGCTTTGACTGAAAGGCACTATCAGTGTTCCACAATCTCACAGGCATGGAGGATGGGAGCGGCGTCCCAACCCACCCCTGCATCTAGATGGAGGCAAATCAATCTTAGGTCTTTTCCAACTTTCACATCAGGTCAATGGTCTTCACCTTTTACTAGACTGTGGCCCGCTCAGGCTGTACAAAACTCCTGTGGCCATGTAGCTCCTCTACCAGTCCTACATTCCAATAGAAAAAAACCCATGATCATCACAATGTGTCACAAGCTAGTGGCAGGGGATGGTTTTAGCTGTAGCAGGAAGAGACTGTTCATGCTAAACCATGACATACCTACATATTAGTCTAGTTACTAGAAAATACTGTTCATAAAAATAGGTATTAATAGGCACATCACACAAACGAAACTGATAGTGAAGTTAAATTAACAGTTTGCAATTAAGAGGTAAAAGGAGCAGTCACTGAAATGACAACTGGATCAGGACAGCGCTGGGGATGGGCCTCCGGTCTCAGAGCACCCACGGCCTTGGCGGTCCTAGCTGGCCCTCAGTGCCTGAGTAGAAAAATCAGTTTCAAATGATAACAGAGTTTCTCTAAATACATTCCCGTGCAATACAGAGCTCCTCTGAAACACTTTGGCATTTTCTAAGAAACTGCTTGGGTCCATGGGTAAAATTGTTCTGATATGCCCAACATCACCTTTCCTTCATGGGCCTGAAAATACTGCGACTTCCGCACTGACAGGAAAACACCCATCTCCACCGTCACCGCTGCGTCAAGTCAGCATCACTCTGAGAAACGGAATCCTACTGCCACATGGCCATGTGGGAAGACAAGGGAAGATGTGTGGTCACCCCACACTGCAAACGTCTCTGCAGAAGATTTCCACCAGTGATGGTATCTTTTAATTCCTTGATAAAAATCAGTGTTATGTAATTCAAAATAGTATAACAATAATCTAGTTTTTAATGAAAGGCCCTTTCTTAAGAACTGTACAGCACTGTCAGTGATCAATGAAGTAAATATAACTATTGTGATAAACAACTCCTAAAAATGATTTGCTGCACCTAATTTTTTAAAATATATTAGGAAAACATAGGAAAGGGAGCAAAGTGAGTCTGACCCTAAAAAGAAACAACATGAAGAAACTTGGTTTATTCTCCCAAGAGTGGGGGAGAAGTTGTTAGGAAGCTATAATACACTCTACGTCAATTACTAAATTTGCTTTCAGGAGAAAAGCTCAAATGAACAGCACTGCCTGGGGAATCGGGAGGCCTGGGCTTGAACCTGCTCTGAATGAGCCTTCTGTGGGCTCCTAGTGGACATCGTGCCCGGCCTCCACTCTTCCCCACCATGAAACTAGCGCACTAAACTGAATGGCCACAGCCAAGCTTCTAGGGCTGTGATTTCAGCTTGACACCAATATCATCAGGCCAAAGAACCAAGATAAGCCAAAGCTTGTTGTTAGATCAAAGAATATAAAAGAATATTACAAACTTTGAAAATATATGGCATGAAACATGCAATTAACATGAGGCTGTAAAGAAAAACCATATATATACATTATACACACACACACACACACACACACACATATACATATACATATACTAAATCCTCACTCAACTTCATGGATAGGCTTTTAGAAACTGACTTTAAGTGAACAAAACTACCTTATTCAAGGACCTGTTGCCATACGTTGTCTTGCTTGAAACTGCAGTTTCTAAGAACCTATGAATGACATGAGTACTTACTGTACCACCAAGTGAGATTGTTCATTTAGGAAGAAAACAAACCATTCTTACCTGTCAAAATCCTGCATTGAGAAGCAACCGACCGCCAAACAAAATATCTCTTACCAAAAAGTGGCTCACACCTGTAATCCCAGGACTATGGGAGGCCGAGGCGGGTGGATCACCCAAGGTCAGGAGTTCGAGATCAGCCTGGCCAACATGGCAAAACCCCATCTCTACAAAAAATATAAAAATTAGCTGGGCGTGGTGGCACACACCTGTAATCCCAGCAACTCAGGAGGCTGAGGCAGGAGAATGGCTTGAACCCGGGAGGTAGAGGTTGCAGTGAGCTGAGATCACACCACTGCACTCTTGCCTGGGTGACAAAGGGAGACTGTCTCAAAAAAAAGAAAAAAAAAAAAAAAAGGCTCAGAGATGCAGCACTGTCTGTGTGAGGCCGGGGGGGATTGGAGGGAGTCTTTATCATTTTTCAATGGACATGGATAAAGTGTAACTCCCTAGTTTGTATCATTTTTCAGTGGACATGGGTAAAGTGTAACTCCCTAGTTTGTATCATTTTTCAATGGACATGGGTAAAGTGTAACTCCCTAGTTTGTATCATTTTTCAATGGACATGGGCAAAGTGTAACTCCCTAGTTTGTATCATTTTTAAATGGACATGGGTAAAGTGTAACTCCCTAGTTTGTATCATTTTTAAATGGACATGGGTAAAGTGTAACTCCCTAGTTTGTATCATTTTTAAATGGACATGGGTAAAGTGTAACTCCCTAGTTTGTATCATTTTTAAATGGACATGGGTAAAGTGTAACTCCCTAGTTTGTATCATTTTTAAATGGACATGGGTAAAGTGTAACTCCCTAGTTTGTATCATTTTTAAATGGACATGGGTAAAGTGTAACTTTCTAGTTTGTATCATTTTTAAATGGACATGGATAAAGTGTAACTCCCTAGTTTGTATCATTTTTAAATGGACATGGATAAAGTGTAACTCCCTAGTTTGAAAGGTTATTGAGGATGGCTGGGAGGAGAATATCAGCAATCTTCTAAGAATGACTGTTACATTAACTTAGCCTTCAGTAACTGTCAGCAGTTCTGCTTCCTGGAGAAAAATGCTGAGTGCCACAAAACCTTTGCCCCGATCCAACTGAAGCAGTCATGTACAGAACTTACCACCCAAATTGGGCACGTCCTTTTTTTGTTTGTTTTAAAGATGAGTGGGCTATCTGAAGCAAAAGATCTTTTAAGAACTTGTAGAGTCTTGTCAACCCCTCAGGCAGAATCCGTGGTCCTGCAATGCAAAGAATGTGGCCTCCCACCTTTTGTTTTCCGATGTCCACCAGTTCCACAGAGCCACCCAACTGCCTGACGTCTGCAGCGGCAACCTCCATCATCTTCCTGATTTCGCCTCTCTTCTCGGGCCACGCGGACACGCTCTGGATAGACACCCATTTTGCAAGTTTCTGTGGTGGACAACAAGCAACGAGGGATTCCGAAAAGGTGTCCTTAAGGGAGAAAAGGCTTCCACAGCGTTGCCACATTCCAGGCACACATGGCTGGCTCGCCCTCCGCGGCTGCCGCACTTGAACAGGTGGACTCCAAGAAGGACAGACCCATCACAAGTGCTTTGTGTTTCAGATCTTAAAAATTGTTTGTACTAACCCTGTACCAAGAACTAGAGTACACATGAAAAATGTCAGAAGGTTTATTTTTAATCATTAAGGAGGTAGTGAATGTAAAATGTATCAGCTTCCATAAATAAGTTTTTATCTGAATCAAACTAAATTACAACTGAAAGATACAGAAAAGACCCACTGTTCCCATAGTCCAAATTAGCTGATTTATCATCCTGACAATGGCCAGATTTTCCAAAGTATAATTTTTAGAATGAGAATTCTAAAGATTTCATCTGAAATGTGTCTACGACGAAGAATTTTAAAGCACAATGCTGTAAGTTAACATCGAGAAACAGACTAATATATAACATTATTAAATGACTTAGAACATGCTTAATGCAAACTAATCTGTAACTATCACAAGAAATTGATGGAGATGAAACAAAAATCTCAATTAGATTTGCTATTCTTAGAAACACATATTAACACTTTCTGTCAAAAACCAAAAGTGTAACCTATACCATGCTTAGAAGCTAATGGAACGAATCTCTAGGCAGATTGGCTAACCCTGGATTTAAATGACAGTTTCTCTGGGCCCCATGGGATTAAATCAGATTTTAATGTTTCCTCAAATGAATATTCCCTTACCTTAATGTAGCGATCCTGATTTTCATCAATATACTTAAACAGGGTAGCGAGGGCTGCCATCTTTCAACCAGACCCCAGACCGCAGATCTTGAACATTCTTGGAAGGAAGAGGAACTGGTCAGTCCTGTCTGCACTTGTTCAGAATTGTAAAGAGCTGCTCCACCCTCCAGGCCAGCACTGTAACGCCCTTAGCCAGAGAGGCTCCAGGAAGTGACTGCCGCCTCAAAGATAAAAGCTTTGGGAACCAGTTAGAGGCTGGGACTAATCTTCCCTTCTTCATTTGGAAGGAAAAACTACACAAAATACTGTGTCCACAGGTAACAAAGGGAGGGCCTGGGTTGAAGAAAATACTATGAAAACTAAAGGCAGGCACTTTTCGTTTTACTGGGACTTTAATAAAATGTTTACACTCTTAAAGCACAAAGATAACTTCTACTTTCTATTATCCCAGAGGATACAGTCTCTTCAGGGAATCCCAGCAGAAATGTCACATCCTGTGTCCACCACCACAAACGCATGACACAGATGACAGAGCCCAAGGAAAACCAGATTCCGTGAAGAAAGTTGATGATTTTAGTCCAGACACAGCCAAAGGGCGACTGCTAAACCTCCACAAGCACCTCACCAAGAGAAGAGGCCGCGCGGCCTCGGGTGCGTGCTCTCACCTGCTTTCATGCAGGACACCCAGCAATTTGAGTCCCACTCACAGATACAGGCGAAAACACATTATCAGACTATTTTTAGAAGTCAGAATGAATGCAACGTAAAAATGATTCTGGTATTGGGACTTTGATAATTCGCTTTCTGCAGCGGAAAGCACCCAGCTATACTGAGCAAATTCAAGACATGAAGTGCCTTGAAATCACAGCTGTGGAGTGACAGGACCCTACTACAGCCCCGTGTCTACATGCCAGACAAACTACCTCTGCCAAGCTACCTGTGCACTGACGCGCTGCAGGTAAAGAGCATCGTTTTCTTGGCATAGGATTTCAAAGTGATTTCTAAACAGAGGAGACTATCCACCATGACACCCAGAGTGGCGGCTGTTCAAAAGTGGCTTGTGCCGTGCAGGGTGATGAAACCGCAGGGCGCTGCAAGTCACAAATGTGATTTCTCTATGGGTGGGAGATCCAGCTGCTGCCTTCTCAAGTGCCCTCTACCTCCTCTTCAAACACCAGCCACAGAGCATGGAATATTTACTACGTACCTCCCAGCCAGCTCGGATCTCTCCACTGAGGCACTCATCTGGAGGAGCCCCAAGTAAGACGGAGCCCATGAGCATGCTGGAGAGACGTTTTTCAGTGTTAATAGATCAAACTGTTCTCCACCTGTTGCCTAAAATGTACACAGGGAAGTCACCTGTTCACATTAAAAGAAATCCTATTTAGCAGGACAATATGCTACATGTGGTGATTTTCGTTTGGGTACCTGGTTATTAAATGCCACAAATCCCAAGCTCACTATGGAACATTCTCATTAATATTATGCTCTTGTAGTCAAATTAACCAATGTCATTGTAGCTAAAGTCACTCAAAAATATAGTCATGTGCCATCTAACAACATTTCCGTCAACAACAGCGGTGACCTCAAAAGATCATGATGGAGCTAAAACATTCATTTTCTGTCTAGATATGTTTAGATACACAAATACCTACCACTGTGTTAAAACTGCCTACAGTATCCAGTAAAGGAACATGTTGTATGGGTTTGTAGCCCAGGAGCGATAGGGTACAGCATACAGCCTAGTGTGTAGAGGTTATACCATCCAGGTTGGTGTGAGCACACCTCAGGAGGTGCACACAACAGCCAATCACCTAACGATGCATTTCCTCAGAATGTATCCCCATCCTTAAGTGACATATGACTGTATTTAAGTTACGACTTTCACTAAAAGCTAGGAAACAGAGATCAGCTTGTTCCACCATCAGAGATGGGCCAAAAAGCAACTCCTGTTAATCACTCATCCAGTCAAACCAGGTTAGGCCAGGTTCCAGTTTCTCCTCCCACTCACACTTCCGGGTTACTCTTGTATCGTCTCCTCCTGTTACAAAGCCATTAAATGGAACCATTTTTATATGCTCTGGAGAACACCACTAATTAAGGTAAAAGCAGTATGTTGGACTGAGCAAAAGCAAGCATTATCTTTTCTAAAGTTCATAAGGAGTAACTTTATTTATTCATTTAGAGACAGGGTCTCATTCTGTCACCCAGGCTGCAGTGCAGTGGTGCAATCTTGACTCACTGCAATCTTCATCTCCCAGGCTCAAATGATCCTCCTGCCTCAGCTTCCCAAGTAGCTGGGACTACTTGGGAAGTAGTCACCACACCCAGGTGATTTTTGTATTTTTTGTAGAGACAGGGTTTTGCCATGTTACCCAGGCTGGACTCGAACTCCTAGGCTCAAGTGATCTGTCTGCTTCGGCCTCCCAAAGTGCCAAGATTACAGACATGAGCCACTGTGCCTGGCAAGGGAGTAACATGATTTGAACATTGAGACTAGTGGAGGGAAGGAGAAATTGCAGTGGCACCTGGAACTGTCAGCAGTACACACAAATGAGTCTTCTGGTTCTGAGAATCTCAGTCCCTGTTCTTTGATAACTGAAACACACCTTCAATTCTGTATAAGAACCACTAAAAGAGGGGTAGGAATCTCCAATCTGCCCAAGCTAGAACGTGATCCCTAAACATAATGTGAACTTCTCTTTCTCCACTCCTGCCTACAAACATTAGGCACGGGGAAGGTATCTGAGCAGGCCCCGGGTTCTCCGCCTCTTTAAGCAGTCGACGCTAGGATCTGACCTTGGCAGGCAGTGGGGAGTAGTTTGGTGGCCTGTCTGCAAGGTCCAAGGTCTCAAGGACATTAGTCCAGGCAGACCAAATATTGTCTCTATTTCACAGATGAAGACACGGAAGCCCAGTGAATGAGACACCTGCCCCAGACCTGCAAGCTGTCAAGGGAATTTTGTCTCCCCTCAGATGCTTCCTCCTGTAGCCTTAAATTCAGTCTCAAATGCTGGTGGGAGCTAGGGACCCAGTCCAGGGCCCTGTGAACCTGGGGCGTGTATGTCCCGCCACACCCCCCACCCCAGGCCTCCGGGAAAGGGATCCGTTAGAGAAAGGCTGCAGTTCTCAGCAGGCTTGTGGGTGTGGACCGACCAGCGCTCTGCTCTCTGCAACACCATTCTGCAACCAGAGTCGTTACACAACACTCCACCAGGGAGGACCACGCAGGCCCAGACCAAGTGCGCCGCCCAGCTTGTCCCTGCGGACCCGGGACGCGCCCGGCGCTGCTGGGACACGAGTGGCCCGGCTGAGCCAGGCCCCGGGCCCCGGGAGGTGCGAGAGGCCACGAAGCCAGGGCCGCAACGGGCCTCCGCCACCGACCGCGCGCTCCCGAACAGCCAGGACACCATTGTTCCCGCCTAGCTGCGGCCGGGCGCCCCACACTCCCCTACGAATAAGGAATGACTCTCACCGCTGCCCCCGGTCCTCCCCGCCCAGTCCGTTCCCCGCTCAGGTCCCCCACCAGGGAAGGAAGGCCCACTAGGCAAGGCCCGCTTACCAGCAGCAGGCGCGGCGCCGGTTCCGCACCACGTGTTCCGGCCACGCCCCCCGGCACCGGCCCACCCCGCTGTCGCCCTGGCTACCAACCCGGCCCTGTCCGGAGGGCAGGCATCGCCCCGCCCCACCCCGCCCCCGCCACGCCCACCAATCCGGCCAGGGGCAGAAGCATGGCGTCACCCAGTCCCCGCCCCATTTCCGTCCTGAGCCCTGTGCGGACGGCTGACGTCACCTCCCAGCTCCATTTCCGCCCCGCCCATCTATCCCGGCCTGGTCTATAGGGCTTACGTCACTCCGCCCCGCCCCGAAGACGGGCGGGGATATGGGCGTGGCAAGGGCTCGGATTTACCGGAAGGCAGGGCCCCCAGGAGCACGTGTCCGGAGCTGTGGGCTTGCGCTGTGCTTGTCGGTCGCTCGTGGGGGGGCCGAGGGCCTGGTGCTTCAACAGTGGGGTCCGAGAAGTCGCCTGCAGTGCAGCAATGGCGTTCAAAACTGGCGGGGTCCTTATCCACTCCTGCGGGTCACACAAGCTCCAATGAGAGGTCGGTGTGTATGTACTGGATTGGCAGCACTGTCACCGATAGTGGACATATGTTAGTATTTGTGTCCCATGACTCTAGGAACTGATGAAGGAAGCAGAGCTGGCACCCTGGTTGAGCGTCTGCAACAGCGCTTTCCTTTTGAATCTTTACAATTCTTGGGGTTAAAATTGTTATTCCCTGGTCTGCTCACTTTTCCAGTGGAGTAGTCTCAAAAGAATTTGTTAAAACTTGTACCACTACCGGGGAGGGATAACATGGGGAGAAATGCCAGGTATAGGTGACAGGGGGATGGAGGCGGCAAACCACATTGCCATGTATGTACCTATGCAACAATCCTGCATGTTCTGCACATGTACCCCAGAACCTAAAATGCAATTATATATATATATATATATATATGAAACAAAACAAAACAAACAAAAATCTTGTACCACTACCACATTTTTAAAGAGTGATTGCTCAGGGGTTATTTTTAAAAAATTAATTTAGGGCTGGGCGCGGTGGCTCACGCCTGTAATCCCAGCACTTTGGGAGGCCGAGGCGGGTGGATCACGAGGTCAAGAGATCGAGACCATCCTGGTCAACATGGTGAAACCCGTCTCTACTAAAAATACAAAAAATTAGCTGGGCATGGTGGCGCATGCCTGTAATCCCAGCTACTCAGGAGGCTGAGGCAGGAGAATTACCTGAACCCAGGAGGCGGAGGTTGCAGTGAGCCGAGATCACGCCATTGCATTCCAGCCTGGGTAACAAGAGCGAAACTCCGTCTCAAAAAATAAATAAATAAATAAATAAATAAATAAATAAATAAATAAATAAATTTAATAGTTGTAAAAGATGTGTAAGTTCCCACATAATGTTAAATGTTAAAATAAAATTACCTCCCCCCTTAAAATTTACATGGTTTGTTTCCTCTTTTATTTTTTGTTTATTTAAGTTTTTTTTTTTTTTTTTTTTTGAGACAGAGTCTCGCTCTGACACCTCACTAGAGTGTATGGTGCAATCTCGGCTCACTGCAACCTCTGCCTCCTGGGTTCAAGCGATTCTCCTGCCTCAGCCTCCTGAGTAGCCGGGATTACAGGCATGCACCACCATGCCCAGCTAATTTTTGTATTTTTAGTAGAGACAGGCTTTTGCCATGTTGGCCAGGATGGTCTCGATCTTTTGACCTTGTGATTCACCCACACTGGCTTCCCAAAGTGCTGGAATTACAGGCATGAGCCACAGCACCCAGCTTCCTCTTTTATTTTTTATTTCCATTTCACATCCCTCAGAGTTTTGTTAAATGTAACATTTTTATATTTAAAAGTCTTATTCATATCCCAAACATTTTTCTCCACAACAGAATATGATAAAAACTTAAATTAATATTTACTTTGCTATAACCTGATGAGATTAGGCATGTTCAGGATGATATGGCCATAGACACTTTGCTATAACCAAAAAGCTATAGTTATTAAACTTTTTCCTTCTGGATTAAATTCTCATGACAATTATTAGTACATGAATGATAAAAAGGAAAAAACTAAATATATTACACACTTTGCAAACATTGCAAAAAGTAAACATTGGTGGAAAACACATCCTGTAATCATACCTTTTAAATAAATAGTTCAAGTATCCATAAATGAGATTATTGCTAAAAAGAGACAGGGTTTGGTTTAAAAAATACACACACACACACACACACACACACACACACACACACACAGAGAGAGCAAAAATAAGTGATTTAGCATAGAAGCCATAACACACTACTGTTACCAAAATTTAATAGGTTCAAGGTAAGAATAAAGAATGAGCAAATAGGGCTGGGCGCGGTGGCTCACGACTGTAATCCCAGCACTTTTGGAGGCCGAGGCAGGTGGATCATGAGGTCAAGAGATCGAGACCATCCTGGTCAACATGGTGAAACCCCGTCTCTACTAAAAATACAAAAAATTAGCTGGGCATGGTGGCACATGCCTGTAATCCCAGCTACTCAGGAGGCTGAGGCAGGAGAATTACCTGAACCCAGGAGGCAGAGGTTGCAGTGAGCCAAGATCGCGCCATTACACTTCAGCCTGGGTAACAAGAGCGAAACTCCGTCTCAAAAAAAAAAAAAAAGAATGAGCAAATAAGTAAGTTGTTGAGAACTTGTTAAGAGCAAGCAGATGCTTGAGCCCAAGTGAAAACGTGAATGTGCATTTGCAATACTCAAATCAGTGTTGACGAAAGTTGGTGAAATATTTCTCCTGTGAATCCGAATAAATGTTAAGAAAATACAAAACCGAAATTTACCCTTAATGTAGAACGCTGTTACTTGGAAATACGTTAGTTGTCATTATTCCCCTGAGAATAATGCTAAGTCAGTACCTGATCAGCGTCCTTGATTAAGGAGTCATCTTCCAGTGACACCGTGTGGCATTTCAAATTGTCCCTTTGTCTGGAGCATGCCAGGCTTCCAAAGCTGATGATGTACAGCATCAGGAACAATGCCTGGCATGGAGAAGGTGTCTCCTAAGTGTTAATTACTTATCCCTGTGCAGGGACCAGGACTGCTAGGAACAGGAGAGCTTGGCTGAGGTCAGCAGGTCAGCTGCACCACCCACGTGCTCTAGGAGAGAGCCCCCGGAACATTTGTGCAGCTGGAGGTTGATGCCCTTCAGAACTCTGTGAGTCCTGAAGTCTCCTTGCGCCCTGAGTCTTCGGTCTCAGATGGTAAAGGAAGCAGCTGGTATTGGAGTCTGGGTGCTCAGTTCTGACTCTCCAGCAGGTGGCCCTGGACGTCCATTGCTTCTTAAAGGATGCATTGCAGGTGGCTCAGTGGCAACAAATCTGAGCTAAAAGAGCAACATAAATGTGTTCCTATTTCTCTCTGCTGATTTTGAGGATAACAGGGATATTATGAGAGAAAACAAAGAAGTATGTGAAGGAGTGGCCACAGGTTAAGTATTTCAGAAAGAGAAAGGATGTGACCATTCTTGGAATTTAGGGAATGCAAACGTTGTAAAAGTCACTATTGATAAGAGATCCACTCAAAAAAACAAAATTATTTCGAAATAAAAGGATTAGTTTAACATTATGTGATCATTCTAATAAAAACACCATGGTACAGCAACAACAACAAAACATTAGCTCGTGCTTCTGATTGCTGAAATTTTTAGTTCTCAGCATGAGGTGGAATTGAGTCTCCAGAATCTGTCATGCTTGTTTAACCAAACTTTTTTTTTCTTTTGGAGATGGAGTCTTGCTCTGTTGCCTAAGGCTGGAGTGCAGTGGCATGATCTCAGCTCACTGCAGCCTCTGCTTCCCAAGTTCAAGTGATTGTCCTGCCTCAGCCTCCCGAGTAGCTGGGATTACAGGCATGCACTCTCATGCTCAGCTAATTTTTATCTTTTTAGTAGAGACAGGGTTTCACCATGTTGGCCAGACTGGTCTCAAACTCCTTACCTCGAGTGATCTGCCTGCCTCGGCCTCCCAAAATGCTGGGATTAGAGGTGTGAGCCACCATGCCTGACGTGTTTAACCAAACCTAACTAAACACACAGACAATGGGAGCATGCATTTCCCTGGAAAACAACTCTTCTGGGAACAGAGACCACTTTGGAGAGTATAATGCTTCTCCAGAAACCCATATTCAGGGAAACAGTTGGAAATTATGTTAGAGAATCCTTGCCAAGTAGGAAGGCCTAAAGAAGAAAGCAGAGTATAAGATCAGGAAGGAACCACTACACATGGATGTCACATTTCATTAGCTGTAAGTGATTGGTCAGTTCTAGTCCACTCTACACTTGGTCTCCAGGAGTCTCTCTGGCCCTGTGTTCATTCCCATGGCATCACACAGTCGAATTCTCCAGCTCCAAGTGCTCATATTTTCTCTGATTGGCATATCCCCCAGGCCCTTCAAATATCAGTATGTCCAAAGCCAAGCTCTTGATTTTTCTCTCCTCCTGTCACCACTATGGTAGGCAGAATGCTAAGATTCCTGGCCCTCCCCTTGGACACTGGAGGGCCTGACCCAATCAGGTGAGCTCTTTGGAAGAGGGTGCAGAAATCATAGATGAGAGAAGTCAGAGAGATTTGAAGCTGCAGCAGATGTTCTTCCTCTGTCCTTGAACAGATGCCACATTGTGGAGGGGGTCACATGGCAGGGAACGATGGGTGACTTCTGGGGCAAGTACCTCAGTCATGTGAATTCTACCGACAACTCAAATGAGCTTGAAAGCAGATTCTTCCCCAGTCGAACCTCCAAATGAAGACACAGCCTGGCCCACTCTTTCAGTAGTCTTGTGAGACCCTGAGCAGAAGGTCCAGCTAAGACTGGCTCAGATTTCTGAGCCACAGAAACGGAGACAAAAGAAGCAGGTGTTGTTTCAAGCTGCAATGTAGTGATTTCTCACACAGTAATAGAAAACCAATACAACCCCCCAATGGCTCTCCATTTCCTTTACAACTTTCCAATGGGTTAGGGACCTGTTGGACCTCACTTCTGCGATGTCTTCATTTGCTCCGTCTCTCATCCTCTTGGCCATTGCTTAGATTTGGGCTTCTCTCTTTGCCCAACTGAACCTCTGCTTGTCAGTAGCTGACATGGCCCCAGAATGAAATGCAGACATCCTCACATGGCATCTAAAGACACCTCAATTCACCTAGACCCACTTTCATCCACATTTTCTGGAAATTTCCCTCTTAATTCTGCAAGTGGAGCCTCATAAGCCTACCAGGAGTAGGAAAATACATGTTTTCTTAGTGGATTTTGCTCATCTATATATTTGAATGTGTTTCATGAACAAATAAAATTTTAAACTTGAATACCAGAATTATTCAGTACCTAAGGGAATCATGAATCAATCTCACTGTATTTCACATTTCAAATATCCTTTGTCATCAAAGTACCACCCATGTGGTCAAACTTGCTACAGTTCTTATGATAAACATATCTCACCTTAAATATATTGAATTCAGAATTTTTGAAATTGAAAAATTCAAGAATTGGAGATCCCTGCTCTATAAACTTTAACATGGTTCTGAGGCCAATAAAACTTGTAATTGTTAGTTAGCTCATTCAGATGTTCTGGAAAGCAGACTGTCACCCACTGTAAGTCTTATATCAGAGCATACTTATTATTATTCTTTTGAGACAGTCTTGTTCTGTCTCACTCAAGCTGGAGTGCAGTGCAATCTCAGTTTATTGAAGCCTCCAACTCCAGGGTTCAAGCAATTCTCCTGCCTCGGCCTCCTAAGTAGCTGGGATTACAGGCATGTGCCACCACACCCAGGTAAATTTTGTAGGCTGAGGTGATCCACCCACCTCAGCCTCCCAAAGTGCTGGGATTACAAGCATGAGCCACCATGCCTGGCTGCTGCCCCGATGCCTCCTCCTCCTCCTCCTTCTTCTTCCTCATCTTCCTCCTCTTCTTTCTTTCTTATTCTTCCTCTTCTTTCTTTTCTTTTCTTCTTTCTTCTTCTTCCTTTTTTTCTTCTCTTCCTCTTCCTCTTCTTCCTCCTCCTCCTCCTTCTTCTTCTTCCTCATCTTCCTCCTCTTCTTTCTTTCTTATTCTTCCTCTTCTTTCTTTTCTTTTCTTCTTTCTTCTTCTTCCTTTTTTTCTTCTCTTCCTCTTCCTCTTCTTCCTCCTCCTCCTCCTTCTTCTTCTTCTTCATTTGCATATGTATTATTAAGCCCATATGTGCTTTTGTTTGTTTTGATATTTCTTTGATTGTATGCCAAATCTAATTTTCATGCTATGGTGTGTGAGCTGATTAACCTGTATAGCTGGAACTCTTATGTCTTGTGTAGCAATTGTAATATGCAGACAGCAAACTTTTCTTTTCTTTTCTTTTCTTTTTGAGGCAGAGTCTCACTCTGTCGCCCAGGCTGGAGTGCAGTGGCGCAATCTTGGCTCACCACAACCTCCTGGGTTCAAGCGATTCTCCTGCCTCAGCCTCCCCAGTAGCTGGGACTACGGGTGCCTGCCACCACACCCAGCTAATTTTCGTATTTTTAGTAGAGACAGGGTTTCACCATGTTGGCCAGGTTGGTCTCAAACTCCTGACCTTGTGATCTGCCCACCTCAGCCTCCCAAAGTGCTGGGATTATAGGTGGGCCCCCACCCCCCTTTTTTAAATAACTTAATTTTTTTTTCTTTCTTTTTTCTTTTTTTTTTTATTTTTTGGTACAGACAGGTTTGTCTGTGTTGCCCAGGCTGGTCTCAAACTCCTGAGCTCGAGTGATCCTCCCACCTCAGCTTCCTAAAGTGCTGGGATTACAGATGTGAGCCACTGTACCTGGCCTGACCTCCTCTTAACTGGATGGCATCTGCAAAGACCTTATTTCCAAATAAGGCACATTCATAGATTCTAGGTGGACATTACTTTTGTGGAGACACTATTTGACCCAGGACAGATATACTTATTTAAAAACAACTCACATGATTTTCATGTGAAATGGCTTCCACATTCAGACACTTTCCTTATTTGTACAGCCGCCATGCTCTGGGCCTTTGTCTCCTCGGGTCTCAGCTGTGGCACCCGGTGTGCCAGTGTCACTCACCACCGGTCCATCCTACTGTATGGGTGGGAGACAGATACCAGCTTGCCTGGCTATGCACCTGCTGCATGCGGGGTGCTGCAGAAGCACTTTATGTGTATGGTACTTAGGGAGCTGAAGCCCCAAGGCTTTACCTATAAAAGCAAGATTTAATTTTTTTATAATGATACTTGATTTTTATCTCAAAGACCCAGGTCTGTCTGATGTGGAAACTAATAGAATCCTTTCCAGGTAGAGGCACTGACTCCAGTGCATTTTCTCAGTCAGTTCCCATGGGGCCTTAGTTGTAGTTAGAATTCATGCCCTTCTGCTTGCCTCCCCCAGGTTGATGTGAAGCTCATGGCTGATGCCGATGCCGATGCTGCTGTCTGTGGACAGCTGGTGTCTTTCAGTTTGTGTGTCCCCAGCCACAGCGGGTATGAGTTCTGATCTAAGTGACAGCATCAGGATAGACGAAGAACTGCAGGGACCAAGTGACCCCTGGATTCCTGCTTTACCTCATCCTGCCACAGTTCCCCCGGTAAGTTGTATGTCTCTGCAGAGAGCATTTATGAGCAGAGGAAGTGGGAATGTGCTCTCTGTTAACAGATTATCCGGAATCTGTTACTCTAGAATAACGACTTGTACATGTGGACAGTACAACACCCCGCAGGTAGTAACTTTTGTGCCTAACAAATAACTGCATGTTTTCCAATTCCCAGCCAGGAAGATGCTTTGAAAATGCAATTGGAAGCAGGCTGGGGAGGGTAAGGCAGCTTCTTCCTGGCTCTCTGTTGATCTGCAGTCTTGTCCCCAACCCCACCCACCCAGCCTTTACTGCAGGAGGGGCTCCGTTAGGGTCAGGACCAGGCCTAACATATTTACTGAACTTCCCTGGGTTAGACTTTCAAGCAGCCAGGAACAGAGAAGCACACAGGTTGCTAAGGCTCCCAGGGCTCCGCAGGGAAGAGCTCTCATGGTGAAGTGGGAGTGTGCACTGCATGGACGGTCAGCCCCTCTGATGACTGGCAGCTGCCGAGGCACCCACACCACTCAGGCCTTTGCTCCATGCTGCTGTCATTCTGCTTCAGTTTCTACCTGGATACTTCATTTTCTACATCTCAGGTTGAAGTTTCTCAAAAGAGAGCATGTGACTCTTTTAGCAAGTCATCATTAGAACTAAAGTTCCCAGCTGTGCAGGACACTCGCTCCAGGCTCTGCCCAGGCCACTGAGGCTACCAGCCCAACCCCACATGCTGATGGCTGCCTTTGGGTCTGGTGCTCATCTGGCATAACTGCACAGCACACAGCATGGCCATCTGTGCTTGGGGACCCCCTAGAGCGGTGTGGGCATACAGGGCCCTCTGGGACTTCTCCCAGGACAGGGGCTGCACAGCTGGCAGACCCCACAGGGCCTGCAGACAGCCCAGCTCACAGGACACATGGCAGGAAAGGCCTTTTGGCCATTTGCACTGGCTCACTAGGAAGAGTGCTGGAAAGAAGCAAGCAGCAGGAGGCAGAAGGTTCCCATGCCTTCTTCCTCCCAGCTTTGGGATCGGGTTGGGACTCTCCTTGCATTTGTAAAAACAGAGCTATTTTTATTCCCTGGTTAAAAGCTGTCGCTGCACTCAGTGCATACTTCTTGATTCCATGGTCCCCAGGCAGCATTTTTATCCAAGAATCTAGAGGGGCCGAGCTGGCAGAGAAGTTCAAGCAGGCAGTTAGAAAAATGGAAATGAGCATGTAGAATTAAGCCTAAAGTCTTGTAAATCACTACTTTGAAGGAACTCCAGTTATTCCAGTGACTACCCTCCACCCAAAACAGCAGCAGCCGCCGCGGCAAATCCTAGTCTAAACATTTTTTATGAGCACTTCTTGCTCTCTTGTTCAGAACATTTATATAATACCTTATACGTTCAAGAAAGTCAATTTAATGAATTCAAAAAATTGGCTGCAATCTCCTCCAATTCAGTGAAATCTTCCTGGACTAGGCCACAGATTTTCCTGTTCAAAAAGCTCAAAAGAGCTTCAAAACATAACGCATTGCTTTTTCCACTGTATTTACAGGCTTTTTACAAGGGTCAACAAAAACGCCATGGAGTGAGAGTGAGTCCCAGTGTGGCTGTGGGTAACGGTCAGATCTGCATTCTGGCTTCTTGTCTTGTGTTGCCAGGTCTGCGCTTTCCGGACTGTATGTTCTGTGTTTTACTGCAGTTATTTTTAGCCATATATATGTATGTCTTTTACTAGAGATAGAGTCTGGTTGCCATGTGTCTCAATAGGAGCCTTGTGATCAGCTTAACACTGGATTTTTCTTTTTAACATTGATCTTTTTAGAGATGCATTACTGTTGATGTGTTAGAGTGGCACATAGATTTTCAAAATACGACATTTTTGGAAAGACTATTCTGAAAAGTCACTGTGTGTCATGTCAGCACAAGCTCCAACTGACACTGAACTTCCACCTCGAATCCTGAACTAGCCGCGCGCCCGGCTCTACGTGAATTTGAAGAGAAGGTGAACAAAGGAATGGGTGGATAAAGCTATTCTTTCTTTGCTTCTTTCCTTCTCTGCTTCAGATCTTCCTCTCAAGCAGGTTTATAGCCGGAGGAAAGTTAAAGTGCTTTCTCTTTCCCCCACTCTTTCCACACTGGCAAGCAGAATTATATACATACAGAGAGATTACATATATAAAATATGTATTATATGCACGTGTATATGTACATATGTGTATATATATATTTATATAGGCTGAAAAGGCTTGAGACTCAAGATTATAGTTACTCATAATCTGAGACTGCACATCTGGATAAACACATAAAACTCTACGTTTGCATGTTATAAATATAAATATAGGCAATCTAATTGTATCCAAGGCAGAAAAAGAAGTATAATCCCTGCCCCCCTGTAAAACTGCAACACAGTTCAAAATTTTCGTCATATGTACAGTCTCTGGACATAAGGACAGAAAGCCCCTTCCTTGATTCATGTCCAGGTTTTGAGATGCTGGACCAATCACCAGTGGGGTGTGAGAGCTGTTTAAACAGCCTCCAAATGGTTCTACGTTTTCAGGTATGCTTGAATTGAATCTTAAGATTGTATGTGAAACTAAATTGAAGTAACTTCCCTCAAGGTTTCTTGCATTCATTAAATCTAAGGAAAATGCAGAAATGCTCTTTAAAAAGTATCCCTGCACTTTGCAAGGCCTATATGGGTGGATTACCTAAGGTCAGGAGTTCGAGACCAGCCTGACTAATATGATGAAACCTGTCTCTACTAAAAATACAAAAATTAGCCCAGTGTGGTGGTGCACACTTATTGTCCCAGCTACTCAGAAGTCTGCGATAGGAGAATCGCTTGAACTCAGAAGGCAGAGGTTTCAGTGAGCCAAGATTCTGCCACTGCACTCCAGCCTGCGCGACAGAGCGAGATGCCATCTCAAAAGAAAAAAAAGTACCGTTCAAAAATTGTAATGCTTAGCAGTTCACAAAGTATGTTGCATTCTTCATTTCATTCTTCATTTCATGTGATCCTCAGAGCAAACCTCGAGGCTGTATTTTTCCCTCTAATCTGCTACCTTTCTAATTACTTTCATTTAACCTGCGTGTGTGCCAAGCTGAGGGTGGCGGCTGAGAAGAGGGACTGTCTTGTCTACAGTTGTGAAAACGTCCTTGTCAGGCTTTCCACAACCCTGACAGGCAACTGGACTCATGAAGTTTTGTCTTTTAATGGAAAAAAAAAAAAAAAAAGTAAGACTCTCAACATAAAAAGTTAACTTTGGCAGAATTTCCAAAATATAGTTTAATTCTCAAAATGTAGTTTCATTTTCATTTGGCGTTTCTAAGCACAGTTTCACAAAGTCCCCCATTCTCTGTATTCCAAAGGGAGAACCACGAACTTCTTCAAGAAAGCAAAATGGGAGCACTTCATTTGTAATTACAGGAGGACTCTGAACACATGAGCGAGAGCTTAAGTCATGCTGTGGCCCCTCACATGGAAGGAGATTTCAGGAAGCAGACAGCTGCTGCATGAGCAGCACAGGGTTTTGAGAATTCTGGGCCCTCACACTGATGCCCACAGTGGGAAGGCCTGAGATGAGCTGGAGGGGAACTGGTGGCCGAGTTGACTTGCTTTTTGCATGTGCACTGTATTATGACAATAGCTTGAATAAAATGATTCATTTTCATCTTTTCTACTCTACTAATGTATGTTAATTGCCATGCTGTTGTGAGCCTCAAGCTAATTTTGGAACTTTGCAACTAATAATGCCGATTGAGATTTGTCACCTTCTACCAGGTGACGACCTGTCAGGATTCATCTGTGAGCCTGGCGTGAGCCTTCTGGATTTTAATCATCCCTACATGCTGCAAGAACGCCATTATCCATTTCTCATTTATATTTTTAAAAATCCAAATATTTGAAGATTACATTTACTAATTAATCAGGAAAAAAACTTATTTTAAATGTTGAACCTTGCTTGTCGTCACTCCTCATCTTGCATGGATTATGTAGAAAAGAACCAAATGCTGAATTTAATTATAAACATATTTAAAATAAAGGGACTAAAACATAATGAAAATACGTGTGCTCACACGAAATTATACTCATTAATCAATAACCTGCAGTAGATTTCTGCCAAGGCATCTCTCACGTGTTGTACTTAGTGTTCCATGATTTTTTTTATAACATCACTTATTTCTAAGCCAACGTGGTTTATTCTTCTGCGAGTAAAGGCAGTTAGGAGATGATGGTTTCAATTTTCCTTTTTTTATTTTTAATAAATTAATTTTTTTTTTTGAGACAGTGTCTTACTCTGTTGCCCAGGCTGGAGTGCAGTGGCATGATCTCAGCTCACTGCAGCCTCCACCCCTGGGTTCAAGTGTTTCTCCTGCCTCGGCCTCCCAAGTAGCTGGGATCACAGGCATGCGCCACCACACCTGGCTAACTTTTGTATTTTTAGAAGAGAGGAGGTTTTGCCATGTTGGCCAGGCTGGTCTCAAACTCCCAACCTCAAGTGATCTGCCCACCTCAGCCTCCCAAAGTACTGGGATTACAGGCATGAGCCATTGTGCCTGGCCTAGTTTTCCCTTTTTGATGGGCTGACTTTCCAATTACCTTTCATTTTCTTAGCTGAGAAGAGAAGAGTATATTTGGGATTTGAAAACATTCATCATTTCTATACCTTTTATTGGCAGTTTGAAGCTGTTTTCCCCACTTTTTATGTGAGAGGAGAAAAAAACACTACCCTGTTTCAGAATATAAACAGCTTTAAAACCCTTGATAAGCAATGGGAAATTGAAACCGTCAGACGTTTCTGCAAATATCCAAAGTTCTGTGTGCTTTCGGCGATAGCAATCTCCCAGAGCTGGAGGAACGGAGGAAAGTGGGAGGCAGGCTGAGCACCAGCCCACATTCTGTGCCCCATGTGCTACCACACAGACTCCACACGCGGAGACTGGACATGGTCATTCCTTCTTCCGACATACCAAAATAACCAAATGCATGAAGACATGTTCACTTATGTGACTGCATTTTCTGTTTGCATTCAAATATTTGGCACCGTCAGTGCCCAAGTGAGGTTTTCAAAACAATGTTTGGCTCAGAAACATCACTTACCATGAAATCGAAGTCAAATCATTGTATTACTTCTCCTGGACCCATTTGCTCTAAGGTCTTACCTTTAATTAGGAAATAAAAGCCGTGCTGAACAATCCAGGCAGAAACAGGCAAGTGGAGGTGTTTTCTCTCTCAGTACCTTACGGTCAGCCACACCCTGGAGACTTGGTTTATCAAGTAATTTAGTTCCATGTATTTTTAGGTGCCTGGGGCTGGGGTGACAAACTGCCACAAACTGGGTGGCTCACAAAGCCCAGAAATGCATTGTCTCCCAGCTCCAGAGACCAGAAGTCTGAGGTCCTGGCAGTGGCAGGGACATGCCCTCTCTGCAGCCCTAAGAACCCTTCCTCCCAGCAAGCCTCAGTGCTCCTTGCCTTGCAGCCAGGTCACTGCAACCTCAGCTCTGTCTTCACACGGCCTCCGTCCCTGTGTGTCCGTGTGCTTCTCGTCTTCTCACTGGGACACCAGTCAATGGGTTCAGGGCCTGCCCTCATTCAGTATAACCTCATTTTAATGAATTGCATCTGTAAAAGTCCTGTTTCCAAGTAAAGTCCTGTTCTGAAATCCAGGTGGATGTGAATTTTGGGGTGTGCTATCCTGAGTCACCTACTACTATTCACATAGGGTTACAAAGCACATTCTGTGTTCCTGCCCTCCTGAAAGCCACTCTGACTCAATCTTCCAATGGCTCCTGGCAGGGTGTGGCTGTGTCCCCACCCAAATCTCATCTTGAATTCCCATGTATTGCGGGAGGGACCCAATGGGAGGTAATTGAATCATGGGGTCAGATCTTACCCATGTTGTTCTCGTGAGAATGAATGAGTCTCATCACATATGATGGTTTTAAAAAGGGACGTTTCCCTGCACAAACCCTCTTCTCTTGACTGCCACCACAGGAGATGTGACTTTCACCTCCCCGCTATGACTGTGAGTCTTCCCAGCCATGTGGAACTGCATGTCCGTTAAACCTCTTTCTTTTGTAAATTGCCCAGTGTCAGGTATGTTTTTATCAGCAGTGTGAAAACAGACCAATACAGCTCCTATGCCCAACCATGTCTCATGTTGCAGAGTCAGCCAGACAAATGCTAATGGCAAAGTTTAGAGCAGCTGAAGTTTACTGGTAGTTCTAAAAGGAAGAAGAGGAAGAAAAATAGGGGGAAATGGGAAGAAAAGAATGCTGAGTAGAGACCAGAAATTGTAGCCGGGAGATGACAGTTCAAGCCCCTAGCTGTGGGGCCAACCCTCTGGGCACAGCAGGCTGCCCTGGGCCAATGAGTACCCCGCTCACCCACAGTGTCACAGGTGAGTTGCATTAAGCCGCACATTTGAAGCATGCTGTAAGGTCTTACCTTGAAAAGTGTGAGTGAAATGATATCCGAGACCGGGTCTGGAAATGCTAGTTCCATGGGACATGCGGCAGATCACTGCCATTCATTCAGAGTGTTGGGAGCAGGTCCAGGGAGTCCTGGCACAGAACGCACAGCCTCTCTCAGCCCGATCTAGAGCCTCGTGGCTCTTGAACATGGGAGTCCCTTAGGCAAGGCCTAAGAACACAACCAGTTGTCCACATACGAGGAAGCAAGGATGGCTTAACAGTGATGCTTGATTGATGGTCGATTAGCACCAGAGAGAGCCCAAGCTGTGCTAGGATATTGAAGCCAAGTCAGAGAAGTTATCTACTGTGAAATTAACAACATTTAAGGTACAAGGCTCCTCCCCACAGGCTCCTTCTAAATAAGTATCCACTTTTGTGCCTCATTTATTTATGTGTAGTTTTGAGTTCCTTTTCTTAGGGCAAGCTCTAAATTGCAAAACCTTCAGGTTGTGCAAGCCTGGATCCAGCCTTGGGCTAATTAAGGACAGAGCTGCTCAGAAACATCAGGCAAAGACCTTTAAGGCACCCTAGCCCTGGGTTCCAGCTGCTGCCACAAATCATTGCCCAGGATGCCACATGGGCCCAATTCCAAAGGCTTCTGCTGTCTGCTGATTCAAGTCACACTGTCTATTCTCAAAAACCATTTAGCTCTTTGATGTACTTAATTTGAAACCATTTGTGTCAGCAGCTCACTACTACTTTTAGCTTAGGATACTGATGATTGAGAATTATCCCAGTCCATGGACAATCTCTTGGAAAGCTTTAAAGAGGACAGACACATGGCCAGAACCCCAGAAAGTCGCAGCAGGAACATCAGGATGCTTAAGCCCCTGGGGTGTCCCGAGCCCAGTATGTTGAGGACCCTCGATAGAAATCCAGGCCTGCTTTCTAGAGTGTGGTGGGTTGTTAGGACAGGGTGTCTGGGAAGAAGCTGGGGAGCTTTCTGTGCACTCAAAGTGATGGGTCAGGGGGTTTTGGGCACATGCAGGAGCCAGGGAGGCAGCTGGGCATGGGTGCTGGGGTTTCTTCTTCCCATCACTCCTCTTTGGGGTGTGCTTTTGAGATGTGTAAGGAAGGTTTTCCTCCTTTTGGAACTTCAGGTCCAGTGAGGCCTTGGAGTCGGGAGTGGGGGTGGCAGGAGCAGATAGGGTAGGAGCGGGTGGAGGCAGGAGCAGGTGGGAGCAAGAGCAGGTAGGGGCAGGAGCAGGTGGGGGCAGGAGCAGGAGGGGGCAGGAGCATGTGGGGCCAGGAGCAGGAGGGAGCAGGAGCAGGTGGGTGTGCAGGGAAGGAAGGAAGGGCTAAGGCTGTGGGCAGGGCTGCGGGTCTGTGGCCAGGGGAGTGAGGACCAGGCCCAGGCAGAATTCGCTTTTTCAATTGACCATGAGGGCACTGCTCTGGGATGCAGCAGGGCCTGGGCTGGGGAGGCAGCCTCTCTCCTGCTTGCATCCCAAGCCAGCAGCACTCTGTTACTACACGGCTGTGAGTGTAGGGAGCACCCACCTCAGCCTAGAGGGGATGGTGGTGCTGTCAGGTGCTGGAACTGACAGGAGGGCCAGGAGACCTGGGGTCAGTGTAAGGCCCTGAGCCACCCCATTGGAGACACTGAGAACCAAGAGGAACTTACCGGGTGGGCCATTGTATGATCTCCAGCTGGCTGGAGCGCTGCATGGCTAGAACGTGGATGTGGAAAGGATGTGTCCTCACCTCTTACTCATGGTTGGCCAAGCCAGTAAACACACAGGTAACTGCTAGGATCTGAACTCATGTATCCTCCCAAAATTCGTGTGGTGAAGCCTAAATCCCCAAAGCAATTGTATTTGGAGGTGGAACATTTGGGAGGTACTTAGGTTGTGAAGGCGGAGCTCTTATGAAGGGGATTAGTGCCCCTAGAAAGGGATGAAGAGACCAGGGTGCTCTGTCTTCACCAGGCAAAAATACAAGAAATAGGCCATCTGTAAACCAGGAAAAGAGTCCCCACCAGAGCCAGGCCATGCTGGCACCCTGATCTCAGACTTTAGTCCCAAGAACTGTGAGAAATTAGTTTGTTGTTTAAGCCACCCAGTTTGTGGCATTCTTTTAGAGCAGCCTGAACTAAGACAGAAATATTAACATAAACTTATCTTTCCATTTGTTGCCTTAAAATTTCCCTCAATACAACTGAAGACAAGTTCCCAATTAAAGATTTTATTGAACAGAAGGGCTCAGTTGTTAAATGTTGCAGGGAACCCTGAATAAAGTTTTATTTCTCTTTAAAACACATGTTTCCTACTGGATGAACATGGGCAAGGCAAATTAAGTCGTGAATTCAGGCAGGTAAGCTGGTCATGGATTATTATGCAGGGTTCTAACCTGTGAACAGTTGTTGTTAGTTATAATTCGGGGGTCATTCTTCATCGTGAGTCTCAAAAGAAAAGCAGATGAATCAGAGCTTGGCTTTCTGGACGTGAACTCATTCTTAAGTTAGCCCACAATGGAATTTCAGCTCAATTTTGAAAGTATTCCAGTATCCCTCTAAGTCTGCTGAAAATCCGCAGGAGACATTTGCATTTAGCACCTGTGTTTGCCTCATAACTATGTATCATTATGATCTCTAGATGTTGAAAGTACCCAGAGAACTTTCCTTCCTTTGTCCAAATAAAAGGCAAATAAAAGATGCATGTACAGTATTAGCTTCCTGTAGCTACTGTAACAAATTAACATAAACTTAGTGACTCCGGAGTCTAAAATCAAAGTGTTGGCAGGGCTGGTTATTAACATAAACGTAGTGACTTGAAACAGGAGAAGTTAATTCTCTTACAGACATTGAGTCTGAAGTCTAAAATCAGGGTGTCGGCAGGGCTGGCTCCTGAGGCTTCAGGAGAGGATCTGCTTCCTGGCTTCTTCGGGCTTTTGAAGGCCCCCCATCTCAAAAGAGGGCCCCACCCCAACCTCTGGCTCCATCTTCACCCCTATTTTTTCTGACTGACTGTTTGACGTCCCTTTATTCTAAGGGACTTTGTGATTATAGTATTGTGTCCACCCAGATGATCCAGGATAATCTCCCATCTTTCACTTCATCACCTCTGCAAAGATACCTTTGCCATATAAGGTAACACATTCACTGGTTCCAGAGATTAGGACATAAGCATCTTTGAGGAGGAGGGGGTAACTATTCAGACCCCCACACTGTGAGGTATTCGTGGAAAAGTCTGGGAAATGAGCAGTCGGTTCTCAGACCCATCCTGCAGTATCCCAGAGGACCGCTGGGGGGTCTCTTGCTCCCGAGCAGCGGGGTTTTGCTTGGATGGGGGATTGGTGCTCACTTGGCTTGCATTAATAGAAAATCTTCCTTCTCTCTTTCCCATCCTCCTTCATTCCTCTCTTGTTAATAAGCAACTTGTTTTATGTGTGTGACGAGATGTTACATGAGACTTCCTGTAGCCCTGGAGTTTTGACAGAAAGCTGTACAACCAGAATAGAATAGGTCCAAGTATTCTCATATCTCAGCGTGAGGGGCTAAACCAGCCAGCAAGACTTTCAAAGGAGATGCCCAAACTGGGTTCTGCCAGGATTAGTCCTGCACCTCTCCCCAGTCCCCTGGTTACCAGCAAAGCTAAGACTATTTACAGAGGTTGTCTTAGTCCATTTTGGTTGCTTTAACAAAAATACCACAAACTGGGTGCCTTATAAACAATATAAATTTATTGCTAGCAGTTCTGGAGGCTGAGAAGTCCAAGATCAAGGTGTTGGCAAATTTGGTTCATGGGTGGGGCCTTCTCACTGCATCCTCACTGGAAGAAGGGGACAACAAGCTCCCTTGGGGACATTTATCAGGGCACTAATCCCATTCATGAAGACTCTGCCCTCCTTCCCTATCTCCTATTCCCAGCACATTGAGGAGTAAGCTTCAACATATACATATTTGAGAGGCACAAACCTTCAGAATATGGCAGAGGTTGGAGGCAGGTGAAGCAACTCTCTGGGGTGAGTTGTTGGGATGCTGGAATTTGCTCTCCTCTGCCCACTGGAAAAGAGAGGAGGTGCATGGCCTGCGTCTACTGACGTGAATTTGATTTGTGCTGGAAGAGCCTGCAGCTGAATGTCTATGGCTGCTGGCTGCCCTAGGAGTGCAGAGAGGAAGTGTCTGGGATGGGAGTGGTCTTTTCCCAGAGTTTCCCGTGGGCCAGGTATGGATCCCATGGAAGGAGTCAGACTGGATCATCTTGTGAGGACCTCGACTGAATCAGCCAGTTTGGGCAGCCATGGCAAAGCACCATCGGCTGGGTGGCTTAAGGGATGGAAGTTCATTTCTCGAAGTTCTGGAGGGTGGAGTTCAAGATCGAGATGCTGGGAGATTTTGTTCTTGGCAGGGACCGTTTTCCTGACTTGCCTTCTTGCTGTGTCCTTACATAGAAGGGTTTGGGGAGACAGAAAGAGAGAGAGAGAGAGAGAGAGAGAGAGAGAGAGAGAGAGAGAGAGAGAGAGAGAGAGAGAGAGAGCACACTCTGGTCTCTTCCTTTTATAAGGACACCAATTAACTCCACCAGAGGGTCTCTACCTTCATGATCTTGTATTTGGTTGGTGCAAAAGTAGTTGCAGTTTTTGCCTCCTTTTTCTCTTTTTTAATAATCCTAATCACCTCCCAAAGGCCTCATTACCGATACCATCACATTGGGAGTTAGGGCTTCAACATATGAATGGGGGAGGGGCACACAAACATCCAGACTCTGCACCACTCACTGGAACCACCTGGAAGGGGTGGGGGCACAGGACACAGGTACAGGCAGCCAGAGGAGCCATCAAGGAAATGGTGGGAGAGACACTCAGCTCATGGAGTGTCATCACTGAAGAGCCTGTAAAGCATCCCTTGAGGGAAAAAACCCCAGCATTTGAACTACACTGTATCTTGAGGGCTTCAATGTCAGATTACAACTGTCCTCGTCAAGTGAGACCTTGACCTTGAGCCCAGGCTGCCATGTGCATGTGAAATGACTCCCTGCACCATCACACAGGGTAGCGTGGTTTCTCACCTCTCCTCTCTCTCCTACTCCACCATTAGAGGGACCTGAAACACCAGCCAACGAGAGAGGGAGGAGCACCCCGTTTCTGCTAAAATGCAGACTTAACATGGGCTCTGGCTGTCTTTCCACAAATCAGCCTTGGATGAAAGAGAAAAACCTGGAACCAAGAAAACAACAAACAGGCAAATAAAGAAGGCTTTGCGGGGAGAGGCGGGCCGAGGGCTGCTTGTGTTGGTGTGGGAGGGGTTGGGGGGAAGGGGCAGCTGGGGTGGCTGTGAGGGGTAAGTTAATTGAGAGCAAAGCAATTTAAGCTCTCCTCTTGCCTCCCCCATCAGTGCATAGGGATAACAATTCCCCAAGACCAACGGTGGAGGTGTATGTGGGAGTGGAACCAGGGCATCACCAGAGCCTCACAGAGTGACAAGCTGATGCACACAGTCATTTACTCAACAGATTTTTGCCAAGTTCCCTCTAATCTGGGCCCTGGAAATATAGTTGCACTTGTGGATCTATATCCTTGAAGAGAAGACAATATTAAATGACAGAAGTAAAGTGTATTGTATGTAAGATAATAATGAGTTCTAGAGAGAAAAAATGTAACAGAGAGAGGTAGTGAAGTGATTTTTGGGTACAGGCCAGTAGGCAGTGAGGGAGGGAGCCACCAGGCCTTCTGTGGGAAGAGCATTCCTGTGGGCGCAGTGAGTTCAAAGGCCATTAGGTGGCCGTGTGCCCAGGGTTGCCCAAGAACAGCTAAGGAGCCTGTGGGGCTTTCACGGAGAGAGTGGGACAAAGAAAGCCAGGAGCTGAAACCGATGAGCCACCAAGGGTAGATCCTACAGAAGATGAGGACCTGAGCTTTGTTTACAGGCAATGGAAAGCCATGAGAGGGTCTGAGCAGAGGACTGTCTGTTCTTGAGTATGAGCTGCAGGAAGACACGGGTAGAGGCTGGCTGAACAGTTAGATTCCTGTGAGTAGAGATGTGAATGGGGGGCAGTGCGTGGTGACGAGTGGTGTGGTGACCCTATTTGTCTTAGTTTGACCTGACTCAGAGTTCACTCTGTAAACAACCTATCTCCAGAGCATTCCTCAAAAACAGTCAGTAGCAATTGTTTAACATTGTATCTTCCTGAGGTGGTGATAACATTTAGGACCTACAAGAGGTTGACAAAAAAACTTTAAAGAAAAACTAATAAGTAAGATGACTACACGGGAAGTTGAAAAACTCCAGCATATTTCTGGGAATTGAGAAAGCCACACACAAATGCAAGGGTGTGTGCAGGCCCAGAGAAGACCTCAGGAGGCTCTGATGTCTCATGTCTGGCTGATCTTGAGGCTCTGCAGAGGCAGCAAGTAAAGTCTAAGACAGAGCTGTAAGTTTCCTGCTAAAGAGACAGTGGTTTTACATGGTGAAGAATACAGACTTCACAGAGTTAGTCCAGGAAACTCATTAATCACGCAAATAGCAACCACAACAACAAACAAAACAACACAACTTCGGAATAAAAGAAGACTCTTAATTCCAGATCTGACACACTATATTATTCTAAAGGTACAGCTTTCAACAAAAAATGCAAAACATGTAAAGAAGCAGGAAAGTATAGCCCATACACAGAGGAAAAAAGAAAAAAGCAATTGATGGAAATATCTGAGGAAGCCCAGATGTTGAACTTACTAGACAAAGACTTTAAACCAACTGCTATAAATACACTCTGAGAACTTAAGGAAACCATGTCTAAAGGATTAAAGGAGAGTATGAGAATGATAGCTCAGCAAACATAAGACAAACTGATCCAACTGTAAAAAAGAACAAAAGGAAAATTCTGGAGTTGAAAAGTTCAATAACTGAAATTCAGATTTTACTACAAAGGCTCAGCAGTCGATTTGAAATGGGAGAAGAAGGAATCACTGAGCTTGATATAGGACACTGAGATCATCCAGTCTGAGGAATAGAAGAAAATATGTGTTAAGTAAAATGAAAAGCACCTCTGAGACCTGTAGAACACACTCAAGCACACCAATATATGCATGATGAGAGTGCCAAAAGGCGAGGAGAGGGGAGAACGAGGCAGGAAGAATATTTGAAGAAATAATGGCTGAACACTTCTCAAATTTGAAGAAAACACTAATCTACACATCCAAGAAGGTGAGAAAACCACAAGCTGGATAAACTCAAAGAGACAAGTAGAACACATCATAGTCAAATTGTTGGAAGATAAAGACAGAAAGAAAGATAAATGCAGCAAGAGAGAAGCAACATGTCATATGTAAGTAGGTCATCCTCAAAAAGATTAAGTTTCTATTCAGAAACCATGAAGACCAGAAGGCAGTGGAATGACAGATTTACAATTCTGAAAGGAAAACATTATAAACCAATAATTCTATATCTGGCAAAAGTATCCCTCAAAAGTGAAGGGGAAAAACAAGGCAGACCCAGATAAACAATAAGCAAATGTATGACTAGTAGATTTGCTCTACAAGAAATGCAAAAGGGAGTCACCAGGCTGAAATGAAAGGACACGAGATAGTAACTCAAAAGCAAATGAAGAAAGAAGGAAGGTAAAAGTAACTACCATTTATACATTTATAAATATATACTTATAAACAAATATAAAAGCCAGTAGCACTGCATTTTTGATTTGTGACTCCTCTTTTTTCCTATAAGATTTACAAAACAAAAACACAGAACAATACAATAATTATAAAACCATGTTGATGTGTTTATAATGTATAAACATGTAATTTACGTGATAATGGCACAGAAAAGAAGAGGAGAGAGTGGAGCTACATTGAAGATTTTATATGTGATTGAAGAAGAGGAGAGAGTGAAGCTACATTGAAGATTTTATATGTGATTGAAGAAGAGGAGAGAGTGGAGCTACATTGAAGATTGTATATGGGATTGAAACTAAGTTGGTACTAAATCACACTTTATTGTCTTAAGATATTATTGTCATCTCTATGGAATCCACTAGGACGGTAACTTCAAAAATGCACACACCACATGTTGTGGGGAAGGGGAGAGAGAAAGAAACAGCGTGGAAATTAAAGTATTACACTACAAAATATCTAACACAAGAGGAGGCAGTAATAAATAAATAGGGGAACAAAAACGCTGTAATGCACATGGAAAATGAGTGTTAAAATGGCAGATATAAAGCCTACCTTACCTGTAATTATATTAAATGTAAATAAACTAACCACTCCACTGAAAGGCCGAGGTTGGCAGAATAGGTAAACAAGTATGATCCAACTCTAAACTGTCTATGAGAGAGTCGCTTTACATTCAAAGACATAAGGAAGTAAAAAGTAAAAGGATAGAAAAACTCACAACGTGCAAACAGTACCCAAGAGATAGATGAAGTTGCTATACTAACAGGAGACAAAATAAGTTTTGTGACTTTTTCCTAGATATAAAGAATGACATGTTATAAGATTAAGAGGGTAAATCATGAGAAAGACATAACAACTGTAAACGTATACCTGCCTAACAAGAGCCCCAAAATACATGAAGCAAAAACGGACAGAACTGAAGTGAGATACAGAATTGAAGAGTGAGACTTCTAATACACTTTCAGTAACGGACAGACCAACTAGACAGAAGATCAACAAGGGAAGAGAAGACTTGAACGTCGTCAAATCCAATGAGACCTAACGGACACGAATGAACACTTTGTCCAAGACCAGGGGACTACACATTTTTTCTCAAGTAGATTCTCCCAGCTACATTCTATGTCAGGTCACAAAACAAACCTTAGCAAGTTTAAAATGGCTGAAATTATACAAAGTGTGTTTTCTGCCCACAACGGGATAAAATTAGAAATCAATAAAGGAAGGAAATTCGGAAAATCTGTAAGTATTTGGAAATTAAATAACATATGTCTTAATAATCAGTGGGTTAAATATAAAGAGTCACAAGGACATTTAGAAAATATTTGGAAACAAATTAAATCAAATGTACAACATACCAAAAATTATGGGATGCAGCTTATGCAAGAGTTAGGGGTGAGGGGAAGGGCGACTGTAAAATAGTAGCATGAGGGAGTTTTTTGGGTGTCAGAACTATATTATATCCTGATTGTGGTGGCGGTTACACAAATCTATACATGTGTTACAATTCACAGAAAAGTACACATTTTCACACAAGGCCGATTCCGTTTTGCTAATTTAAAAATAAAACTGTAGATGCTAATATCAGAATTCGTACAGATGATTATTATGTAGCTTCAATGACAGGTATTCTGCAAGACCTTCATTGAAGAAGAGCTCCTTAAAGCTCCTAGTACCAGTTTTACGCTCTCTTCAGTTATGCAAATGGATATGTGATTTAATTACAGGGAAATAAAGTAGGAACAAGATAGGGATACCTACCACTACTACTACTGCTACTCATTACTTCTAAACAGCATTGCACTGGAGGTCCAAAGAGAACTGAAGACATAAGGATTGGAAGAAGGAAATACAAACATCATTATAAGCAGGGGAGGAGGGAGACCAAGAAATAGAGAGGAAACCAATCATACCCCTCCTTCTTCAGTGCAGATGTTCTGGTCTGAGGCTGGCCTGTGCCAAGGGAGGAGAAGATTTGTAATGAATTCTGGAGTTCTAATGCTAAACGGGACTAGAAGCTTTACTACCGAAAAAAGAGGCTATTGTTTAGCACTGAAAGTGACTAAGCTATGAGTGTTGCCAAAAACTTCAGGAGCCAAGAATATTAAAAACACTAGATGTTGTGAACAAAGAGGTCTGCTTTCTGATTGCACCATAATAAGACAAGCTAATTAAGTATGCCGATGAGATGTTCACGCCCTGATATGGTAAAAGCAAGCAGGAGCCCTGGAAGGGAGGCCAGGACCTGCTCTGCAGCTTCCCTGCCCGGTTCCCTCCACTCCTCCACACAGAGGGCCGGGAAACACAGGCAACTTCCCAACTCAACGTAAACAAAAGCAGCACCTACCCTGCCTTGGAATTTACAATCTAAGACAGCGTTGATATGAAGGGGCATGTGGGGCTTATGGACAGCTAAGCAGGCCTTTCCCATTAAAACTGGAACCCATTAAAGAAAAAGGATCAGTGCATTTGGCAGGAGGCATGAGTGAACAAGGGGAAAATGGCATGACAGAAGGAGAGAAACTTGGCAGTGAGGCCGGAAAGGGAGACACAGGGCATGTGGAGGAAGGCCTGTAGGGAATTAGATGATCAAGGTATTGAGTTAATTGATCTATGCAGATAAAAGTCAATTTTTTTTTTTTTTTTTTGGCTAGTTACCTGATTACTTGCATTGAGGGGCATTTGTTGTATGAGATTTTCTTCCTGAGTAACAGTGTACCTTGGCAAGCCTGTAAAACATTGTTTTGAAACTTAAAAACAAAAAAATGAAACAAAACAAAACAAAACAAAAACCGTGGTTATCATATCTTAGTTGCAATCAGAAGAGCCGTAGTCCATGCTTTATAGAGAATCGGTTTTATTTTTTTTACTTCACAGAGGCAATCATGATTTATCAAAGACTCTTTCTCTTTACTGCTTGATATTTCTATTTATTAAAAAACAAGTTTTCTAACAGGGAATCAAACAGATGTTTGGATACCAATTTTATAGCAGCACCATTCCCAGTAGCCACAAGGTGGATGCATCTAAAATGTGCACCTACCGAGGAATGAATAAGCAAAACAGGGTGTGTACAGAGAACGGAGGGTGATGCGCCTCAGGAAGACGATTCTCATGACGTAAGCATTGTGTAAAGGACAAATACTACATAATTTCACCTATATGAGGTTCCTCGAGTTGTCAAATTCGTAGAGACAGAAAGTGAAATGGTGGGTGCCAGAAGCTGAGGGGAAGAGAAAGGGGAGTTGGAGCTTAATGGGTACAGATTTTCAATCTGTGAAGATGAGAAAATTCTGGAGAGGCTCATATAACAATGTGGATGCACTTAACGTCTGTATACTCAAAAATGATAAAATGGCAAATTTTATGTGACATGTATTTTACCATAATAAAAGAATCCTGTTTTATAATGGGGAATTATGTATCTTACAGTCACTTGTTTTATCATTAAAAATTAAAATAAAAAATATATAATATCATTAATCTATTTACGAGCTGCTTTCATGGTTCATCCTTTACTGACTCTTCTCTCCTTCACTCCTAGTTTCAGTGCCCAAATTATCTAGAACGTTTTTCAAAGTGTGTATTGATTCAGGAAGTCATGACTGCCTTTCCTCCTTTGATGAAGTGCTATTTGGTGAGGTAAAAGTTGTAATTGGTGGTAGGATGTAAGCAGCAGGCCTTAAGAGAAATGAAAGTGCCTTGGGTCTGGGTTATGTCTGCAGCAGAGGTATCCATGGAAACCCTGTGGAACCAATGGAATTGTAAATTTGTTTACCAGCTTCTCCTGAAGTGACTTTTATTTCTCACCATCATCTTTTGTGGTGTTGTCTTCCACAGGTTTGCTATCTGCAGGGAGGGTATTCTTTTGGAAGGGCTTCCCGCTGATTCTGAATTTCAAAGTAGGTGAGTGAGAAGAGCAGGTGGGACCCTCTTCACTGCCATCCAAGGACCAGTACCATGCAGGGGGCTGGATGCTGAGTCCAGGAGGAATGAGAAGTCCCCCATTAGTGGGAGGACCAGATCTCTCTCTCTCTCTCTCTCTCTCTCTCTCTCTCTCTCTCTCTCTCACACACACACACACACACACACACACACGCACACACAGTTAAACATCACGAGGAAGTGTTAGAGAGTGCTGGGGGAGGGAGGAGTCAGGTGAGCCCCCAGGAGATGGTACTGGAGGTGGTCTTGAAGCTCGAGCAGGGGCCCAGGAATGAGGGAGAATCAAGAGTTCCAGTGACGAACATTGAGGAGCTGACAGAGACCATGGGGACTGGAGGGCTGGCTGGGAACAGTTCATGGGGCAGTGAAAGGAGCCTGGCCGGCTTCCTTTTCCAGGAAATTAACTCAGCTTGACAGAGGCTGGATTAGAAGAGGCCAGCCTAGAGGCTGCAACCCTGGTCTACAGAGATTACACAGGAGTTGAGCAAATGGCAGCCTTTGGGGAGAGGAAGAGACGTTGTCATAGTGGCCTAGACAGGACTTGCACACTGGGTGCGAGGCCTGAGAGGCCAGTGAGCTTCCCTTGGTGTCCCAAAGCACATGGCAGTGTTCCCCCAAAACTAAGTCAACATAAAAATAATTCTCCACTGTAAGTCAGGTGCGAGGGAGGAGATCAAATTTAGCTTCTCAGGATGATTATCTTACTGCCTTTCATGAGCCATCCAAAGTCAAATGATTTTAAGTGCACACTTTAAAAAAGTATTTTGAGTTTTGTACCATCCTTGTGCCTTTGACTTTGTAAGTGTGCTTGCAATGCCCATTTAAAATTCATTTACCATCATGTGTCACCACAGAACTGTAAATTAAAACAATGAGATACCACTACACATCCATGAGAATGCCCAAGATTCAGAACGCTGACACCAGCAAATGCCTGTGACGATATGGAGCAACAGGAACTTTCATCCATTGCTGGTGGGAATGCAAAATGATCCAGCTACTTTGGCAGACAATTTGGCCAAACTAAACATATTTAGAAAACTAAACATATTCTTACCATATGATCTAGCCATCAGGGTCCTGGGTATTTACCTAAATGAGTTGCAAACTTATATCCACACAAAAACCTGCACACATATATTTATAGCATTCATAACTATAAATATCTAAAAGCAACCAAGAACTCCTGGAGTAGCTGAATGGACAAATAAGCTACTGTAGTACTAGCAGAAAACCAAATATTATCCAGTGGTGAGATCAATAAGCTATCAAGCCATGAAAAGACACAAAAGAAGCTTAAATGATTATTCCTAAATGAAAAAAAGCCAATCTGAAGAGGATACAGGCTGTGTGATTCCCTGTGAAAAAGATCAGTGGTTGCCAGGAGTTAGTGGGGAGGGTGAGATGAGTAAGTGACATGCAGAGGAAACGTAGGGCCATGAACCTGCTCAGTTTCTGGATCTGCATCTGTATCTGTGTTTGTAACTGTCACTGTATTTGTATCTTTATCACTGCATCTAAATGTATATCTATAGCTGTAACAGTAACTGTGTCTGTATTTAAAACTATATCTGTGTCTGAAACTGTATCTGTGACTGTAACTGTGTCTGAAACTGTATCTGTGACTGCGAGTGTATCTGAAACTGTATGTGTATTTGCATTTGTATCTGAAACTGTATCTGTACTTATCTATAACTGTATCTGTAACTGTAACTGGATCTGTGTTTGTGTCTGCATCTGTGTCTGTGACTGTGTCTGTGTCTGTATCTGTATTGGTAACTGTATCTGTAACTGTATGTGTATCTGTGACTGAATCTGTATTGGTAACCGAGTCTGTATCAACTGTATCTGTAGCTGTAACTATATCTGTATTTGTCACTGTATCTTTATATCTATAACTGTAACTGGAGCAGTATCTGTACCTGTATGTATATCTGTTTCTGTAACTGAATCTGTATTTGTAACTGTATCTGTATCTCTATTAACTGTAACTGTATCTGCGTCAACTGCAACTGTATCTGTAACTGTTTGTGTCTGTGTCTGTATCTGTATTGGTAACTGTATCTGTAACTGTATCTGTAACTGTTTGTGTAACTATATCTGTAACCTGTATCTGTAACTGTTTATGTAACTATATCTGTAACCTGTATCTGTAACTGTTTATGTAACTATATCTGTAACCTGTATCTGTAACTGTTTATGTAACTATATCTGTAACCTGTATCTGTAACTGTGTGTGTAACTATATCTGTAACCGTTTATGTAACTATATCTGTAACCGTTTATGTAACTATATCTGTAACCTGTATCTGTATCTATCTGAAACCGTAGCCGTCTCTATCTGCATTGGTAACTGTATCTGTATTTGTAATGGTCTCTGTAACTGTATGTGTACCTGTATCTGTATCTATATCTGAAATTGTGTTTGTAACTGTAACTGTACATGTTTTAAAACTGTATCTGTACCTATATCTATATCAGAAACTGTATCTGTAACTGTAATGGTGTCTGTATTGGTAACTGTATCTTTAACTGTAACATTATCTGTATTGGTAACTGTATTTCTAGCTATAACTGTATCTTTATTGGTAACTGTATCTGTAACTGTAATTGTAACCAGATTTGTATCTAGCTGTAACTATTTATATCTGCATTAGTAAATGTATCTGTAACTGCACGAATGTCTGTATCTGTATCTGAAACTATATCTGTATTTGTAATTATATCTGTATCAGTAACTGCATCTGCAACTGTAACTGGATCTGCATCTGTACCTGTATCTGTGTATGCATCTGCATCTGCACCTGTATCTCTAACTGCATCTGTATCTGTAACTGTAACTGTCATTGCATCTGTATCTGTATCTCCATCTGTAACTGTTTCTGTATGCTTATCTGTTTGCCCTGTATTTACAATGATGGATCCATGTCATGCATTTATCCAAACCCATAGCATGTCGAGCACCAAGAGTGAACCCTCATGTAAACTCTGAACTTCAGTGTAAGTTTATTGGTGGTTACAAAGGTACCACTCTGGTGGGAGATGAGGATGATGAGGGAGCCTGTGCATGCCAGAGGGCAGGAGTATATAGAAAATCTCTGTATCTTCTTAATTTTGCTGTGAATCTAAAACTTCTTGTAAAATACTCTATCTTTAAAAATCTGGTGTTGGGTGTCAGAGAGGGGTAGAACTGAGGATTTTCCTGGCTTTCTGTATTAGGAGGTTAGGTAGATTTCGATGTCATTGGTGGATTTAAGGGCTCCCACAAGGACTGTGTTTGAGCAAAAGCTATTTGAGAGTAGGAAGACTATGAGGCCCTTTTTGGGGAGTGGGGGCAGCTGGTACCAACTCTCCTATGTAATAATGCAGTCTTCACTGATGAAACCAGTGCCATCTTCCACCAGCACCTGAAGAGCTGAGATTAAAGGGGTTGAGGGAGATGGTGCGGATGGGACACGGTGGCTTCTCATATGCTGACATTTCGTAACCACCTGGTCCTTTGGTAAGGGAAATCTAATTTCAGAACCATCAGAATTTTTAGGAGATTTATTTGGCAAAGCATCCATGGCTTTTCCGACGTGAGCACCCTGGGCCCACCAGAGAGTAAAGAGCCTTCTCCTTCCATCTGCTGCCGGGAGGGACCCACCCAATTGGTCCTGATTTCATCTCAGATGAGCAGGTCAGGCTACGGGCTCTTTCAGACATACTTAACAGTAGAGCACTGCTCTCTGCAAGAGTTGCCTGTTATTTGCTGAAAGAGAAATGACAAATTCTAGGATGTCACTTTTTCCTAAGGACCTGGTGTTAGAGTTCCAAAGCCAAACAGCATGATATGTTTCCCCCTGTGTCGTGCTTCTGCATGAGTAGAATGGGCTTGATGGGAGTCTTCACGCGCTTGCATGAAGTCAGTGCCGTGTATGTGGGGTGAGGGCGGGAGTCTTCACGCGGTTACATGAAGTCAGTGCCGTGTATGTGGGGTGAGGGCGGGAGTCTTCACGCGGTTACATGAAGTCAGTGCCGTGTATGTGGGGTGAGGGCGGGAGTCTTCACGCGCTTGCATGAAGTCAGTGCCGTGTATGTGGGGTGAGGGCGGGAGTCTTCACGCGCTTACATGAAGTCAGTGCAGTGTATGTGGGGTGAGGGCGGGAGTCTTCACGCGCTTACATGAAGTCAGTGCCGTGTATGTGGGGTGAGGGCGGGAGTCTTCACGCGGTTACATGAAGTCAGTGCAGTGTATGTGGGGTGAGGGCGGGAGTCTTCACGCGCTTACATGAAGTCAGTGCCGTGTATGTGGGGTGAGGGCGGGAGTCTTCACGCGCTTGCATGAAGTCAGTGCCGTGTATGTGGGGGTGAGGGCGGGAAGGAGTAGCATCAGTAGGACTCCCAGCTCTCCCTTGCACTGGAGGGAAATCTCAACAGCAGCTGTTCCTCAGTTGGAATGAAAATACAAGAAGGGCAGCCAAAAAAAAAGTTAGGAATTTCCTAAAGCTTCATCCCAATTAATACAGCTCAACTGTGGTTGGTTAGGAAATCTCAGATGGTTACAAGCCAAGCTGAGCCCTATAAGGAACAAAGTGCTTCATTTTGTGCAAAGGTTTCTAGCCAACCTCAGCAAACAACAGAAGCATCGAAAAACAGAATAGCAAAGATTCCAGTGAGTGGTTCTCGAGGTATGCCTAGCAGATAATGCTAAGGACCTTCAGTTTTCCACTTCCCAGGCCTTCATCAGTATTGTTGGTGTTCCAAGACCAAAGGCTAACACTGTGCTCATGTGTACTCCAGGGAGCTGGAATCCCTATGGCACCCACAGTGAAGATCAGGCACCCCATTTTCTGGGGCTGCAGATCCCCCTGTAACTCCACGACAAACAGTATTCTCCTCACCTCTTGTGCAGGCTCTTGCCACTACGTCAACTCAGGCAGTGCCACAAAGCGGAGAGAATGTGGACTGAAATTCCTAAAATGTGGTTCTATCATAAAAGGACCCAGCTGCAAGACAATGAAATAATAATTACTTAAATTGCCGGATCCCTTCTAGCTATTGAAAATAAAAGTGATGAATGTCACGGGAAATGAAACATATATGCAGAATGAAATGCCACCTTGAACCCTCTAGGATGGCAATAAGGAAGATAATTAGTGTTGGTGAAGATACGGAGAAACTGGAATCCTCAGACATGGCTGATAGGAATGTCAAATGGTGCAACCACTTTGGAAAATAGGTTGGCATTTTTTTTAAGTGAAACATATATGTACTATAAGACTCAGCAATTCTACCCCTAAGAATTGAAGAGACATTAAAAACATGTCCACATAAGACACATGCATATGTGTCACTATGCACACTATGTACAATAGCCAAAAAGTAGAAACAATTCAAATATCCCTCAACCGAAGAATGGATAAACACTAGGGCTGTATTCACACAATGCGATGCAATGCTGTTATAACACAAAGGGAACACAGTAGTGATACGTGGTACAACACAGATGCCCCTGAAAATCATTAAGTGAAAGAAGGCAGGTTAAAAGACGCTGCTATAGGATTCCACTTATATGAAATGTCCAAAGAAAACCCAGCTGTAGTGACCAATTAGCAGTTGTCTGGGGCTGGAAGTGGGAGCATGGAGGGGATGCAGGTGAGCAGGAAGGAGCTTCCCAGATGGCAGAGATGCTCCATAGCCACACGGTGGTGGTGATGGCTGCAGACCTCTGCACAAGTACTGAGAATCATTGAATTGCATGACTAAAGCTCAGTGATTTCATGGTATACCAATTATACCTCAATAAATCTGCTTAAAAATGATGATAGTCAGGCATGGTAGCTCATGCCTATAATCCTAGCCCTTTGGGAGGCCAAGGCAGGGGGATCCCTTGAGCCCAGGAGTTTGAGACCAGACTGGGCAAAATAGCAAGACCCCATCTCTACAAAAAAAATTTGTTTAATTAGCTGGGAGTGATGGTGCACAATTGTGGTCCCAGTTACTCAGGAGACTGAGGTGAGAGGATGCTTGGCCTAGGAGGTAGAGGCTACGGTATGCTGTGGTGATGTCACTGCGCTCCAGCCTGGGCAACAGAGTGAAACCCTGTCTCAAGGTAAATCAATCAATCAATTAATATATGAAAATGTTGATGACTACAACCCAGTAGTCTGAAGACCTAAGGTGTGGAAGATCTGTGATCCCTCTTCCCTTATAAAGGAGGCATGGCCCAGGCACCGTTCCTCACATCTTTAACCCCAGCACTGTGGGAGGCCGAGGCAAGACGATTGCTTGAGCCCAGGAGCTTGAGAACAGCCTGGGCAACATATTGAGCCCTATCTCTAAAAAAAAGTAGCCTAGCCAGGCAAGAGGATTGCTTGAGCCCAGGAGTTGAAGGCTACAGTGAGCTATAATTGCAGCACTGCCTTCCAGCCTGGGCAACAGAGCGAGACCCTGTCTCAAAAAAAAAAAAAAAAAAAAAAGAGAAGAGGCATGAGGCTCAAGAATATGTATCCTCAGGCAGGAGCTGGTGGGGCAAGAGCTGTTGTCCTGAGTTCCTGGGCAGACGGTTGAGAGACTTACTCAGGCCTTTTAATGATGAAATTAAAAGCCATCAGGAGAGAAAGAAAAATGATAGGATCCTGTGCCTTGGCCCATTCCTGTTCCTCTGCTATGGCTCCCACCCAAGTCCTTTTGGGGACCCTTATGGACATTTGGAGTGCAAGACCTCACAAGTGGCCCTGGGACTGGCCTTTGTGAGGGCAGCAGCAGCGGCAGCCCTGGCAGAGCTGGGTGGGGCAGGGCTAGTAGAAGGGAACAGACGGTGATGGAGACACAGCATCTCCCTTGGCACAGAACCCGCTGGAGAGATCTGCTTGATGGTTTCCCTCACCGAGGAGGGCTGCGCCCAGTTTCTCCCATCTTTGTATCTTGAACAAAGATACAAAGGAGAAGTGCTCAGTAGTGCTCTGGATGAATGAATGAATGAATGAATGAATGAACTCCTACCAAGTTCAGCTTTATTACAGAAAAATGAACACGGCTGGAAGATCACAGCAGATGAAGCAATACATCTTTCAAAGTAGTCCAGGTGGCCCAGGCTGCATCTGTCTCCTACGTCCTGCTCAAAGGAGCAGCTGCAGAGATCAGAGCTGCAGAGGCCAGGACTCCCATATCCAAGTCACTTTGCGTAATTCTTCTTTTTAAAAAAGACTGCTTTACTATTATACAAATAATGTGTACTTATCTGAAATAAAATTAGAAAATTGACATAAGCAAAAAGAATAAAATAAAAATCACCTGCAGTCCTTCTACATGAAGATAACACTATCAACATTTTCATGCCACTTTTCAGATTGTGTGTGTGTGTGTGTACATCGCATCAAGTATATGGTATGCTTTAAAACACGAGGAAGATGAAATCGCATGGAACGTAATGTTTTGGAACTTGCTTTTTCACTCATGATATCATCAACATCTGCGCTGGTCAAGACTCTTTCCATTGTAAAGGACAGAAACCCAACCCAAACTTGCTTAAGCCGTGAAGAGGATGTATCATTGGGTAACTGGAAAGTCAAGAACTCAAAGGGCATCCTCAGAAGTCAGTCTCAGTTCCTCCCCCTTTCTGGTTGGCCTCCCTTGCAGCAGATTGTCCCCTCATGCTGACTCTTGGCCACCACCTCCTCAGAGCCTGGCCATCTCAGCCTGAGAAGCCTGCATGTTTGGCTAGGATTGGCCCGCTGGGGCCTGGGCTGCCTGATCCTTCTCTGTGGCTGAAAATGAGAAGCTGATCTCAGCCCAGGAATCTGGGGCCCACCCTGGGCTGGTGCTGCAGGTGGGGTCAGAGCTTGAAAGGGTGTGATTCCCCGAGGAAGCTCTGTGCAAGGAGAAGGGGAAAAGGATGAGCAGAAACGACAAATGTCTCCTCTAATATATTTCCTGTCAATGTACATCTCACATCACAGTTTTTATGCCGGCATCATTTCTCCACCGACGGAGGACTAAGGCTTATTTCACCAGTCCTCATGGTGCACAGTAGGTTACTGCCAATGTTGCTACTACAAACTCTGTTCTAAAGAGCATCTTGATGCTCAATCTCTGCCTATATCCTACAAAACTTCCTAATTATCTTAAATCAGTGCAAAACAGCTCATCAGTTTTACAAACCAGACAGTTTCAGGGCCCTAGGCAAAACTGCCAAATAAACCTTTCTTTGGTGTCAGCCTAAGCTGCATTCTCCACCTTGTGCTACTCCTTTGGCATCCCCCCACCCCCACCCCACCCCACTTCTTGGAGCTCTGTCCTCTGGCTGTAAAGGGCTCCTGCTGACAGCTACAGCCAGGACACCCTCTCCCTGCTAACAACCCTCAGGCTTGCCCCAGACTGCAAAATACCTTCTCCTTCCGCTCTAAACAAAATTCTCACTTAAAAAATAGGGCGATCTCACTTAAGAGGAAAGCAAGGTAAGTATCTGGATAAAGGTGATGTAATTGACCTTTGTAAAGTATGGGGTATGGTTCAGGAGAGATGGCTTGGCCAGTCCTTTAAGTTCTCTGCTTACTCTTCCTCCACCTCACTGTGCTCCCCTTCTGAAAGAGGACGCTATTTCTTTTTCTTTTCTTTTCTTTCTTTCTTTTTTTGAGACAGAGTTTGGCTCTTTAGTCCAGGCTGGAGTGAAGTGGCACGATCTTGGCTCACTGCAACCTCCACCTTCCGGGTTCAAGTGATTCTCCTGTCTCAGCCTCCCAGCTGGGATGACAGGTGCCTGCCACCACTCCTGGCTAATTTTTTGTATTTTTAGTAGAGACGGGGTTTCACTATGTTAGCCAGGCTGGCCTTGAACTCCTTACCTCAGGTGATCCACACCTCTCGGCCTCCCAAAGTGCTGGAATTATAGGTGTGAGCCACAGTGCCTGACCAAGGCCACCATTTCTTACACTCTCCCCACTGTGCATGTGTGGTAGCCACTGTCTGAATGGGGCAAAAGGGTTGTAGTAAAAGTGAGCATGAAGTAAAATCTTGTTCTGATTATAACTCTTGCAAATGACTGGTAAAGTTGGTAAATACTGGAAACTTTCTTGGCCTGGGGCAAGAAATGGCCATGACATGTGCTCACGTCCACAAGCCCATAGCAATGTAGGAGCGTGAGCATGAATAACCCTATTCGTATGGGTTATCCCCGGTCAGGAAACTATCGAACTTCACTTTGTCTTCCAGTGATAGCTTATGAGTAAAATAGTCCTGTTCTGCTCCCAGTCACAAGGTCAGCTGCTAGGAGATGAGCTCAGAACCCAGGGGGTGTCTTCAAAGGTTTTCCTGACCCTGGGGTGTGGCTGGGTGGTTCAATTTCTCAGGAAATCAGAAATCAGAAATAAATGCTTATGTGTGAAAAGCACTTTCTCAAGGACAGTTCTTCAGGGTACTGAAAGTTTTCTGATCTTTCAGAGGAAATGCTGGTACCCATATTCCATCATTGATGTAGGAGACATTTAAGAGAGGTGCATATGAGGTGCTGAGAAGAAAACAAGGTCCTACCCTGAAGGCTCCTGCTGTCCAATGGAGGAAATAAATGAAGAAATACCACTTCATGAAAGCAAGCCAACCCTCATTACACCATGTGGCCCATTCTGGTACATTTTGGCAGGTGACCGAGACTAGAGCACAGGGGTGGGTCCTGGGTCCTGGGTCCTGGGTCCTGGGTCCTGGGTCCTGGGTCCTAGAGCCCTGACTGCCTTTCATCTGCCTCCAGGGCTGTGGGCTCATGCGGTTCTGCAGAGCTAACTTTCCATTTCCTTCAAAGCAAAGGAAAACTGCCTTGCAAACTTCTGTTTGAATTAATTTTGATATTTTGGTTGGAGGGATCATTATACTCAGTCATTTCTAATCTTATGACTTCAGTTTTCATCATTTTGGGTAAGGGAGTAGGGAGGAAGCCATTCTTGAATTGTATACTCTCTTTAAGGAGTCAAAGCCTATTTAGATCAACTTGATGTGAGGCAACACAGGGCCACGCCACTCCCCCAGCTCTGCCCACAGGCTTCGTCTGATCTGCAACCCCCCTTCCCAAAGCTGCTAGTCATCCTGAATTATGTGGAGCCCTGCTGGTGGTAACAAGTGCAACAAATAATGCATTTATTTGTTTGTTTATGTTTTTTACTGCTCTGGGGGAATATCTTCCGTACTGAGGTATGTAAGCCACCTTTTGTGAATAATAATTTTTAAAAGCTCCATTTAGATAGGCAAAATAAAGCTGTCCCTTCTGGTCAGCTGCCTCTTTATGCCCCCCTCCTCACTCCCAGGAAAAGCTTGGTGAACTGAGCCCTGGTGGACTTCAGCCCCACCAGGTTTTGTGCAGTGCACAGTCCATACAACAAGGAGGCAGCCTCGTGTAGGGCCTTTGGTCTGAGGATTTTATTTTGGCTCTAGAGAGTACTGTCACTTCTGTGTTAAAATGCTGCTACATATTAAAAGGATTTCTTTTTTGTGGGATTATACTTTTATTTTCTTCTGAATGCTTTATAAAATGCCAAAACGAGTATGCTTTAGAAAACAGATTTTTAAAACCCACAAAAGTAAAACGGCATGTAGATCTTAATGTGGCTAACTAATTTTGATTTCAAGTTCTGCTCCCCCGCCCCGTAATTTCCATTTTTATGTTTTAAAGGAAAAGTAGTCACACTTCTTCATCTCATTCTTCCCGTTCCTGCATGCCCTCTCCCTACTCCAAATAAAATTCTTGGGAAAGGAAAACAACTTCACATCAAGTTGAGATGTCGTTTTTTCCTTTTAGAGACAGGATCTGTTGTATAGGCTGGAGTGCAATGGTGTAATAATAGTCATTGCAGCTTCAAACTCTTGGGCTCAAGCAAGACTCCTGCCTTTACCCCCAGAGCCGCTAGGACTATAAGCCTACACCACCATGCCCAGCTAACTTTGCTGTTGTTATATATATATTTGCCCAGGCTGGTCTTGAACTCTTGGCTTCAAGCAATCCTTCTGCCTTGGCCTCCCAAAGCACTGGGATTGCAGGTGTGAGCCAGCAGGCTTGGCCTCAAGTTGAGAGTTTAATGCAGCATCCTAGGACACTTTCTATGCTCCACACCTATTTTGAAATGAAACCACAAAGTTTCCATACAGCCAGCCCATGAAAATATTCACACATGGTGCATCTGGCTTGGCATGTGCTGGGATGGTTGGAGGTGGGGGAACCTTCACACAGAGGGTCCTTCATCTGGCCTTACTCCTTAGTGCTATTGATTGAGTGACATCCAAATCCTAAAGGTCTGTTGCCTTCGGGGAATATTTGTGGTGTGTCCAAAGTGCTTCCTGGGGCTCAGGATTTGTTAACCTGTTAGTTGGTTATTCCTGGGGACTCCTACCACCGAGCCAGCCATAAAACAAAGTTAAACCATCGAGTTTGCAGAAGAAACAAGGGCAAGAAGCCAGCTCCTGTGGGACAGTCAAAGCACGCTGTGATCAGGGCCTGTTTCTATTATCTCTAAACCCGGGAACAGGTCATGTGAAATTCAGGCTCAGGGCAGGCGGGAGGGCGACCGGGGATGGGCTGGCCCGTACTGGGCACTGAATATGCTTTTGTTCGGTGAATGAAGGAGCCGCTGGGCGTGGCGGCTTTCGGCCCCTCAGCTGTGACAGTTCTTCTGGGGCGGCGCCGCCTCCTCCTGTCTGGAGAAAGCCGTTCGGGGAGTGAGAAGCATCCCTGGGTGGGGTGGGGGAGGGGTGCTAGTGAGACCCTGGGACGCCCTGTGGGCCCGCGGCCAGCCTAGTTTACAGAACCACTGGGATGCGAACAACGTTGCCTGAGCCCCCGATTATTCTGCGATTGTAAATACAGATTTAGACACACGTGGTAGACGTGTCCTCCCCGGTGACAGGGAGTGTTTCCAAAGAGCAGCTCTTTGTAGCCCTGAGAAGGACGCCTGCGAGTTTTTGCAGCCTGGGAGACGGCGAGGGGTCTGAATCAGGGGTGCCCGTGGGAAGGGAAAGGCTGGGTCGTCCCAGAACCCCCGGACTGTCCTCGACCCGCGACTCTCCGCACGCTCCGGATCTCACTGCCGGGGCCGGGCGGGGTGGGGGTGCGCGGGGCAGAAAAACTCACGTTGGGGTGAGACTCAGTAGCTCGATCCTGGTGGACAGTAAACGGGTGGGGACGGGGAGCAGGTGCGGTAAAAAGCGCCGGGGGCAGGGGCACCAGGCAGTCGCTCAGGGGAGAAGCGGGGTACAATGTGGAAATTAAAGATATGTAGTCAGAGGAACCAGTCCCCAAAGACAGCGGGGATTCAATTTACCAGGATTCCGTTGAAGTGGGGAGCTCGTCTTCCTGGGAAGAAAGTGCAAAAAAAAAGTGGGGAGGCTGGAGCAGGGGGTGCGGCGAGTGGACCCCCAGCCGGTGCTCGGGCGCGCAGGGTGTCGCCGCTGGACCCCCCCCCCGCCACCTCCGCCCCAGGCGCCGGGCCTGCTCCCTCCCCTCGCGCGGCCCCTCCCCCGCGCACTCTCACCGCCGCGCGGGCCTGAGCTGCTGAGCCGGGACGCGAGCGCGGAACGCGGGGCGCAGGCGGCGGCGGGGCCGAAGCGCCTGCCAGGCCGGCGATGGCGCGGGCGGCGGGAGAGCGGGGCCGGGCCGGGTGGTGCGGTAGGCACCGGCGCTGCGGGAGGGGGGTGCTCCTCGCCTTCGCAGCGTGGACCGCGGGCTGGGTGCTGGCGGCCGTGCTGCTGCTTCGCGCGCACCCGGGCGTCCTCTCCGAGCGCTGCACAGACGAGAAGAGCCGGCGCATCCTGGCCGCGCTGGTAGGTCCCGCCGCCGCTCTGCCCCGCGCCGCGCGTCTCAGGAGGGGGGATCGCACCGGTTCCGGCTCCCAGCCTTCCCCGGGGACTCGGGTGGCGGTGGCACCAGCCGGGTGTATGGGGTCCCGACACAGGCGTGAAATGCCAGAGCTCACGCCCTGGTCCCCCGAATGGGAAAGCAGCCGGGAGTGCTCCGTGGGCGCGCGGGAGGTGTCTCTCCCCTTTTCGCCAGAATCCGCCCTTCCTCCCCAGCCAGCCTTTGAGTCCCACTCTCGCTACCCCTGAGCCGGAGCTCCAGAAGAAAGTTTGCGGGTCTGATCCGAGTGTCCAGGTCTGCTCGAGCCTCCGGGCAGCCCCCTCGCTACCCGCGTCCACTGTCTGGCGGCCGAGCTCCGTGCAGGAGCCAGTGGTTCGGGATCGGAGGTGCCACGCCTCTGTCTCTGGGGTTCTCAGCGCTCCAGCCCAGCCCGCCTTGTGTGATTCCACTCTGGGCTGCCAGGTCACCCCCCCACCTCGCCAAGCCCACGCACAGGGCTGGTCGGGCCCCTGCCTCGGTGCGCTCCAGAGCCCAGGCTCTCCGCGGCCGCGGTCTGTGGGAACAGACGCTGCGTGCTCGCGGGCTGGCAGAGCGCTCTGCGGAGGCGGCTCGGACACGACAGATCCCGGGTCCTGGGGCCGAATGCTCACATCCAGCAGCTCCTCAGCTGAGGGGGAGAATTAAGGAGAGAAAGAAACATTTGGCAGACTACAGACTGCTGCGTGCGCTGGGCTCAGATCTGTGAATGAAATGCTCATCTTTAGTTGATTGGAAACGTGGCTAGCCGTTCTCTCCTGCGCAAAGGAGACTTGAGTAAAGATGTGAGTCCCCTAAATCCCAGAAAGGGGAAGAGAGTAGCAACAACTACTCTAGCATGACTTAAGCGATTATTCACTTCCTAAAATTGTGACCATCTAAGCATTTGGTTTGAAAAGTGATCTATTTTCTAAAACATCTTCAAGAAACACATGGGAAGTTTTCAGTTCAATTGCTTACATCTGGGTGGGCCTTTTGAGATTGTAGATTTTCAAAATGTGGGATCGCAAAGGTTTTTAAAGTAAATGATTGTTTAAGTGAGATTGGAAATGTTTTTTAAATGAGCCAGGTATACTAGCTAAAACAAGTTATGCGTGTCATCATGAATTGAATATATGTAGGTGAGACACTTACAGATTCTTTCCATTGACCCCCTTCTGCTACATGAGGTTTTATCAAGTTTGTTTGTTTATTTATTTATTTTTGAGACAGAGTTTCACTTTTGTTGCCCAGGCTGGAGTGCAATGGCACGATCTCAGCTCACTGTGACCTCCACCTTCCCGGTTCAAGCGATTCTCTTGCCTCAGTCTCCCGAGTAGCTGGGATTATGGGCAAGCACCACCACTCCCAGCTAATTTTGTATTTTTAGTAGAGATGGGGTTTCTCAATGTTGGTCAGGCTGATCTTGAATTTCTGACCTCAGGTGATCCTCCTGCCTCACCCTCCCAAAGTTCTGGGATTATAGGCATGAGCCACTGCACTTGGCCAGTTCTATCAAGTTTTAAGTCACAAGAACTCACTGATTTTTCTTAGTAACCCATAAAAATCTTTTTCACTTACAAATTCCGCCCCCCCCCCCCCGGTTTTCTCATCTTGGGGGAAGGGAGTGCTGATAGACTAATTATAGCAAACTAACATTGATGGTTTGGCTAAAGTGGAATACCTATTTACAAATTTAATATAGTAATCCTTTAGATTAAGATAAAAAACGAATGCCGTTTTTCATTTCTTTATGTTTTATTACCTGAGGAAAGGCCTAATGGAAATTAAATCGTCTTATTATAATTTAAGTAATTGCTAATCATAACTTTCCCAGCATTCCAGGGTTGTACATTAAAACCAGTTCTGTTTAGAGGCTTTACCAATATATCTTCAGTGGCAGCCATATGGAATCTTTTCTAGTCAGACATAAAGCTGGAGAGATTGGTTCTGGCCCTAAAGGCCCTCAGTCTTTCCTACAGCCACAAGAACGGTGTCAGAGGCCACACCCATCTCCCTAGGGAGTGATGTGGTGCTGTCTGGTGAACTGGTTTGTTGGGGAGCAGCCTTTGCCTGTAAGCCCTGTTTGAGTTCCTGACTCCTGAAATAGTCTCAGAACTCTCCCCCTGCCCCTCTTCCTGCCACTTCCCTTTCTATCGTTTTCATCCTGAATATGTTGATGCAAGACCCACACAGCACCAGCACCGGGGCTCAAGTTTTACCCAGGACACTCTGAGTTAGGACAGGGTTTAAATACAACCCCAATCTTCACAATCCCAACTCTGCCAGGCTGAGTTGCAAAGTAGAGGTTAGCATTGTGGCTTTCAAGGACTTGAGCTGAATTGAGCCTCTGTCTCTGCTACCCTGGCACTTCCCGATTCATTCTGCCTGGCTTTTATCTGTAATAATAAAACTGGTTGTTATTTTCCTGATGGGCCTCCAGACTCTCATTAGCTTTCACTCTGAATACCAGAGCACAGAAGAAACCGCTTTGCCAACTGAGCTGAAGGGAGACTTTCTGGCAGGACCCAGGGAGTTGTGGTGGGTTCCCCGCCCCCGATAGCCTCAGCTGCCAGTGTTCCCAGGCTCCCACCTGGTGAGGGGCACTGCAGGCCTGCCAGGGGTGGACCACCTGTAGGATAAAGGAATAACAGGAAAAAACTTAAGAGGCAAGTCAGGGGATGGGGGTCAGATGTCTTCATGTTCTCCCCAAGCCCATACCCCACCTCCCCAGAGCTGACAACGTCCCACCAACAAGTTCCTAGCAGAGCCAACCTGACTTGTTCCGAAGCATTGAGCCCTGGGTCTTCCAACTTGGATTATTTCTGGTCAGACCTAAAGGCTCTCCTTAATGTCAGCTTTAAGAGGAACAATGCACTGTGAAACAGGTGCACTCAGGTCTCTGGAGCCCTGCTTTTCTAGTGGGCTGTCAGGAGGCCAAGCCAGCTGGGGAGCTAGCTTGGTGCTGGGTCATTGATACACCTGGCTTCTCATTCATTCCACAGGCTGAGCTCTTCACACTGAGGCGGAAGATGCGGCCTGCTGCCGTTGACTCTTCCTCTGGGAAGGCACTGTGCGAATCGTTTCACCGGACTTATTTCACTGAGTTCCCTCAACAACCTCTACGAAACATTTGCTTTCAGTATCCGCATTTCATAGATAGCAAAACTGAGCCTCAGGGAGAAGTGACTTGCCCTGCTTCACACAGTTAATACGGTGAGGAGCCAGGAAATGACCCTGGATAGTCTGATGGTAGCAATGACATAACAGCCAGTGGCTTCTCTAATGATGGAAACTACATAACAGCTCATACACTTAACCCTTCCATAACATGTCATTCTTAAGGCATGTCAAAGACATTCTCACAGACTGATATTTCAAAGGCTTAACTGGCTTTTTTGGCTAGTGAGGTCTTGATGGAATTCATATAGCTGTCTACATTAGAGATTCATTTTTAATAGGGCAGGCTTACGTTTCTTTGCTGCTGTGATAGAAACTGTCAAGGTCTCAATGGGACTACAGCATCCAGGGCACATCCCCAGAGAGATTTTTCAGCAGTGAATGATTGCCTGAGTGCTCGTCCACACTCCTAAAAGCAGAGAGGGATTACAGAGTGGACGAGCTAACTGTGCTGAGATTCTGCAATGCACAGCATAGCTGCTTGGGGAAACACTGCCATGGTCAAGTATGAATGTTGCTAACTGCGGAGGAACTTAATGCTCCTTAAAAACAAACACACAAAAGAAAACCCAGCCCTCAGACATGACCTTGGAGACCTTATCAACAGTTTTCTAGACTGGAGTGGACAGGTTTTATTTTTGCCTGAGAACCATGACATAAATTAGAGAGATACTAAGCCATAATTGCAAAGAGTGCTTCTTACAAAAGTGGGACTGATGTAATGGGAATGTGCATCTGTGTGGCTGTTTTCACCTCCATGAGAAGCACAAATCCACTGCAAACATAATTAATTTTAAAAGCACGCCAGAGTTAGCTGCAATAAGACTTTAACTTCAACTTCAATACCTGTGGATTTTATATGCATACACATCTGGGTACAGAAGTGTACCTGTCTTTAAACTGGCCTTAGGGCCTCCTCTTATGCAGAGAGAAGTCTGAGAAAGGCTATTTTTTTTTTTAGGTGGAGTCTTGCTTTGTTGCCCAGGCTGGAGTGCAGTGGAGTGATCTCAGCTCACTGCAACCTCCACCTCCTGGGTTCAAGTGATTCTCCTGCCTTCTGAGTAGATGGGACTATAGGCGCATGCCACCACACCTGGCTAATTATTTGTATTTTTAGTAGAGATGGGGTTTTACCATGTTAGCCAGGATGGTTTCAATCTTCTGACCTTGTGATCCACCCGCCTCGGCCTCCCAAAATGTTAGGATTACAGGTGTCAGCCACTGCGCCCGGCCTAAAGACTGATTTTTAAAATGGACCTACATAAACTACTTGTATTGAGTTCAACAGCAACAACAAAACCTACCTCCTTCAACAGGACAAGGACATGCTGCTAATAAAATATTCCACTATCATCTTTAACATGATGAAAGTTTTTGGGTTTTTTTTGTTTTTCTTGAGACAGGGTCTTGCTCTGTCACCTTGGCTGGAGTGCAGTTGTGCGAACAGGACTCACGGCAGCCTCTGCTTCCCAGGCCAATCAGTCCTCCCGTCTCCATCTCCAAAGTAGCTGAGACTATAAGCATAGCCCAGCTAATTAATTTTTTATTTTTGTAGAGTTGGGGCTCTCGCCATATTGCCCGTCCAGACTGGTCTTGAATTCCTGGGCTCAAGTGATCCTCATTCCTCAGCCTCCCAAACTGCTGGGCTTACAGGCATGATCCACTGTGTCTGGCCTGATGAAAATTTTAAATTCCAAGTTGTAATTTGTATATTGACTGTTTTTTAAAATGCTGGATTAAATCTTTTCTGCGCTCAGCAGGCACAGACATGCAGAAAGATGCTGCAGACTTACTTTTACACTGGTGAAAAGGAGACAAATGTGTTCTACAGAAGAAGGGTAGGAATTGAAATACCAAAAATACTTCATTGTAAAGGACATCAAGGAACACTGTGCCGTAACTACACTTGTATACAGATGGTTTCTGACTTAGGATGGTTTAACTTGCGATTTTTCAACTTTATGACAGGGTGAAAGTGAGATGCGTTCAGTGGAAACCCCGCTTTGCGGATCCATACAGCCATTCTGGTTTTGACTTTCAGGGCGGTGTTCAATACATTACGTGAAATTACATGAGCTAGTCAGCACTTTATTTTACATAGGTGTTGCATGAGGCAATTTTGCCCTGCCAGAGGCTAATTACCTCAGGGCTAAGTGTTCTGGGCATGTTTAAGGTAGACGGGGCTAAGCTGTGATGCTCGGTATGTTAGGTGCATGAAACGTGTTTTCAGCTTACTCTGGGGCTGTTGGGGCATAATCCATCGTAAGCTGGGGAGGACCTGTATCATTTTCAGGCATGCTTTGCTTTAATGTAAATGCTCTCTTAGGACAAGCGGGGTGACTGGGGTACTGCAAAGTTCGGTTATAAACCCAGGACCTTACCTTTGGAAGCGCTTTGGTCCTGCTGCCCTTTCTGATACATAGTGTCACGGCAAGAAGCAGGTGTCGGGGAGGCAGGCGTACAAGCCAACGTTCTGATCTTCAGAAAAACAGCCAAAAGGAATGTTTTCTTCCAAAATCCATAGGCTGGATGCCAAATTCAACAGTCATACCATTGTTTTAAACGTCTCAGAACTCCTGTTTGGAATTGCCCTCCGAATTCACAGAGGCAATCTCATATAGGTTTGTATTTTATTGATGAGGCACAGTTGTGTATTGGATATGGTGCCGTGGGGACCCGACCCAGTGCCGCACTCACATGGCCATGACTGAATGAGCCCTGGGGTAGGGGAGGGAGACAAGAATTCCACTTAGGGGTGGTGCTGGCTTTGGGGCAAAGGTTGATTTGGCCAGGCAGGGTAGGAAGCATTGAAGTCCCATGGAGACACCCTGAATGACCTTTCCAATAGAGCAGCTCAGCCTGTCAGCAAGTGCTTGCTTCGACTGTGCCCTCTATTCCCAGGGTCGTTTCTGGTTCTCTGAACACACAGGGCTACTTTGAAACTCAGGGCCTTTGCACAAGTTCTCTGTGACTCAGCTGCCCTCTCCCTTGCAGATTTCTAATTCCTCTCTCAAAATTGAGCTCAGAGGCATCTCCCCCAGGAATAAGACACCCTGCCCCCCGCAACCCTTTCCTAACCAGGGCTGGAGAGGAAACTCACATTGAGTGAGCCACCTTAGGCCGGGCTCTGTGTTAGGACTGTCTCCCTGTGACCTTGTTTGACTCCGTGACGCAGTATCATTATCCTCATTTTCCAGACTCGGAAACGAGCCACACAGCAAGCCAGGGGCAGAGCCAGAGGCAGACCCAATCTGTGCCAAGCTCACTGGGGCCCTGCCCTCTCACTCTCATGCCATTTAGGAGTTTCGAAGGCTGTCCCCTCTGCTCTGTGAATTCCGGAGCCTGGCAGCTATGGTCAGATGCTGGCCCGTCCAGGCTCGCACACAGCTGGGCTTGCTCTGGAAAGCTGGGGCTGTTGATTTGGGGGCGGCTCAGTCCCGATCCCAGTGGAGCAGAGAGGAGGTGGCTTCTTGGCCAGGAGGTGTCTCTCATGGCTAGTGGCTCTGGTGGCCACAGTTTAGATGAGAGGGGTGAGGGCCCTGGCAGTCACAGTGGGTACCCCCCTCACCCCACTAATGGAAATGGGGCCCAACGTCTCTAACACTTCTCTCCTGGGCCTCCTCTCTCAGCTGCAACCAGAATCATGTCTCCCTGCCCACCCCTCCTCAGCACTGTGTGACCCTGCAGTTCCCGGCTCAGAATCACAGCTCTGGCTCCACTGGAGTCCTACTGTGTGCTTTTCTTTCTTTTTCAATGGTTCTCTATGCAAAAGTACTTTTGATTAAATGAAATATGTGATAACACTATAAAATTTTATGGGAGTGAATCAAACTATTTTGGGTATCATAGTTGAGGAAGTTTTTTTTAATTAAAAAAATCAGAAAACAATTTTTTTTTGCCTTTTCTTACCAGATTTATAAAGACGTGAACCTCTGTAAGTACCAGATAAAGTCGGAGGCAAATCCCAACAAGTAAAATGAACAGCCCCTACTGTTTCTGCCAGCGGCATCTTCCTCATGGTGGTTTCAGTTCTATCATTCATCCTCACCTCGCCTCTCAGGGCTGTCCTGGAAGGTCCTGGAGGAGCCTGACCAGCCGCCGTGTTCTTCCAAAGGGCGGTGTGGAGGCCAAGGCAAGCAAGGTGTGCTGGATACAGAGGGTCCCAGTCCCCCCAGGCACCTTTCATGACCCCATGCCTTGCAAAGAGTGACATTTTACCACGATTCTCTTGAGTTAAATTCCGAGATGAACACAGCAGGTGCACAATTCCAAGTGTGTTTAAAGTAGCTGGTGAGCGTGTGTTAATACAGCTTCCTTACAGGTGTGCATTTTCAAAGACGCAAAGCCCCAGGCCAATAGGGTGGTGTCACCAGCTCCAGGGCCAGGCTCGTGGGTTTCTATCTACTCACAATAGATAGAAACTCTCGCTGGCATCACTGTGCTGGCCAAGCAAGACCCCCCAACCCCCAACCCAGTCCACTATAGAGAGATCCAAAATGCAGTGACCCGCAGGAGCACTCCTTCAGCTGGAAGCCAGGGGGCAGCTCAGAGGGCTCGGCCGGAAGCGGGGCGGGGGGGGCGGGGGGGGTGGGGGGGTGGGGGGGGTGGGGGGGTGGGGGGGCGGGGCAGCTCAGACGGCTCAGCTTTGGCCTTTTGGGCCGTTGTACCACCTGAAATAGTCCTGAAAAATATCTGGATACTTCTTTGAAGCACTGGGACTGTTTCTTTTCAATAAGCACTTTTTTTTCTTCATTCACATTTTTATTCCACTTCTGAATATTTGTATAAATGAGTAAATGGCTGAACCACATTCCAAGCCACAATCTTATTTTAAATACTGATGAAACCTGGTTGTGATGAGCAAAAATAAGAACATTCTATATACACATGCCCCACATACTCTTTTTTTTTTTTTAGACACAGTTTTGCTCTGTTGCCAGGCGCCAGGCTGGAGTGCAATGGCACGATCTTGGCTCACTGCAACCTCTGCCTCCTGGGTTCAAGCAATTCTCCCACCTCAGCCTCCTGAGTAGCTGGGACTACAGACGTGCGCCACCGTGCCCAGCTAATTTTTTTATATTTTAGTAGAGACGGGGGTTTCACTATGTTGGCCAGGATGGTCTCGATCTCTTGACCTCGTGATCCACCCATCTCCACCTCCCAAAGTGCTGGGATTACAGGCATGAGCCACCGCACCTGGCCCATACTCTTAAGATGTTAAACAGTACCATGTTCCCCTACCTGTCTAACCATATGCCAAAATGTTGCCTGTCAATGTCCGTGAATTTTAACTGACATATAATTCCATTTCAATGTCACATTATTAATCCCATAGTGAAAGAAATGTTTCTAAAACATGAAATTCTTTGAACAATTAGCCTGCAGTGTTTATAAAGGCCCCCAGTCCCTCCCTTATCAAATGTTTTGGGGCCAGGTGTGTTTCAAAATTCAAATCTTGTTGAATGTTAGAAAGATCATATAGTACCTTATATTTTGTACATGGGGCAGGGCCAGTAATCCAGTCAATAATGCTACAGTAGAATGTATGCAAATCCATACCAAGTCAAACACTTAGAGATACAAATAGGCTCATAGCTTTTCAGCTGGGTTTTGACACCACATAAGGTCAAATGAGTCATGAAAACCTTTTCAGAGGTCGTTGATTTTGATTTTTTTTTTTTTTTTTTTTTTTTTTTCAGGCAGAGACTTGCTCTGTTGCCCAGGCCGGAGTGCAGCGACATAATTTCAGCTCACTCCCACCTGTGCCTCCTGGGTTCAAGTGATTCTCCTGCTTAAGCCTTCTGAGTAGCTGGGACTACTGGCATGCACCACTATGCCTGGCTAATTGTTGTATTTTTAGTAGAGACAGGGTTTCACCATGTTGGCCAGGCTGGTCTCAAACTCCTGGCCTCAAGTGATCTGCCAGTCTTGGCCTCCCAAAGTGCTGGGGTTACAGGGGTGAGCCACCATGGTAGGTTTGCTTTTGGAATTATTTATACATCTAGGCACTGGAGGTCCAGCTTTTGACTTCAAGGAGCTGCTTGTAATCTGCTTGGGATGGGTAAAGCTGAGTTACCCGGCCACCTGTGAGGCTGGGCAGTGTCTGATTAGGAACCCAAGGCTGTTCCCGGCCCTCTCCTGTTGCCTGGCTCATGCATATGCTGTGGCTGGTACAATTACCATGCAGGGAGGCAGGGGCACGACGCAGGGAAGGAGTTTGAAGCTTGGGGCAGGTAAGGGTGTGGCAGCATGGTTGGACCATGGAATCCAAGCTCGGGGGCTCTTGGCCCCATCCTTTGTCCCGTCACCATGCTGCACATTGCTACTGCTGAGCCTTCAAGGTCCTTTCTCATAAATGAAATGGGGTGAGAACATGAGCTTTGGGATTCGATATTTCTTATGAACTTAGAAGAACTAGGGTAACTCTGTGGTTTCATGTGCTGTAGAATTTCCAGGAAGGAAGAGAGGCCTTTATTTGCTGACATGGAGGAAGATATTTGTGGACGAAATGGGTGGGATTAGGAAATATACTCAACACCTAATCAAAATGGTCCAGTGGTTTAGCGTTTCTGAAAAAGAAAAGAGAGAAGAGGATGACATTCCTCTCCCTCCTTCCACTCTGCACCTCTTCCTTCCCTCCCTCTGGCAAGATTGTTAGGCTGGACCAACTTCTTAGCAAATTTGTGGTGTGGTGGGGAAGGCCGCCAGGTCCCCTAGTGGCTCCATCCTAAGGTCTCCTGGAGTTTAGAAGACATACCCCACCTGGGGGCTCTTGGATAGCCTTGCTCACTATCGCCTGAATGCAAACACACCCAACTCTTCCAGAATGCATCCTGCATGGGTCCTCCTTGGTCCCTCTCTTCTGCAGCTCACCAGCCATGAGCCCTGTTCTCACGTGTGTATCCTCTACAGGCTTCTCCTCGAAACATCTGCAGTCCTCCAGCCTGCAGGCTTTATAGACCACTCCATTTCACGTGGAAAACAGCAAGCTCAAGGAATGTACCTGCATGAAGGGTCATTGCTGTGGTCAAGCCTGGGGGCAGATAGGGCTCCTGGGGTCCCCTCAGCTGAGACCTGACCTCGCTGCTTAGATGCAGGAGTCAGAAGCTCTCCCAGTGACCCTAAAGTGTAGCTAGAATCGAGAGCTATGCCTGGTCCAGCCCCTTCCCCTGTTGGTTTCCCGGTCTCTGGCTTTCCCAGAGCCACCCAGCTGGATGATGGGAAGTCAGCTTCCGGCTGCAGGTGTCCTGATTCTGCAGACCTGTCCCAGGCCCGACTGAGTCATGTACTGACTGTGAGCAGCTCCTTTAACCCTGCCCTGGACTACTCACTGGCTGGTGGCCTCTGCGGTCCACAGGGCTAAGGTTTCTCTGCACAGCTGGATTATCAGCGTCCTGAGGGCAGAGGCCAGGCTGTCCCTTTCTCCGACCCCCAGCCAAGAGACAGACCTCTCCATGGTGACTGACTGTCCCCTTCTTTCCAGTGCAGGGACTACCGGGGCGGTGTGCTGGCTGGGGACCTCTGCGAGGACCTGTGTGTGGCGGGAAAGCTGCTGTTCCAACGCTGCCTGCACTACAACAGGGGCAAGAAGGTGCTGCAGGCTGACTGGCGGGGTCGGCCCGTGGTCCTCAAGTCCAAGGAGGAGGACTTCTCCAGCTTCCCGCCCCTCGGCCTGTTGGAAGGGGAGGGTGGCCAGGACGTCCCCGAGGCGGAACTCCTCCTGATGGTGGCTGGGGAGGTTAAGACCGCCCTGGGCCTGGAGCTGTCCAACAGCAGCCTGGGGCCGTGGTGGCCAGGCAGGTGGGGCCCTCGCTGGCGGGGACAGCTGGCCAGCCTGTGGGCCCTGCTGCAGCAGGAGGAGTATGTCTACTTCAGCCTGCTTCAGGACCTCAGCCCCCACGTGCTGCCCGTGCTGGGCTCCTGCGGCCACTTCTACGCCGTGGACTTCCTGGCTGCGGGCAGCCCCCACCACCGGGCTCTTTTCCCCCTGGACCGGGACCCGGGTGCCCCTGGGGGTGGCCAGGTCAAGGCCATCAGCGACATTGCGCTCAGCTTCTTGGACATGGTGAACCATTTTGACAGTGACTTTTCCCACCGCCTCCACCTCTGCGACATCAAGCCGGAAAACTTTGCCATCCGCAGTGACTTCACAGTAAGTGGTGCACGGTGGGTGTGTTTATGTGTGAAGAACGGAGCTCTCAGGTCTGGTGGGAAGGGAATGAGAGGGTTTCTGAGCTCCTGGCCTGACTTAGCAAATCACTGTCGCTTCTGTAGTCTCAAAGAACTCAGAGAGCTCCCACTCACCAGACCGCTTCCTCTTGGATGTTAGCAAGGAACAGACGCATTTGGAGTGAGGATTTGAATGGATGGAGCCCACTGTGGGAGGCAGAGGGCCAGGCCAGGTTCGTCCTCCCAGAGGGCTGTTATGGTTCCTTCACCTGAGCCCCATGGCTGCTTTGAGTAGCCTCTCTTGCGGGTCTGTTTACCTTGAGCAGAAAATAGTCTGCAGGAGGTGAGGGGCTGCAGAGGGTGATGAGGGAGGGTGGCCTCTGGTGTGGGGGTGCTGTTCTCAAGCGGCACATGCTCTGTGACCCGGTGGTTTTTCTGGAGAGGTTCCAGTTAGTTTCCATTCCCTATGTAAGACTTCTAGAGGAACAAATGGAGCTTTGTGCCTTCCGCAAGGGAAAGACCCGCCCAGGTAGAAATATCTGCCACTGCGCCACGGGGCACATGCGTGTTCATCTCCTGCCCAAGGGCCCGCAGCCGTGTGAGAACAGCAGGAGTGGAAAAGCAGCAGTGGGAGCCTCGGTGTCTTCATGTAACACAGACCCCTCTCCCTTTACCTGGCTGGGCGAATACTGATGTGTCAGAATAATGCTGCAATGTTCCCAGTGCCCTCATGCTGTGCCAGGCGCTGGGACCCTCCGACAGGAAGTAGCAGTAGGGCTGGCAGGGATGCTACGGGTGCAGGATGGGTTTGGGGAAGGTGGCGTGCTCTGCTTCCCACCTGCTGTAACAAGTTCATTCCTACACGGTCAGTGCTGCCAACCGAACAGCCAGACCAGATTAGCTCCAGTCACTGGGGCCTGCTGGTCACTGTGGGGCCTGGTTCATGGCAGGGTCATGCTCTTCATCATGGCTGTAACATAAAGGGACAAAAACCAGGCACAGTTACTGTCAGTCATGGCCTCCAAGGCAGGCGGCACAGGAGTGGCATGGCCTTCTGAAAGCGGCTGGAAAACTAGATCTGCTGCCAGTGCAAATCCCTTCTCCAACCACGCCCTCATCCCTGTGAAGGGCATCGTACCTCTCACCTTCAGTGCTCTGTCCTAATGCCACAAGCCGGGGTGCCTCTAAGTGTGGCAGGGAATGAGCTAGGAGGTTCTGGGAGGTTCCAGGGGGTCTGTGTGCTGGGCTGGGAGCTCCAGGGAAACTCAGCTCCGTTTGCAATACTCTGAGTGCCATGTGCATCTCCCAGACACTGTGCCGATATGTGTGTGGCTGGGAATGACCCACAGGCACACTGAGGCCTTGGGGAGGAAGTCAGGGAGTAACCACGAACAACCCCCCAGCTCCGGACAGCTGCGGGCCAGTTCTTGTCTCTCAGCCACTCCCTTCTTCCTCCGGCAGGTATCAGTAAGCATCAGTGAGTGGGATCCAGCAGGTGCCGTAATTGTTGAGGGAATTTCGAGGATATCGAGGGAATTTCGAGGATATCTGCTTCCTGAAGGAGCTGGGGCTGATGGGGTCTGTGAGGCCGAGTGTGCAACATCAGATGCTTTTATCTACACACTTGTCGATTGTCCAGAGACTGGTTTGTGGGAACCACCTAAGTTGTGCCTCCAATACCTTGCACACCATCAGCACAAAACATCTGTTCAATGAAACCATGACTGTGCAGCCTACGCCCAGCCCTGGACTGGGTTTAGTTGGCTGGTGCTGCACTGCTCAGCGCTGTTACTTCCACTGCAGCCTTGGCTTGGGTGGGAATAGGGAGGGGAGGACGGGAGTCGTCCTGTTCACCAGTCCTGCTGTTCTGGACCCTTCTTGCAGAACCTGGGGTTTAAGGAGTTATTTTACCCAAGCTTTTACAGCTTTTGAGTGAAAACCAGCAGTATCTGCCTCACCAGAGAGCTCATTAGAAATGCAAATTCTCAAACGCCACCCCAGACCTGCTGAATCTGAAACACGGGGGATGGGAGCCAGCAATCCCTGTCTTTAAAACAAGCCTCCTAGTTGATTCTCCTGTGGGCTCAAGTTTGAGAGATGGAGAGCTCAGAGTCCAGCGGGTGGGTCCTGCCTTTGAGCCAGGTTGCTGGGCTGCCCCTGAGGAAGGAAGGGGTGCCTCCCAGCGGATGCCCACTTGCAGATCTTGAGGGTGTGCCCAGTGGCTGTAAGTAACTAGGAACCATCACGACTTCATGATCCCAAACTACTGCCCCCCAGTACTCTTTGCCAGCAGATGGTTTCCTACTGCAGGCCACACTTTCTGGTGAAGAATGAAATAATTGTTGTTCATTTTCCTATTCTGATGCCAGGAGGAAGTTTGAAGAAGATGAGGCAAGTTGGGTAATTTCATGCAGGAAGGATTTTATGATTCTACTGATATTAAGAAACATGATGTATGTTTTTCTGTTCTTTTTTTTAAAAAAATACTGTTCTTATTTTAGGTGCATAGGGTCACGTTTATAAGAGCTGTAATCCATGGTAGACCTCATACAGTAAAAATTAAAAAATAAATCTGGCTCTCCTTGGGAGATGAGAAGGAAACTATCAGAATTGGGAAGGAGAAGTTGCAAGAAGCTAAAATTCTAATTAGGGGCGGCAGGGGGGCTGGGGAGTGTGCCTGTAGAAAGAAGAGTCGTAGCCCCAGTAATGAATGATAAAGACGGGAGAGTCATTAGCATAGCCCTTCTTCATTCTTAGTGTGTTAACCAGGGCAAATAATGAAATCAGCTATTTGTTTTGGCTAAATAATGGGATAGGAAATATTAAAATGAGAAGTTGTAGTGCCCGAATTAGTGATTAGGCAAAATCCCTTAAATGGAGAAAAGGCCTGTATTGTTTTTTTCATTTTTCTCCACATTGTTTGAAATACAACTCCATTTTACTAAACAATCCCCAGGAAACTTCATTGCCTTTAGCATTAATCCTGAATGAAAAAATAAAACTAAAACCCAAACCAAAATGTGCCTCCCAAACTGCATAGCACTGAGGAGGAATACCAATGAATGCAACGCTGTTTGAAACACTCCCAAAGGAGAAGGAAAGGCTGCCATTTCCATGCTGACCTGTGAAGGCTTGTGAAATGCCACAGACTCCATCGAATTCATCAACTTTCCTAGTGGCTGTTTAACGCCCGAAGCTGTAAACGGCTTGATTTGGGCAGATTCCAGGTTTTTTCAGGTTTGAGCTCATCTGTTTTTGTTGTGGCATCCAGGTGACGGAGGAAGAGCTGCATATTTTAGAAGTTCTTCTTTTTCTGTTTTTGAAGTCGATTTGGTTCAATGCCAGGGAGATAAATCTGAAGCTCCACGGGTCATCGGGTTCTCACAATGACAGGGGAACTCAGGCATGGCTCCTGTTCAGGGCCTTTGCATATCAATCTTAATTCGAGAATTTTCCTCCACTTTGTTGTCTGTCGATCCAAAACCAGCTGACTCAGGTAACAGACATGCCGTGAAGGGAACACAGGCACTGCCCACCTCAGTTCTCCCTCACACCTGGAGACCTGCCTCTCGAATGTGGATTCCTTGGATTGCTTGTATTTGTGAGGATAGATTCTCTGTATCTTAGTTTTACAGTCCTGACTCTTGAAGGTCAGAGACCAAAGTGATAAGGGAGCGGAGGGGAAATTCATTTACAAGACATCTCAGAGATCCTACAGGCAAAGCTGAGAAAATGTCTAAAGATGAAAAGTGATATTTGTGGTGACAGTTCCGAATTCCGGGCTTTCACCGTGGCTGCAGAGGTTCTTTTTGCAGTTAAAGCCTTGCAATAACTATGACAGTTGCCTGTGTAAAAGAAAATGCATGCAGACACTTTAGGGGAGCAGTCCACTTCCCAGGGCATGGCTGGGGCTTTCCTCTTGGCTCATGGGAGTTCTGGGATCACCTGTGACCTGGACAGTGGCACCTGCACGAGCTGAGCAGAAGCTGTGAACAGGCGCCCTCTCCACGGAGCTCACCAGTAGCCCTTTGATAGCCCCGTGCTCTTTTGATTACAGGTGGTGGCTATTGATGTGGACATGGCCTTTTTTGAACCTAAAATGAGGGAAATCCTCAAACAGAATTGCACAGGAGATGAAGACTGCAATTTCTTTGACTGTTTTTCAAGGTGTGATTTGCGAGTCAACAAGTGCGGAGCACAGCGCGTCAACAACAACCTGCAGGTGAGCCGAGGCCACCAGGGCTGGGGAGGGAGGGTGCTCTCGGCTGCTCCTGCCGCTAGCACTCAGATGCCCTCTGTGGAGCTCAAGGGCAACCTTGTCAGGCCATCCATCTGGCTCAGTCGATGTGGTCAATGAAGGCAGGACCGCGGGGATGGGACAGTCATGTGCTCTTTGTTGCCCTCCCCCAGGGTTGTTGATCAGGTGACCCAGGGGCATCTGTTAGGGGCGCTCCCTGCAGAGCTGGCTGCTGGGCTTCCTCTTGCCCAGGCTCCACCCCACATGTCAACAACCTCTCATGGGCACGGGCACACACACGATGAGAACTCAGAGACTAATCCACCGAAGACAAGGCTGAGAAGGGTGCGAAGCAGTCCTGAGACACTGGCCTCACTAGAGGTTGGACAGAAAGCACCATCCAGACAGGCCAGGAGTCAGGACCAGAAGGTAGTTTAGAGTGGAAGAAACGAGGCAAGTCCAGAAGATCAGCCACAAATGGAATGCATGCAGGACTCGGGCATTCGGAGGCAGCGGGCCTCAGGCTCCCTTCTGGGGTTGAAGCATCTCCCCTCTTCTGGCAGAAGCTGTTTCTTTCTGCCCTCACTGAGGCTGTCATGGAGGGTGGATGCACGTGGGCCCACAGGTGCTCGTCATAGCTGGAGGAGGCCCCACAGTGTCCAGGTGGACCTCCTCGTGGCCTGGTTGCATGTGATCGCTTACGAGGCTCTGGCTTCACACTCTCCCACCTGCTCCCCTAGTAGGCCCTCCACTGTAGCTTGTCCCCCTCCTTTCTTGAACCTGAAAGGCCAGTGTGAGTCCACTGCAGACCCAAAACGCAGGTCACGTAGGAGCAGGAGAGAGGAGCCCAGCATGGTGCTGCATCATCAGTGATGGGGATTATTTGGGAAGGCGGGGACAGGTCTGCTGTTAACCTAGCGGTCCCAGCCAGGCCAAACAAACACGCTGACTCTACTACCCCAGAGTCTACAGAAACCTTCTGGGCCAAAGAATCACTGAGTATTTCCCCTTTCAGGAAGCCTAGGAACGCGGTGGCCTTCAGAGGCGTCTCCAACCCAGCCTCTTTAATGTGGACTCACACCCTTGGTGGAGTCTGTCATGAAATCATTCTTCTTGAGCTGTGGGAAGAAGATAATTTTCACCTGGGTATCCACCACCTTGCGATCCCATCCCACAAAATGGGAGCACAAACACCTGCGCTTTGCACTATAACGAGAGGCTGAGTTTCCACCTTTTATGTAGAAAGGGCTCTTACTGATTCAGTAAGGGGCAGGAGGAACACAAAGAAAATTGGCAGAACAGTCGCCAAATACACAAATGATGAAATCCAAATGGCCAAACAATTTGGAAAAGTATTTTGTCTTACCATTCAAAGACATGCAGGTTAAAATTCAATGATGATAAATTTCACTTACTAATCGGGAATAGTCACTGAAATGGATTAGTTAACAGTTGAGGCTTCAGGGAAACGGAGAAGTGTCTATATTGCTAAGGTGATTGTGAATCGCTTCTCTCTTGAGGGTGTGTGGCTGTTAGACATAGCCCTGCTCTTTAGTTGGGCAATTTTATTTGTGCACATATCTGATTATTGACTTTGAATAAAGTCCTAGAAATGAAATTACACTTTTTATTAGGATATGAGAAACTATGAAGCATCATTAGGTGAAAAAAAATGCAGGTTACAAATCAGTCTTTACAATACCATCCTGTTTTGTTCAACAGTATATGATCCCTTCTATCCCAAAATGTCAAATATACCATTATATCCCAAAATGTCAAAAGCAAGTCTTTCTGGAAGGTAGGATTACAGATAATTTTCTTACTTGTTTACTTTTTATTTCCATTTTATTTTAGAGACAGGGTCTCGCTTCATCACCCAGGCTGCGTGCAGTGGCACAATCAGCTCACTGCAGCCTTGAACTCCTGGGCTTAAGTGATCCTCTCACCTCAGCCTCCCAAATAAATGGGACTACAGGTGCATGCCGCCACACCTAGCTAACTTTTTAATTTTTAATGTTTTGCAGAGATGTGGTCTCACTATGTTGCCAAGGCTGGTCTCAGGCTTCTAGTCTCAAGTGATCCGCCCATCTCAGCCTCCCAAAATTCTGGGATTACAGGTTCGAGCTACCATACCCAGGCTTAATTTTCTACATTTGGAATCCAAAATACCCCAAAAAATCTTGCTCTGTATAAATTTACAAATCAATAAAATGGAATAAAAGCTGTCTCAGAAATAGACCTATGAAATACAGGTATTTAGCCTCCAATAAAGGGGGCCTTTTAGACCAGGGCAGGGAGAGTGGATTGCACAGCGAGCAGTGCTGGTAAACTGGCTGGCAGGGTACGACAAACAGCATGTTAGCTCCCTACTCCTGACCCCACACTGGATTCCAGATGACTCGGATACATGAAAAGGTGAAATCCTTGAGGTACCAGAAAAAGCTGGGCGAGTTTCCAATATTATTCTAGTAGAGAAGGCCTTTGCAAGTATGAGACAAAGCCAAAGAGGAACCGTGGACAAATTTAATTATCTTTCAGAAGAAAACCCATGTTGGGTACACAAAATTACACACACACAGAGCAAATGTAAAAGTTACATGAGAAAATTTGCAAAGCGTTTGTGGTTCTTATAGACTAGGGATGCAGAGGTTGGAAGGGGGCTCCTTCCGGCTGCTGGGGCTCATTCTCCCGGGACTGACTTCACCATGGGGAGACCCACTTTCCAGAGGCAGCATCTAGTGACTGGTTCAAGAGAGTGAACCAGACACCAAGCCCCGTGTGCCTCACTAAGGGACAACTCCACAGGGACCCCCCAGCCCCACACATTTGCTTCTTCCTCAGTTCCAGAAAGTATGGTTCTCAAGGACAGGCCTCAAAGAATCCCTGCCTGCAAACCTCTCTTTGAGTCTACTTCCTGGGGACAAGAGCAATGTCCTTAATATATAAAGAGCATCACAAATGAACACAACAAAGGCCAAACATAGAAACTTGACCATTCATTGAAAAGGAAGCACCAATAGCTCTCAAACTAAGAAAAATGCAAATGAAACCATTTTCACCCATCTGTTGGCAAAACGAATCTGTGACACTGGTGTTGGAGAGGCTAAGGGAGGACAAGCATTCTTGGATACATTGCCAGGGAGTAGAAATTAGTAGAAATTTTGTGGAGTCAATTTAACATATCTATCAAAACAAAAGTGTACATGCCCTTTGACCCGGAAATCCCATTTCTAGAAATGTAGTCACATGCACAAAATGCAATAGCATATATCTACAAGACATTTATAGCAGCATTGTTCATAATAGAAAATGTTATTATGCAACCTCAATTCCATCAATAGGAACTGGTTAAATAACATGATACATGCACACATTTCACAAGTGGCCATTCAATCACATGGAATATCCTGATAAGAACTGGCTGCACGAGGTGGCTCATGCCTGTAGTCCCAGCGCTTTGGGAGGCCAAGGTGGGTGAATCGCTTGAAACTGGAGTTCAAGAACAGCCTGGGCAACATGGCAAAATCCTGTTCTCTGCAAAAAATACAAAAACTAGCCAGGCATGGTGGCACATGCTTGTAGTCCCAGCTACTCAGGAGGCTGAGGTAGAAGGATCGCTTGAGTCAGGGAGGTTGAAGTTGCAGTGAGCCAAGATGGCACCACTGCATCCCAGCCTGGGTGACAGAGTGAGACCCTGTCTCAGAAAAAAAATCAATTTGGAGGGATCTCCCTCATATAAATGGGGGTGGAAGTTTGAGAGCAGCGGGTGTATTATACTACCTATGTGTAAAAGAAAAACGGAATGCGCACGTCAGGCTGTCTCCTTCTCAGAGCGGGAGCTGAGCGGCCGGGTGGGGTGGAGCCCGAGACTGCAGTCTGGCCTTAAGAACATTTTAGAATTTGCACATGAAAATGTCTTCTCTATTAAAATTTAAAAAAGCAGACACAATTAGGTTTTGAAAAGAATCCTTGCCTTTGCAGGGATTGTGAAATGGAAGTGGAAGTTTTTGTCCTCTGTGAAGCAGTGGCTCTCTACCATGGAGCTGTTTGTTCATTGAATCTGATACCGAGTGTGATGCAGAGAAATCGAGCACGAGGAAGCATGCAGCTCCCAGCTCATTTCTCCCAAGGGTGGGAAGCTGGAGGACCTATAAAACCAACAACATGTTTACACTGAGAAATTTCAAGAGATCCTCAGCGTCACTGGATTTCATACCCGATTAGAATGAAAGAGAGTGGCTAAATCTTACGTCTAGAATAACACGTTTCACAGAGCCTTAGAAAAGCCTTATGCCGGCAGCATGTTCTCTCAAATACACCTTTTTTTCCGTGAGCCTTAAAGTGCGATACAGGCATCACTCAAGTTCACACACTTCTCCCTCACACACTGGCCCTTCAGACGACCTGGTCAGGTGGTCATCGTGGTCACTAGGGCCGGCTTGTGGATAAGAAAGCTCACCTCCAGGTGGTGATGGCAAAGCTGGCCTCCCTCAGACCTGCAGAGGACCAGCTCTTTCTGCAGCAGTGACTGCCTGTGACTTCTGCTTCCCTTCCTCCCTAGAAATGTGTCCAGTCCTTTCTCAGTGTCACCCAGGACTTCCTCCATCTGCTGGGGGGCTGGAAAGGGAACTTCCTGTCTCACGCCGAGGTCGGCTCCTCCTCTAGGAGGTGTCGTTTGTTCCTGGTGCTGAAAGGTTTAAGCTGCAGAAGTGAACGCACGTTTCAGAATCGGATGGTCTCTGAATGGCGCTCCCTGAAGGACGGGGGTGGGCTGGGAGGGAACTGAGATCTGTTTCAGAACCAATCCTGGGCTTGGGAAGCTTTTAGGAGGATTTGCTGCCCTAAATTAACTGCCCACCCTTCTTTCCCTCAGGTCATCTGTGACAAAATATTTCGCCATTGGTTTTCAGCACCTCTCAAGAGCTCTGCCGTCTCTTTCCAGCTTCAGCTGCAGTTACAGGAGGCGGTACAGGAATGTGCAGACCCTGTGGTCCCCAGCGGGAACACCCAGAGAGCAGCCCCCAGCATGTTCTGGAAGCTTCGCAGACTCCTCCAAGCCACACTGAGGGAGCTGCAGGAGGCAGAGAAGTAGCCACTTTCTGGCCTTAAACAAGCTCACAGGAAAAGACAGAGCTTGATGGATTTCTTCTGCCATCGTTTTAAAGATGAGCCATTTCCCTGTGCAAACCAGCGATCTCTGGGGTGGTGTTCTGGCCTCCACAGTATGGAGTGCCAAGTGCTGCTGCCAGAGACGTGCCTCCCTTGATCTGGTCCTGCCCTGGCCTCTGACCTGTTGCCTTGTGTAAAATGAGATGAGGGAGTGGGTGGGGTACAGAGCATTTTACTTCAGCGCTCTCTGTCAGAAGACACAAACCTGTGTGCAGTTGCTGAATGCAGAGAGCACTTGTACCTGGTTGTCCCAGCAGAGTTTCAGCTGTTCTTTCCTATAAATCATTACCACATTAAAGTGTGTGTGCATGCAAATGAGCATGTGAGCATATGTGAGCGTGCACACATGTGCCCATGAGTGTCTGCATGTGTGTGTGTGTGCACAGGTGAGTGTGCTCATGAGGCATATGTGCGCCTGTGTGAATGTGTATACGACTGTGAATGGGTGTGTACACATGAGTGCACAGGTCAGCATGTGTGTAAGTGTGGGCACATGTACATGACTCTGAGTGTGAGCAGGTGAGTGTGTTGGGGATGTGTGTTAGGGTGGGGAGTGGTGCTTTCTCTAGTGTGTCCTCTGGAACAGCTTGTCTACCTGGCAAAGGAGTGTGACCTTTCTTTTGGAATACAATAAAAAAATACATCTTTAGGGAATGTAATTTGCATTGCAGAGAGTGTGTAACGGCTGGCAGCTTATAGTAGTTTTCATTTTGTGGGATCCATCAAAGTTATGGATGGGGCTTTCGGGAGCCACGTACTTTATACAGCTTCCCCTGGGCAGGAATTGTAGGTTGGCTTGATGCAGCCATTGTCTTCCCACTCGAGAGAAAATCGAAGTAGAGCGAATGCCGAGGTCAGCTTTGGCTCCAGGCAGGACCAGAGACCCACACCTTCCTTTTGAGGGATTGCAGACCAAGTGATAGGCATCAACTCACACTGCAGCATGATACGCTCACCAGTGGTGATCCCAAGGAAGCTTTTCCAGCAAAAAACAGATGGGGCTCGGCCCTGTGGAGCCAGTGAGCTTTCACTTAAAGGGACCTGGTTTCTACTTACACCTGTGACCCACGAGTGCCCAACAAACCAACTGATCACCCCTTTTTAGAACTCCCATGAAAAGGGAAATTGAGAAAGATGGGAGAATCAGGAAATCATGTTGGTGGGTGATACACTGGAGAAGACATATTAATCCGACGTTTTAAAAGTCACAAATCAACACATTCCAAATGATCTCTTATCCTGGCCTGCAACCCCTTTCTAAACCTGGGAAAGGGGGGTGCCTTCTTCCGTACTTTGGGGTCACCTTTACTGACTCTGCCCCTCAGGGCACTCTGAGAAATGATGTGTGGGGTTAGGTTGATCAGAGGCCCCAGCTGTAAATTCTGCCTTCCCCAAGGACCTGTTGGAAGGCCAGCGGCCAGCTGCTATTCTTATCCATCACCACTGGGGATCTTCCAAATGACACGGAGTTCCACAGAGGGCCTCCTCTCATCACGGACAGGAAGACTGGCTTTGCAATTGTATTCTAGCAAGAAGAAAAAACCCACGTCAGCCACCCCGTGGCACAAGTAAATTAAAACCAAAGTTCCATGGTGAGGCCTAGGACTAGTGGATTCCACAGGAAAGGGGGCTCTGGGCTGTCGGGCAGAGGCTCCTTTTCTTCCCAGTGCTGCACTGGGTGTGTTGCCTTTCTGTGGTAGTCAGGGGCATACTTTGGGTGATGTTCACCTTCTGGGCAGGTTCTCTACAAGCACAAAGGTTTACAGGAAGATGGGTGTGAGATGGAGGGAGGGAGGGAAGGAGGGAAGCCACCCAGCGTTGCCCTCTGTGGCCTTTAAACAGTGGGTTTTGCTCTGGGAGGTCAAGTGGGCCTCTCCAGGGTGGACTCTGGGGTGCCAGCCATTCGTTAGTGGCCTGAGCTCACTGACCAGGCAGCAAAGCCAGCCTGGAAAAGGGAAAAAATTAGTTTTCCTTTCAACCAAAATGGAAAGACATGTTTTTGTTTACTACGGAGACTACGCAACATATAATTACCCAACATGATCGTGGTTTTATTGCTGAAAGGGAGCTGTTTTCTCTCTCCTGTTATGTTTGGTTACCCAGTTACACACACACACACCCTTTTCCATCCTGGCCTGGGAATTCCCATAAGGGCAGCAGCTCTTAAATTGTGGTGAAGCTTAGTTTGGTTTATAATTTTGAAACCTTGCAAAATAATGCTTTTATATAATGTAATAAATTAACACTGTGTATATCAATATTTGGTATTTTGAATATGGCAAATGAGTTTCTTCTGGCACATCTAATTGAGCAACAACCCCACTCACAGGGGAAGATGTCTCCCTAGATGATTTCTATGATTGGTTATAATAACACATGGCAGACAGAACACTCTCGGAGATGATTTCTATGATTGGTTATAATAACACATGGCAGACAGAACACTCTCGGGGACAGGTTGATGTGATCTAAGAAGGATTACAAAGTGAACTCATCAGGCTCAGGCTATTTCTCTTTAAGTTTTATCCAAATGAAGGCAAATGGTGCTTTATTCATCTCCAGTTCTTCATCAGGATTCCTTTGCCACAATTTACCCAGATAAATGGTAGTTAAAATGTCATTTGATGAAAAGAAAGAATTCCATAATTGTGTACTCTATTGGTCTACAGCTGACAAACCCTAACACGTTGTGGTCTGTGTAGAAACTGTAGGGGCTCAGGCTTGTGGATGCCTGGACTGGTCAACAAGTCAGTTGGCCAACATCAACTGGCAATGCCACTTAACGTCACAGACGTTCACAAACACTGCCAATATTGCTAAACCCTCCTCTCAATTCTCATCTCATATGAGGCAAATAAAAGCTAAGAGTCCAGAGACATGCTGCCTCCTAGAAGCCCACCAGGCTTAGCCTCCCATACCTCCTGGCCCACCCTAAAGCCCAGCCTGCTCAGCCTTTCTAGAGTATCTAAGATGAACATCCAGGACATTGCCTTAAGAGAATGGAAGAATTACTATTTTTAAAACTTGATTTGGAAGCTGTTCGTTGAATAGCAGTAGGTGGAGGAGTTTGGTTGAAAATTTTTTAAACCAATGAAAGCATGAAGATGCTCTTGTGTTCACCACTCTAGCCCCTGTGGTTGGCAAACAAATGCCACCTTGGCTCTAACATCTGTTAGTTAGATATTAACTAACAGGGAAAACAGAGCTACGGAAAGAAGTGCCCCCACCTGGTTCACCTTCCTGTGCTGCTTCTCCTTAAAACCTGCCTTTTACTTCTGTTCCTTTAAAAAAAACAATCTGTTACAGCTGAAGCTGATGGAGTTGGCCATTGATTTTCATTTAAAAACTTACCTCCCAGAGTCTGCTCCTCACCTTCTAAATCCGGGATAACCACCTCCACCGCAGCCTGTTGTGAGGATTTAAGGCAATGATGTGCACCAAGCTCGTGGCACGGGGCCTGGTGCAGAAACAGGCACGGGAATCTTCCACAAATGCCAATGGAAGGACTCCAGGTAGGGGACCAGCTTCGGAATCCCACGACACCAGCACTCTAGCTCAGGAAGACCCAGCGCTGGGTTTTAACTCCGCACGGAGTTGTGCCTGGAGCTACTCTCTGGATGCTGGTCTTGGCTAAAAGCTTCATCCTGGGTTTCCTTGGTGACTTAAAGCAGCGTCCCCAGCCTTTTTGGCACCAGGGACTGGTTTCACGGAAGACAGTTTCTCCATGGACAGGGTGGGGAGGGGGTTGGTTTTGAGATGATTCAAGCGCATTACATTCATTGTACACTTTATTTCTATTATTACATTGTAATATACAATGAAAAAATTACATGACACACCATAATGTAGAATCAGTGGGAGCCCTGAGCTTGTGTTCCTGTAACTAGATGGTCTCATCTGGGTTGATGGGAGACAATGACCCATCATCAGGCATTAGATTCTCATAAGGAGCACGCAACCTAGATCCCTCATATGTGCCGTTCACAATAGGGTCCGCGCTCCTATGAGAATCTAATGCTGTGGCTGATCTGTCAGGAGGTGAAGCTCAGGTGGTGACGTGAGTGGCGGGCAGCAGCAGTAAACACAGATGAAGTTCCACTCACTCATTCACTGCTCGCTCCTGTGGGGCAACCCAGGTCCCAACAAGGCCCAGACCAGTCCTGGTTCATGGGGAGCTGGGGTTTGGGAACCCCTGAATGGAAGGAGACCAGAGAGTAGGTACAACTGGACGCTGCTCTCAGCGGACACTGACATCCTCAGCCAGCTTCTGTTGCTGGGCCCCAGCACGTTTTAAGGCTAGATGTTGACAAATCACAAAAGTTGGGTATTATTGGTTGATTCTGTTTCTGCCTATTTAATAGAAGTGGGAGACATAGATCTTATCAATTCGCATTTCCACGTCACTGGTGAGGCTGTGCTCGTGTATTAGCTACATGTCTGCTTTTTTGGCGAATTGTGCACATACTTTGCTCATTGTTCACTAGGTCGTCTTTCTAACAAATGATTAATCCGGTATATATGCTGCAGACACTTTCTTCCAATGCATGGTCTGTGTAGTTACTGACTGCCACTGTCAGCGAGGAAATGGATGACTGAAGCTGGCTACTCTTTTCTAAAAACATACTTTTGTTTTCTTTCACTGTTGAGTACACTTTAGGGTAAAAGGCTGTCTGACCGCTTTTTCCCCCAAGTCTAATGGCTTTCGAGTTTGCTTTCTAAAATGCATCCTAGAGGGCTGTCTGCTCCTGGGCCATGCCCTCTCCCGGACTGGCCACTTTGGCTTTGTGATGTGAGAATACCCAGGACTGATTTGTCACCTCTTTTGGATTCTGAAACTCGCCTGGAAGGGTTTTGATCCCCAAGGTTGGCCTTCCTTCTGCTCCTTGTATTTTGCCAGTGGGGTGTAGTTCACTATTCCTGTGTGTTGCTGAGGCTCAGCCTTTCAGGAAATCCTACAGGACACTTTGAAGAGCAGAGAAAGGTGTTTGCTGGGCTCCACTAAGTGTCCTGTCTGAGCAGCTGGCGTGGCCTGCTGGGCTGGACCCCTACCAACTGCAGTAGAGCTGGCAGCAAAGCAGCTACATTGTTTGGGGTCTATATCACGGGGTTCCTTGTCATGCCAGGAAAATTTAAGACATGGGCACACACGACGAGTTTAGGAGCAGAGGTTTAATAGATGAGAGAGAAACAGCTCTCTCCATAGAGACAGGGGTCTCCGAGCGGAAAGGACCAGCAGGTGGGCAAGGCGCCAGATTTTATCGTCTGATTTGAGGAGGTGGTGTCTGACTCAGCGCGGACTCACAGATCGACTGGATTGGGTATGACGTTTACATAGTGCATGGGGGAGGGGAAGGCTGGTCACCTCACCCTAGTCTTATTAGGCAAATGGGCTTTCCAGTGGATTGGGCCATCTTGTCTGCTCGACTGTACACGTGGCTGGCAGAGAAGGGAAGACGGAGCTGGCATCCTCAAGCCGTCTAGTCCCTAGTTCCCGCCGGCATTCACTCATGCAGCCTCCCAGCTTGCTCGTCTCTCTGCAGCTTGACTTTACAGGCTGCTAGATGCTAGAAAATGATTTGGGACTGTTTCTCATTAAAGGAAAAGCCTTACTGAGGACCCCCAGGCCCTCGCTCTCAGCCTAGGTAATTGCTTCTTAGCTCCTGTATCAGCAGGTTTGGGAGACTGAAGAAAACACCCAGAGCCAGCACAGCAGGCATAGAGTTCACTGAGAGGAACTTTTATACAGAACGACCCAGCAGTGCTGGGCTGGACAGGAGAACTGGAGTCGCTTGTGAAATGCATGCAGTTCATGGAGCACCTTCAGTGAGCGTCCTCCCACGGTCACCTTCTACCCAGCAACCTTCATTTCACCTGACACAAAGGGCCGCTATACCTGGTTTCCCATTCTGCGGTGTGGGCTGGGGGCTCAGATGTTCCTCATAGATAAGGAATGAATCTCTGGGATGGCCACTCCCAGATTCCTTGGCTCAGAACAGAACGGAGCTAAGACATCACACATCCATGGCCATTCTCAGGGTGTGTTTAAGTTATCACTGTCAAGTGTGTCTGCCACACATGGCCAGGAGTCCAGGAGCTCACAAGCAGGGCACTTCCTTCCTGTCTTCGGAGGGCTCCATGCTACAGAAACTCACCCTTCTCTGCTTCTCCTGCCTCTTCCTTGGGCTCAGACTTTTTCTTTTCCTCCTCTAATGTCACTGGCTGGGCGAGGTGGCTCATGTCTGTAATCCCAGCACTTTGGGAGGTGGAGGCAGGTGGATTACCTGAGGTCGGGAGTCCAGCCTGGCCAACATGGTAAAACCCCATCTCTACGAAATATACAAAAATTAGCTGGGTGTGGTGGGGCATGCCTATAATCCCAGCTACTCGGGAGGCTGAGGCACAGGAATCACTTGAACCTGGGAGGCAGAGGTTTCAGTGAGCCGAGATTGTGCCACTGCAGTCCAGCCTGGGCGACAGAGTGAGGCTCTGTCTCCACAAAAAAAAAAAAAAGAAAATTGAAAACATTGAAAAATTAAAAAAGTTACTGGGATCCATTGTGTTTCCCACGTCTGGTGGTTGAAACATGAACTCCGAGATGAAACCTGAAATCTTTTCTCAGCAGCACCATCCAGCAGTTTAGTGGCACTGGGCAAGTGACTTAACCTCCCTGTGCCTTAGTTTCCCCATCTGTAAGTGCATTAATAATTTTAATTGCCCTATCACACAGGGCTGTTGTGAGGATTTTCTGGGACAGGGCACATATTGAGAGAGGGCAGTAACTGACTATAAGCTATTTTCAGCCACAAGGTTGGCTTTGGTGTGGGAAGTAGTCTCTCCTGCTTCTATTCCTGACCCCTTCTCACTGCATCCTTAAACTCCTTTCTTGGCACAGACTCTTTGTTCAGTGATCTCACGCTGCAGTGACAGCCCCATCCCCAGCCCTCTGGAAGCCGCATCACACAGGGTGAATCCCAAGGGGCTCCAGCTGATGCAGGAGGCTCCTCAGCCAGCAGAGTTTGGGCCCCACCTCTCATCTCAGGGAAGAGAGCCTTGGGGGTGGGGGAGCCTGGCACACGTCTGTCTATCATATTCCACAGGTGATTCTGATGCACATTGCCTGTCTGGGACCTGCTTCCCTGGCTCACAGCATGGTGGGCTCTGCTGTGCAGCTGTGCGCCTCAGAGAAACTTCTGTCTGTGCAGCTGAGAACTGGTCAGTGCAAGAGCTCCTGGCTCCTGCTTGACCTCGAGCAGCTGAGGTTAGCAGATGGGCAAAGGCTGCGGTTCCTCTCAAGTGGAGGAGGTTGCTTGTTGTAGATGTCATTTGCCCTGTGGGCAAGAGCCAGTAGTCCCCGATCGACTTGGGCAGCAGAGTGGAGGGTTTCCCTGCAGAAGCGCTTTGCCAGCCTGCACTCACTAGGTTCATTTCTCTCTCCCTCAGCTCCTTGCTGGGCCACCTTGGCTGCTCATCCTTGGAGATGGGCAGGTCAGTGTCCCACAGTGACCACAAAGCTTCATCACTCCAAGCAGGTTTAGAAAGATGTTCCCAGATGGGCTCAGGGAGGGAGGACCATGGGCTGAGGCCTGAATACATGAGATGGACCAGAGTACAGTTGTGGGAGAGACCTTGGGGTACCTGATAGAGACCCTGCCCCTGATATGAGGGGGCCACGGCTCTCAGATTCTGTTTGGAGGCCAATGGAAGCCACATGCCGGAGAAGCCCTGTCTTATTAGGGAAGGTGCTGTCTTTGAAAGAAAAATCAATACCCCTGAACTCATTAGCCAGCAAGTCACAGACATTTAGAACAAGAGGCTTCAGCTAACACAGCTAGTGTGGAAAGGGCAAACAGGGAAACCTATTTATGAAAACTTAAAATAGTTCACCCGAGTTGTGAGAGCTACAAACTTTAATTCACTGTGGCGGCTCAGAAATCCCAGAAAAGAAAAGCAACATCTCTACTAAGAACATTTTATAGCCTGGAAAAAATAAATAATCTTCATAGTAATGTAATTTATGCAGCCTCTTGGGAGGAAAATGGCCAAATTCTTAAATGCTTCTTAATAGTATAATTTCAGAAGTGCTATAATCTGGATCATTCAGGGGTGTTTATGATCGAGTTTGCTAAGGGAAAGAGTGTAGCAAAGGCTTGGTTGGGTCCATGGGCATTCAGGAGCAGGCTGACTTTCGCGGCTCTGACCAAGGAGGTTTTCTTTCTTACTCGTGATCAGCAATGGGACCACAAGGCCTGGCTGGACCGGGGCATCATCGATTCCAGCCGGGGCATTCCAGCCTGGCTGGACCGGGGCATCATCGATTCTCTGTTAAGGTGCTCCAGCCCGTCAGCATCTGTAGCATTGCCTCTGGTTCCCCACTGTTCTGCTCCTGCCTTAGAGCCCCATGTGCTCACTCCAGCCTGCAGGGCATTATCCTCCTCTCTGCTGACACCAGGGGAAGCAGGCGGAGAACCCAAGGCCTGAGCTTGACTACTTCTGGTTAAGAAGCCACCTCCAAATCCAACACACACACACACACACACACACACTCACGTGCACATTTGTACATACAAACACACTCGTACAAGCCCACACATGCTCACACACCATCACATTCATGCACACATCCTCCCTCTCACATGCATGCTCACACACACACACCATCACACGCATGTACACATTCTTCCTCTCACCTGCATGCTCACACACACACACTATCACACTCATATACACATCCTCCTCCTCACTTGCATGCACACATACACCAGGAATCTAGTCCCAGAACTGCTACTTGCATTGGTGGCCCTACCACCATCCGGGATTCCATGAATCAATGGCCCCCACCTCATTCTGCCTCTCTCCTTCCCACATCATGAATGATACCTGTTTACCCTTCATAACAGGACTGGCACCCATTTCACTTAAGCAACACTCCGCCCAAGTCACTGAGGGTTTTCTGTCTTTGGGAAAAAAAGGAAACCTACTTAGTAAAATTGCAGATGGTGGAGAGTCACCAAAAAAAGGAAAGTATGAGTTTTCCCTAGTACCAAAGCAACAGTGCCATCACATGTTCTGGAATAATCAGCCCTTTACAGAATTTGGGTAGAAAGCTAATAACATTAGCATCCAAGATCACTGTATAGTTCCTGACACATTGCCCTCGTCTGTTTCCCTTTGGGAGCGCTCACCAAGCTGACGGTGTGCAGTCACTGCCCATCCAGTTGTTACCTACGGACCCCCGGGCTCTCTCCCCATCACTGCCTGTGAAGTCCTATTCCATGTTCAAGGTGAAGCCAAATGTAATTTTATTTCCTAGTCTCATCCCCAGTCCCATGAGAATCAATCTTCCTTCTTCTTTGGTTCTTAACAGGCTTCACAAACTCAATTGTACAAAATGGAATGCATCAGCTCCCTAAACCAGGGGCTTCTCAGGGCTTCCAGACCCATGTCCCATCCTGAAATGGGGGGTCATCAATGCCATCCCATCCCCCCCAAGCCCATCGGTGCTGTCCAGTCCACCTGCATTCATTCACCTCCACCTGCTCTGGCCCAGCCCCACTCTCCTCTGGTACCTGGATCAATGTGGCAGCCTTGTCAACAGCCTCCACAAACACGCTCTCAGGTGGAGAAGTCCAAGGCTCTGTTCACAGCCTCCCCAGCTTCAAATCCCATTCATTTTTTCCACGTTTTTATCGAACACCTACAATGTGCCCAGCACCCTGGGGACAGATCAATGAACAAAACGGGCCAAAAATCCATGTCCTCAAAGAGCTAATGTTCCAAGGCAGGGCGATGGGTGGGCAGAAGGCAGGTGACAGCTAACAATATAGCAAACAGCAAGTTATGTTTACCTTCAGCTAAAACATGCGGAGGGCTCTGGGTGGAAGCAGAGCTGGGTGGTGGTGCAGGGGTATTGCCCAGGGAGAAGAGCGTCCAGGCAGGGGCACAGCCTGGCAAAGGCTGTGAGGCTGGACCATGGAGGTTATGAGCAGTGTGGCAGAGGAGCTCTGGAGGCTGGAGGCCACAGATGAGTGGAGGATGATGAGGAGGTCGGGGGAGCTCATCCCACAGGCTGGGCTCTCATTCTGAGGGTGGGAAGTGGAGGGGGTTTGGAGGTGTGTCGAGAACAGACCTGGGTGAGGCAAAACAGGAAGGCTTTGGCGGGGGCTCCTGGGCATGGCTGGCCCAGTGAGGCCCTTGGGGGAGTGGCAGCCTCTGCATGGAATCTGCCGACAGACCAGACATGGCCAAGAGAGGACTCCGGCAGCACCCCATGTTTTGTGGCCACTGAAGTGAAAAGATGCAGTAGTTCTTCACTGAGACTTGGTGTCGCTGGGGAGATCAGGAGCCTGCTGAGTTTTCAGGCAGGTAAGGGTGGGTGTCTGTCCACCACTGAGGCAGAGGTATTGAGTAAACCGAGGGGTATTGCTAGAGACATCAAAAGTGGTCAACGGAGGACAGTGTGAGTCTCCAGCTGTGACTTTCCCACTGCCCCAGGACTGGACCGGGACAAGCCCTCTCTATGTTACACTTTCTGCCGCACACCCCACCCACCTTCTCCATCCTCTCCCTGGGCCCCTCCCCAGGGAAGTTCTCCCGTGCAGCAGGCTTGGCACCTCTCTCCAGGTGGTCTCAGCTCTGACGCTGCCTCCATGGCACCACACAGCTGGTCACCACTCACTGTAAGAAGCCAGAGCAGGAGCCATGTCTGTTTGCTTTTCTTTATATCCTCCCCTCAGGCACGGGGCCTGGCCCAGAGGCGCTGTGCAGTAAACACAGTGGCTAGTGACTGCGATGAGCCTGGGGAAAATGTCTCTTCCCAAGATCCATGAAACTCAGGAAAGTCCCTTGCTAGGCTCAAAACATGCATCGAAATATTCCCTCCCTGATGGGAAACTGACTTGCAGATGGGTGATTTCTAGGCCTGTGCACAGCAGAACGGGGCAGAGGGACACAATGTGAGGGGTGCCGTGATGATTTTCATAATTTCAGGGTGACCGCACAGTTTTCACTCCACACCTCCAAACGCTGCTGCTTGTGCCCCGTCCCGTCTCTGCTCTGCAGACTTCTTTCCCATTTGAAGCCCGAGTTTGTCCCACAGAAGGGGCTCCCCACATGACCGCAGGACTCAGGAGGCTGTGATTTGGGGGTTGCCCTGCCCTGTTTACAGGGCCTTTGCTCTCCCCCTGGTCTCAGAGGTCAGCGTCTCCTGCCAGCTCTCACTCTGATGTTTAAAACTTTGTTTCTTGGAGCCCAAGGAGTTTGAGCAGACATAGGGAGAAAAGGGGAAACTGAGGCCCATCTCTAAGTCCCTTCATCCTATTTCAGCCAGAACAATTTTTCTGATGTTTTTGTTTTTAGATAGAGGTGGCCCAAGTTAGCTTTTACTTGAAAAGGGATCTGTCCATTTTAAAATAAAAAGTTGAAAACCACTTTCCAGAGCTTTGAGGCCCAGTCTCCGTGACTGTGAATCTGAGGCTGGAAGCTGCCTCCTGAGGCCAGCTCAGCTCTTCTTGTCCACAGAGTCGTGCCATGCTCATCCGGTCCCATACTGAGGGACCCAACGCCATTCCAGAGACAGACTCGCCCAAGTCAAGAAAGCCCCACGCTCAGGAGACTCACTGCTGCATCTCACAATTGCTAAAAACCGACAGCAATCAATAGCCTACTCACCCCTGTGAACTGTCCCTCAGCAGGAGATGGGTAAGCAGGGGGCCATTGTCCCAGCCACACCATGGACAGGAAAGTGGGGCCTCCCAAGAGAAAGGGGACACAGAAATTGAAAGATGTCCAGGATACATCATGACATGGAAAAAGCAAGCCACAGAACAGTTGGTAAATTCCAGTTCCATTTTGCTAAGGAAAAACAGGACATCTGTCAGTGAGTGTGTATCTACAGAAATAATCTGTCTCTATAAATTTTAAACCCTGAAAGGGTATACACACCAAACTACGGATTCCAGTTGTCTCTGAGAGAGAAAAAAGGGTGACTATTTACTTCTTAAGTCATAATCTTCCATGTTGGAAATTTCTGACATTTTTGGTAATTGAAAATTGATAATAAACATTTTGAAAGTCAGTGTTTTCTAAGATAGGAGCCAGTTTTTGAAGTTTCCCAGGGAAACTTATTTTGAACTGTTAAATTTAATAAGATTGTGGGGCAAGGTCTTGGGAAAAAAGTACAAGTCTATAAAAATCAAGCTTATTTTTTGCTCACGTCCTATTCTATGGGTTGGGAAGGAAAGCAGTTCTGCTCTCACATCCAAAATACGCACTACGGATCTTTGAATAGCATCGGAGGCACGTTCATACCTGTGTTCATGTGAGAGGCTTGATTTCATGTTGTCAGGGATATGACCCTGAATAGACACAGCTTCTGTGATGTACTATGCTCATAGTTGAAAAGAAAATTCCATTATCTGAATCTACTGCTCATTCTCAAAGCGTTTTAAACGCACTATTTACTCACGTGTTGTCGGGATAGAATTTGACTTTACTTCTGATGTTGCACTTTATGTTTTGCAGGTTTTTGGATGTAATTAATTTTCTGTTTTGTTTTGTTTTGTTTTGTTTTTTTTTTGAGACAAAGAAAAGCAGGTAACAAGAATAAGTAGGCTATGTACCTGCATATGAGTAGAGACAAATGATGTGTCTTTAAAGTCTCTTTTTCTCTCTCTACGAAAGCGGGGTAGGTCTGTGGTTGCTGTTGCATCATAATTGATGAAGGACATTGGATCCCTGCAGCCTTTTTTTGAGACTCTAAACATATGGATAGGAAAAAAACTGAGATGTGTCAGGCAAAGAAAGTAGGTTTGTAAAATGTGTGACGGTAATTTGCTAAAATCTCTTTTGAGTCTTCGTTTCTTCATTTTGCTTTGGTTTGATTTTAATTTTTCTTCTTGAGGATAATTGAGAAAACATATTTACTCCTAAATTGTGAACAAAGGCTGTACCATAGTGATCTATCTTAAACCACTTTTGGACCAAGGACAGGGATGACTAAACACATCCTCTAGGTCCAGCATGAGCCGTGTGGAGGAGCCTGTTGGGAATGTGTGTAAGCACATCTGTGGCTTGGCCATACCTTTTGTTCTTGGATCTAACCCTTGTGACTCTGTTCTCCAAATCTTCCTGGGACTGTAACCTCCCCACAGGGGGACCATATGGAAGGGGCTCATGGGAGAGCAGGAAGCACCATATGGCAACTTGGAAAGTTCATGGCAGGGTGGATGAGGAAATTTCCACTTGAGGTCAATGGTGCAACTGATTTTCAGGCCCATTGGCAAGGACCTCAGAAGACAGCTGTTCCTGCTGCTGCTTCCAAGCATCCGTATGCATTCATAATAAATTCTAACGTGGCTTTTCCTTGGAACATATATGCCTGAGATTCCTCATGAAGTTGTCAATGCAGTCATCTCCTCCCCAGCTTGATTGAATAGCTGAGTCTGAAGATTAAAACAGGGGGGCCCATTTTCGACTAATGAGTAGTCAGAAGGTTTAGGTACCTGCTCTAAAGAAATAGCTGGCATGTGTTAACTTTAGAGAGAGAAGCTACTATCCTAGCTATCCACCTATCAATTCATCCATCCATCCATCATCCATCTATATCCATCTATCATTTAGCTGTCTTACAATAGTATTGACTTAAAAAGACATTCCATGGAAGCTCTCTTATTATGAAAAGAAAATATTGAGTGAGATGGTACCATTTTTGAGACATCTACAGTGATGCTGAAAGTATACATGACATAAATTAGTATAGAAATTGGAAGCCTTTCACAGTTGGAGTTCCAAGTCTTCACAAGTGTACTGGTGGAGCCAGCATGCTGCAAATCTTGCAGAACACTCAGTATTTCTGGCAGGTGACAGAATGGGGGGCTGGGGAAAGACACCGTGACCCCTCTCCCCTTCACGGAAGTTTCCTTTTAAAATGTACCAGCCCCTCCACCATATATAAGTGAAAGAAAAATTGCGTTTCACCCTCAATTTTCCCCCCCTTTTTTTCCTTTTCCGCCAGGTGAATAGGATGGCCTGTGTTTTCCAGGCTTTTGCAAGCAGTCTTTTTAAAGTTGTACCTGGGTCTTTGTGAGGCTAGGAAAACAGGCAGATAGCTCAGAAATGATCGCATTTTTTAACCCCTAACAGGCCCAAGGAAACAATCCGAAAGGGTTTGGGGGCTGTCTTAGTCCCTTTCATGCTGCTATAACAGAAGACCACAGGCTGGGTCATTTATACGGAAAACAAGTGTATTTCTCATAATTGTGGAGGTTGGGAAGTCCACTACCTGGGTGCTGGCATCTGGCAAGGGCCTTCTTGATGAGACATTCTGTGACAGAGATGCAAAGAGAGTGTGTTTGGGAGAGAAGGGAAGAGGGCTGAACATGTCCATTTACCAGGAACCCACTCCCATAACAGCATTAATGGGCTTTGCCTTCTGACCTAAGCACCACTTAAAGCCCCTGCCTCTCCACTATGTTGCATTGGGTTTTAAGTTTCTAACACATGGAAACTTTGGGGGATACATTCAAATCATAGTAGAGAGGGTGGTGGTTACAAAAAATAAAGTCTGTCCAAGATGAGTAATGTACCAGCTCCTAGATAGCTAAGGAAATAGCTGGAGTGTGTTAGCTTTAGAGAGAGAAGCTACTATCTTAGCTATCCACCTATCAATCCATCCATCATCCATCCGTATCAACCCATCCATCCTTTAGACAACTAAAGGGAAATAAGTGATAGAATAGGAAGATTTTCAACTGTGTAGTGTAGGACGGCCTCCATAGTCCAAGGGGGATGTGATGGCATTCAAGATCTTGCAAATTTTGTTCTTAGGAGGATGTTTGTATTCTTCCAGATGCTTCTCATGACGTTGAACTTAGGAGTGTGTGTGTTTCACCAGTTGGCACCAGGTTGATGTTTGGAAGAGCCACCCATGGGTGAGGAGATGTGGGTGCCTCCTGGTGAGAACCCTCACCAGCCCAGACTGTTCTAGCACCAAGGGGAACATCCTAAACCGGAAATCCCAGCAGGGGAAGGTACTGCTGGTGAGAACCGCATTGTCTCTGGGGCAACTTTGTGGGCAACAAATGGGGTTAAGCCTGCTCAGCTCTTGGCCTCTTTTAGTGTTATTCTCTGTATTAGCCAGGGTTCTCTAGAGGGACAGAACTCATAGGATAGATGTATATATGAAAGGGAGTTGATTAAAGAGAATTGACTCACAATAGGCCGTCTGCAAGCTGAGTAGTCAGGAAGCTAGTCCAATTCCTAAAACCTCAAAAGTAGGGAAGCTGACAGTGCAGCCTTCAGTCTGTGGCCAAAGGCCCAAGATCCCCTGGCAAACCACCGGTGTATGTCTGAGAGTCCAAAAGCAGAAGAACTTGGAGTCTGATGTTTGAGGACAGGCAGCATCCAGCATGAAAGAAAGGTGAAGATGGGAAGACTCAGCAAGTCTGCTCTTTCCATCTTCTCCTGCTTGTTTAATGCCAGTCAGGCTGGCAGCTGACTAGATAGTGCCGACCCAGACTGAGGGTAGGTCTGCTCCTCCTAGATTGAGATTTAGAAGAGACACCTATGGGTGAGGAGATGTGGGTGCCTCCTGGCAAGAACCCACAGCAGCCCAGACTGTTCTTCTAGCACCGAGGGGAACATCCTAAACGGAAAATCCCAACAGGGGAAGGGACTGCTGGTGAGAACCGCATTGTCTCTGGGGCAACTTTCTGGGCAAGCAAGTTGTCCCGACTCAAATGTTAATCTCCTTTGGCAACACCTCACAGACATACCCAGCAACAATCCTTTGCATCCCTCAATCCGATTGAGTTGACATTTAATATTAACCCTCACATTCCCCTTGGACTACGGAGGCCGTCCTATACTACGCAGTTGAAAATCTTCCTATTCAACCACTTATTTCCTTTTAGTTGTTCTAAACCCTCAAGAAAATCTTATTCAACATCACATGGTCTAGAGAATAAAGGGCTAGGGCTGGAAGCCAGTGTGCCCAGGCCACGGTCATCCTCTGCTCTGCTGGGGTACCCAAATGAGGACATGGATTCTGGAGAAGAGGAGGAGGAAGGGGCAGCAGCCACAGGGGTGTGGGGGCAGCCCCTGGAAAGTGACTGGATTTCATGTTTGGAATGGAAACCACCTAAGATGTCTTCAGCCGACTCATAAGGAACCCCAACAAGTCAGCAGCTGTAAATAACATACAATGCTGAGCAAACTGCTGAAATGGGCAGAGGAGTCATCAATTTAAAATCTTGGAGAGGGAGATGGGCTGATGCATGCTTGGCAGAACAAGTCACTGAGGTGCGTCTTAACAATTGGACCTCATTTCTGGTGATGTGATAATGATCTTAGTGGATAACAGGAAGGAAGTGAACTAGGCACCTTTCTGTCTCTTTTAAGCACTTAAGCCTCTCCATAAAAATCTAGCTTGGGGAAAACCAGCTCATTTTATATCCACGTATTATAGTTCTATTGGCTCTTATGGTTTTCCTGGTGAAAGCATATACCAAGTGATTATTAATAGCTCAATGTTAAGTCAGGAGGAGGTATTAATCTGAAGAAAGCACTTTTCTCAATTGCTACCAGCTTTGGAGATTGAAACTGACATGAAGCCTTCCAATTCCTTGGAAGAAACAAATGGAAATCTATAAAAGAAGGTTTATTGGGGACCAAACAAAGAAATTGGTTGGGAAAGAAAAACTAAAACTGTAAATGAAAAATGGTGGATACAGACATTTCCATGGGCAAGAGTATGCCATGGAGAAGGGTGAGGAGCCGCCAAAATCCTTTGTGGACGCCTGATGCAACAGGATTGGAGTTTACCACTCATTCACAAGGGACAGTGAAGTCTTCAGCAGCCACAGATGGGTGCTGTTGTCATGGACATCAGCTCTAACCTGAAGTCTTCTTGATGGAGCTTCACCAGCTCGTGGATGGGACTTGTCCGTGTTAATAACACAGCACACGTGGGCTGCTTCCTCTGCTCCCAAAAGGAGGACACCTGAAGTCAGCCTGGCAAAGTTTACTGATCAGGGAAGGTAGACTGGTGTTTTCCTGAGGTCTGGGAGGGAATTCTGCTGGTCCAGGAATGATTTGGGGGCAGTGAGGTAGGAGGGGACTGTCAGAGGCAGGAATAGGCCTCCTGAAACCAGGACGTCTTTGAGTGAGGATTTTACAGACACTTCGGTGTTACTGTGGCCATTTGAATAATAAAAACTGCGATCACAAGGACATCCATACTCCTCTTTCGCCTCCGTGCCTCTCCACATGCTGGGATATTCTTCCCACCTCCTCCACCGGGCAGGTGCCCACTCGTCCTTCAGGGTCCTTCCCATTTCTCCCTTTCCCCTTCTCTTCTGAGAAGACCCCTGGTCCCTTTCTCTACACTCCCCTTAGCCTTGGCACATAGTTTCATCATTGTGGGCACAATCAGCACATGTCCTTCCCCGAGGCTGTGAAGGGATCCCCATGTCTCCACCACTCAGCTTAGTGCCAGGTGGGTGTCAATGAGTGACCTCTGATCAGCATGGCATTCTCACAGTTCTCTTACCTTCTAGGAATAAGGAGAACTTAGAGAGGAGTACAAAGCAGAGTCATGAGGCTGGTAAGTGGGTTTGGTCAGGGATGAACCTGAGGATGACCCAGGAAGAAAAACATGGGTTTCAGAAGAGGGTGATCGAGTTTAGATTGGAAGGGCAGGTATTTTTACCTGATTAGTTCACTCGTATATGCCCAGTGCCTGGCCCAATGAATGTTTTGAATGGATATGTCCAACTTACCCTGCAGAATAAGGAGTTTAAGTTGAGTGTGATGAAGGATTTCCTTGCCATGATTATTATTGGGCTATGGAAATGATCATGAAATTCTATCTCTGAAGACAGTCAAGTCCCTGGAGGCAGACCCTGCTTAATAAACATTTCCTGAGGGCTAGAAAGTAAATAGTTTCTTAAACTACGGGGCACTCGGTGTGTATAAGTCTGTTTACCCAAGCTGGCTAACCATGAGAACTCCCATAGAAGCTTTTTTAAATGCAAATATGCAGGCTGTATCCCAAACCTCCTTAATCAGTATCTCTAAGAATGACTCCAGAGTCAGTATTTTTTTAAGAAAAGTTTCTCATGCCATTCTGATGATCAGCTAGGATGGTTTGCCAAATTTTGGTACAGAAAAAAATCGTCTAGGACATGTTGCAAATTATCTAGTGCTAATCTGACCAACTAATACACATATGCTTTTGGTATAGTTCTTCATGGCCGGGGGCCAATGTTACATTAGTAAACTGAGGCAGGGCCAGCTAGAAGTGAGTGAGAAATGTCCATCTCACAAATCTACCCTTCACTCTGCCGAATACTCCACAAAGTGCATATTAATTCCCAATACAGAGGACTCCGCTCTACAAAAGCAAACATTGCATTTCAGGGAGAGTCAACTGTTCTATAATACACCTAGATTCATTCCCCATGGCTGTAACAAATCACCACAAATTTGGCGGCTTAAAGCAACAACAGTTTATTCCCATACAGTTCTGAAGGCCAGAGCCAAATCAGGTTCATGAGGTCAAGGTGTCAGAAGACTGGTTCCTTCTGCAGGCTCCAGGGAGAATTTCCTTCCTGCTTCTTCCAGTACCTGGTGGCTAACCTGGTTCCTGGGCTTGTGGCCATCTCACTCCAAACTCTGCTTTCATGGTCACACCCCCTTCCTCCTACAAAGACACGTGTGATGAGTTTTAGGGCCCGCCTGGACCATCTCGGAACCCTTAACTTAATTGCATCTGCAAAGTTCCCTTTGCTATAGAAGGCACCGTCCACAGTTTCCAGGATGAAGATGTGGGCATCTTGGCGGCGGGGTTGGGGGGGGTCATGATCAGCCAACCACTCACCTTCATCTGGGTGAATGAACCAGGCAGACACTTGGCAAGTTACTTGTACTCCTAAATGTAACTAAAATCGGCTGTGGGGAGTGAAGGGGCATTTTTGTTTGAAGAGAGAGAACTGCAGAGCACAGAGAGTGAAGGATGTAGCTCCTGTGTCTACCGGAGGTGAGTGAACCCCAGTTGGGGCCTGAGAAGCAGAGAGAGGCAGCCTGTGGATTGCAGGAAAGGGCAGGAAGGGCCGGGCAAGCTCCACCTGCTCCTGCGGGAGGCTTTTTGGGGAAAGGATAAGGATTCCACACCTGCCCGGCCACCTCTGTGTCCAATCGTGAACATTTGGCTGTGAAAGAGACTTTTAGACATGTGTTAGTAATTAACACCATTGCTATAACCTGTACACAAAGATTGAGCCCATACCGAGGTCAAGTTCCCAAAAGGAAACACTCAATTTTCACTTTGTTTATTTTATCGTTTTAACCTAAAGCCACGCTGTTCTGAGAAACTTTCTTCTCCTGCAAAGCAAGATTTCACTAACGTGAACCTGAGAGCATTTCTAAGCTTCACAGCTGCACATATTAACATAGAGACTAGCAGATTACAAATCACCCAGAGCTTCTGAAAAGATCTCGAAGGAAGGGGGTATTTTTTTAAAGTACCTCAAGATTCCAGATAGAAAGCTCCTAAACTTAAATCACAGTATTTTTAAAAAATAGACATTCTTTTCCTTAAAGCACAAGTGAATTATGTTTTTGTGTTTGCCACCAAATGAAGTCATTTAAAATGAAACCCTCTTTTGAGCTGCTCATACTTGGAACGGGCTTGTTCCCCTCCCCTGGGTGTGTGGGAACGGGTTCTTTCTTTGTGAGCCTTCCAATGGGAGAATGAGCCCTGTGACCTGTGGCAGGTGGCCAAGAGGAGAGCCCCGGGGATGGCGTTGCTCTGCAGGCTCTGGAGAGCACAGCAGGATCTCAAGCCACCCTCTTCCCTTGGGGTCGAGAAGGAAAATGCTGGGGCGATGACACCTGCAGCCTGTGCCCTGGGAGCCAGGCTCCCCTCCCTGTCAGCACATGCCTGGCTCTGCTGGCCTCTGCCCTTCAATGTAGGAGCCATGATGCTGGCATGGGGTCTGTGCCACGACACAACTTCAAATGGAGAGACCTGGGGAAGAGCCAGCCTCGGAGGCTGACAACATACAAGACACGTGGACTGCTGGTGGTCAGTGGTTCACCTTGGCAGAAACACAGACTCCTGCATTTCTGAGCTTCTGAGCTTTGTATTTTGTTGGTTTTTGCTTCATTAAGTAGATCAAATGCCTCAAACTTCATAGGGTCCTGGAGGCAACAATGCATAGTACTGAAGGGCACAGGTGGGTCACATCACATCGTCACCACCTAGCGCACGTGCGCCTCGGTTTCCCCGTTGTGGGTCAGATGTGGTCAACTCTCAGGCACTGGGCACAGTACAGTCAGTGCCTGTGTTTGCTGTTCTTTCCATTGGGGTAGAGACTGGGTCTTATTTGTTCCTGCATCCTTAGCACCAGACACAGTGCCTGCAATAGTTGGTGCTCTAATGAGTGTTTATGGAGTGATCGTGTGACGCTGCTTTCCTAACTAGAGCGCTCTGTGATTGACAGAGAGAGGATAATGCTTTGACGATTGCAGCTCAGAAAAATGCTGTGAATATTGGCAGAGCTTGACTCTCCTATTTACGGATGAGCAGTATAAACTTATTCCATGGCTACATGGACAGGTATTCTCTTTGCAAGACATGGTTACATGAGAATCATTAATTCAACCTAAACTACTGCAGCCACTATGGGAAGGGCAAGGCAGTGTGGAGACGCACTGGCCCGGATTCGGCTCTGATGTGGGGGTACTGGACTCCGGGCCCCTCCTCCTGGCTGCCTCCTCTGCCCATCGCTCTGGCTCAGTTCTTCCCGGGGAATCACTTGAAGGGAGCTCTCACACAAGGAGGGGTGGCCATGGCTCCAAGGCTGAGATATTCTGGGAGATTCTTGCAGTGCGAACAGGACTTGGGGGGAACCGGCTGCCCTCTGGCTCAGCAGGGGGGCTGTGGCAGCTAGAAAGCAGCCCTGTGGCCACATATCAAAGACAACAGCAGAGAGGGCCCTGGCGTGATGTGTGACTCCTGCCTGAGACAAGCGAACAGAATCGGGGGAAGGCAGAAGAGAGGAGGTGAGGCAAGGGTCACTAGGACCCTATGGAGAAGAACGACATTTGAGTGCTTAAGTGATAACCATCTGCATCATCGAAAAGGAATTTTCACCAGTAGCAGGGGTTTAGTGCTGTCTGCAGAGCCTCAGTGAGGCCCTGTGTGTTACGAACCAGTGTGACTCATGAAGACTCTGCCTCCGAGTGCTTTGTGAGTAGTTCAGAATGTTGTCTATACCTGAAAGAAAGAAAATCGTCTGCAAATAGAGACAATTTGGCTTCCTCCTTTCCTATTTGAATACCCTTTATTTCTTTTTCTTGCCTGATTGCTCTGGCTAGAACTTCCAGTACTATATTGAATAGGAGTGATGACAGAGGGCATCCTTATCTAGTGCCAGATTTCAAAGGGAACGCTTCCAGTTTTTGCCCATTCAGTATGATATTGGCTGTTGGTTTGTCGTTAATACCTTTTATTATTTTGAGATACGTTCCATCGATACCTAGTTTATTGAGAGTTTTTAGCATAAAGGGCTGCTGAATTTTGTTGAAGGCCTTCTCTGCATCTATTGAGATAATCATGTGGTTTTTGTCTTTGGTTCTGTTGATGTGGTGAATTACGTTTATAGACTTGCGTATGTTGAACCAGCCTTGCATCCCCAGGATGAATCCTACTTGATCATGGTGGATAAGCTTTTTGATGTGCTGTTGCAATTGGTTTGCCAGTATTTTATTGAAGATTTTTGCATCTATGTTCATCATGGATATTATCCTGAAGTTTTCTTTTCTTGCTGAGTCTCTGCCGGGTTTTGGTATCAGGATGATGTTGGTCTCATAAAATGATTTGGGAAGGGTTCCCTCTTTGTGGATTGTTTGGAATAGTTTCATAAGGAATGGTACCAGCTCCTCTTTGTACATCTGGTAGAATTCGACCGTGAATCTGTCTGGACTTGGCCTTTTTTTTTGTGTGGTAGGCTCTTAATTGCTGCCTCAACTTCAGACCTTGTTATTGGTCTATTCAGGGTTTTGACTTCTTCCTGGTTTAGGCTTGGGAGGGTGCAAGTGTCCAGGAATTTATCCATTTCTCCTGAAATTGATAAGCAACTTCAGCAAAGTCTCAGGATACAAAATCAATGTATAAAAATCACAAGCATTCCTATACACCAATAACAGACTTAAAGAGAGCCAAATCAAGAACAAACTGCCATTCACAATTGCTACAAAGAGAATAAAATGCCTGGGAATACAACTAACAAAGAAACGTAAAGGACCTCTTCAAGGAGAACTACAAACCACTGCTCAACGAAATAAGAGAGGACACAACAGATGGAGAAACATTCCAAGTTCATGGTTAGGAAGAATCAATATTGTGAGAATCAAATTACTCAAAGTAATTTACAGATTCAGTGCTATCCCCATCAAGCTACCAATGACCTTCTTCACAGAACTGAAAAAAACACCTTACACTTCATATGGAACCAAAAGAGAGCCCACATAGCCAAGTAAATTCTAAGTTAAAAAAAAAAAAAGTGGGAGGCCTCACACTACTGGACTTCAAATTATACTACAAGGCTACAGTAATCAAAACAGCATGGTACTGGTACCAAAACAGAGATATAGACCAATGGAACAGAATAGAAGCCTCAGTGGCAACACCACACATCTACAACCATCTGATCCTTGACAAACCTGACAAAAACAAGCAATGGGGAAAGGATTTCCTGTTTAATAAATGGTTTTGGGAAAACTGGCTAGCCCTGTGCAGAAAACAGAAACTGGACCCCTTCCTGATACCTTACACTAAGATTAACTCCAGATGGAGTAAAGCCTTAAACATAAGACCTAACACCATAAAAACCCTAGAAGAAAATCTAGGCAAAACCATTCAGGACATAGGCATAGGGAAGGACTTCATGACCAAAACACCAAAAGCATTGGCAGCAAAAGCCAAAATAGACAAATGGGACCTAATCAAACTCCACAGCTTCTGCACAGTGAAAGAAACAGTCATTAGAGTGAATCGGCAACCAACAGAATGGGAAAAATTTTTGCAACCTACCTATCTGACAAAGGGCTGATATCCAGAATCTACAAAGAGCTAAAACAGATTTACAAGAAAAAAACAAGCCCATTCAAAAGTGGGCAAAGGATATGAACAGACACTTTACAAAAGAAGAAATACATGAGGCAAAAAAAATATGAAAAAATGCTCATCATCACTCGTTATTAGAGAAATGCAAATCAAAACTACATTGAGATACTATCTCACGCCAGTTAGAATGGCGATCATTAAAAAATCTGGAAACGACAGATGCTGGAGAGGACGTGGAGAAATAGGAATATTTTTACACTGTTAGTGGGAGTATAAATTAGTTTAACCATTGTGGAAGACAGTATGGAGATTCCTAAGGACCTAGAAATAGAAATTCCATTTGACCCAGCAATTCCATTACTGGGTATATATCCAAAGGATTATAAATCGTTCTACTATAAGGACACATGCACACATATGTTCACTGCAGCACTGTTTACAATAGCAAAGACCTGGAACCAACCCAAATGCCCATCGATGATAGACTGGACTGGGAAAATGTGGCACATATACACCATGGAATATTATGCAGCCATCAAAACCGATGAGTTTGTGTCCTTTGTAGGGACATGGATGAACCTGGAAACCATCATTCTCAGCAAACTGATGCAAGAACAGAAAATCAAACACCACATGTTCTCACTCATAGGTGGGTGTTGAACAATGAGAACACATAGACACAGGGAGGGGAGCATGACACACTGGGGTCTGTCAGGGGGAAACAGGAGAGGGACATTGGGGGGTGGGGAGTTGGGGAGAGATAGCATGGGGAGAAATGCCAGATATAGTTGATGGGGAGGAAGGCAGCACATCACACTGCCATGTGTGTACCTATGCAACTATCTTGCATGTTCTTCACATGTACCCCTAAACCTAAAATGCAATTAAAAAAAAGAAAGAAAATCATACCTTGGAGGGAAAAAATCTGTGATACACTGAAGCTCTGCCCAACCAGGTCCCGGAATGATGGGCCTCCACTGCCCAGCACACTCTGGATGGCACAAGCAGTACTGAAAACCGGATTTACAGAGGCTGCTTCCCCCAAACACCCCTCAACAGCCTGCCGGGGCTTCCATGAATTTCAGTCTCAATCCTGCTCTGCTGTCTATGAGGCTCTGTCTTTGAAACACTTTCAAAGTCTCCGTCTCTGCACCCTTCCTCCTCTTCCCTCCTGTCTTCTCTTTCTGGCGTTTCTAAGGTGGGCTTGAATCAAACAACATGCAGAGCCCAAGAGGCCTGTGCAGCGGCCCCTCTGCCTCTCAGCATCTGTGGAGCACCGAGGCCCCTGCTGCTTCTGTGTGCTGAGGCCACCACCTCCGTGAGCACCCACTGAGTCCAGGAGCCTCTAGCTCTGGGTGACAAAGGCTAGGAGACTGTCCTTGAGCTCCAGTACCTCCTGGTGCAACTCTGCTGAGCTAGGCCATTCTTTAGGAAAATCTGTGACCCAGCAATGATTTCTCTCAACACTCTGACCTCCCCCAGACCAGGAGCACGCCCTCAGTTATAAAGCAGAAGGAAGATGCAGATGCAGATGCTTTGTGTCTCTCATTTTTGCCTTCCCCAAGCCGAACAGTGCTGACATCAGTTTCCCATGCGCTGCTCCTGTCCTTGGAACCATGCGTGAGGCGGGGTGTTGTCATTCCTTCCTTCCAGTCTGTGCCAGCACTTTGAACAGCGTGACACAGGAGAGCTCACTGGAATGTGGAGAGCTTAGGCTGGTGCAGTGGCTCACGCCTGTAATCCCAGCACTTTGGGAGGCTGAGGTGGTTGGATCACTGAGGCTGGGAGTTTGCGACCAGCTTGGCCAATATGGTGAAACCCCATCTCTACAAAAAAATACAAAAATTAGCTGGGCATTGTGGTGCACACCTGTAATACCAGCTACTAGGGAGGCTGAGGCAGGAGAATCCCTTGAACCTGAGAGGTGGAGTTTGCAGTGAGCAGAGATCGTGCCATCATACCACTGCACTTCAGCCTGGTTACACAGCATGACTCCAACTCAAAATAAAAGAAGTAATAAAATGAGCAGAAGGAGGGAGTTCCGGATGTAAATACCTGTACACAGCCTCAAGACCATTCTCCAAAGCTGAAGATGCTCTCCGTCTGGGACGAAGTTGACCTTTCGGGGGTTTCAACCCTCTTCCCACGGTTAATCCTTGGATGTTTATCCTCGAATCCTTCTGCTCATTCCAGGGGGAGGAACTTCCTCTGACAAAAACCACTTCCCTTTGCAGGAATGGCACCTGGGTTGTGTCTGAACACCCGTGCCTGTGCAGAGGATGGCCTGGAGCCACACTGTTTCCAGCTGCCTAGCTGGGAGCAGGGACCAGGGCTGCTAGGGCAGGCATCCCCAGGGCTACAGAGGAAATCCAGGTCCTTCTCCACTGTCCCAGGGGCGATGGGACTAGAGTGAAAGCAGCAACCACAGCAGAGATTGGCTCTTTATTCAAGTTCCTTTTTCCTTCAAGGCCCTTTGGAGACAACTGAAAAAGAGGACTTGAGTCAGCAGAGGCTTTTCTGGGGCCGGGAGCTGGGAGTTGGTGCTCTTCGTTCCTCAGCCACTGCCCTCTGGGGGGCCAGGGTGAAGGGGAACAGCTCAGAGCCACCGAGATGAGGCTCCTGGGAAGGGCAGCGGGCATCCCAGTGTGAAGGCCCTTCAGGAGGAGGGGGCCTGCCTTAGGGTGAGGACGAGACCAGGGCCCTGGGGAGGCCAGAAAGCCAAAAATGAGACCAAGCTGGGACAGAAGGGGTGAGGAGGGGCAAAGACCACTCGCTCCAGCCAAGACCTGTCTGTACCCAGCCTCGGGGATGGACTCCCTCCTCACGCAGAACCAGGGAACTCAGCTCTGAGCGTGGCTGAGAGAAACTGCAGGAGCTGCACCTGGCACCCCCACTCCTCAGTAAGCAGGGGGCACTGGAACATGGGGCCTGGCCCCATGACCCTGAGTGCCAGCAGCTCTCGCCTCACTCTTCTTGGACAGGGATGAATTCATGGTCAGTACTGCAATGGCACAGGCACAGCGAGCTCCTGCCGCAGGGGGAGGGGAGGCCAATCCAAGTCCAATGTTGGAAAACACTTTCAAAACCTCTGTACCCTCCTTCCCCCCACCTTTCTTTCTTCCTCTCCTGGGTTCTCTGATCACTTCAGTGGCTTGATGAGCTGCTCCCCTCTCCTCCCGGGTGAGCTTGTGAGACTGTCACGTGGCAACAGGTGGGGGCCCTGCAACCAAAGCTCTCATTAATCCTGACAAGGGGGGACCCACCATGCAGCGCCCACTGTGGAAGAGAAAAGGCATCCCGGGTGCACAGCTCCTGTAACTGGATACCCTCCACAAAGGCCGGCCACCTGCGGAGAGTTACTTGAAGCTATTTGGGTCATCAATGAGATGAAATGGGGCATTATAGTCCAATGAATGGCAGACTCTGAATAGACAGGAAAACAGTTTCCCTGGAGCCCCGGAATGGATGGTGCCCAGGGCCAGCATCTAGGCCAGCGCTTAGCTGTGGCAGCGTGCCCTCTGCCATGTCCCTGCTGGGTCATCCTTTGAGGACCTCAATTCTTCAAATGTCTGGGAACTTGCTGCCCTTCCAGGAGGCTCATTTGCATCTTTTCCCCTTGCCTTACATTCCTTACATTTAGTTTCCACCCGTTCATCTCCTCTCACCACTGAGGTCCTGCAGAGTAACCCCGTTTCCTCCTCTGTGCTCACTTGAAAGAAGCCACTGTGTAGGAGCCACAAAAGTGTGGGCTGTGGACACAGACCTCGGGTGGGAGCCCGGGTTTGCCGTTTCCCAGCAAGTGACCACAGACAAGTGACTTCGTCTCTCTGGATCCCAGGCTCTGCACTTTAAAATGTGGATTCAGTACATACCTACTTCCGGTCAAGATCAGAGAGACAGAAAGTGCATTGTGGTTACTGGGGCAGGGAGCGGGAGGGGCGCCAAGGCCAGTTTCAGTTTTCCAGGGTGGAGAGAGTTCTGGAGATGCACAGTTGTGAATGTATTCGATACCGAAATGTACACTATAAATGGCTAAGGTGGCACATTTTATTTCAAATGTATTTTAGCACAAAACAATCAATTTTAAAACGGAACAAAAGCCATAACATGCCTACTTCAAAAAGTTATGAGAATTAGAGACAATGTGTGTGAAGCTTGAGCAGGGGGCCGCCATCTGCCGCGTGGGCACCCAGGCCGGACCAGGCACAAAGTGGATCCTAAAAATGCAAGGAGCAGCGGAGATGACCCCTTCCACGGTCCAGGGAAATGCAACAGCTCTCAGGCTGGAAGCGCCAACTGCTAGCACCAGGATGCAGCGTCCTTGGGTTTTTCTTCCAAGCTCAACCTGGTTACATTATTTATTGAGAATTCCAGTTCCACCCCCATGACCTCAGACTTCTGGTCAGTGTGTCATGGTGGATGGAGCTGATTGAGAGAGCAGCCCCTCACAGAGTGGCCCTGCTCCAAACACATTAAATATGTTCCATAAAATAACAAAACATGGAAATTCAGATCCCTGCTTGAAATTCCCTAGTGCCAGAATGAAGGCAACTCCAAGCCACAGCTGAGAACCAAGATGGGAACTCAGTGGACTGTAAAGCGCTCAGAGCTCTGCCTCTGCCTGCCTGGAGGAAGGAGTTGAGCCCACAGGTGTCCTCTGTCCCCTGCCTTGTGCCCCACACTCAGCACAGAGCTGGGAGTTGTCATTCATGAGGGAGCGGGTAGGATCACCCCAACTATGAGAGTTAGAACAATCTGCCCATCTGATGGGGCCACAGCTCAGAAGCGTTTCCTCCACTTGCCAAAAAGCATTGGCAGATTTCGAGGCCAGTTGAAGGTGTGGCCTCTGAATTCCTGCTACCTATGAGCTGAGAAAAGAACATGGGACTCTGACCCAGAAATGAGGAAACCTGGGGGCCCTGTGGATGTCCCACGCCCAGGGCAGGTGCACATGTACATATGGAGCTAGATTACGCTGAAGCCAAGCACTACACCTCACACAGGGAGCAAACTCCTGGGCCAGGGGCTGGATGTAGCAATGAGGCTAAAGCACACCCCAGAAGTGATCTGGAAGAGATGTCAACAAAACTGTGCTTGAAGCCTTAGGAGAGAAAGGGGATGAGAAAAGCACAGGCAAAATTAGGAAGGAACCAGCAGGAATTCTACGAAGAATCATGGTTGTGATGATGAAAACTGAGCTCAGGCGCCGCCACTGAGAGTATAGGCCAGGGGGAGGCAGGTCTGCAGAAGCCACCAGGAGCTGGGAGTGACACGGAAGACAGGTCTGCAGAGGCTACCAGGAGCGTGGGACAGGACATGGCAAAGAGACCTGCAGGAGGGACACGGAGCAGCATGTGGCATGAAAGGAAAACTTCCAACATGTGCCCAGAGGAAATGTAAACTGGCATAGACACCAACACACCCGCAGAGCTCCCTTCAGAGGGAAGGCACGAGGAGAACGGGGAAGACAAAGTATTTGAGAAAATAAAGGCTCAACATTTTTAGAATTTTTTTTCTTTTTTTTGAGACTGAGTCTTGCTCTGTCACCCAGGCTGGAGAGTTCAGTGGTGTGATCTCAGCTCACTGCAACCTCTGCCTCCCAATTCAAGCAATTCTTCTGCCTCAGCCTCCCAAGTAGCTGGGATTAAAGGTGCAAGCCACCATGCCTAGCTTTTTTTTTTTTTTTTTTTTTTTTTTTGTATTTTCAGTAGAGATAGGGTTTCACCATCTTGTCCAGGCTGGTCTTCAACTCCTGGCCTTAGGTGATCCACCCACCTTGGCCTCTCAAAATGCTGGAATTACAGGTGTGAGCCACTGTGCCAGGCCTAGAATTTAAGAAAGACTTAAGCCTTCATGTTGAAAAGCACATGATGTCCGAATCAGGAGGAACAGAAGCAGCCTCACACTTAGACTCATCATAACTATAAAATATCAAAGATAAACAAACCTCAGAGAAAAATAGCACATCTCTTACCACGGAATGATAATGAGATGAATGCAGATTTCTTACCAGCAATACAGGCTGAGTGTCCCTTATCCATGATGCTTAGCACTAGAACGGTTTCAGATCTTGACGTTTTTTGGGCTTTGGAATATTTGCATTATACTTACCCACTGAGCATCCACAGTTAGAAAATCCAAAATCCTCCAGTGAAGATTTCTTTGAGCGTCATGTCAGCACTCATAAGTTTCAGATTTTGGAGCGCTTCAGATTCTTGGCTTAAAGATATTCAACCTATATTAAACACATGCAAATAACATTTTTTTAATGAGAGAAAATAACTCTAATCCTCAAATTTTATACTCAGCTAGTTTATCCTTCAAGAATGAGGGTAAAATAAAGGCACTCACAGTCTAAGATGTTTGCCATGCCCTCTGAAAGAATGACCGATGGTATAACCAAGAAGGGGATTGGATCCTGGGAGCACAGTGAGTGACAGGGGCACAGAGGGAAAAAGGAAGTCAGGAACATATGGTAGGAAATGTACATAAGTTTTAGCTCTTAAAAATGACTAAATTAGAGAAACTTAAGAACAAAATGGAACTAAGTAAAAAATAATGTGGAAAGTGGGAGGGAATTTGGAGTGAAGACATTCTAAGGGAGTGATTTTTTTTTTCCAGAAAATAATAGAAATTTTTACTAGCTTTAATTTTGAGTGAGAGGAAATAAATTCCAGAGAATTCAATGGAGACCTATTCTCCAAAAGGAGGGAAAGACTTTTAGCTTAGCTAGGAAAATCTAAAGGAGCTAAGAAATCCAAGTAAACTAGACTTGGGAGAAAAGCCAAGCTGTCACCCATTATCAAAATTAAAATTCCATCCTTTTCACAGCTTGTATGTCTTCTGTTTCATCAAGAAATATCCAAATGGTTCTGACCACTTGGATGCCATTTTAGGGAAATGTGAGTTGTGTTTATTTAGCTTAGCTAATGAGATTGGCAATAGGAGAGACTCCCCAGGATTTCAGTGGAAAATTGGGAGGTGGGCTGTGGCTGTTCACCTGATGCCACCTGAAGCTGGGAATCTGGCGGCGACTCACTAGGGGCCAATACCTGCCACCCAGGTGTAGGAGGTATGGTGACCGTTGAGTAGGAAAGGGAGAAACAGCTGCGACATACACCTTATCAGTAATCTTGGGTGGAATCAGTGATGAATAATAAATCATATACAAGAATTAATACATGCCAAATTGTCTTAAGCCTTTTTTAACATGACAGTTTGGGAAGAAATCCAGGAACCAGAACTCCTGAACTAGAAAAGTCTGCTATTCCTGAAGTCTTTTCATCCAGAGCAGTTTGATCCAGTGCTATTGGGACAGAATATTTTAGAATGTTGAGCCTGCCCACAGGGGCAGGGATGTAGGGGGTTAACATTTAGAGGTTTTACAATTAGGAATGTGCGTTAAAATAGAAATAGAAACTGTAATTTTCTAACAAGGAGAGAAAGAGGAAAATGAGAAACCTTGATAAATTCACTTTTTGAAAGAGGAAATGAAGAAAGGAGCCAAATACAGAGCAAAGCAAACAGAAAACAAAATGCACAGAAAACAAGATGCCACAGAAATCCTCACCATCCTGGATGGAAGTCCTAGCCGATGCAGCAACACAAGAAAAATAAAAGTGTAGTACCAGCGGAAAGAAATAAAACCGTCATTATTTTTTGAATCATATGATTGTCTAAGTAGAAAACCCAAAAGAATTTGTTTTTCAGAAAACTCACTGGATGAACCTGGAGGACGCCATTCTAAGTGAAATAAGCCAGGCGCAGGAAGACAAATGCTGTGACCTTGCTTACATGTGGAAGATAAAGAAGTCAGACTGAGCAGCAGAGAACAGAATCTGGTGTTAGGAGGGCTGGGGCCATGGGGAGATATTGGTCAAAGAGTACGAAGTTTCAAATAGCATGGAAACATTTAAAACAAAACCCTAAATAACTAAAAAGAACCAATTAATTATAATTTAGCAATTTTGCTAGAAGCAACAAGTGGTTAGAAAATGTAATGGAAAGAGTTGCCATTTATAGTAACGAGAACGAAGTGCCAATAAATTTAAGATAAAATGTGGACATCCTTTATGCAAGGTTCTTGGTCTGCATGGTGCAAGATCTGTCTCATTATTGATACTTCATCTCTATGGTTCAAAGAAAAATCACGCAGTCCTAGACAGCAAAAGAGAATGCCCTAGTTATACCACTCCCAAGTGGGTGGTGGTGAGGGAGGGAGTTTTGGGTGGGAGTTTTGTTTTGCTTTATTTTTTTGAGATGGAGTTTTGTTCTTGTCGCCCAGGCTGGAGTACAATGGTGTGATCTCGGTTCACCACCTCATAGTTGCCGCTGCTTTGTTAAAAAAAAAAAAATCACCCAAACTTACATAAAAGCAACCATAAAAGAATATGTCTGAAAAGATGGAGAAGGATATTATATTGCAAACCACATACATTTCTAAAATCCCTTAAAAATGTTTCTGTTCTTTCTCCAGGACACTCTTCCCTAGGGCAGCTGTTTAATTCCTGTGATTTCCCTCTCTGATCCTCCAAATCTCCTCTTAAGCAGAAGCAACCACTTTCTCCCCAAGATTCCATCAATGTTTTGTCAACTTGCACACTCCAGCCAAGCAGTCTGCCAAGCAAGACAAGACCACCAGTTGCTCACCAAGTATGTCCCATGGAGTCTCAAGTTATTCTGCCACACTTTCTGTTATAAGTAATTGCTCACCTCTTTCCGGATGCGTCACCCCCTTCCCCTCTACTCCATATGGTGGGGTCCCGGAGTGCCCGGAACTGCTTCTTGCACCTTCATATCCTATTACCTGGTGCAGCACCTGGTCCCCTGGTGCTCAGAGCTTGTTGGATGAGTGATGTGTAGAGTTCAACCCAACAATCCCTGGTCCTCTTTCCTGTGGCTACACTCCCCATCACAAACCCCAAAGTCAATCAAGTCTTGGATCTCTTTGGCAAATAAAGAATCTGGCTGAGTGAAGGTTATGCTCTGAGCCACCGGGATTCTCTCCTTCTCTGACCTTGGGGGCTGGATTTCACCTCCTTTTTGGTTTCTTTCTAAGTAGGGTACAGGACAGGGAGGACCAACTTCAACTGGTCTGTTGCCTACAAAGTTCAAAGCACATGTGCATCTAGGCCTCCTGTGTTTCTGTGGGCTCTGCTCCTTGCCTCCACTGGCTTTATCTAAGCCGATTGGGCCATTATTTTTGGCTCATACAGTGAGTGGCTTTCAGTCAATTTCTTCTGTTTTAAATGCTTAAGGTAGGGCTCATCCTCATGTACTATAGTATTCAGAATATTATGGGAAAGTGTTTCTTGTTAACAAATCTTTTTGTCCCAGTTTCCTGTCCATGGGTGCTATGTGTGGTCTATCTGCTCACTTTGGTGACGAACTCTAAGTGGGTTCCCTACTGAGGAGTTGCTTCTCAGATCCCACATCTGAAAAATACTGTCCTAGAAATTCCACAATATTTCACGTATCCAGAGTCTTTAAAGATGGGTGGTAAGCAGTGGGGGTGAGGAGAACCCTGGCCGAGGCTGCCTGCACTGCCCTTGTAAGCCAAGGTCAGAGGCCCCTGCTGGTAGCTGGGGAGAGGGTGCTGCACCTGGGCCTGGGGCAGGTGCACTCAGCCTCACGGCAGACATGCGGGACACTCAGTCTCATTCCACATCCTCTTACATCCCCGTCCCTCTATACGGTTTCTTATGGCTGCTGTTGCAAATTACCACAAACATAATGACTTAAAACAATGCAGGTTATGCCCTTACGGTCCTGGAGGAATCTAGAGTGGGTCTTATGAGCTGAAACCAAGGTGATGGCAGAATTGCATTCCTCCACAGGCAGCAGGGGGATATCTGTGACCTTGCATTTTCCAGCTCCCAGGGGCTGCCTGCCCTCCTTGGCCCACGGACTCCCCACCCTCCATGCCAGAAGTGCTCCTTCTTGCTGGCTCCGTCCCTCAGATCTCTGCTTCTATTGTCTCAGCTCCTTTTCTGGCTCTCCTCCCTCCCTCTTTCCTTAGAAGGACCCTTTAGAGGACATTGTGCCCACCCAAATATTTCAAAATACTGTTCCCACATCAGGACCCTTTACATCAGCACCTGATGCTGTGTAAGGCAACATAGTTGTGGTTTCCGGGAACCAGGATGTGCAGCCTCCCTGTGGGGGCTATTATTCTGTCTGCTACACTTTCCCAGTGCTGCGGGACCCTCAGAGGCAAGGCCTGTGCTGACCCGTCTAGAATGCCCCAGCCCCCATCCAACATTGCACTCCATCTGTAACGGCTGGTCAATTTTTAATTGGCTGAGTCTGATCAGAAGCTTCCTTTGGTTCGATCATTGACTCCCACACAGAATGACAGTTGTGCTGCTGTGGAGAACCCGTGCACCCCCTTCACATTGTTTGTTTGTTTGTTTGTATTTTGACGTCTATTATCCTCTTGCAAGTCATTTTTCATGTTAGTTGATTGCGCAAGAATCCTTGATCGTATGAATAACCCTGCGATCACCTCTTAGAACTGGTTTTAACCTTTAGCTGCAGCGGCTGCGCTGCCACGAGTGTACATATATGACGTTGTACATTGCACGTACCCTTGGATCCCCACAGTTTGGTCCTCCTCCCAGCTACCCCTTTATAGTATGATGAGTTAACAAGTTGGTGACCTGCACAAAGCGAGACACAGCTATTTAATCTCTTGCCAGACGTCGCCCCTCTTGGCGCGATGCTGTGCAGGTCTCTGTAAAAAGTCCTTGCTGTCTCAGCAGCCAATCAACTTATAGTTTATTTTTTTCTGGGTTTTTCTTTTCTTATCGAGGTGTGAAAAAGTTCTAGGTTCAGTTGAAGTTCTGATGAAGAAACACAATTGAGATTTTTTCAGTGATAAAATCTGCATATTTTTATTTCAGCAATGTAGTGAAAACTTGATGTAAATTCCTCCTTTTTTGGCGTAATGAATATCATTTATTCAGTATGAAATCTTTATACTATATGTTCCACATGTTAAGAATAAATGTACATTAAATCTTGGTTAAAAAAGAAAAGAATCCTTCCAGAACTTATGAGAGGAGAAGGAAGAGGAGAGCCACTAAGCACAGGGAAATGTTTCTTCTGGCTCCATTCCCCAAGTGCAGCTGTGGTGGAGGGAAAGGAGGTTAAGTGGTAAATGGGGCAGTTTGGAACCGATTCATCTTAAGCATGGAAATGTGCTAGGACTTTAAATAATCTCTGTGTCTGTTGGCCTTTTCTGCTTTTAGACTGGGTTCTTTAATATTCCTCTGCTCTTGCCTTTAAAAATAGCAACACTTACATATATTCCATGGCTGGTAAAATAAGATAAGCTCAGTGGCTGTAGAAAATGGGAGTCTTCAGATTAGGAAGCAGAATGAAGAACAGCTTCACCTGCATAGCTCAATATTCTCAACAGGAACGCATCTGCACTGTTCCATTTCAAAGGTGAGACTTTCAAAGCCTAGGAAATTTCCTTTAAAGACAACACCAAACAGTCAATACTCTTTTTTTCTACATTAAAAATTGTTTTCCACTTAACTGATTTAGCTTAGCCACTTTAAACATTTATTATGAACTAAATATTTGTGTCCACCCCAAAATTCACATCAAAATCTAATCCTCAGTGTGGTAGTGTTAGGAGGTGGAGCCTTTGGGAGGTGATCATGAGGATGGGGCTCTCAGGAATGCTATTAGTGCCCTCATACAAGAGGCCCCCAGGCCAGGTGCTGTATAATCCCAGCACTTTGAGAAGCTGAGATGGGTGGATCGCTTGAGCCCAGGAGTTTGAGACCAGTCTGGGCAACATGACAAAACCCCATCTTTACAAAAAGTACAAAAATTTGGCAGATGTGATAGTATATGTCTGTAGTTCCAACTGCTCAGGAGCCTGAGGCAGGAAGAGTGCTGAGTCTAGGAGGCTGAGGCTACAGTGAGCCTGACCATACCACTGCACCCCAGCATGGATGACAGGGCAAGACCCTGCCTCAAAACAAACACACCAAAGAGGCCCCCAGAGAGCCCCTAAGCCTCCTTCTGCCATGTGAGGATGTGGTTAGAAGGCCACACCCTGGAGAAGCATCCTCCCTGGAGCTGGACCATGTGGGCATCCTGACCTCAGACCTCCAGCCTCTGGACTGTGAGGAATAAATGCCTGTTGTCTAAGCCCTCAATCTGTGGTATTCTTTCTTTTTTTTAGAAGAGTCTTGCTGTGTCACCCAGCCTGGAGTGCAGGGGCACAATCTCAGCTCACTGCACCCTCTACCTCCAGGGTTCAAGTGATTCTCTTGCCTCAGCAGCCTGAGTAACTGGGATTACCCACCACCATACTGGGCTAATTTTTGTATTTTTGGTAGAGACAGGTTTTGCCATGTTGGCTAGGCTGGTCTCAAACTCCTGACCTCAAGTGATCTGCCTGCCTCGGCCTCCCAAAGTACTGGGATTACAGGCATGAGCCATCATGGCTGGTTGCCAGTCAATGGTATCCTGTTACAACAGACAGTAAACAGAAAATATGGATGGTGTGGGGGGAATCGTAGCACACATCGTAGTTCAGACCCAGTGCCTGGCAGCACAGTGAGTCAGAGAAGCGTGGCTTGGATGCTCCTTATTAGGTACAGCCCAGTGGCTCTCAGAGTTCCTGGACCCTAGACCAGCCTCAGGAGCCACCCCCAGGAACTTGTAAGAAATACAGGCCCCACCCCAACTTACAGGAGATTCTGGTGAACACGCGGCTTTGAGAACCATGGTCTTAGGGTACACAGAGGAGTCCACAGGTGCCTTGCAATCTACAGGGCAGCTTCCACTGCCTGAGCTGAGACTGGGACGCAGGATCCCTCTTCATCCCCCTCCCCACTCCTGCAGGTACCTGAGATTCCACGATGAGTAAAGTAAGGCATTCTTTGCTTTCTTTCTTTCTTTCTTCTTTTTTTTTTTTTTTGGAGTCTCACTATGTTGCCCAGGCTGGAGTGCTGAAGTGTAGTGGTGTAGTCTCAGCTCACTGCAACCTCTGCCTTCCAGGTTCAAGCAATCCTCCTGCCTCAGCCCCGTGAGTGGCTGGGACGCCACAGGTGGCTGACCACCGCGCCCAGCTAATTTTTGTATTTTTAGTAGAGATGGGGTGTTGCCACATTGTCCAGGCTGGTCTTGAACTCCTGACCTCATGTGATCCACCTACCTCGGCCTCCCAAAGTGCTGAGATTACAGGTGTAAGCCACTGCACCTGGCCAGGTAATGCATCTTTTATGTTAGATGCCGCCTCCCCTTTTAAACACAGGGGTAACTGGGAAGCAATTTCACTGAAGTTGTGCCATTTCTGAGGCCTGGCTCTGCAACCCCTCAGACCATCGGCTTTTTAGATTTCACAATTGAAGACGGAAACTCTTCCTGCACTTGACATTTTATTGCTTAAAAAAAAAAAAGGTCTCCTAAAGAGTATTATGCTAATGTAATGGAATGAGATGAAAAAGCTTGAAGAAGTTGGGATTTACCATGTCAGAGAAATATCATACAAGTGATTTATGCATTCTATGTTCTGAAGTTCGATAGGGGTAAGGGTTCCCTTTTCTCGGGTGCTAGTGGGGTGGAAGGCTACAGAGGGCAACCACTTGATCCTGGGGATTAGACCCAGTTCTGTGCTGAGGAAGTGCCCCCATAAGCTTTATAGGAGCAGACAAATCTGGGCTTGAGAATGGCGAGAATTCTATCTCCCACACATATGTGTGATGACTTTTTGGAATGGCCTAACAAACTTTCTGGAATAGAGCCACCTTCTCACAGGAGAGGGATTGGGAAATGATGGCTTAAAAGCATTTAGAAGTTCTTTTTGCAATTGCAGGTTGCTATCAGCCATAAACGCTTGCCAAGCACTACTTCCCCAGACTCCTCATTTCTACAGGTGCCAAAGAAATGCAAGATTAAGTGAAACATTAGCAAATACTTTGAGTGCCGTATTTTAAACATAGATACATTAACTGTGGTATTTCCAGTTGGGAAACATGAAACCGTAATATAGAAATTGGAACCTTGAGTGCCCAAGAGTGCTCTCCCAGGGGGCTTTTAATCGCTGGAAGTAGCAGGATTTCTTGAGAACGTGCCCAGAGATCTGAAAATGGGCAAAGTTTTCCAAGTTTAAGAAATAAGAAAATATTAGGTTAGTGATAGTCTGGAAGCATTTTTCTTCCCTTCATTTTCTCATAGTGTTGGGATTTGCCCCTTTATCTCTCACGGCATGAGTCTGATGTGATCCAGGTTGGTGTGGAAGCCAGTGCCCGGTGTACGCTGTGTGCCTGAAGCTGGCTCATAGAGCAGAGTGAGGCCCCAGGCACACAGTGGGGAGACTTGCTTTCTGGCCCCTGCCCTACCAGTGCCTCCCTTAGGGGTCTCAGGCAAATCCCAGTTTGTGGGGTTGACCTCCAGGCCCCAGACTCCCACTCTGCATGTGAGGAGCAGTCTTGATGCTGGGAAGGGTGTGAGGCAAAGGGATCTCCACGTGAGGGAGGCTCTTGGTGGCTGGCCGTGGTCTGAGTGGACAGCAGATGGTCAGCACAAATCCCTCACCTCATTTTCCTTTGTTCTAATCCTGCATTTGATATTCTGTCAAGAGGAATGTGTGTGTATGTGTGTGTGTGGGGGGGGGGGGGGCGGGTGGGTGGTTAATAATCAGACCTGTGGATTTATTTGGTTAAGTTTTATTTGTCATGCAAAAATAAATTTTCAACAAACTGTGTTGATTTTTATGCAATTTCCTTCCTTCTGTTTAAGCAAATTCAATTTTTTAAAGCAAAGCCATGAAAACCCCAGTGCTTAATCACTTTCCTCAAAAATCTATAATATGCTAAACGCAGTGTGGCAGCATGGATTGGATCCCAGAACAAGGAAATAAAACCTAAGTGGAAAACTAATCAAATTGAAATAAAGTCTAAAGTTTAATTAGTTAAAAAAAAGAGAAAAGCAAGGAAAAACAATGTATAGCCAGATATCTGGGCACCCTGTGGGCCACATAAAATTAACTATCACAGGGCTCTAAAATTTTTCAAGAATAGTTGAAAGCCCATGAGCATGGGAGTCAGGCACACCTGACTCTGAGTACTGAGTACCAGCTCTGCCGCTGGTCAGCAGTGCTCTTCAGCCTGTCCATCTGGAAAAGGAGGTGGTGACAATGTCTCCTTTCCAGAGATGCTGGTCCTTGTTCCCAAAGACCCAGCCCACGGGCCATGAGCCAGTCTCTCCTGACCTCAGGTGATCCACTCGCCTCGGCCTCCCAAAGTGCTAGGATTACAGGTGTGAGCCACCATGCCGGGCCCATGTTTTTATTATAAATTCAACCTGAAACTACTTTCCGTTTGTCTGAACCTCCTGTCAAGATGTTCAGCTGCACCGGTCCTGCTGTCCTGAAGTCATCTCTCAGACCCTCCTACCCTGCTATCTCTGACAGTCACCCTTTAGGCCTAGTGAGCAGCTAGATTCCGAGACGGCCATTCTCCACTGTGACACACATTCTCCTCCTCTCACTTCCTTTTTGTGTTCCATAGCTTCGCCCTCTTGGCTTGGTGGAGCACGTTTCAGTGGCTGAGAAAGGGAGCCTGGGAGTTCACTTATTTTAGACCTTGCCTGTCTGAAATGCCTCGGATATGCTCTAATGCAGTCTACTTGACTGGACACAGACACCTTTCCTTTAGAATAATTAATAAATTAGGCACCATTGCCTCTGAATTCTTGCTACTGCCTAGTGAAGCGATTTTGATTTCTACTTGTTAGACGTCACTTTCGTTTTGCTTTGTGGACGTTTGTAGCATTTTTTTGTGTACAATATTCTGAACCTTCATCATGCTATAAAATTCCGTTCATTATGTTGGGACCTTGGTGGGTCTATCAGGAAACTCACGCCGTCTAGTTCTTGACAAATTTTCTTGAATTACTTTTTCTTAATTATTATTTCTTCTCTTTTAGATATTATTTTTATGTTTTTAAAAAGGATATGAGGGTTTCCGGGACTGTCCACTTTTGTCTTCTCTTTTCTCTGTTCTATTTTTTCTCTCTGCTCTGGAGATTTCCTCATCTTTATCTTCTAATTCTTCTGTGGACTTTCATTTTGCCATTATCTTTTCATAGCCAGGAGCCCTTTTACTTTTGTTCCGTGACTGTTCCTGAATCTCATTCTTGTTCATAGCTGGTAACTGGGACTAAGAAGCTGATTAAAGATGTGAGGATTTGTGTGGGGGTGTAGGGTTCTCGTAGGGTGATTTGCTGAGCTGTGCGATTGGGGACCTTTAGCAACACTATCTGTATTTAGGAAATTTCCTCTCGAGCTGGTCAGGTTTCTCAGAAAAGTGTTTTTCAGTCTGTTGCCTCGAGGACTTGGGCTTGGCGCTAGAGTTCCAGGAGTAACTTGGAGGAAAGCTGAGGCACTCTGAATGGGCCAGGGTTCTCCAGAGGGGCAGATCCAGCAGGAGACCGGGTCGGACCACCGCAGGAGCTGTCAGGTATGAGTTCAGCAGGACAGGCCAGCAGCTGGAGACTCAGGCCGAAGGGGAAGTTGCAGTCTTGAAGCAGAATTTCCTCTTTTCTGGGAAATTTCAGTTTTTGCTATTTAGACTTTGAACTGATTCAACCCACAATATCAAGGGTAATCTGTCTCATTGATTGTAGGTGTTCACTACATCTACGGAAGACCCCACAGCAGCACTTGGGTCAGCATTTAATGCAGTAACTGGGTACCATGGCCTGACCAAGTAGGCAAAGAGGCAAACTATCACAGCCTCGCTCTCCAGTTAAGTGATTACTAGGTCATCAATATTAATTCAATAAATGTTTACGGAGCACATTTATTGTCATGAATCTTTACTAATTTAGTAAATCTTAATGTGCTGGGCACTGCTGTTGGCCTTTCGCCCCTCTCTTTGGAGTGTGCTCCAGCTCTCAGCTGTAAAATGTCTCCCAGCCCAAGAGCTTGCGTCACATCCGTGGAGAAGAAACCTCAGCCTGACTGTGGCAACAAAGTCACCTACATAGCAGAAGTGGTGGATATGAGCTTGCTCCTTAGACAAACCTCCGGCAAAGCCTCGCTTCGTCCCACTGGCCATGCAGAGTCTCCTGTCAGCTGGCCAAGATGCTTTCCAGATTTTAAAGTCACCTTGCTACTTGATTATATCAAGTACATTGTAAATCCAATATCAGTGCCCACTTGTGGTCAACTGAGCATTGCCAGTGATTCTCACACATTAAATAGTATTCGCAGATCTTGAAGGATTTTCGCTTGGAAAAACTAAACAAGAAACTTGCATTTCTGTGTAATTAGAAATAATAAAATAAAATTTCCTTAGTTAGATCCGTTAATTGGGCCTTACTTTCCCCAATTACTCTGAGTTAATGGAGTTTTGCTATATTATAGAATTAAACACGTGAAGGCTTTTATTGGATTGACTATCATTTGAAATGTCTTTTCCTCTCCTCAGTGCTGAGCCTAAGAGCTTAGACTCATGAAGATAAAAATCATGAAACATAAATTTTCTTTAGCTGCATCAGAATAATTAATATTTTTAACCAGCCATATGGAGTAAGATGTTCATCACTGCCTTACGTAAAAATGGCGAAAATTGTAAACAACAAATGCCCAATGTTAGAAAAATATCAGTTCATGATGAAATGTTTTCACCACGAAACCTGAAACATATTTAGCCATTCACACAATAATTATGTGGATTATATGAGCAACGTGGGAATCTGGTTATAGTATAAAGTTAAGTTGAAGAAAATCAAACTGCAAGATTACCAGAACACGAGGAGAACCATTTACCTTTGCATGTAAAAAACACAGGAGGCCGGGTGCGGTGGCTCAAGCCTGTAATCCCAGCACTTCGGGAGGCTGAGGTGGGTGGATCACGAGGTCAAGAGATCGAGACCATCCTGGTCAACATGGTGAAACCCTGTCTCTACTAAAAATACAAAAATTAGCTGGGCATGTTGGCACGTGCCTGTAGTCCCAGCTACTCAGGAGGCTGAGGCAGGAGAATCGCCTGAACCCAGGAGGCAGAGGTTGCGGTGAGCCGAGATCACACCATTGCACTCCAGCCTGGTTAACAAGAGCGAAACTCCGTCTCAAAAAAAAAAAAAAAAAAAAAAAAAATTACAGGAGAAACCACAAAACCGTAACAGTTGTATTATGATGATGAGGTTATCAGTAGTTTTTCTCCCTTTATTTTTCAAACCTTCTATAGTATGTTATTTATAATGTGTTATATGACTTATTTAGTATTTTACCCAAAACATTAATCCAACCACCTGTGCTAGATGTTTCACTTGTTCTAATGCAGCGATTTTTTTCTGTAAAAAATTCTGAGGTGGTTTTATTTAGCAAATCAGAATACTCCAACCCCAAAGCCTCATGTCGTTATGTAATTACATTATGTAATTTCAGCATTACATAATTTTTATGCCCAATTAAAATAAGAGTTGTGAGATACAGGGATTGATAAGAACATGGAGCACTTTAGGGGGGATTATTAAAGATAATTCCTCTTTAACGGAGAACATGGGTTTTCTGTTTAAAACATATTTTTTTTAAAAAAATTTTTATTGCATTATAGGTTTTGGGGTACATGTGCAGAACGTGCAAGATAGTTGCATAGGTACACACATGGCAGTGTGCTTTGCTGCCTTCCTCCCCTTCACCCACACTTGGTATTCATCCCCAGGCTATCCCCCCAGCCCCCCCCGCTGTCCCTCCCCCATTTCCCCCAACAGTCCCCAGTCCATATACTCACTCATAGGTGGGTGAGAAAAATGAGAACACATGGACACAGAGAGGTGGTCTACTAAAACATATTTTTAATGACAATTTTGTATGGATACTTTATTTCTGCAGCGTAGGCCATCTTTGCTTTCTTTGGGCTTCATTTTCCTAACAACCTAACAGAAACTATTGGCCACATTTTGCAAAGATGAAGGAGGGGGACTGGCATGAACGAGCGGTCCTATGGAATCTGGGTTTTGGCTGCAGCTCTCTGCTCTTGAGGTGGGAGATGGACTCAACTTGTAGGGCAGGGCTTAGACACTGTACCAAGTTAAGGACTAGCTAAAACAGGGATGGGGCTGAAGCAGCTTTCCATAAGACGTACCCGCCAGTGTGCCATGGCAATAACCTGGGCATTACCACCTTTTCCATGGCAATGACCTGACAGCCCCAAAGTTACTGCCTTTTACCTGGAAATTTCTACATAAACCACCTCTCAATCCATGTGTAATTAAAAGGAGGGATAAATATGACTGCATTGCTGCCTTGAACTGCTACTCTCTGCCTCTGCAGGGACAGTCATGGAGCGCCACGCTGCTGCTTCAATGAAGCTGTTTCCTCCAGTTGCCCTTGAATTCTTTCCCGGGCAAAGCCAAGAATCCTCGCAGGTTAAGCCCCTCCCACCCCAGCCTGGCTGTCAGTTCATGGCCTGTGCTTGGATTCCAGGTGATTCTACGCAGCAGGTCCTAGGACCTGACCCCCAGTGCTCCTCCGTGGGCCCTGTGGCCATGTTATCTCTGACTTTCTCAGAATGCAGGCTGACCACTCTGGATTCATTCCCTCTCCCACTGTCTAGGAAAACATCTGAGAGACAAAGATTGATGACCAGGATTAGGGATCGTGAGAAACAAGAGGAAAGAACTTGTTGGCGGGTGTCAGAGGATACACACAGCCTGCAGAACTGTGTCCTCTACAACGAGCTGAGGAAACACTTCTTGAAGAGCCCATTTCACCATGAGGCAGGCTTTGATCCGATTAATCTGGAGAAGTTGTGAGGCTCACAGGTTCATCATTTCCTCCCCGGGTTCAGACTCTGCCACAGTGAAGAGGTGGAATGGAACGATGAGTGTCATCTCTCTGGACACTCTATGGAGCACCCCAGGACGAGGGTTGGAGAACCTCGACCCTGCCAGCTGGGAGAGGAAGGCAGCTGTTTCTGTGTGAGTTGAACAAAACCACATCTCTCCTCACCAAGCCTGGCTATGTTCCTTCCACTGCTTTCCTGGCAGAGAAATGGGCTGTGGTCCCCAAACTCCATGCAGAGAGCTCCAACCCCAACCCTGGCTTCCTCAAACTGAAAGCAGATTCAGGAACTATATTCTGCTAGGGGTTCCCAAACTAAATCTGACAAGGGAATGGCCAACCCTCCATGGATTTAGGAACCACTGTCTTTGAGGATGCACCATGCTTTGAGGACCATCATCCTGGCTGGCATCATCTATGAGGAGCACCTCAAAGGCATTGTCAGGCCTATTCTGCCTGTGGACCCACAGCAGGTCCTGCATGGATTGATTTTGGGGACCCATCGCAGGTGCTACTCAGCCCTTTATGCTCTCAGGCAGTCAACACGTGAGATGGACTTGTGCAGTGTCAGGCACCTCCTCACCATAGATTTGTCTCTGGGAAGTTGCATGTACATCCAACCATTTGCCTACCTGCTGTCGGATTTTCCAGTTTCTGAATCTGCTGTTGCAGCCACATTTCCAGGTTCCAAAACCCTACCTGTTCTCTGAAGTACAGCTTCAGCCTCACCCATTGCAGACACTTCCCTGGCAGCCTCAGGCACGGCATCCCATCAGCTTTGCACTGGTCCCAGCAGGCCCAAGGGGCTGATGAAATTTCATCACACTCCAAGCCAGGAATTGTAAAGCCTTCCCTAACCTCTTTGTATCTGGCCATTAACATTTTACTGGCAATGCCTTGTGTGTGCCTACATGTTTATTTCTAACATTTGATTTATAATCTCAATTAATGAGAAAGATGTGAATACAGGACCCAGACAATACAGAGTTATGTGCAGGAAGCAGGTGATTTTGTACCTGCAGATCCTTTTTGTATTTGCTCCTTCTGTAAACAAGCATTGTTCTGGCTATAAAACTCACAATAAAAGAAAAGCGTCTGGCTAATTTCATGTAAGAAGCAACACTGCACTTCTTTTGGCTGGTTGAATTAACACACATAATAAATAACATATATAAAAATAATTCAGGATCTCAGAAGTTCTTTTAATATTTTCTCAGGTGCTGGGGCTGAAAAAAAATGAAATAAGATGAGAATGTCCCCGAAGGAGTCGATGGCCTGGGAGGGAGGTGGAACAGCCAAGTAAATGTGAGATGACAGCATGCAAGCGCCATGGACGTGAGAAAAGGGGGAGCAGCAGAGGTGGGCTTCAGAGCGATGCCGCATTGAGAAATGCACTTCTGGCCAAGAGGAATGATCACAAAGGCCTGGGAGAAGAGGAAGCCATTGGCTGTAGCGGGAATCGTGAAGTTAGAGAGGAGTGAGGCTCGCAGGTTAAGCCAAAACAAGTGACTCATCCTCGGAAAGTTTTGGAGGAGTCATCGTGGTTATGAATCTGGAAGATGGAAATATTACATCTTGAAAGAGCACTCAAGCTGCATTGTAAGAATGTATCAGGTTTGTGGGGGCCAGTCCAGAGATGTGTAAGCTAGCTGGGAAGCTTACTGGAGCAATTCAGGGAGAATAGGTAAGAGTCAGAACTCAGGCATTTGCTGAGGAACGTTGCTGCTATCTGGGCGCTGATGTAGAGATGAGCTGCTAGATCGAGCTCAGGAAAAGAGGTTTGCATTGGAAATGGTCTTCATGCTCCGTCAGGCACTTCTGGGTGGGGCCACGGGAGCAGTTGGTGGGTCCAGGTGGAGCCTTCGGTCATCAGACATGCACAAAAAGCCTGAAAAGGAGTCGCATGCACGCCTGTAATCCCAGCACTTTGGGAGGTCAAGGCAGGCGGATCACGAGGTCAGGAGATTAAGACCACCCTAGCTAACGCTGTCTCTATTAAAAATACAAAAACATTAGCCAGGCATGGTGGCATGCGCCTGTAGTCCCAGCTACCTGGAAGGCTGAGGCAGGAGCATCACCTGAACTCAGAAGGCAGAGGTAGCAGTGAGCCAAGATCCTGCTACTGCACTCCAGCCTGGGTGACAGAGCAAGACTCCATTTCAAATATATATATATATCTTACAGGGCCACTCTTAGGTTCTACAATAGTGATGTTATCTGCAGGAGTCATTGGGGACGTTGCATATCTTGTGACCTCTGGAATAATGGTTTGTAACGTTTCTGTCCACACCTTAGCAGAATTCTGGCTCCTCTCATCCTCTTAGCCTGGTAGCTTTGCACTCACTTTACAATGGTGGGTGACAGAGTTTGGGGAAAGGCTATTATCATTTACACTATAAACTCCGTGTCTCCCAAAGTTAGTTTGATCCAAGTCCAGGAATAATCAAGGGTGACTTGAAGGCCAAAGACAAGATGGGGGTTAGCTAGGTCAGATGCCCCTCACTGCCCTATGAGGACTGAACTCTGATTTCTTAATATCTTGCCCACATTGCTATCTAAGGGGTCTGAGGAGTCATCTCCTACAAATCATAAATTCTCATCAGATGGGTTTTATTTAACCCTATATATTGTGATTTACTTTCCAAACTGACTCTGGCATAACATGAGACAAGGCAGAAAATAAAAATAAAAAATAAAATAAAAAATAAAAATAAAAATATTTTACCCCAAAACATGTTTCTTTGCCGTATTTTGAAAAGGCCTGCAGGTGATGGGGAATTTGCGTCTGTAAAGAATCTCTATTAGCATAGCTAGATCTTTTTCTTCCAGGCCCTCCCAATTCTAAAGAGATTAAGAGCTGAATAGGAAATATTTGTCATCTATTTTTTTTTTTTTTAATTTTTATTGCATTATAGGTTTTGGGGTACATGTGCAGAACGTGCAAGATAGTTGCATAGGTACACACATGGCAGTGTGTTTTGCTGCCTTCCTCCCCCTCACCAAGGACAGCCACTATAAGACTTCAAAAGAACTTTGGTCTCTACATCTTTATCTTTACCTGAACATTCCCTTTCTATCTATCCCAGGTCTGTAGACAAACTCAACCAATTGTCAACCAGAAGATGTTAAAATTCACCAGCAGCCTGGAAGCCCCGCACCCCCACTTTGAGTCTTTGAGTTGTTCCGCCTTTCTGGACAAATGTATTTCTTAGATGTATTTGATTGATGTCTCCTTCCTCTCTAAAATGTATCAAACCAAGATGCGACCCGACCACCTTGGGCACATGTTCTCAGGACCTCCTGAGGGCCGTGTCACGGGCCATGGTCATTCATTTTTGGCTCAGAATAAATCTCTCCAAATATTTTGCAGAGTTCAACTCTTCATCAACACACAATTTTCTCACTCTTATGATTTTTGCCAAGGCCGTTTCAGACAATGGGGAGGACGGCTGTCCTTCTGGAGTGTGTGTATTCTGGGAGAGGCTGCCCCACCCTGCACCTCCCCAGGGGAGTGGGGAAAAGAGGAGCAGCAAGACCCAAGGGAACCCCTCATCAAGTCCCAGGTGTCTTCAAGGAAAGGGCACCTCATGTCCTTCCTAGTGAGGCATCGCTCAGCCATGGGGAGGATGACCTGCCCACAGCTCCTGGAGCAGGCATGGTGTACTGGGATAGCCAGGAAGGGGGAGCAAGGCCATCACCCAAGTCCCAAAGGCAGGGCCTGTGGAGCCAGAGAAAGCTCCGAGCCACCCTGGGAGCAGGGCTCAGGGCTCCGCTGGTTGGATGGGGCTGCTGGCCTGTAGCCTGCACATTAGCCCTCAGACCCACGGCTGGACGCACAGCCAGGACCAGCCCAGAGGGAGCAGCTTTGCCAGGACTGTTGTGTCAGAGATAAACTGTCTCTGTCTCTCTTTGTCCTCCCTGGCTCCTATCAGAGAGTGAGCCAGCAGAGGGGAGGGGAAAGAGCAGCACCTGCCCCCGCTTTCTTACCACCCCTTCCCACAACACACACACCTCACAAATCTCCTAGGGTGAGTCTGGATCTGATCAGCAGGAGAGGAAGGGCTATGGGTACAATGTGAGGTTTACATCTTGACATGAATACGGCTGAGTCTTGCAGAATTCAAACACAGCTTGTTAAAAACGTGAAGTTATGGCGTAGGTCTCAGATGTTAATAAGGATTGCTCACCCATCTGGAGGAGGTAGTTGGATGGGGCAGTGTTCACAGTTTTGAGACAAAAAGCTCTGTCTGCAAGCTGCCCCTCCTCATGCTGATGGGGGCCCTGGCCCACAGGCCATTAAGAGCTGCACCTCACAAACAAGGAGGATTTACAAGTGGTCTCCTGTTACTTTGTTCTCCAGAGCCAAAGCCATTGGCTAGAAGGAGGGCAGGGGGCAGCATTTCTTGTCTCTCTTCTTCCCTGGTGCAGCTCCGCAGTAGGACAAGGGCACTGCTCAGCTGATGTTGAGCCTCTTGGAAGCTGCATCTGACAAGGAGGCCTTTGTGACCTCAGGCAATCAGAGGTCTTTGTCTAAAAGCAGTGCTGAGGGGGAGGACTCACTCTTGCCACTTATGCCTGGTGGGCTTCATTCTCTGTCAGAGGTGACCATGGGGTCCGTTTTGTTTTTCATGTGTTGATGGGCTCCACTGTCCAACCACAATCCTTACCCACCAGTGGAGACGCAGAGCTGCTGCAGCTTGGTTAGTGTTTGGAATTACTGGTTTCCAGTCTTAACAAACAGCAGCAGTGCCACATGGTGTTGTTTCCACAGTTTGAAAATGGGAAGGAAGACAATCCCACTGCCACTGCCAGACACAGCTTGAAAGCCACTCACCTCCATGCACTGGCCCAGGGCTTCTGGTTACAGGCTTGCCAGGTGCAGATAAGAAACACAGACTCTCTTCTCTTCTTGTGGCCTTAGAAGCTCACCCACATCAGGGGTTTATTTGTACTCAAGTTCATTGAAGGCCCTTGTTAAAGGCCCTGGACTACATTTCTTACCCAAGATTTATGATTCCATGATGAATCAATGTGCAAACATCTGTACACAACTGGCACCCAATAAATGTCTGTTGCCTGAATGAATATAGGATAGTGGGGATATAGGGCTCCCTGCTGTTGGCTCCCATGGTTGAAAAAAATCCATGCTCTTTCCTTCTCCCTCTGCTGCCATCTTTTACTCCCAGCATGAGGATGTCTGCTTGTCTTGGGTCTAGAGGGAAGGTGGCAGAGGCGTGAAATAGAATTGCTAGCAGCCACACGACTGTGGGAGGGAAACTCAAAATGCATATCTCCCTTCTCACCTGTATCATTTATTTTAGAAACTTACTGGATGCTTCCTAGTGATTATAAAATTATTGTGTGCCAGGTACAGTGGCTCATGCTGTAATTCCAGCACTTGGGAGGCCAAGCCAGGTGATCACTTGAGGTCAGGAGTTCAAGACCAGCCTGGCCAACTTGGTGAAACCCCATCTCTACTAAAAATACAAAAATTAACTGGGCATGGTGGCAGGTACCTATAATCCCAGCTACTTGGGAGGTTGAGGCAGGAGAATTGCTTGAACCTGGGAGGCGAAGATTGCAGTGAGCTGAGATCATCTCACTGCACTCCAGCCTGGGTGACAGAGTGAGACTCCATCTCAAAAAAAAAAAAAAAAAAAATCATTTTGAACGAAATTGCAAGCCTCCTGAAGGCCTCCATCTACTCCCTGCCCTCTAACACATCTGTAAATTTCCAGCATCAGATATATGCAAATGTCCTTCTCTTGTCCATTTCTCAGGGTTCTTCTCAAATCTGCAGTTCACAGAGGTGTCTTCTCCATCTGTCCCAGATGGAAGGCAGATCCCAGTAGGACTTTCTTTGTCCACTAAACTCAGAGCACTAATTGTCTGGGGCACTTGTTAGTCTTTGTTAGGTATGCTGTGTGTCCAAGTTATTTTTTTCCAGTGTAAATATATCATGTAGATCAGGGGTTCCCAACCCCTTGGCCATGGACTGGTACCTGTCCATGGCCTGTTAGGAACTGGGCCACACAGCAGGAGGCAAAGTGGCAGGCAAGTGAGTGAAGCTTCATCTGTATTTACAGCCACTCCCCATTGCTGGCATCACCACCTGAGCTCCGCCTCCTGTCAGGTCAGCAGCAGCATTAGATTCTCATAGGAGTGCGAACCCTATTGTGAACTGTGCATGCGAGGGATCTAGGTTTCGTGTTCCTTATGAGAATCTAATGACTGATGATCTGTCAGTGTCTCCCATCACTCCAGATGGGTCTGTCTAATGGCAGAAACACAAGCTCAGGGGTCCCCTTCATTCTACATGATGGTGAGTTGTGTAATTATTTCACTATATATTACAATGTAATAAAATAGAAATAAAGTGCACGATAAATGTAATGTACTTGAAGCCTCCTCAAACCATCCCCCAACCCTGGTCTCTAGAAAACTTGTCTTCTGTGAAACCAATCCTTGGTCCCAAAAAGGTTGGATGCTGTAGATTAGGTCCTAATTTTCTGTAACTTTGGGTTATAGAAAATGTAACTCCTAACTCTGTAGCTCTGAGCAAATGAGGGTCAGCAGGTATACCTTCATGTTCTCTGGCTCAGGTTCTCTTAACCTCAGTGCTCTTTGCATTTTGGGTAGAGAACTCTGCTGTTAGGGGCTGAGGCAGCAGATACAATCATATGCCCAGTCTCCTCTCTAGTAATTTCTACATATTGTCTTCTGGATTTTCTTCCACAGAATCATCTTAGAAGAAAGTCCTCAGCTCTTACCTCTCACCTTGTGCAGATAGAAACGTCCTCAGAAGTCCATCAGGGAGTCAGATGAAGACGGCCTGGCTGGAAGCTGGTGGGAACTTCTAAGGTAGAAATGAAGTCGAAACCATGAACGTGGTTGACAGTGGCATTCATAAGTGATCTTATTTTAGAAAACTTGGGTCAAAGTCCTGTGTGATTTTTGGCCGGATCCTCTGGTGACTGCTGGGTGACTGTGCAGGAGCTGGGCCAGCAGTCAGGGAGGACAGGTCAGCATGTGGAGGGAAGCTGGGCTGTGGGTGCCTGGGCCAGGCAGCTGCATGGGGTGTGGAGGTTTCCAGTGGTCATGAGCATGACTAGAGAATGTACAGCATCTCCAAAGAAGCTGTGGTCACATCAGGACTCGATTTCAAACTGGAGCCTAATGGAGGAATGAAATACAATGCAAGGGTTGTTACTGGAACAGAGCTCCTCAAGATGTTGATGGAGGCACAAATGTGCTGTTCTCAGATGAGGGACAGATGTGGCTAACAATCCCTGGTTAGGGACTGTGGGTAGAGATCCTGGTTTAAGAACCTGAGAATTAAACGTGCCCTCAGCTGTTTTGAGTCGAAGCTGTGGCAGGTTGCCACAGGACACCATAACCCACTCTATCGCCCTTTCTTCACCCCACTTCCTCTTTCAAAGTGCACAATTCTGAATGGCAAAAAAAGTTCTGTTTTCTTCTCTTTAAATACTGTCAAATTCCCTAACATTTGTGATTTTAAGGACTTACAGGAATTCAAAGTACCAACTCCAGAATTTGTTCACTGTATTTTTGTCAATTACTCCTTTGATTGTTAGCTTACAAGGCAGGAACCTGCACGGCCTTTCCCGAGGACGGCTGTCACCCAATTAAATAGTATTCTAACTCTTCTGCAACAGGAGAAATGACCACAGTGTCTCCCAAGTTACGAGGATTCCAGTGTTGTAAGAAGGAAGTTGAACAACACTCTCCAGGGACCAGTATAATTAGGAAAAGGAGCTGGCATTAGACATCAATATATGCTCATTGGGATTCAGTGGTTATTTTTATGCTGTAGCCACTCATAGAAAACAAAGCAAAATCCGCATTTTCTTGTCAATGCTCACAGCTTAATATAGGATTTTCTTCCTTATCATGCAATAGTAATAAAACACAGGTTGAGGCCAGATCCCAAGGTTTTATTTATATATAAATGGAATGCATGTATATATGTATACACACACACACACACACACACACACACACATATATGTAGTTAAGAAAGGAGAATATTTAAAAGTTGTAAATTTAAAGTTTGTGCAATTTCCTGCCTCCTAGGGGATAGGAACTTGAATTTAAGTTTGAGGCCTTCTTTCTTCTGGGAAATCACCCCAGTGGAGAATGAACCTCCTCCGGGAAGAAGATATAATGTGGCTTAGGCTCCAAGGATCTAACCCCTTTGGATAATAATGTAAAGGTTGTAATTATTGTGGTCAGAGTTACATTGCTACAGACTGTGATTCTTTAGAATGATTTTCCTTCCCAACTATGAATCTCGACCACAATGCACAAGTATTTTATTGCTTATTTTTGTGGAGCTGATGTGCAGCTCCTCACAGGCAGTCCTTAGACAAGTTCCCCAGACTGCAGGAAACCCTGGGAGCTTGCCTTCTCTTCACCTGCCTGCAGTGGAGAAGAGATTGTTACAAAGGAAAAAGAGAAAGAGAGAAGGAAAAGTAAGTCAAGGTCAGGTTGGGGAAAAAAAGGGAAGAAATGAATTGGACTTGGGGCAATGCAACTTGCACTAGGTCACTGGTGTTTCATCTGTTGTGTGAGTTGGAAAGGATAATCCAGCCTTTGGGAAATGTACCGATGCTGGGCCATGAACCCTAATATTTTAGAAAAACATGGGTCAGGATTATCCCAACTAAATTTCACAAATAAAATGTTCTTCTAAAGTAAGTGGATATAACCACTACTGATTACCCTGGGAAGGGTTCACTAGCCCATGGCAACTGTAGCCCAGAGTGGAATGAAGAGACCGAAGGGGAAGCGCGTGAGAGAGTTGTTCCGTAAACTCCACTGCTTACTCACCTCTTTAAGGACTTGCAAGTACCTCTGATCCAACATATACGACAGTAAACCCACGGAGTTCTTGCATGCCCTCCCCTACCCATGTTTATCACCCTGGATTTTGCCATCTCCATGAATGTCACCATCATCTACCTGCTTGCCCATGGCAGTAACCTCAAAACTGTCCGTGACTTCTTGCTTCCTCCATAGTCTCTGGATCCCATTAATGAGAGTACACATGCTTCTGGCCAGGAAGGAGTAAGACAGCCGGTGATCTCCCTCCCTCTGTAAGCAACCATAGAAAAAAGGATAAAATATAGAAAGCAGCTATTTCTATATATGGCAAAACAAGATTGTGATTCCTGAGAAAAAGGAAGAAAACGAGGTGACCCCTACCATCGGCTGGCCTTTCTGTCTGGAGGTCAGTCCTGGGCTACGGTCCAGGGAGGGAGAACTCCAAAAAAGTCAGGCAACTTCGCAGAGCTGAAGAGACAGAGGTTAGAGATTGGAAAGGTCATGAAGCTCTGAAGAATCTGTGAGCCAGAGTTGGCAAGAGAAGGGGCTACACAGATAAACTACTCCAGAAATCTCACGGGAGTCCATGGAATCTATAGAAATATAAGGCCAGATTAGAAAAGCTTCTGCTGAAAGAGTAATTCTGAGGAGACCTTTTTTGTTGTTGTTGTTGTTTTTGAGACAGAGTCTCACTTACTCTGTTGCCCAGGCTGGAGTGCAGTAGAACCATCTTGGCTCATTGCAACCTCCACTCCCATGTTCAAGTGATTCTCATCTCATGCCTTGTCCTTTTAAGTAGCTGGGATTACAGACACCCACCATCACACCCATCACACCCAGCTAGATTTTGTATTTTTAGTAGATATGAGGTCTTACCATGCTGGCCAGCCTGGTCTTGAACTCCTGGCCTCAAGTGATCTGCCAGTCTTGGCCTCCCAAAGCACTGGGATTACAGGCATAAGCCTTCAAGCCCAGCAAGGAGTTCTAAAATGAACAATTCCTTGAACCCATGGAAAGCCAAAAATTACTCAAATTTTCTCCAGCCAGAGGGAGAGACCTCACTGAATATATGGGGCATTTAGAAGAAGCCCCTAGAAAGGCCATGACTTAGAAGAAGTGGTGAAATCAGTCCTGGAATAAAGGCTACTCTAGGCCCAAAAAAGCTTATAAGTAAACCTCAAAAGAATCAAACTAATTTTTGAATAATTTATAGAACAAGTAGATAGTAATCAGTACAGATATAGAAGACTCGAACATAGTATTAATCCAATTGACCTCACTGACATTTATAGATAGCTTTACTCAACAACAGCAGAATACATGTTTTTCATAAGAGCTTGTAAAATACTCACTATAACAGATAATATACTGGGCTACAAAATAAGCCTACATAAATTTAAAATAGATACCACAGTGGAATAAAACTAAATAGTAATAAGAGAAAGACATATGGAAAAGCCACAAATACTTGGAAATTAATAAGCTTCTAAACAGAAATTGGAAAGTATTTTAAACTGAATGAAAATGAGAATATAACTTGTCGAAATTGTGAGATACAGCTAAAGCAGTAATTTGAAGAATATTTATAGCATTTCATGCTTTTATTGGCAAAGAAAAGTCTCATGTCAGTCATCTAAGCTTTTACCGTATTCAGTTAATAGTAAGTCCTGTCAATTGTACCACCAAAGTAATTCTTAATCAGTTTCCTTCCTCTGTCATGCTGTCACAGCCTCCTGATCCCCCTGTCTTGAGTCATCTCCAGTCCCAAATCCCTGGTTCCTTCTCATCAGCTGCGTCTCTCACCACTCCTTCCTCCTTGCACTTCAGCCTTACTGAGATTCTCTAGGTCCTTAAAGCGCTCATGGTCTTCTCTGGGTCTTCTCACACACATTTTCCTTGCCTGACCACTCTTTTATTTCCTATTCACCGTGCTAATTCCCACCCATGGAACGTCTCTTCTTTCTGGAAGCCTGGATCCTGCTATACGCTTCCATTACAGCTCCCTGTACTTCCTTTGAGGAAGCGCTTAACCTATCGTAGTTAAACCTACCGTAGGTTAAACCTTCTTTAGTTTCCCCAGGGCTGGGTCTTGTCTTGTATATTAGATTGTATCTCTGGCCTCTTGCACATTTCCTGGCACTTACTGAGTGCTTAATATCTACTTGATCAATGAATGAAAGCCTATTTTAGAGGAAATGTTACCACGAAGCTTGTGGTTATAGGTTAAGAAGATCAGCATTTCTGGATCACAGTTTGTAGTCAACATGGGTCACCTCCCAGCATCCATTTGTCCTTCTCTCTTAATAACAGCCCTGAATTCTGTCTGGGGCCTCATGAAGTTCCTGAGAAGCTACTTACCCTGGCTCCAGGAGTTACTCAAATATTCATCCTTGAGAAAACTGATTTGCTTTTATGGCTTAATTACTTAAAACTGTCATTTCTCAGTTAAACATGTTATTGGGATTTCCTATAAGTGTACAGGGTCCTCTTATTCAGTCGACTCCCTTTAATGAATGGGACTGGGGTAGAGTTATCTGGCAGGTTCCTGTCAGGCTTTTCTGGCTGGACTATTTACTTTTTAACTTCACATGTTCAAAATGATCTGGGTGCTTACCCAGTACCCTAGAAAGAGCACAAGCTGTAACGTGACGCCCCTGAGTGAAACATGCCTAAAGCCATGAAGGAGATAAAACAGGTAAAGTAAGAATAAGAAAAGCAGATCAAGGTGGAATTAACCTAAATTTAACACCATCACTCCTGTGGCAGATTTGCAGATATCAAGCAAAAGGAAATAGCTATCTGGCCTAAACAGAAAATGTCGTGCCTCGTACCATCTTTTTAAGAAAACAATAATATGAATGATCTTTTCTTTGATAATACAAATAATTCATATTCATCATGGCCAATTTGGATACTTTTTAAAAGTATTTAAAAATGAGTCACCCAAAATAATACACAAAATAACCTCTGGTAATGTCTTTTTTTTTTTTTTTTTTTTTTGAGAGTCTCGCTCTGTTGCTCAGGCTGGGGTGCAATAATGTGATCTTGACTACCTACAACTTCCATCTCCCGAGTTCAAGCAATTCTACTGCCTCAGCCTCCCAAGTAGCTGGGATTACAAGCGCCCACCACCACGGCTGGCTAATTTTTCTATTTTTAGTAGAGACAGGGTTTCACCATGTTGGTCAAGCTGGTCTCAAACTCCTGACCTCAAATGTTCCGCCTACCTGGGCCTCCCGTGCTGGGGTTACAGGTGTGAGCCACCGCACCCAAACCACTGGTAGTGTCTTGATGCATTTCTTTTCATGACTTTTTGTATGTGTACAGACAGATGTATTTTTTTCTTTTCAAAATTAAGGTTTTTTTGTATGTCACTTTTTTCACATACATCATAACCCAAAAAAGTGATTTGTATAACTTTCCATTTTGTGGATGCTATCGCTTTTTAAACAGCAACTTTGCTCTTGTTAAACCTTTAGGTTGCTCCCACTTCTTACTTTTATAAGTTACTGTGTGTGAGCGTCTCGGCTTGAATCACAGGTCAGCTTCTCCTCTTGTGTTCTGGGTCATCTCTTGCTTTCTCAAGGACTCCATCCCTGCAGGTCTCTCTTGCTCTATCAATGTCTCCCTCTCCAGCGAATTCTTCCCATCCGCACACGCATTCTCTAATAACCTCTGTGGTAAATGAACAACAGCCCTCCTCTCACCCTGCATTCCTCTCCAGCTTTACCCTGAGATCTCTGGCTCCATTGAAAGCTACACTTACTGTGGGAACATCTGATCTTGGTTGCAGTCCCCACTTCCCTGCCTAGTATTCACTCCCATGCATGCTGACCAGGTATGTCCCCTACCCCTGAATTAAAACTGCTTTCTCCAAGGATACCAGCTATTGTTGATCAGAGCCATGCCTCTGTCCTCATCTTATCTGGCCTTTGGCAGCATTCAGTAGAGCAAACCCTCCTTCCAGACACACTCTCAGCTCCTGGCTTCTGTCACCCCAACCCTGTTGGCTCTCCTCTCACTCCTGCATCCTCTGCTGGCTCTTCTCCCTCATTTTGTGTAAAAACTGTTGAGAGTACTTTAGAGTTATCTGTTGGACCTCTTCTTTCTTTTCTTTTTCTTTCCTTCTTCTTCTTCTTCTTCTTTTTTTTTTTTTTTTTTTTTGAGATGGAATCTTGCTCTATCACCAGGCTGGAGTGCAGTGGCATGATCTTGGCTCACTGCAACCTCCACCTCCTAGGTTCGAGTGATTCCCCTGCCTCAGCCTCCTGAGTAGCTGGGATTACAGGTGTGTGCCACCACACCCAGCTAATTTTTTGTATTTTAGTACAGACAAGGTTTCACTATGTTGGTCAGGATGGTCTCAATCTCTTGACCCTGTGATCTGCCCGCCTTAGCCTCCCAAAGTGCTGGGATTACAAGTGTAACCCACCGCACCCGGCTGGACTCTTCTTTTCTAGACGTTCCCTGGGTAATCTTATTCTCTCCCCTGGCTTTAACTACCAGAGATCTGCTGATGATGCCTAAGTGACTTCTCTAACCCAGACCTTTTTCAGAGGCATCACTCGAACTGCCTGCCAGCTACTCTCTGTGTGTCTATTACGCATCTCAAACCTAACGTTGCTAACACAAAAGTTTCATTTCCTCGTATCTCTAAAATACCACCGTCTTTCTCCTAGCCTTCCGCACCTCCAGTACCCACCGCAACAGCCACCTGGTTTCTCAAGGCAGGAATGCAGGACTCAAGCTCAAATTCTCTCTTTTTCTCACCCTTCATGTCCAACCCAGCAACAAATTCATTTCTCTCTCTCCAAAAAACTTTCAGTTCATTCTCATCTTTCCACCTCTGGCTCCTCTTATCTAAGCCACCATCGCATGTTGCCTGGATTACTTCAACAGCCTCCTAATGGCCCTCCTGCCTCAGTTTTGTATAATCTGACCTCTACATGTCACCCAGAATAGCCCCTGTACTAGCCACTCACTGCATCCAGCCTTCACACAAGGTGATCTTGAGTCTGCCTGCGTTTTAGCTCTTACCTCTCATGGCTTCCCATGGGCTCCTGATGCCCTGGCCACTAGGGCCCGCTTGCTCTTCCTCTAGGACCCAAGCTTCTCCCTGCAGCCGTGGCATGTTTCGCTCCTCTTTGGAGCACTCTGCTCTGTTCACGTGGCTGCCTCCTTCTTACCACTGGGGACTCAGCTGAAATGCCACTGCAGTTTAAAGGTGGACCTCCCTTCACATTCACCTCTAGGATCCAGACAAACTTACACATATGCAAATCACACACAAACTAAAACAAATAAAAACGGCAACTGGAGATGATCCCAATCCCTTCAATAGAATAAATTCTGGTAGATTCATAATTTATGAGATTGCATATCTAAAGGAAAATGAATAAACTACTACTAAGTCATTGACATGGTTGAACTTCAAAACATTATGTTGAAAAAAAGGTCACAGAAAAACACATAGATTATTGAGTCCATTTAGATAACATTCAGATGTACTATATAAATTACATTCACCAGTGGTGAAATTCTAAAAGAATGCAACCCCAGGAAGAGCCCATCAGAAGCTCCTGAAGTTCCTGTGGGGGTCCGTCCTCAACCAGGGTGATGGTACAAGCTCTTTGTTTCATTATTAGTCACTATTAGTCTTTACATTGTACATGTGACTGCATGAACTCTTTTGAATCCATGATATTCTTCATAATATAGTATCTTTTTTTAATGAGGAAGATGGGAAATATACAGTGGCATAATGGTATTTGCTCATAATCATCGTGTGAGTAAGAATTGCACACCACCCTCATATTTCAGCTCCCTCCCTGCAAAGTGAAGGTGCTGGAATCACAAGATAGATGATTCCTTTCTGTTCTATGTCCCCGACTCAGTTAACTGCAGGCAGGCTTGACAGAATCTTGAGAGAACTCCTGGGGCATCTCCATTACTTTCCCTGCAGATATACCAGTTAATTAAGACCAGTTCAGGCAAGAGAGTCAACCTGATTTGGAAATCCCACCTATCCCTTTCCCCAGGAAGAAATTATAGGCCTGGTTATATCATTAGCTTTAAGTACCTGAAAATTCTTTGTTTTGACCTACACAGATTTCCCACAATTTGGAGCTTCTCTCCAAACAATGTGACAGCACATTCAAGGTTGGCAAATTTTTGGAGGACTAAATCTACATGGAGCTGCCTGTCCAAATATCAGTTCCCACCAGATGATGGAAATCTATATTCTTTCCTAGACACGACAGGGCAGAGATGCTACAGGATAGGGTGTGTGTGCCCCCACACACGTGTGTGAAGAGGTGAGTAATGAGGAGTGCTGGTTAGTGTTCTCCTCGGCCAAATAACGTTGTGAAGTTGATGGCACAAATGCAATGTTCAGTGATCTCTGAAAGTGGAACCTGCCTGCTGTGTGTTAGTATTCCTATACCACAGGGAAACTCAAAACCATGTGTTTCGATGTAAATATTTTCTGATAATGTACAGCAAGTATTCTGTTTCTCGTAGCCCCAGAATTGAACCGCACTTGAAATTAGGTTAACTAGAACTAAATTTAATCATAGTGTGACCTGATTGAGTATATGCAACCTGGGGTATCGGATATCCTCCTTTATGTTGATTTTATTCTCAGTTTCATCTACTTATTTCCTTAGGGACCACATAGCAATAGTAGGCAGCAAAGTAATGAAATGTGGTAAATCTGGCTAAAGAGAAATAGAACTAAAAATACTCTCCCTTGTTTCATCTCGGCAGCCCTGCACATAGTGTGGTTTACTTTGGACTACAAAGTACTAACGTTCTTGGGAGGAAAATGGCTGAATTTATTGCTCTGAGAAACACCAAGCTTGCTCAATTTTACATTATACAAAATTTCTTTGTTTTATAGATATGCCATAAAAATATCAGTTGTAACCATTAGCTGTCATTTATATTGGGGGCCTTAGCAAGTTTACCAAATTTCCTGGGGACCTTCTGAGGCAGTGGATTACATGGGCCCCGTGTATCCGGGGCTCTGTCAGTGCCCCAAACTTCCCCGCCTGCAAAACAACTGCCTGGTCAGGGACCGGGGATTGGCAGGGAATGGTGTTACCACTCAATGGACTTTGGATCCCTGATCACAATCTCTGAGGGTCAAGCCTCTCTGCTGCTAACTGAGGGGCATTGACACTTGTTTCTCAAAAAGTTATCAGTGCTGTAAGCTAGGAAGATTTCAGGGACGGACCCGTACCAATTCGGAGTGATTCCCATTTCTAGGTCCTTGAGGAATCGCCGTACTGTCTTCCACAATGGTTGAACTAATTTACACTCCCACCAACAGTGTAAAAGTGTTCCTATTTCTCCACATCCTCTCCAGCATCTGTTGTCTCCAGATTTTTTAATGATCGCCATTCTAACTGGCGTGAGATGGTATCTCAATGTAGTTTTGATTTGCATCTCTCTAATGACCAGTGATGATGAGCATTTTTTCATGTGTTTTTTGGCCTCATATATGTCTTCTTTTGAAAAGTGTCTGTTCATATCCTTTGCCCACGTTTTAATGGGTTTGTTTGTTTGTTGGTTTCTTGTAAATCTGTTTTAGTTCTTTGTAGATTCTGGATATTAGCCCTTTGGCAGAAGGGCAGATTGTAAAAATTTTTTTCCATTCTGTTGATTGCGGGTTCACTCTAAAGAGTGTTTCTTTTGCTGTGCAGAAGCTCTGGAGTTTAATTACATCCCATTTGTCTATTTTGGCTTTTGTTGCCAATACTTTTGGTGTTTTGGTCATGAAGTCCTTGTCTATGCCTATGTCCTGAATGGTTTTGCCTTGGTTTTCTTCTAGAGTTTTTATGGTGTTAGGTCTTTTGTTTAAGTCTTTAACCCATCTGGAGTTAATTTTAGCATAAGGTGTCAGGAACGGGTCCAGTTTCTGCTTTCTGCACATGGCTAGCCAGTTTTCCCAGCACCATTTATTAAACAGGGAATTGTTTCCTCATTGCTTGCTTTTGCCAGGTTTGTCAAAGATCAGATGGTTGTAGATGTGTGACGAAATAGAAATTCCAATTGAACCAGGAATCATTTGGTATATACCCAGTATATACCATTACTGGGTGTATACCCAAAGGATTACAAATCATTCTATTATAAAGACACATGCACACATATGTTCACTACGGCACTGTTTACAATAGAAAAGACCTGGAACCAACCCAAATGCCCATCGATGATAAACCGGACAAGGAAAATGTGGCACATATACACCATGGAATACTATGCAGCCATAAAAAGCAATGCCTTCGTGTCCTTTGTAAGGACATGGATGAATCTGCAAACCACTATTCTCAGCAAACTGACACAAGAACAGAAAATCAAACACCACATGTTCTCACTCATAGGCAGGTGTTGAACAATGAGAATACATGGACACAGGGAGGGGAACATCACACACTGGGGTTTTTGTTGGGGGTTAGAGGAAGCACAGCAGGGGCTAGGGAGGTTGGGGAGGGATAACATGAGAAGAAATGCCAGATATAGATGATGGGGTGTTGCATAGGTACATACATGGCCACCTTGCCATGTATGTACCATAGAACCTAAAGTACAATGAAAAAAAAAGTGATTCTCTGCTGTAATGGGTTGTCGGTAAAAAGAAGGAAAAAAATAAAGAGTAAAGAAGTGATTCCCAAGGACAACAAAGGAGAAGGCAGGAGGCACTCACTCCCTTACTACCCAGCTAACTTCAGGAGGGGCTTTTCAAAACCCTCAGTCACCCGTGAGTGAAGTGAGAATTGAGTTTACATGGGAACGGAGAGCTCTGACTCTGAAGAAACATTTTCAAAGGAGTTGTATGTCCATACAATAGAGACTGCTGACACCCGTTAAAATGACCATGTGAACATGCCGTCTAGATCCTGCCTTTAGATCCCATGTGTTTTTTGTTTTGTTTTATTTTTTGAGATTGAGTTTCGCCCCTCTGTCCAGGCTGGAGTGCAGCAGCAAGACCTTGGCTCACTGAAACCGCCGCCTCCCAGCTTCAAGCAGTTTTCCTGCTTTAGCCTCCTGCATTGCTGGTATTACAGGTGCACACCACCATGCCCGGCTAATTTTTTTTTTTGTTGTTGTTGTTAAAATTTTTTTATTTTTTGAGACGGAGTCCTGCTCTGTTGCCCAGGTTGGAGTGCAGTGGTGCAATCTCGGTTCACTGCAACCTCTGCCTCCGGGGTTCAAGTGAGTCTCCTGCCTCGGCCTCCCAAGTAGCTGGGACTACAGGCTCCCACCACCATGCCCGACTAAGTTTTGTATTTTTAGTAGAGATGGGGTTTCATCATTTTAGCCAGGCTGGTTTCGAACTCCTGAGGATCCACCTGCCTTGGCCTCCCAAAGTTCTGGGATTACAGGCATGAGCCACTGTGCCCAGCCTTTTATGTGTCATCTTCAGGATTAGCTAGAGAACAAGAGTAGATCAGAAAACTAAACACTTCTTGAAAGTAGTGACCCACCGTGTGGCTTAGCAGGGAGAATTCTGCACTAAACGCTGAAAGATCCGATTTTTGCTCTGTGTGTCACCGGCCCCTGAACTAGCTGCAGGCAGAGGTCACCTTGCCTCTCACAGCCTTGGTTTTCTTTTAAGGCTGCTGGGAATGGCAATGCCACATGGCCCCTGCCTCCCAGGACTGGCTCAGGAGCCCAGCATGGCCCAGAGAGAAGTAAAAGGGCAATGACAAAATCAAGAAAGTCCCACAAAAGGGAAAATATGGAGTGCTAGGAAGGGGGCCCCTAACCCTGACTTGGGTTGACCAGGCTTCCTGGTGGAACTAACATGTTAGCAGCACTGGTGGGAGTTAATCAGGGAAGGGAGCCCTGGCGTTGCGTCATTTCCCAATCCTGAGATAACAGTTAGATCAGGGTTTCCCACAGAGGGGTTGACTTGGTAAGAACACAGGCTTGCCCAGCCTTTCTGAGGAATCTGTTTTGGGTAGTAAGGCTTCAGAGCTTTGTTCTCCTCCTGGGAAAGCGAGGTGAGAGTGAGCCTGGTCTAACTTGCATAGACATATTCTCATATTTTTCCTATCACTGTTCTCAAGTGCTTACCTAGCCATTTCAAATGCACCCCCTCACTCTTGACCTCGTTCCTACACTGCACCACTGTGTTACTTATCTATTTCCACGTAGTAAATTAACCCCAACATCCAGGGGCTGAAAACATCTGTGAATGTCCCTTGCAGTTTCTGTGGGTCAGGGATTTGAGAGAGGCTTGGTGCTGGGAAGAGATGACACAGGCCACACGCAGCAGAAGGTGGGACTCTGTGGAGCCATCCTGGAGGCTTGCACTAATCCTGGCAGGATTAATAAGGTGCTGGGTGGACTCTGCCTCCCATCTATCCCCACTTCCTCTTGGAAATACTGACTACAGCTGTGAATTCTGTTCCCCCATCCATTCTCAAACAATCAAATTTTTGGTTACTATCTCCTGCTTTTCTGGGTCACTTATTTTTTGGAGCGGGGGCAGTTCCCCCTCCTCCCTTTAAAGTTTAAGATATGCCAGATCCTGGATTTTTCTTTTCTTTTCCTCTTTCTTTCTTCTCTCTCTCTCTCTCTCTCTCTCTCTCTCTCTCTCTCTCTCTCTCTCTCTCTCTCTCTCTCTCTGTCTCTCTCTCTCTTTCTTTTCTTGGTTAATTATATGTGTATTTTACCACAATGTAAAAAGACTTTACAAATGAACAGACTATAGACATCTGGTCCTGGTTTTTCTTCACAGTGCTTCCTGTTGCATGGTATAACAACTGGGATTTGCATTTCACATGAGTAAAGGAATAGTTTCCCGATGCAATCTCATTCTCTAGTTAATCCTGAAGAAGACACATAAAATAACAATACCTTATATTCACGTGGGTCATGATGAGCTCCATCATGGAGCTTCCTTCCCTCAGGTCTATCTCTCAGCACCTTCATTATGTGGATATCTATTAAATTAAACTAACTTGGAAACTGAGAATATAAGCTATTGGTATTTTCTGGAACTCACATAATTTGTTTTTTTTATAAAGAGGCCCAGAAAGTAAAAGCCATACAAGAGAACTGCAGACCTAAGAGCCCAGGTCAGTTCACATTCTTATCACTAACTGTTTCTAGTGTAAACTTCTCCAATACCCTCATCTGATTACATTACATTTCATGCTCTAGCAGGTCATATGTGAGGCTTATGATCTAGTTCTACTAAGCTGTGGCATACTGGTTGGCAGCCACATTTTCTGAGAATTCTACTTATTTCTAGGACTTCAATTCACTCAGAAGTTAAAAATTGTAATACTATCTCAGGAAAGCATTTTATAGTCTTACTAGCTACATAAAGTGATTTCCTTCTTCTAAAGAATTTCCTTCTTATTAATGGACACATTTTCCTACATAAGGATCTGGAAGACAAATCATTTCTTGTTCCATTTTCTAAACTTCCTAAAAAGAAAATACATTTCCTTGGAACCATGCTGGATCTCTGTCCCATAAGTGGCTGTCCAAAAGAAGACCAGAACTTACCAATGACTAAAAGAGGATCCCCGCTCCTGGGCAAGAAGAGCTCAGCCCGCTGGACAGTGGAGGCCCCCCTTTCCTCAGCTGTGGTCACCGGCCCCTCACCTGTCAGGCCTCCTTTCCATTTTTCACCCTTTATTTTTCTTACTTTAAATAGACACTCGTTGGCTGGCCAGAACTTGTGCTTCTTAAGAGGAACATGGTGGAAGTTAATTACACTCTGGGTTTGGAGAACTCTTTTTTTTTTTTTTTTTTTGAGACAGAGTTTCGCTCTTGTTACCCAGGCTGGAGTGCAATGGCGCGATCTCGGCTCACCGCAACCTCCGCCTCCTGGGTTCAGGCAATTCTCCTGCCTCAGCCTCCTGAGTAGCTGGGATTACAGGCACACGCCACCATGCCCAGCTAATTTTTTGTATTTTTAGTACAGACGGGGTTTCACCATGTTGACCGGGATGGTCTCGATCTCTTGACCTCGTGATCCACCCGCTTCGGCCTCCCAAAGTGCTGGGATTACAGGCATGAGCCACCATGCCCGGCCGGAGAACTCATATTTCACCCATTCTTATCCGAGAAGGAGAAAGAGCAGGAGCGAAGTTACAGGATCTGCAGGGTGGCTGAAAGCTTCATCTTCAGAACGGCCCTGTAGCTCCCTGCATTCGAGGATGGATTCTTTCTCTTTACTTGGCTCAGCAAAGGCTAACTTACTTTTTTGTGAATGTCGCCCTTTTAGAAGGTCAAGAGCCATAGCCGCCTAAAAGTAAAAATCTAGGAGTCTGAAAATCTGGGTCCCAGCCTTAGCATTGTCATGTAGTTAGCTGTATGATTTTGAGCACATTTTGTAAATTCTCTCCACGTCAATTTTCTCATCTCATCAATGAAAATAATAACCTCATGATATTATGGAGAATAACATAGAAAATTGTAGTGAAAGTGAAAGTACCTTTAATTATAAAATATAGTACAATTTAATATATTATTATATGTATTCTTTCAGAATTTGGTATAAGTAATACTGATCAAAAAGCTCTTCTTTTGTGGCCTTAAAAAGCAACTGTACAGGGCCAGGCGCGGTGGCTCAAGCCTGTAATCCCAGCACTTTGGGAGGCCGAGGCGGGTGGATCATGAGGTCAAGAGATCGAGACCATCCTGGTCAACATGGTGAAACCCCGTCTCTACTAAAAATACAAAAAATTAGCTGGGCACGGTGGTGCGTGCCTGTAATCCCAGCTACTCAGGAGGCTGAGGCCGGAGAATTGCCTGAACCCAGGAGGTGTCGGTTGCAGTGAGCCGAGATCGCGCCATTGCACTCCAGCCTGGGTAACAAGAGCGAAACTCCATCTCAAAAAAAAAAAAAAAAAGCAACTGTACAAATTTTAAAATTTTTCATGGAGTAAGAAGAGTAGGATAATAAGAAAACAAATGTTTGACATATTTATGTAATGAAAATTTATACTTTTCTTAAAATCATTTTTGAAGCCTATTCAACAAATGAGGATTATATAAAACAATGTTAAGTGAAACAAATCAGGGCACAAAACATGCAGTATGCTGGGAATTTTTTAAGAATAAATATGGGTATATCCACACACACATGAAAATCTGTAGGGAAGAATGCCAATCTGTTGACAATGATTATTTTGGGGTGGTGGGATTTGGGGTGATTTTTAATATCCTTCTTTACATTTTTCTGTATAAACTCTTTATAATTAAGATGTGTACTGTTATGACTCCCTGAGTCACAAGGGTCAATAATATCCAACCCAAAGTGGCCCAAAACAAAGGGAAACGTTTTGTCTCCATGGCAGTGTGAGACTGGGATCAACACAAAAAAGACCATAACTGATCCCAGTGGTGCCTGCCTGAGTCCCAGCGAAACAGTGCTTGAAGCCAGCTCTTCAGCCATGGCTGAGGGTTTATGTTCGGCAGGAAAAATGGATACCTGTTTTTCTTGTTGTTGTTGTTTTTTTTTAATTTAATTTTTATTTTTTTAAAGACGGGGTTTCACCATGTTGGTTAGGCTGGTCTTGAACTCTCGACCTCAGGTGATCCACCTGCCTTGGCCTCCAAAGTGCTTGGATTGCAGGTGTGAGCCATTACTCCCAGCCACAGCCACCTGTTTGCTAATAAAGGTGTCCTTGCTCACTCTCATCTCTGGAATGAGTTACATCCACATCTCCAAGGCTAATCTATGAACATAACAAAGTTCTCCATTTATTTTGATTTCCTTTAATGACACTCAATAAAGTTTCATTTTTTCTCCCTAAAGTTTTTAATATTTCTGATGTTATTTCAAACTGAATTCGCGGTTTGAGGTTTCCTGGATCACGCTGGTAATATGAATGTAGGCTGAAATCCACCAGGGATGGTGGAGGTCCTTTTCAGGTATGCTCTTCCCCTACTTTGCTTAGCACTGAGGCAATAGACCTCCATGGTGCCCTGCGGGTTGTGGGAGTGGAGCTGGTGACTGTGCTTAGCTTTACCCTGAGGGTACAGCCATGCAGGGACAAAGCAAGATGTGTGTGTGGCAGGGATTTGTGGGCAGTGCTGGGGAGATGCCCAGCTTTGGTGGACCCTGGACTTCTTTATTTCTATTCCCCCGTCTCCTCCATGTCATCAAAACTGCAGCTCAGCTTCAAATCTGGGTCATCAAATCTTTTCAGAGCAAAGTTCATTTTAGTTTCTGCTTACCTTTCTGGTTTTAGACAGGTAATCCTTATATTATTTTGGTTCTTTGATGTTTCTGTAAACTTTAAAAAATCTAGCATGATGAGCTGTTGCCCATGAGAGGTGAATTTGAATAACCTAGGCTGCCATTGGCCCCAGCAAAAAGCTATTAGTTTTCAAATTCTGCTTCATACGAAAACAGGAGTTTAGAACTAAAGAGGAAAAGAAGGTAGTGAGACTCTCTATATTGCTTAATGTATTTCTATATTGCTTAATAGGCTTATTTATTTCAGTATGGCAGTATTGGTAAGCAGCAGAGCTAGAAATGAATTTAAAAATTTATATAAAATTTTTATTCTCAGAAATAAAACTTTATGGTTCTGTGAATTATCAGGATAATTTTAAAAAATAAGACTTTGTAATGGTTTAAACAGTTTGTTTATAAAATTCCATTGTATTTATTCATTTTAGCTAAATGACTATACTGATATATATTCCCTGTAAGTAATGACTCAGTATTTTATTTTAAGGTAGCTTAACTCATGTACTTCAGAGATTTGAATATTTCAAAATTATTTTAGTGGTAAAGTATATACAGAATAAACCACAGAACCAATTACATTTTGCCAATTTTCTCCTTGAGGATGATTGCAGACTTCTACTTCTTATACAGGAATACAGGCTGTCAACTAGAAATAATTCCTTTCGATACTTTGGAAAGAAGCTAGTGGAATAAAATTTAAAATATTGTGTGTATACTCTACATAATATATTTCATAGTATCAAAGTGAATAATATATAATCTTTGAATGCAAATAGCAAAACACTTCATGAATATTTTTAAATTCAGGAATTTCATAATATAATGAATAGATCTTAGTAGTCAGGATGATCTTTGTGAAATACAACATTAACGCATTTTATTTTTTATGGAAATTAGAAAAAATGTTACTGCAGAAAACAGGAGTAAAAACATACATATGTAATATTTAAAGATTCAGTCATATTACTCTTCAGTAAACTAAGATGACTATGAGTTTTCTTCTGTTAATGCTAAGTGGTAGCAGGTTCCCCAAATTTAAAAAATCATAGGGAAAAGGTTAAAATGGAAAAATTCTATGTTTATATTCTCACCAGGTACTTTTGAATTTCCTGCCTCAGTTTAAGTGTCTACCCATTTGCTTCTTCGTTTGTGCTACCTTTGATCTTTCTTTGTGCTCCCTCACAGCCAAGCTTCTCACAGAGGCCTCGGGCACTTGTGTCCTCCATGCCTGACCACCCCTCACATCTTCAGGACATGCGTTTGGATTGTGGTGGCCATTCGAAGCCCCTCAGACACTAAGTCCCCTCATCTCTTTTCAGGTCCTTTTCCTGGACTTTTCACCATACTTGACATTGTGAGCTCCTGACACTCCCTTCTCCCCAGCCTCCCTGATCTAACCTCTGCGTTCTGACCAGAGCCCGACTGTTTCCATCCTCCTTCCCCTGTCACCACTCCTCCAGCATCAGTTGCGCTTCACTCCCTGCACTCACACACACCTCCTGCTGACATGGTTACGTGGATGACTCCCAAATGCTGTCAGTTCCTGAGATTCAGTCTCATTATCGATTGGTTATCTTTACCAGGGTCTTCGACTAATGCCACCAACCCAGTTTGTAACACATAAACCAGGCTCACATTGTTTCCTACCATGCCTTCATTTTCTTTTCTTTTCTTTTTTTTTTTTTAGAAAGAAAGAAAGAGAAAGAGAAAGAGGGAGAGAGAACAGGAATCTTGCTCTATTGCCCAGGCTGGAATGCAATCTAAAAATAGGTATTTAAAACCTCTTTTATGCCGATAATTGTGCTTAACAGTGGAGACAGGAAGGAATAAGGGAAGAAAATAACAAACAAACAGCCAAACAATATTTCATTTAAGTCGGTGAAATGCTATGAAAATGATGAAGAGTGATTTACTTCCAATTATGTGGTCACTTTCAAAATAGGTGTAATGTGATACTGAGGAAAATGTATGTTCTGTGGACCTGGGGTGAAGAATTCTATAAATATTCACTGAGTTTACTTGTTCCAGGTCTGAGTTCTAATCATAGATGTCCCTGTTAATTTTCTATCTCATTGATCCGTCGAATATTAACAATGTGGTGTCAAAGTCTCCCGCTATTATTGTGCGGGAGTCCAAGTCTCTTTATAAGTCATTGAAAACTTGTCTTATGTATCTGGGTGTTCCTGTATTGGGTGCATATATATTTATGATCATTGACTCCTGTTGTTGCATTGATCCTTTTACCATTATATAATGTCCTTCTTTGTTTCTTTTAGTCTTTGTTACTGTTAAAGTCTATTTTGTCAGAGATGAAAGTTACAACTCCTGTTTTTTTTTTTCCTCTCTATTTGATTGGTGAGTCTTCCTCCAGTGCTTTGAGTCTTTGTGTGTCCTTGCTTATGAGATGGATCTGGATACAGCGTACTGATGGGTTTTGATTTTTTATTCAATTTGTCTGTCTGTGTCTTTGATTGGGCATTTAATCCATTTAAATTTAGGATTAATATTGATATTTGTGAATTTAATATTGTCATTTAATGCTATCTGGCTATTTTGCCCATTAGTTGATATAGAGTCTTCATTGTGGAGATACTCTTTACCTTTTGGTAAGTTTCTGGGATGACTGATACTGCTTGTTCCTTTCTGTGTGTAACGATGTTTCTTTCAGAAGCTCTTGTAAAGCAGGCCTGATGGTGATGAAATCTCTGAGTGCTTGCTTGTTCACGAAAAATTTTATTTTTCCTTCATTTATGAAGCTTAGTTTGGCTGGGTATGAGATTCTGGCTTGAAAATTCTTTTCTTTGAGGATATTGAATATTGACCCCCACTCTCTTCTAGTTCGTAGGGTTTCTGCTGAGAGATCTGCTGTGAGTCTGATAGGCTTCCCTTTATGGTTAACCCGACCTTTCTCTCTAGCTGCCCTTAGAATTTTCTCCTTTATTTCAACCCTGGTAAATCTAATGATTATGTGTCTTGGGGTTGCTCTACTTGAGGAATATCTTTGTGGTGTTCTCTGTATTACCTGGGGTTGAGTATTATCCTGCATTACTAGGTTAGGAAAGTTTTCCTGAATAACATCCTGAAGAATATTTTCCAGCTTGAATTCATTCTCTTCATGACATTCAGGTACACCTATCAAACGTAAAATAGGTCTTTTCACATAGTCCCATATTTCTTGGAGACTTTGCTCATTCCTTTTTACTCTTTCTTCTCTAATCTTGTCTTCTCATTTCATTTCATTAAGTTGGTCTTTGACCTCTAATATCCTTTCTTCTGCTTGATCAATTCAACTGTTAAAACTTGTGCATACTTTGCAGCATTCTTGTATTGTATTCTTCAGTTCCATTAATTCACTTATATTCCTCTCTAAATTGTCTATTCTCATTAGGATTTTGTCAAACCTTTTTTCGAGGTTCTTAGTTTCTTTACGTTGGGCTAGAACATGTTCTTTTATCTCACAGAAGTTTCTTATTATCCACCTTCTGAAGCCTAATTCTATTAATGGAATGCACTTGTTCTCCATCAGGCCTTGTCCCCTGATGATGAGGAACTGTGATCCCCTGTAGAGGGAGAGGCATTCTGATTTTGGGTATTCTCAGCCTTTTTACGCGGGTTTCTTCCCATCATTGTAAATTTATCCACCTGTTGTCTTTGTAATTACCGACTTTCAAATTAGGTCTCTGAGTGGACGTCAAACTTGTTGATTCCCAGCGCCAGAATCTGAGCAACCCACTGTGCCAGCTAAAACAGCAGCATTAAGATTCATGGTGCTTTTCTGCCTGGGAATCTCCGGTCTGGCTTCCCTCTTGAGTCCCTTTTTCAATCAACTGAATGGGTGACTCTGCCTTCCCGGAGCTCCAAACGTCGACCAGAAGGGGACCCAGTCCCGTTTACTCTGCACCGAGAACCACCGCACCAGCCACAAGAGTCATGCTGGTGACCCTTGGGGCTCCTCCGCTGGGAATCTCCTGGTCCATGAGCAACAAAAATTTGTCTGAAAGTGTGGCGTCCTCTTGTACTCTGCGCTTTTACTGGGAGCGACAATCCTGAGCTGCTAGTAATCGGTCATCTTGGATCTCTCTGCCTTCATTTTCTGTTTTTAAAAAGCAGCAGCTCAAGCTTGAAAATGCAGGTTCATCTCTGACTCCACCTCTGTAGCACATAGTGCTCTCAGCTTTCCAAGAGCTGCCATTTCTGGGTCTGTCCCTGGAGTCTGATTTTCCATCTCTGCCCTCTGGATTTGTTTTCTGAAAGCCTCTGGATGACTTCATGGCATTGGCCTGGGACAACCTTCCTGTTTCATCTGCAGTCATTCTGGCCCCCACATGAAGCTCATGCTAACCGCACCAGAATCAGCATCCACTGCTCCCTAAGCAGACATGCATCTTCATGCCTCTGCTCATTATAGTCTTTCTTTGGAATGGCCTTCTTTCCATTTCTCTGGTGACCCAAATGTGTTCTTCCTTCAAGGTCCTTGGGGTACTTAATGCCAGTTGGTAAAGGAAACTGGAAAAATGCATCCAGAAATGTTAAGATTATAGAGGCCATGGGAGAACAGCATTTAAGGAAGGGGATAATAATAATAAAAAAATTAGGGGAAAACGAAAAAACGGATTTAAAAAAGTCTACTGATGACTCTTCTCAAAGGAGCTGTCTGTTCTTGGGATTTCCAATTCCAACCTCCTTTCTCTCTTAGATCCATTCCACAGAAACTGCTCCTAAGGATAATCATGGCCCCCATGTGTGAAATCCCATGGTCAATTCTCAGTCTTCTTACTCCACTCCTTTCCTTTCAGTTGATGATAACTCCATGCTTCCGAGTGAGCCAATAATCTTGGTGCCATCTTAGACACCACTTTCTGTTAAATCCCCAAGCCAGTGGGCTCTATCTTCAGAATCCCCACTTCTCATACCTCCCACTGCTACCGTAGTGATGCAAGCCATTATTGCCATCTGTTTCTTGGATTCTTAACTGGTTTCCCTGTTTCTTCTCACCCCTCCCCCTCATCCCAAGTCTATTCATAAGGCAGCAGTCAGAATGATCCTGTTGAAACCTAGTCACATCACTTCATTTTTGTGGCCTCCACCCCATTTCAGCCAGGGTAAAGGAATTCCTCCTCTCTGCTCCTTTTACTCTAATCTGGGCTCCCCCTGAAATATTTTGCCAACACACAGGTTGTTCCTTATGCCTCAAAAGCACATCCTTCAGAGGACAACTCCATGTGGCCAACTTGCTCTCCTCGTTCAAGTCTCTGCTCAAGCCTACCCTTACTATTTCCCTTACCATGCTCTGTTTTTTCCCACTGTACTTGCCATTTTCTATTGCATTATATAATTTACTTACCTATCCTTATCATCTGTGTCTCCCTGCTAGAATGTAATGTCAGTGTTCATTGATAAACTGCAAGTATCTACAATAATGATTGCACATAGCAAATACTAAAATATCTGTCAAATGAAAGAATGAAGGACTTTCGAGAATAAAAGTTCTATGAAGTGTTAAGGACCTAAGGTAGTTTACGTGAGTCCAGCATCAAATGCATGTGAAGAAATGAAACCACAGAGGGAAAGAAATTTGTAGTTTATCTAAGCCTTTCCATTCCTATACAGAGTCACTCTGACATATGAAAACTACATCTATTAGAAATACCTTTATTAGTTTTAATTTGGAATAAGACATTATGTTGGGTTCAACAACATGAACATTTTAAGCATCAAAACATAAGGACCATGACATTCTTAAATATTTGTAAATACCGACCAATCTTAAGTACCAATAAATACACCCTATATTAGCAGTTTCAGTGTAATAGCCCATCATATGCAATTTGAAAACAGAGCAAAAATTAGTCAACTGGTTAGTCAAATAAAAGCTCATCATTAACAAGTCCACATTTTTTTTACAAATGCAAATAAAATTAAAATGTATAATTATGATATATAATAGAAATAAAAACAAATATAGTAGGCAACCAATACTGTGAAACCTAATATATGAGAAGCACTTTTGCATTCCTAGAAATATGATTATTGGCATTAATTTTGACATTGCCATAGGTTTTTTAAAGTAATGGCTCACTTCTTAAGCTCCTGGACATAGGCAAACATAAAATTATTTACTTATGGTTTTAAAATTAAAATGGTACTAAAATTAATGTACAATTGTAATATAAGAATAATTTCTGGTGGGAAGGTGGTCTATACTGCATATAAATCACCAAAAACTTACACAAAGAAGTAAAATGTAGCTCCCCCAATTAGATTTGGAATTATTTTGGCTTTCAAAAATTGCAGTGTTTAAAATGAACCAAAATCTTAATTGATTTCTCTGGTGATTTTGAACACAAAAATTTTACCTAGAACCTCTTCTTGAAACATGAAATATGAAATCAAAAATCTATATTAAATTACACATATATGTTACATATATGCATATATTTTTATAACTTTCATTAGGATAAATATTATAAGATAAAAATAAAACCTACTTTAAACAAAAAATAGACTAATATTAACATGGCAGGTTTTGCTGTGTATGTAGGTTAACATTGATCTAACTGAAGTACTATATTATATATTCTAAATTTTAGACAGTAATGGAATATAGGCGGGGACTATCAAGATTACTTACATAAAGAACTGGAAGATGCTACATACTACTTCAACAGTTGATGTATGGTTTTCATTATTTTGCTCAGTGTAATAATAAAGTACGTCTCCATTACCTGAGGCATAGTGAGTCGGCAGTAGCAGGAAGGCAGCCTGGGAGTATGTGGAACAGTGGGGAAGGCTGGCTTCGGGAATGATTACATGCTATGGATGACTGTGCTCATCAAATATGCATATTTACTAATGTTATTTTCACCACAGCCTCACAAACAAAATGACACACCACTCTTTATAGCAGTCTACTCGATATCTATAATACAAACTTGAGAATGAGAAAACCATACTCAAAAATGGGCTTCAGACAAAATGCGTATCTTTATGAAAATAGTCAAATAATTGGGAAATAGAGATAATTCTGGAAAACAGAAATGCTTAAAGGTATATAGCAAATTAATTAACTAAACACAATTTCAGGAGGAGGAGTCACATTTACTGTTTAAAGGAGAGTTTGTGTTTATTTTTGCTTTTAATTGCAATGGTTTAGTGAAGTGGTGGAGACAATAAATCACATTTACAAGATCAGAGTTACTTATACTTGGATCTCTACTGGCTATTTTTATATAATAATTGTTTCAGTGGAATGTCCAATGAAGATTTTTTGTTTCTTTTAAATATATTGCAACAAATATTTTGTACATTAAAAATCTAAAATATTTGAAAGCCAGAATAATATTGACTGAGAAGCTCCATTTCTGTTTCTCTGGTTTTTCAAATGTTAATTTATTTGTAATATGGAACAGAAGGTCATTCTGGACATGTGCTTCAATACATACATATCCCTAAGTCTGTGCCAGGAACCCAGAATGAATTTGATTGAGACTAGACCACCAGCCCTCAGGGCTCAGACCATGGCTGTCTCATCCATTTCTGGAGTGGACACTGTTTTCCCCACTGCCTTGCACACAGAAGATGCTAATGAGTATTAGTGAACACAGAAATCTCCACCCCAATAAAGACTCTAGTTTGTTGAGGAATAGGTTTTACATTTATTCAGGGCTTCCTGTTAGTTTGCATGTAAAAACAAAAGTGAAATTTAGAGAGCCTGCAGAGATATAGTAGAGATCCCCAAAATGTAATATATATACACATTCTTGTTTCCTGAAAAAATATACTATTTATGTTAGAAATATATATTTTAGTGTGTATGGGTAAAATATGATGTCTTGAATTTGCTTTAAAAGATTACAGCAAAAAAGAGCATGTCTGTGAGGAACAGATGAAACAGTGACAAAATATTAATAATTGGTAGATCTGGGCAATAGGTACTTAGAGATTCTTCATACTCTTATCTGTGCTTTAGGTGGTTTGAAAATGTTGATAATAAAAATGATAAATTCAGATTTCAATAATAAAATAGTAAGGGAAAAATAAAGATCTTTTCAACTATCAAAACTACTGTATAAGATCACTGGATATTTTGCAAAGATCTGCATGAGACTATTTACATGACATTGTTGTAATAGTGAACAATTGGGAACAACTTAAGTGTCAATCAGTAGCAGACTAGTAAATACAGTACACCCACATATAACAAAATGCTATGCAAACATTAAAAAGAAACTGTTCAGTGAAAAAGGAGGTTCCACAGTAGTATGCAGAGCTGATTTCATGGACACAGGAGCGTGAGAGACTTCTGGAAGAGTGTTCATTGTATGTTCAGAATGATCATCTCTGTAAAGAGAAATTACAGATTTTTAAAAAAGCTTTTTTCGTGAAACTGCTCTGTACTACTTAAGGTTTTTAAAGGAGTATGTATCAAGTTTCTATTTGGGGGAAATTATTTTCTATAAGATTCCTGCAAGTGGGAGCTAAATAATGTATACACATGGACATAGAATACAGAATGATGGACAATATTCAGAAGAGTATGGGGTGGGAGGGGGTGAATGATGACAAATTACTTAATCGGGTACAATGTATATTATTCCAATGATGAATACACTAAAAGCACTGGCTTTACCACTATAATACATCGATGTAACAAAATTGCACTCATACCCCATAAATTTAAAGAAATATTAAAAATTTTCTCATTATGTTACTCCTCCCTGATAAAATAATTTTTAAAATTTAATATTTATTTTGAGACAGGGTCTCACTTTGTCATTCAGGCTGGAGTGCAGTGGCAAACACAGCTCATTGTAACCTCCATCTCCCAGACTCAAGCAATTCTCCCACCCCAGGCCCCCAAGTAGCTGGGACTATAGGCACATAACACCATGCCCAGCTAATTTTTTTTTGGGGGGGCGGAGTCTTACTCTATCACCCAGGCTGGAGTGCAATGGTACAAACTCTGCCTCCTGGTTTCAAGCGATTCTCCTGCCTCAGCTCCCAAGTAGCTGAGATTACAGGCGCCTGCCACCAGGCTCAGCTAATTTTTCGTATTTTTAGTAGAGACGAGGTTTCATCATGTTGCCCAGGCTGGTCTCAAACTCCTGACCTCAGGTGAATCACCCGCCTTGACCTCCCAAAGTGCTGGAATTACAGGTGTGAACCACCATGCCCAGCCCTACTTTTTTACATTTTTTGCTGAGACAAGGTCTCACCCATGTTGCCCAGGCTGCTCTGGAATGCCTGAGTTCAAGCAATCCACCTGCCTCAGCCTCCCAAAGTGTTTGAATTACAGGTGTAAGCGCCCACTCCTGGATGACTTTTTAATTTGAAAAATTGTGTAAGGACTTAAGTAGTTCAAAGTGAGAAAGTGCTATACCTCTAAAACAATATGAAACCTAGAATAGATTTCATTTTTTTCTTTCTTTTTAAAAAATATTTTATTGCACTTTAGGTTCTGGGGTACATGGGCAGAACTTGCAGGATTGTTGCATAGGTACATACATACAATGTGGTTTGCTGCCTCCATGCCCCCATCACCTATATCTAGCATTTCTCCCCATGTTGTCCCTCCCTATTATTCCCAACAGACCCCAGTGTGTGATGCTCCCCTCCCTGTGTCCATGTGTTCTCATTGTTCAACACCTGCCTATGAGTGAGAACATGTGGTGTTGATTTTCTGTTCTTGTGTCAGTTTGCTAAAATGCAAGTAACATCTTCAAGGCACCTGCATTTTTTCCTCAACCACCTACTGAGTGCATTAAAATGTTAAGATGTCAAAAAGTACATAAAATACAACATCATAATATATATAGGAACAAACTTAAATACCTTTTGGTTAATTAAAATCAGGTTGAAAATTCTATTAGTTATAGGAAGAAATAGCAGTTGGAAAATAAAAAGTTTTCTAGTTGGTTCTTAAAGAATCTGAATTGAGAGTATGCCAACAGTTCTATGTAAAAAAGAACTTGTGAGTATTAGAGTAATATGTTTGTTCTTAGAATAGAACAGATGGCAGAACAAAATGAAATGTAATTTCCAGATGTATTATTTTGTAAATTCAGTGCCATGAACTCAGTGTTATCAACTGAATATCAAGTTTAAACATAGTCAACGCTATGCACTTTTGGAGTAAATTTTAACTAAATTATTGACCTTTGAAACATCATTTCAGGTTTATTAGCTTGGGTAGGTATCCCAAAAAGTAGATATTCTAGTAGCTGTCCAAATCTTCTGTCTTGAGATAGTCTGCTGCTGCTGTGTGAACGATTCCTAGTCTGCAAGGATCCCCAGAACAGAGTGGGAGGAAGCCCACAGCGGACCACTTGCACCTGTCCCTCTTCGGAGTCATTACAAAACAGCTGCTGTGTACAATTCTTATGCAAGGGGTGTACTGTTCCCACCATGTCCTATTTCTTTGCTGATTTTAGTATTTCAAATAATTTAAAAGTAGCTCCTTCTTACTAAGAGGGTGGAGACCCCTAAATTTGGCACTCCTAATTCAGATAATGTAAACACAAATCAAAAGATATCTGTTACCTGGTAGACATTTTCTTCTTTCAGGTCCATGTTCTAAGCATTAGGAATGATGAGAGGTTTCTTAGGTTTTGATTTATCTGAGTGAAGTATCTGTATTAGATTGAAGAATCACATTTTGTTACAAATTAGCTGCATATACTTACAGTTGCTCTAGGGTAGGTATTCTGTTTATTAATTAGATGGCTCTAGATGATCCTGGCGAAATCATTTAAATCCTTATTTAGTGGTTTTAAAGGTATAGCATATGATAAATAGTGTCAGATTAACTTTATTTTTACCTGCTTCTTAGAAGAACTGGATTGGTCATAGTGCACAGTAACGGAATGATGCTTCTTTGACGTTTCGGAAGACTCTGGACATAATTTTCTCTTAGACCTATGAGCTATTTTGCTTACTATCAACCTGTGGTCACTTGTACCAACTTCTTTAGCTTGATTTTCTGATTGCTGCTGTAGCAGTCGGGGATCTTCTGTTTCTCTATCTGATTCGAAAATGTGTGGTTGTCTTTTCAGTTTTAGTGACCCATGGCTTTTCCCTGACATTTGTGTTATATATTTGCCTGTTAAATTTTCTTTTCCATTCATTTGGAAGTCAACAGCACTTTTTATCATCCCTGAATTGTTATTTGACATCAGAAATACTGCACTATTAGATAGTGGCTTACTTTTATTTAAGCTTACAGTCGATTTTCGATTAGAAGAGGGAAATTCTGTCATATTTTCACAGGACTCTATTTTTTTTTCTTGCAGAGGTCTGGAATTCTCCTGATTTAAATTGCTAGCAGCCTGCATCTGAATGTTACTATTAGATCTTTTTTTAATAGCGGGATCTAAATTGAGTTTAGCATGCTGGATCATATTAGTTTTGAATGAAAACAAGTTAGATTGTGTCACAACATGCTGTTTTCTTTTTGGGCTGCCAAGTACTGAGGTATTTTTGTTCATTTGTAACAATTTATTTTTGAAAACTGGTACAAATTTAGAAGTGATGTTACTTTGGGAGCTAAGTTTTGTGTGTTGAACTTCAGTATTTCCTCTGTTGGGCGTTAATGCTTCCAAATGTACTTGGGGAGCCCTGATAGGCTGGGATATCTTTCTACCCTGAACAGACTCTGGCTGGAGATGCAAAGGTGAGAAAATGCCTGATGTTGGCAGGCTGACTGAAACTGCCACCTTGTGGTCCGCTGTTGCTGAACATGGTAGAAGACTTTGAGCACAGGCAGGTTTTATGGAAGTGGCTTGAGTCAGAGGTGCCCTGAACATTTTTTTAGTGGTCAAATTGGGTGGCTTGACTTTGTTTTCCTGAAAGAATACAGATTAAACAAATTTTAAAATGTTAATAATGCCCTTAATGGAGACAACTGTATATACTTAACTGCATATAATATAAAATATCAACCAAATGAGAATATAAAGCAACACAATGATATACAGAACAGGTAAAGAAAAACAAAATAAAAATGAGCCTTTTGATGGAAATGTATACAATTCTTATGGCTTGTATCCTTCTTTAGATGCCATCTAAAGATAAAAGTACATTCTACAGTTCATATAAATCTACTATAAAAACCATCCGTACAGCTACCCATTGTCCTCCAAGCATGCTAATGCTGCTGTCTTGCTCACTGAACAAGGTATGACCTCCTTTATGTACTCAAAGTCCCACCTTCTCCCACCCATCCATCTACCATTGAGTGACTGTTTTCCTGTCAACTCTCCAAGGATCTGCTATCAATTAAAAAATATTTGTCAAAAAAAACAAAAAAGAGTACAAGGTAAGCTCTCTTATCTTTTAGTGCACATGTTCCATCTTCCTAAGTAGGTACTAGATTCTTGGAGGGTAAGAACCTTGATTTAGTTATTCTTATATCCTTCACAGTTACTAAAAAAATCCTTGTTGAAAGAAATTAATGAAGAGGTGGCTGCATCTATACTAGGCCTTTAGGAATAAGTGGGATTTTGACTACAGGGAAGGCGCTATCTGTGTCTTAATCATGTTTATTTTTTCACTGCCTACCACAATGCCTGGTACCTGATAGCAATTCAGCAAGTATTCGTCAAACAAATTTGTCAAATACATTTTTTTAAAAAAGCCAAGTGTTTACAGTCTTTTAAAGAACAACTGTGTATATATATACACATACACATAAATAATATAAAATTTACCATTTTAACAATTTATAAGTAGTGTCATATAACCATCAACATTATCTGTTTCCACATTTTTTTTCATTCCAAACAGAAACTTTGTACTCTGTAAATAGTAATTTCCTGTTTCCTTTTCCTTCCAGTCCCTGGTAACCTCTATTTTACTTTCTATTATATGAATTTGCCCATTCTAGGTACCACATGTAAGTGGAATCATACAATATTTGTCTTTTTGTGTCTTGCTTATTTCACTTAGCATAATGTTTTCAGGGTTCATATATGTTGCAGCAAGTGCAAGACTTATTCCTTTTCATGACTGACTGTTCCACTGTATGTATAGAGCATATTTTATCCACTCATCTGTTGGCAGAAAGTATTGTCTTTGAAACTACATGTCTATTGAGTCCTGTTGTCTTTAAGAGTGATAGGTGGCAATAATCTCAAACACCAAACCCCAAGTTCTTTTCTCACTTTCCCCATGAAAACACAGGTTCACAGCTTGAAATAAACATTTTTAAACTGCTAGGAATAATATGCAAACTTGAATGACTGTTTTCTCCTCACTACTGGACGCTCTATTGTTGAATGAGGTTGAGAAGATTTTGGGAAATCAGAGTTGTAAACAGGTGCAAGTAAGAGATTAATCCAATTATCTATTCGGTATAACAAATCATACCAAAATTTAGTTGCTTAAAACCAGTAATAATTATGTTATCATCTCTCACTGTTCTGGGGATTGGCTTGGCTTAGCTTGGCATCTCTCATGCTGTGTGGTTAGATACTCTGCAGCTGGAGTCACCTTGGAGTCCCTTCCTCTTTTACATGTGATGGGTGATGCCAGCTGTTGGCTGGAATGCTGACAGGCAGTCCCTTCCTGTGCTGGGGATCTCTCCCAGATGGGGTTGCCCAGAAAGACCAGGTGGAAGCTGTTTCTCCTAAAGACATAGCCTCAGAGTATGTTGCATCACTCTGTCATAGGGACATCCAGACTCAAGAAAACAGAGACCCATACCTCAATGGGAGGAGTATTGTCACATGGCCAAAATGATGTGGAGAAGGAAATTGCAAGAAACCTAGTTCCATAATACTTAAGTTGACATAATATAAAGTCATTATGGAGAACAATACTACTCCTTCCATGTTGACTATCCTTGGGAAAAATGGAAAATCACCAAGAAAATACTGAGATTTGGAGGTGATGCTGAAAATAGCCAATTGGGATTCATTTCTTATCTGGAGATTACTCCAGTTGGAGGCTTACCCATGCCACCAAGGCAAGAAGACATCCTATCTTATTTTGTTTTGGCTGCTACAACAAAGTAGGTAGCTTATAAACAACAGTTTTGGAGGCTGGGAAGTCCAGGATCCAACAATTTTGGAGGTGGGGAAGTCCAAGATCAAGGCAGATCTCTCTTGGGCCTTTTAAATAACACTAATCCTGTTTAGCATAGCTCTACACCCATGACCTAATTACCTCCCAAAGACCCTACCTCCTAATATCACCACCTTGGGAGTTAGGGTTTCAACATTTAAATTTTGGAGAAACACTTTCAGACCATAGCACAAACTTCTTAATTTGCCCATTACTTTCAAGGGGCACAAAGAAATCCCAGCTATGTTTTATGATCCTGAATGAAGAAATATAGACGTTAACCAAGGAAGAATTACTGGCTTACTGCCCCTTGACATTGCTCAGCTGAGTGAAACAGCATGCATCAAGAAGGGGTTTGTATTGGTTTGCTAGGGGAATCTGATACAAAGGGCTACACAGTGGATGGCCTAGACAACAGAAACATATAATCTTAGTTTTAGAGCCTTGAAGTCTGAAACCAAGGTGTTGGCAGGGTTGGATCCTTTAGAGAGCCATGAGGAAAGGATCTGTTCCAGGGTTCCTTTTCTGGCTTGTAGATGCCCTCTTCACATTCACATGGTGTTCTTCCTCTATGGTGTTTGTATCCAAATTGCCCCTTTTTTGTAAGAACACTAGTCATATTGGATTAGGGGCCCACCCTACTATAGTATAACCTCATTTAAACTAACTGTATCTGCAGTAACTCTATGTCAAATAAAGTCACATCCTGAGGTACTGGGGGTTAGCAGTTCAGCGTATGTACACAATTCAACCCATAACAGGATTGGATATATACTTCTGGAGAGAGTAGAGAGAGGATGCAGCTGTTTTTCTGAAGACCTCCTGTACAAGGGAATTAGGGTAAATGGATAGGATAGACTGGTGTTCAACCTCCATTCCACTTTCCTCCTAGTGCTCCTACCTAGACCAAAGCCTGGAAATCTAACAATTCATCTTTTGCAGCTAGGGTTTGGACATGATTTAGAACCACCCAATCAGAGGCACTCATAAAATATTTGGAAGGAGAAGTGAGGTCAAGCCATACTTCTGTTTTTACAGAAAAGCTTAATTATGAATCTTTTATTTTCAGTTGCACAGTCAGCAGCTAAAGTGTAGGAGAGCAGAATGTAGGGCACCATTCTCTTGCTATAGAGAAGTAGTTCTCAACCTTTTTGGCTCCAAAGACTGGTTTGTGGAAGACAATTTTTCCATGGACCGAGTGGTAGGAGGGATGGTTTTGAAATGAAACTGTTCCATCTCAGATCATCAGGTATTAGATTCTAATAAGGAGCATGCAACCTAGATCCTTTGCGTACGCAGTTCACGATAGGGTTTGTGCTCCTTTAAGAATCTAATGCTGCTGTTGATCTGACAGGAGGTAGATCTCAGGCAGTAATGCTCCCTTGCTCTCCTACTACTTACCTCCTGCTGTGTGGCCTGCTTCCTATCAAGACACGGACTGGTAGGTCCATGGCCTGGGGGTTGGGGACCCTGCTATAGAGCATACTAGGCAAACATACCAATGCTCTTCATCACCTACCACTACCCTAATTCTATGCAAGGTTTCCCTGCTCAGATGCTATCCTGAGAAGAAGGTTCTTAAATTGGATTGAAGAACATTTTTATTTTAAAGAGATGTTTTGTCATAAGGGACTGAGTCACCTTATCCAGATTGAATTTTTTTCCATTTGATGATAAAAGGGTTAAAGAACTAAGTTAAAATCAATTATAGAAAACCAAAGAATATCCAGTGTTCGGATCCTTAGATTCTATAAACTGTAGTAACATTTAAATAGCATATCTACTACTTGAGACAAAAGAAAACTCACAGGCAGATTAATATAATAAATTATTTGTAATTGGATATATAACTGTACTAGAATATGTGTTTTGTATAAAATATGTTTATATTCACACTCTATTTCTTCTTCAGGTGTCTTTTAGAAATATGCATATGGTGAACATAATTTCCAGAAGTTTCTTTGGCTCCCTAGGCTAGCCTGTCAATATATTATTTACCCATTCTTTCCATTTTTAAGATAAAGTAAATAGCTCAAAGGGGGAAACCTCTAGGTTTATATTCAAAATTTATAAAAAGAATACAAAAGAGACTATGTAAACAGCAGATGAGATAATAAATAATTCATAAAACTTAAATATACTTAATAGTCAACAAACTACATCTTTGTGAAGTCACGAGCCAACAAAAAAAAACATGCTTTTATGTCATTATCATTATTCTGCTTCACTTATTCATTAAGTGTCATTGGCAAATGTAACTTGGTTAAATTTTAATTTCTAGAATTTATATACAACTTATATAACTTTATACATTAACAAAACATTATAGAAGGATAAAAGCTTGAACTTACATTTAAATATGAATGAATATCTCACAGATGCTTAATATTAAAGTAATAATTAAATGAAACGAGAAATGACAAAGATGACTAATCAAAAGTGTTTTATCGATCGAAATTTAGTTCAGTGCATTGCACAACCTCAGTGTATTTCTTGCCTCAAGTTGAAGCAGAATTCAGTCAAGCTTATAACCACAGGCTTATAGCACATATGGGTTTTTGAAGAATATTTTCTTTAAGTGACATGACACAAAAGGAAGTAGTCAAATTCAGAATATGGGACAGTCTTCGGGGAAAGCGATCTAGTTTTATAGCAAATAAGTGGCCTAAATAAAAGGGGAGAGAGTTTGAGATGTTACAGAATAAAGAGGCTTAAGAGACATACATAAATTATGTGGGCCCTTTTTTGGATTCTGATTTAAACAAAACTAAAAATAAGTCTGTGTGAGATAAATGGGAAACTGCAGTATGAACTAGTACTTGATATTAAGAGAAGTTAAATCTTTTAGGTCTTATTACTTAAATCTTTTAGTAATAACATGGGGGTTATGTAAAAATATTTTGAAATGAGATAGAAATGTACGCCATAGTCATTACAGGTAAAACACTACATTTGGGATTCGTTCTAAAATCCTCCAGTTTACTTCCTACCCAAAAATGTGTCAAGGGGGAATTAGATGAGAAGCACATGAGAGGTGATTATACTCATTTCCATTATGTATCTCTGACATTTTCTGTATGTTAAAAAATACAAGTTTGACTAAGCATTCCTAATTTAATTTTGTTTAACTTGGCTGAGTTTTATCAAGTAGTCTGATCAATTTGATTTCCATTTTTTAAATTTATGCCTTTTACATTCTATGAATCTTAGAGTTAACATGTTTGTGGTCTAGTAATAATAACTTACTGAGAGCTCACCAAGAAACTTTTCTCTGTATTATCTCATTTAGTCCTAAAAACCACTATGAAGTAAAGTACTGCAAAAGACACGACCCCCTTCAAAGGAAGGACTTACTCTGCCTTTGGTGGAGCAGAAACCCCTTTAGGGATTGCTTTGGTTACAGAGGGCCAATGCCCAAGGATATGCCTGTCTCAGGGTGGTCCAAATCCAATCATGGATGCAGAAGGGGTTAGAAAGGCCTGGCTATTTGGGCCAGTGCAGAACAACTCAGATGGGCCATTTTAGTCTCAGAGCTCCTCAGAAGGGTGGCCAGGGCCATCTAGTGTCTGCTTTGTTTTTGACTTCTCCCTTTCCCCAATCTTGCTTCCTCCCTGCCTTCCACAGACAGTGCTTCCAAGGGCAGTCCCTAACAAACATCATGTGCACTAGACTCCACCTCAGAATCAGCTCCTAGAGAACTCGATCTGTGACAAGTTTTATCATTACCACTGCTAGCCTTTGCCTCATTTTACAACTAAGGAACTTGGGCATACGGACATCAAATAACTTGTCCCAAATTATATAATTAGTAAGAGGTTCAAATGTTTGAGCTCTTAGCTACAAATATGAACTTTTTCTAATTACAGAACTAGGGATCTTGGGTTTCAATTCTAATTCTGCAATGCATTTAACTGTGTGGCTTTGGTAAAATTATTTGGATGTTCTGAGCTTTGGTCTTCTCTTCTGCAAAATTGAGTAAATTTTTTATCCAAAAATCAATTTTAATTATTAAATGAAATAATACACATAAACACAGCTGGCATGCAGAAGGCACTCAATAGAATTGAGTAGGATAAATTCTTATTGTAAAGAGCAGTATAAAACCATAATTTCCGATTAAATGTTATTTTACATTTATGAAGCAAATTTTAACAAGTACATTGTTCTGATTCACTATTTCTAAAACAGACATGGGCTGAAAAATCTTAAGTATTCCAGAAGTATATTCAATAAGCATGCATGATGTAACAACATATCTTCTTCCAAAATATTTAGAATCAGACTTGGCCAGCAACTTTAAAAATATTATGTCTGGACAAAATTTTAATACTATTTTAAAGATGTCAACTGGCATTTGTCCACTCATTCTCCCTTCTAAAGAAATGACCTTGCCTGTAGGCCTTTGTGTCTAGGTTGTCAGGTTTCTATACAATTTTTCTCTAACTAACAGTGGGAGGAGTTGGCCCCTGACCAGGAAAATAAACAACTCACAATTCTAAATTTACATGTATCTAATATTGTGGTCTCAGAATACATAAAGCAAAATCTGAAAGTAGGAAAAGTAGATAAATCTACATCATATTGGGAGATTAGAAAACACTTCTCAGCAACTGACAGATAATAATGTAATTGAGATAGAAATGCTCAAATAAAAGATAGCTAGAACAGTCCCATATCTTACAAAGTTAGTAAGTGCATTTCAAAATAATTCATGTAATTAATAAGTACATTTTAAAATAATTTATGTGTAGAAAGTATGGACTTCCCTATGAATAAAATTATGTTATTATTGAGAGATATTAAAGAATATATATTTAATATGTGGAGAAATATATAATATTCATAGATTGTAAGACTCAATGAAATTCCCACCAAAATCCCAACATGCTCTCTCTCTCTCTCTCTCTGTGTGTGTGTGTGTGTGTGTGTGTGAGTGTGCACGTGTCTGTGTCTATGACTGTGTAAGTTGACAAGTTGAAACTAAATGTGTATGGAAATGCACAGATCAATAGATAAGATGCTTTATCAAATTTCAAAAATCTTACAAAATTTAAGATTAAAACACTATTTATAATAAATATAAAATTTAAGATTACATAATTAAGGTAATTCTAAAAGCATGATATTGGTGCTAGGATCAACAAACTGACCAGAGAAAGAGATTAAAGCAGCCTGAAACAATACCATACATACAAAGACACTGGATTTATGACAAAGGTAGTGCTCCAAAGTATTGAGGGGAGAAAAAGTATTGGGAAAAAATGTATTGGGGAAAGAATGGTCTATTTTATTTTTGGCTTGGACAAATAGATATCCATATTAAGAAACAAATCTGACTCCCTACATCACATCATATTACAAAAATAAATTCCAATTGCATTGTAGATCTAAATGTGAATGGAAAACAAGCTTTTATTGGATGATATTAGAGGAAAATACCTCTTGACTTTGGGGTACAGAAAGATTTTTTAAACCAGATATAAAAAGTAGCAACCATAAAGAAAAAGACTGATCATTTTGATTATAAATTAGGACCTGCTGGCAAAGACACTATTAAAACACCAAGAATTAAGAGAGAAAGCATGTTATAGAATGAAAGAAGATAATTGTGTATAAATGATAATTCATATCTGGCTTATGTTAAAAATACATATAAATCAATCAGAAAATACATAATAGTAGAAAAAAATGAAAGAATGGCATTTCAAAAAAAAAATCCAAATGGCCAATACACATATGAAAAGATATGCAATCTCATTAATCAGGAAAAGGCAGATTAAAAACACATAGTAATAAATACACCTACCAGAATGGCTGAAATAAAAGACCAATGATACCAAAAATGGGCAAGGATGTGAAGCAACATAAATTCTTCTATACTGCTTTAGGGCAGAGGGGAGGACACATCAGTTAGGGAAATAGTTTGGTATAGCCAGCAAAGTTAAAAATACCCATACCAATTCTACTCCTGGAGGTTTCATGTACATGTGCACCAGCAGACACACAAGAATGTTCATCACAGCATTCCTAGTAATAGCCCCCAAAGAGAAACAATCCAAACATTCATCAATAATATTCTGAATAAATTATAGCATAATCATATAATAAAATGCTACATTATAAAGGAAAGCAAACTGACTACAGCTAAGTGGAACGACATGGATGAATATCACAAACATGAGGCTGAGCCTAAAAAGCCAGGCACAAAGGAATAAATACTCTATGATTTATTTTACATCAAGTTCAAAAGCAGGCAAAATGAAATGTGATGTTTAAGGACACATACTTAGTTAATAAAAACAAAAAAGGAATAATTTCCATGGAAGATACAAGTAGGAGGCTCCTAAAGTCCTGGCAAGGTTCTATTTTTTTTTTTTTTTTTTGAAATGGAGTCTCGCTCTGTGGCCCAGGCTGGAGTGCAATGGTGTGATCTCAGCTCACCGCAACCTCTGCTTCCCAGGATCAAGCAATTCTCCTACCTCAGCCTTTTGAGTAGCTGGGATTACAGGCATGTGCCACCATGCCTGGCTAATTTTTTTGTATTTTTAGTAGAGATAAGGTTTCTCCATATTGGTCAGGCTGGTCTCAAACCCCCGACCTCAGGCGATCCACCTGCCTCAGCCTCCCAAAGTGCTGGTATTACAGGTGTTAGCCACCGCACCTGGCCAAGGTTCTATGTTTTATCTGGGTAATGGTTACATGGATGTTTGATAATCATTCATTAAGCAATACAGTATTACTTTTCTATATGTGTGCCATGTGTCACCATAAGAATGGATTTTTAAAATGCAGAGGAGACAAACTCAGTAAGAAATATCTTCCATCCCCAGTAGTTTCCAGCCTCAATAAAAATATAAACCCTGAATCTGATTTCAAGTTAAGTCTTCAACCGCTTTTTTCTGACAAACTCTGGGGTGTAGGCCAATCCCCAAATGGCCATTTCTTTTTTAACTTGTTCATTAGCAGACAGCCAATTATATTAATTTCTTAATGAAGTCAGACAGGAGCCAAACACTAGCTCTCTCTCTTCCTTATACAGCAGAGATCACACTTTAAGCTCTAAGTGATTGCATAGAAGCCCCAGCTTATTTGACTTGGTGAGGGGCAGACATCTTACCTTTCACTTAACTGAGCTTGTACTGACATCACAATGTTTCCAAATACATACTGTTCATAAAACTGTCTCTTTAATCTCCAATAACCCAACTCATTTATATCCTGGAAATGGGTAAAACATTTCAGTAAACAACTACTACTATCGTACCGTGTTAAATACAATAATAATAATAACAAATAGTATTAGGGAAACATTGAACTGAGAGAAAAGAATTACTCACATTGGGTTTGGTATTGCACCCCAGAAGGCAAGAGATTCAAGTAAAATAGGTGGATAATATGTCTTGGAGAACTAGACAGGACAAGAGATCGCTTACCTGTATACTAGGTTTAGTTAGTTCTTGTGTGTAGTAGCACGGTTTACTTGTCATCTTTATGGGAAATCCACAAATATGGTGCAGTTTAGATTTTAAATCTGAAAGAAAACTTTTCAACACAACTTCCGAATCTACTCTTGGAAAGAACTGTACAGGCTGACTTCTGATGCAACTGAGAGGATATCTGAACAATGTTAAAGAACAATGTCTGATTTTTTTTACTTAAGAGGCAGAAATGTATATGGAATTTTAAAAAGTATTAAAGTAGCAATGTCAAAAAGGCACACATAAATACATCCTAACTCTTTTATGTTGCTGATCTGATACCATCCACGGCTGAAAGCATGTTTTTTCACAGGGATCTTCATTCATTCTATTCTAACACTCCAAATTAAGAGAATTCATAATATCTTATTATATGGCTTTCTAAATGAAAGGGCAATTATGGTATTCCAAAAAAGATTTTTAAGGAAGATACTATAAACCTTACGAATTACAAAATAAGTATTATAATAAACAATGAACCAATTGCACCTCCAAAAACAGTGAAAAAATTCAGGACAGAGAAATAACACATACAGGTTGTATTCAAGCTGCAAAAACAGTTCTTTGAGAAAAGCAGTTACTTTTTCTGATGAAACATATTCTGAAGATTTTGAATAATATTTTGGCATCTTATGAAAGAAAATAATGAACATATGTTAACCCCAGTTTTACTATTAAAATAAGTTTGGCTTAGGAAACGTAGAATGCAAAAAGACAACACTATGGCTCTTCCATGTTTCGTTTTTAAACTCCAGCAGGACAGAATACAGGTACAAATGGTAAAATCAGTACTAAGATTTGAGTTTTGCCTGAGCACTTATGCTCTTTTCATGTGTATATTTCAATTTTTAAAAATACTGTTTAAAAAGACATTTTCTTAAGTCGATGGGGTGCAATTAAGCATAAGTCAAATCATCTAAAATTTGCCTATAAAATTAGATAATCTCCTCAAAAGAAAAATCTTGTTTTACAAAAAATCTTTTGTTTACAACCTACCCTTTAATCCAACCCTTTCAATTGTAACTGAAATGCCACTGGAGGGAGCATTTGGCTAAGGAGAATCATGATTGCTTTCTACTTTCTAAGTACACATTTTTTTCTGTCTAACTTTTGTTTTCTAAATTGTTGAAGTGGTGTTTAAAGAAAATATCCTTATTAAGCTCATCCTGAAATAAAAATAGAAAGAAATTCTAAGCACACCAAAAACACTTGTGCAGATAAGAAGTTTGGGGAAATGTACCATAGTTTCAGTCAGACACAGAGAAGGTTGGAAAGTATGACTATGAGAGCGGAAACAAAACTAGATTATAAGGTGGGCAGACAGCATCTGCTTCAAACAATCTGTGTGTAAAGGATATGTGAGGGTCCTTTCTCCGAGCATTTTGAAATAGATGTTGCAGTATATTTTATGTTTTCCACAATCATCTGGAAGTTTACAGCCATACTAAAAATTAAGCACAAAATTTAAACATCTTAGAGAAAGCTGAACTTAGGTTAAGTTACAATAAACAAAAATCAAATAACTTCTAATGTAACATATTTCCATTCCTTACCAGGGCATCCCAGTGTCTCTGGAAATCTTCATATGAGTGAAAAGGACAGTCAGGGGGGATAGCATGAAGAATATTTATAATTTGTCCCATTTTCATACTATGAAAAATGAGAGGAAGATATTATGAGCCAAGGCTTAAATACTGTTTAATAAGTCAACTATGTGATTTAGAAAGTGTTCAAAAAAGATTTAACAACTATTTCACTAACTATATAAACTAAACATTTGCTCAAGTTTCAAACACATTGTACTGTCTTTTTGTTTTAACTGACAAATAAAAATAGTATATATTTATCATGTATGACATTGTATTTCAAAATATATATATATATTTCAAAATATATATATATATATTATGATGGCTAAGTCAGGCTAATTAACATGCACTTACTTTGTGTGTGCGTGTGCGCGCACCTGTGTGTGTGTGGTAGAGCACTTAAATTGTACTCTTAGTGCTATTTATTTTTTGAGACAGAGTCTCACTCTGTCGCCCAGGCTGGAGTGCAGTGGTGTGATCTCGACTTACTGAAACTTCTGCTTCCCAGGTTCAAGTGATTCTACTGCCTTACCAGCTGGATTACAGGTTCACACTACTATGCTCAGCAAATTTTTATATTTTTAGTAGAGACAGGGTTTTGCCATGTTGGCCAGGCTGGTCTCAATCCTGGCCTCAAGTGATCTGCTTACCTTGGCCTCCCAGAGTGCTGCAATTACGGGTGTGAGCCACCTTACCCCTTTTTAATGATTTTTAATATGTGTGTAAAAAAAGTAATTGCGATTTTGTCATTACTTTCAATAGCAAAAACCGAAAGTACTTTTGCACCAGTCTAATACACTCTTACTAATTTTAGTCACCATGCTGTACAATAGGTTCTTGAAGTTATCCTTCCTATATAACTGAAATTTTGTATCCTTTGACCAACATCTCTCCAATAGACCCCTTCACTTCCACCTACCCAGTCCCTGGTAAGCACTATTCTACTTTCTGTTTCTGTGAGTTCAATTGTTTTAGAGTCCACAAATACGTGAGATGATAAGGTATTTGTCTTTCTGTGCCTGGCTTATTTCATTTAACATAATATCCTTTAGTTTCATCCATGTTGCAAATGACAGGATTTCCTTCTCTTTTAAAGGTGACTACTATTCTATTTGTGTATATACCACATTTTCTTCATCCATTCATCCGTTGCTAGACACTTAGGTTGATTCCATATCTTGGCTGTTATGAATAATGCTGAAATGAACATGGGGGAACAGATATCTCTTCAGCATAATGATTTAATTTTCTTTGTATGTATCACCAGTAGTGGGATTGCCAGATCATAAGGTAATTCTATTTTTAATTTTTTTGAGGAACCTCCATACTGTTTTCCATGATGGCTGAACTAATTTACATTCTCATCAATAGTGTGCAAGTGTTCCTTTTTCCCCACATCCTTGCCAGTATTAGTTATTTTTTGTCATTCTGATAATGGCCATTCAACAGGCATAGGTGTGACTTGAATTTGCACTTCCCTGATGATTAGTGGTGTTGAGCATTTTTAAATATACCTGTTGGTCACTTAAATATCTTCTTTTGAGAAATGTTATTTGAGTGCTTTTCAAAATCACTGCCGATTTTAAAATCAGGTTATTTGTTTTCTTGCTATTGAGTTATTTGAGTTCCTTATGTATTTTATATATTAGCTCTTTATGAGATGTAGGGTTTACAAATATTTTCTCTCATTCTGTAAGTTGTCTCTTCACTCTGTTGACTGTTTCTTTTGCCATACGGAAGCTGTTCAGTTTGATGTAACCATATTTGTCTGTTTTTGCTTTTGTCATCTGTACTTTTCCACAGATATGCAATTTTCAGTGTAGTGGTCTTTCACCTCCTTGGTTGTTAAATTTATTGCTAAGAATGTTTTTGGTAGCTATTATGGACAAAATTATTTTTATTGATTTCTTTTTCAGATAGTTTGTTGCTAGTGTATAAAAATGCTACCTTTTTGTGTGTTGATTTTGTATCCTACAACTTTACTAAATTTGTTTAATAGTTCTAACAGTTTTTTTGGTGGAGTCTTTAGGGTTTTCTATATATAAGTTCATGTCACCTCCATAGAGCAACAATTTAACTTCTTCCTTTACAAGTTAGATGTTTTTATTTCTTTCTCTTGCCTAACTGCTCTAGCTAGGACTTCTAGTACTATGTTCAGAAGTGAAGAGAGTGGGCATCCTTGTCTTGTTACTAATCTTAAAGAAAAAAATCTTTCAATTTTTCACTATTGAGTATGATGTTAGCTATGGGTTTGTCATATATGGCCTTTATTTGTGTTATATCTTAACTACTAGAAGTACTAGAAAAAACTAAATTAGATTGTTGTAAACAATGTGTCAATTATAAACACAAAATGATGACTAATATTTTCCCACCCAAAGATATTACTGGTAATTGTTAGGCTTTAGGGAAAAGTCTGTTAGGAGTTGAATGAATTAGAGTTAAACTCATGTTCTCTATCGACCTCCTCTCAGCTTCGATGATTGAATTATTATGTGTATGCTACTAAAGTTCTTTTTAGTAAGCAAGTTAAATTTTTATCCCAATAATCCTGCTTATACTAGTAACAAGTTATTTTTTCCTGAAGATAGTACAAACTTAAAACTCAGCTCATATCAAATTATAATGAATCATTAATTATTAGGTAAAGTTTATGAGGTTTTCTTAATATTATTTTGATAGTTTTCATTTAATAATGAGATATCTAGAAATATTACCTTTTTGAAGCTAGATCTAATAAAATGTGAATATACAATACAATTAGTAATTTGATAAAGAAAATTCATGACTTTCATAAATATGACAATATTGTTTTAATTACTTTGTGAAGTCATAATTCAGTATTTTAAAATTCACCAAAATGGTTTATACTTTTGCACATGTCAATGTTAAGAAAGCAAATAAGAGAAAACTACTATATTTTGAACCCACCTTAGACACTACAAATTGAAATCTCACCTCGGCAAAACGTAGCACCAGTTGCTTAAAATGGAACGTCTCTCAATGACAGCATGCTTGTTAGTATGAAAATCCTTTATAATCCTCTGGGAAATCTCAAACTCTTCTAGCTTTTAATAGAAATAAGATTTGTAAGTCCTCAAAGAATTCAGCAAAAAAGAAGACATTTTAAAAGATACATATCTGTTATATATACAGTAGGTTATAAAGTAGTTTTTAAAGACTTAAGTTACATTGAATCATGTATAACCACTTTACATAAGTAATTAATGTTGCAGCTCACCCTGCTTCTCCTCTATACAATATATAAAGTATTTTATGGTTTCCCTCTTACCATCCAAGCCCAAACTCCTATTTTGTAGTTATTTTAGCTGGTTTTCAGGTTTTTTTTTTTTTAATTATGTTAGTTTGCAGGAAGTTGAATCTCTTCCAAAGGAAGGTATTCATATTTTGAAATAATAGCTTTTAACTTCGATTTTTTTTTTTTTTTTAATGAAGAATGAGTAAGGGAATTATACTTCTATCTGGTCTTTTGGAAGAGAAAAGAAGAGCCAATGCTTCAGTCTCCTTTTATATCCCTCCCAGCCTGCTAGAACACTTTGTTCCCTGTTCCTTCAGTTTCCTCCCTATAGGTCATTTTAGCTTGTATTGAACCTACGAAAGTTTGCCGATTATACCTTTCTTACACTGGAAAATCTCCCTGAGAGGCAATGTTACAGTTAGCCAAAGATATAGAGAGACCTCAAGGAGGGTGAAAAAATAAAGTATCAAATTTTGGGCGAAAGGACACTATAGATTAGAGAGAATGGTTCATAAACCCTTACCCCATTTTTAATGAACCACCTAGCATCTTTTGGGAAACAACGTTCTAACCTCACTGCCTACTACTTTTCAAGGAAGTCCAATTAAACTAGACAAACTGTTATTGCCTGGACAACTCATTAGCATTTTAACAATACCGTTGTTTAAAGTACTGCCCCCACTCTGATTTATCTGACTCCTACCAATAAGGTCCTATTGTCTGGATCTAGACCCATCTTCTCCATATCCAGTGACTGATCCTTCTCTGAGTTCCTACAGCTTTCATTAAGACTAACAGAAATAGAGGAGCAGGGAAGAGCAGGAAAACATGAATGTAGGAAGAGGAAGATAAGATAAGCTAGTTATGTTGTGAGGTAAAAGAGCAAGGACATGCAGAATGAATAAGGACACATATTCTCCTGTGCACAAGAGATAAATCTTGCACTGTGATGTACTGTGCTTAAGAGATCAGTTGCCTGAACGGTGTAATAAAAACATGGTTAGAGGCCGGGCGCGGTGGCTCAAGCCTGTAATCCCAGCACTTTGGGAGGCCAAGGCGGGTGGATCACAAGGTCACGAGATCAAGACCATCCTGGTCAACATGGTGAAACCCCGTCTCTACTAAAAATACAAACATTAGCTGGGCATGGTGGTGCATGCCTGTAGTCCCAGCTACTCGGGAGGCTGAGGCAGGAGAATTGCTTGAACCCAGGAGGCGGAGGTTGTGGTGAGCCGAGATGGCGCCATTGCACCCCAGCCTGGGTAACAAGAGCGAAATTCCGTCTCAAAAAAAAAAAAAAAAACATGGTTAGAGCGGGCATGGTTATGAATAAGACTGGTTGCAGAGGGACAAATAAACAGAGAGAAAACAGAACTTAAAATTGAATTCATAGAAGGTAGGTATCAGGTTCGAACGTTTAACGTTTATGGGTTCTCACATACTTATATAGCTTGAATATGTATCCTTCTGGGTACTTTCTACAGTATTCAGAGACTCAGATCAAATGCTGCAGGGACCTCAATAGTACCAATACTTAATGTTTACTTACATTGGTCTTTCTCAACACAGATTAAAGACTGGCAAACAACTCAACTGTTCACCATATACTCCAAGAGACTGCGAATGCTCACCCTTTGTATTTATTTATTTAGCAAATATTAATAAAATGCCCTTCTATGATCAAAACCATACTGAAAAGCAGGTATTCAATAAATATTACTTTCTTCTTAAAATGCCAATCTAAAGAATTTGGACTTAATTTTTTCTAGGCAATGCTGAAATACTAAAGACATTTAGGCTGGGGACCTTTGTTTTAGAAAGTGAACTCTCTTGACACTGTAAGGAAAAATTAGATAAACTTGAGGGATACAACTCTTAGCAGTGGCTCACTTGGCTCGTGCACTGATGAAGAACGCAGCTAGCTGTGAGAATTAATGTAAATTGCAGGACACATTGATCACTGACACTTTGAACACACTTGTGGCCCCGGGTTCCTCCCAGGGCTTTAAGAAAAAAATAAAAAACTTAAAGGAGAGAAACTGGAAACAAGGCCCATATGGAGACTGGTTTAATAGTTCAAATAAAAAAGGGAGTCTGATTTAGAGCAACAGAAATGGAGACAGAAAGGAGTCAATTTAAGAAACTAGAGTTGTCTATTAAAGACTAACTGGAAAGAGAAAACGAGAAAGAGGAAAAGCCAAGGATGACTCTGAAGTCTTTAGGTAGGTAAATGATTGGCTGCTGATGCCACTAATGAAAATAATTACACAGGAGGAACAGATATGGGGCTGGGGAGTGACAAATAAATATATTCAGTATTAGACATAATTGAGTCTGACTGCCATTGTACATTCATTTGAAAGTATCCAAGAGAGGGCAGAAATGTTACAACTACACAAGAATATTTGGAAGGTGCTGCTGTATAGGCTGAAGCCACTGAAATGGGTGAGCCTGCTAAGGAAAAGAGGGCCAAAAATGGAACCCTAAAAAACAGCAACATTTAAAATGATAAATGAATGAAGAACCCCAAAGGAATTCCAGGAGATTCTAGAAAAATCAGTTTCAGAGAAATCAAGAAAGGAAATTATTTCAAGAAGAAAAGGGTGAAAAATAGTATAAATATTTCAAAGATTTCACATATAATTCCCTCAGACATTTTCTTTTTCTCTTAATTCCTAAAGTAACATAGTTCCTATAACACTAATTTTGATACTCCATTACCAAACATTTTAAATTGTATTTTTATTCAACATATATTAGGTATCTATTTCTGTAAGACTCTATGGGACATGCAAATTTGAAGCAAAAAACCTAAGGCTAGGTGAAGGAAACATGGTATAGTAGAAAGAACAGAGTTGAAGGACAAACTCAAATCCTGAATCTCTTGCTTATTACCTTTACGACCCAGAGCAACTTATTTAACTGCTTTGTGTCTTAATTTACTTACTTATAAAATAATAACAATAGCTATTATTTTTGAACCTCTATTAGGTGTCAGTACTATGCTAAGCCCTTAATGTACTTTACCCCACTACCCTCCTTATAATCCTAGAAGGTAGATATCATTATTTCCAATTTATAAGAAAAATGGAGATTCTGCGAGAGTAAGTAACATGCCAAAGAAGCACTGTTAATTAGTGCAGATCTGAAAGTTTTAATGTGATTCTAAGCCTACACTGAATTTTCTGGGTATGTGAATATTAACTAGTCCTCAGTAAATGTTCCCTTCTTCTGGTAAGTTTTATGTGTGCATACTCTTCTTTTTCTGACCTAGACAAAAAATTCTGAGAGAAAGAATGTTTTCCATCAGCACTTGGCACATATACATAATAGTATCCAATAAATACCTATGTATGAAATAAATAGAAATTTGTTTTGAGGTACTTGTCTCCCAAATTTTTCATATAATTATATTTCAAGACAAATAGTTTAAGATTACATAATGCTTTTCTGAAATATATTCCTTATGTAACTGTGGATTCAGTTATAATCTCAATGCAGCAAACAGTAAAATGGCAATTTGTGCATATAAATTCCCTTCAAAACATTTAATTACTTTCAGGAAAGTATTATTTTAAAGTTTAACACAGTCAAAAATTTGAGAAATGAGTAAATTATTGTTTCAATTACCTCTTAAATTTTTTGATCTCTATTTAAATTGTAAAGATAAGGCTGAAATCTGCTTTAAAATTTGTCTAAATAGGGTCAAAAGTCAGGATTTTAAAAAGTACTCCAATCTCTAGCCCAAAGGAATTAAAAAATAATTTAGAAACAAAAGTCACCTAGTTCAAAAAATAAATTAGTCTTTCACTCCAGTCAATGCTCCATTCATTCCATAAATGTTTACGAAAGTGTGTGGCAGGCACTAAGGTAGGCTCCTATGACAGAAAGATTAGTAAGACACAGACCCTTCCCTCTAGGACTTCTCTGTTTAATGAGACATTTGCATAGATAGCATGTAATAAACATGGCAGGGGAGCACCAAGAGAGATGAGACTTGGGATCTGGGGAATTCTTCAGAGGGGTGATGTCTGAGATAAGCCTTGAAAGATGAGCAGGAGAAAGGGAATTATAGGCTTAGACAACAGTGTGAGCAAAGACATGGAAGGATGAAAGACCAAACCATCTTTGAGAAACGATTCATAGTTTGGCTACTTGGAGAGCAGTAATGGGAGGTGACGCTATAAGTTAGGCAGGTTTGAATCAGTTTGCAGAAAACCTTGTATGTCATGGTAAACAGCTGAGATTGCATCTTATAGTCAATGGAGGCCATGGCAAATTTTTGAAAAAAGGAATGAAAGCAAACAAAATAAACTGGAGGAAAGAGAAACCAGAAACATCCTCCTTCTCACCTCTTCACCCTCAATCCCCTCCGCCAACTTGACCTAATAACTATGAAAGAAAATAACCAGAATCTCAGAACCCCAAACTCACTATGCCAAAGGAAACATTAAGCTTGGGAAGTGACTCACACAAAAACAAAAAACCCTGCCTTCCTTTTGTTCCCAGATAGCTTAGTTCAGATTATTACTGTAAATGTAGATTTACTGGGTGACAGAAATGCATAACTGACTTTTCCTCTCCCCCTCTTTTCATGTGTATAATGTAGATTCACTTACTTGCCTCATTGTCTACCCTCCTCCTTTTTCCCCTTCCTCTTTCCCCTTCTGCTTTTTCTTTCCCTTTAAATACTGAAGTCCTCAAAACCCTCTTTGGAGAAAGCACAGGGCATAGATCCTATTGTAACTTGTGTTTCTTTTCCCTGGGCATGTCATCAACCTTGGCAAAATAAACATGAGTCATTTTAAATGACTTTTATTTAAATCTGGCATAACTTTTTGGTTATGTTAACGAATGCCAGATTTTAATAAAAGGAAAATTAAATGCGATTATCTCTTAGGCTCCATGGGGAATAAAGATGAATAAGACAGGACCTAGAATTTCAAAAAGATTAGTTTAGTGGAAACATAGGTATATATGAAACTAATTTTTATAGCAGTCAGAATATGTAAGATGCCATATAAAAAACATAAGCAAAAGTGAGACTCAGAGAAGCTGATGAACAATCATAATGTAGAGAATTAATTTAACAAGTATGTGTTGAGTGCATAATGTTATAGAGGAGAGGAATGTGTCTGCCCCATTTTTGATGTTTCCTTCCATGTCCAGAAAGCTCTACTAACACATATTCCTGAAATCACTCTGCTCCATCATTCATTCCTCCCTAGAGCAGATGGATGGTGATGTGGTTTGGCTGCATTGCCACTCAAATCTCATCTTGAACTGTAGTTTCCATAATCCCCCCTTGTTGTAGGAGGGACCCAGTGGAAGTTAATGTATTCATGGGGGCAGTTACCCTCATGCTGTTCTTGTGATAGTGAGTTCTTGCAAGATCTGATGGTTTTATAAAGGGCTTTTCCCCCTTTGCTGGGCACTTTTCTCCCACCATGCCTGTAAATTTCCAGAGGCCTTCCCAGCTAAGAGGAACTGTGAGTCAATTAAACCTCTTTCCTTTATAAATTACCCATTTATAAATGTGGCATATTTCTTCATAGCAGCATGAGAATGGACTAATACAGAAGGTAAAATTGGGTTGAATAACCAGGCATGCTGGCTCACCTCCTCCCCTTCCTCTTGGGAGCTGGCCTGATGGCAGAGAGTGGTGTTAGGCACTCTCTTTGACATATCAGGACCAATGCCTGGTCTCCCAAGCGAGGCCTGTGGTTTTTCCACTACTGCAATAAGAGGGTGGATAAGTCTGCATCACTCTAAGGTTCAGATAAGCCATGTCCTCAAGAGCTGTTTTTCCTTTCCAGTAATGAACAGCACGACTATATATTCCAGTTTGTGCATGTGGGGCCAGAATCCCATCAGGTTAGTGTCCCTTTCACTCTCAGAAGCATCCTGTTTTGAGGATAAATTATAATCTCACTCTAGTAATAAAGGTGACATTCTGATGTCTATTTATGTCTTACTCCACTGTCAATCTCTAATTTGGTTCAAACTCAGGTGTAGAATACAGAAGTATCATCTCTAGAAAATTCAAAGGTGAGGAAGTCACAATATTAGTCTTCATGATGCTTCTTCAAAGGAAATCAGATGTATAAACTTAGTATAATTATAAAAATAGAAGTAAGTATGTGAGTATAAACTACAATTTGACTATGTGTCCCCTCCAAAACTAATTGTGAAATTTAATCCACAATATGGCAGTATTAAGACGTGGGGCTTTCTTTCTTTCTTTTCTTTTCTTTTTTTTTTTTGAGATGGAGTCTCACTCTGTAGCCCATGCTGGAGTGCAGAGGTACAATCTCAGCTCACTGCAACCCCCACCTCCCAGGTCCTGGTTCAAGCAATTCTCCTGCCTCAGCCTCCAGAGTAGCTGGGATTATAGGAATGTGCCACCATGCCCAGCTAATTTTTGTATTTTTAGTAGAGATGGGGTTCACCATGTTGGCCAGGCTAGTCTTGACCTCCTGACCTCATGATCTGCCTGCCTTGGCCTTCCAAAGTGCTGGGATTACAGCCACAGCATCCTGCGATGTGGAGCATGTAACAGGTGATTGGGTCATGGGGAATTTGCCCTCATGAATGGATTAATCCATTCATGGATTAGTGGATTAGAAGGTTAATGAATTAATGGTTTGTCATGGGAGTAGGACTGGTGGCTTTATAAGAGGAAGAGAAACCTCAGCTTCCACACCCAGCCTTCTCGCTATGTGATGCTGTGCGCCACCTCAGGACTCAACAGAGTCCCCAGCAGCAAGAAGGTCCTCACCAAATATGGCCCCTTGACCTTGGACATTTTAGCCTCTGTAAGTGTTATAAATAAATTCATTTTCTTTACAAATTACCCAATTTCATATATTCTACGTAACAGAAAACAAAGACAGTATGGTACAGGAGAGTATGCGGGTTTAAATGAGGGTGGGCAGCCACACAGGATTTGGAACCTTGGGAAGGCTCCTCATCAGTCCAAGATATACATGTCATGTTACCCATTCCAGTTATTTATATGCAGGTCAACTTCTCTACTGGCTTATATCATTCTCCAGGGCAGAAAAGTAGATCCTATTCATCTTTGAATTATCAATTGTCCTTTGTTACTTATCCACATAAGAGGTAATCAAAAAATTAAATGGAAATAAATAAATGGAGGAGTAGCATTTGAGCTGGGCCTTAAAAGATGAGCAGAATGTGTACAGCCAATCAGAGGGGCATTCTAAGCAAAGGAAGATTCATTTGTCCTATGCCTGGGGTTTCTCAACCTCACCACTACTGACGAATAATTCTGTGGGTGGGGATAAGATTACTGTCCTGTGCAGGGAAGGATGTGCAGTAGCATCCCTTCTCTGGCCTCTACCCACTAGATACCAGTAGCAACACCATCCTTCTCCCATTGTGACAGCCAAAATTATCTCTAGACGTAATTATTTCTCATAAGGAGCCAATCATTCATTTCCCTGCCCTCAACTGCTTCCATTGAGAACTACTGGCCTAGAGAAAAAAAATAACATTGAATGACACTAGCATGTAAGGTTCTATGCTAAGTGCTATGGGAATTCACAAAATAAAAGCTGTATCCTCCTACTAAGAAGACAGAAAGTGTTATGTGTAAAAAACAGATGCAAAAAAATGCTACCAGAATGTCAAGGGCAGGGGAATTAATACTAAATTAATGAGCTGAAATCATTCTTTTTACATTTGGAGGTGAAAGAAGAAGCAAGAAGTGGGTGCTAAGACAGAATAGGTTGTGGAGAGTCATGGATAGCACCTTAAAAAAGTTTTGAACAAAGGAATAATGTGAAGACCTGTGTTAAATGGACAGAATAACATTTTCTTTGGGGAAGCAGATTTAGAACAATGTAAACATATCAAGCATTTAATAATATAGATTTTGATAATAAAAACCTCCGTACCACCCTTCATGTTAAAAATTAAAACCTAATCCATGTTAGTAACAATAATAAGCATAATAAGTATATCGCAAATACAGTAAAGCATATAAATCACAATATGTGGTACCTCAGGTGGTGGCAGTCTGATTGTGTAAGCTTCTATACTTAGACAAACTTGAGTTTCTGTTACATTGATGTTTAATACTGAAAATAAAACATTTAACTGTGAACTAATTGGAATTATTACTCCATACTACTAAATTAAGTATTTTAGTAACAAAGGAAACGTAAGTCAAAAACAAGAACAGATTTTTTTCCATATATGGTAAAATTCAAATAATAACCACTTAATATTTGGCAGTTTAGAGATGAGACATCCAAAAGAGGACAAAGGTATGAAACAGCATGAATATGTGTGTGGGGTGCAGGTCACAGGCAAGGTTACAACAAGAAAAATGAGACACCCCACAGTTAAGAGGAAAATCCAACAAATACCTCATACAAATCTGACTATATATAAAAATAAGGAGATTGTCCTCTTGTGTAATCTAAAGAGGTATCACACCACGTTTCTGATCTGAGTAGTCTTTTACTAACAAATATTTTCAAATATACTGGCAGATATATTTCAGAACTCTTAGAGCCTTGAAGTCTTTGCCTTTCTTTTTCATAAAGAAAACTAATTCTGAAATGCCAGGATGGTGTTGACTTTGGGAAGGGTTGGTACATGAAAAAAGCATGAGGTGGGTTCTGGGGTACTCTTAATGTTGTTTCTCAATCTGACTATGGTTACAAGAATATGTTTAGTTTGTTAAAATTAAATGAGCTATACACTTTAAATTTGTCACAGTGTATTAATTTCAGTAAAAGTTAAAAAAAAATCCTAACACAGGAGTGAGGAATTTTCCTCTTCTAAACTGTTATTTTTAATCCCTACAGCTATAGTCTCATAACAGTGTTTGAAGATGAAACTAGATGTAGGTAATGAACCCATTCACCCAGAGCTAGGGCACACTGACTGATACTACACAACTTAAACATAAAACTAGTACAAGGAGAGCAAACAGCGTTCAGCTAGAAAGTCAACTCAGATCTAATAGTTTTAGATTACAGGTCAGGATTTTAAGACTATTCCCAAATGATGTGAAATGCTATCGTGATTGATTAATAATGTCTACATTATTAATGTAGTGGTGGTGACTCAGGATTCTCATCTATCTGCTATCTCTGGACTATTGTTTAGGGAAGTGTCTATCTAAAATACAATTATGCAAATCAATGAAAGAACTAGATTAAGCCATATACTAAACTGTATACTTTAGATCATCTGTGTCTCTTTTCACAGTTTTTTAACGAGAAAAAGAATCCTATTCTTATAAGAAATAAAGCTTTGACTTACATCAGTACTAAGGAATTTTTGATGATATATGATTCTGGAAACTATACATATAAATGCCTGCAGAATTAAACTCCTTCATGGTCATGATTTTCTTGAAGTAGAGAAAATAAAAATATGGCTTTTTCCAATTAAGATGAATTTTTCTCATATAGTCTAGAATGTACATTTTGAACAAGAAGTGATTTCCCAGGTGAAATTCTGATTACAATAATATCTGATTAAGGTCTTATACAACCTAATTCCTAATTAATCAGTAATTATAACAACCCAATGATCTAGTTATTTTTATTTTTATCTTTTTTTTGAAATAGGGTCTTGCTCTGACACCCAGGCTGAAGTAGTGCAGTGGCGCAATCATGGCTTACTGCATGCAGCCTCAACATCCTATACTCAAGTGGCCCTCCACCTCAGTCTCCCAAGTAGCTGGGGCTACAGGCATGTGCCACCATACCTGGCTAACTTAAAAAATTGTTTTGTAGAGATGGAGTCTCATCATGTTGCCCAGGCTGGTCTTGAACTTGTGGGCTCAAGCAATCTACCTACCTCAGTCTCTCAAAGTGTTGGGATTATAGGCGTGCACCACCATGTCCAGCATATGATACTGTTTTCTTTAAAAACTATGAATTATATTATCTATTGACTTATGCATTTTTACTTACCAACAGCACTTTGTCTTCCCATCTGAGAAAGAAAATCTCTTCCTTAAAAAAATTCATAGAATATGCCATATTACTATAACTCATAAATAATCATGCTTGATATTTATAACTATGCTTGATGTGAAATTATTAAAGCTAAAGGAAATACTTTAAAATGCAGTTGTTGTATAAAGGAATATCCGATGACAGCTCAGAGAAAAAATATAATCATTCAAAAAGTATCTCTTAATTAAAAAGATGTAAATACCCAATTCTTCCCCTAAATATCTATTTCCTGCTATAAAACATTGAGAAAATCAGACTTCAACAAAAATTCAGAATAGCTTCTCAGTTTTAACAGTATTGTGTTCATTTTATCATACTGCTTCGTAATTTATATTTATTCCTAAGTATCAAGTATTATATGATAATTTTTTTAAAAAACATCAGCAGGCCTCTGTATATAATCCCAAAGTAAAGAAATGACATTTATGTTGTTGTGGGCTTCCTTGACATTGCTTAGGTGGGTCAGTTTCAAGAATTATTCTCTAAAACTTATATATCTTAAAATTAAGGACAGATGCACATTGATATGGTTTGGCTGTGTCCCCACCTGAATCTCAAATTGTAGCTCCCATAATTCCCACATGTTGTGGGAGGGACCCAGTGGGAGGTAACTGAACAATGGGGATGTGGCTTTCCTGTGCTGTTTTTGTGATAGTGAACAAACCTCATGAGATCTGCTGGTTTTATAAAGGGTAGTTCTCATAAACGTGCTCTTTTGCCTGCTGCCATGTAAGATGTCCCTTTGCTCTCCCTTCATCTTCTGCCATGATTGTGAGGCCTCCCTAGCTATGTGGAACTGTGAATCCATTAAGCCTCTCCTTTATAAATTACCCAGTCTCCAGCATGTCTTTATTAGCAGCATGAGAACAGACTAATGCACATATAACAGAAGTAATCTAGTTCAGAAATCCCCAATGAGTAAAATAATAAAGTTACCTTGTATCAATAGATGGCCAGTTCTATTCCAGGCTGGAGCAAGTCTAGCCGTAAATGAATATGAAAGGCAGTTCTGAAGAATTACAGGAATTACTCTTTGTGGGATCTCCATCTAAAAATATTAAATGGGAAAATACGGGCAAATTTAGAGCAACTGCTGTGTGTGTATATATTAATAGGAAATGACTGCTCATTTAGATCACCACCCAACGAATTGGGCTATTCTACGTAAAAACGTAGTCATTGCTAGAGCTAATCATATCTGGTTCTAAAGTTAAAGAAGTGTTAAAATATATTCACTTCAAAATCACTACTATTGTCATGCTTTCATGGCCAAATACTACCTGCTTACCTTGGCCAATAAGTCTAAATCTTGGGAGTTCTGTGTTAAAAACCTTGATCATTACTTCATATTCTGCTCTACACAAACAAATCCAAATGAGAACAAACTTGCAAGAGTCATTACTGTTCACTCTGCTCCCAGACCAAACTGAGGGTCAGGATGCTATTTCTTGTGACCCAATAACAAGATGCAGATGAACTGGAAAGAAAGAGAGTTTTTATTTTCTGCAACTGGTTACAGGGAGAAGGCCTGGAAGTTATTACCAGACCAACTCAAAATTACAAAGTTTTCCAGAGGTAATATACCTTCTAAGCTATATGTCTGTCTATGTGTAAGTCTGCATTCATCTAAAGACATAAGTAGTTAACTTCTTTTAATCTATAACTAAGATCTGAGTCATGAAGACCTTCTTTTGGAGCCTCAGTAAGTTTACTTAATCTAAATGGGTCTAGGTGCTACTAGGGTGATCACCTTTATCTTGTCTCCTGCTGAATCAGAAAGGTCTGGGGAGTTCCTTTAGACCCCAATAAACTTGTTTGTGAAGGCCTGGGGAGTTTCTTCAGACTCCCAATAAAACTTGTTTAATCCTAAAAGAGTCCTGTTAAGAATTCCTTCATTATCTTGTCATGCTTCAAGGCCCAGGAAAAGCCTAGGCAAAACTCTTGGTGGGGTCTTTGTTACATTCCAGCCTTTGTAAAAGGGCACAGGCTCAACTAGCTTTTAATGTTTAACCTTGCTACTCAGTCAGTGCTGAGACAGTTGTAATGGAGGCCTGGGTTATGAGACCTGGTCTGCCACGACTCTAGAAAATACATACTTACATGGACACACATGAAACCAAGAGAATATCTGTATTTGTATAATACCAAATTAATTTTAAAAATTAAGATTTTCACTTATAATTAAGACCAGTAAGTAATAGCAACCACATTTATCCTCCTCCTTGAAATGCCTAAATCACAAGGCAAGTTATATGAAATAACAGTTCACAAGATATTGGACATCAGGCAACAAAGAAAAGTGATTACCAAAAGATGGAAAAAGAACAAGATAAGCCCTAGCTTCTTGATAGATGGTTCTCAGGCTGCAGTACAGAGAAGGGGCACCTAGGAAGAGGCCAGAAGTCTTCATGAATGAAGGAGATAGAGCTGAGAGTCTAGGAAGCTAGAGTTTTCAGTGTGAAGTACAGGACAGGAAAGAGTTGCACAGAAAGCAAACTCTGGAGATCAACAGAGAGTCTTTCTTGAGTAATCAGCTGAGTATGGATTAACACAGACATGTGAGGAAACTACCCAAGGCTGGAGAAAGAGCCAAGGATGTTTGCTACATTAAAATCCTTGAAAATACAGTCCAGAAAAAATTGCTGGCTTTGCCTTTGTGAAAAGAACATGCAAACACACGAGAGAGCCAAGGAAAACTGTCTCCCAATATTATCCACCTCTAATTTTTGTACCATTTTGACTTATGGTGAATGTTTCCAGGACATAATGATAATTTCTTGGCAAAGGATGGAACCAAATTTGTTCAATTTGTCTCATACGAAATTTAATTAAGGCTACTATCAATAGGACTCTATAATGCTGACCTCAAACATGGCCCCAGGGGCCCAGACCCAAACAGCGGAACAAATCCCATAAGCCACCAGGGTCTTCCTTAAAGATGTAGGTAGATTTCTCTCTTAATTTCTGTACTGACTTTCTCTATGGCCCAAGAAATCAATCCAGACACAGCAAAATATATCAGCACAGACTCAACCTAAGGGTGTAAGGAAGAAGTATGGGGCAATTCTGTCATTCACAGCCATCCTGGCTGGTGACCTGAGTGCCTTCCAGTGCAAAGACGGTGTGATTTATCTCTTCAGCTAAAGTCAGGGACAAATTCTCTACCATCTTTTCTATGTGGGTGACTCCCATTGTTGGGAAGCTGTTTACAGGATATGTATGAACAATGGATTGTTATCTCTCTAAGAAGCTCTTCCAAAATAACCAAGGACAGCCTCATTTTAGAGAGATTGCAGCAGTTATCTAAGGGCTACTAACAGAACTTCAAGGAGAAACAAATTCTTAATTATGGGTAAAGACTTCAATACTGTTCTCTTAATAACTGATACAAGTGAACAGAATATAAGTGAGACTACAGCAGGCTTAAAAACACTATCAACCAATGTGACCTAATAAACATTTACAGAATACTTGATGACACATTTATAGAATACTCATTCTTCTCAAATGGACAAGAAACATTTACTAAGACATACTATATTCTGGGCAAAAAAAAATCATCTCAATTAATTTTAAAAGGTTCAAGTAATAACGTATTCTCCAACAACAATTAAGTTGGAAATCAACAGAAAAATGATATCTAGAAGATCATAAAATATTTGGAAACTATATAATACACTTCAAAATAATCCATAGATAAAAAAAAATCAAACAGGACTTAAAACATATTTTTAACTGAGGAAAATCAAAACAAAAATGTGTTTAGGAAGAAATGTATAGTATAAAGTGTCTCTATATTACAAAACAAAGAAATTCTCAAATCAATGGCCTCAGCTTCCACATTAGGAAACTAGGAAAAATAAAACCAAACTCCCATCCAAGTACTAACCAGGCCCGACCCTGCTTAGCTTCCGAGATCAGGTGAGTTCAGGGTGGTATGGCGGTAGACAATAAGGACACATGCACACAAATGCTCATTGCAGCACTGTTTACAATAGCAAAGACCTGGAACCAACCCAAATGCCCATTGATAATAGACTGGACAGGGAAAATGTGGGCACATATACACCATGGAATATTATGCAACAATCAAAAACAATGAGTTCGTGTCCTTTGTAGGGACATGGATGAACCTGGAGACCATCATTCTCAGCAAAGTGACACAAGAACAGAAAATGAAATGCTGCATGTTCTCACTCATAGGCGGGTGTTGAACAATGAGAACACATGGACACAGGGAGGAGAGCACTACACACTGGGGTCTGTTGGGGGGAATAGGGGAGGGACAGTGAGGGGTGGGGAGTTGGGGAGCGATAGCATGGGGAGAAATGCGCATGCTAGGTGAAGGGGAGGAAGGCAGCAAATCACACTGCCATGTGTGTACCTATGCAACTATCTTGCATGTTCTTTACATGTATCCCAAAACCTAAAATGTAATAAAAATATAAAAAATAAATAAATAAAAATAACAAAACTAAGCCCAAAGTGAGAAGGAAGTAATAGACCAGAAAGAAAATCAATAAAATACAAAGCAGTAAAAAATGAGAGAAAAATCAATGAAACAAAAAACTTTTTCTTTGAGAAGATAATTAAGATTCCAACCCTCTAACCAGACTGATTAGGGAGAGGAAAAATAAAACATACACATTACCAATATCAGAAATAAGAGAAGTGACATCACTATAGATTCTACAGCAAAGGAAAATAAAGCAGTATTATAAGCAACCTTCTGTCAATAAATTTGACAACTTAGATGAAATGGACATATTCCCTAAAGTAGAAAACTTGAATAGCTCTATTATCTATTAAATAAGTTGAAATGGCAGCTAACACCCCTTCCACAAGCCAAGGCCCAGATTACTTTATTGGTGAATTTTACCAAACATTTACTAAAGAAATAACAAAAATTCTACATAAATTCTTTCAAAAACTTGAAAAGATAGAATTTTTTTCCTGCTATTAAGATTACCAAGGACAGAGACTTTATCTGGTTCACAGCTTGATCCCCAGAATCAAGTAGGGTGCTTGACATATTACAGGTGTTCAATAAATATCTGCTAATTATGGTTATGTGAAAAGTATTCATATAAAGAAAAACTGAGCATAACCATAAAAGCTTAATGAAGGCGGAAAAGAAAGTGATACTGGAAGAGAATGCTCATGAATAATAAAGAATTCAGGATTGGAAAGTCGTGTGAAGGGAACAAACGTTTAGTTTATAGGAATGAAACTGAGATAAATGGAAAAAGAATAAGAGCATTAACAGAGAAATCTTAAACATTTTGGAGATGTGATACCTTGCACTGATGAAATCATAGGTGTGAATTAAGGTAGAAGAAAAATATAGTACAAAGCATTTTTATTGTTGTATAAGGACTATGGGTGATAGTCTTAATTTTTCATATTTTCTTATAAAGTACACATACAAATGTGATGCTTAGTATAAATGTTGCTTTATTAACTCAATACAGTAGGTCCTTATTTAATGTCATTGATAAGTTCTTACATACCGTAACTTTAAGCAAAATGACATATAACAAAACCAATTTTGTTATATTGGTTTTGGCTATTGCCAAAACCACAGGCTGATATAAATAAAAGTTCCTATGGCATAGTTCTGATCACAAAAAGTCACCAAGCTTTTAAAATAAAGACCAAAAACACTTCTAATATTAACATTGAAATAAATGTAAGCTGTACATACATTTAAGAAAGATTAATAAAAACAAGCAAGACTTATTTACCCAATTTTTGCTGAATCAGTGAATGACAGTGGTAGTAGTGGTTGAGGGTAAAATCAAGGAATAAATGTTTGCAAAGTGAAAATCTTAAGGAGCACCTCCTACTACCACACAGTTCAAAAACAATCACAAATAAGGCAGGCTCCCAGAGTGCTTTTGTGCTGCATCACTTACTGTGTATGATTACTGTATACTTTATGAACATTTATTTTATAATAATTTGTATTCGTGAATCAATTCATTCATTCATTTTCCAACTAGCTCATTCTAGTTCAGAGTGGTGGGTAGCCAGAGCCTATCCTGGCAGCTCAAGGTGCAAAGTGGGCACCAGCGCTGGACAGGACTCCATTCCATTGCAGGGCACACACACATACACACACACACACACACACACACACACACTCACTCACTCTTACTCAGCCTGGGACACTTAATACATGCCAACTCACTTAATGTGTGCATCTTTGGGATGTGGGAGGAACCTGGAGTATCAAAAGAAAATCCACTCAGACAAGGGAGAAGCTGTAAACCACACAAACAGAAGCCTTGGCTGGGAACTGAATTTTTTTCCTTTTTCATTAATGCTATATTGAAACAATATCAAATGAAATAATTTTATTCAAGGATCTGCTATACTAAAATGTTACCTATTCTTAGGCCTTAGTAAATAATGTAATTTGGTTAAAGACCCAAGTCCTATGTCTAGGTGAATGACATACTGTAAATCTAGTTCTCAGGCTAGCTCATAAATGGCCTTTCAAGATAACTGGAATCCTTAGATGATCAAAGACTTGTCTTGGGAAAAAGATTTAAACATATTCTTTCCTAACTGCTCCTAAATAATACTGTTTTCCCACAGACTGTAACTGATGACCAGCTTTCAGGTCATTCAACAATTTCTCACAGGAACTGGAAAGTACCACAAGGTATTACTGAAAGCTTACTCACCTAGGACCTAAAGACAGCATCTAATTTTAAAGATGACTAGAAACATCATCCCAAACTCTACTAGATTTAGGAACAGAGGCCAGCAGTAACGGCTGGACAGGCTTCTGGGATAACCAATGACACAGTATCTCAGTTACATGCAGAGATATGAAAGGAGCTCTAGTCAAGGCTCCATGACTTGATTTACTGAGACACACAGAGGTCTCAGTAAATGAATACAAACCACTGCATTCATCTTTCTCTTTGTGAAGATCCAGAAGCTCATCACCATGTAGAATACAATCTATAATGTTTTATTCCTCTACACGTTACCTATATAATGTGAACAATGTCATCTCTCTGGGTTTATCTTTGCAAATGAGGAGATTCACTTATTTGAAGATGTATATGGCAAATAAAATTATGCCGTATAAAATGCCTGAAATAAAACATCCAGCAAAAAAGCCTCTTCTCTTTCTACATTAAATGTGCAAATAATAATTATGGGAAAAAAATCTGTTGGGTTCTTTCATATGCATAACATATTTATGAGAAAGATTCTCCAGTTTTTGTTTACAAAAGGAGTTAAATACATTATCGATATAAACAACATATGCTATTAATATCATTTTTAACACTTACCTTAGCTCCATATTTTTCAACATAGGCATTAAGTTTTCTTTCTTTGTAAAATGGTATCTGTAACAAAAATCCACATTTATAAAAAGGACTTAACTTAATTATATAATTAAATAATGCAATAAGGAAAGATTTTAGGCATTATTCTGCAGAGGGCAAAGAATCAGGCCATCATCCGATTAGCCTCTGTGCCTTGCAGAAGAAGTGATGATCATTCTCTCCCTGAACTGGAATGTGTGGGCACATTTTCAAAGTGAGGAAAGCCTTTCTGGGAGTGGCATGACCCCATTATCCATATAAAGGAAAAGGCCAATACATTTTGTAAATAAATATTTTACACCTTTCTTAACATAGAATTCCTAGGCATACATAAGGAAAATGGACATAAATGGAAGACCATGTTCAAAAGGCCTAAGTGCTCCAACTCATTAATAAAAGGAATACAAATTAAAGGAAAATATTATCTGTAACCTAACAGACTGACAATTATTTAAAGTCGTGAATATCTAGTGTTCATGAGGGTATGGGAAAATAGGTTTTCTCCCAGACCATTTGGTAACATGCAATCCAGCAAAAAGCTTTTCAGACAGCAATTTAGCAGTATCTATATTATAGTTTAAAGTGTATTACAATCTACCTCTGAAAATGTAACAGACAGAAACTATCAGACAAATAAGTGATACAATTTCAACAATGCTTTCTGAAACACTGTAACAGCACAAACTCAGATGTGCACTGGAAAGTATTAAGTAAATTACTATATATCCATACAATGAAATATTTCACAGCCTTAAAAATAAGGAAGATATATATACTAACATGGAAAGATATCCAGGAAAGGTTGTTTAAGGGGAAATGAATGGCAAGTTTCAAAATAGTATGTATGAAATCCCATTTTCTACTTTAAACATCATTTTTTTACGGAATACCTTTGTAAGAAAGCAATACATTTTTTAAAAACCTACTACTTTCTTCTTATCATGCTTGCTAAAATTCACATACTTGAATTTACTAGTACTCTAAAATAATGTCCTTGCTCCATAAAGATATTCAGGTAGAAAAAGATACAAATAAGAGATATTAATTTCCTTGTTCACCAAAAGCTTGTCTTTTAAAAAAACTGTATTAAGAACATATGGCTGTGCATGTGGCTCACGCCTGTAATCCAAGCACTTTGAGAGGCCAAGGAGGATTGATTGAGCTCAGGAGTTCAAGACTAGCCCAGGAAACACGGTGAAACCCTCTCTTTACAAAAAATACAAAAACTTAATTGGGCATGGTGGTGTGCACCTGTAGTCCCAGCTACTCGAGAGGCTGATATAGGAGGACTGCTTCAGCCTGGGAGGTGGAAGCTGCAGTAAGTCAAGACAGAGCCACTACACTCCAGCCAGGGAAACAGAGTCAGACCCTATCTAAAAGAATAAAATAAAATAAAATATAAAATAGAGGGAGGTAGGGAGAGAGGAAAGAACGGAGGGAGGGAGGGAGGGAGGGAAGAAGGAACAAAAGAAGGAGAGAGAAAGGGAGAGGGAGACAGGGAAGGAGAGGAGAGGAGAAAATAAAAGAAAAAATAAAAGACAAAAATAAAAGACAAGATGGACATATAACCTAGACCCAGGAGAAAAATAAAAGAACTTTTAGATTATTTGTCAGTATTGTTAATAAATTTTGATTTCACTGTATTCTGGGGAATTAAAATATCAGAAAAACAGAGTTTCCAGAAAGATTGTTGATGAAAATCTCAGGCTAATATAAATTTTTCAAAAGATTTTTGGCACTTTATTATATTGCCAGTTACATACAGAATTGGGAAATGTTTATAATACTAATTTTAAAATTTTAAGTGTAAAAATATTTTTAAATAAAATGTTCTATTAGAAGAAATGTTGATTCAAGTTTTTTAAAAACAGTTGATTTGTTGAAATGTCAAACTTTTTCTTTTTAGTCTAAATAAAATATGATAAAATGTATCAAGCCCATGCTATTTTAAAAATCATACTGTAGCATGTTTTATTAATCACTAGTCTTTATCTTAGCATTTATAATGAGAAAAATAAATGTTAAATTAGAACCACAAAAATGGATTTTAAATATCAGGCATATTAATAATAATAATTATTATTAATTAATAATTCAATTAACCTGTAACACATTGTGATTAATCAATTAATCCTCATAAACATCTTAACTTTAGCTATAATATCTAAATTATTATTTGTCAATATTGTTCTCAACTAGTAATAACATTTCAAAAAAAATGTTAAAATACTAACCGACATCACCACCCAAATTTGGTTAAATATTCCAGACACAGGTGATGTAAGAATATCTTCATGCAAAAACAGTAATTGCCTGTGGAGATAAAATATATTACAAAGTGGACTTGCTCAGTGATACGGTTTGGTTCTATGTTCCCACCCAAATCTCATGTTGCATTATAATCCCCAGTGTTGGAGGAGATAACAGACAGGAGGTGACTGGATCATGGGAGTGGACTTACCCACTGCTATTCTTGTGATAGTGAGTTTCCATCAGATCTTTAAAAGTGTGTAGCACTTCCTACCCTCAACTCTCTCTTGCTGCCATTAGAAGAAGGTGCTTGCTTCTCCTTCACCCTTCTGCTATGAATGTAAGTTTTCTGAGGCCTCCAGCCATGCTTCCTGTTAAGCTTGCAGAACTGTGAGTCAATTAAACCTCTTTTCTTCATAAATTATCCAGTGTCAGGTAATTCTTTATAGTGTCAAAACAAATATACTCACTGTCTGTTTTTACTTTATTGGAACATTTTAAACAGTTGCTTAGTTAAAATGTTAAGTTTCTCCTAGGCAACAATTGTGTTAGAGACTTTCTCTCCCCACACTTAGCATAGCACCTTGAAGAGTGTAGTTTAGGTACTCAGCCAATATTTGAATTAAGAGAATTAGAAAGTTTTAGATACTAATACTAATATGAGAACTTGTCCCTGCATCTGAATTTCCCAACCTCTTTCATCTGTTAATCTAATATTTTAGAATTCAATTTTTGTCAGATATACTTGAAGAAATCTAAACACAGTAAAGAATCTCTCTTTTAACTCCTATTTCTTCCATTTTTCCTTGCCAAAAAAAAAAAAAAAAAAAAAAAAGGTGGTGGGTAGGGGGAACTAAAGGCAAAAGTCTAAGGATTCACCTGTCAGTAAAGTTATCAACCACTTAAATATATAGTACCACTAACTAAATTCTTTTCCTTCAAAAAGGAAATTCTTCCCAAGCCAGAAAGAACTGGGTAGTGGTTTCAATAGCCAAACGAACAGCAAACATCATCACAATCAAATTACTATTAATAATTAAATTTCAAGGTTCAAGGGAAAGTTAGGAAAAATACACAAAGAATACAATTGGAAATCTGAAAACCTTTAACATTACTAATCATCAAAGAAACAAAATGACCATTAGGATGTGTATGCGGTTACCTTAAAAAGCAACATGGGCCAATCTGTTTCTGGTGGCTTCATATTTGTTGGAACCCAGGTGGATCAGGTACTTGCTTTGGCAAGGCCTGCCCTTATCTGACAGCCAGATGCTAATAGAGAGGGCTCTGCTCTCTCTATTCAAGACTCACCGTCAGTTACTGGAAGGGTGAGTTAAGATAACCCCACTCTGTGGGCATGGCCACCTTCAATTTGAGGGTAAACAGAAGAAAAACCTCACTTTAGGTTTCCACCTATTTTAATATTTCCAAAAGGAGTCACAGATTAAGTCCTTAGTAGGTATCAAATTATACTTTAGCAGGAAGGGTGATGCCCTTGGGTAGGAAGACATGCAATGGGGAAAAGAAAAACATTGTAAATAAGAGGAAAATGAAGGACACCCCAAAGAAGGCTTTCTTATTTCTTGCCCCTGGCTATCTTCTAGTTGTTTGTTTTTCTCTAAGTAGTCCATTTAAATATATAATCTTCTCATGTACTCTGTGACTCTTCCTTTGAGTGCCTCAAACAATTTAAGGGAGGGTCCTCAGTAATCATGGAATTATACTTTAGGCTTCTCTAAGTTGTTTTTCTTTTATCTTTCTTTCTTTCTTTTTTTTTTTGAGATGGAATCTTGCTCTGTTGCCCAGGCTGGAGTGCAGTAGCACAGTCTTGGCTCACCTCCAACTCCCAGGTTCAAGTGATTCTCCTGCCTCAGCCTCCCGACTAGCTGGGATTACAGGCATCTGCCACCATGCCTGGCTAATTTTTTGTATTTTTAGTAGACAGAGTTTCACCATGCTGGCCAGGCTGGTCTTGAACTCCTGACCTCATGATCCGCGTGCCTTGGCCTTCCAAAGTGCTGAGACTACAGGCATAAGCCACTGCGCCCGGCCCTCTAAGCTGTTTTTCAAAGACTATGAGGGATCAGATATTTTGAGACAGATCCTAGAGAAATACTCCTCAGTGTCTCATACTGACTTGAGAATTAAGAAACTATACTAGGGCTGGGCACAGTGGCTCACACCTGTAATCCCAGCACTTTGGGAGGCCGAGGCGGGTGGATTATGAGGTCAAGAGATCGAGACCATCCTGGTCAACATGGTGAAACCCCATCTCTACTAAAAATACAAAAAATTAGCTGGGCACGGTGACGCGTGTCTGTAATCCCAGCTACTCGGGAGGCTGAGGCAGGAGAATTGCCTGAACCCAGGAGGCAGAGGTTGCGGTGAGCTGAGATCGCGCCATTGCACTCCAGCCTGGGTAACAAGAGCGAAACTCCATCTCAAAAAAAAAAAAAAGGAAAGAAACTATACTAATCTAAAATATTTATAATATTTCTAAGTGCCCCATAAACAGTAGGTATTCCATAAATATGGAGTAATTAGGATCTCTAAGTTTTTGGGAGCCTGATTTAATTCATGAATGTCTGTGGAGATTTTAAACTTTTAAAAAGCATGTAAGAGGTCACAAATATAAAAACTCAACAGGGAGATATTCTATTGCAAGTATTTTAAGTCCCTCCTTAAATGTAATCCAATATACCTGGTTAAAACAAAATTGACTGCCTTTATTTTAAAATTATAAACACAAATTGAGTGAATGAGTATTTTGCTTTATAGAAAATTCCTCTAAGACAGCTTTTATAGGTCTTAAGTTTTAAAAGTCTTTGTTATAAGATGTATTTTTTACCTGCACATCTTCATTTGTGTAGACCTTATCTTAGTAACTGCCACCTTATTACTCAGTATTATTCTGACAACACAGAGTTTGTTTAAATCTGGAAGTGTGATGAAGAACAGAGACTGCTGCCTAGAATTATTCATATTTTCCTCTTGACTGAGTATCTCAGAAATCAGACCTTTAAAATGAAACAGCAAAAAAAAAAAAAAAAGGTAGTAAATTATCTTGCCAACAGTTCTAATACCAAGTCAGCAAACAATATTTGATACTGTGTTAGAATAGAATCATAGAAACAAGTTAGTTTGCAAACTTCAGCAGTTATACATCACTGCTATTTACCTTTAAGATCTTGTAATGATTTTCTAGGATTTTCTAGGATTTTTGGTACAAGTTTTACCAAGACACAGTTCACATAAAACTCAGCCATTTAATGTGTACAATTCACTGTTTTTTACTGTATTCAGAGTTGTGCAACCATCACTGTAATACATTTTGGAATATTTTCATCACTCCCTTTTCTGTAACAATAATTATTTTTTTGGCTGGGTGTAGTCGCTCACGTCTGTAATCCCAGCACTTTGGGAGGCCAAGGCGGGCAGATCAACTAAGGTCAAGACCAGCCAGACCAACGTGGAGAAACCCTGTCTCTACTAAAAATACAAAATTAGCCAGGCATGGTGGCACGTGCCTGTAATCCCAGCTACTAAGGAGGCTGAGGCAGGAGAATCACTTGAACCCAGGAGGCAGAGGTTGCAGTGAGCTGAGATCACACCATTGCACTCCAGCCTGGGCAACAAGAGCAAAACTTGAAAATCAAAATAACATTATTATTATTTTTTAAAAGTCAGAGTGTATAGCAAAGTCTTTTGTTGTTTCAGATTTTTCTGTAAAGCACTTCAAGGTTGAGGAATATATCATTTTTCATTGTACACAAAAGAAAGTGTTCCCTGAAGTCTCTAAATTGTTATGTAGTTTTTGTTTCCACTAAGTTACCCAGCTTTAAAATTCTATTGGAGGCACAGTGTACAGTTGATAATTCACAAGGTATACCTTTGAAATCTACATTATGTTTTACTACAGAAATGAAAACTGGAATATAAAAGCAAAGCAACCTAGTGAACCTTCAGTACTCTAGCATGCACAAACACATGGGGGAAAGTACACTGGACTCTAGTTACTTCCAACTTTTCAACATCAATATGTTTTCTTCTTTTTAAGAAGGAATAACATGCTGGCCCAGGAATGTGCAATGTGACTAGCCTTCTAATCACTGAAATGAGTTTGTGGTGTCATCTGAGGAATGCTGGTAATGCCCTTTGGCTCCAACATAGCTCCCTCATTCTAGCATCACAGCGTTTGAAATTTTCATCATTAGAGAACCAGTTGGTTCTTTAAAAAATGGAAGTACTCTTGGGGCCCAAAGTGGCTCCGGCCGGATGTCGTGGCGCTTGCGAAGGGGAGGCCAAGAGTTCAAGGCCAACCAACCTCAGCAACCTTACAAGCTCTCATTGATTGGCAAAAAAAAAAAAAAAAAAAAAAAAAAAAAAAAAAAATGGAAGTACTCTTAAAATGGTTAACACAAATTCACACGAGGTGTTGATGAATTAAGATGATTCCTGGTTTCATTAAAAATAAAAATACTCCCTTTCTGATACTACGTTTTGAAAAGTTAAAACAAACAAACAAAAAAATACAAAGTTCCAAGGTAAACACTGCTGACTCCACACTTTTCTCTTCACCTGAAGTTTTTTTAGTAGAGAGCATCAATAATGATCAAGGTAAAATACATGGCAAAAGGCTGATTATGGCTTGGCTCAGGACAAATACATATTTTAAAGAAAATAGGACAAAGACGTGGGTGAAAGTTTGCGGGCTGTTACTTTCATTTCTAACACACATTTCCAACTAAAATTACTTTCTTTTGCTTTTGCTTTTTGAGACCAAGTTTTGCTCGGTCGCCCTGGCTGGAGTGCGCGCTATCTCGGCTCATTGCAACCTCCGCCTCCGGGGTTCAACAGATTCTCATGCCTCAGCCTCCAGAGCAGCTGGGATTACAGGTGTGTGCCACCACACACGGCTAATGTTTGTATTTTAGTAGAGACGGGATTTTGCCATGTTGGTCAGGCTGGTTTGAACTCCTGGGCTCAAACGATCCACCCACCTCTGCCTCCCAAAGTGCTGGGATTACAGGCGTGAGCCACCGCGCCCGGCCGATTTCATTTTTCCTTTAAATTATAGTAGAAAGGTAAATTCCAAGTCCCCGAAAAGTTCCTGGGTGTAAGCCCTCCCGTTTTGCCAATCTTCAAATACTCCCAGATTGGAAAATTATCTGTAAACAAGAGTGATCTGATCAGGGATAAGCATGGATTTATTAGAATTACAACTATTTTTTAATTTTGTGAGTTCCTAGTTAGCAAACTTTTCAGATTCAAAAAGGGTGTAGTTTTCTTTGGCTGGGCTGTAAAGAACTATGTTGTGAAGCTGAAAACCTGGCCAAGCCTTATTGAGGTCAACGGGTGCGCTATGAACGTCCTGCCCAGGGAGTCGCTGCACTACGTTTCTGTCCCAGGATTTCATCCTTGTTCCAGTCCCCAGCAGGGCAAGGGACACGTGCTGGGAGGCGCGCAGCAGGAACCCACACAATTCTACACGCGAGGACTCGGGGAACCCCCAAGGACCAAGCCCCGGGAGCGCCCAGCTCGTGCAGTGCGGCCCGCAGCCCCGGACCGCAGTCCCATCGGGGGCTCCCCTGGCCTCTGCCACGGGACCCTTCCCAAAAATCAGCCTGGGCGCGGGGTTCACGGCGGCCCCCGGGCAAGCGCCCACCCCTCTCCCGGCCTGGCTGTGTCCACGGTCACGGACATGAGTGGAAACGAATCTAAGGTCTTTGTTCTGCTAAATCCGTTTTCCAAGGCGATTCTATCAACTTCCAATATATAAAATGCCCGAACAACTGGGGCTCGTGGGTCTTTGGAGATGAAGACACTTTTTTCGTGATCCAAACCCACGCCCTCAGGGCACAGGCACTGGGATCCTGCTCTCAGAGCGCCCCGACCTGCTCCTCCCAAGCCTGTGGAAGAGAACCGGGGAAATCCCCTCACAACTGGAAAAGCAACGCTTCCAACGGCCACAGGCTTCTCCTCGGGGGAGGAGAGGGCGGGCGGGCGGCAGGGCCTCCAGCGGCCTCCTCCAAGCAGCTGCTGCCCCCGGCCAAGCCTCCTGGCCTCCACGGGGCATCGACTGAGAACCCGCGAGCCGCAGCTCCCTCCTTGCGGCCCTCGGGAAACGACCCCGGCTCCCAGCGTGCCCACCTTCCTCAGTGTCCCTGGCGCCCTCCTCAGGGCCCTCAGGAAACGCCCCCGGCTCCCAGTGTGCCCACCTTCCTCAAAGTGTCCCTCGCACCCTCCTCGCGGCCCTCAGGAAACGCCCCCGGCTCCCAGCTTGTCCAGCGTGTCCCACCTTCCTCAGAGTGTCCCTCGCACCCTGCTCGCGGCCCTCAGGAGACAATCTGCGTGTCCCGCGGCCTCCCAGTGTGCCCTGTGCTCTCCCAGCATGCCCTGCGCTCTCCCAGCATGCCCTGCAAGGCTTGCGTCCTGGCACGCAATGAGGGTCTACTTTTCCCGCCAACGCAAGAATCCACCAATGCCGGCCTTGAAAGACCCAGCGAATCCCTGAGAGCTCCCCTCAGCCCGAGCTGGCGTGGTTGGGGCTGGGGCACCAGGTTCTGGCCGCCCTCGAAGGCGGGAAAGCTGGATCAGCGAACACGAATGACTGCGTGCTGCTCAGGGGCGCCCTGGCCTCTCACCTCCGCACACTTCCCCTCAGATTCTCATGCCCGACTTGACGGCTTCTCCAGTTCCTTTAGTGGTGCGGAATCTCCATGACAGGAACGTCTTAACGCCTGCTGTGGAGGGGAAGCGCGGTGCAGGCTCGTGGGAGCAAACGCAATAAGCGCCTACCGTACTGACGCATTTCCAGGGGCTGCTGCTAGAGCACTGAGCAAGCGGCACTCCTGGCCCGCGTGGGACGCACATTTTCCTAGGGAGTTTGAGAGAAGCATTAAGCAAGATAAATGTGCAAAATCTTAGTATGGCAGATGGCGACAGATGCACTGGAGAAGAATTAAGTCGCTTAGGGAGACGGGCGTGCCGCGGAGAGGTCGTTCCGTTTGATCGTGTGGTCAGGAAAGCCTCCTGGAGAAGGGGACATTGGAGACAGACGTGAAGGCGATGGCAGTGGGCAGCCTCCTGGAGAAGGGGACATTGGAGACAGACGTGAAGGCGATGGCAGTGGGCAGCCTGGTGCGTGTCTCGGGGGAGAACGTGTGTTACGAGAGAGGGAACCGCACAAAGGCCAGGGCAAGAAGGGCACCGGCTGGCTGCAGCAGAGCAGGCGAGAACTGGCTCCATGAGGCCGAGGAGTTAAGAGAGCCAGACAGGGTTAGCCCGATACGCTGTGAAAGTGTTAAAGGTGCATCCAGTCTGCTTGCTGTGCTGAGAATGGACGGAAGGGGACCGGGAAAGGAAGAAAAGCAGGAGGCAATGGCAGTGAGGAGAGAGGTCGCTTGGATCAGAGAAGTGGCGGTGGAGGGGGTGGGATGGGATTGCATTCTGGATATACTTTGAAATTAGATTTCATAGGATTTGGATACAGATGTGGGGTTTGAGAGACAGAGAGAGGAATCAAGCATCACTCCAGGGTTTCTATACTAAGAATTCAGAAGGATGGATGCGATTGCCATTCATTGCAAAGGGGAAGGCTAAGACGAGCAGCTTTGGGGATGAAGATCAGGAGGGTTCGTGTCAGTTTTGGACTTGCTGACATTGAGACATGAAGAGGAAGAATAAGAATTCTGGGGAAAGATTTGCATGTAATAGATGTTGTTTAAAACCCGAGGCCAGATTGGATCTCCAAGAGAGTGCATGTAGGAGGAAAAGGAACCCTCACATTGGATCCTGGGACACCCCAATATAAGGTCAGGGAGATGATGAGGAACCTTATGAGTGGAATGTCAGGAAATTTTCATTGAGTCAGAGATTTGCTACTTTTCAATCTCAATCTTCCCAGCTCCCAGAAGTGGTATTGTCAAACAATGAGATTTTATATTGTGTTTGAAGTCTAATCAGTCAGTCATTTACATATTTTATTTGCAAAATAATTTTTGGCAAAGAGGAATGTTTTCAATATCCTCCTATTAATAAGAATATGTTCAATATTTACAACTGTTCGGTTACTTATGACCCCAGATGTGAGATAATAGTAAGTGATTAATTATCACAGGGTTGTTGAGAGGTCAGCCTCCTAAGACAAATACACTTTGCATTAATTGAACAAAACACAATCTTCTGAAATAGTCTAACGAATGTAATGTCTCAAATTTAACATTTATAGTTTGAAGGTTTTATGTCACAGTCCTTGGAATCATTAAAACAGATCTTTCAATATTACAGAAAATCTCTTTGTCCTACTTGGTATATATACATGGGGAAAAACCCTCTGTTTTGTGAAGACAGGTAGAAAGTAAATATGGATTCAATTTCAATTTTGTGATAACAGTGGATATCCACGGGTCTTTCCTATCTACATAAACAAAGGGAGGCCACTGTTCTTTATTTGAAAAGCACGTACATCAACACTTTATGTTCTTAATATCTGTGCTATTGAACTTATAGCCTCTGATTTCAACAATAATTTCAACCAAGGCGGGATTAAAGACATTTGAAGTTTTAGTTATGTTCACATTACCAAATACCCAAATACAGCATTTCTAATCACATAAAAGGTGCTTAACAAATAGTTACTGAATGCCTTCACAAGTAGATCTCGCCCAAGCTTTTATATTATGCCTGTGAAAAACTGGTATCATTTTATGTCATGAATTCTGAATCTTGTTACCATCTTTGATTTAGCCAATAAGAAGCAAATTTGAGATCCACTTTGAGCAATTGTGCAGGACTTGAGGAAATGCATCTTTATACATGCGTGAGAGGAGCTGTTGTTTAGTGGTTAGGAGCATGGCCTTTGGGGCCAGACTGCCTGGATTTGAATCCTGGGTCTGCCAATTACTAGCTATGTGATGTTAAGGGAGGACACTTACCCTCTCTGTAGTGCAGTTTCATTACTTTAACAACAGGGATTATAATAGTACTGTTTAGGGTGATAATATACCCCTTAACGTAATAAAGGAGTTAATGCACATTAAATACATAAAATACTTATATCGGCAGCGTCAGTTATAGTTAACATGAAAACCGTAGGGAAGAAGTATAAAACAGGCTATGAAGGCTGTATGTTATACTACTATGTTTTAATACTAGTCACGTTTTTACTTTGTGTCCTTGGGCCTGATATTTTGCTTCTCTAAGATACTATTTGACCATATGACACATGGGAATGATAGTCACTAGCTCAGTCTTCTTGTTAGGATTAAATGAGATAACATACATGAAATGTTTGGAAATACTTCTGCAAAACAGACACTGAATGTTAGTTCATCTTTTTACTAACTTTACTCTTGTTTTAATTTACTTTACTGCCTTGGTTTTCCTTTGCTTTGGTTTTTATCTGCTATAGATTGAATCATGTCCCTCCCCCAATTCATATGTTGAAGCTTAAACCCCCATGTGACTATATTTGGAGACAGAGCCTACAAGGAGATAATTAAGATTAATGAGATCATAAGGGTGGGGGTCTCATCCAAAAGCAATAGTCATCTCATTAGAAGAGACACTTGTGTGCATATTCTCTCTCTCTCTCTCTCTCTCTCTCTCTCTCTCTCTCTCTGTCTCTCTCTCTCTCTCTCTCTCTCTCTCTCTCTCTCTCTGGAAGTAGCAAGAAGGTGGCCATCTGTGAGCCTGGAAGAGAGCCTTCACCAGGAACAGAATCTGATGGCATCTTGATTTTGGCCTTCTGGCATCCAAATAAATGTCAGCTGTGACAGATAAATGTCTATTGTTTAAGCCACACAGCCTATGGTACTTATGTCACCCCTAACAGACTAAGACACTATATATTTTTTAAATTTTATTATACTACATGAATATCTAAGAGCTATCTCAACATCTTTTTAGAAAAAAGATTTTAAACAAGTTAATTAAAATTAATGAAAGCAAATCAATGAGGGGCATTGTTTTCTTGAAACTTGACGATGGCTTATGAAAAGAATGAGGTATCTACTTCCCAAGAGTTTGTGTACTTGTGTATGGCAAGAGAAATGGGAGATATACAAAACTCTTAAAGCTATTTTCCCTAAAGGTTAAGAAACTGGGGAATCAGGATACTCAATCTGTGTAACATCAGTATTGTACCCAGACTAATGGAAGAGTTGGGTGGTGCAGTTCATTATTAAAAATTTTAACTGTGTTAATGCAAAAACTAGAAAAGAATATACTTAGCAGGCATTGACTCAACATACTGTTTTCTAGTAGGATATACAAGGGAGTGGGATTTTAGAAATGGCTGCTTTTCCCTACTCAGTTTAATCACATCAGCATCATGAACTGGTAGGAATCCTTCCATTTCAGCTCTGGGTGGGGGCTGTCCTTCCATTTCAGCTCTGGGTGGGGGCTGTCCTTCCATTTCAGCTGTGGGGGCTGCCTCATAGGTCCACTCTTCTCTTGGTCACTAGATATCCAGACCCGGCCCCTTTCTTTCTCTGTTTAACCCCTCCCTACCCCCACTTCTTTTCTGAGTCTCCCAACATTGATTTCCAGTAGGTTTTCATCAGGAAGAATCTGGAGGATGGTTTAGTTCATACAGTACAATATTTACAGGACAAGCTACCTAGATAGGTGCTCTCGTAACAAATATATTGGGTATAATTTTGCAAAAAGAGGCTAGGTTTTTCTTGCTTTGAATTCATTTCTAATCAGCATCTATTTATTGGGTACTTACTAGAGGATGACTTTCAGTACTGGGGATTTGGCAGTGAGCAAAACAACAAGGTCACTGCTATCGTAGTGTTTATACTTTAATGGAGGGGGAGCAGATAATTACTAAATAAAAATAGAGTTTGCTGTGGAAAAAATAAAGAAGGGCAAGGAGAGGGACAGTGATGGGAGGCCAAGGGGCTGTACTGGACAAGGAGGTAAGGGAAGTCCATTCTGATAAGATGGCTTTGGAGGGCCGGGCGCAGTGGCTCAAGCCTGTAATCCCAGCACTTTGGGATGCCAAGGCGGGTGGATCACAAGGTCAAGAGATCGAGACCATCCTGGTCAACATGGTGAAACCCCATCTCTACTAAAAATACAAAAATTAGCTGGGCATGGTGGTGCGTGCCTGTAATCCCAGCTACTCAGGAGGCTGAGGCAGGAGAATTGCCTGAACCCAGGAGGCGGAGGTTGCGGTGAGCCAAGATGGCGCCATTGCACTCCAGCCTGGGTAACAAGAGCGAGACTCCGTCTCAAAAAAAATATGACTTTGGTGGAGAGATGCACATGAGGTGCATGGGTAAGCATGTTCCTGGCGGAGAGTTGAAAAAGTATAAAGGCCCCAAAGTAGAAGAATACTTGCCATGTTTGAAGGACTCCAGTGGGCCTGGAGTGGGATGAGCAAGACAGAATTGGGAAAGATCAGAGGGGTAACAAAGGCCCAGATCTATGGGACTTTGTGGGCTGTGGTTTAAAACTTGAAGTGAGATAAGAAGCCAGTGGATAGTCCTGAGCTTAGGAGGAGCATGATTTAATTTGTGTTCACTCTGACTCCAGTATTACACAGAGATACAGAGGCTTGAGATTGGAATCAAGGATACCAGTTGGAGACTCCCACAGTAGTTCAGGGACAGGGATGGCTCCAGGTTTTGTGAGGCCTCAACTTTGTGGGGCCTCAACTTTCAAGAAGGGAAGCCCTTCTTGAAGGAAAGGAATATGAAATTACAAATGCAAAATTAGGTATGGGACCTTGAAAGGAGCCTGTGCAAGTGAGGGATCCTGAAGCTTGAGCTTTATTAGTGCCACAGTCTGCTTATTAGATGGGAGGCAACTGTAGCTTGAATTAAAGTGGTAGAGGAAGAGGAAATGATTGAATTCCGGAAATATTCAGAAGGATGGCCTGATGGGTTTGTTGACAGATTGAATGTGGTCGAGAGACAAAGGGGTGACAATACTAATGCTGAGGTTTGGGGCCTGAGCAAGTTATGAGACCATCTACAGGACACACAACCCATTTCTTCAAAACATAAATTTTAAAGGGGAAAAAGGGTGGTGATTAAAGGAGACTTCAAAGACATTAGCCAATTAAAAGTACGAGCTTTAGTTGGATCCTCATTTGAATAAGCAAACTATAAAACAATGTATAGAACAGTCAGAAATATGAATACTGACTGTATATTTGATTGAACTAAGGAATTATTTATTTTCCAGATGGGGACTATTACATTGGTAACATCTGTACAATACTTATAGACATATATACTGAAATATTCGTGATGAAATGGTGTATCTGGGATTTGCTCTGGAGTGATTCAGTCGATGAGGGTGAATCTACAATAAACATAAGACAGAATTGGTCATCTGTTGATAATGGTTGAATATGAGTGAAGTTTCACACTATTATCTGTACTTTTGTGCATTTCATGTACTATCCTCTCTACTTTTGTGTATGTCTAAATGTTTCTACAATTAAAAGTTTTTAAAACTTAGCTTTTCAATAGTAAAATAAAGAAAATGAAGATACAGTCCACAAAATGACAATATATATCCACACGTGATTGGTTTCTAGATTACATAAACAACTTTTACAAATAGATTGTAGTAAGACAGTTTCATAGAAAAAAATTATATATGTTATTAACAGGTGTTTTGCATAAAAAGGAAATGCACTGACTACAAAAGCATATGAAAAGATGTCAGACCTCATTAGGTATCAAATAAATGTAATTTTAGACCACCATGAGATAATATAATACTGGCAAAACACCAACAGTAGGTAAAGATGCAGAATAGGATTTTGAAATGTAGGAATGTAACTTGAAAATAACACCTTCTTCTGATGTTGAACATTCATATATCCTTAAATGCAACAATTCCTATTCCTTTGTATACGATTGCCCTAAATAAATCATGGTATATTTGCACCAAGAAGTATATGTTTGTAGCAGCACTGTCTGTCAGAGAAAATAAAGTGCAAAAAACAAACAAAACCACTAAATGTTCAGTGACAGGAGAACAGATAAATAAATTGAATTATATTTACATAATTAGGTATTATAAAGCATACAGGAAATAACCACATCTGTGTGCAGCAACATGAATGAATCTTTTAAAATTAAAATTGGACGAATCATAAGTAGACAGTTTGATGCTTTTTCAAAACTGACTATCCTTTTATACCTACCACCCTGATCCAAAAATAGAATATCACCTGTCTCCTGAAAGCTCTTCATACCCTCTCTCAGCCACTTACCCACTTCCTCAGAGGTAACTATCATCCTGACTTCTGACACCATAGATTAAAATTGTGTTTTGAAAATATATATTAATGGAGTCATACAAAATGAACTCTTGTGTCTGGCTCCTTTTTCAAACATTATGTTCATGAGACTCATCCATGTTGATGAGGATAGCTGTTTGTTTTCGTCACTGCATAGTATTTCCTTCTGTGTATATATGTCAGTTTATCCTTTGTAAAGGTAATGAATAATTAGATTGTTTCCCCTTTAGGATAATTATGAATATTACTTCTCAGAGCATGCTTGTACGTTTCTTTTTTACTTCCTTCTGTTCAACATGGATGAATTTTAAAAATATAATTTTGAATGGAGAAAAGTCATCCCAGAAGGTTACATGCAATGTAATTCCATTTTTATGAAGCCTGATAGTTTTCTAAGAAAATCTAAACAATGTGTTTGTATATATACACACATGCACACACATACACACACACATATGTAGAAAACTTTTTTTTCTAGGCAAGGAAATGATAGACACAATTCACGATAGTGATTATCTTGAGGGAGGCAGAGGATGGGATACATGATATGGAAGGAATACATAATCTCTACGTCAAGTGAAGGGTTCACTGGTGTTCTTTTATGTTATGTTTCAAAATATATATGCTACATCCATTTTATATGTATAAAACATTACATAATAACTTTTTACTTAAAAAATATAAAAAGTCATAAGCTATACCAGAATTTTCTTATAGGAAATAACCTCCTTCATAGACGATATTTTGATAACAAATTTGCAGGCCAGCTTACTCAGTTTACCAGTTCTATGAGTTACTTATGTTTACATCTATTTCACTTATAGGCATTCAAGATGTAAAAGAATCCTCTGAAGGAGTCCACTCATTAGTTTCTGGCTGTAGGTATCTCTTTTATGAAGATTAAGATTGGTGCAAAAAGCTAATCATTATATTATGTTAAACCATATTTAAACTGTGGGGACATACAAGGATTCAGAAAGATTTTGTGCTTAGGCAGAGACCATGTGAAAATGAAACTCATCTGTTAGAGTTTATCAGGGGAAGGGGCAGATCTTTAGACAGGAAGCTGGAACTACAGCGGCAGGCCCTTAGTAGGGGCTAGGCTGGTTCAGCATGTACCCTGGCCTGGAATTTGAAGAGTTTGGATGTCTAAGATGGTATTTATAGTAAAGCATAATCAAGTCTCCTCAAACTTTGAGAGGGAGGCTGGGACTTGAAAGGATGGGTCTCTAAAATGCGTCCTTACCTGGCATGCTCCTCATTATCACTTTTGGAGATTTGAGAATGAGACCTATTGAATCAGATTCACTGCTTTATTAATTAAAGGTAAATAAGCTATGTTATGCTCTAGAATTGATGGCAGCAGTGGCCTGTCTGGAACAGCCGCTGCCATCACCCTGGCTGCAGTGGGGAGGTATGGCTGGGGCTGCACACTCCACAGAGCTGGCAGGAGCTGGGGACAAGTTAGAGCACTGCCCTTTCCTGGTTGATGGGGTAGGAACTCCCTGGGTGTATCTTCAGCCACCCAAGTTGAGTCTGTGGTCCTAGGCCATCCTGTGCCCTTGAGGGCACAGGAGCAGGTAGGAGCACATCTACAGCTGCCGAAGTCATGGCTGTGGACCGGACCTCCTGCTCCAGGGAACAGGCAAGTGCCCTGCCCTCCTGGGTATAGCTGTAATCATCTAAGCTGCAGCAGCAGAGCTGAGCATCTCTGCACTCTCAAGGCCGGGAAGGTTCCCCTGTCCCAGCAGGCTCGGAGGTGTCTGCTCCTGTTGCCTGCCTCTCCCCACTCCCAGTGCCTGCTCTAATCTTGGAGCAAGGTTGGGGCCAGGCCTGGGAGCTCTTGCAGCCTGGCGAGTGTGCACACATCTCTAGCAGTGCTGACATACTAGCCCCCTGCTGTCCCAGTTCCCTCTAGACTTTGGGTACCAACAAGCATGGAAGGGAAGCTGAGAAGGGGCTAAGGACAGCTTGGTGCAGCTTGTAGGCAACCTTTGGCATGAACAGCCTGGATGGCATGAATGGCAGCAAGAGGCAGACAGGTTCCTGGGTGAAAAAGTGTGGTTCCTAGTGAGGCCCCACCTTCAGGGAGAGCCTGAAAGTGGGAGGTGGGCTGCCAGTCCCATGGACTGGAGTGGGAACTTATGGTGCTTTTTCTGGGCCCACCCATGGCTGCCCATGGACCAATCAGCATGCACACTCTCCCTTCTGAAGCTCATAAAAGCTCTGGGCTCAGCCAGAGTTGAGCATATGTCAGGAGGACAAGCTACAAAGAGGAACTACCCACTCCAGGGCCTCCTCTCTGTGGAGAGCTGCAGAGACGACAGGAGGACCTGTCTGCAGAGAGGAGCTACCCACTCCAGGGCCTACTCTGAGCTATTGTGTCACTCAGTGAAGCTCCTCTTTGCTTTGCTCACCCTCCATTTGTCCACATACCTCATTCTTCCTGGATGCAGGACAAGAACTCAGAACCCACCAAATGGTCCTGAAAGAGCTGTAACACAAACAGGGCTGAAACAGGCCCCGGCTCACCACATTGCAGGTAAAGAGGAGAGAAGAGCTGTGGCCCTTCAGGGAGCCCAGACCTGGGAGCTCCCCAAGCCTGGGTTGTGACTCCCTCTTTGGACCCCTGCAGTTCCTGGAGTCTCCAAGCTTCTGGGCAACACCATGTTCCCCAGTGGCAGCCATGGAAGCTACTTGCAGTGTGCCTGGTCCAGTTGCAGCTTTGCAGAGTGCTGGCACCTGGGCCAAGCACCTGGAGCTGCCCATCCTGCTGCAGCAGCCAGTGTGCCTTACTGTGTGCGGTGGCTGGACCCCATGCTTGCTCACTCACACCCTTCTCCCCTCCACACCTGGCTCACCTGTGGTAGGCATGGGATCCAGGCAGAGCATGAGCTGAGTGCAGCCTGCCAGGCCAAGTGGGCAGAATAAGCTTGGGAGCCTGCACAAAACTCAAGCAAAGGCACCACCAGCCACAGAGGTTTCCAGCCACAAAAGTGACACCCCAAAGATCCTGTAACAGAATCACTGTACTTTATGCCTAATTCCTTTTTTCCTATCCTTTAGTAAAGTTCATTTCAATATTCTGACAGTGCTATAAGAAAGCAAGGCAAAGGCTATGCATCCACACTTGTGCCCCAGTCATGAAGAGAGAAGAGTAGTGGTGGGTGGCAAGGAGCGATATTGTTAATCACTGAGGGAATCGAGGGAAAGGAGGATCCAAGTGCTGCAGTTGTATACCTGAACACGACTGTCCAGTTAGGTTCTCCTAGAATCAACCTCAGTGTTCTTGGACTATTTTTATCAAGGTAGATAGCTGTGTATCTGACATGTGACTCCTAGAAGCACAGGTGTGAAAACGCCACTGCCCTGTCCACGATTCCAGTTGTGTTACTTATCGAGCACTTCGGACTTGGACTTCATTACAGCACATATTTTCATTTTAAACTATTTTCATGCTGCTGCAGACATTAGCCTCCCTTTCCCTCTGTTTTCTATACTGCAAAATAAATGATGTTATATTTCAGGTTTGGTAGAAATCATGGGAAAAAATTTAAAACTTCGCTGGCTCTTGCTAGTGACAAATAAGTAAATCCACATTTCTCAGTATGGTTACAGTATGATTATGATTTTCCATGGACTTAAAAACTATTTTCTACATCACATTTATGCCCTATTCATTCAAAAACATTTATTGAGCATCTACTGAGCGCTAGGCACTGTGCTGGGTGCTGGAGATAGCAATGTGACTTACCATCATTGTCCTCGAAGGACTCATGGCCCAATGAGAGAGACAGCCATGTAGACGGACAATGTAGTTTGTGTGTGTGATATAAGCAGAGTCAAGGAAGCACTGAGAGGGCACCTAATGGGAGGGAAGGGTGTGGTCAGCACATGCATCCTCCAGGAAATGGCTACTAAACTGAGTCATAAAGAATCCTCAGCCCTTGGCCACAGGGGAAGTTGGGGAAAGGAGGTAAGGAGAGTACTCTGGCTAGGGAGAGGCCCTCAGCAAGGATTTGAGAAGTGAGGCAAGTGTGCTGTATAGAGAACTAAAAATAGTTCATTGTTGCTGGGCTTTAAGGTTTGAGGCAGAAATGACAAAGGATAAAGCTAGAGAGATGGGCAGCTACCAGATTTTGAGTGATCTTGTGTGTTGTGATAGGCAATTTGAACTTTGGTTATCAGGAACATGGGAAGGTCTTAAGCAAGTAGTGGTATGATCAGATTTTAATTTTGGGTCCAGTCCTGTATGGAGGATGGATCTGAAAAGGTCAGGACTAGAGGTGAGAATAACCTATTTGGAATTTATTGAAAGCAGGCTATGTAGGTAATCCCGGAAGGAAGATCTGGAGCAAAGATTTTAGGAATAAAGAGAAGAGCACTGATTGGAGAGATGTTTAACAGGTAAAATCGATAGGACTTGGTGATTAATTCAGTTTTGATTATGATGTGGATGATTCCCAAGCTTCTGACTTGGGCAACTGATATGGTTAGCCTTTATGTCCCCACCCAAGTCTAATCTTGAATTATAATCCCCAGGTGTTGATGGAGAGACACAGGAGGTGATTGGATCATAGGGACAGTTCCCTCTGTGTTGTTCTCATGATAGTTCTCAGAACAGCTGATGTGCTTGTAAGTGTTTGATAGTTCCTCTCTTGCTTCCTGCTTCTCTCTCCTGCCACCCTCTGAAGAGATGCCTTCTTCCATAATTGTAAGTTTCCCGTGGCCTCCCAGGCCATGCAGAACTGAATCAATTTAACCTTCTTTCTTTGTAAATTGCCCTGTCTCAGGTAGTATCTTTAGAGCAGTGTGAGAATGAATTAATTCAGTGACATTATGACAGTGGTATGATCAACTGTATTTCATGGAACTGTCTAGAAGCCTGGATACTTCATGAAGTTAAATATGATATCTAGAATTGCCTTTTTACCATTTTACCCTTGTTCAATTTATGTTGCAGACAAAAAGATTTAAAAAATAAAGGCCCAGGCACAGTGGTTCACGCCTGTAATCCCAGGACTTTGGGAGTCTGAGGCAGGTGGATCACCTGAGGTCAGGAGTTTGAGACTAGCCTGGCCAACATGGCAAAACCCTGTCTCCACTAAAAATTCAAAAATTAGCCAGGTGTGGTGGTGCATACCTGTAATCCCAGCTACTTGGGGGGCAGAGGCAGAGGCAGGAGAATCACTTAGAACCCAGGAGGCAGAGGTTGTGGTGAGCCAAGATCACGCCATTGCACTCCAACTTGGGTGACAGGGTGAGACTCCGTCTCATAAAGAAATAAATACATTTATTTTATATTTCAACCATGTCTTATAATTAAACATTTACTGTCCTTATTAGCCTTCTCCTACTTCAAGATGGACCTATAAGAAAAATGTGCCTAAGAATATATTTACAGTAAGATGCCCTACATAATTAACTTGTCATTGCCTGAAGTTACTGAGGAAAATTACACTATGTCAGCAATGAACTTCAGATATTTGAATTGGCTTTATGGTCAGATATTATCCATGGCTCTCTTTTCCTTGTTCTGCCTCAGCAATCCAAATGATCAGATGCTCTCAGCAGACACACTAGTGGGTTATAAATATACACAAGGGAAAAACAACTTCAAGTCATAAATGCTTTATTTTAAAATGAATACAGATTTAAAAAATTTAGTAAACTGGGAATTACTACTAATAGATGGGGAATTGTTTAGAAATCAACTAATTGTGGTGTATACACTAGAAAGAGAAATATTTTTGGAAGGAAAAAATTAACCTATGCTAACATGATATTTAAAAGACATGGGTATAATGCAAATGATCTGTGTGGATATTTGAAGATTTCATTTACATAGAATTACTCATTTGCTGAGGGAACCAGCTCTCTATTGTTGATATAACTATTGCCTATGGACAGGAAAGGTCTGCTCAAGTAGGTCTTGTGCATGCATGACAGAAGGAATTAGACAAATAATTTAAAAAGCAACAATGCTACTTTTTAGTATTATAGAAGAGAAGAATGAGTGCTTTTTGCTCTATATTGTTACCTAAGGAGTTTTAGGAGTGGAATTGGTTGTCTACATTTTTATAAAAATGTCTTTAGTGTAGGGGAGTCAGGAGGAGTTTGTAAATATTTGTGTTCCTTTGTCTGTTATGTTTGTCTCTAAATTTGCCTAGATTTACTTCACATTGGAGTAACTGCCAAATAGGATGTTTCTTCATCTTTGTTTTAGAATAAGGAAATCTTTTGAGTAAAAATAATAATAGCACAAGCTAAAATTTATTTTTTAATGTTCTATATTTAATTTTCGTGGGTACATAGTAGATGTATATAGTTATGGGTTCCATGAGATATTTTGATACAGGCTCACAACGCATAATAATTACATCAGGGTGAATGGGTATCTGTCCCCTCAAGTATTTACCTTTTGTGTTACAAACAATCCAAGTACACGCCTAGTTATTTCAAAATGTACAATTATATTTTTACTATAGTCAACCTGTTGTACTAGCACATACTAGCTCTTATTCATTCTTTCTATTGTTTTTGTACCCATTAATCATACCCACTTCTCCCCCACTCCCTGCTACTACCCTTCCCAGCCTCTGGTAACCATCATTATACTGTCTATCTCCATGACTTCAGTTGTTTTAAATTTTTAGCTCCCACAAGTAAGTAAGAACATATGAAGTTTGTCTTTCTGTGCCTGCCTTATTTCACTTAATGACCTCCATTTTCATCCATGTTGTTGCAAATGATAGGATATCATTCTTTTTATGGCTGAACAGTAATCCATTGTGTATACGTGCTACATTTTCTGTATCTATTCATTCACTGATGGACACTTAGTTTTCTTCCAAGTCTTGGCTATTGTGAACAGAGTTGCAACAAACATGGGAGTGCACACATCTCTTCAGTATACCGATTTCCTTTCTTTTGGCTGTGTACCCAGCAGTGGGACTCTGGATCATATGACAGGCCCATTTTTAGTTCTTTGAGGAACCTCCAAACTGTTCTCCATAGTGGCTGTACTAATTTAGATTCTCACATACTAACCGTATGTGAGAGTTCTCTTTTCTCCACATCCTCACTAGCATTTGTTATCGCCTGTCTTTTGGATAAAAGCCATTTTAACAGGGGTGAGATGATATCTCATTGAAGTTTTGATTTGCATTTCTACGATGACCTTGATGTTAAGCATCTTTTGCTATGCCTGTCTGCTATTTGTATGTCTTGAGACATGTCTATTCAGATATTTGCCCATTTTTAAATCAGATTGTTAGACTTTAGAGTTGTTTGAGCTCCTTATGTATTCTGGTTATGAATCCTTTCTCAGATGGTAGTTTGCAAATATTTTCTCCCATTCTGTGGCTTGTCCCTTCAATTTATTTCTTGTTTCCTTTGCTGTACAGAAGCTTTTTTAGTTGATGTGATCCCATTTGTTCATTTTTGCTTTGGTTGCCTGTGCTTGTAGGTATTACTTAAGAAATCTTTGTCCACTCTAATGTCCCAGATACTGTCTTTTAATGGTTTCAGAGTTTAAGGTCTTAATTTAGGTGTTTAATTCATTTTGATTTGATTTTTTATATAGCATGAAATAGGGATCTTGTTTCATTCTTCAGCATATGGATATTCACTTTTCCCAGCATTAGTTATCAAAGAGACTGTCCTTTCACCAGAGCATATTCTTGGCACCATTGTCAAAAGTGAGTTTACTGTAGATTTACTGTATGGATTTATTTCTGGGTTCCCCATTCTGTTCCACTGGTCTGTGTGTCTGTTTTTATGCCAGTACCATACCATTTTAGTTACTATAGTTCTGTGGTGTAATTTGAAGTCAGGTAATGTGATTCCTCCAGTTTTATTCTTTTTGCTCAGGATAGCTTTTGCAATTCTGGGTGTTTTGTGGTTCCACATAAATTTTAGGATTGTTTTTTCTATTTCTGTGAAGATTGTCATTGATATTTTGAGAGGGATTGCATTGAATCTGCAGATAACTTTGGGTAGTATGGACATTTTAACAATATTAATTTTTCCAATCCATGTACACGTAATACCTTTTCAATTTTTGTGTTCTTTTCAATTTCTTGTACCAGTGGTTTATAGTTTTCAATGAAGAGATCTTTCACTTCTTTGGTTAAGCTAATTCCGGGGTATTTTATTTTATTTGTAGCTATTGTAAATGGCATTGTTTTATTGATTTATTTTTTCAGATTGTTCACTGTTGGCATATAGAAATGCTACTGCACACTACAGAGCAGTGAGCTCCCCTCTGGCCTAGGGCAGGTCCAGAAATGCCATTCAAGAGCCAAGGCCTGGAACTGGGGACCCAAAGAGTCTGCTTGGTGCTATATTCCACTGTCACTGAGCTACTACCTGAAGCCAGCACATCTCTGAGTCTCACCCAAGGCCCATGGCATAATACCTGGGTATCACTGCTGGTTGTTTAGGGCCTAAGGGCTCTTTAGGCAGAATCTAATGGATCCTGCCAGGACTGTGTCCTTCCCTTCAAGGCAGTGGGTTCCCTTTGGCCCCAAGTTGTGTGTCTAGAAATGTTGTCTGGGAGCTAGGGCCTGGAATGGGGCCTCACAACCCTGACCAGTGCCCTGTCCTACTAGGGCTGAGCTGGTATCTAAGATGAAAGACAAAGTAATCTTTACTCTTCCCTCTCCTCTTTAGCAAAAGGAAGGAGACTCTTTTGGAGCTATGATTGTACTGCCTGGGTTGGGGGAGGGATAATGAAAACACTCCCTTAGCCACCCTACTTGGTGTCTCAGTAGGTTGTGTGCCCTGCTCCCGTTACACTGGCTCCAAGCCCAGCTCAGCACTGGGACATGCCTAAGAATTGCAGTCTTTGTGGTCTAGACTGCCCCTCAGTCAAGGCTTCAGAGCACTTCAGCTTGTGATGACAAGGCTTGTTGGAACTCAAGCTCTCACCACTGGGATGGGTGATTCCCCTCTGGCTAAGGCCGGTCCATATGTTCCCTCTGTGGGTGGAGTTCTGCCCTCTGCTGTTAGGGCAGCACTGAGTTCAGTGCAAAGGCTCACAATCATTACACTCTCCCTCTCCCAAGTACCAGATTCTCTGTGCCATGCAGCCACTGCCAGGGGAAGGGATTGGGGAGGGCTGGTGTCAGTAATTAAAGACTGTCTTTCCTCTTCTTTTCAGTGCCTCTTTCAGCAATATGAAGTCAAAACCAGGGACCGTGAGTGCTCACCTGATTGTTGGTGAAAAGCGCAATTACTTTTGCACCAATTTAAAATAGGAAGGTGCTTCATTTGTGTAGATAGTTGTCAAATTGGTGCTCATGCAGAGGAGGACGATTGGTGAAGCCCTGTATTCAGCTGTCTTGCTCTGCTCCTCAACTAAAATGTGCTGATTGCTTTCTGTATGCCAGGCCACGTACTAAGCATTTTATAAGGAAAGGGATTAGAAGAGTTAACTGACAAGTTCATAGTCATGTGTCTAATAAGTCATTAAATCAGAGTTAGGAAACAGGTCACTGGCACCAAAATTTTGCTTTTAAGCACTTCTGGAGCTGTTTGTAACCGAGACTAAAGTCTGAAGCAGTCTCAACCTTGGATTATAGACACTGGATTATGGTCTTATGTGGGCGTTCAAGAGTCTAGTTGCTCAGTGATGGGGAGATTCAGCAGTCTTGAGATTAGTTAGAGAAAGAGTATAATCTGGTTCAGTATCTTTTTAAAAGTCCAGGAAATTTATGACACTAAATACATGCATATGAAAAAAGGAAGAATATCAAATCATTAATCTAAACACCTACTTCAAGAAACTAGAAAAAAAGAGATAAGTAAACCCAAAGCAAGAAGAAGGAAGTAATAAAGATAAAAGCAGAAAGTTAATGAAATTGAAGAAAGAAAAACAATAGAAAAATCAGTGAAACAAAAAACCTTCCCTTTTAAAAGATCAGTAAATCTCTAGAACTGTTGACAAATAGACAAAAGTCACAAATTACAAATATCAGGAATTAAACTGAAGATACCATTACAGACCCTGCAGACATGGAAAGGATAATAAAGGACTATGCCAAACAACTCTACACACAGAGATTTGGCAACTTCCACGAAGCAGACCAATTCTCTGAAAGAGAATAAAGTGTTACAACTCACTGCATATGAAATAGGTAATTTGAATAGTCCTATAACTACTAAAGAAACTGAATTGATAGCTTAAAATCTCAAAAAGAAATCTCGAGACCCATACAGTCTCACTGGAGAATTCTACCAAACCTTTAAAGAAGTCTAACATTAATTTTACATAATCTTTTCCAGAAAAATAAAAAAAAAAATAGAAAAGAAGGTCCCAATTTATTCTTTGATGTTTGATATTAATCTAACATCAAAACAGATGATTACAGTACATAAAAAGAAAACTATACGCCAATATCTCTCATAAGTACAGATACAAATATTCTTAACAAAACATTTTAAATAGAATTCAGCAATACATGAAAAGAATTATACACCATAAAACAAGTGAGCTTTATTCCAGAGATGCAGGCTATTTGAATATTTATAAATCAATCAACGTATTCCATCACATGAAAGTCTAGAAAAAAATTTACATTATCACATTAAGTGATGCAGAAAAAATAATTAGATAAAATTCATATAAATTAACAATGAAAATTCTCAGAAAACTTAGTAGAGAGCTTCCTCAGTTTGAAAAAGAACCTCTAGAAAGATATACAACATCATACTTACTGGGAAAGACCAAATGTTTTCTGTTTAAGAACAAGAACAAGACAAGGGTATACCTTCACCAGTGCTATTTAACATAGTACTAGATGGTCTGGCCTGTGTGAAAAGACAAGAAAAGGAAATAAAAGGCACATGTCATTTGTAGGTGACATAGTGATGTATGTAGTAAATGCCAAGAAATTTACAAAAGAACTGAGTTCAGCAAGGTTGCAGGGTATAAAAAAAAAACAAAAATAAATTGTATTTTTATATATTATCAATTAACTCATAGGAACAAATAAAAACTACAATACTATTTACAGTCACTCAAAAAATAAAACAGGAATGTTTAGCTGTAAATCTAACAAAACATGTACAGGACTTACATGCTGAAATTACAAAGTGCTGATAAAAATATTAAGGGAGATTTCTAAATAAATACATATTCTGTGTGCAAGGATTGGAAAAGTCAACATAGTAATGACAGTAGTTCTTCCCCAACTGGCATACAAGTTGGAAGCAATTCCCATCAAAATCTCAAGCACACATCAATAGATTCAGACAAGATTATTCTAAAATTTATATGGAAAGGCAAACAAACTAGAATAGCTAAAATAATTCTGGAAAAAAGTGGAAGGAATCATTCTACCTGATTTCAGGACTTATTGCCTAGTTACACTAATCAGACTGGATGATACTGTTGGAAGCATAGGCATATGGATCAATGGAACAGAATAGAGAACTCAGAAATAGCTTCATCCAAGTACAATGAACTAATTTTTGACAAAGGTGAAAAAGCAATTCAATGAAGGAAAGATAGTCTTTTTAAACAAATAGTGCTTGAGCAATTAGGTACAAGAAAAATGAACCCCAGTGTAAGTGACTTAAAATAAATTACAGAATGTAATACTATACAATTTTTAGAAGATAGCATATGAGAAAATATAGGGATTGGTAAAGTTCTTGGAAATGACACCAAAAGCACAATGCATAAAAGAAAAAAGTGATAAATTGGACTTCTGCAAAATTAAAACTTTTGCCTTGAGGGAGACTAAGAGGATGACAATACAAGCTACAAACTGGGATAAAATGTTCCCAAACCACATATCTGTCAATGGATCCGTATCTAGTATATAAAAAGAACTCTCAACACTCACTAAACATTTTAAAATTTAAAACGGGCACATTTTTAAATGGGCAAAAGACATGAAAAGACATTTTACTGAAGAGGATACCTAGGTGACAAATAAATACAGGTATATGAAAAGATGGTCCAGGTGTCAGACCACAATAAGATACCACCACATGCCTATTAGAAAGTCTAAACTAAAAAATAGTGAAAATACCAGTGTTGAAGAGGATATGGAAAAACTGGATCTCTCATACACTGCTGGTAGGAATATAAACTGGTACCACTCTGGAAGACTCTTCAGCAGTTTCTTAAAAAACTAAACATACACTTATGTCCCAACATTCACACTTCTGGGCATTTATCCTAGAGAGAATACAAACTTATGTACACATAACAACCTATACACTAATTGTTCATTGCAGCTTTGCTGTAATAGCCAAACTCTGGAAGCAACCGAAATGACCCTCAAGAGGGGAATGGCTGAATAAACTGTGATACTCTTGTATGTCCATACCATGCAGTAATACTCAGTAATGAAAAGGCACTGACTATCGATACATGTTAAAACTTGGATGAATGTCAGAGGCATCATGTTAAGTGAAAAATGCCAATCTAAAAAATTATATTTTGTATGGTTCCATTTATATAACATTTTTTAAATGACAAAATTATATAGATGGGAAACATTGCTGGTTATGAGGGGTTGGGGTGGTATGGGAAAGGCAGTGCATATAACTATAAAGTGGTAGCAACAGGGAGACCTTTGTGGCGATAGAACAGTCTATCTTGTTTGTGGTTGTTGTTACAAATCTACAGAAGTCCTAAGACAGGATGGAACTAACATAGTCCTCCTTATCCACAGTTTCATCTTCCATGATTTCATTTACCAACTGTCAACCACAGTTCAAAAATATTAAGTAAAAAATTCTAGAAATAAACAATTCGTAAGTTTTAAATCGTGCACCATTCTGAGTAGCAGGATGAAATCTGGCACCTTCCTGCTTTGTCCTCACATCCCAGCATGTGAGTCATTTATCCAGAATACCCACATTGTAGGCATTCCATGCCCATTAGCCACTCAGTAGCCTTCTTGGCTATCAGATTGACTGTTGAGGTATGACAGTGTATGTTCCAGTGACCTTTCTTTTACTTACTAATGGCCCCAAAGTGCAACAGTACTGATGCTGGCAATTCAGAAATGCTAAAGAGAAGCTGTGAAGTGCTTCCTTTAAGTGAAAAAATGATAGTTTCCAACCTAAGGAAAGAAAAAAAATAGGCTAAGATTGCTAAGATCTAAGGTAGGAATGATCTTTGATCTGTGCAATTGTGAAGAATGAAAAGTTCCTGTTAGTTTTGCCATTGCACCGAAAACTACAAAAGTTATGGCCACAGTGTCTGATAAGTGCTTAGTTAAGATGGAAAAGGTATTACATTTCTCAGTGGAAGACATGAACAAACATGTTTTTATCGATAATGTTGAAGTCAAAATATAGAGATGAATCTCTAAATTTAAAACACTTTATTTGGGAAGCAAGAATTGCAATTCTGGCCGCACACAGAGAACATTTTATTTCAGTCCTCAGTCTTTCGTATGTCTGAAGAACAAACAAGGTTGGAAGTTTTAGAAATGTTATGTATTACTCTGAAAGTTCATTGGCATCGGAAAGTTTGGTGAGTGATAATAGTGGATAAAACTGGTCTTAGAGTTGCAGCAGCTTGTTTCAGTAGTTAGTAGATAAAACAGATTTCAGATAACACAGGCAATTTCTGAGGCCAGCCTTGCAGAGAATTACATTCTTAGTGCAATGTTACTATATTATGTGCTCTGAGTGCTTTTTCCCCCTGGACTCTCAACTTTGTTTTAGCTGAATATGAAAATGACCCGACTTGTATGATTACCTTTCACATTTCCCTTTTCTGATCAAGACTTTTCTCTGAAAACATCAGGGATCAACCGTTGTGTAGTAAGGCTTAATTGTTCCTCAGTGATGGGATCAACCTGTCTAATATGTCTACGTATTAGATTTCTGTGAATTTATGTAATTTCTGAAATGTGATCATCAACAACATACCCACAAATATAACTAAAAGATCTAGTATCACTTATTTGACAATGTTTCCTACACAGTTTACCAAATAAGCCTAACTAATATCTCCACAGTATGAGATATATTTTTGGAGGCTTTTCACAGGCTCATCTGAAAAATCCTAAAATTAATTCTAGGTCAAAAAGGCTTAATTTAGGATTTGATTTTAGGTAAATTTTTCAAAGATGTTAAAATACTCAAACCACTCGATCAAAACAGAATAACAGGTCACTGTAAAATAATAGTCATTTATTTAAAAAGAATGATAGTCAAAAGACTCCAGAAAGTGACATAGACATAAAAGCCTTACCCCTTTTAAAGCTTAGTTTTCCTAAGTAATCAAAAATCTAATAAAGGTGACATAGAAAGTTATCTTGACAAAATGTAAAATCTTTGTTTCTTGGAACAGCTGCCAAAAAGGCAAAGAAAAACCTACGGCAGGGTGATTGCTTCTCCTTATGGAAGCTCATTTAGATAATCTGGACGCCAAGCCTGATGCCAAAGGTTATTTAAATTTAATCAGACATCTGAAGACTATGTCCAAACTTATGACAATTCATATACATCAAGAAAAGCTAAGAGTACAGAATCAAGTTATACTGAAGGAAAACACTGCTTTTTAGGCCTTTTAGATAAATGTTTCAGTCTCAGACCAAAAAAGCAGAGTTAGAACTGGAAAAAAAAGTTATAGGAACTGATAACAAAGTTGAAGAGCACTGTTACCCCAGGCCTTCACAAGGGGAAGAAAAAGGTGAGGGCAGGGATATGGGACCTGCAAGTCAAGGTAGCCACATACAGTAAGAGTTGAATCTCTGAGATGTGAATCTGAGAAATTTCAAAAGGAAACTTCACCTCAGGAAATGAAATTAGCATTTTCAATGAAAAGGACAACATTTTACAACTGAAACTAGAGAAATGAAACAGATCTTAGGAAGAAATGGCAGCAACAAAAATTGTGCAGTTCAGAACATGGGTATTAAACAGATTTTAGAATTAAAAATCTAAACCTCTTGCAGTTTTATTAAGAACAGATCAGTACTTCAGGAAATCCTTGTTATTTTAAACATAGAGGACTATACTCTGGTCCTGTGTCAGCAACTCCTGACACCAGTGTTTAATTTTTAGAAAAACACATAAACAATTTCTTTCTAAATCCTAGCCAATCCGATCACACATAAAACTCCCTTCATAAAGCCCATCTTCTCTAAATCCTTTTCAACTTGTTTAGAACTTCCATTATTTTCCCAAACTCCCATTCTTAGTCCTATAATTTTTCTGTTTGTAAATTTTGGAAAAAGTGATCATCTCATGACAAAAATTTACCACTGAAAATTTTTTTCTCATACAAAATTATTTTTCCCTAAATTCATATTTTGATCAATAGACCTAAACATATTTAGTATTTTTATAAAATTTAAGAAGCCAAGAAATAAACTTTTAAGTAGTTAGCAATTTGTTTCTATTTTGGATATAACTTAGTCATTTAATGAGTATTTATTACTTTATATAACTTTAAAAGTTTAAATTACATAAAAATTTCATTTATAATTGTTTATTTCATCTCTAATTACCTAATATTAGTAATTATACCTAGATTACTTATGGAAAATTAAACTATTAGAGCTAGTCGCTATTTTAAGTTGTTTTTTATTACAATTCCATAGCCTGTTAATATCAAGTGTGGTAGAACCTTAAAGTTTAATATATGGTTATCCTGTTGGTAACTCAGAAAATACAGCTGTTTTTATTAAATCAACAATATTAAATTAATCTTATCCATCAAAGAATTGCATACACAAACCTTATTTTGTTTTAGGCTGGGTTTATAGCTTTATAACCTTGAGAACTCTAGCAGAGACAAATATAAAACTGACCGGTAAACCCAGGCAAATATTTATGTTGACAATTTTTAAGACTTTTCTAATTTTATCAACAATTTAAAAACCAATTAATTTATCAATGATTTACTTAAGTAAGGCAAAGTAAAAAATTTGAGGTTGTTACATGTTTTATTTGAGTCCGTATGTTATCTAAATAGAATTCCTTAAGGGATTTCTGGCTGACTGTACCAGATTTTATCGTGTAGATGCAACAGATCATGTAATACATGTACATATGCATAAACTTACCTAAACACATACACATACATATAAAGATCTTTCAGATTTTATTTTAGAATTGTAGTCACGAGATAGTGAAACATATACACTCACTAGTTTCTTAAAAATCAGTTGAATTGAAATTGTTTTCTGACAAAATGGGAGAAGGCTCAGCTTTTAAGTTTTTTGCAATCCTGTAAAGGCTATGAAACAAATTTTGAGTAAAGCAGTTTGAGGCAGTTACCAATATAGTGGATTTGATAAAAAAAGTAATGTCTGAATTACATGATGAGGAGTAGAAGATAAGAGTTACCTTAACAAGGTCTGTACAGTGTTTCCTTGTTCCCAATTCTTTTGTCCTTGAAGATAAGAATGCTGCCATTCCTTATAGTATAGTGTTTTACATGAGAATTTAATCTTTAGCTTTTAAGAGACAGCACAAAGGTCAAAACAATTTTATTTTATATCTGCTGGTTTCAAGTATTTTTACTTAAATAATTCATATGTGAGAATAACTTTAATGTTTTAGAAAAAAGAGAGTTTAGGTTACAAAAGGGTGAAAAGGAGGAATTGCAAGAAGGGGAGAGGAAGCTTCCAGAGAGGAAAGCCTCTCAGCTAGCTTTGAGACAGTATTTTGTACTTAGACAATCTTTGAGTGCTGATTTTTTTGTTTTTTTTGGCCTCAAGGTATCAATTGAAATCTAAGTCTTATTTGCGGTATATGATTTTATAGCTGTGGTCTTTTAGTTTAAAGAACAATTGACTGTTTGAATGATCTCTGTAATGTTTAAACATGTTACCGGCTGGAGTTTAAAAAAATATCTTGCCATGCCTCTAAACTTTGAGAGCCCATTTGTAACTAAATTTTTCTAGGTGATTTGGTTTAATGTTAAATACACAAAGCCAATTAGATGCAAGTGCTAATAAAGGCCAAGTAAATGCAAGAACTGATAGAAAATAAAGTACATACTTACCAAGAAAGACGATAGCCTTCTCCAAATAAAGAGGAAATTTCCCTCATCCAAACCTCAAAGCCAAGATGAGTCAGCTTTGGAATCCCACTTCTGATACCAAGTATGTCCAAGTCAAATACAATACAGAGGTGAATCTAAAACGTTTTATTTGGGAAGCAAGAATTGCAAGTCCAAGCATACACGGGTGGTCTTTGGTATGTCCAATGAACAAAGAGAAAGTCTGAGGTTTTATAAAAAGGAGACACATGTATTGTTCTGAAAGTTCACTAGCACTAGTAAAGTTTTGGGGAACATCAAGTTCTGATTAGTGAGTGTTGGTGATGGGTAAAACCTCTTATAGTAGAGGCAGGTTATTTCAATAGCTATTAGATAAAACTGGTTTTGAGTTAACAGTAGGCAGTTTCTTTGGCTAGGGTTGCAGATAATTACATTCTTAGAGTTATATATGATGTTTCCTGAGTGCTTTTCACCCCTGGCCTCTTGCTTTTGTTTTAATTGGGCATGGTAAGAATGACCCAATTTGTATGATCAACTTTCACAGTGGTAATCAGGTTTGGTACTATTGGTGAGTTCAGGCATCTCCTAGAGTCTTAGAACTATTCCCTGAGGATAAGGAACATACTGCAGGAACATACATTGTACCAATGCCAATTTCCTGGCTTTGATACTGTACTACAGTTACAAAAAGATGTAACCATTGGGGAAAACTGGGTGAAGGGTACACAGCACCTCTACTACATTTGCAACTTCCTGTGAACCTACAATTATTTCACAATTAAAGATTGGAAATCATTTCAACATTATGTTTTTGTTGGTTAATGTGAAATAAAACATTTCTATATTATATATGAACCACGACTGATTAGTATATTATAGCACAAATATTTACCTTCTTAACACTACTTAATCTTTAGAAATATCTCTGAATAACAAAGTGTTACACGTGGAAATGTTTGCTTGACATGAAAAAGCAATGGATCATTTTGGAATACTTAAAAAAATATGTGTATGTGGGTTTTTTTTTTTTTTTTCTGGATAGGTATGCATTCCTATGGAGGAGATAAGCAGGGGGAAAGGAAGCTCACATTCATCAGACACCTAGTATGTATAGAAGCCTTCTGAGTCCCTGGAAGGATGGATGACCCCACATGTGCGACCTCTCCTGTTGTTCCTTTTGGAATTAACTAGCATTGCTCAAAATGACTAAATAAAATATCAAATTTTGACATGCTGGAATTTTTTTTCTCTTTTTTTCCTCCAAATATTTGTAGCTCTTTACATGTGGTATTTCCCTTGTGTCAGAAGGGAAAGAGGGTGCCCTTTGGGGAGGTTCTCTTCCAGACTCCTAGAAGACAATCTGCTTTACCTTAAACGTATATAGCCTGTACGTATATAGCATGGCCTTGCCATGTCATTGGACAACCGCAAATAAACCACTTCAGAGCCACAGAAATAATTCGGGCACTTTTACTTTTTATGGAAAAGATGATTTTTTCCCTGGATTTTTTTCCTGTGAGGATGAGGCATTCCAAAGCCCCAGCGAGGTCAGGCAAAGTTCGTCGTTTATTTTTTGTGGGCAGCGCATCTGCTTACCGAAGTGAGTTGCGAAACCGTTTTCTAGCGCGCACGAGGCTTTCATCTCTCCGGTGCCTGCGAACGGCTCCCCGAGACACCCACTTAATGGACTTGGACACAGTTACCTTTGTTACAAATTAACTTCTGGGACTCAGGCTGCCGCGATTAGGAAAAGTCCCGCGATTCGCGGCCGAGGTCGCTGCCCTCAGAAGAATGTACTCTGCACCGGGCCCATCGATGCCCTCTGGTGCCCCTCGCTCTCTCGCACGCTTAACCCGCAGGAACGCCTCCAACCTCCCACCTCTGCCCTAGCCCCCTTTTGTCTCGCCCTTCCGCGCAGACTCCGTGGAGTCCCGTCGCGGCCTCCGCGCGCTGCGGCAGCCGGCATACTGTGATGGACACCTCCCGCAGCCAATTAACACCCGCACGCTGGGCGGGGCCACGCTTGGGCTGCCGGAGTGTGTGTGTGGCGGGGGGGGGAGGGGGGAGTCGGCCTTAGGCGGGGACTTTTGAGTGACAAGGATGCTGGCCAACCCTCGGAGGTCCTTCTATGGCGCCACGCCCCTGAGCCGGCCTCCCAGCCCTCGGTGCAGTGACCGGCGCGGGGACTGTCCCGGGTGGAGCTGGTCGAGTCTCCCGTTCTGCTTCACCCGACGCTGCTGTGTGTGCTAGGCCTGGCTCGCGGCGAAAAGAGATGGCCGAGCAGTCTGACGAGGCCGTGAAGTACTACACTCTCGAGGAGATTCAGAAGCACAACCACAGCAAGAGCACCTGGCTGATCCTGCACCACAAGGTGTACGATTTGACCAAATTTCTGGAAGAGGTGAGTTGGTGATGAGCGGTTTGGGCGCACGGAGCGTGGGCCGGGTTTGGGGGTTTCCTGGCATGACCTGTAGTTCGCAGCCCCGAGTCCGCACACGTACGCCTGGGCGCGCCCCACGAGTTCGCTCACTTGCCTGTACACACCTGGGAGCTCTCCCTGAGTCCGCTCACCTGCGCGTGTACGCCCGGGAGCGCCCCTCCGAGGCCGCACTCCTGCGCGTACACACCTGGGAGCGCTCCCTGAATCCGCACACCTGCGCGTACACACCTGGGAGCGCCCGGGTGCGGCGGCATCCTCGCTGCGTGGGCCGAGGGCGCACTGGGCAGGAGCCGGCGCCCGGGCCTTGCAGCGGTGCTGGAGCGTCTTACCGGGAGAGCGCGCAGCTACGCCGGGGTTCGAAAGGATCCCTTTCACCGTTGAGTTTGAATAGAAGGGTGTCCATCCAGGACCGGCGGCATTCCCGGAGTGGCGGGCTGGAGACCACCCACCCCGAGAGCCGTGGATCCCACCTGAGGGGACCCCGAGTGCGGAGGTCGGGTGTGGTCCGAGCCCTCGCTTCCCGTGGCACCCGCTGGCCGACTTGCGGTCCATACCCACTCGCGTTCGCGTTCACCTGGAGGAGGCCAGGTGTTAATTAACCTCCGCCAGTCACGCTTTGGCAGCCAGGTGCAGTGCTTGACTCCTGAGACCGCGGGGTGTGTGGCTCAAGCAAGTCCAGAGGACGAGGCCAGGTAGAGTGGCCCACGTTCTGCTTTGGGACTCGCCCCTAGCAGTTTTGGAAGGTGTAAAATGACGTGGTTAACTTAAAGGAAGATATTCCTTTGATAAGATTTTTGCTTTCGATTATAATTTTTGCCACACACACTAAGGCATTTTTGGTTATTGTCTTAGATCCTCTGGAAGTGTTTTCCCACTTTGTGGGAGTCTGAATCATAAATCTTAACACGAACACATGCCCCTCCCCCAATATTGAGAAGGTTTAGTGATGGGAATTTTTTACATAGTGGGGAAGCAGGGAGACAGAAATAGAGGCCTGGTCTGAGCTGGATCACAGTTTACATCAGAGGACTTTGGTTTTGCAGAAAATATTAAAATCAAAAGGTCTGTTTTAAAAAATAAGGCTGGACCAAGTACCTGGCTCACACCTGTAATCACAGCACTTTGGGAGGCAGAGGCAGGCGGATCACTTGAGTCTAGGAGTTCGAGACCAGCCCTTGACCAACATGGCAAAACGCCTAAACCCAAAAATACAAAAATTAGCCAGGTGTGGTGGCGCACACCTGTAGTCAGGAGAATCCCTTGAACATGGGAGGCGGAAGTTGCAGTGAGCCAAGATCATACTGCACTCCAGCCTGGGCAACACAGTGAGACCCTGTCTCTAAATAAATACAGTTACATAAAAAATAAGGCTGGAGTTGATATTTATTGGTAAGATATTTCCTTCGTGTTTCCATTTAGTTAGTAGGGGCTTATGTTAGGGAATCAGCTGCCCTGCCATCTCCCTCCTGCCCAGCTGTAGGTCCTGCCAGATGACATCCGTTATCATTGATTCTAAATGTCTACCTACAACCCATGGTATATGTAATTGTGGAATTTTAAGATACAATGTGTGCTTTGTCTATTCATGTCTATAAAAAATAACATTTATAAGAGAATATTAGGATATTTTATATTATGAACTTTTTCTTTTCTTCTTGTTTACTCCTAAAATGAGATTTTTCAACCTTGGCACTGTTGGCATTTTAGGCCAGCTGATCTTTGTTGTGCTGTCTGTCCTGGTCATTGCAGGATGTTGAGCTGCCTCCCTGCCTTCAACTCACTAGATGACTGGATGACTGGTACCACCACCTCCCCTATTTTTTTTTTTTAATAGAGAATTTCACTCTTGTTGCCCAGGCTAGAGTGCAATGGTGCAGTCTCGGCTCACTGCAACCTCTGCCTCTTGGGTTCAAGCAATTCTTCTGCTTCAGCCTCCCAAGTAGCTGGGATTACAGGTGCCCACAAGCATGGCCAGCTAATTTTGTATTTTTAGTAGAGATGGGGTTTCACCATGTTGACCAGGCTGTTCTTGAACTCTTGACCTCTAGTGATCCACTCGCCTTGGCCTCTCAACGTGCTGGGATTACAGGCGTGAGCCACCGCCTCCCCTATCTCCTACCAGCCCTAATCCTCCTATTTATAGCAACCAGAAATGTGTCCAGATATTGTCAGAGGTCCCCTAGGGCATATAATCTCTCTTTCTTGGGAATTACTGAGGTTATTGTACATGACTTTTAGGGGTAGATTTTCAGAAGGAGATAGGAAGGAAGAGAAGATTATTGGTAAAAGGTACTCGAAACCATTCACTTTCACATTTCATTCCTGTGAGTCAGGAAAGGAGGGATTGTGCACAAATTTTCTGAGAAAAGCTGAGAGATAAGAAGTTCTTGAGTGAGTAAATTCCTTTATTCTTAAAGCTTTTGTGGAGACTGCATTTCAAATAAAATGAACAGGAAGGTAGCTAACCCCTGAATGAAGAGGAGGATGGCCTGAGTGAGGAGGCTAGGGTCTGGGAGAAACAAGGAGTTAGGCTTTGGTCCTGTTGACTCTAGGCAGTTGGAGGGATTTTCAGGCGTCGGGGGAACTGCGTGCCTTCTGCCTCCACTGTCTGCCAGCCTGTGGTTCCGGGGAAAGGCACGTGGGACTTAGAAAAAGCAAGGCCTCCGGATTCGACCTTTTATGGACATGTCTTTATTATTGGCTTTGACTTTCTGTGACCATCTCTTCTTATTGCATGTACTAGTCATTGGCTTCCCAGCCCCCAGCAAGGCCTTTGGGAGCCTCTCTCTGGGTTCGCCCCAGGATTCCCTGCAGGTGACTTCCTGCGTTCCGTTCCTGAGGTTACATCTCAGATAAGCTCACATCTCCTCACTCAGAGTACTTCAGCACACTGCTCTGCCAGGTGGTTTTACTTCTTCCTACATTCCTCTCATTTCCATTGTTTTATGAGGCCAGTCTGTTTCTTGTACCTACTTTTAAAACAGAAATGAGCGCAGAATGTCTCTGTCTCTTCCCCGCTTGCCCGGTCCTCTTTCCTGCCTTCTGTTGTTGAAAGGCTCCAGAATTTCATGAAGGCTTTGTGTGGTAACTTAAAAATATTTTATCTCACCTAATTTACCTAAATATGAAAGATTTCTCTTTCCCTCCTAATTCTCAAATGAACTTTCAGTTATTATGGGCTAGACTGTTTACTCTGAGTTCCCGCATCTGTATGGACAAGATTTCTCACGACTGAATATTTCCCCTTCTTGTAGAGTATCCTAGATTGACGTACACGTCTCCGTTCATGTTGAGAAGGTATGTGGTGCGGTGGTGGCAGGATCCTGCCCTGCTGGCTGGTACAAGCCAAGAACACAGGTTCAAGCTCAGTTGTTGTGCAACCTGTGCTCCGACCTCCTGAAGTAATGGCCTCTAAAGCTGTTTTGTTCAGGAGGAGGGGTAGAAACCTAAGAGCGAAGACTGGTTTATTATTAACGGCAATCTACATAGCAGCAGGTGCTTAGTCACTGTCTGATACTTAAAAGATTTTGAGGTTTATTGCTACATATTTTGAACTAGATTTTGGTTTTCAATCCTGAGTTCTAGTTTTTGAGTTTGTATTTGTGCAGTTGAATCTTTGCTTGATCATAGAACTTCAAAGGACGGTTATTTGAAATGAAAACTTAGGCGTTTAGGGCCAGGGGAAAAATGTTTGCATTTCCCTTTCTGTGATTTGGGCAGCAGCATTTATTCAGTTTTTAAAAGAGCTGTGGAAGGGAGAGAAAAAGGTATCCTGTAATTAATAAGTTACATTAGCCATTGCTTTTGGTTCAAGTCAGTGGGTGTTTGATTTGTGAAACAGATATTGTCCTGAAAAATTTTATAAAGCAGGATGTCTTTTTGTCAAGTTGCCTCCTCTCCCTTTACATCATAAAAATGGAGGCTGGGCACAGTGGCTCACGCCTGTAATCCCAGCACTTTGGGAGGCCAAGGCGGGTGGATCACGAGGTCAAGAGATCGAGACCATCCTGGTCAACATGGTGAAACCCCGTCTCTACTAAAAATACAAAAAATTAGCTGGGCATGGTGGCGCATGCCTATAATCCCAGCTACTCAGGAGGCTGAGGCAGGAGAATTGCCTGAACCCAGGAGGCGGAGGTTGCGGTGAGCAGAGATTGTGCCATTGCACTCCAGTGTGGGTAACAAGAGCGAAACTCCGTCTCAAAAAAAAAAAAAAAAAGGAAACTGGTTTCTATGGAGCATTTTCTAGTGATCCTGGGATTCCGATAGTCTTGGACCTGAGCCTTAAATGTTCTTTGTAGCATTCTGCCTCATAGAAGCTATTGGCTCCTGACTCACTTTGATTTTTGGAGTCTTAGAGTGTCCTTTCTAGCAGGTTTTGCTGTAGGGACTTGCTCTTTGCTATTTTCTGTTGAACATGGCTGCCTACATTGCGTAGACCTCTTTCCCCTTGTTAAAGCTGCCATATTTAGGGAGAAAATACTAAATGCCTTTGCTTTTTGCAAAAAAATTTGATTATATTCTGAATCTCATGTGACAGGCTGCAATTGGAAAATATGTCTTTGATGTATATAAAATGGGAACATTATTGTTATTTAATTTATACTGTTAGGTAAATAAAACTTAGAAATTCTGAAGTTCATAGGAGGAAACCACAAAGATATCGTTGGTAGTATTGGTGGCTTAGGCATCTTGGGTAAAGGGATAGCAAAACCACATCTTAGAAGGCCACCTGGGGCATGTGACCCCATGGGTCTTTTATATATTTCTACATATATCTCTTTATTTTTTGGTAATTGGTTGCTACTTTTGAAAAGAGGTTCCAAGAGGCGACTTCGTTTTGAAACAGTAAAGAAACAGCAAATTAACTTTTGCTTTTTGATTATCTTTAAGGTGGATGAAAATTATAAATAAGGAAGGGAAAACACAGGCAAGCCAGCTTTGGTAAATCAAGAAATAAATAAAATGCTCGATTCTACTTAATGTGAGGGTCTGGTGCTCTGAAAAGGCCTCCTGTGGAAGATGGCTGATAAGCGCCTTTGCAGTTGAGTGGAGTCTGAACAACCCGGGGCCCTCTGGGCACTCATGGGAAAGCATTGGGCTGGGGTTAGGAAACTGGACCTGGCTATAGACCTATCCAGTAGGTGACCGTGGACAAGTCAAGTAGTTCTTTCAGTCACTTTCCTTGTTCTGAAGTGGGGACTGCTCTGTCACTGGCATCTACATTGAGAGAAATAATATGTGTGAAAACACTGGAAAAAGTATATAAAGAGAAGGCATTTAAATGACTATATTTTGAATGAATTAAAATTTTTAAATAAATTGTTATGATTTTTATGCAGAAGGTACATTATTTAATGGGAACATACCTCAGAAATTATGTTAATTAGTAAACAAAATGATTCAAAATACAAATATTCACTTGAAATATGATTTTCCAGGAGTGTGTGCTTTGCATGATTGGAAATCATCCAATTTTGGGAGCTTTTAAACATAACTTTAAGGAGAAAATAATACATGATCACGTTAAGGAATTGGACAGTGTGAAAAACGGCAAAGAAGAAAAAGCTGCCGGGAGCTCTGCTACCTGAACCTGGCCGCGTGAGCAGTTTGCACACTTGCCGCGCAACGCCCTGCTCGTGGATGTGCTTCACAGCCGTGGAAATGTGCTCTGCACGCTGCTCTGTACGCTGCTGTTTTCCCGCTAAATAGGTGTTGAGGGAGCAGTCCTGAATTTCAGTAACTCCTCTTCCCAGGCTGCCTCCTGATTGGATAGAGGGATCCTAACGTACAGAATCCTCTCTCCTTGCTCTGTTGCCCAGGCTGGAGTGCAGTGGTGCGATCTCAGCTCACTGCAGCCTCAATCTTCAAGGCTCAAGCATTCTTCCCTCTAAAATAGCTGGGAACACAGGCATGAGCCACCATGCCCAGCTGATTTTTGTATTTTTTTGTAGAGATGGAGTCTTGTGTTGCCCAGGCTGGTCTCGAGCACCTGTGCTCAAGTGATCTGCCCCCTTTGGCCTCCCAAAGTGCTGGGATTACAGGCATGAGCCACTCTACATTTTGATGCATGCTACCAGAGCACCCTGGGGTGGTTTGTCCCGTTGGCCGCTCAGGGCTGGCACAGCAGTGTGTGTGTTTCTCAGTTCCTAGGAGCTGAGGAACTTGCTTGCACTTTACTTGCCTCCCTTCCTGAATTATTTGGCTGTGTATTTCTGTCAGAAGGGGAAATGTATGGAATAATTTTTTAGCGCCTTTAGCTTATAAATTCTCTTACAAGTGCAGCTGTGGCAAGTAATACCTGTGTCTCCTATGAAATAATTTCATTGTCTGAAGGCTCAGTGCCAGAAAAGTGATGGGAGGCAGCAGCTGACTACTCGGGAAGCTGAGTAGCAGGCCCAGAGCCGTTCCCTACATGTTAATCCAGTGTGCTTTCTTCCATGTTACCCTTGGACCTAGTTTTCTTGGGAACATAGTGTTGAGTGTAGGTAGTAACTGGGTAACTATAGTAACAGAGAAACTGTCATTTCTCTGTTCAGTGCCTCTTCAGAAGTCTAACATGGGGACCTGGAGGGTGAGCTGAAGACTGGGTGGGGACATCTCAGTTCTTGCCGTTGAATAGAATCTGGCCTGTGCTGCCTGTTGGCTTAGGGAGAGCTGACATCTCTGTGGATGGTGGCTAGAAGTTACTTTCTTACATCTGTAGAATTCTGTCTCTAGACAGGCCCATGCCAAAATGATGTCATGTGAACCAGCACTGATGCTGGGGAGGCTCTAGAGGGTGCAGAGGATAAGGGATGCGGACTTCGGGGAAGGGTAGGGTGATTAACAGCCTCTAGGCTCAGTTAAGGGTCTCCTCTGTCTGGCTGGTGGGCACGGGAGCCTGTTGGAAATGGAATCACTTGAACTCTTCTGTAGTTGAAGGCCTTGGGAGTATCGGTTTCTAGCTTGATTCTTTTAGTGCCTGCTATTGTTTGTTCTTGGCAGACCTATTCATCAAGTTTTGTGCGGCTGTGTCCAGAATTAGCTGGGTCGAATATTCAGCCTTCTTTCCCTCTCCTCAGTAAGTGTTAAGTAAATCCTGTTCTTTAATCCTCCCTCCCCAGCAGTCCCTAGTGAGCTAATAGGAAAAGTGATAGCAGTGGATGTTGGCTCTGTGTTTATGGACATTCAGTATGTGCCAGGGAGTATGCCAAGTGTTTTTTGCACATAAAAGCTTTGTGTTTTTGCTTTTAAATTTTTTTTTTGAGATTGAGTTTCGCTTTTGTCCAGGCTGGAGTGCAATGGTGCAATCTCCGCTCACTACAACCTTCTACCTACTGGGTTCAAGCGATTCTTTTTCCTCAGCCTCTGAAGTAGCTGGGATTACAGGCATGCGCCACCATGCCAACTAATTTTGTATTTTCAGTAGAGATGGGGTTTCATCATGTTGGTCAGGTTGGTCTCGAACTCCTGATCTGAGGTGATCCACCAGCCTTGGCCTCCCAAAATGCTGAGATTACAGGTGTGAGCCACTGTGCCTGGCTTGTGCTTTTAACTTCAAAAAAACCCTGTGGGGGTTGGTGGTGAGTGTCCTCCCTTTTAAAGGTTAGACAGTGTGGTTTTGGGAGATTTTGCAATTTGCTCAGCAAGTCCCACAGCCAATAAGGAGCAAAGGCAGGGCTTCAATCCAGGCTGCGGGCGCTGCGGCCCAGTGTCTGCAGTGCGGAGTCTGCTGCTGAGGCCTGAGACCCAAGGAGTACCGAAGAGAACCAGTGTAGCTTTGAAAGCAGAAGTCCATCCCGCTGATACAGAGCTGCTGCCATTTGCTGGAGACCTCCATCCCTGGAGAGTTCTCTCTAGGAGCCAGGGAGAAAGCAAAGGGAATTTGTGATGCCAAGATCTGAACAAAGCCAAAACCCTTGGAAGGTTAGTGGGCAAAAATATGCTTTTCTTTCCATCCGTTGTCAGTTTACTATGTTGCCTTCTAGGAGGTGAAGGAAACAACTATTCTTGTTTCTTGTAGAGGAGTTTTTTAAATAGAGTCGGGTGGAGTCTGTACGTCTCAGCTTGTTCCTGACCCGGATGCTGCTGTCTCCAGGCAGGGGCTGAAGCATCGGTGTGGTTTTGGTTAGGAAGCTGATCGCTTACCCATGTGGTGGGTATGTGTGAGGAGGCCAGTGTTGTTTTGGAAAAGGCCTCTTAAATGACTGACCTGGGAGGGATTGTTTAAATGGAAATCAGAGGAGGTTCCTGCTCTGATAAATTCCTCTGTGGGTTCAACTACTCTCTCCCCCGCCTTCTGGGTCCACATTCCCTCTGCATTTGCCATGTGGTTGGCTGCAGGGTGTTAGAACATCTTTCTCCTCCAAGCTGAGAGCAGGTGCCCTGGCGTGGCCTCTTTTGTGTCTTTGCCACCTCTCATGGTGGCCCCTGGGCAGGAAATTCTCAGTATTTCATTAGTTCCATCAAATGGGTGGCGGTTTTATGACTTTTCAGCCTGAGTAATATATGCGATTTATTGCATTAAAAAGTGAAATTTCTAGAAGGAACACACCAAAAAAAGCCTTTATCTTTTGGAAACAGATTGCCATTTCTTCGTTCAGTTCCTTTCAATGGTTTCCTGTTGTATTTAGAATAAAATCTTATCTCTTTGTCCTGGCTTAGAAAGCTCTGAGTGATCCGGCCCTTACCTACCTCCCCCATCTCAGCAGATAACACCATCCCCTCCCTGCTAATGCCCACACCTGATCACATCGACCCTCTCTCTGTTTCTCAAACAAGCCAAACTTTTTTCTCCCTTAAAACCTTTGCCCCGTTTTCTCCTCTGTCACCCTCGGTCCCGTTTAGGTTTCAGCATGGTGTCCCATCCCGTTTTGTGCCTCTGTTCGCAGTTAGACCAACCGGCTATGGTATGCTGCTTGATTGCCTACTGCTTTCTCCACGCGATGAGGGCTCCTGCCTGCCTGGCTGCTGTGCACCCGGCCCTTGTCGGGTGCCAGGAAGTGACTCTTTCTGGGACGGAAAAGGAGAGCCTGGTGGAGGAACATAATACACGAGCCCCTGCTCTGTGACTATCTTAATTTTCCCCCTTTCTCCGCACACGGCACATACGCGTGTGATTCTACTCTGTAGACCTTGGCCTGAGATTTTGGCCCTGAGGATTGCGCACTTAGAAGCTAGTGGGACTTTATTGTGAAAGTCTGGATTGTGACATTGTCTCAGAGCTTAGAACACAAGACATAGAGGGAGGCTCCCATGAAGTCACCAGAAAGAAAGGGGAGAATTGAAGGGAAGGGAGCACTTTTGTCTGAGCACATTTTCCAGTCTCTTCCTGCCCTGAGCCCACCTGAGATCCAGTTCCCCTTCTCACTCACAGAAGTTCCCTAAGTCACCTGCTGATCCTCGGAGGATGATTCCAGGTGTAAAACAGGCCCCTTGGGGCCTGCACCCCGCTGGGTTATTCTCATTAGTGTTCCTGCTGTTTTTTCTCCTCTCCTGCAAAACACACACTCCCTTCTCCCCTGAAAAGCACACACACACACACATACACACACACACAAATGCAGACATACACACCCTCTTCTCCTGCAAAACACACGCACAGTCCCTTCTCCCCTGAAACACACACACACACACACACACACATACACACACACAAATGCAGACATACACACCCTCTTCTCCTGCAAAACACACGCACAGTCCCTTCTCCCCTGAAACACACACACACACACACACACACACACACACCCTCTTCTGCAAAACACACACAGTCCCTTCTTCCCTGAAAAACACACACACACACACACGGCCTCCCTTGACTCTCCTGCCCTCTCCAGGATTTTTTCTGCTCCACTGTGTGGTAGAACCCTCTGAAAGGGTTAGGCCGGGACTCCAGTCCACCTCCTCCGTTCCCTTTTATACCACACCGGTTCACTGCAAAGGCTGTGGTTGCCAAGGTCTCCCGAGGTGCCTTGTCAGTTCTCAGTTCTCAACACAGTAGCTCAGCAGACTCTGACGTAGATGCTTGGCCCCCTGGGTTGCCATTCCCTCCTGGTTCCCTCCTCCCTCCACCTTCTGCCTCCTTTTCTGAGTCTCTTCGGTTTGACCTCCTTATTGGAGGGCCCCCTGGGGCCTGGGCTTTTCCACTTTGGCAGGCTTACACAGTAGCATGGCTGTAATGTGCTAATGACGTCCTGGCCAGAAAGACCTCTGTCCTGAACTGGCTCTTGTATCCCTGAGGCTAGGCTTCTCACCCCAAAGTGTGAAACTGAACTGATTTCCTGTCCCACACCTGCTCCCTCACACATCCCCCTCTCAGCAGATGGTACTTCCATCCTTCCAGTTGTTCAGGCCAAAATCCTGGGGGTCGTAGTCCTCTCCTCTTGCTCTCATCCCCCCATCCAGTCCACCAGGACGTTCTGTGGGCTTAACTTTCATAATGTCAGGATCTCACCATTCTTTACCATCTCTATTGCTGTTCCCCTGGTTGGTCCTCTCCTGCCCCCAAGAGCATATTCTCGCCATAACAGAGTGACATTTTTGCAGTCAGATCGGGTCAGTATACTCTGTTTAAACCCTTCAAGGGCTGATCACACTGCCCAATTTTAGGACTTAGGATATGGCTGCAGTTGTAAGGAAAGCATAGTTCTGGCAGAGAGACACGTGCATATGTCCATGCAGCAGAATAGAGAGGCCAGAGACGGACTCACACAAAGATTTCCACCTCATTGTTGACAGAGATGGAAAAGCAACTCGATGGCGGAAGGATAGCCTTTTCAGCACATAATTCTGGAACAACTGGACATCAAGAGCCAAAAATATAAACCTTGACATAAACTTCACATCTTAAGCCAAAATTAACTCAGAATGAATCATAGATCATAAACTTTTTTTTTTTTTTTGAGACCTGGTCTCACTCTCATTCAGGCTAGAGTGCAATGGCGTGATCATGGTTCACTGCAGCCTTCACCACCTGGACTCAGGTGATTCTCCAGCCTCAGCCTCCCAAGTAGCTGGGGCTACAGTCATGCACCACCATGCCCAGATTTTATATATATACATATATTTTGGTAGAGACGGGGTTTTGCCATGTTGTCCAGCTGATCTCAAACTTCTCAGGCTCAAGTGGTCTACCTGCCTTGGCCTCCCGAAGTGCTGGAATTACAGGCATGAGCCACTGCACCTGGCCGAAATGTAAAACTTTTTAAAGTAACTTAGGATGAGGCAAAAAATTCTTAGACATAGTGGAAGTGTGATCCATTTTCCATTCTTTGCACTGGAAGGTTTTTCTCCCTAAATAATGTATGGCTTCCTGCCTCACCTCCTTTGAGTACTCACTCGCTATCACCTCGTGCCCTGACCACCATATTTAAACCTGGACATTACCCTAGCCCCTGCACTCCTGAGCCCAGTTATGCTGCTGAGTTTTTTCCCCTGTAGCTTGTATTACCTTGTAACATATGGTGTAATTTACTCATTTATTAGTTTTTGCTTGTCTCTGTCCTTCCACTAGAAATGTATGCTCTGTGAATGCAGGACTTTTTCTCTTTTATGCTCTGATAAATCCAGCTTTTAGAACAATGCTGGCACATAGAAAGGACTAAGTATTTATTGATTGAATGAAGAATGAAAAGTTTATCAGTACTGGAAAACTGATACGGAATGGCTATTGGGTGCGATTTAATAATTTTCTGATACCTTGTTTTATCTCCTTTGTCTCACCCGCATGTTTCCACCAGTTTATCATGATTAATACTAAACATCAAAGGAAGGAGAGGCCTAGTTATTTGGTATGGAGAGGGAAAAACAAAAGAGAGAGATGGGTACGTGCCACCATTAGTCCTGCTTTCTTTCCACCTCTGGGCTCAGCGTAGGCTATTCTGTTATCACATCTTTTGTATTTATTTATTTATTTTTGAGATGGGGTCTCACTCTGTCCAGGCTGGAGTGACTGATGTGATCTTGGCTCTCTGCCTCTCGGGTTCAAGCAGTTATCCCTGCCTCAGCCTCCTGAGTAGCTGGGATTATAGGTGCCCAACACCTCGCCCAGCTAATTTTTGTATTTTTTAGTAGCGACGGGGTTTTGTCATGTTGGCCAGGCTGGTCTTGAACTCCTGACCTCAGGTGATCCAGCCACCTTGGCCTCCCAAAGTGCTGGGATTATAGGCATGAGCCACAGCACCTGGCCTTATTTCATCTTTTGGCCATTCCAGCTGAAGACAGACTGTAGAGTCACAGCCTCTCTTAGGTCATCACTCACCTACCACTGGGCCCCCAGTTTTGGTATTCCTCCAAGGACATTCGGTTGTGTTGGGTGATAAAGCAGGAGGCATGGTGTGGCAGCTCTGGGCCTGGCAGGTCTGGCACCACCGTGCCCTCCTGCTTTGCCCCTCAGAAGCAGGCCTGGCCCTGGCCCTTCCCTGTGCCCCAAGGTCATTGTGTCAGAATTGGTGGGTTACGTACCCTTCAGAGATTAGAGGAAGCGTTAGGTCTCTGGTCAGCACACCTGCTTTATTTTACCCAATGAGACAAGCGTAGTCATGGTAGAAGTTAAAATATTGGTCAAGGCATAGTGACCAAAATTTGGTTCACAGTACATTGTAGACCAAATATTTACTACTTCAGTTCTAAAAGTAATTACGAATTTTGTTTCTCTTTGTCAAGAAGAGGAAATTATAACAGCATTTGGCAAGATTATTGCCAGCTCCCAGGCTGTCTGCAAGACCTATTTGCCCTCAGCCTAACCTTTAAGAACTATCTTATGTACAAATGTCTATTATTCTTGTCATAGGATGTTTCTATGAATGCATGCCCTTTGGTTCTGTGGTTCAGTAGCATCTGGCCAGTTGATTAAATACATAGAAACCCTTTAAAGAAGGAGAGGTGGTGAGAAGGGGGTCCCTTGTGTTTGGTGAAGAAAGAGAGGTGGTGAGAAGGGGGTCTCTTGGGTTTGGCGAAGAAGGAGAGGTGGTGAGAAGGGGGTCCCTTGGGTTTGGTGAAGAAAGAGAGGTGGTGAGAAGGGGGTCCCTTGGGTTTGGTGCTGGAATTGGCCTTCAGCACTTCCCAAAGGCCAGGAACTCTGCCAGGGACTATACACCGTCTTCATGGCAATATAAAATGGGGATGGGGAAGAAAGGAAAGTGAATTGATCTTTCTCAAACATTTCTTACTTGCCAAGGTGGCTACTAATTAATTATATCACATAATCTTGCAGGTGGGTAGCTGCCAGCTGGACTGTGCCTGAGGGACGCAGAATCATCTGGACTTAGAATCCTGTTAGCAGATCTCCGGGAAGTGGCTCTTCTCTCAGTACACACAGTGTTAAGAGACCCGGTGTGGAGTCAGGCATGGAGTCAGGCGGCCTTTGTTCATTCCCCAGGGCCTCCCCTAACGGGCTCTGTCATCTGGTGCTGCTTCTCCATCTGTAAAGTGGGGATAGTAATGGTAATGCCTACCTCTTGGGCTTGTAAACTTTGGAAGGGTCCACACAAGTACTCGGAACACTTCCCTATACCTGGTGAGCATTTGTTAAATGTTACCCACTGATGTTGTCATTATTTGTTCCTAGACTTTTCCCCTAGCTGCTAGAGTGGAAAGGAGAGAAATTGAAGGCATTTGTTCAGGCTGTGAAATGCAGAGGTCGTTGGCAAAAACTCCAGGTGCTCTCTTCCAGTCTGGCCTTTCTGTGTTAATTTCTCACTGGAGACCCAAGCCCTCACCTGAGACATGTAAAGTTACCCCTGTGACCTCCGTGACACCATTGTGTTCTGCCTCAGAGCCTCCATGTGTCTGTCCTGGGCTTGAGATGCCTTTCCTTGCTCAGCTGTCAAACTCCTGCTGAAATGTTCACATGGAGTTCAAGTGTTGCCTCCTGAGTGACCCCTCCTGGGCCCTTTCTCTGCCTCACACTCCTGGGAGAGTTAATCCCTCCATCTTTTGTGCCATGACTCCCACACTTGGTGCTTGCGGCATCTAGCTATTTGTCTACATGTCAGTTCCCTTATTAGACTCTAACTTCTTGAGGGTGGGGCCATGACTTTGCCATTTCGGTAGCAACTGGGCATGGCTTGGCATTTATCAGATGTTTGAATGAGTTTGTGGGTCCCATAGGCAAGCTGGGTGACTGCCAGAGGGGCCTCTTTAGTTTCATGCCATGACCTTCAAGGGGAAATGGGAAGTAATTCCAACAGTGCTTGTGAGGATGGATGTGAAGCCCCAAGTCTGTGCCCCATGCAGATGCTGGCCCCTCAATAGAGTCCAGAATGGAGCAGGACAGAAGTCTCATGAATTCAAACCACCTTTGAGGCCACCACCCTTTGCCATCTTAGAAAAACAGCATCCAGAAATGATAGGAAACATTTGGTCAGACAGTCTTGTTATGTCATTCTAAATCTTGCATCAATTGTTCATTCTCCAAAGTCTTTTGAATTGTTTTCATTTTTGGCTTAAATATTGCAGATAAGCTCTTTAAATACTTTTTTTTTTTTGCCTAGTCATTGTTTATGGACAATCTCTTTACTCCACCTTTTTTGGCAGTGTTGAATGAAAGATCCTGTTTAAAACTCCAGCTTACGGACTTTGGTCACACAGCATTGCTTTTAGGTGAAAAGGGTTTTTTAGTTCTGGTTGTCGTTTACTTTTTGCTTGGTTATGCAGAGCCTCGGAAGGCATGATTTTGACCTGCTGCAGATTGTCATATTGTAGTGTCATTCTGCATATGCTTTGACTGTTTAATAGGGACAACCTTGTAGTCAAGTGGAGCCCTGACAGAAGGTGGTGTGTGTGTGTGTGTGTGTGTGTGTGTGTGTGTGTGTGTGTGTCTTCTGAATCTTTTGTACTTGCTAAGGCCCAGAAAGGCAGGGTAAATGACAACATTTCTTGAGGTTTAGAAGTGTGTGGAATTTTCTCCCAAATTCTTAAAAGGGAATATTATGAAGAAACTTTATTTTTAAGACATTTTTTGTATTTAAAGACATTTTATTCAGAAATGTAGAAATGGTCATTTTATTTGCATGTTCAGGAAAAATGGTGGGGGAGCTGAACTCTCAAAGTCAGAAAGCAGGGTTCCTGTCCCACCTCCCTCCTGAGCTATCAGTGTGGCACTGGACTTCATTCTCTGCGTCCCATATTCTCCATCTGACAATTTAGTTTGTTGGTTTTCTGAAGGTCCTTTGCAACTCTGAGCCTCTGGGATTTTTCACCTTCACTCCAAGGCGTTGAGTCAAGATCTCTAGCTCAGTTGCTTGCTTTGGATGCCGGGCTCGCAGAGGAGGTTGAGGATAGTGGGCTGTGCGGAAAGCTGAGGGGAGTTAAGTATTAAGGCTGGATGGGTGGAGGGGGAGAGGGGGTTGGAGAAGCCTCGGGCTGGGTCAGATCCCGGTGCTGCGGTGTTGGGGTGCCTGGTCTGCGCGCTGCGGCGTCCTACTAGCCTGCCCCACTCTGTGGTGATGGCTCCTCCGCATGTTCTTCAAGCCGTTTCTTCTCAGCTTCTTCATCTTTATCTGTTCTGTTGATCCACATCCTAACTATTCTAAAGGGGCCGAGGTTACTTTTTATAGCTCCCAGGTTTCCGACTCTCCTGTGTTCAGGCAGCAATTCCGATGCCCCTTCACGTTCCTCTCCTGCTTGGTGCATGTCAAGCCCTGATTGGTGGGAAGCTTCTCGAGGCTCGTGACTGTGTATTCGTGCGTTTCAGGTGCTTCTGCATGTTCAAGTCATGTTTTTTGACTAAATGATTGCTGTAGTAATTAGGATTGGGCTCAGGAGATCCCCTAATAACTGGCTTAAGCAGCATAGGAATTCATTTGCCCTCAAGAAGTGAGCTTTGCCGCCAGAGCTGCATCCCGCTCCCTTCTGGCCAGTCCTGGGACAGCCTTCTTCCTGGTGCTCAGAGGCAGCGGGATTAAGGAAGGGATGAAGAGAGGGCACAGGAGGTCTACCGCTCCGGAGGGAAGACTTCTGGAGGCTTCTTCCATTCCATGAGCCAGAGTTTAACCGCATGGGGTACGCAGCTGCAGGAAGGCAGGGAAGTATCTCTAAACATCTTTCTTTAGTGGCCATTCCCAGCTCAGTTTTAAGTATTAAGGAGGAAAGGAGAAACAGACGTTGGAGCAATGAGCAGTTCCCTCCCCTTCCCCCTCCCCCTCTCTCTCCCTTCCCCCTTCCCCTTCCCCTCCCTTCCCTCTTCCCCCTTCCCCTTCCCCTCCCTTCCCTCTTCCCCCTTCCCTTTCCCCTTCCCCTCCCCCCCCCAGCTGATTTGTTCAGCTGAGGCACCTCCTGTGCTGCATAGGTGTTGAAGCTCTCTTTGAGAACTTCCAGAGGCATTTGATTTGGCTGCAGAAATTCACCATCATAGGTTTTTGAGGAGGGTACAAGAAGTGGTCTAAAACGGTATTTGAGGGTGCGATCCCAGCCGCAGTATACACAAGGGACCAGAGTGGGTTAAGCATCGGAGCGAGGAAGACCAGCTGGTGGCTGCAGTGAGAGGCCCACCGTTTCCTTTACAGGAACAGAGGGCTCTGCTGTTGACTGAGTCAGACTGCTAACCTTTGTCTTTGAGCTTTTATAACTTGCTTTTCCAAGGCCTCTAAAATGTAGCAATTTTAGGAGTTAAGGATAACACTAAACACAAATATCTGTGTCAAGCTAAAGGCAGTCTCATTTGATCCAGCTGTTTGTATTAAAGAGGAATATAGCTGGCAAAGATAATTCCAAAAGTATAGTCTCTACCCATTTTTACTGTCTGAGTAAAGTAAGTAACTCTAAAATGGCCCTAGAAACAACAGGAATGAAGAATGGACCTGGTAATCGTTTTCACCTGGTGACTGGCTTCTGAATAAGTGACAGGTATAGACTGCATTGAAACCTAGACTGACTGACTTTCCTATCAGCGTTTTCTTTCTCCTTATGATTACTGCCTTCACACTAAGTATTTATTAAAATCATCTGTATTGAGTAGCATCTACATTTATTTTACCTTGTCAGTTCTTATAGATCCATTATTAGTGTACACTGTTAAGTAGAAAATTAATTTTCTTACAGTTTTAAAAATCCTATATACTTTGGAATCTCTAATAATACATTTATTTTATTTAGCATTTCTCTTTGGCCTCATTCTGAAAAGAAGTGGAAACATCACTCATGTATATTTTCTTATTCTTGGCCTCTTAACATACAAAGTCATCCCAAGATCATGTCTTCATTGATTGTAGTTATTTACGGCTGACTCGGGACATATTTGCACTATTGTGCTATTCTAAAGCATCCTCTGTTACTTTACTCTTCTTTGCATTTTAATTGGACTCCTTATTTTCATTTGGAAGCAGTCACGTGTGTGCCATCTCACTGCTACTTATTACCAAGGTAGAGAGCATTTGGGAGCTGGAGAATGGCATGCAGCTGAAGGCGGCCTTCTAGGGACTGGCTGTGCCACCTGAACAGTTGTGGGTGTGCCATCCATGGGGCATGCCAGCATTGCCCAGAAGGTTTACATGAGGTTCTTTTTTGTATCACCTTGGGTGGAAACCACTGAGCTCCCTGGTGTTAAGCGGGCCACGTGTCTTCTCAGTGAGGTTCTTACAATGTAAGTATGAAGAAAGCCGGTTGTCCCTGAGGGAGCTGTGAGTGAAGAGCTGGCCCTGAGAGCCTTGCCATCTCTCCTGCAGGAAGAATCCAGGAGCAGGTGAACCCCACCTGCACAGTGCGTCTTTCAGTTTAAAGTAAATCCTTACTGTTGGAGTATATTTAGAACGAGGCGGGGCAGGGCCGTGGCGAGGCTGGCCTCGGCTTTGCAGGTGATGAGCTGTATGTTGGCCGTCAGCTTTAAGTTGGTTTTTCACAGCAGGTCACTCAACAGTGTTCATCTAAAAATACTGGCTTGGCTCTATGAAGGATGAAATGAAAAGCATTGTCCAAAGGACTGTAAATAGTGCTTAATTCATTATGGATATTTGGTGCCCAGTGAAGAATAATTTACCAAGTTTGTGAAAACAGTATTTTCTTCCTTTTTAAACTCTTTTGTTTATTAGGAAACCAGGGCTGAACCTCTTAGGTCATTGAATACCGCAGAGGTGCAGGAAGTGCCATTCATTGGGATAACTTGTGTTAGGCAGAGGGGTGACCTTACCCTCCGGTAGGTCACTCGGCACACAGGGGCTTCTTCCCTTGACTGTCCTCCTAGCTGAGACGACCTAGCCTTTCCTTGAAGTTACTGATGCCGTTCCGCTCACACTTCACTTTCTGTCATATTTGCATTCCTTTCGTTTTTGTGTGTACGTATTTGGTGGACCCTTGACCTTGATGAATCCTCAGCTTTACAAGTACAGTTACAACTGGGTTTCTCACATTACAGAAAGTGTAACTGAAAAGGTTAAGACACCAGATTGTTCGTGATGGTAAAAACAAGGACTAAAGCCGTACAACTCTTTTTTTTTGAGACAGAGTCTTGCTTTTGTCACCCAGGATGGAGTGCAGTGGCGAAGTCTCTGCTCACTGCAACCTCTGTCTCCTGAATTCAAGCAGTTCTTCTGCCTCAGCCTTCCAAGTAGCTGAGATTACAGGCAGCTGTCAGCATACCTGGCTAGGATTTTTATATTTTTAGTAGAGATGGAACTTCCCCATGTTGGCCAGGCTGGTCTGAAACTCCTGACCTCAGGTGATCTGCACACCTTGGCCTCCCAAAGTGTTGAGATTACAGGAGTGAGCCGCTGCATCCGGATACCATAAAACTCTTAATTTATATTAAATTACTGTAAGTAAAAGAAACTCTGTTGTGCAGCCTTCTTTGCCTTGTCATTATCCAGACAGGAACTCATTCACTTTACCTCACTTATGCCTCAGGGTGGGCAAGATGGTGAAACAGGTCAGGCTTGATCCTGAAACCTGCCACAGCATCATGGGAGACCCATTTGGTCCTTGGCCATCTTCATCTTTTATGTTGGCCTCTCCTTGCATGAGTCAGTTGGCAGCAGAACATTCTGCCAGAGTAGTTCGGTTTGTGCCAAACTCTTGTTCTGGAGATGGTTTGCACACAAGGTGACTACAGTTAATAGAAATGTATTGTTGAAGCTTGCTGGGAAAATACATCTTAAGTGTTCTTGCCACACACACATACACAAAAGATAAGTACCTGAGGTGATGGATATGGTGCTTAGCTTGATTGAATCATTTCACAATGTATGTGTGTATCAAATCATCACACTGTATACCTTACATACATACAGTTTTTATTTCTTAAGTATACCTTGATCAATCTGGGAACATTTTTACAAATTAAAAAAGATGAGGTGAGAATCATCCAACTGCACTGTGGGATGAGGGTTGGAGAGCCAGAGAGGTACCTGTGGCAGCCACAGGGCTGATTCATTCCTGCCCTCAGGGAAAGTCACTCAAGACCACACTTCAGTGATATTTCAGTTACTGTGAGTTTGGGACCCACTAGGTCATTTGTAGATAATCAGAACTATCAGGCTATCTCAGGAAGGCCAGAAGTCTCTTCTGTGCTATTTCTTTATCCCCAAAGGAACTGCATGCTTCTTCAAGATTGGATCACACTGATTTTTCGTGTACTTTTTCTGTCCCACATAATGCCTTGCACATAGTAGACAGTGAAATATTTTGATAAACTGAATCAGACAGCAGTTAAGTATGAAGTCACATGATTTGAATGGAAAGAACTGTTATAGCTCAGGAAAAGTGAGTGCTATGAACTGGAGGAGTTGGAATGAGAGGGAAAGTTCCCAAAAGCTGCTGAACTGGTTGTATGTAATAGTTACAAAACCAGTGTGTAACGAATGATCTTCATGTATTTATCCAACAAATACTTATGGATATTGAACTAAGAGAAACAGCGATGAACAAGACAGATCCGTGAATCTTAGAAACAAATTGATATGAAATGTAGCTGTCACTAGGTATGCTCCAGGAAGTAGCTCTAGGACCTCCCTAGATACCAAACCCCGAGGGTGCTCAAGTCCCTGATATAGAATGATACAGTTATTTGCATATAAGCTATGCACATCCTCCCGAGTATTTTAAATCTAGATGACTTATAGTACCTAATGCAGTGTAAATGTTAGATAAACAGTTATTATACTGTATTATTTAGAAAGTATTGACAAGAAGCCTGTTCCTGGTCAGTACAGAAGCAGTTTTTTTCCTGGGTATTTTCCATCCATGGTTGGTGGAATCTGCGGATAAGGAACCCATGGATATGGAGGGCTGACAATGATTGTAGGTAGTGACAAGTACTGAAAGGAAAATAAAGTAGTAAAAGATAATGACAATAGTGTGGTGACACAGGCAGGCTGCTTTAATAAATTATTTTGCTTAATGAATAAATGACACTGTCTTGTTTTGTTGCTCAGGTTGGAGTGCAATTATGCAATTATAGCACTGCAGCCTTGAACTTCTTGCCTCAGGCAGTCCTCCCACATTGGTCTTCCGAAGTGTTGGGATTACAGGTGTGAGCCACCACACCCAGGCAGGCTACTTTAGATGGGAAAAGCAGGGGAGGGCTCTGAGGTATTAACATTTGAGCAGCACATAAGTGAGATGATGGGTGAAATCTGATAAAGGGCTGGGAGACCAGCATCCCAAGCAGAAGGCAGATGTCAGGTTCTGAGATGGGGACCGAGTGTGGCCAGCTTGAGGGCTGTGTGGCCATGCCCATGAGCAAGGGCCTTGCAGGACATGGCAAAGACTGGATGTTTGTTAACAGCAGTGGGAACCTGTCACCATTAGAATATCACTGAAGGTGTCCATTTCATCTTTGAAACTCCCCTCCTTTACCTTTTACCTCTGTGCCGCCATTACTGCCACCCACTAGACTACGCCAGCAGGATCCCTTTCCCAGGGTACTGTAATCAGCTTCTAAAAGTCTTCATGGCATGGCGATCTCAGGGAATTGATAGAGAACATGGGAGGCCAGCTAGGTGACAATTGCTGTTGTCCCTGAGTGGTAGCCAGGTGGCTTGATTCTCAATCTGTTTTGAAGGTTGCCAACTGGATTGGCTGATGGAGGAGATTAAAAAAGAAAGGAATAAAGCTTGACTTCTGGGCTTTTGGCTGCAGCACCAGGGTGTGAGGTGGCAGCGTTTACTGCAAATAGAAAGGCTGGGAGTGTATTTTGGGGGAGAAAGTGTGAGACATGCAGTTGGGTCCTGTTACAATGGGATATGCATTAACTATGGAGTGAAGGTGCTGAGTAGCTACTGCACGTGGGAGGGGCCTGAGCTCTTCCACTGCTTTCCTTGGCTGACAGATGATATTCTAAGTGGGGAGACTTGATAAGATCACCAGGAGAGGCAACACGGATGGAGGATGGGTGAAGGCCAGGGACTGAGCCCCAGGGTGCTCCTGTGTTCAGACATGTAGATGATCAGGAGACTGTGGTGGCTGAGAAGGTTGGAAGAACACTAGCAGAGCCTGTTCTTCTGGAAGTCAAGTAAAGATGCCAGTTCAAGGAGAAGAGAACTACTCTGCAAAATTCTGCTGCAAACTTTTATGTGTGAGCCATATAAAGCCATGGAGTGATAGGAGCTGGGAGCTGACATTACTATTTACAGTTCAGGGATGGACTGTGTCTTCCCGAAAGTCCCTTATTATTGGGTAGGGGTGTGGCAGTTAATGTCTTCTGAATTTAGACTGTGCCGACCTTTAATCTTTTAAAGCATATTTCCTGTTTATTTTCCCATAGCTAACCTTTAAATTATGGATGCAAAAGGTGAAAGCCATTTCCATTGTATTTGTATTCTCTGGGTCATGCCTGGGGATTTTCATATGCTGTTGAGAACAAAGTATATCTGAGTAACTTACAAAGTAGAGATTTCACAAAAGTATGTGGGAGGTATTAGGAGCCACAAGATATGTGGGCACAACGAGGAAGTTTCAGTAACCGGTTTAGCCCTAAACCTGGTCTCTCCCTGACACCTGTTCTCAGCATTTGGCTCCATCTTCCATTCAGTCATGCAAACCAAACATTGACTCCAGTGGTGCTTCCTGTCTCCCCCACCATCCTCACTGTCCGGAAGCCCTCTTGTGCACTCTGCCTCACGCTGTGCACACCCTTGCACCCGCAGCTGCCCCCACCCTACCCTCGGCAATGGCTGTGGAAAACAACTTCCCTTCTCTTGCCCTTTTGTCTGTGTCTACTCTGAAGCCTGGGTTCTATTTTACAATTAAATCTGATTGTGTTACCTCCCCCACTTAGATCCTTACCATGGCCTCTCATTGCTCAGAGGACAAAGACCAGAATCCTTGGAGAGGCCCAGAAGTAGTGCAGGGCCTGGCCCCATCACATCCCTGCCTGGCTGTCTCCTTCCCTGGGGCCCTATTGGGCCTTCTCTCCCAGGTCCTGAACTCGCTGTGCCCCGCCCCTGCAATGCCTTCATTATGCACCCCTTGGCCCTTGTTGACTGCAGCTCCTGGCTTGTGGGACAGCTCAGCAGGGCCTATCCCGACCCATTTGTGCAGGTGACATTCCTCTGTCATATTCTTCATGGCACCACACTCATTTCAGGACATTTACTTTCCCTTGCTGTTGCATAGTCATAGTTATTCATGTTTCATCTCTCTTAGGCTGTGAACTCCCCGAGGGCGGGAGCCGTGGCTATCTTGGCTCCAACTGTGGCTGCCACATGGAGACCTTCATGTGTGTTTGTAGAGTGAATTAACTTGAGTGCAGAATAACAGAAGACTGTTGGGGGCAGCTCACGTGGAAGCGGCTTTGCATCTCCATCCCCATCCCCACTTCCGGGTCCCCCTTACCCTCCACACAATATCCTCTCCCCATCTTTCTCGCTTTCTCTGGGCTCTGCAGCTGGTCACTGCTGCCACAGTGTCGCGGAGTGGAGGCTTAGCAAGGAGTGCGTTATGGAGGACAGATTTCTGCCACAGACGTCACCAAAGTGGAACCATAGCTTCCATTTGGCTCAGGCTTTTTGGGAGAATTTGACGTCTTTTGTTACCTCTAATCTTACCTATGTGTAACCACACATTTTGGTCTTTTTCTTAAATCTTTTAGATGATTATCAGATAATTTTACTTACCTGTTACTCTACCACTTTCTACCTTGCCTTTTCTTCATGCTGACAGGCAAAGAAGAACATTTTCTTTAGTCTGAAAAAGTGATGTGTGCTTATTAAAACTGCTGCATGTATTTGCTAACAGGAGTAAGATTGACAAGTTTCAAAATATGATTTAGATTCAGTTTACTTGGCTAAGTGTCTCTCTCCATAATACACATATTTCAAGGAAAATATTAGATATTACAAAAGGCCACCCTTATCTTTTACTGTCTTATCAAGATGAGTTGTTTTTTCCAAAATATCAATTCTTAGGCTGTAATTTTCCTACTAGTTATTAAGACAGACCCTTAGGATAGAGTGAAAACATTTTAATGTCAGTTTATTCTAAGCTATGGTTTTTTCTTCGTTTTTAAAATCTACTTTAAAATTTTACATCAGTTGTCAGTGAAACCAATATAATCCAAGATATTTCTCTTTCTCTTTTTTTTCATTAGAAAATTGCCCCCCAAAAGGTAAAAACCAGAGGTAGACAGGTAGATTCATACATACCTATCCCTCATTGCTGTTCTTGCTCAGAAATGGAGGTGAGGAGTTGCCCTTGTACTTGTGTTTCAGATTAAGACTGTCGAATTACCATGTGAAATCAAACATTTGTTTTCTCAATTTTAGCACTTAAAAGATCAGAATTCTGTATCTAAAAACTTTTATAAGTCTGCAATGCTGTTTGTTTGTTTTTTTCTTTTTGGAGGCGGAGTCTTGTTCTGTCATGTCCAGGCTGGAGTGCAGTGGCACAATCACAGCTCACTGCAATCTCCACCTCCCAAGTTCAAGTGATTCTCCTGCCTCAGCCTCCTGAGTAGCTGGGACTACAGGCATGTGCCACCACACCTGGCTAGTTTTCTGTATCTTTAGTAGAGACAGGGTTTCACCATGTCAGCCAGGATGGTCTCCATCTCCTGACCTTGTGATCTGCCTGCCTCAGCCTCCCAGAGTGCTGGGATTACAGGCATGAGCCACCATGCCCTGCCATCTGTGATTCTTTATAAAGGGCCAAATCTAAGTTTTTAACCTCACTTGAAGTCATCCTTTGAACATCGGCTGTTCCTGGAAAATAATTGACTCTGGGAGATTTGTCTCCACTGACATATCCTCGACAGGAATCAAACGTTCCAGCAGCTCCTGAGTGAAGCCGTCCCCATGCAAGTAACAGCAGCCTGTGAGTTTACATAGTTGTGGGTGCTGCCTGAGTTGTTTTCTATCTCCCCTGTGGATTCTCTGCTACTCAGTAGGAGAGTGGAAGTGCCCAACCTTACACAGACTTTTCCAGAATCAACAAAACCATGCTTTTATTGCTGTAGCCTTGGAGATGAATCCAGAAGCATCAGGTTGGCTTTGAGTTAGCCATTCTGTTGCCTGCACATAGAGCATGCATTCCTGTGCCTGTTTAAGGTGGACTTTTATTTACATGGCCCCATAGAAGACAGTCAGTAACTTGGGGAATGCCTACACAAGGTAACGTTGGGTAGCCGCGTCAAAGCCACATTGAGGAAGAATACTTAGTGACTGACATGGTTTGGATATGTTCCCTCCAAATCTCATGTTGAAATGGCCTCCAGGGTTGGAGGTGGGGCTAGCAGGCATGTTTGGATCCTCAGGGGGGGATCCCTTATGAATGGCTTCGTGCCATCCTGGCAGTAGTGTGTGACTTCTCACTGTTAGTTCATGCAGAGCTGGTTGTTTGGAAGAGCCTGGGACCACCTCCTCTCTCGGCATGAGATGTGCAGACTTCCCCGTGCCTTCCCCTGTGCATAAAAGCTTCCCGAGGCCTCACCAGAGGCTGAGCAGATGATGGTGCCATGCTTGTACAGGCTGCAGAACTGGGAGCCAAATTAGTCTCTTTTTCCTTTGTAAATGATCCAGTCTCAGGTATTTCTTCATAGCAGTGCAGTACAAAACAGACTACAGTCGTGACACTGGAAAGTATATAATAAAAATGCTGGGTGATATTTATTGAGCATAAATTGCGTGCCAGACACATATGTTAACATATTTCATCCTCAAAAACTGCGTAAGTATTTCCCAAGTTCACAGAGTAAGTGGTAACCACTAGGCAACCCTGCCTCTGTACCATGTATTATCTCCTTTTTTATTCTCACAGTTTCTAGTAAACATTATTCATACGTGTGTGTGTGTGTGTGTGTGTGTGTGTGTCTGTGTCTAGCACTCTCTGGAGGCAAGATGATAGGTGATTTTAATTATTTCCATCGTATTCCCAATTTTTCTGCAACATAGATGGATAAATGTTACAAAAAGAAAAAGAAGAATAGATTTCCTTAGCACTGGGCGTGTTTAGACAAAGTAGGAAGAGAAACAGGTTTCAAAACAGAATCATGATCAACCCTCCTACAGTGTTATATGCCCTTATATCTTCCATTATTAGGAGAAATTAAGGACTGACCATACTGCAAGGGAGACCAGTTTTTGTCCAGCTATTGGACACTTGCAGGTGACTTGCTCAAGGTCGGAATGAATGTAAGATAGCATTCAAGCTCAGTTAAAGAAGGTTTTTTTCCTAGAAAAGTATGCATTTAGGATGGTTTGCCCAAGCTCCACTTTCCTTTTTATTAGTCTGCTTCCCTTGCCTGAGAATCTCCAGACCTCCTTACCTCTATCCTGTGATCAAGCCCCACTTGTCAATCATCTTGGAGAAAAAACTTCCCTCCCTGTGTCATTACCACCCGTGTTTCACTAATGAATGCAGCTGAAAGCGCTAAAACTCTTTTATTCCACAAAAGACTTCCCAGCTCTCCCCAGTGTGGAGTCCCTGCCTCTGTGCCTCTACTGTGGCCTGGTGGCAGTGTCTTCAGCAAGTTAATTGCTTTGCTTTTCTTTTTTCCTAGTAGGATGTGAGTTCTGCAAAGGCAGGGACTTCTCTGTCTGGCAGGCTGCCTGTATGTTGCTGGCACGCAGGGCGCTTTCCAAAGGGAAGCGACACACCACGACGTGCCTCTTGTGAATCATCATCTCAGGCATGCCAGCTCTTGAGGCCACACTTAGACTGAAGAAGTCAGAGGAATCAGTCACAGGTGCAGGAGTCAAGAAAAAACAGATTGAGTACCAATAAAGAGCAGTTTTGAGAGCCTTATGGAAGAACAAAACAGACATTACCAAAGGATGGAAGACACCAGCCTCAAGCTTTTACTAAGCTGTATGAATGACATGGGGAAGCAACTGCTGCTGTTAGTGAAAGCTTCTTTTTTTTTTTTTGAGACAGTCTCGTTTTGTTGCCCAGCCTGCTGGAGTGCTGTGTCGCAATCTCGGCTCACTGCAACCTCCACCTCCCGGATTCAAGTGATTCTCAAGACTCAGCCTCCTGAATAGCGGGGACTACAGGTGCATGCCACCAGGCCTGGCTAATTTTTCTATTTTTTGGTAGAGACAGGGTTTCGCTATGTTGGCCAGGTTGGTCTCAAACGCCTGAACTGAAGTGATCTGCCTTCCTCAGCCTCTCAAAGTGCTGGGATTACAGGCATGAGCCACAATACCCGTCAGGGAAGGTTATTTTTAACATTTTTATACTTTTGTCTTTTTGAGGGTCTCCCTCTGTTACCTAGGCTGGAGTACAGTGGTGCAGTCGCTGCTCACAGAAGCCTCAGCCTCTTGAGCTTACACCACCCTCCCACCTCAGCATCTCATGTAGCTGGGACTGGCTAAATTTTTGAAATTGTATTTTATAGTTATGGGGTCTCACAGTGTTGCCCAGGTTGGTCTTGAACTTGGCCTCAAGCAATTCTACTCCCTAGGCATATTGTATTTGCGTGATGGAAATGGAATACAAAGGCAGGTGTTGTTTTAATTCACATTTATGAACAAGTTACAGTCTCCCGTTGTCATCTGTGTCTTCTGAGGAGTAGTCTGTTTGATTCAATAAATTCTGGCCATTTGCCTTTAATTCGTTTGCCTGAAAAGAAACATGTTTTCTTTCTACCTCTCCTTTGAACAGCATCCTGGTGGGGAAGAAGTCTTAAGGGAACAGGCTGGAGGTGACGCTACTGAGAACTTTGAGGATGTCGGGCACTCTACAGATGCCAGGGAATTATCCAAAACATATATCATTGGGGAGCTCCATCCAGTAAGTACATTTTGGGGGGCCTTTCTTATTTGTCTTTAAGGCTATCAGATGACCCTACCCAAATCTGTAAGCTTGCATGTACACACATTTAAAAAGGAGTAAAGGAAAAAAACCTCCTGATTTTTAGGACACCGTTTTTGTCATAGATAAATTGACCAAAAATGTCTTTGCATTTCACTGCTCACTGTTTATTGTTCGTTTGTTTTTTGAGACGAGTCTGGCTCTGTCACCCAGGCTGGAATGCAGTGGCATGATCATGGCTCACTGCAGCCTTGACTTAGTGGGCTCAAGTGATCCTCCCGCCTCAGCCTTTTGGTAGCTGGGACTACAGGTGCACACCAGCACACCTGAAAATTTTCGTATTTTTTTAGAGATCGAGTTTCACCGTGTTGCCTAGGCTGGTCTCAAATTGGGCTCAAGCGATCCGCCTGCCTCTGTCTCCCAAGTGCTGGAGTTACCAGTGTGAGCCCCATGCGCAGCCTGGTTGCATTGTTTACTGGCACTTCATTTCAGTGGGCATCCCCACCCCAAGGCCATGCACTGGGGAGTACTTCCCCGTCCTAGAAATTCCATGCAGCAGCACATGTGAAAAGAAGCAAACCAGCATTGTTCTCTTTCCTTTTCTGACCAAAATATTTTTATTGAGAACCCACTTCTACTTTCATTAGACCAAGGATATCTTAGTTCCAAAACATGATTTAAAAAATATAAAAACTGGGCTATCTGAAATGATTAAGCTCTGCGTTCTGTAGAACTAGGACACTGTCTGTATTCTGCTCACTTTACCCCAAACGTTTGGCAGTGTCAGCTCTGGACCAGTCCATTGACCAACTTTTGGAAAACGCTGGCCATGGCCTAATTTGGCTTTGCTTTTCTTTTTGTCTTTTTTATTTTTGAGACAGAGTCTCATGCTGTCACCCTGGCTGGAGTGCAATGGTGTGATCTCGGCTCACTGTAACCTCCACCTCCCAGGTTCAAGCAATTCTCCTGCCTCAGCCTCAGCCTCCCAAGTAGCTGGGATTACAGGCACCCACCTCCATGCCTGGCCATTTTTATTGTATTTTTAGTAGAGACAGGGTTTCACCATGTTGGCCAGGTTGGTCTCAAACTTCTGACCTCACATGATCCATCTGCCTCGGCCTCCCAAAGTGCTGGGATTACAGGTGTGAATCGCCATGCCTGACCCTATTTTGGCTTTTCTGTAAACACTGGGCTGTGTTAGGATTTTAGACCCTTCTGTGGAAGTCACAGAATGACCATGTTAAATATCATTAGTCTGTCAACCTGAATTATCAGGAAAATAGCTGAAAACTTGGAAAGAAGTCTCTGAGTGCTCTGAGCATCTAGAGTGGGTCCCAGGGCTGCTCACTCAGCTGCCTTCCCCATCTCTGGGAGCACCTGGCTCCATCCTGCCCTCCCACTTGTGAGCCTGGTGAGCAGCCCACCAGAAGGGGACAGAGGCCTGCTGGGAGCCAGCTTTGCTCTCATAAGAAAAAAACGTAGAGGCAAATACCCTCATTCCAAGTGAGCAAACTGAGAAACTCTTAAAAAATATAGGAGAAGTCTTATCATATACCGCAGATGCTTCCTGTAATGACTGAATGAAGGAAAGGTTACATTAGGCTCTTTGTAGGAGGCTTGAAATTAGAAGACACATTTGAGAACAACTTCCAATGAGCAGGGAGGTTTGTTTGATTTTGTTTTTGATGGTAGGAGATACGTGCTTTGAGGGAGTGAGCTTCATTTATCTGGCAAGTTTATTTGCCCCTGTATTTTCATCCCATACTTCACAGAGGTGAAGTTGCTTCAGGGTCGTCAGGGAGGCCTGCCTTTACACGCGCCTGATCCCGACCTGTTCCTTCCAGCTGTAGGGTACGTTTCAGGCCCCGGTTAAGGCATTTCTGCTTCACCTACCCACTGGACTTCCCCCTGGCCAGACTTTAAACACACTGTATTTTTGACAGCTTCAGCCTGAAGTTTAAATAGTTTATGCCTCTAAAACTGGGAGATTGCAGGAGTTAACTGAAGATATCACACGCAAGAGATACTGCACAATCTCAAGTGGAATTTGAGAGGACAGACGGGAAGAATCAGTCTTCAGCTGCTCCCTGAATTGCGTATTGCAATCTGAGTCTAATAAATGTATGTGCACATCAGCACGTACAGAGGACTGGCATGGCTGCTGTTCTAAACTTTGGGACTCAGATAGAAAACATCTCTTGGCCCTTAATCTGATACTAATTTTTGCTGTGAAATCAGATGGATCAAACTTTGTGTCTAATAGCTGAATGTTGAAACTGAAATGCTAATTGCTGAATTATATTTTTTTTTTAATCTCAAAGTGAGCATTTTGGAAGTAGTGCTTTTGTAGATTTTCCATAATGTGCCTTACCTTTTCATTGCAGGATGACAGACCAAAGTTAAACAAGCCCTCGGTAAGTACAACCATTTCTGATGTCTCTGGATGTTTCCATTGTATTTAATTCTTGTCAAACTGAAGGCAGAGGTCTTTTATATACCTGACTGAGGGCAGCACAGGTCTGTCTAGATAAATGAATATATAACCTACTGGCTCAGCAAATATTTTTTATTTATGGAAACCTGTCAGTATGATTTGTTAGGATGGCTTGTGTGTAATTTTTTAAGGCTATCAATATTTAAACTACTTTTTTCATCATAATTATCAATATACCCTTTGAAGAGCTACTTTTCATAGTAGCTCAGTGCTTCTGATCTAAAAGATTTGACATAAGCCTTATTTTCAGAGAACTTAAAATCTGAACGGAGAGCGGTTTTACTACTTACATCTTTAAGGATGCATCTTACGTCTTCTTCATCTTTAAGTCTCTTGGGCATAGTAGGTATTCAATAAATACTTGTCAGATGAATTTAATGAAATTAAATAATATTCTTTTGACTTATTTTTCCTTGGGAAAGGAAAATAACTGTGGTAATATACTGGTTCTATGTTCTGATTCACTAGCCTTTCTCTCTGAACTGACCGTCTCACTTACATTTGAAGATAAATGTAGGATGAGAACCAGTGTGCACATCCTAAGTTCCTGAAAAGTACAGGTCAGCAAAATCATTTCCAGCATCTAATTAAAGGACTATGGGGGAAAGGTTTGCTTAAAACAAATGACAAAAAAGGAAGGTATGATTTTTCATTTTGGTGTAAACTCTTGGTTTCATTAGAGAAAGTGCCACAGCAAACCTCACTGAGCTTGTGTCGAGAACTGGTAAGCTGATTTTTGGAGCTGTTGCTGCCCAGACAGTGTCTTTAATCTGCAGCAGGATCGAAGACGCTAATCCAATAGTATGAGCATAAAGGCCACAGTTGCCTCAACAACCCTGATAGTACAGTAAAAGTCTTATGCAATACTGCTTAGTGCAAAGCAATTTCATTTATATCCTCTCCTTAATCAAGACAGGCTTAAGTTCAATGTTAATGATATGAGTACTTCCAGAAGATAAAAAATGGACTTCAGAATTTGAATGGCCTCTGTGACAATTGCTTGGAATCCTTGCTGTGAGCTCATTTGACTTTAGCACCTTTTTAAGGCTACTTTTTGGACAGCCGAAATTCTGTGATGTGTCCAGTTTTTCCTTTTTCTCTGAAGTCTCTTAAGAGTATATGCTTTTATCATGTGTTTAGTATGTTAATCATTTTGGTGTATGTTATTTAGCTATAGTAAAACAAAGGTTTAAGATTCATTCGATGAACTTCGACAACCACAGGGCCAGCAGTTTCCCTAAACCGTAAAGACTACAAGCAGAAAACACTTTTACGTGTGGATTGTAAACATGTCTCCTGCCATCACTGCTTTCTGTTTGAAGGACAGAGCCTTTCCTTTTTTATTTGCTTTTAGAACACGTGTATTACAACCTATACTCTGTTCGATTAATTGCCCATTACTATTTGTTATGCTTATGTTTTTACTTTCTTCACTTTACTTTCTTACTTTTTTCTGTTTTAAAGTGGCAGTTACTTTGATACTGAGAGTATTTTGGGAACAGAGGAAGTTTACATGCTAAATCCCAGGACTTTAGCTTTTAGTCTCAAAGAAAGCTTTTCTGACGACATTATGAGTGACAGCTCTCTGTGTTAAGACCTGGCTTACCTCATTGCAGCATTAGCAGTCGATATTTGATCAGCTTGTTACCGGTAGTGGGTCTCACTGAAGTTTGAGAATCACACTCACTTTTAAAAGTAGATGTCTTTTTTTGTTTGTTGGTTGGTTTTTTTGAGACAGAATTTCTCTCTTGTCGCCCAGGCTGAAGTATAATGGCGTGATCTCGGTTCACTGCAACCTCTGCCTTCTGGGTTCTAGCGATTCTCCTGCCTTAGCCTCCTGAGTAGCTGGGATTACAGGCACCTGCCACCATGCCCAGCTAATGGCATGTATTTTTAGTAGATAGGGGGTTTCACCTTGTTGGCCACACGGGTCTCAAACTCCTGACCTCAGGTGATCTGCCCGCCTCAGCCTCCTAAATTGCTGGGATTACAGATATGAGCTTCATGAGCCATGGTGCCCAGTCTAAAGTAGATGTTTTTACTTTCTTCAGATATTTTACAGATTAATCAACTTTTGAGTATTTTTTTTAACAACTCTTCTTTATTGTAACTTTGCTTCAATGGGAGCTGAACCAGAAGAATGTGAGACAAGAACTTGCTGGCTTTTTTTGAGAGGCCATAAGCAGATGAAATGAAAGGAAATACATGAGCACTCTTTTGGCTTGATCTTTTTGTGCTTTCAGTTGAGCAGAAGAAAAGAGTACCCTTAGGTGTTTCTGTTGTCATGTGTCTGTATAACCATCTACCGATCTCCAGATTGAAAACCATACACTGTGTTCTGAATATTTGAAATGTTGCCTGCTTGAAATACCTAGTTGAATAGTGAAATAAAATGCAGTAAAGATTATTAGCTTGAACCTAACCTAATGAAAGCATAGTGTTAAGTTGCCAAATTATTTGTAGACATACAGATTATGCATTTGAATTGAACATAAATCTTTCTATCACCTTTGATTACATAGAGAAGATTAGTAGGAGCAATAACCCTTCTTGGTTATAGTTTTCAAAACATTCTCATAGAAAGTATTTGGTCCTCACAGTATCTCTGTGTTAGACCTGCCAAGGGAGGTGAGTACTTTGCAACTGGGATATTAGGCACCCGGCTTCATGCTCCAGAACCATCCAGCACCCGTCTCAGGCTGGTCAGCTGCAGTCCCTTAAGCTTCTTCTCTAGGTTGTGGGCTTGCCACATTAGACATCATTCTATCAGTATTTTAAGGGAAAAAGGCTTCCAACTAACGAGTGGGCTATGTTAGATGAACTTATAAATGAGATGATTCTGATTTACAAAGGCTCATTGGGCTTTGCATGCTTTTCATGATTTATGGAGCTTATAATTTACACTGATTCACATGACTTTTATAAGTCATTATGCATGAAATACTTATTTTTATTTTTTTTTGAGACGGGGTCTCACTCTTGCCCAGGCTGGAGTGCAGTGGCATGGACCCCGACTCACTGCAACATCCAGCCCCCGGGGTCAAGCAGTCCTCCCACCTCAGCCTCCCGAGTAGCTGGATTGTAGGCACACACCACTGTGCCCAGCTAATTTTTGTATTTTTTTTGTAGAGACAGGTTTCGCCATGTTGCCCAGACTGGTCTCAAACTGCTGGACTCAAGCATTCCACCAGTCTCAGCCTCTCAAAGTGCTGGGATTACAGGCATGAGCCGCCATGCCTGGCCTTTGACATACTGATTTAATTGTTAACCTCTTTTTACTGAACTTGAACCCTCAAAGTCATCGAGTAAACAGGTGGCAGAGCCAATCATAAAACCTGGTTTTTCCCTCCTTCAATGCATTGATACTTTGATAGTCACATGCGTAAGCGAGGCCCTCAGCATTGACCACTAAAGACCAACTACTTTTTCATCAAAGTGCAAAGTGGTAATTCAGATTTCCTTTAACTGTCAAGCATCCTGGGCTACAGAGCCAAGAAGATCTCAGCAATCAAAAGGTGATAGAATTATTTCAGGTTCTGCTTTTTAGAGTTCATGGCTGTTGCTGGTGGCGCTGATGTGAGAGCAGTGTTTTAACCTTAGCACTCACCCATGGTAACCACGAAGGTGGTGGGAGGGCAGGTGGGAGGTTCCAGAGTTACTAGCATGTGGCTGAAATGCCTGCACTCAGGCTCAGGTTCACAGCGCGATGGATGCTTGTGTTTGCCTTCCTTCCTGTTTCAAGCTTCACTTGCTAGTTTGACAATCATATGTTACCTTCAGTGATTCTTTTGTTTCAGAACTGATCGTGTCCTCTAATAGCTAACTATTTTTGTATATTCTGATTATTTCTAGTAATCTTTGCTAATTTTATTCATATATGCAAAATTTGGAAAATCATCTTGCTATAGTTATGAATACTTTTTATAGATGCTGAGATTTTAAAATTGCTGGAATAGACGATAAATTTACAAGTTTACTTTTAAACGACTTATCTTTTTTCCCCTACTGTGTCAGGAACCTTAAAGGCGATGTTTCAAGGTTGGTGGGTCTCATGACTGCTTTGCTAGCTTTTCCCTGACAGGTGTCTGTCGGGAGTTTCTCTAACGCGCTTTGCAGAGTGGTGCTTTGCCTTACTGCAGGCCGCTGATTGTTTTGCTAATGCTTTTTAATCTGTGCTTTGGGAAACTGCAGATCTGAAGCTGCAACTTCTGCTTGAGGCACTAATACTTTTGCTGGTGTGGAACATCAAAATAATGCTTCTTAACACATTTTCAAGTCCAGAATTTTTATTTCACCAGACCTTAGCTTTTCAGCTGTTTGGAGAAGTATGCGTTTTTCCAGAGTGGTCATCAGTTCACTTTAGTGCTACTCAAAAGACAGCTGCTCCCAGAAAGCCCTGGAGAATAAAAACAGGGCTTCCTTATTTGGGGATTTGCTGTTAGGGTGACAAGTGTGACACTGGGCACAGCAGTCCTGTGAGACAGATCCGATGTCTTGCTGGTACTATCTGGTCAGAATTAAAGCAGCCCAGGGAAAGTTGGCCTAGAATATAAAACTTCAAATGGCTGTTCTTACATTTTCTTTTTGGTCGACATGTATTTAATGGAATTTAGGTATACCTTTTCACATCTGTCAGATTTGGATGAAATAACTCATTTTTTAAAATTGAACATTGTGTCCATGCTTTTGAAGAATTAAACTGCTTTTCCTAAAGGTGACGTGGGATTATGTGTAATGGACATGAGTATCTGTTCTCAGCTTTGCATTAAAGCATTTAGATGTTGATTGTGTGTAAGATATTTTATGTAGTGTATTAATTTTGAGTATTTTTAAGTTATTGAGGTTATGTCCTTAAGTAAATATAGATCATGTTTAAAATGTTTTATTTGGGGAAAAAAACAACGTTAGGCATTTTAGTGAAAAGAAGTTTATGATGGAATTTTCCCTTCAACATCTTCTGAAGAATGCGTTGAGTACGATATTGTGCTCTTACTTTCCAATAGGTTTTCAGTCAGTGGAGTCCGTTCAGCATTCCCTTGAACTTTACTTTTTCCTCTTGTGTTTCAGGAAACTCTTATCACTACTGTTGATTCTAGTTCCAGGTATGTGGTTGCTTTCTTTTAAAGCAGTGGTGGACGGAAATGCTCATGCATCCAGGTTGGACACGGTGCTTCCCGCACTTGCTGGGTCCCTGGGCCTGACACTGTGCTGTCTCAGCGACTTTCCACTGAAGGCCAGAGTGTTCAGAGCACTCATCCCCAAACTTTCAGGCAGCCGACTGTCAACACCATCCACATCCACAGCCATGTGATCTCGCCTGAGGGCTGCATCCACCCCAAGGAACATATAGAACAATGGCATTTCCTTCCCCCGCCACCCCCAACCTGGGCAGCAGCAGGCGACCAGTCCCACAGCTGCTTTCTGGCTTATCTGGGCACAATTCTACTTCCTTCCTTTCAATACATGTCTGTTTCTTAAACGCTAATGATTCCATTTCCCTAAGCTTGGCGTGGTTTTCCTTGGTCATTGTTATTAGTTAGCTGTAAAGTTGCAGCTGCTAATCTATGTGTAGCATGACTTGATTGTTCTGGGGACCAGATCTGGTTTTTATGGTCCAAGGGCATATTGACATTTTTGGCAGCTTCACCATACTGACTTCTGTCATAGTCACTTTTTTGGACCCAAGCTCAAAAGCAAACATATGTATTTCATCCTGTCAAACGGAACGGCCTCAGTCTGTTGGTGTTCTGGAGCATTCCTTGTCTGCAAGCAGTTGGCAGTATTTCACTTTACTCTTCATTAACAAGCCAGTTTCTATCTAAAGTGAAATTGAAAAACCCCACCAAATCCCATTAAGACGAAAGTTACACTTGTAATCCTTACGAAAGGATTATACTTATGATTCATGTGAAACACATATGTATACCTATTTATATTCTAAAGCCTACACATTAATTTCTGTTTCATAAGAAATTCAAATCTAAATTGAAGATCAGAATCTAAAGATTCAAATAGAAATTATAGCTCATCCCTCCTTTGTCCCTCCTTTCATTTGTAATCTATTATTTATAGATCAAACTTCTATGCATCAGGACTGTAAATTAGACATTTTTTTGTGTGTGAATTTAGACCTGTGGACCACACACAAAAAATAGTTTGGTCATTCTGTTTCTTCACCTTTAAATCCACTTCAGCACAGGTTGTAATGGTTAGAGTTTTCCAAAACTAAGCTTAAAGCTGTGGTGTTAATGGCAGCCTTAACAATCACAGGGTCCATACTCTTCCACTTTACAGCTGGTGGGACATTAGTTTTTTTGTTTGTTTTTGTTGGTTGTTTTTGAGACAGAGTCTTACTCTGTCGCCCAGCCTGGAATGCAGCGGCACAGTCTTGACTCATTGCAACCTCTGCCTCCCCGGTTCAAGTGATTCTCCTGCCCCAGCCTCCCAAACAGCTGGGATTACAATTAGCTCCTGCCACCACGCCCAGCTAATTTTTGTATTTTTTTGGTAGAGAGAGGGTTTCATTTTGGCCGGGCTGGTCTTGAACTCCTGACCTCAAGTAATCCATCCACCTTGGCCTCCCAAGTGCTGGGATTACAGGCCTGAGCCACCGCACCCAGCCCGGTGGGGTGTGAGTTTTCTCATAAAGCCAGCAGGACAGCGATTGCTGCTATTCCAGGGTGTCCATTGCACTCACGTCACTTTTAGCAAATCCAGGTTGTCTTTTCAGCGAAATTGGTTACAGAGTTAAGAAAAGCATGCCCTGGTAATTATCTGTTAAAAGGAGCAAAGATTTCAAGTTCCCACAGTGAACATCACGCCAACCTCCTAGCTTTTTGTCTTTCTAGTTGGTGGACCAACTGGGTGATCCCTGGCATCTCAGCAGTGGCCGTCGCCTTGATGTATCGCCTGTACATGGCGGAAGACTGAACACCTCCTCAGAAGCCAGTGCACGAAAAGTCTGCTTTGGACACAGGAGGAAAGAAGCCAATGCTAACTACTTCACTGACAGACAGAAACCTTCACTTGAAAAGATTAATTTTAATGTATCTCTTTCTCTTTCTTCCAACATTAGAAACAAAACAAAGAACTGTCCTTTCCACTCTCGAATTTTTAATTTTTCGAGTGTGCCTTTTTATTCATCTACTTTGATGTGTCTTTACTATGTAATTTACTTATTATAAGTATGATCTTTTAAAAATATATCTGGCTTTTAAAGTATGCACTGTTTGCCTGTCTGTTTGGTGTATGATTATCTTTAATGTTTAGAATCTCTGATTATTTAGAGGAATCCTTCAGTGTGTAAATCATTCAGATCCAGGGAGGCTGTGTGACTGGAGGTGGGGAAAGAGGTTTGAGTGTCTCCTTCCACCTATTGTGTGCTTTCAATATAGTTTATTTTTTCAAGGAAATTACAAAAGACCAGAAATTATAGCTTAAGAATTTCCAATATTGTTCTACTTGAAATAGATAATAAAAAGAGAAAGTAGTGACCGGGCGTGGTGGTTCACACCTGGAATCCCAGCACTTTGGGAGGCTGAGGTGGGTGGATCACTTGAGGTCAGGAGTTCAAGACCAGCCTGACCAACACGGTGAAACCCCTGTCTCTACTAAAAATACAAAATTGGCCAGGCATAGTGGCACATGCCTGATATCCCAGCTACTTGGGAAGCCAAGTTAGGAGAATTGCTTGAACCCAGGAGGCAGAGGTTGCAATGAGCCGAGATCACACCATTGCACTCCAGCCTGGGCAGCAAGAGTGAAACTCCATCTCCAAAAAGAAATAGACAAAAGAAGAAAGTAGCCTACACGGCCAATAAAAGTGACTTCTTCTCTTCACTGATTGAAAAACATCAGTGACTTAAAAACACATGGACCACGAGAGGGCATCTCAGCTAGCCATTCTCAGCTTAAGCATATCATTGCAAAGACACGCTCAGCTTTACAGGTTCTCAAGTTCTAAGAATTCCTCATTCAGAGGGGAGAATTGTTTATATACTCTTCTAAGGTAAGGCTGGTTTTCTAGTTTGTAAGGAGACTGTGGGACATTGGAATCTGATCTTTGAAGAAATTTAGCAGCTAGTGTTGAGCTGTGAGGAGTTCTGGTGTGGCTCTGTCTCCTCATTGGGGCTCTAAGGGGCTGATTCAGTCATCATACTTCCCATTTATTCTCTGCCTTATGTGATATTCTTTTAAATGTAGAAACTTAAAGGATGAATTTGTTAAACCCCAGTACCTGTGTCATTGGCTGTGACTGAGTGCGTTTGCATTGGTGTGAGCTCACAATCCACAAGGTTCTTTAGAGCACATTGGAAATAAATTGTGTTGTTCTTACAGAGTACAGCCTTTATAATCAAAGAGCCCGCACTGCGTTTGCCTTTACTCAGCGAAAGTTGACAAGCTAGTTTCTATTTCAAAATAAATTACATTTGTTAAGGGACCTGTGTAAATATGTCAGTATTTTTGGTTGTGAGTTTTAGCTATAAGTCCTCACATTTTAGTACTTTTTAAAACATTCCTCCTATATCACCCATGAAGTGAATCAGAGTGGGTTTGTCATACTTTAAATGACATTAAAGGTAAATCATTTTGAAGACGTTGGCTAATAGCAGCTGTTTATCATTAAGAATCAGAACTTGAACTTTGACATTTTTATCAATGACTCAGCAATTTGCTGCCAGGGCTGGCAATGTTTCTTGTGTTTTGGGAACAACATGTGGAGTAAAGGAGAGCGAGTTTACTTCCTATTTTTACGTTTACAGTTCGTGCAGCCAGAATCTGGAATCTCAAGAAGATATTTGACAGCTTTTTCTCTTGCTTTCCCTTCAGAGAGGTGAGACTTCACAAGGCTGCTCTTTCTTTCCATCTGCTGGTTGTGAAAGGAAAGTATCTTGGGCCCCCAAAATCACTAAGGAAAAATCAAGCTGGAAACTGCTTAGGACCAACCTGCCTCCCATTCCCTTCAGTCACCCCTCTACTCACTGGGATAGATGGATATCTGCCTCCTTTGGAGAGGCTCATCAGAAACTCCGAGCAGCCCTTTGTGTCTCACCTGTCTGTGACCTGAAAGCTGGCTCCCCACTTTCAGTCTTCCTGCCTTTACTTCAAGATGTCCCGCCTTTCCAAACCGAACCAATGTACTTCTTACTTTTGTCGATTGATGTCTCATGTGCCCCTAAAATGTATAAAACCAAGCTGTGCCCGACCACCTTGGGCACATGTTAGGACCTCCTGACATGCTTTGTCATGGACATGTCCTCGACCCTGGCAAAATAAACTTTTTTTTTTTTTTTGGTGAGATGATATCTTGCTCTGTTGCCCAGGCTGGAATGCAGTGGTGTGATCTCGGCTCACTGCAGCCTCCACCTCCCGGGTTCAAGCGATCCTCCTGCCTCAGCCTCCCCAGTAGCTGGGATTACAGACATGTGTCACAACACCTGGCTAATTTTTGTATTTTTAGTAGAGACAGAGTTTCACTATGTTGGCCAGGCTGGTCTCAAACTCCCCACCTCAAGCAATCCACCTGCCTTGGCCTCCCAAAGTGCTGGGATTACAGGCATGAGCCACTGCACCCAGCTGGGCCTAAATTGATACCTGTCTGATTTTTTTGGGTTCACATGGTTCTTAGCATCCAGTGTGCAAGGGAGTCACTGAGGTGCTCCGGCAACCTCCCTGCTCCTGGGATCACACCCCAGGTATCAAAGGCATGTGAACCAGAGCAACACCATCTTAAGTAAGAGCTGGATAATGCGAGCCTGAAACCTACTGGGCTGCGTTCCCAGACAGTTAAGGCATTCTAAGTCACAGGATGAGATAGGAGGTTGGCACAAAATACCGATCATAAAGACCTTGCTGATAAAACAGATTGCAGTAAAGGAGCAGCCAAAACCCACCAAAACCAAGATGGCCACGAGACTGACCTCTGGTCGTCCTCACTGCTACACTCCTGCCAGCACCACAACCGTTTACAAATGCCATGGCAATGTCAGATAACATATGAACTCATCTTGTGATATGGGCCCACAGAAAATCAAAATCAAATTTCTAATTTCACTGGAATATGTACATTTCTATTAGACAATGTGATTGCGAGGCAAAAGACTTTCAGAACAATATTTTTATTAGGATAAAACTGGGGAGAAGAAATAGATCTATGAGGTCAAGGAGAAAAAGGAACAACGTACAGTTTCTTTCTGCTAAGAAAGAGTGTTTCAGCGTTTTTTACAAAAGGGAAATGAGGGTAAATTGCATTGATATTTAAATTCCACTTAGTCTATTTTAAAGAGCAATATTTCAGCTTTATTTTAAAATGTCAGTATTTTAAATGTTTTATAACGATGCCCTTTGTAAATATTTAAACTCATGATGAAAATTTTAAAGGGCAACTGAAGGTGTTTTTCAAAACTCTTGTAAGGGTAATTTAAGTAGAATGTGTGAAAACCTGTGGCCCTTGGCAGAGGCTCATTCTCACTTGTCTCTCCCCACCACCTCGGGCACGTGTCCCCAGGTCCCTTCTCCATGGCTTGGCCACACTGTGAAATCAAAACGTAAGTTTCAAGCATCAGTAGTCTATGTTGAGTGAGGTTGTGCACTGCATGCTTAGTTTTGACATCAGGCTGCCTGAATGTATTTCTTTCAAAATAGTAAATAAAAAATTGCTTTTTATTTGTAGTTAGCTCGTCAGTCCAAGGCCTCCGCACATAGCCTCGATCACAGAGACATTTGTGGTTTGGAGTTGAATCTAAATTGGGAATTGTTTAATATTTTCCATGGCTTAAAGTCTTTGATTTGATTTTTTGAGACCCTCTACTGTTGACTGTTAAGTTGGAATCACTAAATCTGAAAGTATTAAAAGTAAGGCATCTTTGATACTATAAATCAGGGACAGAATGAAAAATACCTCCTCTTTCAAGAAGACATCTGTTGCACTGAAGTCTGCGGTCACTGTCGGGCAGAAAGGAAGGCTCGGGAGGCTTAGAGGCCGCGGCTGGAAACCTGAAAGGAAGGCTCGGGAGGCTTAGAGACCGCGGCTGGAAACCTGGCCCTCCTGCTTGCTGGCTGCATCGCTTTGAGTGAATGATTGTCCTTGTGGGATCTTACTTTCCGATTGATAAAATTCATGAGCAGTGCTTCCCTTAGACCTTGACTAGAGGGGCCCCTGCCCACTTGGAGGACCCCATCCCCTGGGCCAAGGATGTGCCCACCTGGAGCCTGTTCCCCTCCAACCCCTAGAACCCCGCATGCACGTCCCAGTCCTGCCTGTAGGTCCGTGGTCTCCCCAGCTCATCTTCCCGAGGGTCACCAGGCTGTAGGGGTGCATATCAGGGCTGCAAGGGTAGCCGAGGGCTTGTGGTCTTCAGGGAGGATGGACACCCTGGATGAAGAGGTGGGGTCTGCAAGTGGAGTCTCCATGAGTGCACTTTGACTCCGCATGTTGGTGGACTGGCACAGGGAAGGGAAGCGGGGAGCGGGGAGCTGACTCTTCCGATGCCACCAACATCTGGCACAGAACTTTGATGAATCTGAAAATCCTAACTTCAAATGTGGCCTTTCTGGCCATTTGTCAAGGCAGGTGGATGGGTGTATTTTAAGACTGGTCGGTCAGTGGCTGCGCGACATTAAAACACTTGGACACACGATGTGTGGTCCTCCTGCCCCACAGATGCTGAGGACAATGGCTTCTCAGCGGGTGAGGATTGAAATGACCACCCCACTGCAGGCCGGCCCATGTGTCTAACGTGTGTTTGCACTTCCCCCTCCGGACCTCTTGAACTTTGCTTTATGTAGAGATGAGGTGTTCAGTGTATAAAACTTGAGCAAAACAAAGCTGATTGCAGTAACTGGTTACCAACCACATCGACGTACAGAAGGCTGGGCTGGCTGAGTGTACAAAGCTCCCCTTTCCCTTTCCTATGAGCACTGTTGTCCACTCTGTCACCTTATCTGGAGGCACCATTTGGTTTGGCTCCACATCAGGGTGGGGAGCACTGGCATTTGGGGTCATGCAGTCATCCTGGAAGGTCAGCGTCGCTCCCTGGTCATCAGCATTGCCAAGGACAAGGGAAGAGGAATGGCAGGGCCCCTGCTCAGAACTCTGCCATCTCCTGGAAGGAGTGGACACAGAAGCCAGGAGACAATGGCGGACAATGGGAGGATGGGGGGATAGTGGGGTGATGGGGAGATAGTGTGGGATAGGCAGGTAGAGGGGGACAGGGAGACTAGTGGGGGAGGTGTAGATAGTAGAGGTTCCAAGAGACGATGGGAGGTGGGAAGACAATGGGGCATGCATTAATATTTAGTCTGATGTTCAGATGCTTAGCAGTGGCTTGGCTGGCAGAAGCCAGCAGGAAGAAGCGTGCTGAGCACTCACCACCTGCCAGGGAAGCTCAGAAGCAAGAGAAGGGCAGGAGGTTATTCAATAGGGATAGGGAGATGGTGGAGGGATGGGGAGATAGTGAGGGGATAGGGAGATAGTGGGGGGATGGGGAGATAGTGGGAGATGGGGAGATAGTGGGGGAATGGGGAGATAGTGGGAAGATGGGGAGATAGTGGGAGATGGGGAGATAGTAGGGGGATGGGGAGATAGTGGGGGAATGGGGAGATAGTGGGAAGATGGGGAAATAGTGGGGGGATGGGGAGAGAGTGGGGGGATGGGGAGATAGTGGGAGATGGGGAGATAATAGGGGGATGGGGAGATAGCGGGAAGATGGGGAAATAGTGGGGGGATGGGGAGATGGGGGATAGTGGGAAGATGGGGAGATAGTGGGGGGATGGGGAGATAGTGGGGAATGCAGAGATAGTAGGGGATGGGGAGATAGTGGGAGGATGGGGAGATAGCGGGAGGATGGGGACATGGGATGGGGACATAGTGGGGGGATGGGGAGATAGTGGGGGGATGGGGAAATAGTGGGGAGATGGGGAGATAGTGAGGAATTGAGAGATAGTGGGGGATGGGGAGATAGTGAAGGGATGGGAAGATAGCAAGGAGATGGGGAGATACTGGAGGTATGAGGAGTTAGTGGGGGGATGTGGAGATAGCAGGGGAGATGGGGAGATAGTGGGGGGATGGGGAGACAATGGGGGGGTGGGAAGACAATGGGGGCACAGATTGATGTCAGGGCTGATGCTCAGCTGCTTGGCAGAGGCGTGGCCGGCAGAGGCCAGCAGGAAGAAGCATGCTGGGCACTCAGCACCTGCCAGGGAAGCTCAAAAGCAAGAGAGAAGGGCATGGGGTTATCAAACAGGGATGGAGGTGTCTAAGGGGCTCTGTGAAGAATCACAATTTGTAATCAATCAATAATATCTGAGTAGTAAGAGATCACTAAATCATTATGTTAATCCTGAAACATAAATCACAGTCTTCCTTGTTTTTTGACCGAAATTTGAACATTTTCATCAAGATGGAAAACGCAACCCAAGTTCTGGGTGGGAAGGGGACATCTGTCAGGAAAAGGCCTTGTAAATGAAGAAATAGTGAAGCTTTCTTCTCTATTCTTCTCTCTAGTCTGGGTATCCTTCTGGTCACTCCTCCTTCCTTCTGAAGGTGATGGCACGGAGTCCAATAAGCCACGGAGTTAGACATGAACCAAAGCCTCATGAAGACCGGGAGTGTCATTTCTAGCTTGAGAGTGGTGGGTGTTCCCAGGCACGGTCTCCGTGGGCATGCAGCCAGCTCTGTGTCCGGTTGTATTTGGGATCTGTCGGGCCAGGCTGAAGTTGACCAAGGGCTTCAGGATTGGCCTAGAAACAAACAACAAGCAGAGGTGGGACAGCCGCCACGCACTGCACCATCTCCACTCCCTATAAAGAAGAAAGAAGCAAGTGAAACCAACTTGCTTTTTGAAAACCTTAGGTCTCCCGAAAAAACAATGCAAAATGTGCAATTGCAAGAATTTTACCTCTAGTCCAGATAATTTAAGAAACCATTAAAATGGCATGTTTTCATTTTTAGATTAGAAAGTTTGACTTGTTTTAATCTTCCTGTAGCTATGAGGGAATACTGTAAATAAAGGAACACTTCCAAGTTGTAGCAGAAAGAATGTGAAATTCACATGATAATTTTAAGTGACATCATATGGAAAACCTTCACCAATCTTTGAAAATTATTGTTTCATTATCTTAATATGCTATTGCTAACCTGAATTTATTTTACCATTACGATTATGGTTGCCATTTTTATAAGTCAATAGCAGTTTAAGGAGAGATCATTTGAGAATTTTCACATGGAAAATTTAACACTGGCCAGGACAGTGGCTCACGCCTATAATCCCAGAACTTTGAGAGGCCAAGGCAGGCTGATCATCTGAGGTCAAGTGTTCGAGACGAGCCTGACCAACATGATGAAAACCTATCTTTACTAAAAACACAAAAATTAGCTGGGCATGGCGGCACATGCCTATAATCCCAGCTACTTGGGAGGCTGAGGCAGGAGAATCGCTTGAACCTGGGAGTCAGAGATTACAGTGAGCCGAGGTCACGTAACTGCACTCCAGACTGGGCAACAGAATGAGATCCGTCTCAAAACAGAAGAAAAAGAAAAATTTAACTTTGTTATAAGTGATGATAGCATTACCTTCACATTTCTTTTCTTAGTTTGCCAGTTCATAAACATACAAGCAAAAATCTGTATTTGTCTTGGAAGAAAACATAGGCATAAATCTTAATGACTTTGGATTAGGCAATGGTTTCTTAGATAACAAAAGCACACACAGAAAAGATGAAATAGATAAACTGAACTTCATCACAATTAAAACTTGTTTCAAAGGACATCATCAAGTAACCTAAAATGACATAGAATGTGAGGAAATACTTGCAAATCATGTATCTGAGGGACTTGTATCTGGGATATATAAAGAACCCTTAGAACTCAACAAAACACAACTCAAAAATGGGTGAAAGGTCTGAATGGATAGTTCTCCAGATGCAAACGCATGAACAGCAGATAAGCGTGATTAGCATGCTCAGCATCATTAGTCATTAGGGAAGTACAAACCAAAAGCACAAGACACCACTTCACACCCATGGGGAGGTTATAATGGAAAAGTCAGACACTGACAAGTTTTGACAAAGCTGGAGAAATTGTAACCCTTGCACATGGCTGCTGAGAATGTAAAATGGCGCAGCCTCTGGAAAACAGTACGGCATTTCTTTAATAAGTTAAACAGAATTACCACACGACCTAACAATTCCACTGCTAGGTACGCATCTAAAAGAAGGAAAAGCAAGTGTTTAGACAAAAACTTGTTATGCGAATGCTCAGAGCATTATTTATAATACCCCAGACTGGAAACAACCCAACTGTTCATCCATGGAGGAATGGGTAAGCAGTGGAATATTATTTCACAATAAAATGTACTGTACATGTTAGAACGTGGCTGAATCTTTGAAACAATTTGCTGAAAGAAAGAAGCCATTCATAAAGGGCTACATATGGTATGATTCAATTTATCCGAAGTGTTCAGAATAGGCAACTCCACAGACACAGAAAGTGGTTACCTAGGGCTGGGAAGAAGCCTTGAGGAAACTGGGGACTGACTGATGAAGGGTGCAGTGTTCTTTTGGGATTATGGTGATGGCTGCATAACCCTAAATGTACTAAAAACCATTGAACTGTACACCTTCAATGGGTGAACGGTGTGGTATGGGAACTATATTTCAACAAAGCTGTTACAAAAAAAATTAAACATAGTCAAGGTGAACTCATTCTCTATGCCCAAGAAATTGTCCTGTCCAGCGTTTCTTCTTTCTTTTCTCTTTCTCTTCTTTCTTTTTCTTTTCTTTCTCCTTCCTTCCCTCCCTCCCTCCCTCTCTCCCTCCCTCCCTCCCTCCCTCCCTCCCTCCCTCCCTCCCTCCCTCCCTCCCTCCCTTCCTTCCTTCCTTCCTTCCTTCCTTCCTTCCTTCCTTCCTTCCTTCCTTCCTTCCTTCCTTCCTTCTTTCCTTCCTTCCTTCCTTCTTTCCTTCTTTCCTTCCTAGATGGAGTTTTGCTCTTGTTGCCCAGGCTGGAGTGCAATGGCAAGATCTGGGCTCACTGCAACCTCTACCTCCCGGGTTCAAGTGATTCTCCTGCCTCTGCCTCTGGAGTAGCTGGGATTATAAACACATGCCACCGGATCCACTTGCCTTGGCCTCCCAAAGTACTGGGATTACAGACGCGAACCACCGTGCCCGGCCTCAGCGTTTCTTATCTCAGGAGCATCCACCCAGGTCATGCCAGAAACAGGGTTTCTCCTTCACACCCCTCACCTTTAGCGTTGCTTTCTTCAATCATGGCTTGGTTAAGAGTGGCCTCCTTGAGAGGGTGAGATGTGAAGGAGGAGAGGCTTTTACTGCTTCACTATATACTTTGTTCACTTACATAATGTTGGAATTAAACATATGATTTTTGCAGCTGAAGATAAACTGATGGCTGATGTGTGGTGTGTTTCTAGATAGGCCCGTCTGTCTCCTCTCTAACCAGTGCTGTCCCCCGCTCCATGCCCAGTGCCACAGTCCTCATCTAGGCTGCAGTTGGCTGCTCTGAGTTACTGCTGCAAAAACTCACTTCCTACTCTCATCTGGATCTGTCCAGGTGATTATTTCTGTTCTGCACTGTGTTCTCGGGGCCTCATCCGATTTTTCCTGAGACAAAGGAGGCATTTGTTAACCACATAACTAAATGAATAGATGACTGGAGTCCCCCAACGGGTCTCCCACTTCTGGTCTCTATTTTCAATCTCTTGTGCCATCATCATGGGGTTATTCTTAGGAAAACACCACTCTGGTATCACTCTTGCCCCAGGCAGCTCTGAAGCACTCTACAAACCGCTCCTCAGCCTTTAGAGACAGGGGGTTTTGAGAACTGCAGAACTTCCGGGCTGTGTATATTGGAGCACAGGAACGTTCAGACTCCAACAGTTTGTCAGCTGGCAACACGCAGAGACAGATGTTACCTGACAAAGCTCATCATATTCTTAGTACACCAGATCCTGGAAGTTTGTGAAACACTCTGGAAGGTCAAGCTAGTACTTAGATCTTGGCGTGGACCCAAAAGACTGAAGGCGAGGGAGGGTGGAAGATTATCAACAGCAAACATGTGGGGAGGGCAGGGCCGGCTCATTCTCGGAGCTCAGGGAAGAACCTCAGTTCATCTTTATCTCTGCTGAGCTGCGGTATCTCCTGACTGCAGCGCTCCCGCCCCCACCCTGGGCCTGTAGACTTGGGTGCTGATGAAGTTCACGTTTGGGGCGCTACACCTGGTACCTAACAGCCTTCCCTTTTAACTAAGAATCTATTGTCTTCAGGGGCCCCCAAGTGACACCGTCCTCCTGGAAAAATGCTGTTTCAGCGTCCAAGACTTACTCCTCAGACCTAGCAATAACTAAAGAAAGCACTTTTCTCTCTCCTCTTGGCACAGGCTTCCTTACTGATTTACTCCCAGACTCGGAGTAACGCGCAGAATTCACAGATGTGATTTAGAGCAGCTAAATGTTTCTGGTTGACGTTTTCATACGTTAGAGAAAACAAAATCCTTTTAGGGAAACCACGGAATGGATTTTTGCACTTCTCCAATGGTTCTTCGTGTTTCCTTTAATATTTTTTTCAGAGTTATCTCCTGAGAATCACGCCCATTTGTGGCTGGTTCCCTATATGTTTTCAGTTCAAACTGGATTCTGTAACTTTCATTTCTGTCCTCGTGAAACTCTTCTCACCCAAGCAAACCTGTACCACGTGTCTCTCTCCCTGTGTCCGTCGACAGCTTTAAAACCCTCTTCTCTTTGGATTACGGAGGATCTAGTCTTTGTCAGTTTCCTGAGCCATGACTTTGCAAAGAAAAAACAATACAGGTCTGACGGCATTACAGCTGCATACAAAATTAATTCAGTGGTGCTCATACATTTCCTTAATTTCTTTCATGATTTCGGGTTGGCTGGCTCCTCCCTCTTTTCAGAATGTAGTAGAATGCCCTCAACTATACGGTTGGATGGTGATTAATCAAAGTCAGGTAAAGTGGAAAATTGTAATGGTTATATTTTAACTCATTTTAAGTTCATTTACCAAGAGCTTTTTAAATTTATTCTTTGAGTCTGGATGATCCTCTGATAGGAGTTCTGTAACCATGATGCATCTAAAAGGTCCCTTTCCCTAACTTTAATGTGGAACGAGAACAGAAAGAAGCTTTCAAAGCTGTCTCCGGACCGTAGAATTCCAGAGTTTTAGAATTTTTCTTCCTGGTCTGTTATAGCTGCCTTGCACAGGCCTGATTAGTCATTTTAACAATTCCTTTATCAAAGCTTTTAATAGCATCCAATGTAGTCTTTATGGGGACATCTTTCCTTTTGAACTTGTATTTTTCTTCAGGTTACATCAGATTCAATTAGTGTAATTGTAATTGCATGTAAAGCTAATATAAGGCCGGCCGCAGTGGCTCCTGCCTATAATCCCAGCACTTTGGGAGGCCGAGGCAGGCAGATCACCTGAGATCAGGAGTTTGCGATTGACTTGGCCAACACGGCAAAACCCCGTCTCCACTAAAAATACAAAAATTAGCGGGACATGGTAGCGGGCACCTGTAATCCCAGCTACTCGGGAGACTGAGGCAGGAGAATTGCTTAAACTCGGGAGGCGGAGGTTGCAGTGAGCTGAGATCGCTCCACTGCACTCCAGCCTGGGTGACCTGGCGAGACTGTCTTAAAATAAAAAATAAAGCTAATGTAAGTAGAGTGGGAACAAGTGCACTGATGAATTGGAGTTGGAGCAGAGTGTGCAGGCCGTCGAGAGGCAGGCAGCTGTGCACGTCAGTATGCGGTGGAAACTGGTTATCTGCGTTTCAGAGGACCTGGGGAGAGCTAATCTGGTGAGTAGGCTGAGCTCAATTAATGGAGCTTCTTCTAAAGTTTATACTGCTCAGTCTAAACTATTGCTTTGTTCTCCCCTATCTTGAGCTCACATTATAAATTTCCATTTATTATTCTCGGTTCTCTGTGTATTTTCTCAGAAACAACTGCCATTTTCTGAATAGGAGTTACCTGTCTCAGTGAGAGAAACCCAAAGCGAAGGTCTTTCTAGTAGCTTCTGGCTCAGCTGAGTAACAATGAGGCTTAAGTGAGTGGCACCTGAAATTCAGAGGAGCTGATCTCCACTTCAAAAAGCATCTCCAGGGGTCCTCAGACCTCCAAAAATTACATAAAGCATTCTGTTCATACGTGCATCTTTCTGAGAAGAAATAACTTTTCCAAAATCCTTAAGGGGTCCGCGATCCCCTAAAGATCAAGAATTGCTGCTTACACGTGGCTCTATCCACTCAGGGGAGGAAAAGTACTTGGTGATCTCAGCGAATGATGTCTTTAACTGCTAAGCTGCTTTTTCCGACTGAAAGAAGCCCTTGAGAAGAGTGTATTAAGCATGAAAGAAAAAAACCACTACTCTGCAGTTTACTGATATCAGCTGTTCCTAATATCACCCCCGACCCATGCATGGAGCAGTACCATGTGCCAAGAGCCATTCTTGACCTGGGGCTACAGCCCTGAACAAGAGCCCACCATCCCGGCCCTTGGGAGCTGCGTTCCATGGGGACACCAGCAAACCACAGGTGAGTAAAGAGACACTCGAGGAACGCCAGTCAGTGAAAAAGTGTTATGGAAAGTAAAGTGGCGCGTCCTGTAAGGCATGTGATTTTAATTAGGGTGATCAGGCGCTCCTCTGTGAACTGGGAACATCTGCGCGGCAACCTGCACGAAGTGTAGGAATGAGCTAGAAAATATTTGCTGAAAGCATTCCCGAGAGAGGGAGTAAGTGTGCAAAGGCTCTGAGGCAGCTGTGTGCCTGGCAGATTTGAAGAACAAGGAGGCCAGCATGGCTGCAACAGACAGGATCTGATTTACATTTGGAGCGATGCATTGGAGACTCTAGACCTCGGGTGGCCAAGAGCAGGTGCAGGGAGGCCTCTGGGCCTCCTCAAATACATGCATTTATTGATGGGCTTAGGAAGGCCACTTAGGATGGCCACTTCCTAAGCCTATCAAAATGCCTGTATTTATAAAAAAGCTTGTTTTTCAGGCATTTAAATTCTTTAAATGGAATTTTCATTACAAAATTATGACATATATATTTCTTTAAAAAAGACAACATACACATCAGAAATGTACGAAAATAAATTTAAAGCCTAACAATCGCTTTAAAAATAATTACAATAGCATTTTATTTTATTTCATATTTTTAATTGTTTTAATAGCTTTTGGGGTACAGGTGGTTTTTGGTTATACGGATAAGATCTTTAGTGGTAATTTCTGAGATTTTGGTGTACCTGTCACCCAAACAGTGTACACCATACCCAGTGTGTAGTCTTTTATCCCTCACCCGCCTCCCACCCTTCCCCTGGAGTCTCCAAAGTCCATTCTATCATTCTTATGCCTTTGCATCCTCATAGCTTAGCTCCCACTTGTAAGTGAGACTATACAATGTTTGTTTTTCCGTTCCTGAGTTACTTCACTTAGAATAAGGGCTGCCAGCTCTGTTCAAGGAGCTGCAAAGGACATAGTTGTATTCCATTTTATGGCTGAGCAGTATTCCATGGTGTATATGTACCACATTTCTTTATCCACTCATGGTTGATGGGCACTTAGTTTGGTTTCATATCTTTGCAATTGCGAATTGTGCTGCAATAAACATGCATGTTCAAGTATCTTTTTCACATAATGACTTCTTTTCCACTGGGTAGATACCGAGTAGTGGGACTGCTGGATCAAACAGTAGTTCTACTTGTAGTTCTTCAAGGAATCTCCATACTGTTTTCCACAGTTGTTGTGCTGGTTTACATTTCCACCAGTGGTGTAACAGTGTTCCCTTTTCACCACATCCATGCCAGCATCTATTATTTTTTGACTTTTTGATTGTGGCCATTCTAACAGGAGTAAGGTGGTATTTCATTGTGTTCCTAGTTTGCAATTTTCGGATGATTAACGATTTTGAACATTTTTTTGTATGTTTGTTGGATGTCTGTATATCTTCTTTTGAGAGTTGTCTATTCATGTCCTTTGCCCATTTTTGGTGGGGTTATTTGTTTTTTTCTTGCTGATTTGTTTGAATTCCTTATAGATTCTGGATATTAGTCCTTTGTTGGATGCATGGTTTGCAAATATTTTCTCCCATTCTGCGGGTTGTCTGTCTACTCTGCTGATTCTTTCTTTGGATGTGCAGAGGTCCCATTTATTTGTTTTTGTTTTGGGGCAACTAGCATTTTAATCTATATCCTTTCAGAATTATTTATCATGTTCCTTTATAAAGATGGAAAGGTTTACAACAAGTGCCATAAGAACAAAATAGGAAGTGACCAGGCCCTGTGGAAGGACATGGAATAGCACCAGGAGGCTGGCTGGCTCCAAGACCACTGTGTGGGCACATGCTTGGCCTCTGCAGCATGGGCACAAACACCCTTATACAGTGTCCATTCAAAGACTAGCCTCATCAGCAGGAGGTTAGGTCCTTTTGTCCCTGAAAGAGTCCTCATTGAAGAAATATAGTCCCGAGAGGCTCACTAAGTTTAAATGCTTGTTCAGTTTACACCCATCTCTGTACTAGGAGTGGAAAGTAGGCATCTCTCTCTCTCTCTCTCTCTCTTTTTTTTTTTTTTTTTTTTTTGGCCACTGAATATCCATTTCCCTTCTGGTAAGAGCACCCAGATTGAACTCTGGGGTGACTGGCTTCCCTCGTTCTCAGCTATGAGACATGGGTGGGATTGACCCCTCACCTAACTCCAGGCTGAGTTAGGATTCACTTCAACTGAAAGAACATCCCATCTCCTGGCCTAATAGGAAATGATTCCACTCTATCAGAACCAAGGAGGCAGAAGCGATTTCATCAATGTTCCTTGGAAAGTGGATCTGCTTTCCGCTGTGTGTGTGTGCTCAGGAGAGATTGCTTTCCTCCCCTGGTGGGGGGATGTGAAGGCACATGTCTGGCACTGCCACAGCCATGTTGACATCGTCAAGTATCTTGGGTCCTTCTGGGGTAGGGACTCATAGAGATTGATGCTGAGCCTGTCAACATGGAAGGTGGATTAGAAAGACTGGGAAACTCTGAGTCCTTGGAGATGCTGTCTGAGCTGCTGGATCATGCCTCTCTTTAGGCCACACCTATAGTGGACCTCTAATAAGAAGGTGTAAAGCATGGGATATTGCTGATCATTTGGCAAGTGCTGACTTACAAGAATAGAAACCTCTTTTGGTTAAACCTGGAAATTGAAACTCATAAATTCCCCTGATTTTCTAAGACAATTTTAGGTGGGTGAGTTTTTCATCACCTCAAAGACTTCCAGAAAATACAATACAGAACTTAGAATCCTGACCCTGGGGAAGGAGTGGTGCACCACTAGGTCTTGGGAGCTGATCACTCCAGAATCTGTCTGCAGATTCTCACTCCTCGCCTCCTCCTGCTGCAAAGCTCAGCTGATGCAGAGCAATGCCAAAGTTTGCTGCCACTGCTCGTTCCTATGGCCCTGCCTGAGGGGTCAGATTAACTGGCCTCAGGTTTCCATCAGAACTGGTTCTGACAGTCCCCAGGGATCCCACTCCAGCCTGAATGAATTATAAATTCTGAGCAAAATCCAGCTCAGATCAGCAAATGGTAGTGGGTTAGCTCCAGCTTAGATCAGCAAATGGAAGTGGGTTAGCCCTCAGAGCCCCATTTCAAGTGGGATATGACAGTAGCCTCAGCTATCAGCTGATCCAACGTGGACATTCCCTCGCCTTAAACATCAGCATGGCCTACCATGGATGTCTTCCCATACATTTGTTAGAGAATAGATTGAATGGACCTCAAGTTGAACTCTGGGGTGACTGGCTTCCCTCGTTCTCAGCTATGAGACATGGGTGGGATTGACCCCTCACCTAACTCCAGGCTGAGTTAGGATTCACTTCAACTGAAAGAACATCCCGTCTCCTGGCCTAGTAGGAAATGATTCCACTCTATCAGAACCAAGGAGGCAGAAGCGATTTCACCAATGTTCCTTGGAAAGTGGATCTGCTTTCCGCTGTGTATGTGTGCTCAGGAGAGATTGCTTTTGAATTTTTTGAAAACCGTAAGTTAGTGTTTGGAAGTGGCCGGCAAGGATTTGGCTATGGTGAGGTAAGTCAGACCAGTGCCAAGTTCATAGGCTGAAGGGAGCTTTTCTAGGTTGGAATGCACAAGATATAAACCGTTGATTTTCTGCTCACGTTTGCTCAGCTGGTTTCTTTTTCACTAAAGCAACTACAGCCTGAACTTGAAGCCATAATTTATTTTCTTTCCGTTTTTTGAGATGGAGTCTGGCTCTGTCACCCAGGCTGGAGTGTACTGGCACCATCTCGGCCCACTGCAACCTCCGCCTCCCCAGTTCAAGAGATTCTCCTACCTCAGCCTCCTGAGTAGCTGGGTTTACCAGCATGTGCCACAACACCGAGTTCATTTTGTATTTTTAGTAGAGACAGGGTTTCACCGTGTTGGCCAGGCTGGTCTAGAACTCCTGACCTCTAGTGGTCTGCCTGCCTCGGCCTCCCTTGACTTATAGGTGTAAGCCGTTGTGCCTGGCCTTGAAGTCATAATTAAGTAGTATTAACACATCATGTTTCATCAGGTGTAGGCTTTTGCTTTTTGTGGAGGAGTCATATCAGAGTTTGCATACAAACTCCTCCTGTGTGTAATGTATCTTCGGTGGCATTCATATTGACTGAAAGTCTCTGACATGTCATCGTATAGCTAGCGTGACTTCCCCAGTCAGACGGACTTCCTGTATGCTTGTGTCTTCACCTTGCCAGCCCCTGCTGGAACAGGCACTAATCCCTATGCTGAACAAGGACTGGCTTCATAGGCCATCAGAGGAGAAACTCTGGCTTTTCTCAGTCTGACAAAAGTCAGCGGAGGCCTCCACACATTTCTCATTTCCCTAATCGTTGAATGATAACTTCAGCGCAACAATATGGTGCAGAACGTTGCTGACAAATGCTCAGAGCCCAGGCCTCTCAAAGCAAAGGACCTCACACGGTTCCACTCTCAAGGCAGGAAACTGAGTTCAGCTCTGTTTATTAGTTAAATATTGTCACCTTCTGGTCCTCCCGCTGGTTTGTCTGTTCCAAACGCTGACCCCAGAGAAAAGTTCACCTGCTCTTTCCTGAGCCAAAACATATAAAGAACAGCCTCACTTGTTGATATGTACCCTGTTACAAAATTACTTTCATTGCAAGGGCCAGAGTTCAAGGAGCGATTAAAGTTGATGCTCCTTTTTTCTCAAAGGTGAAACATAAAGAGTTGCACGGGATTTTACTGTGAGAGTCAGATTGTGAGAAGTCCCTAACATTTGCCTTTCTGAGGTGGATATTGGGTTCCCCACAACTGTGACTGTTTGATATTCAGGTGAAGAAGTTATTCTCATTGTAACCTCTTCCCGTTGGAGATTAAAGGTTGAATGAACACTTTGTTTAGCACTGATTTTGATTCGTGTGTGGGTGTGAAAGGAAGATGATTTGTTTATGATCTGTTTAACGCCACGTGACCCCGCTGTGCACCTGCCTTTAAGAGCCATCCTTAAGTATAGCCAAAGGATTATATAATGGGCAAGATATATGTAATGATTTTGCACATGTTGCCACAGAAATATTTACTATGATTTCCTGTGACATAAAGCTTTCATATGTTACCATCAGGAAAGAATTGACTAAGCTTCTTCTGGGGGGATATGTGCTAGAAAGCCCTTCTGGAAACCATTCCTCGAAATCACGCAAGCTGGAATGGCAACCCAGAACCTACTGCTTAACAACCATCAGTCACCAGTAAAATAAAACACACAATACTAAAAGAGCTAATAAATAACAAGGCTGCATGCCAAATGGATTCGGTTAGATATCTGAGGAGCTGAGGTGAGGCAGACCCACACCGTCATCAACCTTCTCTGGAAAGTCCAGAACAGAGCCCAAGAGAAGCATCTGCTGATACCGTATTCACTGATCTGGACACCGTGTAGTTAAGTGGCAATGATTCTAGCCCACTGTTTATACTGGGCCAGAATTAGGGGGGATATTTCTTACAGCAGAACTGCAGCTGGTTGTCCTTTCCATTGCATCTGTTTAAAACCCACTGAATGGGCATATTGGGGGTGCCAGGGAAGTGACTAGGAAAGAATCAGGTGGTGATAAGCGGGCATATGGTGTAGTTTCTGGTAGGCAATACTTTTCTCTTCCTCTTAAATATAAACTATAAGCGTTGTGATGAGAAAGGACCCTCATTATGGATTTTATGTATTAAATACTAATAGTTTGTTATAATTTATTAGATGGCCAATGTTTAAATTAAAAACTCTTTAAATAAATGTTGGCTCATGCCTGTAATCCCAGCACTTTGGGAGGCCGAGGCGGGTGGATCATGAGGTCAAGAGATCGAGACCATCCTGGTCAACATGGTGAAACCCCGTCTCTACTAAAAATACAAAAAATTAGCTGGGCATGGTGGCGCGTGCCTGTAATCCCAGCTACTCAGGAGGCTGAGGCAGGAGAATTGCCTGGACCCAGGAGGCGGAGGTTGTGGTGAGCCGAGATCGTGCCATTGCACTCCAGCCTGGGTAACAAGAGCGAAACTCCATCTCATAAATAAATAAATAAATAAATAAATAAATAAATAATAATGTATTAGTTTGCTGGGACTGCTGTAATATAGTAGCACAATCTGGGTGGCTTAAGCAATAGAGATTTATTTTCTCACGCGTCTGGAGGGAGCTGGCTGGGATCAAGGTGCAGTCAGTGTTGTTTCCCTCTGAGGGCAATGAGGGAGCAGTGCTCCAGGCCTCTCTCCCAGTGTTTGGGGGTTGCTGGTGATCCGTGGTGTTCCGTGGCTCGTAGCAGCACCCCGATCTCTGCCTTCATCTACACAGGCATTCCTGTGTCCAAATGCCCCTTTTTATGTTTTATTTATTTTTTTTGAGACAGAGTTTTGCTTTCGTTGCCCAGGCCAGAGTGCAGTGGGATGATCTCACCTCACTGTAACTTCTGCCCCCGGGTTCAAGAGATTCTCCCACCTCAGCCTCCCAAGTAGCTGGGATTATAGGTGCCTGCCACCATGCCCAGCTAATGTTTGTATCTTTAGTAGAGACAGAGTTTCACCATGTTGGCCAGACTGGTCTGGACCTCCTGACCTCAAATGATCCCCTGGCCTCGGCCTCCCAAAATGCTAGGATTATACTGTGAGCCAGCAAACCTGCTGACTCGTTTTTATAGGGACACCAGCTCTACTGAATTAGGGACTGCCCTGCTCCAGTGTGACTTCATCTTAACTAAGAACATCGTCAAGGACCCCGTTTCTTTTTTTTGAGACAGGGTTTCACTCTGTCACCCAGGCTGGAGTGCAGTGGCATAACAGCTCACTGCAGCCTTGACCTCCCAAGCTCAAGTGATCCTCCTGCCTCAGCCTCCCAAGTAGATGATTACAATCATGTTCCATCATACCCAGCTAATAACTGGCTAATTTTTGGATTTTTTAATAGAAACAGTGTCTCATGATGTTGCCCAGGCTGGTTTTGAACTCTAGGGCTTATGTGATCCTTTCGCCTTGGCCTCCCACAGCGCTGGGATTACATACTTAAGTACCTGCGCCTGGCTGAGGACCCTGTTTCTAAATCAGGCCACCTTCTGAGATACTGAGGGTTAGGACTTCAACATATTAATTGATTGGGACACAGTTCAAGCTGTAACAATAAGTAAACCTAATATTGGACCAGATATTCAGGGGCAATGTGTCCTAGGCCCATTTTTAAATTAATTGTTTAAAGCAGAAAGGCGCTGCACCCGAAACTGGTTCTACCACTCATAGAGGGGAAGCAAAGCAATGAGAAGGAAACATGCCCACGTCCAGCCTGTGGCTTCTGTTCTGGCAAAGTGGCATCTTGACGACAATCTGAATCTGCTCACTGTGGAGGGTCAGAGGGTGCAGCTAACAGCCGCCCTCATCCTGGTTGCCTTGGAGGACACAGGATGAAGTTGCTCAATGGCAGGGCACTCTGGGGCCCCCAACTTGTTTTTTGCAAAGTTGTCCTCACAAAAAATCCCCCAGGAAAACAGAGAGGGAGCAGGAATCAAGGTAAAGTGAGTGAAAGGTGGCCTCAGCAGCCATGCAAGAGTGGGTGCCCTGTTCTACAGGTTGAAGAGCACTAAAACTTGGCAGAATGACACCAGAACACCCCACACCTCTATACTGTTAAACCTTTCACCATGGTTCAGGCCAGAGGTGGCTTCACCCTGCTTTGCTGTTCCTTCTAAGTTGAAAACCCTATACCTACTTGGCAGTCCCCATGCAGGTGACTCAGCAGCTAGCTGGGTGTAGAGCATTGCCAGAAATGTACCATGTGGCTAACAGGCAGAATCAATCTAGGCCTGTGGGAGGCACTTTCTCTGTGCAGGTGGGCGTGTAGGCTGGGGTTAAGCAGCTCCTATCCTTGGGGTCACTAGTTGCCACCTGAATGCAGATTTTCAGTCTCTCATTGGGGGAAGGAATATTTGCAATGGATGAAATGTTACGTATTTTTGCCTGTATTGAGTTTGTGACAGGCAAAGAATTAAAAATGACAGCTCTAGGATGGGTGTGGTGGCTCACACTTGTAATCCCAGCGTTTTGGGAGGCTAAGGTGGGAGGATCACTTGAACCCAGGAGTTGGAGACTAACCTGGGCAACACAGCAAGACCCTATCTCTACAAAAGATTCAAAAATTAGCCCTATGTGGTGGTGCATGACTGTAGTCCCAGATACTCAAGTGACTGAAGCGGGAGGATTGCTTGAGCCCAGGAGTTCAAGGCTGCAGTGAGCCATGATTGCACTACTGCTCTCCAGCCTGTCTCTAAAAAGAGAGAAAAACATTACAACTCTCTACAATTAGTGCTCACTTCCCCAGTGATGGGGTGAGCTTTCTAACAATTTAAAGAGAAACTCATCAAAAATCCTTTTCATTTCAATATTTTTATGGTTTTTTTTTTTTTCTTGAGACGGTCTTGCTCTGTCACCCAGGCTGGAGTGCAGTGACATGATCTTGGCTCACTGCAACCTCTGCCTCTTGGGTTCAAGCGATTCTCCTGCCTCAGCCTCCCAAGTAGCTGGTATTACAGGCATGCGCCACCACACTTAGCTAATTTTTTGTATTTTTGGTAAAGATGGGATTTCACCATGTTGGTAAAGCTGGTCTTGAATTCCTGACCTCAGGTGATTAACCTCCTCCCCTTCCAAAATGCTGGGATTATAGGTGTGAGCCACCACGCCCAGCTGGCTTCTAACTTTTTAAAAATGTGCAGCATTTGGAGGAGACTCTTCCACTACAATCTATGAGAAGCCTGTAAGTCACAGGTGCTGAATGCAAGGTGAACCCCATTCAGACGCTGTGCAAAGCCTAGCTGGGGAAGTCACATGCGTCTGTGTGTGAGGAGTCAGGCATGGCTGGCGGAAGGCATCTGGCCGTGACTGTGTTCTTGCTATTATTTATCTGTGTGCTGGTTATTTATTTGCTTCTAATTCCTACACTGTAATTCAGACCTTTGATACAACAGTTGGTCACACTTTGTCACTAACTCTAGTTCAGAGTGAGTCCAATATTTTGGGTGGGGTAATAGGCCGGGAAATGTCTGCATGCATGCTCATTTTTCATGCATTTGGGGCAATTGCTATGTGGGTTAATGTGCTTCTGCGCCCCAATGTATTCAGAAAGGTCTCCCCTTTCTAACATCCTTTATGTGCACTCAGGGCCAACCACCTTCTCTATGTCCTCATACACAGGGAGTATTAGTAGAGTCTTCTAGACCTTCTTATTTCAGGCACGTCCCCTTTCACAGACATCTTACACACACTGGCTAATGATCTCACCTTGGCTGTGAATGCCACGAGTCTGTCCTTTGGTTGTTGCTCCCATAGCTATCTAGCAGAGCAGAGTTTAAATCCACAGTTAGCTCCATGGGCACCTGATGGAGGCAGAGTTTAAATCCACAGTTGACTCCACAGGTACCTGATGCAGGTGCTTAGTTCTACCAAGGCTCTCATGCACTGGTCTTCAGTTCACACAACACATGACTGCCTCTCTGCTACCTGTGACTCACCTGCAGCTGGGCTGAATGAGGTTGCTCTCCTGTTCACCCGCTCTGCCCATGAGCAGGAACAGTGTCCCTGCTGAGCCTGTCTCTAGTGTGTACTCACCACCTCAGTGTACCCCAAAAAGCCTGGCAGGAACTGGGGGAGCAGACATTTCCCCAGGGAACACATCCCCTGCAGATCGGGTTCCAACCATCCCTGTGTGCCTGTGTGGGGTGGACCCAAGGTGGGTAACAAGCCCTGCCATGTTCTGAGCACTACGTGCCAATTAAGCATCATTCATTCATCATGTCAATCTGACAGCAGCCCTGTCAGGCTCCTGTGTTTGCCTCATTGTTACTGATAAGCAAATGGAACCTCCAAAGAGGGAAGTAATTTGCTGAAGATTACTCAGCAGGACATGTTCGCGTGTTGGCCCAGGTGTCTCTGATTCTTACCTCTTCACTCTTGTCACCTTGCTGCTGCTGCTGCTGCTACTTTTTCTTCTTCTTCTTTTTTTTTTTAAGAGACAGGATCTCATTATCTTGCCCAGCCTGGAGTGCATTGGCTATTCATAGGCGCAATCACACTACTGATCAGCATGGGAGTTTTGACCTGCTCCGTTTCTGACCTGGGCCAATTCATCCCTCCTTAGGCAACCTGTGGTCCCCTGCTCCCGGGAGGTCACCATGTTGATGCTGAACATAGTGCAGATGCCCAGCTGCATAGCCCACTCAGCCCAGGACTCCCACTGAGCCCACTCTCAGGGCTCAGTTGGTCCTCCCGCTGCAGCCTCCTAGTAGCTGGTACTATAGGGATGCACCCCCATGTCCGGCCTCCTTGCTTCTAAAAGGTACAGGTTTCAGGATGCATGGCTTTGCTTTCTGCATTTTTTTCCCCCTCCAGCACCAAGCAGCTTTATACTTTCTCCTTGACCACCTCTCCTAGAGCCTTTTGAACCTGGCAAGTAGGAAGGGATCTCAGATGTTCACACCATGCAGGTGTAGACAGCTTAATACTGACATGCTGCTTTCCACAAGGGTGGCATCATACAACACATCAAGACATTGGTAGCCTGTAGAATTGCATACATAAATCTGGACAGACATAAGCATTACTGTAAGTGGAGAGAGAGATCAACAGCCTAAACTTTATTTGGAGCTACAGCTGCATGCTTAAGTCATATTGAGCTCGCTTATGAAAGGGGGATGTTATGGGTGAAATTACATCTCCGTTGAAGTCCTAACCCCTAGTACCCGGCATTGTGACCTTACTTGGAGCTAGGGTCACTGCAGGTGAAAAGAGTTAAGATGAGGTCATACTGGGGCAGGGTGGGCCCCTTATCCAATACAAATGGTGCCCTTGTGAGAAGACAGAGACACACAGAGAATTGCAAATGACACGGAAGGCAGGAATTGGAGTGACCTGCAAGCTGAGGAATGCCGAGGATTGACCACAGATGCTGGAAGCCAGAAAGCAAGAAGGATCTTTCCCTACAGGCATCAGAGGCAGCGCAGCCCCGTGACACCTGGATTTCAGACTTCTGACCTCTGAACTGGAGGAACCCATGACTGTGGTTTCAAGCCTCCCGGTTTGTGCTGTTTTGTTATGGCAGCCCGAGGACATGAACCCAGGAAAGAAATGGGTGTGTCCTCTTTTGGGCAGCTGCTCAGGGAGGGTGGGAGTCATCGTGTGTGGCCACTGGGTCTTCAGCCACGCTGTGCCTGTACTTGTGGATCCTGGCCTCGTACCATATCCAGATACTGAAAACAAGATTAAGGTAAAGGCGTAAATTACATAAAAATGAACACAAAAGGCCAGGCACGGTGGCTCAAGCCTGTTATCCCAGCACTTTGGGAGGCCGAGGCGGGTGGATCACGAGGTCAAGAGATCGAGACCATCCTGGTCAACATGGTGAAACCCCGTCTCTACTAAAAATACAAAAAATTAGCTGGGCATGGTGGCGGGAGCCCGTAATCCCAGCTACTCAGGAGGCTGAGGCAGGAGAATTGCCTGAACCCAGGAGGCGGAGGTTGCGGTGAGCTGAGATTGTGCCATTGCACTCCAGCCTGGGTAACAAGAGCGAAACTCCGTCTCAAAACAAAAAACAAAACAAAAAAACACAAAAAGACAAGTGGTTTTACGATGTGTTCTGTTTTGTTTGAAAGCCTGTATGGTAAGATAAGGAGCTTTCTTTCCTTGATAAGAATGATTCCAGCACGGATACTTCTTGCTAATGTGAGCCACATCAGAGAGAACGATGACCAGACTGAATGCTGGCGACGGCCCACCCTGGAAGCCTGTGGAAAGCCTAACGTTCTTCCAGAGGCTTCGCAGGGAGGACTTGGATCTTGTAACTAGTGTGCACTAGCCCATAGGTGCCCAGCCATCAGCTACCCACTTTCTTTCAGCTGCCCCTGTGCATGGTTCCTAGACGCTATTCCTGGGTCAGGGTGCATTCTGCCTCTCCCCTCCCTTTGCAGCCATTCCCAGGGATTTTTATCACCCTGCTCCTTGTCACCACATCACCCACCAGGTTCGCCATTCATTTATTTATTTATCCTGGTTTGCCACTGGCCGTTTTTTCCTGACGTAAACGTCCCTTCTGTATGAAGAGCTACTTGACAACCAGCCACATCGAGGCTGTGGGAAATTTGACAAGGCCCCCCAGCTTCTTCAACAGATAAAGGGCTCTACATAAAGGGGAAACTACTACGGGTTGAAATACTCGAGCTGTGTTTCCATCTAGTATTGTCATATGCTTTGTTTGTTTAGATCTCAATTTAAACAAAGTATAAAAAGACATTTTTTGAGATAACTGAAGAACATTAAGCATGGGCTGGACACTACAAACTAAAAATAAAATCCCAACTCCCCCGACTGAGTGGGCCCCTCTTGGCCAAGGGGACCCCAGAAAACACTTTAAAACGTAGTTCCCAGCCATGACTACGGGGTGAGGCAGCGCGCCTTCTTACACCCCTTTCTTTTGCAGTTTAGACACAATAGCCAATCAGCATTAATGCTAAAATAGAGATCAGAAAGACTGATGAGACACACCATGCAGTAAGATGCTAAATTAGAAACAGGACCTAAGGCCCTGCCAGCAAAGGTTAAGTCTCGCTCCTTGTGCTTAAAGAATAAACTATGTTCTCACTGCCCCAAGGATGTTCTTTTTCTCGGCAGCCAAACAAACTCCGACCTTGAGATAAGCAGTGTTAAGAGCCTTGCACCAGATGCTGACTAACGGCCCCTGTTCTGTCAGTCACAGCTCCAGCGCTGGTTGGACAAGAGACTGATTTCAGTAACTTTCTCCTGATAAGAGACTCCTGACCAGGGACGGGCTCTGGCCATTCACAGAGCCTGTACACCAGAGCCCCTCTGTGTCCTCAACAGCCCTTTTCACACATAGGGCATAATTGTAATGAATTTAAATGTTACATCTCCACCCCAAAGTGAACGTGGTCCTATGTTGCATGCGTGTTTGTTACATATGCATGTGTCAGGATCGCGTTCATGAGCGTTCATAGCTCCTTCTGTATCCTGCTGAAATTTGTGTCCAGTTAACCCTTAACGTAAAGCTCCTACCCCAGCCCTTCCTTCTGGAAGTGCCTGTCTCTGGTCTTGGCTAGAGGCATCTTCCCAGCCTGAAGAATGGCCGCCTTGCAGGCTTTATAAAAAAATAAAATTTTTCCTTTTCCAAATGTATATATTATAGGTTTTCTTTAAAAGTTAACAGTACTATAATTAGATAATTATATTAGATAATTAGACTATTTAAATTTTGTGGGCTATGATAATGGTATTGTCCTTAATGTTTGATGCAAATAGATGTGTGTTTACAATTTTCATTAACATTTTCTTCCAGAAAGCATGGGTCAGGGATGGGTTGGTAGATGAAATAAGAACAGCAGGTGAGGCCACACATTCTCCCATGTTCTTCCATGATGTAAATTGTTCACGATAAAATGTTTTTTAAAAAAGAGCAGACTGGGCGCGGTGGCTCACGCCTGTAATCCCAGCACTTTGGGAGGTCAAGGCAGGTGGATCACGAGGTCAGGAGTTCGAGACCAGCCTGACCAACATAGTGAAATCCTATCCCTACTAAAAATACAAAAATTAGCCAGGGATAGTGGCAGGCACCTAAAGTCCCAGCTACTTGGGGGGCTGAGGCAGGAGAATTGCTTGAACCCGGGAGGCAGAGGTCATGGTCAGGTGAGATCATGCCACTGTACTCCATCCTGGGTGACAGAGTGAGACACCATCTCAACAAAACAAAACAAAACAAAAAACCTGACTATGTGCTCTTTGGTGCCAGGGCAGCTCCAGATTCATGCCTGGGGATACACGTGGGGCATGGGGCATCCTGGGGTGTCACTGAATTCATTTAATTGTCACAACAGCAAATGGAGAATTCACTAGTGGACCCCGATTCCACTAGTGTCCCAGAAAGTACACTGCTCTGTTTTCTAGTTAAAGCAACCTGGTGGCTTGTTGTCTAAAACCATGACAAAGATGAAAAGCCAGCGAGCAGAGCTGGGGAGCAGTCCTTGAAGCCTCTGTCCTGAGTGGAGCCCATCTCAGCGGCTGCCTCCATGGAGGGCGAGAGCATCAGCACCTGTGCCGGTGACCCTGGGCCTGTATCGCAGGTCCTGGTCGACTTTCTTCTCTCATCCCAACCTCCAGGACTCTGTTTCCAAGAGAGAACATTCTCTTGCTTCATAGTGCTGGTTCAGACAAAAGGGCCCCTTGGTAAGGACATCTCAATGAAATGCAGTTCTTCACTCAAGCATTAGAGCAATTGTTGAGCACGACGTCCCCTGAACAGGCCTAGAAGTAAACGCCCCTCAGCAGCTGTGAGCACACCAAGTGCCCGTACCTCAGCCGCTAGTGCTATGCCCCACTCACAGGAGCCAGGGGGCCTCAGAGAATGGCTGATTTTAGGGCTAGGACAGGATAGATACGGTATGAGTATGGAGTCTCTTATGCCACAGAATAAGGAGTGAGATAAAAAAGTTGGGTCCTATAAGACAGATATGTTGGTGGCCGGGGGACAACTTGAAGGTCTCCCATTGACGGAGTCGGGGACAATTTGAGCACTCAAACAATGAAGTCCAGCAGTGCCTGAGAAGCCCTGCAAAAATAGGAATCCTCGGGTCCACAACGGTAATAAAAGGAAAAATAAAGCAGAGAGAGAGGAGGGCTCTTGCGCCTAGGAGTGGCAGATGCGGATGGCAAATGTGGAGCGGTGTGGGAAATGGAAGACCATCTCCATCATCATTTTCATCATCATGGTAAGACTGGTTCAGGCAGCAATGTGGGCAGATGCTAAGTCTAAGGTGGGGGTTCTGTGAGGATCAGGACATGTGCATGGTCTGCCGGTGTCTCCCCATAGACTGCTTTCTCACTGCAAGGGAACAGGCAGTGTGCAGAGGAGGAAGCCTTGACTTGTGCTATGAGTAAGCATCACCAAGGAGGGACGATGGATGGCGAACACCTCCAGGTAGGATGCCCCAGAAAGATGCCCCACCACTTATGTTATTCGCTGGCAAGAAATGCATCAGACAAACTCCAAATGAAAAAAAAACCTATTTAAAATGGGAGGAGGACGCTGTTCTTCAGAATTGGAATGTCATACAAGATAAAGGCTGTGCGAATGTCTCAGACTAAAGAGACATGAAAATGGGTGCAGGGCCAGATCCGGGGTAGTGTCCTGCCCTGGAGGAAGAGATGCTATAGAGAACATCACGTTGCAATTGAATGCTTGCATTCTGAACCCCATGAGGGTGGCATCGTCTGACTCGTTTAGGTTTCCATCAGCAGGATCCAGCACGTGCCTATCACATGGTATGCATTCAAACATTTGTTGAATGACTAAATTAATTATTCTAAAGTAAGATTTGAAATGTGTAGAATAACCTTTCACCAAGGTTCCAAGTCCTTCATAGAAACAAGGGAAGATGGATCTTTGATATTTGAGATGTGCTTTCTAATGGGAAAACTCATGCCCTAAAGAAGAGATCTTCATTAGCTTTTCTTCCTGGGCTTAACAGGACTTCCCTATCTGGAGCCAATAAAAGCCTATAATTAAAAAAAGAAAAAAACCTGGGAGAAACCTCACATCTGTACCTTCCTTTTGCTTTTCTAAATATTTCCATAAATCATTTAACTTCCCTGAGTCTTGCTCTCTGAATGAAGTGGAGTCCTACTTACATTCTTACCGTAGAAAACATGAGAATAATCAAACAGCGTTTTGGAATACATTTTCAGAAGAAAAAGATTTACTGCTGTTTTGATTCTCTAGAAATTGAGAGGCCACTTCTTTAAACTGTTTACTTATGAGTGAGTTTGCTACTCGAGAGAGAACAGACAAAATAAAATGCCAGCATGAGATGCACGGTGGCGACATGAAAATCAGCATGAAGCCAAAGGCCTGAGGAGGGGGTGGGGTTCCCAGCTGGGGCCTAGTGAGGCCTCTGCATCACTCATTGAATTCCTGTCCTCACAGCCAGTCTTAGATGAAAGTCTTAAATGAAAAGGTTGCATGTGGGGAGAACAGTATCTAAAGCCATCTGATACTGATGGGGGCCCAGAAAGGGTATTGTCGTCTAATTTCTAAAAGGGCACCAAGTGGGGAAGAGGGGAGATCCTGGGAGCAGTCGGGGATCTCAGGCCCAGGGTGGGGAAGGAAGGGGAGCATGCTGACTGCATGATGCTGACAGGAAGCGGCCCTGGAAGTCCGGGGCCTCGTGGGCATATTCACCGTGGCTAAGACCAACTTGAAAGCTATCTGTAAAGCGGGAAAACCATGTGTTCAGGTAAGCACAACATTCCTGTAGGCTGTTTGTGAAAATACCTGTGAATGCACAAAACGAAAATGCCTCTGAGCACCTGAAAATAGCTGCTGTACACAAGGCCCATTCTCAGTAAAACTTGCCTTATTTTCCCAACTCAGCAGCACCCCCTGCCTGCACCCTCTGTGAGGATGGAAAGGGACTGGCACTGTTCCTCATGTGAGCCCAGGCAGTGCTACTGGGCTGGTTCCTCTCTCTGCCCACTTGGGCCCCTCCTTCTCTCCTTCTCACCTGAGCAGAGAAGGCCAGCTGTACTAGTCGGTTTTTACACTACTGGTAAAGACATTCCTGAGGCTGGGAATTAAGAAAAGGTTGAATGGACTTACAGTTCCACGTGGCCGCGGACACCTCACAGTCATGGTGGAAGGTGAAAGGCATGTCTCACATGGCGGCAGACAAGGGAAGAGAGATTGTGCGGGGAGACTCTTGTTTAAAATCTTCAGATCCCATGAGAATTATTCACTGTCATGAGAACGGCATGGGAAAGACCTGCCCCCGTGATTCAGTTACCTCCTACTGGGTCCCTTCTAGGTAGAAATTCAAGATGAGGTTTGGGTAGAGGCACACATCACCAGCCTTTCTTTTTCCTTCTTGATTTCCCTGAAGCACCAGAAGGACAAACTGGTGATTCTTAGTAGGTGGACAGCCAGTGGTTGAGCTAAATAATATTTTTTCTTTAACTTTTTTTTTTTTTTGAGACAGAGTCTTGCTCTCTTGCCCAGGCTGGAGTGCAGTGTTGTGAGCTTGGCTCACTGCAAACTCTGCCTTCCAGGTTCAAGTGATTCTCCTGCCTCAGCCTCCTGAGTAGCTGGGATTACAGGCGTGTGCCACCATGCCTGGCTAATTTTTGTATTTTTAGTAGAGACAGGGTTTCATCATGGTGGTCAGGCTGGTCTCGAACTCCTGACCTCATATCCACCTGCCTCAGCCTCCCAAAGTGCTGGGATTATGGGCATGAGCCACAGCACCTGGCCTAAAGGATATTTTTTTCTAGCACAATTGACATTAGTTGAATATTGAATTATATTAAATAGATAATGAGCAGCTTTTCTTGTTTTGGTTTTGAAGTGTGAACCTATTCTTTTTGTCTCTTGGATTTTCAATACCTCTTTCTAAAAGGACATTCTAATAAAGAAGTGTGGATCACTGGAATACAAGGTTTTCATTAATTACAATATCGCAAAAAATATTGTCATCATGAGACCATGCACCTCACTTCACCTTGGGTGGCCAGAGCCACTCAGGGAAGCTTGGGCCCTTTTAAGTTCTGTAGGAGAGTAACTCAGGTACCACAGAGTTATTCTCTAGGTTCTAGAAAACAACTAGAAGGGATGATGATACCTACGTTTGTGTAGTTGCTCTGCAGTTCCCAATCCTGGCTCGGTACCCCAACCAGGTCCTCCCCCTACCAGGAAGTCACCCTGGGCCATTCCCTTTGGAGTTGTTGACTTCCTGCATTTCTCTCCCCGAGGGAGGGCACTCTCTGGCTCTGTCATGAACCGATCACTGGCAGGCGCAGAGGGGCAGGGAAATGATGCCCTAGGTGTGATCTGAGTCAACAAGGGCAGGAGTTGGTGGGTAAATACCCTGGCTTCCTCCCTTCTCCTGGGACAATGCCTGGGCCCCACGCCCTCTCTGGAGCCCCTGCTAGGGTGAGCCCAGCTGCCTGTGGCACTGTTGCAAGCTTCAGTGCTCTCTTCCCTCCCCTGTTTCACGTTCCCACTCTGGGGTCACCTCCCAAATAAGTGCTTTGCACTTGCAGACTTGTCCCAGGGTCCACTTTGAGAGGATGCCGAGTTGAGAGCCTTGTGTGTGTCTGGGAGCAATGCAACCTCATTAGTTTAGACTCCATCAAATCGGTATTAGTGCTTCATCTTCTCATTGTTCTGTTTAAAAATAATTTTCTAAATTAGCCGGGCATGGTGGCAGGTGCCTGTAGTCCCAGCTACTAGGGAGGGGAGGCAGGAGAATTGCTTGAACGCAGGAAGTGGAGGATGCAGTGAGCTGAGATGGCGCCACTGCCCTCCAGACTGGGTGACAGAGTGAGACGCCGTTTCAAAATAAATAAATAAATAATTTTCTAAAGGAATCACTCCATAAAATCTTAATAAATTAAAAACAAGATGTCAAAGGCAACGTTAAAATACTTAATACGAATTTCTGAATTTAAAGTAGCCATTTTCATATTAACACTTGCTATGGTGTGAATACAGTGGTCCCCCGTTATCCCCAGGGCGTATATTCCAAGACCCACAGCAGACGCTTGGAACCTTGGCTCAACCCTCCATATCACGTTTCCTTCAGTCTCATAACCAAGACAGCAACGATATCACACATGGGGGCAGGAGGTGTATGTGTCACGGATGTGCTGGACAAAGGTGATTCACGTCCGGGCAGAACAGAGTGGGATGGTGAGAGATTTCAGCTGACTACTCAGAATGGGGCACAATTTAACACTTGTGAATTGTTTATTTGTGGAAATTTTCATTTAATATTTTCAGGCCGTGATTGACTGTGGGCAACTAAAACCACAGAAAGCAAAACCACAGAGAAGGGGGAACTACTGCATGTCACATTATATAATAAACTATAAACACTCTTCAAGCAGATATTTTTGAAATTATTTCTCAGCCCTTCGCTAGAAATCTGTATTAAGGACTATTAATCTAATTTGTTACTGTTTTACATGTATCACCTGGTTGAAGGATGACGTCAGCAACAAACGTGCACGTGACACATCACATTGACAGCACAGGAGCTGTCAGGCTCTGGAAGGTTTGATGATTGATCATTAACTTTTACTCATTTATATATTCATTTGTTGAGTAAACATTGATGAGGTCCTATGTGTGTGGAAATCTATGCCGATCACCAGAGGCACAGAGCTGCAGGCACCCGGGCCAGGCGGAAGGCGTTGCATGAAGAAAGGGCAATCAAGTAGGCCGTGTGCTATGGCAGAGGTTTGCACTCCGTTCCAGGATAGCCCAGAATGGGAGCTCATCCAAAAAAGAAGGACATGCACTTAAAATGTCATATTTGAAATACAACGTGCTTTCTTTTTGAATGAGACCTAGAGTTAATCCAAACGCAGACCTCTTCTCACATGAATTTTTCATTTGCTGTCCAGTATGCTATGTCTTAATCGATATCTGAAGCCATCTTGCAACACAGGTTTGACTGGTACAACCCTCAGCAGGGCTGACCTCAAGGGACGTTTTGAGGCTGTTGCTCATCCCTCAGGGGTGCAGGTGGCAGCACAGCTCTGCTTCTCCATAGCTACCGTTTGCTTAAACAGAGTGCTGCTGCTAGATCAGAAGTTGGGGGCAGGTTTTACATTTCGATTTTGCCTTTAACTTACTGTGTGACCTTGGAAAACAAGTCATGTAACTTCTTTAGGCCCCAGTTTTTTCAAAGTACACTATTGAACCGGTAACGAGCAACATTTTGTTGCACAAGAACTAGTTTTAAGAAAAACAAGGTTGACAGCTCTCCCTTTAAAAAAGGAAAGAAATAGTAACTTGAAATCAGGGACATCTGTGACCTCTGTCTCCTCCGTCTCGTGACTAGGCACGTTAATCTCTAAGACCCCTTACAGCTTTGTACTTTTGGTTTGCGCCGTGTTAGCCTCATGCAGTAGTGAGGGTTTAATCTGACATCTCTTGGGATACTGCGTGTGTCTTGAAGAGGATATGTATGAGTTGTTTTACACCTGTGATTTGTGCTTACCTTTCTGTAGTTCTCGGGACACCTGCTGGCACTCACTGGCTTCTCAGGGATGGTGGGCGTGAGGGTGGTAGTGAGACTCCCAGCCCCCATTTCAAGTTTAAGCCCAGCGAGTCCACATCCATCTTTTTGGATAGGAAAGGGACCCCTGTGTCCAGAACATCACATTGGGAATGAGGAACTTCCTATCTGACCTAAACATCTGCGTCCTTGATTTTTCTGACATCACATTTTTCTTTCTGCCTGTTGTTGACTCACTTTCAGTACTTCTATTTACAAGTCACAGGAGTTTATTCCAACTGTCACTCAAGGTCGAAAGAATCCACACAGGCCGCAGCTCATGTTTTTGAGTGAAACTTACTTCACGCACATTGACTCTGGTTATCTTAACCCCACCATGCAGGTTGCTGGTCCTTGGAATTTTTTGCTATCAGATCTTTTCCTCACCTGTCCCTTCTCGGTTCCATATCATCCTTGCTTTGTTGCAGCCTTCAATGCAGGCTTAATTTCCTAGACTCTCAGAACAGCTGATCTGGCCATTGAGACAATGGCAGGAGATTGGAGAGATGGGGAAGGGAGGAGCCAGGGGTTTCCCTCTGTTTTGTGTGGGGTCTCAGGCAGGGGCTGCATCTTCTCTGTGGTATCAGCTTCTATCTGCCAGGCCTGCTCTGGTTCCCACCTTGACCAGCTGACCCTGCATCCTGGACCAGGAACCCCCTTTTCCCTCCAGCCCAGGATGGCAGTACCTTCCTCTGTCGCTAATCTCTGGCGGTGCCCTTGATTTGGTTTCTCTGCACTTCTGCGACCGGTATAACCAATTCCTTACATTACATTTCCTCCGTTTCAAGTGCGGAATGATCTTTTCAACTTGGACCCTGAATAATAAAGTTCTTGAGACTAGAATTATGCCAGAATCAGATCTTTAGGAGAAGACTGTGGAACTGGATTGCTCATCTGTTTGAGTACGCAGTGATGATGGTCTGGCAGAGGGAAGATGGGGCACTAGTCACCTGTGGCGTGGAGTCGCATTATCATTACCTAAATCATCACCGGTTGCTGCTGGAGGTGAGGTGTTGGTTGGGTTAAAGGCTTAGGGAGATTAAATAGAAGCTGCATTTGAATGATGTGCCAGTGATGATGGTCACAAGGATTGGGGGGTATCTGATGGTACTGGAGACTTTTCAGAAAAACAGTAGCATGTTCAGAGCTGGAAATCTTGGTTCAAGGCACAAATATATCCAGAGATCGACCTTAAAACAATCGCTTACCTGTTATAGACACAAGGCAGGCATGGCTGGGGGTCAGGCCCAAGCTCTAACCGTGTGGGTTACAGAAATGGCAGCACTTCTAAATCCATACATTAAATCCATGGCATTCGTGGGGAAGAGGTGGGACCCAGGGACATGGGAAGGAGACATCTAAGTAGACTCAAGTGATCTGAGAACCTGGCTTTCCCAGCCCGATCCCTCTGAGCCTGTCTGCTAGATTTGCTATGGGTTGAGGAAACTAGGCTTTTCTTGTGTGAAGACTGATGGTTGCCCTCAAGACCCATTCTCACCAGCTGTGGGACCTGCAACCTTTGCCTCCAGAATTATTACTAGAGTCAAGTGTCATTCTCTGAGGAGGATGGGGCAGGGGCAGGAACTTCAAGTTTTGCTTCCTGAGCAGGCAGCTTCTGCAACAAACTAGTTTGCTAATTTCTAACCCTGGGGAATATGTGAGGAAATAGATTTTATGGGTCTTACTTCCTAGGGTAAAATGTAACTTTAGATCGGACCGAACAGTGTATTGGTTTGGGTGTACTCATTCAAGACTCAAGATTCAATGGGCTAGCTGTAGCAGCTGGAGGTGGCTCTAACTCCTGTCTTGGTTGGATGACCAAACCTCAGGTGTCATGGTGGCTGATGGTTTTTAAGCTCAGTTGGGACTGCTGTGCCATTACAGCCCCATTCAGGAAAGTCCCTGAAAGTTAAAGGTGAAAGAAAATCCTCTGTGGGCAGAACTCCCAGTGGAAGTATATCTGGTTGTTCAGTTTGTGTGGGAGGAGAAATCCTCAGAGGTGTGGAGTTTCCCTGATTCCTGAGCAGTGGCTCAAGACTCTGCAGTTTTTATGGAGTTTGAAAGAAAAAAGCCAGAAGATGGGTGAGCTGGCAACCAGAAGAGGGGGCACATGGATGCTGCTCCGGGAATGGGCACAGTAGAGTGTTCCACCCGAGTGAGCCCCAAAGCATGTCTACCACAGAGGATATAACCAGTACACAAGATGCCCCATTCTACGGAGAACGGCGTCTTCCACCAGGTACTGCCGTGTCTGTTCAGTGGGCTCGTGGCGGCAGGGATGGGGCTGTCTACAGGCTCAGCAGCATGGACATCCTCCTTCTCAGGCCAGTGTTGGTGCCACCACTACTGAGGACCCAATCTGCCTACGGCAAGGCTGAGGCTGAGCTCAGAATAGGATGCTGTGGCCCAGTGGCCTGAAGCTGGGCAGTGCTGCCAGAAGCCAGTGGAAGGGGATTACATCGTATTCACCTCATGAGAGCTTGTGTCCCAAGCAGAAAGGTTTTCTTCTGGGTATGGATTTGCCTTCCCTGACTGAAATGTCTGTGGACTTCAGGCATGAGTTACCCATGGTCATGGGAACCTAGAGAGGGAGCTGTTCTCTGCATAAATAAACAACTGCGGTACTGGCTCATCATATCTGACCACCCCCTCCCAGGTAGCCTGAAAGAGCAGGAGCAGCTTGTGTTGGCTGGGAGGCAGCATGCTGAGAAGCCAGGAGGCTGCCCTGTAGGACCAGGACCGATATCTTAGCCCATGGACCACTGGTGGTGTCCCTTCTCCCACAGCCAGCATGTGTGGGTCTGGAAACGATGGGGTGGGACCTAAGAACCCGTTTGAGGAGAGATTTTTGCTTTCTATTTTCAAAGGCTTGAGGGCTGCTGGTATAGATGTCTCAGTTCTCATTTCAAGAGAGGATTGTGTCCATTATAACGATGGTTCCGTGGATTAGAGGTTAAGATTGCCACCAGACTGCCCCAAATTCCTCATGCCACTGAACTCACAGGCTACAATGAGGAGGCTCTGATGGGGTTGGATTGATTAATCTCATTTTCAAGAAGAAATTAGATTGTTTCTCCCCAGTGGGGACAGAGATGAGTAAGACCAGGAACTGGGAATTACAGGGATGCATTGCAGTACCTCAGTGTCTAGCCCCAATAAATACAGAATGGCAAAGAGCTCAGAGAAAGCTCAGGTCTGAAGGTGCAGTTCGCCCCACCAGGGAAAGAGCCCTGACCACTGCCGGTGCTGGCTAAGGCAAGGGGGAAAGGGAAAAGCGGGGGGGAAAAAAGAGAAAGTGATAAATACAGTTGACCTTAATTACTCACAGCTGATATGTTCTACGTCACTGGGAACACTGAGTTAGCAGATAAGGAACATTGCTCATAGGGAAAATATAGGGTATGTTCCTGTGAACTTTGGTGATGACATTTTTATCAATCATCTGTGGCTTAGCTTGTTTCATGTGTATTTCTGCTTGAAGGCGCCTTATTTCATGTACTATCCATTCATTCACATGACACTCTTGGGTAACAGCGCTATAGCTCTGGCTGGAATGAAGCTTTTCTCTAACACATGTGTGTGTTCTCCATAAAGCACATCACAGCCCTTCTGGTGCTTAGGAACACAGGACAGCCTCAGCACTGTGCTTGGGGGCGATTTTAAGGAGCAAAAATCACTAAGAAAAAGCACAAAAATATTTAAACCGTGGCTAAATAGAGTGTGAAGAAGAACACTTGTTTATAGTGTGACAGCTGGAACAAGAAGGCAGAGAGGGAATGGGCAAGTTGGACAACTGAACATTTTCACCATTCTGGCCTGTCCACAAATGACTAGAAAAGCACAGTGAGCACTAATTTGGGGGTTTCAAAAGATAAGTTTTAGGCTTGGGTGGTGGCTCACACCTGTAATCCCAGCACTTCAGGAGGCCGAGGCGGGTGGATCACCTGAGGTCACGAGTTCGAGATCAGCCTGGCCAACATGGTGAAACCCCCTTTTGTATTTTTCTACTAAAAATACAAAAAATTAGCAGGGCATGGTAGCAGGCACCTGTAATCCCAGCTATTCAGAGGCTGAGGCAGGAATCACTTGAACCCAGGAGGCAGAGGTTGCAGTGAGCCGAGGTCATGCCATTGCCCTCCAGCCTGGGCAATAAGAGTGAAACTCTGTCTCAATAAATAAATAAATTACCAAAAGATAAAATTTAGCAAGTAGGTGAATTTACAAGTAGGATTCCTGAAATAATGACTGATTGCATTAACTTTGGCAGTTACAAGTCAAACTGCCAGCAGCTATGCAGACTTTGCTTCTGACTTCTTTCTATTTTCCCTTGCCCTGCTCTTTCGTCTGATGATTGAGTGGTACTGGCCTGTGATTGGTCACGACCTCAAGGAGCCTCCTGTGCACTCGATGAAGGCAGTGTGCCTGTCCCGTTCCCCATCAGGGGATGGGCGGGCGCCTTCTTTGCCTGGGGCAGCCCGCCATGTTGTGGCAATGAAAGCTATGTGCGGATGGGAGAGTGAGTTGGACCCAAGGAGTTGAATGGGTCACCAGGCTGGCCCTGGGCCTGTCTTCTGCTGTCACACCCGCCTCCTGCCCTCCCAGCTCTGCTGTGTCATGGGGCTGCCTATATAGGGCTCATTTCCCAGGCTAGGGAAACTCCAAATGTGTTAATTTAGACACGTTCTATTTTTTTTTTTTTTTTTTTTTTGAGTTTCACTCTTGTTGCCTGGGCTGGAGTGCAATGGCATGATCTCAGCTCACTGCAACCTTTGCCTCCTGGCTTCAAGCAATTCTCCTGCCTCAGCCTCCCAAGTAGCTGGGATTACAGGTGCCCACCACCACACCCAGCTAATTTTGTATTTTTAGTTCAGACGGGGTTTCACCATGTTATCAGACTGGTCTTGAATTTCTTTCTTTTTTTTTTTTTAGACGGAGTTTCGCTCTTGTTACCCAGGGTGGAGTGCAATGGCGCGATCTCGGCCCACTGCAACCTCCGCCTCCTGGGTTCAGGCAATTCTCCTGCCTCAGCCTCCCGAGTACCTGGGATTACAGGCATGTGCCACCGTGCCCGGCTAATTTTTTGTATTTTTAGTAGAGACGGGGTTTCACCATGGTGACCAGGATGGTCCCGATCTCTTGACCTCGAGATCCACCTGCCTCGGCCTCCCAAAGTGCTGGGATTACAGGCTTGAGCCACCCCGCCCGGCCTGGTCTTGAATTTCTAACCTCAAGTGATCCGCCTGCCTCAGCTTCCCAAAGTGCTGGATTATGGGCGTGAGCCACTGTGCCCAGCCTGCATAGTTTTTAAAAACAATCACATAGAGAGGAATGTAGAAAGCAAATTGCAGACACATCCCTCTTTAATCAGCAAAGGCTAGTTTTGAATGAATATTTATGGAAAAAGTCACAAAGTACAAGGAACTGAGTCTATGAGATAGAATCACTTCCTGGAATTGAAAGTCAACTTCCGAACATTTCATCTCATCTAATTCTTCATTTTCGTGGCAAGGCTACTTTTGCCCCCTTGGCTCCCAGGTGACCACCTGCCCAGGGCTGTCCGTCCATCTGGTGGTCGGTGTGAGACACAGGTCATTTCTGCTGCCTCCCCCCAGACCCAACTCAGCTAATTTCACCTCCTGGGGCTGCCCCTTGCTTCAACACACAGGTTGTGTTACCAGCCCCTCTCCCCTGGCTCCTTGTAGGAGAATGCAGCCCCTCTTGCTGCTTTTGACAGTAACATTATTATGACTGTGAGCAATGCTACTCTGCCTTCACTAAGGAATGATGTATACCTTGAACCAAAACAGACAGAAGGAAAAGGAGGTGGGTGACTTTGAGTTGAGTTCTTTTCCAACCTCAAGCCTTTTCAGCATCACTTCCCCCATCCCGCAAGGGAAACCTGGCTCTTCTCAAAACCAGCATTCAAGATTTTAAGAACAAAAAAATTACTTAGTCATGAATTTTGTAGCCATATTAAACTATCTCCCCAGTTTCAGTTAGGTTGTATTTTACCTACATGTTGAGACGGGAAACATTTGTTGGGTTAGCTCCCAACTCTCGTGTTATTTGCTGGTAAAAGTACATTTTAAGCTCAGAATAAGGTATTTGTGCTTTCTGAATGTGACGTATGCCAGTTTTCAGTTTGCAAGGCTCTCAAACAATCATTTTTTTTTTAACCTGCCAAGAACACTTTGTGACAAAACATAACAATCTACATTTACCAGATTTAGCAAATTAAAATACAGTGCTTTCCATTAAAGCTGAATTGCAGACCAACAATGACTTTTTTGGATACGAACAGCATATGTAGTGTTTATTTAATATGCAATATGTGTGAAATACTTCAAGTAAAATATCATTTGTTGTTTACCTGACATTCAAGTTAAATTGAGCGTCCTGTCTTTTATTCCTAGTTCAATCAAACAAAAATTATCCCAAATTATGTTTCTTGTTTTAAGTTTTTATATACCCCCTGCCAAACTTATCCTAAATAATTTATGTTTTTTAAAAAATTGTTATTTCTTCAGCAAAAAGGCCTATAAGCGATCTAGCCAATAAGAATCTGGATACTCTTTTGAAGTTAATCTCTTTTTATTTCTTTTTGCTCATTGTTTGGTTAAGATCCTGGAGGCCAATTTAATGGCCAAAAAATGTCTTTAAGTCAAGCTCTTGCAATTGCATCATCTTTTATATATGAAAAAAGAGGTTTGCTAAATCAATCATTTATGAGTAAGAAGAGATCAGAAGAAGCAAAAGGAAATTTCTTTTATGTTGACCTGCTACATTTCTGTGTATAAATTTAAAATATGGTCTATAGAAGTTGCCAGAAGACTTGCTAAGGTCTACTGTCCAGAGTCGGTTTTGTGCTCTGGCCTCGTAATACAGCTTTCTGAATTGCCAATGAAATCATTTCTGTGGGGAGGGAGAAGATTATAGAAGCATTTCATGTGTCCCAAAACTCAGCTTTGGGACGTTCAGTCTCGTTGCTTCTCTCTTGAAGCTTGATATGGTTTGTATTTGTGTCGCTACCTAAATCCCATGTTCAGTTGTTAGCCCCAGAGTTGGAGGAGGGGCCTGGTGGGAGGTGACTGGATCATGGGCGTGGATTTCCCCCTTGCTGTTCTCCTGACAGTAAGTTCTCAGGAGACCTGGTTGTTTAAAAGCGTGTGCCACTTCCACTTTACCGTCTCCTCCTCCAGCTCTGGCCAGTAAGACATGCCTGCTTCCTCTTCGCCTTCTGCCATGCTTAAGTTTCCTCAGGCCTCGCCAGCCTTGCTTCTTGTACAGCCATGCAGAACCGGAAGCCAATTAAAACTCTTTTCTGTATGAATTACCGAGTTTCAGGTAGTTCTTCAAGCAATGTGAGAATGAACTAATATAAAGCTCTTGTCGCTGGGCACAGTGGCTCAGCACTTTGGGAGGCGGAGGCGGGCAGATCAACTGAGTTCGGGAGTTCGAGACCAGCCTGACCAACATGGGGAAATCCCTTCTCCACTAAAATACAAAATAAGCCAGGCATGATGGCACATACCTGTAATCCCAGCTGCTCAGGAGGCTGAGGCAGGAGAATTGCTTGAATCTGGGAGGCAGAGGCTGCGGTGAGCAGAGATGGCACCAATGCACTCCAGTCTGGGCAGCAAGAGGGAAATTCCATCTCAAAAATAAATAAATAAATAAATAAATAAAGCTCTTGTTTTATAAAGTAGTATTTCAAACTTTGTTTATGGCAACTGAGAAGCTTTAGATGGGGTCATGCCATGTTTTGATTACCAGGGGAAAGGTTGAAATTAGGTAAATTCTTTTTTTCTTTTTTGAGATGGAGTCTCACTCTGTCCACCCAGGCTGGAGTGCAGTAGCACAGTCTCAGCTTACAGCAGCCTCCACCTCCCGGGTTCAAGCGATTCTCTTGCCTCAGTCTCCTGAGTAGCTGGGATTACAGGAACACATCACCACGCCCAGCTAATTTTTGTATTTTTAGTAGAGATGGGATTTCACCATATTGGCCAGGCTGGTCTCAAATTCCTGACATCATGTGATCTGCCTGCCTCAGCCTCCCAAAGTGCTGGGATTACAGGCATGAGCCACCATACCTGGCCAAAATTAGGTAAATTCTTAATACCTCTGAGCATGAAGTTACTTGAACAAGAAAGGAGAAAGCACTAATTGGGCATAGCAAGAGAAGGAGCACGATTTGGAGCAGAAAGAGGGAAGGAGGAGGCATTTCTGTTGATTCACACTATTTTCCACGAGAGTTTTAAGGGAGGTTCAGTGCTGGTTAGAGATCTCTCTACCCACTGAACATGGGTGTGTCCTTCGGGTTCAGTAGAGTAACTTCTTTAGCCTCTTATACCTAATGGCGGTAAGGGGAATCCCCGAAGTACTCAGTTTATAACCTCCCAGAGTCGTGTAGCAGGACTCCACACAATGCTGGAATCTTTAGGGAAAAGCACCAGCGAAGAAGAATGCAGGATAGGAGTTTTGGACTCTCTAGGGTCCAGGAAAGGGTGGAGAAGGCTCCACTTCCATTTCCAGGCTCCTGGCCTTCCAGCCCCGGGGGACAATGGCATCGACCACACAGTGGACCCCATCTGGCAAGTGGTGACTTGAGGGACAGGCAGTGCTCCATGTTGGCTCTGGGGTTCCTTGTCCAAATTCAGCCCCCAGAGGTGATGGAGACCTGCATCAACCCTGGAATGAAGTCTGTCCCCTGGAGTTGTCAGGGCTGTGGGATGTTAGTGCTGGGACTCATCTTATGTCCTGAGGGCCAATCCCAATATTGTGCAGCGACCATATTGTCAGGGCCATTCTCTGACTTCTTGCTTGGTGTCTTTCCACGATATCTCTATGTTGAGCATTCGCAGTGGTACGGGGATGTGGCCAGCGGTCCACCGGGAGGCCTCCGGGAGGGCTTGGATTTGGGTGCCAAAGAAAGCACAGGCACTTGGCAACCCATCCTCAGGGCCATCCTGCTGCAGACCCATCTCAGAGACTTCCAGTGATTTCAGTGCCTGCACTTAGAGCCACACTTCCTGGGCACAGATCCTGGCTTTGCTCCTCACCAACTGTGTGACCTATGACAATTGATAAAAGTTCTGTGTCCTCGTTTCTTCTTTTGGAAGGGAGAAAGTGATGGTACCTACTTCCTAAGTCATTGTGAGAATTACGTGGGTTAGTGCTTGTGAAGTGTCTGGAGCTTTTCCGGGCCCTTAGTCTGTGTTCGGTAAGTGGTACCTATTAGCAGGGTTTTGGTAGTAAGGTAAGGTTTATCTGGGTACATATTCTGTGCCAGGATGTTAACGTGTTAGATTGGTGAAACCTAAATAATGAGCCATAGTCTAGGGTCCACTCCCTGAAGGTATATATTTTATCTGGGATTTTACATGCTCTAGTCTTTTAACAGCTTTATTGAGATGTAGTTCACATAGCAATACATGCCCCATTTGGAGAGTGGAAAATATTCTAAATCTGGAATTCTGGCTAAGACTGAAATAATAAGACCATTATTGGATATGTAAATCTAAAAACAGTAAAAAATAGTCAGTCTAAACTAATGTAAAAATACATTATTTCCCTCAGTTAGACCTATGTCTGGTTATTTTGATATATAGCTCAATTTTCGAAAGTAATAGGAATTATATAGCAGGCACTAGCCCAAATTAGACATTTTGCAATAATTCTGTTGTTTTGGCTCATGCCTCTCCTAAGAAGGGATTTAAATAATTCTCTCTCTCTTTTTTTTTTGAGATAGAGTTTCGATTTTTTGCCCAGGCTGAAGTGCACTGGCGCAATCTCCTTTCACTGCAAGCTCCACCTCCAAGTTGAAGCAATTCTCTTGCCTCAGCCTCTTGAATAGCTGGGACCTGCCACCATGCCCAGATGATTTTTGTATTTTTTTTAGTAGAGATTTGGTTTTGCCATGTTGGGCAGGCTGGTCTCGAATGCTTGACCTCAGGTGATCTGTCTGCCTTGGCCTCCCAAAGTGCTGGGATTACAGGTGTGAGCCACTGCGCCTGGCCTAATTGATTCTTAGTGCATGCAGCAGAATAAAATTATATCACTTTACTGATTATTGTTTACAAGAGACTCAGTAAAATTATTATAAAACAACGTTTTTATTATTGAGTGTAACTATTCGCTTTCTTCAGCGGCTGTTGCTTCCAGCACTGAGTCTGTGTTAGGCAGGCATAAATTTCCCTGTTCACGCCCGGTTTACTACCGCAAACACTGCTGGCCTTGTCTTTTCTCGGGGCCCTAATTTCTACCATTAGAATGTCGCAGCCGTCCTCCTTTGATTGTTTATTGTTTGCACCTACTGCGCTTAGACATAATACTCCCAGATCACACACACTTAGTATAATTTTTCTGGCAAAATGCCATCTCTCATTCTTCCATACGAATTCATTTTAAGGTTGACACTCCTCATGAAGATCTAAAAACATTTGCTCTTTGGGAGAAGAAAACCCTAAACTTAATGTCTCAAGACTCGATCCCTTGGTCTTATCCTTGTGTAAACTTTGCATGAAACCCAACTTCCCAGTGCAGTGCCTCCCACTCACACCCCGCCCACTGCTGCTGCTGTCTCCCTGGATGCTAGAATTTTCTATAAGGCTTCCTGGGTGCTCAGTCAGCCAGTGGAGGATGAAGTTCCCACTAGTCTCATTGCTCTGACAGCAAGTGAGTTGCTCAGTTTAAGGCCGGTTTAGAGTGGCAGTTTTGAGTCTCCAAGAAGTTCAAAAGTGCTCTTAAAACCTGAAGTATGGCCAGATGTGGTGGCTCACACCTGGAATCCCAGCACTTTGAGAGGCTGAGGTGGGTGGATCATGAGGTCAAGAGGTTGAGACCAGCCTGGCCAGCATGGTGAAACCCCATTTCTACTAAAAATACAAGAATTAGCTGAGCGTGGTGGTGAGCACCTGTGGTCCCAGCTACTCAGGAGGCTGAGGCAGGAGAATTGCTTGAACCCAGGAGGCAGAGGTTGCAGTGAGTTGAGATCGCACCATTGTACTCCAGCGTGGCGACAGAGGGAGATTCTGTCTCAAACAAACAAACACCAAAAAAAAAAAAAAAACCCTGAAGTATGCGACTGATTACGTCTTATGAAGTTCTGACTAAAATGTAAAAATATATCAATAAGATCAAAGGTTACCTGTTGCACTTCATATAGATTTCCTTATAAGAGAATGATACTATTTTCCTAAAAACTTGAAAGTATTTTAAATATTATTTTAAAACTTCCTTTTCTTTAACTTCATGTCCAAGGATTTAATTTTCTTGTCATGCTATTATTATAATAAGCCTCTAATTATCAGAATAGCTGGGGTATGATGTTTTTGATGATCTATTGACTAGTTTTATTAGAAAGCTTAAAGCGTCCTAAACTATCAAGCACAATTCAAGGGTTAGGTATTATTGTTATTGTTGTTATAAATTAAATACTGTGAGAAACTGAAGGTAAATAATATTTGCTTTCAGTTGGATTTTCAAACTGAAAATAAATTGGGGTGATGCATGTTTAACATTAAAAATATATAAGACACGTGAACTCCCAAAATCTGAGACAGGTCTCAGTTAATTTAGAAGTTGATTTTGCCAAGGTTGAGGGCATGCACCCATGATCCAGCCTCAGGGGCCCTGACGGCATCTGCCCAGGGTGGGCAGAGCAGTCTGGTTTTGTACATTCTAGGGAGACATGAGGTATCAGCCTCTGTTGAACAGTGGCTCAGTCTGGAAAGGCAAGACAGCTCAAAGCGAAGGCGGGAGATCTGAAGCTGGGAGGGGCTTCCAGGGCTGCTTCTCCTGCCCTCACCCAAACAACTTGCCACCGTGAATTCCCAGCATTTGACACAGGTCTCAGTTAATTTAGAAAGTGGGTTTTGCCAAGGTTGAGGACACACTCATGACACAACCTCAGGAAGTCCCGGTGACATGTTCCCAAGGTGATCGGGCACAGCTTGGTTTTATACATTTTAGGGGGACATGAGACATCAATCAACACACGTAAGCAGTACAAAATAACTTTCTAAACAAACGTAAGCAGTGCATGACAACTCCAAGCACGGAGGGGGCCGCCACATCACAAACAGTTGCATTCTCTTGAATTTCTGATCAGCCTTTCCAAGGAGGCAATCAGAATATACATCTATCTCAGTGAGCAGAGGGGCGACTTAGAATAGAACGGGGCTTGGCGGGGGGCAGATTTGGCCTGAGCAGTTCCAGCTTGAATTTTCCCTTTAGCTCAGTGCTTTTGGGGCCCACGATAATCTCCTTTCACGCTGCTTGTTTTGGCACTGTCCTCACTCCCGTGAAACTCTTGGTTCTACACACGTGATCTTAATGGCACCGCTGGGCTCCCCCTGCATCCCACCCAGCAGCCCACAGCTGGCTGGTCCAGGGTGGCTTCTCCTGGGACTTTCTGAAGCAGAGCCAAAGAGGAGTCCATGCCCGACCGCAGGCTGTGGGTGTGAGGCCACCGTGCAGCCTCATTCCGGCCCACCAAGGAGGCCAGCTGCTCTGTGTGAAGGGAGCTGATGAACGTAGAGGAGATTCCTGCTGGGTCAAGGCCTGGCCCAGCTATCCTTGAGGGCTGCTGCATCTCTGGCCTTCTTACATCTGGCTGCTCAATCCCCACCCACTTTTTTTTTTTTTTTTTTTTTTTTTTTTTCAGATTCCAGGGATTGTTTAATTTCCTTTATGCCTAATCTTGCTTGAGTTGGGTTTCTGACCCCAGAACGTAAAAAAAGTCTGCCAGCTGAGTAGCCTTGAGTTCTAGAAGGCAAGTGGCAGAAATGTACCCATGTTGCTACCATGTGTCACAGCCTTGGAGGCCTTCCCCCAACTCCCCTGGAGCTGGAGTCGCAGGGCAAGGGCACCCACCGATTACAGGTTGAAATGTGTCCCTTAAAATTTCATATGTTGAAGTCCTAAGCCCCAGCACCTCAGAATCTGACCCTATTTGGGATAGGGTTTTACAGAAGCAATCCAATCACAATGTGGTCATTAGGGTGGGCCCTAAGCCAGTCTGACTTACGCTTATCAGAAGAGGAAATGTAGCTATGGAGACAGACGTGCATGCAGGGAGAAGGCCTGTGACGATGGAGCAGAGGTCCAGGAGCTGCTTCTGCACACCAGTGAGCACCAAAGGTTGCCAGCAGCTGCCAGGAGCAGGGAGAGAGGCCAGGAACAGCTTCTTTCTCCCTGTCCTTGATAGGAACCAGTCCCTGGGCCCCTTCACCTTGGACTTTCCAGCCTCCACAGCTGTGTCTACACCTCCCTGTGTCTGCTTCCTCATTATGGCAGCCCTGGGGAAGAACATGGTGCCATCTCCCGTCAAGTGGGCACTGAGAGCACCATCATGGCGAGGGAGGCCAGCCCTGCCATCTGCAGCCACGGGAAGACGGTGCCCTGAGGACCGTGGCAGTGCCTGGGCTGCTGACCGCAGGCTTCACACACAGGCTTCCTCCAGAGCCATCTTCCATGATCCGATTCAAACACTTGAGTTCTCTTTGACTAGACCAGAGCCTCGAGGCCAATTCATGTTTAACAAAACTGAGTAAATGATTTCCAGCAACTGAGTTACTCTCACAGGTATAGAGAATTTAACAGAATTGGGTGTGAATTGTAAATATGGATCCGAGATGTCCTTGTTGGAGTAGCACAGCTCGTGCGGTGTCACCGCCTTGGGAGCTGGTCTCTTGGGCCACGTGTGCTACTTACTGTGCTACTGAAGTAAGGGGTGGGAGAGGACATAGCGATCACCCGTGTCCCTCATCTTATAGACCCATCACGGGGGCCCTGGGCACTGACAGCCCCCGAGGCCCCTCTGCCATCACAGAGCAGGACAACCCACTTGGCAGCTTCTGCTCCTCCCCTGTCCGAGGGCCCCCCACCACCCACCCAGCGTTGCGGCCCATCAGGCCATCCAGTCTCAGACTGAGATCCTTTCCTGTAAGGCTTCATGCAAACACCCCCATGTCTGTGGGGTCAAGCCCTCAGCTCCAGATCTCTGAGCCTCCGAATGCATGATCTGGTTGTGCATTTTGATTAGATCGATCAAAGCACAGCAGGAATCGCCTTTAAGTTCTCAGGTGACGGCAGCATTATCAAAGCCCTTCTTGGGTTTATTTCTATTTCCAGTTCCTGGGGAAGAGGGAAAAAGGGATGATATATAACACTGAGCAAGCACTTACGTATGTAATCTCATTTCATCCTCACAGGCAGCCCATGGCATTAACTGCCCAGAGCTGCTGTAACCGAGTACCATAGACTAGTTGGTGGAGTAATCACAGAAATTTACTCTCCTTCAGTTCTGGAGGCCAAACGTCCAGAATCAAGGTGTCCTCAGGGCCTCGCTCCCGCTGATGGCTCCAGGGAGGGTCCTTCCCGCGTCCTCCAGCCTCCGGTGGTGGTCAGCAATCCTCTGTTCCTCCACGTGTGGGCACATTGCTCCAGTGGCTGCCTCTGTCCTTGCGTGGCCTCCGTGTGTGTCTCTCTGTGTCCCTCCTCTTCTCAGAAGCACAGCCAGCATTGGACTTAGGGCCCTTCCAAATCCAGTGTGACCTGCCTTAACTCACGCTTAACCAATCATCCGCATGATTGTGTTTCCACACAAGGTCACGTTTTCGTGTCTTTTTTGGGGGAATGCAGCAAACCTCCAGCACTTACCCTGATTTCACAGACGACCAGGTCAGCGTTTAGAGCGGCTAAGCCGTTCTTCAGGTTTTAGTCTGTGTTGTGGATGTAGCATTTCTCCTCAGCCCTTTTAGGGCTGCTAGATGAGCCGGGTGAATCCACTGACACAGGCAGGTTCACAGGAGAAAAGCGTGCAGGTTTTGTGAAGTAACTTTTGCGTGGACGTGGGAGCCCTCACAGCAAAAATGGAGACCCAAAGAAGCAGCCGGGGCCACAAACCTAGGCACTAGCTTGGACAAAGGGTCATACACGTGAAAACACGCCAAGATAAAGGGGCTTGGGTGGAGCCATTAACTGGGGGCAGACGAAGGGAAGCTGGGGCTTCACCAGGCTCGCTTGCAGAGCACTCACTCCCCGGCTCTGACGTTGATGAGAATCTCTTCCTTTGTCCTGGCACAGGGAGGGCGTCTTTCACGCAGGGTTTTGTCTCTTGCTTACGGTAATAGACAGGAAGGTCAGGGTCCCCTTCTTGCTCCTGCTCTCTTTCTTTCTTTCTCTCTTTCTTCTCTTCTCTTCTCTTCTCTTCTCTTCTCTTCTCTTCTCTTCTCTTTTCTTTCTTTCTTTCTTTATTGGGAACACGTGCACTTCATCAAACGCCCTTACAGAAAAGTGTGAGGATAAAGGGCTGATACAGGACCGGCTTGGAGGCAGGGTGAGGAGTAGAAGGTGGAGTGCGTGGGAAAGAATTCAGTACAGTTTCCCACGTACAGTGCAGGAAAAATACAGGACAGTATTCTACCACCCTGCATTTTTAAGAGGGCAGAGCCGGGGTTCAAAGCCAGTTCTGCTCACACTGGAGCCTGTGTCCCTCTCACAGGGCTGTGCAGCTACCTGGGGCCCCTGGCATGACCCCCCTGCGCTGCCTTGGTTCACCTTTGGTCAGGCAGTGCGTGAGTCAGAGTTTCCCCAGGCAACTCCGTGATCTATTGATAGACTTGCAGAATCGGTACTGGGATGATGATCAGCAGAATGGTCATGATGATGCCGAAAATCAGATGTTCAGGCACTTGGCGGTGGAGGCGTAGGCCTGGGCCCCGGTCAGGTCGCCAACCATCTTCCTGTCCCTAGACTCCACGGAGTAGGCGAACGCTCTGAAGCCCAGGCAGCAGAGTTCACGCAGAGGGTGTTGAACAGGGACCAGATGACATGGTCCGGCATGGAGGTCTCGCTGTGGATGTGGGTCACGGTGGATGTCGGGTGAGCACGGTTGCCGGGCACCCCCAGCCCATCCACCTCCCGCCAACACCCACCATCCCCCAACTATGAATGCTTCAGCATAGTGGGTGTTGGGGGATGGTGGGTGTTGGCGGGAGTGAAGAAGATTTGGACAGTGTGGTTCACAGTGTCCAGGGAAGACCAGCCGTGGTCGGGTTGTGGCGATGGTTCTCCTTTTTCAAGCGCCTTGAGCTCAGAAGAACCCTATGCCAAAGTGGCATTTATTGGGGTGGCCTATTCTACCGTCCTGCATTTTTAAGAGGGCAGAGCCAGGGTTCAAAGCCAATTCTGCTCACTTGGGAGTCTGTGTCTCTCCTGCAGGGCTGTGCAGCTACCTGGGGCCCGTGGCATGACCCCTCTGCACCGCTGTGGTTCACCTTTGGTCGGGCAGTGCAGTCAGAGATCCCCCCAGGCAGCCTAGGGCCACACCGCAGTGTCTACGAGTGGAAGCACCAATGTCTCCTCCCTTCGTGGGAGAGTGATGCCCAAGTGGGAGTCCTGGCTGGGGGTGCAGCTCGTCCCACGTGGCCCTGGGCACTGCCCGCACGGGCTGAGGGGAAGGACGGACTCTGCAAACCACAGTCCAGCCAGGGCCACAAAAGAGGACGGGGCACTTCAGACACCGTGCACGTTCAGAAGCAGAACAGACAGGACCCAGGTCGTGGCATTGCCACTCTGTCTCCTGCCCGTATATTCCAATGCGCACACAGGGAGATTTTATGTCCTTTGAACAGAAAGAGAAGCTGTTTGAGGAAATAAAAGAACAAAAGGAGACTGTGAAATCTAAGCCTTTTATTTTGTTGTGTGCAATGTTTGACAAAGTAGGAGAGGAACATGAAGAAGAGCCTCTCAGCCAAACCGGTCCTGAGTCATCCTTCTCAGATGCCCTCCTGGGAAAGGTGACAGCAAAATCATTTCTATCCCAAATGACTGAGGAAGCTGAGGTTTTGGGCAGGCTCCCACCTCCTTTTCTGTTCTTCGTAGCAGTCACCTGAGCAATTTACACACACCGCATCTCAACGTTCCCCTCGCATGAACTGAAAAACATTTATTTTTTATTTTTTTCCATGGATTTTGGCTAAATCAAGCACTCTTCACACCAGGCACATAAGAAGGGAATAAGGAGGCTGATCCATTGGAGTTTAATGAATGAAGAAATGGTGGCTTCTGCCCATGCTCCATACCCCAGCCCCCAGCCCCCAGCCCCCAGGGGAGAACACACAGCCCCAGTGCCCCGTACCACCCGGGGTGGAATGTGGCTGTGGCAGGGTAAGAGGCTCCTGCGGGAAGGAGAGCCCGAGGCACCAGGCGGAGCTGCACCCCGATAGCCTTCATCTGGACAGTCTCGAAGGGGCTCCCTCCCTGGGCCATCCTGCCCGGCTCATATCTCTTCTTCCTGAGGATGGGGGCTTCCTCCTTCATAGTCTGGCGGGGGAACTGAGAGAGCCATAACCCTCGTGTACAAAACTTAGTTGTTGGGAGACAAGCTGATTTTGTTGTTTTTTCCCAAATGCCTTTGTTGCAAAGCCCCCCTTTCTCAGGAGATGGGGTCTCACCCTGTCACCCAGGCTGGAGGGCAGTGGCACCATCACAGCTCACTGCAGTTTCAGCTCCCAGCCTCAAGCCATCCTCGGGCCGTGGCAGCATCACAGCTCACTGCAGTTTCAGCCCCCGGCCTCAAGCCATCCTCGGGCAGTGGCAGCATCACAGCTCACTGCAGTTTCAGCTCCCGGCCTCAAGCCATCCTCGGGCAGTGGCAGCATCACAGCTCACTGCAGTTTCAGCCCCTGGCCTCAAGCCATCCTCGGGCAGTGGCAGCATCACAGCTCACTGCAGTTTCAGCTCCCGGCCTCAAGCCATCCTCGGGCCGTGGCAGCATCACAGCTCACTGCAGTTTCAGCTCCCGGCCTCAAGCCATCCTCGGGCAGTGGCAGCATCACAGCTCACTGCAGTTTCAGCTCCCGGCCTCAAGCCATCCTCGGGCAGTGGCAGCATCACAGCTCACTGCAGTTTCAGCCCCTGGCCTCAAGCCATCCTCGGGCAGTGGCAGCATCACAGCTCACTGCAGTTTCAGCTCCCGGCCTCAAGCCATCCTCGGGCCGTGGCAGCATCACAGCTCACTGCAGTTTCAGCTCCCGGCCTCAAGCCATCCTCGGGCAGTGGCAGCATCACAGCTCACTGCAGTTTCAGCTCCCGGCCTCAAGCCATCCTCGGGCAGTGGCAGCATCACAGCTCACTGCAGTTTCAGCCCCTGGCCTCAAGCCATCCTCGGGCCGTGGCGGCATCACAGCTCACTGCAGTTTCAGCCCCTGGCCTCAAGCCATCCTCGGGCCGTGGCGGCATCACAGCTCACTGCAGTTTCATCCCCTGGCCTCAAGCCATCCTCGGGCCGTGGCGGCATCACAGCTCACTGCAGTTTCAGCCCCTGGCCTCAAGCCATCCTCGGGCCGTGGCAGCATCACAGTTCACTGCAGTTTCAGCCCCTGGCCTCAAGCCATCCTCGGGCCGTGGCGGCATCACAGCTCACTGCAGTTTCATCCCCTGGCCTCAAGCCATCCTCGGGCCGTGGCGGCATCACAGCTCACTGCAGTTTCAGCCCCTGGCCTCAAGCCATCCTCGGGCCGTGGCAGCATCACAGCTCACTGCAGTTTCAGCCCCTGGCCTCAAGCCATCCTCGGCCGTGGCAGCATCACAGCTCACTGCAGTTTCAGCCCCTGGCCTCAAGCCATCCTCGGCCGTGGCAGCATCACAGCTCACTGCAGTTTCAGCCCCCGGCCTCAAGCCATCCTCCTTTCTCAGAGTAGCTGGGACTACAGGTGTCTATAATACGAGGCCCAGCTAAGTTTTCTTTCTTTCTTTTTTTTTTTGAGAATTAAATCATTTTATTTTTGCCATAAGAAGCTCTAAGAACTAATATCAGACCATGGTTAATGAAAAGTAGAACTTAAAGTCGTGACAGGGAAGATTGTACAAGTGTGAACATTATAGTTCTGGGAGAACGAACAAGGTCTCATAAGGTTGACCAGCCAGGAAGCCCGTGCTGTTGAGTTAGCATTTAATTCTTCAGAATATGCAAGTTTTAACACTTTTGTAGAGATGGGGTCTTGCTATGTTGCCCAGGCTGGTCTTGAACTCCTGGCCTCAAGCAGTCCTCCCTCCTGGCCTCCCAAAGTTCTGGGGTTACAGGTGTGAGCCACCACAACCGGCCTAATTTATGAATTGCCCCCAACATATAGGTGGCATGACTTTTCCCTCTCTTTCCCAGGGAGAAGATGATGATGATGACGGTCGCTAGCACTGCTGAGCTCTCTGCTGTTCCTCTCTGAGTGCTGTGTCACTGCTACCCCATTTTTATTCTTGAAAAAATATTTTCAGAAACGGAGTGTACGTATCCTTCTTTCACGATGAGAAAACAGAGCTACAAAGAGACAGTTCTTATTTAAAGTCTCATAGTAAATAAGGACTCCATGCTTTAAGCTCTTCACCTCCACTAGGCTGCTGATGGGGTGTACTGCCCAGTTTTTCTCATCCTCATCACCAAGGTGAAATAATAGCAAATGAACGTTTAGAAGGTGTCCACAGTCTTGGGGTTTCCAGTAGTTTCCAGCATGGCTTGTCAACCCGCTGGCCACCGCCCGCAACCTCCCCTCCCTGATCTGGGCTTTGAAAGCATTTTCTTCCTCCTTTTCCCTGTGGCCTGAGAAGGCTCCCTCCAGAAGGTCACGGGGACCACAGGTCCATCCTGTCCCCACCCCCAGCTCCCTGTCAGAGCGATACTCCGTCCTGGGCCTGCCGCCCTCTCACAGGCAGCCTGAGTACTTCACGGAGGCCCTGTTGTCTTCTTTTCCAGCCCTGTCCTGTCTCATCAGGGTCCAGGAGCCACTTCCTGCCAGGCCAGCCACAGTGGCTGAATCTGCTCTCCCCTGAGCCACCAGGCACCTGAGCAACATCCAGACACCTGAGGCCTGGGGGCACCACAGCTGTGCTGGGTGCAGTGCGTCTGTGCCACCTCTGTTGTCTGAGCTCTGAGGGGCACAGGGCACAGCCCACCTGTGTGGACGTGCTGCTCCCTGGGACCTAGGATTTGGATGTGAGGACCAGGACCTGGAGGTGGCTTTTGGAGCTGGCCATGTCATCCGTGTGGACCCTCCTTTGGGGACGCCCTAATTCCCTGTTACCTCTCTCTTCCTTCCTCTTCTAGCTCCGAGTCCCATAAACAGCTCCTGTTCCAACCTCATGCTCTTCTGCCTAAAGCCTGAGCAGTGGACCCAGGCCCCATCATGGCCTGACCTGCAGGCTCTGGCATTGTCCCAGCACAGTGTCAGGGAGCTGGAGGTCCCACACCAGGCAAGGCCCCAGTGGCTGAGCATGGGCCTGTCTCTACCCACCACCTGATTGCTCTCCTTCCCTCTGCCTGAGCCTGGACAGTCCAGGAAACAGGGGGACTGTGCCACTGCCCCTACCCTGGCCATGCCTCCTCAGCCTCCTGGCTCTGACTGTTGCAGGCAAAACTAGGATGTGTGTCGTCCAGGATTTCCAGGTCATTCTCTGCATCCAGCTGACTTATGCCGCTGTCTGACAATCCCAGGAAGCTCCTGGGGGTCATGGTGCTAAGCCCAGGTCCCCGGGCTCAGGGAAGGAAGCTGGGTTAATCTCCTGTGAGAATTGGCACAGAGGAGGCATGATCTCCGGGTTCATGTTCTGCCCTCTGTTTAATGTCCCTTTCAGCTCCTCGTTATGCAAAACAGAAACAGGAGGTGACTGGTGTGCAGCAGGCAGCTTCCTGCTGTACCGGCTTCTCCAAACGGGAGGGGAGGAGCATTGCCAGGACCAGGGTACGCAACACGGCTTTTGGAGAAAATATGTTAAAAAAACCCTTTCTCAAATTAAAATATATCCTTTAAAGGGTTTAAAAAAAATTAAGTTTCTTATGGGGGAAAAACATTGTGGGAATGTTTCATAGTCCGTTTTAGATTTCTAACGCACTTAGGTCTTGGAGATTTTGTGCTTACTTTGTTTTTGCATTTTTCTCTGATAAATCCGGGGGTGAACAAAACATTTCCTTTGGGAGAGTGTGGGAATGATTTCAAACTTCCAACATTTCAAGTAATAAACACTTGAAGAGTATATAAATTGCTTCACTTTTCCTATTAAATGCATGTTACTTTACACACTGGTCATATCCCTTTTGTGTAAAATATCACATGAGTTTAGCTGAATTCCCTCCCTCTCCAAAGAGTGAACTCTCCCTTACCCATACTGCCTGTCCCTGTGCAAAGGTCAGCTCTGATACTCGTAATTAATTAATTGTGCTTCCCGTTCATGTGTTCTTGTGGACAAAGATTGAGTCTTTTTTCAATTTTGTGGTCTCATTATCTAGCACAAAGGCTTATGGAATGCAAACTGTAATATTTAAATATTTATTGACCTCCTGGGGGCTATGCACAAACTTTTTTTAATTGAACTTACCAGGGGATATCGAAATGTAGATAAATACTATATAAAATAAATCGTAAAGAGACAGATGTCTTTAAAAAGATATTCTGAAGAAACAATGGTCTTAAAAGAATGCCTTTGTACTGTAAATAATGATCAACTTGGTAAACATCCTGATCTGGGTGGGTCAATTCCTTACGGTGGTGTCGGTGGCCCTCTAGTGGCCGTGAGGGGTAAGCAGTCGTTTAGGCTCAGAAGACCCTACATTTCTGTTACGGTGGCTGAGAACCGGGAAGGAGCCTTCTCACCCACCCGGCAGAGGGAACTCGTTTCGACAAAAGACGAACAGAATCAACGCAGCGATACCCGGTTTTTTCATATGAAATCCTTAATATTCTTCCTCTATTTACAAAAACAAACGAAAGAGCCAAAGCCTCAGGTGCAGGCAAATGAAGGCTAGGGCTCCCTCCTCTGGTGAAACACGTTGATCTAACATTCTGAGCATGTTTGCGGCCATTTACTGAAAAGTTAAACACACGGCAGGAAGGAATAGGGTAAGTTCTGTCTTGTTTATTTTCATGACTCGTCTTTCCTTTGGATCAATGAAGGTGGTAAAGGTAAGATGTGTAACTCTGTATGTTTCAGAATACCATGAACGTTTTTGATTCCATTCCCCATTTTTGGTATCATGGAATGATTTTGCTATTCCAAGCAGCATAGAAACCTGGACTTGGGAAAGTTGTTTGTACGCCTGGGTTCCCTTACAGGGTACTACTCAGCAGTGGCTCATTTTCTCTCAGGGCCATGGGACTGGGGGATGCAAGAGGGGGCTCACTTTTGGCACCAGTTTAAAGGAGGTGACAAAAGGAGGAGCTCAGTCATTAAGATAAGTTACACACACACGTGTATGTATGCATTTTGAGACAGTCTCGCTCTGTTGCCCGGGCTGGGTGCAGTGGTGCAATCCCAGCTCACTGCAGCCTGTCTCCTAGAGCTCAAGATACTCTCCTGACTCAGCCTCCCGAGTAGCTGGAATGGCAGGCATGTACCACTACACCTGGCTAATTTTTGTGTTCTTAGTAGTGACAGGGTTTTACCACGTTGGCCAGGCTAGTCTTGAACCCCTGACCTTAAGTGATCCACTTGCATTGGCCTCCCAAAATGCTGGAATTACAGGCGTGAGCCACTGTACTCGGCCTAGATAAATATTTTAAAGAAATAGTTAAAAAAATCGAAATCCATGCAAAATATCCAGGATTAACAAAATGTCAACACTTCTAGTAAAGACAGGATCAGAGGTACTGGTTTTTCCCTTTGCTCAGTCTCCACTGTGGTCTGGCATGGCACTGTTTTCTCTGCCCAGAATGAGCTTGTTAAGAGAGCAGCATCAGGCAGCCATGATTGCTTACACCTGTGATCCCAGCACTTTGAGAAGCTGGGGTGAGAGGATTGCTTGAGACCAGGAGTTTAAGACCAGCCCGAGCAACAGAGTGAGACCCCATCTCTACCAAAAAAAACCCCAAAACAAAACAAAACAAAAAACTGGCTGGGCGTGGTAGTACATACTAGTAGTCCAGCTACTTGGGAGGTTGGGCGATTGAAGCATTGGTGAGCTGAGATGGCACCACTGCACTCCAACCCAAGCAACAGAGCAAGACCCTGTCTCAGAGAGAGAGAGAGAGAGAGAGAGAGAGAGAGAGAGAGAGCGCGAGCGCGAGCGGTCAGAGCCTCTGCAGCTAGGGCACCTGGATTTCTGGCAGCGCCTCTGTGTGGGTCAGAGCCCAGCCTCTGTAGCTGGGGAGGGGATTTCTAGCACTACCTCTGCATGCTCTGGGTGAGTCAGAGCCTAGCCTCTGTAGCTGGGGCACCTGAATTTTGGAACAGATGCTACTGTTGCTTACTTAGGAACCTGATTCTTGGAAAAGTTCAAACCTTGTCTCATCATCATTGTGAATCCTTAGAAGAGAGTCATTCCTGGCTGGATCAGCCAGATGAGATGAAAGGAGGAGGAGGGATTCTCAGTGTGAAAGACTCAACCCGCTACTATTAGCCTTGAAGATGGAGGAAGGAGACCATGAGCCCAGGAGCTGGCAGCCTACAGACGTTGGGAATGGCTCCAGATGACAACCAGTGAGAAAGCAGTGACCTCAGTCCTACAACCTCAAGGAACTGCATTCACCTGTAACCCAAATGAGCAAGGAAACAGTTCCTTCCCGAGAGCCTGCAGAGGGTTTCTCGGCCCTGTGGACACCTTGATTCCTTTCCTTTTTTATCTTCTCCTCTTGTCATTCTACCATCTCCCTCAGTAGTCCCAGCCACTCCCCAGATGTTAATATTGGTATGCCACTTCCAAATCTTTTTGAAAGAAAAGGTGTTCCAAGTCTTTGTTCATCTATAATGAAAAAAATTCATTAAGGAATGAGGTTTTTACCATGTGAAGAACATTATTATTTCTTACTATAATATTTCTTTTTTTCTCAAAATAATTCTGATTTCAGGTGAGAGGTTTTCAACTACAATGAAGAGGCAGGGGAGTACATACTGTCTTTAAACTCTCTCCAGGGATTTTCAGTGCCAAGCTGGCAGAATAGAGGATGGTGATGCTGCCTCCTCCTCTCGAGGACTCCTCAGTCTGCGCTAAGTGGTAGGGAGTAGCCCGTGAAGGAAGAGAGCCAAGGCCTGGAGGAAACACCTGCTGGTGGGTGGCATCGGGAACAGAGCCTTGGCACAGCGTGCAGCCTCGCCGTCTGCAGAGAGATCAAAGCTGAAACAACCAATACGACTTAGTTCAAACAGCAGAAGGCTGGCAAAGACCTCTGATAGGGACCAGGATATTTGTTTAGACGAAACACCGTGAGGCAGCTGGTGACGGGAATGGGACGGCTTCTATGGAGCAATCTCTAATAACAATCCAAAGAAAAAAGCAAGGGACAAGGAGGAGGTACAGTAAAGAAGGAGAAAGGAAGCCTTCTTGCTTGCCTTTGCATAGACGCCTCCTGGAGGAAACTGCTGATGGAAGCCGTCCATGTGGAGAGGGGTGGTGGAGGGAACAGTAGTGAGTGGGGCTTCCTCGTCTCTGCCCCTTGGGTAACCTCTGCACACTAATGCCCTGCGTGCTCAGTCTGAGAATCCTTGTCCCAGATTCTCCTATATTCTTTACTCATCAGCCGAGGCAGGAGGAGATTTTATGTTGCTGAAAAATAGCTTTTAAAATTCTACCCTCTACATTTTTTTCATATTTATTACACACTAATTTGGCATAGAATACTGCACCTGATGTGACTGTAGAACATGTGCTGAATGAACAGCTGTTCCTTTGCTTTTACAATCCCCATGTGTTAACATTTTTTTGTGTGTGTGAAAAGCTAGAGAAAATAAAGCATTTATTTTATGTGCCTGTTAAAAGTCAAAATAATAGTAGTGTGTGTGCTCTGAAGTCTGTGATAATAGTAACCTTTCTAGTATTTCAAGCAACTTGTCAAATTGTAGCAGGCAAGGAAGTAGATGGTAGTAAATTCAACACTGTGTGTCCCTGGTGTGGTGACTACTGCATTCCAGGGACACCTAGTGTAATAACCTACCCTGGGCTAGCATAACTGACTCCGTTTTAGCTGTAAACCAACCTGGCTTCCCCCTCCTTACCACCTGGATGGATGCATAACTGGGTTGTGCTGCACTTAGAAGCATTGAAGCGAACTGTTCTTAACACTTGTAACCATTGTAACCTCATCCTGCTTGGCATACCTCCCCTCTGCTACTGTAAGAAAAAAGTTTCCCTTTGATCGTTGTGTGGAAGGAGCCTGATCGCCCCCCTTCTTGGCAAATGCGTGGAAACCACCTGTGACCACAGCTCCTTCCTCTAACCTGCTTTCCTGCTTCTGTAAAATCCCACTTCAGCTAGGTACTCCCCTCTGCTACCTAAATCAAGGTATAAAAGATAATTAGGCCCCTTCCTCAGGGGCTGAGAGAATTTTGAGCGTTAGCTGTCTCTCGGTCGCTAGCTAATTAATAAAGGACTGTTAATTTGGAACTCAGAGCCTGGCGCGTTCCTTCTAACTCGCTCGGTTACAACGCTACTAGCTGTAAATCTGTTCCCTTTTTCTGACATTTTATTTATCTCCAAGAAGTTATTCAATAATACATTTTTCCCCTCATTTTCTTCTCTAACAGTGTTCAGTTTTTTATTTTCTGACATCTGAAACGTATTTTATCTTAGAAATAGTGACATAAAAATAGGCAAGAAGCGTCTAAATTTTAACAGCATCTAATTACCATTCTGATGAAAATTACGCAACTATAAACAATTGCTACATTTATGCATTATTATGTAATACATCAAACTTATTTATATGCAATTCTTACATGTGGGTTGTCATGGCAAACAAATACATTATTGCACGGTAATAATAAACATCACAGTGAGAGAAATAGAAGGCTTAAATTGTCATCTCAGCAATACCATTCTGGTAAATACCCGTGAAAATTCAATGGCAAACATTAACTTTATCCAGTGATCTAATAGAAATAGGAGTTCCTTTTTATTTTTTATTTTTGTTTTTGAGAGACGGAGTCTTGCTCTGTTGCTCAGGCTGGAGTGCAGTGACATGATCTCAGCTCACTGCAACCTGTGCCTCCCAGGTTCAAGTGATTCTCCTGTCTCAGCTTCTGAAGTAGCTGAGATTACCGGCGTGTGTCACTGCATCCAGCTAATTTTTGTGTTTTTAGTAGAGATGGGGATTTCATTATGTGTTGGCCAGGCTGGTCTAGAACTCCTGACCTTAGGTGATCCGCCCACCTCAGCCTCCCAAAGTGTTGGGATTACAGGCATGAGCCACTGTGCCCAGCCGGGGGTTCCTTTTTAAATTTTAAAATGTTTGCAGTTCACTACATCAGCCAGAAGAGCGCTCTTGTTCAGAAACACAGCCTATTTTAGATCTCATGATATCAATAAAACATTTTGATGATCATTAAAGTATTTTGCTCATCAAATCTTTGGATTTGCAAAAGTTCTCTTTTGTGACTTGAAATAGAATTTCTCTCTTTTTATATACGTATATATTGTATACCAACCCTTTTAGAATAATATACTTTGTTTCCATCATCAGAGAGTTATCAGAATACATTAATTTTTGTTAGAACAACACATTTTACTGCCATCTGCCAGACAACTGCTATAAATAGTTTTAAATGTCCATCTTTGGGGTTAAGAAAATTATAATAAAAATATTAAAAATCATAATGACAAAGTGGCATGTAAGGGGCATGGTGCCTCCAGGTGTGGCACCTGAGCGTACACAGGGAGGTCACACGCCCTGCAGCCTGTGTCCCTGCACTGCGTGCCTGGCTCCAGCTCCCCTCCCCCAGTCTTGGAACAGGCCGCACCTCCCACCTGAAGTGCCCTCTTCCTGCCCACTCACGTTGCCCGGGCTTGTTCTTTCAGCCGCACCTTGGCTAACGGCACCCTCTCTGTGTTTCTTCGCCCTGGGGAATGTTCCACACTTAGCGGTAACTGCCGTGTGCTCCAATGTTGCCCTCATTGTAATTCGCAGTTTCCTCCATGACAGACACTGGCTCTGTCTATGCCCTGGGCTTAACTCGAAGCCTGGTGCGAAGTAGAAACTCCAAGTTTGTGGAACGAAGGAAGGAAATTTTAGTCAATGGCATCACTAGAAAGAGCTTTGCTTCTTATTGATGAATGGCTTTTATTATGATTTTCACCATTTATTGAGGACGTTGGTGTTTGGCCTCTTAGTCTTCTCCAATTGTGAAGTGTTTTTCATTTTGATTGTTAGAATTGCAACTCTGTTTTTAAAAGTCACTGAAGGAAGATATTTTTGCTCTGTGCCATGTGCATGTACTCTCTTAAAAAATTGAGCCATCCATCGAGTGTGAGGAAGAGCCTGGACTGCGGGGATCAGCAAACCTGGGCCGGTAGTGAGAGTCTAAATTAGTGGAAAAGCTCTGGCTGGTATTTCTGTTGCTCCTTCTCTGTTACGATGATGAGTTAAATAGCATAGAATGATCACTTTGTAATTATTTCCACATCAAGAATTCTGTAATCTTGGAAATAGAAGCATTATGCTTCCCTCCCATGACCCCAGTTTTGGATGATTTTCAATTCACTCTTTGGGGTAGAGCATGCGTTTGTCTCAGATATTATTAGAGATGTGTGTGCGTGCGTGTGTGTGTGTGCATGACAAACAGAGACACAGACAGAGACAGCGCATTTTTGGAGGTATGCATGCTAAAATCGTTGCTGGAGCACTCAGAAGAGTCCTGACCGGAGAGGTCATCCAGGGAAGGCACTTTGGAAACACACTTGAAAGTTGGAATGATTTTTATGTTTAAAATGCAAAGCGGGTGATCAGTCTGACTGGAGGTCTGGTATTCTGGGGTGGAGACAGCACTCTCCTGCACGGTGAGAGACGACGCCTGAATGTGCTGGCTGGATGGTAGCTGGCTCCGAGACAGTTTGTGGGAAATAGACAAGTATGTGGGGGAGAAGAAGTTTGAGATAAAGGGTGCAATTTGACTTTGAGAGGCAATTTGGTACCACAGCGTATTTCTGAGCAGTGTAATAACATACTCAAAAGGAAAGGAAGCAAGTTGTTTATATTGTGGGAGCCACTGGAAAACGCTTAAATGAAGTTTATAGATTCAATTCTAACCACACTAAACACGTTCAACTCCTTAGGCTCAACAAATAATGGCTGTGAACCTCAGAGTAACCCTCAAAGGTAACTCCTTTTGTGGGAAATACTTTGTTTTGTTGCATACTCAGAAGTAGGTTGAACAGTGGAAAATAACATACTGCAGAGAATTCAGTGGAACGGGAAGCAAAATGCTTGACTTGCCAGAGGCTGCATCACAAATCAGAACTGCAAGTTAATTTTCACCTAACAAGAACCAATTAGGGACTCCTCACAGACAATAAGGAGGCAAACTGTAAATTTGCAAAGGAGGCTCTTGGACAAATAGCTGGGCTGGTAATTAGGATGCTTCACTGTTCCTCTGAGTCACTACGCAGGGGAGTCTGTCCAGGGATTTTAAATCTTTCCCAGAAGTGCAGCAGAGGGGCAGGCAGACTGCGATTTCTTTTGTAGCTTCTGTCTGACTTCATGGTTTTAAGTGGGGAATGATGGTCTAATTTACACTTTAAAAGCTTCCCTTCCAATGCTGTTTGGAGAACAGAGAGAGAGGGGAAAGAGAGGAGGCAGGACCAGGCAGGCAGGACCAGAGGTGCTCTCTCGCTGCAGGCAAAGGGTGTTGGTGGTTTGGCCCAGAGGGGTCACAGTGGACATGTCAGAGGCATGTGAACCAGAGCAACGCCATCTTGGAGCTTGGTAAAATGAGGCTGAAACCTACTGGGCTGCGTTCCCAGACAGTTAAGGCATTCTAAGTCACAGAATGAGATAGGAGGGCAGCACAAAATGCAGATCATAAAGACCTTGCTGATAAAACAGATCGCAGTAAAGGAGCAGCCAAAACCCACTAAAACCAAGATGGCCACAAGACTGACCTCTGGTCGTCCTCACTGCTACACTCCTGCCAGCGCCACGACCGTTTACAAATGCCATGGAAATGGCAGGAAGTTATCCAATATGGTCTATAAAGGGGAGGCGTGAATAACCCACCCCTTATTTAGCATGTCAAGAAATAACCATAAAAATGGGCAACCAGCAGCCCTTGGTGCTGCTCTGTCTATGGAGTAGCCATTCTTTCATTCCTCTACTTTCCTAATAATCTTGCTTTCACTTTGTACTGTGGACTCACCCTGAATTCTTTCTTGCGTGAGATCCAAGAACCCTCTCTTGGGGTCTGGATTGGGACCTTTTTCCTGTCACAGAGCTAATGAGAGAGGAAGAGATTTGGAAGGTACAGCTGGTAAACTTATTGAAATGTTAGATCTGAAGTAGGAACAGGGAGGTTGGTGGTACCACTTATCAAGGTGGGAAAGCTGGAGGGGAAGCTGAAAGCTTGCACAGGTGAATGCCGGCAGCTGTGCCAATAGGAAAAGGCTACCTGGGGGCCAGGTGTGTTCAACAAGGAGGCTCCATCTTCCCTTTTCTTTGTCAACCATGTGTACAGTAAGGAACAGACAACATGGTGCCGGTCAGGTAGAGAATTCACCTGCATAATAAAAGATTAAGGTGGGCTGGCCAGCTTCTTTGCATATTATGTAAATAGCACACTGGGTCCAACCAATCTTTGGGCCCTATCTAAATCAGACACCACCTCTTCAAGCCAGTCTATAAACCCCCACCCCTGCTGCATTTTGACGGGATCAGAAGTCCCTCTTGGGAGCCTCTCTCTCTGCAAGAGAGAGCTATTTCTCTTTTCTTTCTTTCACCTATTAAATGTCTGCTGTTAAACTCAGTTCTTGAGTGTTCATGTCCTCGATTCCCTTAGTGTGAGACAACGAACTTCTGGTATTAACCCCAGACAATGACGCTGCTTCACTAGGTGCCCAAGGCCAGACCTAAAACATTCCAGATTACCTACATTTACTGTCCCACACAGGAAGGCGTGCATTTTTCACCTTCCCCACCCCGTCCTGGTTCTCATGGGCCTGAAAGGGACCCTAAACTACAGTCCCCTTCGAGACCCTTAGAGAGTTTTCCAATGCATTTGGCAACGGTGGGAGAGCAGCTGCTGTTGTGCCACCTGGGATACCAGTCAGACCTGCATTTTCCACCATTTGTGTTACCGGCACTTTTAAAATTAATACCATGCCTCTGTATGATTATTAATACTGTTCTAGAATGTATAAATCATAACTAAATGTAGTGAAGGTTCTTGCTTCTTAAAGGAAACTGAGATAAATCTTTGTGAATAGACGAATCCTCCTGTGTTGCAAATCTTTTCTCCCTAATTGGCACATTTGTGTTTCTTCAGAGAAGAACAGTGAATAAAAGAGGTAAATAAAGGAAAGTAAATTGCCCTTTTCAAGTCTGCCAGCTGTCAACACCCCAGAAGAGCATTTTCCTGTCGTTCTAAGAATCCAGGCTCATAGGTATGTGCTAAAGAGTAATGAGGCAAATTAAGAAGGTCTTCCGAAATACTGCTGGTGAAATGTAGCCCATGATGGTTACTAAAGCCTTACAAAAACTTAAAGCCATTTCCCCTCATTAAAACACATGAGCAGTGAAACCTCCTACATTGGCTTTCTGGAAACCAAAGGAAAGGTCATTGCTAGATTTCAGTAAGACAAACAAGACCTTGTGGATTGACCTTATTAAGTCAGATGGCAGCTTAGGGGGTGAGCCTGGAACCTTTCTCTGAAGTGGTGGTGGTGGGCAGAGTGATATAGGGAAATGGAAAGGTACTAGCCCCCCAAAACCTCCCTCCCCACTGCCTTTTGCCTTGCAGATGACATTCTAAGCTCCTGTACTTTGGCTGAAGATCTGAACTTCCCAAACGCACACACTATGGGCTTCTTAAATGGAACTCTCAATCAACTGCAACAGAAATATGGGTAATGAGTAAGGTGGAGCTTATTAAAGAGAAAGAGCCCTAATTACAGTTTGAAGACAGGTTTAGAAATTAAAGCAGATAAGTTGTAGTGGAAATAAAATAGAAATTTTTTAACATTTTAGTTACATTGTTTAAATTAAATTACTTAATTTTCATTTTAATTAACTTTAATTAACTTAATGTGACATTATGTTTTATGCTTTTAAAAAAATGTTTTTCCCTGATTTCCTCGGGAAATGTGGCCTAAGGAGAACGGTGGCCCTGACTCCCTGGGTCCTGCACACCCACTTCCTGGGTCACAATTCTCTCCAGCATCGTTCGCCACCCCTCCAGATAGTGCTCGCGGAGGGAATGCATCCCATATATTGGGCCTCTCGATGGTATCATAACAAAGGAACTGGCAAATAAATTTCTGATGGTCTCATTGCAGTAACTTGAGCTTAAAAAGAAAATGACAACCTTAGTTTAGGTAAGGTCAGTTTTTGAAGGCCTGTGAATTTGTAAGGATGCTTGGGAAAGAAAAGCTAATCTCAAATGAGGTGGAAAGCAGTGTGACTGTGTTAGGGCGTGCCTCATTTTTATTGGTGTTAAAAAGTAGGGGAACGTTAGTGTAAGCATGTGTTCATTCTTTTAAGTTCATGTCTATTGTGAAGCACAGATGTGCTCGTTTCCTCTGTGTAAGATGAGGGCAGGGAGTAGAAGGGATTGAATTGCCAAGTGAAAGGAGAATCTGTGTGTAGAACAGGAAGGGCTGCTGGCACATGGAGGGGAGAGGAGGGGAGAGGTGGGGAAGAGAGAGGGAGAGAAGGGAAGAGGTCAGGGGCAGATCGAAGAGAGGAAGAGAGAGGTAGCAGAGAGGAGGGGAGAGGATGGGGAGGGGGTGACGAGTGTTGGAGGACATGTGGGGAAGATGCAGGGGAGGAGGGGGAGAGTTGGAGGGAGCTGGTGCAGGAGGGAGGTGCGGCCCCCAAGAGCCTGGGCACTCAGGACGAAGCACAGAGGCTCCAGTTGAGCCTTCTGGTTGATGGACCAGCTGATTGTCTTAAGCAGAAAGTCACCATGCAGACCGTCTCCTTGGAAAAAAACCTTTCTAAGTTACCATATTAATTGTAATGAGATGTGAATCAGGCACAGGTTGAGGTGTGAGAGCAGCTGAACCAAGCTCAGGAACAAATCTTTCCTGGGAGAAAGCTCCAGATGCATAAGCTAACCCTCACATACAGCAGCCACTGTCCCAGACCCCGGGGCTGGAGGGTCCTGCAGAACTCCCGCAAGGTGCCCCCTGGAGAGCTCAGCCCGACCCTGGGGAGGACAGCTCAGAAGCAGGTGCCAGGGCGTCTTCCCATGGCCCCCAGCTGAGGCTCAGCAGCCCGGCGGCCGCCCCTCCTTCCCCACCCTGGGTCACCTTCTTCTCCTTTACTGTCTCGCTTCTCAGCTCTTGCTGGTGATTGCTGGGTTCACCTCCCCAGTGACCTAAGCGTCCGCTTCTGGAGGAGCTCACGGGGAGGGCTGTGACAGGTGATGCTGAAGAGCAGGAGGATGTCTGACTGGAGCTTGAAGGGCATTGGCCGGCCCATGTGCTTGGAAGCACTGCCCGAGGTGAACCTATGAGGCCCCAAGCACAGCTGCTGTATGCTGGTGGGGTCTCCTGATGCCTGTGCCTGTGACGATCATGGTGGCATGATTAGGTCAGATGGACCAGAAGAAAGTGAAAGACAGAAGGCCTTCACGTGAAGCAGCGGGCAGCTCCTCGCCCAGAGTCCGTGAGGAAGACGGCGATGGAGGGGTGCTCGCAAAGCTCCTCATGAGGGCAGCCCTCCTGCAGGGGGACTGGTGCTGCAGCAGCCAGGCCACCCCCGTTCAGTGGCCGCAGCGATGACAGTTTGCAGTGAGGCATTTTCCCTGGGCGTGGGTCATGCGCCGGGGACAGAAAGGAGATTTATATGAAATTAAGAGGAGGAATGGAAGAGCCCGGTGGACTGAGGCTGCCGCGTTGCCACAAGCCCTTCATCTGAAGAGCGTGAAGACGCTGGCCCCGCGGGGAACTGCTGCTCTCTGATGGGCATTTCGCTCCACTTCCCGCCTTCCAATTTTTCAGTCCTTTTATGACTTTTGCCATCTGGTCTGAAGAGCTGAAGAACATTTGTGTACAGATGAGAATGTTCCTCAAGCGAGGCAGAACAGACAGCAGGCTGTAAATATTTTATACTTTCCAGGATCATTTTCTATCCAAATATTAAGAATTCATGCCAACATTTGATAATGGATCAGGGGAGGAATTCCGTGCTGAGTGGACTAAGATCGAGAGGAAGAGCTCGGATACACTCAGAGCTGAGATTTCACAGGGCTGCCACAGCCTTTCATTAAATGTGGTTGACTCACCTACCCAGTCACACACATTTTAAACGCCCCACACTGATTGCTTTTTTTAAAAAGCAATGTTTTAAAAACAATCTCCAACTTACAGAAAAAATGCAAGTGCAGTATAAAAACTCTTTTTTTCCTACATCACCTAGAAATAAACTGCTGATACGATGCCACGTTACTTCCACATCCGCTAGTGTGTACTTTCTACAGATGAGGACCTTCTCCGGCTTTATGAGCCGAATTGTGCCTCCTCTGTGAAATTTATGTGTTGAATGCTGAAGTCTCCTCTCTAGTACCTCAGAATGTGACTGTATTTATAGACAGTGCCTTAAGGAAGAAATTAAGGAAAAATGAGATCATTAGGATGTGCCTTAATCTAATCTGATGGGTGTCCTTAAAGTGAGGAGATTAGAACAGCCATGCAGAGAGGGCTGACCACGTGAGGACATGGTAAGAAGATGGCGGGCCCGGCACGGCGGCTCACCTCGGTAATCCCAGCTCTTTGGGAGGCCGAGGCGGGTGGATCACGAGGTCAAGAGATCGAGACCATCCTGGTCAACATGGTGAAACCCCGTCTCTACTAAAAATACAAAAAATTAGCTGGGCAAGGTGGCGCGTGCCTGTAATCCCAGCTACTCGGGAGGCTGAGGCAGGAGAATTGCCTGAACCCAGGAGGCGGAGGTTGCGGTGAGCAGAGATCCCGCCATTGCACTCCAGCCTGGGTAACAAGAGCGAAACTCCATCTCAAAAAAAAAAAAAAAAGACGACAGCTTTGGTTTTATAACATAACCAAATGTATGGTACAGTAGAAAAGTGTAAATTGATCTTTGCTCCACAGATACAGCCATGTTAACTGACAATTCTATGAGTTACGATTCTTAGAGCAAGTACAGGTGACTTTTTTGCTGCCTTCAAGTATAATAAGGTCTTGTTATCTTCAAGTCCTTTTCTTGCCTCTCCCAAGCACTCCTGGGGTCTGTCCTTTGGTTTCTCCTTTGCTTGCCTAACTTGCTGGAAGGTGGTCTTCTGCCGATGTGGACTTCCACCCACCATCCCTCATGCTTTTGCTCTCCCTGCTCCTTGAACGTGCGCCTTGTGGTCTCCGGGAATGCCCCTTTGTTCTCCTCTTCCGATGCCCCTGAAGCAGAAGCCTCTGCTCCCTGGTCGCTGCCCGGTACCACCCGTGTTTTGGCTTCTGTGTTAGCTGACTGGTGGCTGTAACACTTGATCAGGAGCTGGTGGCTTAACACGGCAGACATTTATCCTCCCACAGTTCTGGGGGCCAGACATGCAAAGTCAAGGCATTGGTACAGGCTGCAGGCCGGGGTCCTTCCTTGGCTCTCTCCGGCTTCTGTGGCTCCAGGCACCCTCGGCGTCCTGGCTCGTGACAGCATCATCCAGTCTCTGCCTTCACCTTCACGTGGCTTCTTTCATCCATGTGTCCTTTGCCTGCTCCTCCTAGGAGGCTCCCATTGGATTTCAGGCCCCCCGATGCAGTATGATCTCCTCTCTAGCCTCCCCTGCTTCCATCTGCAAAGACCCTATTTCCAATTAAGGTCACATTCTGAGGTTCCAGGAGAAGGTGAATTTGGGCTGGGGGACGTGTCTATGTGGAGGATTGTCTCCATGCCCAATGTCCATGGCCAGTGCTGGATTAGGGTGTCTGTCAGACTGTTGCTCTCAACCCACTGTCAACACTGAGTCATGCCCTTTCTCATGGCTTCCAGCACTGGAAGTTTCGTTTCAAGTACATGTCTGAAGGACACAGTTCAGTCTCCAGTCCTGAGCCACGCAGAACCCAGGACAGTCGACTCTGGACCCACATGCCGGCATGCCTGACCCTGGAATCTGGCATGTCTAATGCAAACGCGTGTTCACTCTGTCCCTCCGGCCTCACCAGCCAAGCCCACATCCCAGCTCCTCCACTGTGTCAGAGACATCTTAACCCTTGCGACTGTCCCAGCTAAGCTTCTTAGTGTCCTTGGTGATGTGGCCACTTGAGAATTTATGGCAATGAGAGAGACACAGCAGGCCCTATGATGGGCTGATTGAGAAAGGAAATTATGAGGCAACTTCCTTCTTAAGGTAGATTCCTTTTGGGTAAATTATAAAGATAGCTCAGAGTTCCTAAAGAATGCATGCTTCTAAATGATTATATTGTTCATAGCTTCAGTTAAAAATAAATTTTTGCTACTCTTCAAGTATTTAAAAACAAAGACAAATGTCTATCACTAACTAGTGGGAAGGTCATATAGAGGATAAATACGGAAGAAAGATAGGTTTTTTTTTAGAGGTATTTAATAAAATAGAAGGGGAATGAAGGGCCTGCTGTTCTTTAAAAGGAGTTAAATGCTGTTTTGGCGATGCTGAGACTCCCACAATTTCTCAGTTTTGCATTACTCTTTTGCATTTTGACATGGCATGGGTTACACGTAGGCTCTCCCTGAAAAATAACATTGAATTCTTGTGGGCACACATTTACACTGTGTAGAAAAGTGTGGCATTTAATTCTAAAAGTCCAGTCTCAGTGAATGTGAATGGTTACTTTAGCGCAAAGGGCTGGGCAATAGCACCACAGCTCGTGTTTCTTGGGCCTTGAATATTCCAGAGCTCGTGCTGGGCTGGGGACGAGTATTAGCCTCTGACTCTGTCTCTGTGTCACTGAGAGATAAACTGATCCTCAGAGAGGCTGAGTAACATTATCTATGTCACTCAACAAAATCAGTGGCAGAACGAGGATTTCATCCCTGGATTCATCTACCTCTATAGCGATGCCCCCAACTACCCAACTCTAACAACCGAAAACATTTTCAAATCGTGTAATACTATTGTGACTTTCAAAGTACTATTAAGATTTCTCAGAGAACTTACTTCCCTAAAGAGTGCAAATATAAGTTACCTAATACTTTTTTTTTTTGAGATGGAATCTTGCTCTGTTGCCAGGCTGGAGTGCAATGGCGTCATCTCAGCTCACAGCAACCCAGGTTCGAGCGATTCTCCTGCCTCAGCCTCCTGAGTAGCTGAGACTAAAGGTGCATGCCGTTAAGCCTGGCTAATTTTTGTATTTTTAGTAGAGATGGGGTTTCACCATGTGGGTCAGGCTGGTCTCAAACTCCTGACCTTGTGATCCGCCCACCTCAGCTTCCCAAAGTGCTGGGATTCCCAAAGTACCCAGCCTACTTAATGAATTCTACAGCATTCCTGCAACCATGCCTAGAAGAAAAGCTACATGGAGATGATGACTTCCTCTCTCTGCCTCCTGCTCAGCTCAGCCCTCATGGTCTCATGTCCAGCACCCTGGGCAACGACGTGAGACTGGAGCTGCCTGACCTCTGGCTGCGCTGTGCTTCAGAGACTGGGTGGCTGATGTTCTCTCACATGGGGAGCAGTCAGAGGAAAGACGGGAAAGGACTCTGATGAGAAAAATCATAATGAATAAAGGTCGTAAAATAATGATCATAAAAGTTACATGCAGAGTACACTATATGAGAAAAGATTTCATAGCATCAAGAAACCATTTCTCCTTTCAGTAATAAATCCAGACCATAACTTTTAAAACACAGTGAAACTCTATGATAAGGGTTTAAAGCAGACATACAGAGTAGCTTTACTGCTTCTCCGAATAGTTCTGCTCAATATAATTTCGAACAAAGTATTTGAATGAAATATGAAGAAATGCTTCAGAGTTGGGATTCCTGTTTGCCATGCAAATTACTTTGACCAAAAGATAGAATCTAGTGAAGCTGCACCCTTTAAGTACACTCAACAATTCAGTCTGCCTTTTCATTCTGAAAATATGTTCAAATTTGAAGGTTGGTCTCCTATAAATTGTAACGAACTCTAACTTCCTGTGAATACTTCTCCGTGTTACAATTTTTGTAAAGAACCAAAGTGTGTTCCAAAGTTCATTTCAGGCAAGTGGAAAAATCACATCTTTGGCAATGATGTCAAAGAAGTTCACAGCAGCCTCTGTGAGGGGCATTAAGGTAAACAGAGACCCGAATCATATTTCGAATAGGAAATTCACTGCTCTTTCAACCTTGAGCAGGCGGTGACTGTAGCTGTAACAGATGGATGAACCCCTTCGGTTCCTCCTAACCGAGGCTCCTAATGTCTCATCACACATCACAGAGCACCATGCTCATGAATATCGTCATCTCTGGCTTTATGGGTTTCAGGAGGAAAAAAAGAAATGGCTCTGGAATGGCAAGGTTATTGGGAGCACTTTGGTAGTTACAGCCCACTCTATTTTACATCTCAGCACTTAGCTGGAAATGGCCTTTCCACGCCCCGAATGCAGCAGAGGCTGAACTGGAGGGGGCGAGCCTGGAAACCTTGTTGTCACCTTTACTCTGGCACACAGGGAGCCCAGCAGAAGCTGCGTTAAGGACATCTTTCTTTGCTCTCACCGGGTAGAGTCAAATAATTTACGTCTGCTGCAGGTTAAATGTCTTCCCGAAGCGAAGCTGCCTTCTGTGTGCCCGTGTTTATTAAATTACCGCAGATGTCGTGTGAACAGATGGGCGTGCCCCCTGAGAAGCGGGGCTGCAAGGGAGGGCGGCCGTGCAGCAGAGCTCTGGAGAAGGAGCTGCTCACAGCCCTGTGCAGCGTCTTTCCCATCCTCACTGCTGCATGCTTACAGAATCCCTTCGAAGACCTTTGTCCCCAGAAAAAGGACAGCAGAATCAGAGAGCTGGGACCGGCAGCAGGAAATCCCCTGAGAACAAAGTGGTGGCTGAAGTTGTAAGATCGCAACGTGGAGGTGTTCTCCTAGCCAGGTGTTCTGAATCACCGTGTAACCTGAGGAATTCACAAAAAGTCATCAACTCTTGGGCCCCGTCATGGGTTAAAGGGTGCCCTCTCCCCATATGTCCGTGTCCTAATATCTAGACCCTGTGAATGTGACCTTATTTGGAAAGGGTCTTTTGAGATGGAATTAAATGGACGATCTTGAGATGGGTCATCCCTGACTATCTGGGTGGGCTCTAAATCCAATGGCAGGTGTCCTTAGAAGAAAGGCTATGGGGAGACACCCAGAGAGAAGGCTCTGAGACAGGGAGGCAGAGATTGCAGGGAGGCGCCTGAAGCTGGGAGAGGCAGGAAGTGCTCTTCCCTAGAACCTGCAGGCTCAGCCCTGGGCACCTTGCCGTCAGACTTCTGTGCTTCAGAGCCCCGAGCAATACACCTCTTGTAAGTTGGCTGTTTTGGTAGCTGCAGGAGACACACATACCCTGCCCCAGGTCTCTTAAAATGCAGTTTTAGGAAGCTCTAAAGTGCTTCTGAGGATCAGATAGGCCAGGATGTACCCTCGGTGTCACTGACCAGGATTAGAGGGTTTCGATGCCTACTGCACATCAAGTTACCTGGGAAGCTTTAAACATATGGATGTCCAGGCTGCACCTGCGGAAGTCCTGACTCAGGTGACCTGGGACAGATGATTCTAATCGCAGGACGTTTGAGACCCATCTAAGATGTTAGCAAGCTAAGATGTGGATCCGCTTGTCCCTCGAGTGGAGGGGTTGGTTCCTGCTGACTCCACGGCTGCTGACGCTGGAGGTGGCCAGTGTCCTTTGCCTCCAGGGCTCTGCCTGAATTGCACACCCTGTTTTCCTGCCATTTCTCCACCTGCTTCCACCTTTTTCTTTAAACTGAGGCATTATTCCAGAACGCCCAGATCTTAGATATACGGCCTTGAGTTGTGACAGCTGTGCATATCTGTACAACCCCACGTGATGTCCCCACCCTGGAATGCCCTCTTCCATTTAGTTCTCTCAGCCCACAGGAGCAAACGATGTCATGACTTCTGTCACTGCACGTTAGTTCTGTTTGTTCCCTTAACGTGACAGTGTTTTTCTGTTTTATGACCTCTTTATTTTGGCTTTCATCAGTTTGCCGCTGACTTTCTAGGTGTTGTTTTCTTTGTTCACGTATCTCACTGAGCTGCTCGGATTCGTGGCTTGTTGCTTTTCATCAAATGTGGAATTAACTTTGGCTACAATGTCTTCAATAATTCTTTTTTCTTCCCACTTTTAGTTGGCTTTCTCCTTCTGGATCTCTAACTTTTTGTCTTTAAATATCAATTCTGGCTTGGCATGGTGGATTACACTTGTAATCCCAGCACATTGGGAGACCAAGGCGGGTGGATCACTTGAGGCCAGGAGTTCTAGACAAGCCTGGCCAACGTGATGAAACTACATCTCTATTAAAAGTGCAGAAATTAGCCAGGCATGGTGGTGCATGCCTGTAGCCCCAGCTACTTGGGATGCTGAGGTGGGAGAATTGCTTGAATCCGGGAGGCAGAGGTTGCAGTGAGCCCAGATCGCGGCTCTGCACTCTAGCCTGGGCAACAGAGTGAGACCCTGTCTGAAAAAGAAATAAATAAATAAATAAATAAATAAAGACAATAAGTAAATAAATAAAGCATCAATTCTATGCCGAAGAGCTCTGAATCTGATGTCTCCATTCCTGTTCTTTCCTCTGAGTTCTAAGCTTGTTGCTGAGTGCCCGTGGTCTCTGTGTTAGAGACGTTTCAAATTCCAGAACTGAACTTGTAATTTTACTCCCCACACCCACTCCCCTTTCTGTTACCAGCTTCTACCACCACTTAGATGCCATTATTCTCCACACATATAAAGTTGTACGTATTAAGGCAGCACTTTCCAAATGGTGTTCCTTGTGGAATTGCTTCTTGAGGTGCACATACATATTCTCTGTGTCTGTGTGTGTATCTGTGTATCTGTGTGTATGTGTATCTGTGTGTGTCTGTGTGTATCTGTGTGCGTGCATGCACATACATATTCTCTGCGTGTGTGTGTGTATGTGTGTGTATCTGTGTATCTGTGTATCTGTGTGTGTATCTGTATGTATCTGTGTGTGTGTATCTGTTTATGTGTGTGTGTATCTGTGTATGTGTCTGTGTATCTGTGTGTGTGTATCTGTGTGTGTCTGTATCTGTGTGTGTGTGCGTGCGCATACATATTCTCTGCGTGTGTATGTGTGTGTATCTGTGTGTATCTCTGTGTGTATCTGTGTATCTGTGTATGTATATCTGTGTGTGTATCTGTGTGTGTGTATCTGTGTGTGTATCTGTGTGTATGTGTGTGTCTGTGTATATCTGTGTGTGTATCTGTGTGTGTCTGTGTGTATCTGTGTGTATGTGTGTGTGTCTGTGTGTATCTGTGTGTGTGTGTGTGTGTGTGTCTGTGGGAGAAGTTTTTCTCTTCAGATAATTTTGAGACCATCTCCTTTTGACTCCCCACTTACATACTGACCGTCTCCCACTGACTCCCCACTTACATACTGACCGTCTCCCCCCGACTCCCCGCTTACATACTGACCGTCTCCCCCCGACTCCCCGCTTACACACTGACCCTCTCCCCCCGACTCCCCGCTTACACACTGACCGTCTCCCCCCGACTCCCCGCTTACACACTGACCGTCTCCCCCCGACTCCCCGCTTACACACTGACCGTCTCCCCCCGACTCCCCGCTTACACACTGACCGTCTCCCCCCGACTCCCCGCTTACACACTGACCGTCTCCCCCCGACTCCCCGCTTACACACTGACCGTCTCCCCCCGACTCCCCGCTTACACACTGACCGTCTCCCCCCGACTCCCCGCTTACACACTGACCGTCTCCCCCCGACTCCCCGCTTACACACTGACCGTCTCCCCCCGACTCCCCGCTTACACACTGACCGTCTCCCCCCGACTCCCCGCTTACACACTGACCGTCTCCCCCCGACTCCCCGCTTACACACTGACCGTCTCCCCCCACTCCCCGCTTACATACTGACCGTCTCCCCCCGACTCCCCGCTTACACACTGACCGTCTCCCCCCGACTCCCCGCTTACACACTGACCGTCTCCCCCCGACTCCCCGCTTACACACTGACCGTCTCCCCCCGACTCCCCGCTTACACACTGACCGTCTCCCCCCGACTCCCCGCTTACACACTGACCGTCTCCCCCCGACTCCCCGCTTACACACTGACCGTCTCCCCCGACTCCCCGCTTACACACTGACCGTCTCCCCCTGACTCCCCGCTTACACACTGACCGTCTCCCCCTGACTCCCCGCTTACACACTGACCGTCTCCCCCTGACTCCCCGCTTACACACTGACCGTCTCCCCCTGACTCCCCGCTTACATACTGACCGTCTCCTCCCGACTCCCCGCTTACATACTGACCGTCTCCCCCCGACTCCCCGCTTACATACTGACCGTCTCCCCCCGACTCCCCGCTTACATACTGACCGTCTCCCCCCACTCCCCGCTTACATACTGACCGTCTCCCCCCGACTCCCCGCTTACATACTGACCGTCTCCCCCCCGACTCCCCACTTACATACTGACCGTCTCCCCCTGACTCCCCACTTACATACTGACTGTATAAGTTGCTTTGTCAATGCACTTAGACATGCTGCAGTCAAAAGTGTTTTTAACTTGAATCTTAAAATATCATTACATATTTTTTTTATTGCATTTTAGGTTTGGGGTACATGTGAAGAACATGCAAGATTGTTGCGTAGGTACACACGGCAGTGTGATTCGCTGCCTTCCTCCCCATCACCTGTATCTGGCATTTCTCCCCCACCGCCTGCTGTCCCTTCCCTATTTTCCCCCTCCAGACCCCAGTGTGGTGATGCTCCCCTCCCTGTGTTTGACCACAAAATTCTTTCTTAAAAATGGAAAGTCTGATAAAATCTATGGAGCAAATTTTGGAAAATAGCAGCACAGGGCCGTCTTTGGCTAATTGTCCTTCTCCATGTACCTCTAGTCAGTTTGCAAACCTCCCACATCCCACCTTCCCACATCTCCCAGACCTGCTTCTTCCTCGGATCCCCATTCACTTCCATAGCCTGACCGTTAAGCTTCCATCACCTCGCAGGCCAAGGGCATCCTCTCTGAGCTAGCTTCTCTTTTAAATCCAGTTTTTACTGGGCACAGTGGCTCACGCCTGTATTCCCAGCAGTTTGGGAGGCTGAGGCTGGTAAATCACAAGGTCAGGATTTTGAGACCAGCCTGACCAACATGATGAAACCCTGTCTCTACTAAAAATACAAAAATTAACTGAGCGTGGTGGTGTGTGCCTGTAATCCCAGCTACTTGGAAGGCTGAGGCAGGAGAATCACTTGAACCCAGGAGGTAGAGGTTGCGGTGAGCTGAGATCATGCCACTGCACTCCAATCTGGGTGACAAAGTGAGACTTTGTCTCAAAATAAAAAAAAATCAATCAATCAACCCAGTTTCACTTGGCTGACAGAGTGATCTGGAACACAAGTCAGTTTCTTAAAAACCTTTATTGGTTCCCGTCACTCAGGGAGGGAAACCCCATCTCCTCGGCAAAGGGTCAACCGTGTGTCATGTTCAGTATTTCCTCGCCACCCACCCCACACCCAAAGCTGTGGCACCCCAGAGGGAGCCTTCCATGAGGAAAAGGAAGCAGGAAGCTGGTTTCAGGCAGGGTGGAGTTACAGGCAGGGAGGCGAGCCTGGCAGTGTTACCCAGAGAAGCATCCTTGAGACCACAGAGCTGGGGGGAGAAGAGAGCACCCTTGGGAGCCTGGAGCCCCAGCCAGCAGCTGAGAGAAATAGAGCAGTGAGTGCAGCTGGGAGGACCGGGTGAGGAAGACAGGAGGGACCTGGGCAGGGGACTGGCCTGAGAGCGTGGGGAGGACCCGGTGAGGAAGACAGGAGGGACCTGGGCAGGGGACTGGCCTGAGAGCCTGGGGAGGACCCGGTGAGGAAGACAGGAGGGACCTGGGCAGGGGACTGGCCTGAGAGCCTGGGGAGGACCGGGTGAGGAAGACAGGAGGGACCTGGGCAGGGGACTGGCCTGAGAGCGTGGGGAGGACCCGGTGAGGAAGACAGGAGGGACCTGGGCAGGGGACTGGCCTGAGAGCCTGGGGAGGACCCGGTGAGGAAGACAGGAGGGACCTGGGCAGGGGACTGGCCTGAGAGCCTGGGGAGGACCGGGTGAGGAAGACAGGAGGGACCTGGGCAGGGGACTGGCCTGAGAGCGTGGGGAGGACCCGGTGAGGAAGACAGGAGGGACCTGGGCAGGGGACTGGCCTGAGAGCCTGGGGAGGACCCGGTGAGGAAGACAGGAGGGACCTGGGCAGGGGACTGGCCTGAGAGCCTGGGGAGGACCGGGTGAGGAAGACAGGAGGGACCTGGGCAGGGGACTGGCCTGAGAGTGTGGGGAGGACCCGGTGAGGAAGACAGGAGGGACCTGGGCAGGGGACTGGACTGAGAGCTTGGGGAGGACCCGGTGAGGAAGACAGGAGGGACCTGGGCAGGGGACTGGCCTGAGAGCGTGGGGAGGACCCGGTGAGGAAGACAGGAGGGACCTGGGCAGGGGACTGGCCTGAGAGCATGGGGAGGGAAGCCGACTTTGCCACAAGGTAAGGAGGGCTGGCATTGATAGCTTTCCTGCAAGCAAGTGGGTTCTGACCTTCTCCTCAGGGTGCAGGAGGTGGTGACCAGGAGGGACTCTCCTCGCCCCATCCTCACTGCTTCCTTACAAGGTGCAGTGACGGCTTAAAACCCCTTCCTGGGCCCCTGTGCACAGAAACACCTGAAGCCTTCCCAGTCCTGCCCTTACAGTGAACAACAGCTCCCTCCTCTCTCATCTCAGCACTCACCTTATTTTTGGCATGTTGTCCCATTGTGTTGATATTTTTGTTTCCCCACCATGGGAGCTCGCCACGGGGCCAGGTGAGACTGTGGGGATTTGCTGGCCATATCCTCCCCTTGCTCGCAGCGTCTCTCCCTTCCTGAGGGTGCTGCGTATGCAGGCTCGGTGGCAAGATCCACACTACAGAGTCAGTACTTTTCCTGAAGGATAGATTGCACCCTTTCCTTCACGCCAGTCTTTCTTAGAACTTTACACGCAGTTAATTCTCAGATGTAATTACAAGATCGGTACTATCATTATCCTACTTATAGATAAGGAACTAGGCAATTTATGGAGAAGGGAAGTAAGTGACCTGTCACATTGGTAAACTGGGACTTGACACAGCTAAAGCTGTCTGGATTCTGAGCCCAGATGCTCCATCTCGAATCTGTATTGCTTACGACAAAAAAAAGGTGATCGAGCCTCTGGACCTGTTCACTGCAAACAAGAAGGCGAAAATATGAGGAACTGGTCTGAGAAGGAGACGGGGTCTGGGGTTAACGTTAGAAAGATCGGCAGGGTAGGGAGCTCTCCAGGTGTCCTGAGCTGACCTGACGGGGTCTGGGGTTAACGTTAGAAAGATCGGCAGGGTGGGGAGCTCTCCAGGTGTCCTGAGCTGACCACGGGACTCCTCCTCACCTCCACTGACCCGGTGATGCCTAAAAGGTTCACTTTGCCTGATTTTAAACCAAGAAGGAACATAAACGTCTGTCGACATGGTCCCTAAGCAGGCACTAGTCTTTATTCTAGTTTTTATTTCAGTCTGAGAGCGTATGGAGATGAGGAAACAGAGGACGAGGGGACAGCAGAGAGAGGAGCGACGGACGTCAGAGACAGAAGCAGGAGACGGAGGGCACAAACAAGGGTTGTAACTTGGGGACACTGAGGCTTGATGGGCTTCCAGTGAGAGTAGCCAGAGGCTGCATCCTGCTGTTTCTTGGGGACACAGCTTCTGTGTGGGGTCACCTGGATTTTGAAGCGTTTGGTGTCATTTAGCTGCTGATGAGAGCTCTCCACACACTGAAACCCCAGTTCTCCAGTTGAGACTCTAGAGGTCTGCGGGTGCCCCTCCCGCAGGAGAAGTGCAGGCTGCCCAGCTGAAAAGCGTCCTCAGAGTTGCAATCACAGGGGCCAAGTCAAGAACACTTCAAAGGCTGGATGCAGTCCAGCCAAGAGGTTGGCTCGCTCCCTCAGCCAGCTCTCCCTTGCGCTACCATAAGGAGAGCCTTGCAGAGCGGTGGCAGGAGGCGTTGGCAAGGATGGGAAACTTCTGCACGAGCCTTGCGGATGAATGCATTGGCGTTCCTGGATGAAATACATTAAAAATGAAATAAATCCATATCAATAACAATTCATGATGCAGTCACCTTTGATAGAGATAAAAATGAACACGTTTGTAATCCCTTGAGATGGAAAATCACAAGCCTATGAGGATTCAATTGCAGTATTTGCAACTATTTAGAACATATTCTTTTTATCTCATTTCTTATATCTATAGGTGAATACAAATTGATATCAATGATGATGATATTTAGCCTAATAAGTTTATGACTTTTATCTGAATTATTCCTAAATAACACACAGCACCCAGTGGCTTCCAGGTAAAGTATAGGCAATTTTCATCATCTTGCCAGAGACAAGGGGTTCTGCTGGGTTCATCTGGAAATCAAGACATATTCCTTTAGAGGCTTCCCTGTGTGCATCAGCCATATGCCTTACTTGGCATTTATTTGTTGACAGCATTTACATCTCTTTGAAACAATGCTGACAACTTTGCTTAAATAAATGAACATTCCCATGTCCATTTTCAGGTGGTCAGAACAGTCAGCGGATGTGAAGAGTGAGTTCTCATAAATGTGACCGGTGTTTAAACTAGAGAATCATGACTGACCAAAATCATTTGTTCATTTGTCGTGCCACCCTCCCGTGATGCTGTAATACCCATCAGATAATCGTCTCAGCCAGCAACAAATGCAGGCACTGACACCAGCCGTAAGGAATCAAGTCAGGATTGTCCATGTGATAAATTTGACCTTTTCAACTAAGCTTTAATTTTGCTATGCTTTTTTTTTCATTTTGTAAATTACTCTGATCTCAAGGTAATAAGCATGTAAAGTAAAACTTGTTAAACATCTTATGCTGTATTCACTGTTCCTTTAACTCTTTTTAAACAAATTCCATACTTCCATTACAAATTCCAGAAAAAGCAGAGAGTATAGAAAAAGAGAAGAGAGAGAGATGTTTTATAATTTTTAGGAGAGGTCAGTATTATGATTATGAAACAGAAAAGTGCTGACTACTCTTTTCCTAGGTTGGATGAGAAATCTGGAAATAGGACATTGGTGGTAAAAGGGGAAGAGTGGCTTAGGAAGGGTCTTGGGGAAATTTGGCGAGTACTTTTCTCCCAAGCTACATACAGATATTCAACTGTTGGTAGCATCATATTCCACGCAATGAGAAGCAAGGTGGGGCCAACATGCCACTCTGGAAAGTCAACAGATAAATGCAGAAGATCTAATGCAAATGATTGAAAGCAAATGGCGACTCTGAGCTACATAGGATCTTCTCATGTAAATGGCTGCACCGCCTTCACTGCAGTCGGACAAATGTTTTATCATGGAAACATTCTAAACATGAACAAAATCAACAGATACACAGCAAAGCATTTACTGTGGTTCTAGTAACTGTGTGATCAGAATATCCTTCTTTTTTGGCGTTTCGTTTTGTCGTATAATAAGGTAAGTGGTCTTACAGGGTGATTGTTCCATAAACCATTTTTTTTTTTTTTTTTTTTTTTGCTGCTTTATTCCACATCCTGAAGAGCAGCATAAGTGTTTTTCCTGCCAATGCTGCTCCTCATGGTGATTCAGCCTTCTGGGGGCATTGGATTTATGTTGCTAATGCAGGACCACTTTCGTATGCAACAGGCCACAGCCGTAGTTTTTGCTGCTTTCTACTTCTCATGGCCGGCACTCCAGGAATTGGTAGATTCCTTAGTCACTTTTTGAGTAATGCATTGCTTGGGTATCAGAACTATAGGCACCTGTAAGGTTGAGATTTAACATATTTTTTTTCCTAAGAATCTATTAACATCCAAATACTGTAATAACTGGAGGTACGGGAGTTAAAATGATACCTTCTCTATGTACAGTGTAAAAGGCAGGCAAGGCCGGGTGCGGTGGTTCACGCCTGTAATCCCAGCACTTTGGGAGGCAGAGGCGGGTGGATCACGAGGTCAAGAGATCGAGACCATCCTGGTCAACATGGTGAAACCCCGTCTCTACTAAAAATACAAAAAATTAGCTGGGCACGGTGGCACGTGCCTGTAATCCCAGCTACTTAGGAGGCTGAGGCAGGAGAATTGCCTGAACCCAGGAGGCGGAGGTTGTGGTGAGCCGAGATAGTGCCATTGCACTCCAGCCTGGGTAACAGGAGCGAAACTCCGTCTCAAAAAAAAGGAAGGCAAGAAACATACTCACAGCTGCAGGGTAACCACGTGCCAGCTGCCACTGAAGCCACTGAAGCCCCTTCTCTACGGCCTCATAGGGTCCTTACAAAACCCCTAAGAACTAGGTATTGGTGTCTTCATTTAAGAGATGGGCAAATTGAAATGTAGGGAGGGCAAAAAAACATGAAAGGCAACATTAGGTGATGAGTAAATGCTCAGGAGCTGAAAATCAGACAGGCATGCGTTCAGATCCCTGGTTGCAGGCCATGTGTGCTCAGGTGACCTCGGGCCACACACCCTGTAGCAGATGCTTTTGGTTGCCTTCTTAGGGTGGTCTCCCACAAGGGGGGTCCACGTTTCAATCCTGGATCTGTGAATAGTTTCTTCTATATAAAACATGTGCTCAAGTTAAGGATCTTGGGAGGATGCTTTTGCTCTGGGTTAAGGGGTGGGCCCTACATTCAAGCACATGTATTTTTGTAAGACAGACACACAGAAGAGAAGACAAGTTCAGAGGAGAGTTCGATGTGATGACAGAGGCTGGGACCAGGTGATGCAGCCACAATGCCTGGAGCCACTACCTGTTTGAAGAGGCAAGAAACCGCCCTCCCTGGGAGCCTCCTGACGGACCAGGGTCCTGTGGACGCTTTGGTTTTGGACTTGTAACTTCCAGGGCTGAGATAACACATTTCTCTTGTCTTAAGCCACCCAGTTTGTAGAACTGTGTCATGGTAGCCGCAGGGAACAGACGTGGCCCTTTCCCACCAGTTCCCAGCTTCTTCCCGATCACTAGTTCCTCTGTGCTGCTCAGGGAAGCCGCTATCCTCTCCAGCCCAGACGTGGCGTCTGACTATGGATGCCTGTTTTCGTCACCCGTGAGGAGTGAGGGCAGAGACATTTGGCAGGGTTCTTGCCCCTGACCCTAGGGGAGAGGCTGGATGACATGGCTGTCTCCTGGAAAAGGTTTTATTAGTTGACCTAAGGGGGTTCCAGGTCAAAGTCAGGCAGGTCTGTAAAGTGGGGCCCCCGGAGCAAGACAGAAACGATGCTGGGAAGAAGCGGAGCAGGGTGGGTCTGGGGAGGCCGGCGGCAGTGGGAGAGGTGGAGGCTGATGTGGTTTGGATATTTGTCCCCCTATCTCATGCTGAAATATCCCCAGTGTTGGAAGGGGGGGCTGATGGGAGGTGTTCGGGTCATGGGGAGGGGTCCCTCATGGCCTCGTGCTGTCCTTGTGATAGTGAGCTCTGGTTGTTTAAAAGTGTGTGGCACATCCCGTTTTCCTCTTGTTCTTGCTCCCATCATGTGACACAATGGCTCCCCCACACCCTCTGCCATGGGTAAAATCTCCCTGAGGCCTTCCCAGAAGCCGTGCAGGCTTTCTGTAAAGCCTGCAGAACTATGAGCCAATTAAAACCCTTTTTCTTATCAATTACCCAGTCTTAGGTATTTCTTTTTTTTTTCCAACTTTTATTAAGTTCAGGGGTACACGTGCAGGTTTGCTACACAGGTAAACTTGTGTCATGGGTGTTTGTTTTACAGATTATTTCATCACCCAGGGATTATGCTAGTACCCATTAGTTATTTCCCCAATCCTCTCCCTCCTCCCACCCTCCATGATAGGCCCCAGTGTGTGTTGTTTATAGCAACACAAGAAGAGCTGAACATAGGGGCTGCCCCAGGATAATATCTCATCTGGGGTCAGGGGGCCGAGGGTGGGTCTTTATGCAGGGTAGACCTGATGAGCTCCAAATGGAAGCAACAAGCAAGGATTTGAACCAGAACATGTGCTCAAAGTGGACACAAATATGGAACTCTCAGCCCTCACAGCCCTGCAGTGTGGCACTATTGTGATCCTTGTAAACAGACTCCAGGATGGGGGGTGAGGGTGAAGTTCTACTTGTCCCACCATTTGTTATGTGACAGATAATTTTTAGAAAAGTCTATTACATTTCTGTAGACATATAACTTCCTAAAGTTTTGTATAAATTCAATGGAAAGACCATAGAAAATCCCAAAAGGGCCTTCCATGGATGTTGATGAAAATAATAATGTGAATATTATGTTAGTAAAGAGCTGACATTAGCTAGAGTATTTCTGAATAGAAAGGGTAGGGAGAATGGATTTCTCTTACTAGGTATCAGTATCTATTGTGAAGCTATGTAGTAAATCAATTAGTGCAGTATTGGTATTAGCAAAAATTAACAAATAGAATGAAAGAGAGTCCAAAAATAGACCTGTACACATATGGGATTTCGGGTTACGACAGACACAGATGTCAGTTCAGTAAAAAGGACTGGAATACATGGTCATCCATATGGAAAATATGAAGTTTGATCACTACTTCATACTCGTAAAGTAAAAGTAACTCCAGATGAATTAAGGACTTAACATCAAAAATAAAAGTTAACCACAGCCAGGGACAGGACAATGGAGACAGCACAGCAGCCGCCCCTTTGGGCTCCTGGTCTCCTCTTTCAGGGCACCTCGCAAGCAGGAAGCCCTTTCTCTTGTTCCAGGTCAGGTGGCACCTAAAGCAGCCAACTGAATGCACACGTGAGAACTCCTGTTTCTGGTTAGTGCTTGGGATGTTTCCAAGGACCCCTGGAGCCCCAGGCTTCCCGTAAAGCTGGGCGGCCTGGCCAGCCCCCAGGACTATGAGGACACAGGAGATAAGGTCTGGTGAGCCCGGCTTTCCCACACAGATGGCCTGGGGACCATGGGGGATGGGGCTGGCTATCTTTTGTGCTCCATAAACGCACTGTCAATACCTATGGGCCACAGAACATGCCTCAAGGACCTACTTTTCATGTGGAAGTTTATGGAATCCTGTAGAAGACTTTTGAAAATGCAACTGAGGGAGGGAGAAACCTTACCCATAAAAACACCACTTCCATAACCGCTGTTAAGAAACGCATGTTCACGTTGCCCAATGTTAAACATTAACAAAATTTCAAGTAGCTGGGGATGTCTCCTTGCAAAACAGACACAGCAGTCTTCAAGCAACCCACCACCAGAACTTCTGAAAGTGAGGGGATAGGGGAAGGAGCCCAGGGAGGGGGCCTGTCCAGGAGCTGGACCTTGGTGGGAGGTTAGGCAGAACGGTGGAGCCTGACTTCCCAATCAGGCATTTGCGAACCAGATTCAGCTTTCTCAGACTCCCGGCAACCAATGAAGGACGTGGGGAGCATCAGGGCACAATCAGCCCCACCAATCTTTTGTCAAAACTTGCCAGTTTTTGTTCTCACGTACCTTATACTTGGTTCCAGGTACATGGGGTTTTCTGTGGTGAAAACCCAGGTGAGGAAATTCTGCTTTATGGAGAATCTGCCATTTCCACTTTTCTAAATAATGCCAAGTTGGCCAGCCAGGTGGTTCCACTGATAAACATCCCACCAGCAGGAGATGAGAGTTCCCTTTGCCCCATTCACTGTTTCATTGATTAAAAGGTTACCAATCTGGCAGATGACAACTAGTAACCCATTCTGCATTTTCTTAATTTTAGTGAAACGAAGTATTTTTGGAAGTTTATTAGCTTCATTTTCCTCTTTACTGAAATGGTCTTTTGCCCGTTAGGGCAGCTTTTTCCTCCGTTTTTGGGTGGTTGTATTTTCTGAAACACGATTTTCCTCCTTTTCTGGGGGTTCTTGGTGTACTCTGAAAAGTGATGCTTTCTTGCCTATGTGTTCTTTCAAGATTTCTTATTCGTGGCTTATTTTTTTTTTCTGACTAAGTTCTTGATTTTAAAATCAAACTTTTTCTTTATGGTTTCTAATTTTGTGTCTTAAGAATTTTTTTCCAAAATATCATAAGGATATTCTCCTGTCTAGTTTTGCAAAAAGTAAAGGTTTTAATTTTCCTGGAATTGATTCTTGTGTGGTATGGGGTAGAGATTTCATTTCATTTTCTCCCACATGGATATATGACAGTCTCAGCACTATTTGTTGAATACTGAACCCTTTCTATTGCACTGTAATGTAATCTTTGACACATGACCAGTTTCCTCAAGTGTGTAAGTCTGTTCTGGGCTCTCTATTCTGTTCCGTTTATTCCACTGCCTTGTCTATTCATGCATGAATGCCTTGCTGCACTGATCACCGCAGCTTTCTAGGAAGTGCAGATACCTGTTTGGGCAAGTACCTCTACCTCAATCTTTGTGAAGTGCATTCTTCAAAGAAACAGGTCAGCTCAGAGGAGCCCGGCACACTTACCGCCGATCGGTCCAGCGGCCTGCCTCAGCCATTCCTACACCCGCGAGCCCGGTGTGAGCGGACAGGACAGCTGTGCAGACCTCCATCACCACCCACTTCCTGCGTTGTCTCACACTGGCCACTGCTCCCTAGTCAGTTTCCTCCCTTATTCTTCAGGGGTTCTTCCAAGCTTTCATCTTCCCCCTCAAGTCCCAAACCCACCCCGCCTTGCCACTCAGCTGAAGACACACGGAGCCTGACCCACTGGGCTCGGGTGCCAATGCATCATCTTTCCACAAACTCCTCTGCCTGAGCCACTTTCCTGCCTCCTGTAAGCTCTGCTCTGAGTTCAACCTGCCAAGACCTTCCTCCACTATTTTATTTGATCTTCATGTGTTTCCAACATCTCCTCCATGGCCTCCCTTCCTTGAGCACATTCCCAATTTCTTTTATCTTTAACAAAAATACGAATCAAACCAATGTACAATTCAAAACAGAAACACAAAATCCTTTCCTTAGACTCTGCTGACCATTACAGGGAATTAGGGGATTGCAAGATGCTGCTGGCCAGATGACACCAACATGGCAAGCTTGCCTCAACCAGCCCTCGTGCCCCTCTCAGGCAATGCCCTTGCTCCCTTGGTTCCAGATACGTCCTCTCTGCAGGGCACACCTAATCTTCTCCAGTTCAAACAGCATCCTGAGTGCCAGACTTGAGAAGCCTGCTGCTTCCAGGTCTTCAGCTGGTTGACCTGTGTACGCTGAGCTCAATGTAGACCTGTTTTCTGCTCAGAACCCATTCCTGTCCTGGATTTTAATATAGTCACTCAGAGACCTGGGTGATTCTAGACTCCTCCCCGTGTGACTTCTCTCATGCACTTGGTCACAAAGTCCTGTGCTTCCCCCAGCCCCACACACTTCGCAGGTGTACCACCTCCTCTCTAGCTTCATCCTCTCATCTCAACTATTATAGTAACCTTTACCTGGCCTCTGCCAAATGCAAGCCATCCTGCACACAGCTACCACTTCTAAATACAGAGCAGCTTAATTCTCACTCAGATTCCTGTGATGTTCTCCAGCGCCTACAGGCTAAAACCTTAACCCTGTCACATGACACACATGGCCCCTGCACTCCACACCCCACCCCCAAATATTTTGGTGGCACCGGCCTACTATAGTCTGACACATAGCATACCCTCAATCAATACATTGCATGAAATCTAACAGATGGAACACATGAGTGGTACTATGTAAAATAAATAGTAAGTGTAACTCTGAGTGGAAATCTATGAGTTAGGAATTAGGGAACTGTCTTCAGATGAGAGTAAGAGAAACAGAAGTAATACTGTAGTGGCTTACCAAATGGAAGGAAATGGATAAAATATTACTAGCATCACCAATAGTTATGAAGGGAGCTTGCAAGGTGGTTAGGCTGGAAATCTCACTGGGCTAACAGCAGAACTTCTGATAAACTCTTGCCATGCAAATAATTTCTTCATTAAGGACGAAGAGCAAACAGTGAGAGGAGGGTCTGCTCTAGAGTTAGTTCTGAAAAGAGTTCACTGATCAGGTGTGGGGGAGTGACAGAGGCCTTCTAAGAAAATGACCAGAGCATTCGCAAATTCACAAATATGACAGACGGGGATACCAGGCAGAGTCAGACAAGTGCCCTAGATTTCAGAGAAAAAGAGGCATTAAGCCCATGGACAGAGACACCACAATCAAAGTGGATTAAAGAGCGTCTTTAAAAGAGAGAAATGTTAACATTTAGCAGGGTACAGCAGAGGGAACAAAAAGATCTAAAGAGTTACACATCACATTTTCCTATGGCTACACAGAAAAATCTCTTACTGGTATAGAGATTTTTCATTTTGAAAAAGTAATTTCGTTTTACTTCTAATTATAAAAGCTTAGATCTTTTTTCTTTGAGATGAAGTCTTGCTCCATCACCCAGGCTGGAGTGCAGTGGCAGGATCTCGGCTCACTGCAACCTCTGCCTCCTGGGTTTAAGCAATTCTCCTGTCTCAGCCTCCTGAGTAGCTGGGATTACAGGTGTGGGCCAACATGCCCGGCTAATTTTTTTTTTGTATTTTTAGTAGACAGGGTTTTACCATGTTGGCTAGGCGGGTCTTCAACTCCTGACCTCAAGTGAGCCACCTGCCTTAGCCTCTCAAAGTGCTGGGATTACAGGTGTGAGCCACTGCACCCCACCAAAAGCTCAAATCTTAAAGGGGCATGAACATATTGTAAAATGGGACGTACATAAAAATGAATACAGAAAAAGCAAATGGTCTTAAGCCAAATGACAGGGCCATGGAGGACGGCTAACCCCCACCTGAGCTCACATGCTGGGCTTCCTCATCAAGCTACAGTTTGAGCAGTTCCTTTGAAGAGCAGGGCTGCTTTTCTGAGTTCAGGATAGCAAGAGGAACTTTTCAGCCTGTTATATACTGACATTTCAGTGAATACTGATGCTGGACATTCTACAGCAGAGGAAAATCGATTAGGAGAGAAAGCCTAAGTTAAGGCCTCACCCTGTCAGTGTGTTACAGCAGGGAGACAAGTGTCTGCTGTATCTCCTATACTCCCTAAATGGTGGAAATTTTTATAATTAAAATTAGAAGCATCTAAAGCAGTTCAAGCAAGAGACTAAATTAAGGAGGGAGATAAACTAAACTGAAGAGACAGATTGTTGGGGGCCCCTCTATCCTGAATACCCCCAAATTTCAGGAACACATCAGACAGTTCTAAGGGAGAAGGAACAAACACATCCGAGGGGACACCTCCCACTGAAGCCGCCACAGATAAACATGGTTCCAGACCTCTCCCAATGCACACAGCACTTACACAGATAGGGAATCAGGATCTTGTACGTGATGGTCACTTTTTTACAAATCCCCAACAAGTACTTCAGATAAAATATAATGCCCCCTGCCTTTTTTTAAAGGGGGCCTCACACACATATTTGAATATGTCTCTCATTCACTGCCTCGCTCTTTTGGCAGTGAGAAGTGTCAGTGTACGTTCTAAGCGGATGAGGGCACTGCACAGCTGCCTTCTGTGGTCCGGCTTGCACCTCTCATCACACTGCCATCCTAACAAACCACACAACGGGGAGGCCTGATGAGGCTGCTGCATCTGCACAGGCCCACACACCTGCTAGAAAAGGAGAGGTGCCTGCCCAGTTCTACCCAACTTGGGAGTGTGTACTTTTCCTGCTATGTACAAGGCCCTTAATTCCTGAAGGGGGAGATATGAGTTAGATTCCTAAAAATGATACAATTTTGAAGAATGTATTTACCATCTGGTTCCCTATGGTTCTCAACCATTTTCACATGTTTATCTCAAGTCAGACTGCAAAGTATGTGGAGGGCAGCTGCTAATGAAATATTTGTTAGTTTTAATTTTATTCTGGAGTCATTATTCAGTTCTATAATACAAAACTAAAATCTATTTCCTTTTATTTACATGATGTAAAATTTTCAATCACAAACGTTTCTACTCAGGAAAGTTGGTGTTAAAGCAGAAATACTGTCATGATCGATTCAATGGAAGAACATAAAATATGGTCTATTTCATAATTTTTCCAAAAGAAAATGTTTAGTTTGTTTAAATGTAACAAATACTGTATTAGATTCACTTTAGAAACCATACACCCCTTCCTGCCTTTCTTTTGAACAGATTCTGGAAGAGAGCTGTGAAGATCTGAGTGGTGAGTCCATGCACATCCATCTGTAACCTGCTTGCTTGATTCTTTTAATCATCTTGGGATCGATTATCTTCAACGATAATAGTTCTTCTAGGAGAGGATTCAATTTCTACAAATACGTATCGAAAATCATATTCACCACTTTGTGGATTCTGAAAAAAATGTAGTATTTCCAGGCATTATTTTCCTTTCTAGAACTTAAGTAACACTGCGCTAAGAACCTCTGACCCCACGGCCCACGACTCCCACACCTCCTTCACTTCCGCGTGCACCGTTCCTTGCTTCCCTGGTTCGGAGCCCTCGATGCAGAATTTCACACGCATGTGTTCCAACCCATCTTTTACATATTCAATGAAACTGTGGAGAAGAAGAAAGATCAGTCTAAGTTCCTTTCATTGAAAAATCTCCCCACAGCTTCCTCTGAGTTCAAGCCACGGTACCTGATGTGCTGCCTGCGACCCCGACTTGTCACCTCCCCGTAGCCTTTAAGAGGCTCACCAAAGACACCGATCACCTGCAGAACAAGGACAGGGCTTTATTTTGTGTGTGTGTGGGGGGGTTTTTTAAGCTTTCTAAGGAAATAATTTCTAACCAACCAAATGATTTTAGGAAAAAAAATCAGTAAGCCTAAGACCTTCTCAAAAATGACCACTACAGTAAGAAAACTGAAAAAAGGGTTATTATATAAAAGTCATCCCATAAATAAATTAAACAAATATTTCATGCCCAAAGATTAAAATAGGTAGCTTTATGGTGTGACTTATAGTTTCAGAACCATGTAGGCAGAAATGACGCAGTTCCTGCTCCCCTTACAGAAAATAAACAAAACAACACAGTTTGGATGTTTCTCTACTAATACCTTATGGTTCGAAGATAAAATGTATGAACATTTTAAATGAAATTTAATTAATTAATGGCAACTAATACTAAAACTATGAGATAAAAAAATTTTTAAAGTCACTATACACAGTGAAGAAAAAGAAAACAGATAATAATGACATTTAAAATAAACCAGAGGCACAGGTGTGACTCTATTATTTCTAACGAGAAAATCCACATGAAGTGGAAATGTAGTTTTTATTGAATTCAAAATGCAAATACTGTGGAACCCTCTAAAAAATATAAATTTGATACTAAACTAAAAAAATTTCACCCTCAATTCTATGAAATTTATCTTATTTTGTCTGTTTGAAGAATATCTTCAGTATCACATTTTCCAGGAGAAAAAGAAGTAACATGTAAGATGATATTTCAGAGCTGCATAGCTCAAACAAGCAGAGCAATCCACTTTAATCTATTAAACATACAAATGTCAACACATCAGGATTTTCTATTTTTCAAGCAGACACAGGACCTGGCAAAGGGTACCCATTAAAAAATGCTGACAAAACTGTTAGTTTAATTATTATTTGTAAAGCTTTTTCAGGCAGCAAATCAAGTTATGACTTTAATATCGCACTCTTGTCTCTTGTATATTCTGTGGTTTCTGTTCAAAACGCTGAAAAATCTATGAGTTTTGAATAACAGCAACTCTTCATCTCTTTCCAGAGATGCATTCTAACATTTAATTAGGTTACCACCCATAGGTATTTCCGCAGTCTGTAAAGAATGTTTCTTGTCAGATATAGTAACTATCATAGGAACCTTCCTTATTTCTTGCTGATTTTCATCTCTGGAATACTTCACCCTCCCTGCCTCGGTCCAATTAAGACAAATCTGGATTTAAAAAGAGAGATGCCAGTGATTGTTAGCTTCTGAGGTTTCCACCCTGACATGATTAGAAAAAGTGGTACAGTCAGAGCCGGAGCCCCAGGGAAGATCAGCCCTGGACTCTGTTTTGAGAGCATGCTGTGGATTCAAACCTTTCTCCTCTTTAGGGACTGCAAATGCTAGGGATGACATTACTCCTTGGTCTGTGTGAAGAACAGCTTAATATTTATGATGATAATGGCAGACAGTTATCTGCTGTTATCTTTCAAGGTGAATGAAGTTGGATTTCAATGAGTAATGTTTCCAGTGCTAAAGCTCTCCATCAGGGAGTAAGAAATACAGCACTTCCCAGGCCACACTGGCTATGTGTGACTGGAAAGCCACATTCTAAAGCCTTTCTTCTTGACAGGGTCCTTCAAAGAACCAAGGCAGCTTCCCCATGTTCACTCCTCCCAGGGAAGGGCAGAGGCAGACTGTGCTTAAGAGCTTCAGATTTGGAAGCAAATCTTGGATTTGCTTGGATTCAGGTTCTGGATCTCCAACTTACCAGCTCCATGACTCTGGTGAAGTTACTTAATCTCTTTAAGTGTCAGTCTCTCCTTCTGCAAACTGAAGATTAAGTAGCACCAAACACAAATGGGTTTGTGAGACTGAGTAACGATGACGCACTGGGACCCCAGGCAGAGTGCTTGCACAGGACACATTTTCCGTAAGTAGCAATGACACTATGACCTTGAGGTCATGCATCAGGCTTTAAAAAAACTAGAAACTTACCATGAGTTTGATATTTTGGTGTATTCTAAGAATTTAGTATCTATGAACAACCAGCAAAATGACTCTCTTGTACGAGTAGCACGACAACATCTGTACACTGAGTTTTGGGTTCTTTTAAAGAACAAAGATCTAATAATGGAACGATAATTGTTATGTGAGTTTCACTAGCATGAGAACTGGTTCTTGAATTCTGCCCATTTCCTCCTCCCAGACATTTTCTCCCCATCATCAGAGGTCATGTAGCTGAATCTTGAGAACTAACCTCGGGATGTGATCTGCATTTTTCTAGGGCTCTCCCATATATCTTGCTAGGACTTGAGGCAGAAAAGAGTTCTTTGAAAACTGTGTAAAACAAGCCACCTGAAATCACAGAAAACAAAGATGGAGTAAAGCCAGGGCAACATAAAAAGGCCAGCTGAAAAGGTGTTCAAGGGTTTATACTTGCTGTTTTTTGCAACCTGTAATGGTGATTCCAAAGAGCACCACTGTTAAATAGGTAAAATCTCTTCCAGCTTCTTTCACTGTAAAGAGAAAACACCAATAGGTTATGCGTGGCGGCTGGGAGCAGGCCTGCTTGCTTGCTGCTTCTGCGCTTCTTGCAAAAGAAAGGCTGCCTCCAGATCAAAACAAGGGGTCTGCGTGGGTACAGGGGCAGCCGTTTTGAAAACTCCCTGTGTGTTACGGTTACACCCTATACCTCCTAACACAATGCTTCATAGGCCTCTTTGAATTCTGGATGCAGCATATTTCACATTTGGGAATGTTGCTCCCATCCACTTACTCAGTAACAAGGACTGTCACCTCTAAATGGGGTGCAGTAGGGCTCTCTAAGGAGGCCTAGTGTGCAGTGCAAACAGCAGCCCTGTTTCCTGAGCTAGATGACCTGACACATCTGCCCATTTCTATGCCTTTCACCTCTGCATATGGGTTGTTCCTTTGTGCTGAACTATTATGAATGAAAAACTAGATTATATTTTTGGCATATGCAGCAGATTACAAAACAATTGGTAGAATATGATTCAATTTTTTTGGTTAAAATTATTAAAAAGTATGTGTATGAAAGTGCAAAATGTTAAAAAAAAAGTCATCTTTGTGTGGTATAACCATGGGTGTCTAAATTGCTTTGTCTTTTTTTTTCCTACAAATTACATGTGAAATGAAAAAATTAAAAAAAAAAAAAAACACCTTAAAATACCTGTAAACACATCTCTGACTTTCCCTGACAAATCACATTCCATCCTCCCTATATGTTTTTCTATTATTGCAGGTAGCATCTGAAAGTTTTCCCTACTGGTTATGCGTCAATAATCTCTCTTTTTATACTATCCAGTTACTCTTTATTATATGTAATAGAGCCAATAAAACTTGACAAAAATTTCCCACACATAATGCAAAAAAGTTATATTAAAGACCAACTTTCAAATCTGAGTTCCAATCTGTAAAGAAAACTGTAGGTCTGTATGTTCTAGTTCTAAATTATAAACGGGTTTAAAAGACTCATGTGAATTGTTTTTTCACCTCTGGCAGTGAACTTGGTGTAAAACGGTATTGGGAGCTCTTTTCTTGATGAGAGCCCAATCATTAAAGTATTTCATTTTTACCTTTTTGTGCTGTTGAGACGGCGGTTCCCTCTCTCTGACTCCTGTGCACAGACACTTGCTTGCTACTATCCTCCTTTGCTTTTCGGGAGCTCGGCCCCTGCGTCCAGATGGCTTTCTGGGTGACTCCAAGAACACATCTGGGTCTCACTGTTTTCTTTTGATATTGAAGCCCCCATCTCAAACTGGGCTCAGTCTTCAAGCACGCTTTGTTAAGCACAACGTGTGGCAAAAGTAATCGCTTTGCCGGGGACCTGTGCAGCTTCTCCGTATATTGTATGGCTCGTAGAAAAGTACAAATCATGTTCACAAAAAATCGTTCCGCTTAGGGACGATGCTAACTACAATTAGGAAAGCTTTAGGGTTCACCTCACATCCGGCCGGACTCCTACTCAAGCCTATACGTTTACTTACGTGGGGTGTTAGGCAAAAACCTTAGCTTCAGCAGCGTAAATGAAAACGAAAAGTCTCCACGGAGAACCTGATGTCCACCTTCCCTTCTGACTTCACTCTATTTGAATTAAAATGCTCTGATTACCTTCTAGGCTGACATTCACAGGGTCCCTGCCAGGCCTTCGCAAAGTCACCTGGGAAACTCCCCCGGCTTTCTGGGAATAGTAGTTTAAAGACCTTGCTCTTAACTAGGATGCGACAGTGGGGCGCGCAAAAGAGACTACATCTCCCACAATTAAAGGCTGCCGCAGCACGGCGCAAGCCTTTAGACGACCCCGCGACTGGCGCCTGCGCAGTCGGTGTACGTCCTTGGAGCGGCGGGAAAGTGGGGCGTTTGTTGCGCAATTGGTACTTCAGACATTGAGGGGTTCAAGCGGCACTTGCGAAAGCCAAGTTAGTTGCAAACTACGTGTTCTTCTCATCCTTCTAGAGAGGACTCCACATAATGGGAAATACTCCCTTTGACTGTGGCCTTGCCATTCCGCGTGCGGAAATAATTAAGTTTTTGCGTTTCACTGTTTTCAGAAAAACCGGACAGTAAAGAGCCAGCAAGTGGAGATGAAGGGAGGCCACTGCAAATCAGGCTCCGGTTTCCTAAACGATAAGCCGCGGAGTTGCTTGGCGCCCCTGGTGGCAGAATGTTAGGGGTGGGTAAAGAAGCCGAGCCCGGAAGTTTCTAGAAGCCCGCTCTGTGAGCCGTCTGGCGCGGTGCTGTCTGCGCACGCGCCAGGCCAGCTGTACTTTTCCCCACGCGCGCATGCGCTTAGGGGTGTGGCGACTTGAAGCCGATTTCGGGGCAGGCGCTCCACGTTTTCCTCCCTCGCGCAGTGCTGTGGTGAACGCCTGGTCTCCATGGCGACTGGACGCGGTCGGATCTTGCAGCATCGCTGGCTGGGCCTCCAGACGCTGCGCGAGCCCAGCACGGGCGGTGTCGCGGCCCCGGGGCGCTCCAGGGTCTTTGGGTTCAGGTGACTAGGGCCGGCGGGTGGAGTCGGCCGGCGGGAAGCCCCTCACTGCGCGGCCCTGGTCTTTTCACTGTATTTTATTCGTCAGGCTCTGGCACAAGGCCCGAGGCTCTCTTCCAACGAGAGAAGGGTCTGGAAGAACGACCAGAGGACATCCTTTCTACCCTGCAACGTGGGGTGCCCTAAATTATGACAGGAGTAGAGTAGCCTCTCAGGGAACTATCTTTTTCCCCCGGCGCCTGCGCGGGGGTGCGCTCACCTGTTAGGACAGGTGCAGGTGCCAAGAGTCCCTTCTCCAGGACGCCTGCCCTCAATTCACGGTGCTCCACCCCAGCCTTCGTATTTTCGCTCTTCTGTAGCCAAGAATCTCCCTTCGCCTTTCTCATGAGCGTACAACTCAGGGAAGTAGAATCTGCTCAGGGAAACCTTTCCAGTGTACACCGCCATCCCCCAAGCAGATACCTCTGGCAGGCAGTTTGGCTTGGGGAGTGGGGGGCAGCACTTTCCGCACCTCCGACGTCAAGGCCAAGTTGCCCTCTCCATCGCCAGGTCTTGCTCAGCTCCTGGGCCTGTCTTCGGTCTCAGTGCAGGAGCCTGCGGTGTTCTCGTTCTGTCCCTAGAGGCTCCTCTTTCCGTTTCTCTTGGGGGTTCCCTGGAACGGAAGCGTGGTCCTCTCCTATAGTGAGAGAGAAGGCAGTTTCGGGGACTTAAATAGGAAAGGAGCAGGAGGCTGCTTCTGCTTTCCAGAAGCGTCTTCGGCGTGAAGAAGTAACATGTTCCAGTGCCTCGGAAGTATCAGCTTGCATAATGGTACCTTATGAAATCCCTCTCCGTGTATCGTGAGCTGTTCCTACCTGTGTACCCATCACTGCATAGTTTACCAGAAGGAGCGATGATGCTAAGAATGGTTTACATTCTTAAGGATTATCTTCGTGCTTGTAAGGCTCTCTGATTTATAAATGTGGAAAGTCGTGCACATTTTGCCTTATAATAAACCAACAGCCCATGTTTAAGCATACAAAGGGAGCCTGTTACGTACTAGTGGAACTATTTGTTTGATCCCCCTGCATCTGCCCGACTATGTCCTGTGTCGTCCCTAGGGCTCCATTACTTTCACTTACACAACCCCGTTGCTTAGTGCTATGATAATAGTTCTTGATTGAAAACCTATGATGCTAGACAAACCACAAGGCTTGTCACCGATAGAATTCTTTTACGTAGGAGAGAAAGGAATTTAAATAGGAAACTTGAACTTTTAATCAATTTGCTGCCGTTACTAAAATTAGTCTTTACGTTGTGCTCTATTAGGGGGAAGCAGAATGATTTTTATGTGATAAATCTTTTATCCTTTGTAAATTGAGTGAACTTCCTGGTGGATTGATATAATTAGAGGACCTGTCATTATGCCTGGCCTGAGAATCTGCATTTCAAGCTGATTTGTAAATGTATGCATTATTTTTGGTAAAGAAAAGTCTGCTGCCAAAAATAGAATGATTTACTATGGTCAAAGCAGGTGGTTATTTTAATGTCTCGCTGTGGAAAATTAGATGTTGTTAAAGAATCAGCGTTCCCTTTTTAACACAAAATGTGAATATAAGTATCACAAATTGTAAGAAGTGTAGCGGAGAGCATAGTTGGGTTTATTTATACCTGGTGTAATTTATTTGATTTGTCGGATATTTAAAATGAAGCACAGTCACTAGCTTTTTAAAATATTGGACTTATTCAAAACTATCAGACAAAAGCCTGTCTCTTGACGTGTTTTCAAACTAAATTTATCTTAATGTATCAGTGTATGTCTATACTTAACCTTGTAGACATATAGATCTGCATAAAAACATAAAACTTGCTGATTTGTTAATTATATGGCCCTTAAAAATGTGCAGTTGGTTTATTTTATGGAGAAATAGAGATGTGTTTTCAATAGTTAACAGGTACACTGATGAGATGTATGGTTTTATACAAGATATGGTAAAGAGAGCTCTGATAGGACCTTAAGGAAATGGGAGGCTCAGAGACTGTCTTTGCTTCTAGCTTGTGACCTTAAGTCCTTTAGTTGTCTTGTTAGAGCCTTGGTCTTCTAAACTGAAAGGAAGGACTCTATGAGATCCATATTAGTTGTCAAAAAGCAAAACTGCAAGAAATAAGCTTTGACGTTTTAAAAGTGTGAAAACATGTTTGTAGTAGAATAGCCTTCATATTCCAGTTAAATAAAGGATGAAATGTCTTAAAGCACTTACACATTACCTTGTACAGAGTATATGTTTAAGAAGTATTTGTAGAATTGAACTAACTAAGCCCTGTTAAATGTTTTAGTCAAAGATAGAGGCATATCCATTTGTTACTGAATTAGGGATTCAGATTAGGGAAAAGCATTTGGTACTTAAAAGTAGTAACTAGTACCAAACAGGATTTAGTTGCTTAATCATTATTTAAAACTATCTTTGAGTAGGAAGAGTTACAGTACGACTTTGAGGAACTTACTAAGATTATTTTATTTACCTATATTTTACATACATATTTACAAAACAGGTGACTTTATTTTACTGACATTTTCACAGTAATCTTTCATAAATTTGGGACATACAAGTTAAGTTTTTCAGTAAGAACTTGTTGGCAGATTGAGCCAGTATGTATTCTTGAAACATCTAAGCACCCTGGCACTGTGCTTCTCAAACTTGTAGTTGTAGTGAGTAGGGCATACATAGAGCATCTTCCTTGTCTGCAAAATCAACACAAAAGCTTTGGGGAAAAGGTTAAATAATTTAACTGTAAGTAATATAATACATTTTTATGATAAGACAAACAAATTATTTAGTAGAATGCAATATTTGCTTTAATTTTTAAGATCACTTGAGAGACTTCTAAGAAGTTTTGAGTTTGCTGCATGCAGACTGTACTTCCAGATTTCGGGGGACCTGGTTTCAGTTTCTTTGCAGGGGTACTGTTACTAGGAATGCCTTTGAGAATCACTGCTCCAGTCTCAAGGGTTGTGCTTTCAAACTGTGATTCCCTGGCCTTCTTGTACTTGTGACTCTTAGTTTTGAAATTAAAACAACACCCCCCCCAAACTTATTACAGATTCAATATGCTAAGAAAAATTAGAAAATACATGGAGTTTTGCCCCTTAAATCCTCCCCATTTCAAAAAACCTTCACCAACAAATTTTGTAATTCTGTTAATCATATCTATTAACTGTTAAGCATTAGTTTCTCTTTCTAGACCTCTTTTCTTTATATTCATTATTTACTTTTCCTCTTAGAGAAATACAAAAATAAGTTTACGTAGTGGGCAAAAACTGCAATTACTTTTGCACCAACCTAATACTGTAAACTGATACAACCTGCTTTCTCAGTTATACTGTTAGGGATTCAGCAGATATTTATTGAAGTTGCTCATATGCCAGGCATATTGTGGGTGCTGAATAATCAGCACTGAACAAACCCATGCAGTATACTTGCCCATGTAGTTCCAGCGATAATAAGCAAGACAGGAAAAATGTGTAGTGTTGGATGGTGATGTGTGCTAAGGAGAGAAACAGAGAAAGGGCACAAAATGTGTGTGTGCGTGGCAGGGGGTAGGTTGGGGACTGGTTTGCAGTTTAAATAGAATAGCCAAGAAAGATCTCAGTGAGATGGTGACATTGTAAATGGCTGAAGAAAGTGAGGGAGCAAGCCATATAGACACTTGGAGGACATCGGGGATCTATTTCTAATTCAAACACTTCACTTGGGTTGAAAATGTAGATTTTAGTTGACTAAGGATTGTTAACGCTATGGAGACAATGCAATTTAACCAATCCCTAGATCGTTTTTAGTGGTTTTTTTTTCCCCGGTGCAGACAACTCTGAGATGGACATTCTTGAGTGAACTATTTGCACATTTCTAGAAGTGGAATTCCAGGCTTAAAAGAGAATATGTGCTTTTTAAGGATCCTGGTTTCCAATATCAGATTTTACTTTCCATAATATTTATTGTACCACTGTATCTTGTCCTACTGGCAGTAAATGAGGATGCCTGTTTCTTTGTAACATAGCCAGCATGAATCATTATCATTTATTTGCTATTTGCCAATTGCTAGATTAAAATTTATCCATCAGATTAATTTACTTTTTTTGGTTCTCTTGGAAAGGCATTGGGTAACAGTTTTTATCTCTCCGGCATCTTATTGACTAAATATATAATGACTAAAAGCTGTTACTCATTCAGTAAGATATTTATTTAATATCTTAAATACATTTATATTTGATTATAATATTTATGTTTAAAGCATATATATATAATTATTCATATAATGCCTAGGGTATGTATAGATTCAGACTTCTAGGCACAACCAACTCTTCATACTCTCATGGGCTTAAGGGTTACAGGTTTGGAGCTCCTGATAGGAATTATTATTTGACTGAGGAATGATAGAAATTCCCTTTACTTGAAGCTTAAGTGTTAGAAAGCTTTGTCAATTGTAGATATTTTATCTTTGAATATGTACCATAAGTCAATATAGACTTTATAAAAATAATAACCATTTAAAAATAAGTCACACTTTTAAATAATTTTAGAATGTATTACAAATTTTGTTTACTGTGTTGACTAATGACAGTAAAAGTTTATAATACCTTCTAAAGTTATTTATGTCCACCTGGAACCTCAGGATGTGACTTTATTTGGATATAGGGTCTCTGAAAGTATAATTAGTTCAGATGAACTTATACTGGATGAAGGTGGGTCCTAAACGTAATATGAATGATATCCTTATAAGAAGAGGCACAGAGACCGATATGCCCAGAGGAAAGGTTGCTTTGTGAAGATGGAGGCAGAGATTAGTTATGCTGATACAAACTAAGGGACATCAAAGATTTCTGGCAACCATCAGAAGGAGGAATGATCCTCCCTAGAGCCTTCAGAGAGAGTATAGCCCTGTTGACACCTTGAGTTTGGACATCTGGCTTCTAAGACTTGAAACAATAAATATCTGTTCTGAGTCACCCAGTTTGTGAAGGCAGTCCTAGAAATGAATGCAATTAGGAAATTATATTTTACTTCTGATAAGTATATTAGGACCACGTCAGTGGAGTCTAAACTTTTCTCTTGTGGAAATCTGTTTAAACAAAATTTCCAACAGAAGTACAAAATATATAACACAGGTAGAATTATCTGATTAAAGGAGGAGGGGGTAAAATTTCCAAATTAGCATTTCTACCTGTCCTTTTTCCCTGTCTTCATGCCCTGCAGAGCACAGATTGAAAACCATTGGCTAGAAAGTCATGTAAGACGAAAAGTACATTGAGCAGCTTTCACTGAAGCTGGGATAGAAAGACATGGAGCCAGCATTTTTTTCCTCAGTGCTTTTTTCCCCTCATTTTTTCCTTTTTACTCTCCAGGATCTGGAAAGTTTACTTTATGCAACTTCTTTTTTGTTGAGATGCCAGTGAGGCAGATGATCGTTAATATTTATGGAGGTCCTACCCTGTTGCAGCTACTTTGATTTTTTCTAAAGAGAAAAATCTACCAAGATTTCACTCTGTGGCTTCTCAGAAGCATGCGGGAAACTGTGCTTGTTGAACAGGGCAGGCAGGCAGTGGGTGATTTGAGTGCCTGCTGACATATGCATATCTTGATGACATCTTGAGGTAGGCTCCAGGCTACACTGTCACCTGGCCAGTTTAGGCCTAGGGCAAGGGCTCCTTTTCACTGCTTGTGGCAACTAATAGGTTGTGCTCAGAGTTTAGGGCCATGCTCTGTTAAGAGTGGTTATGTGTGGAGTTCATACTCCAGCTTTCAGGGGGTTGGTTAATTACCCTTCCTTCCAAGTTCTTAGGATACCTCTTTTTTGCTCCCAATTGTTGCCTTCCTATATGAGTGTTCTTTCAAATATATCTGGGGAATTGGCTTGGTATGAAAAACTGAGGGCGGTTAAACTATCAGTGCACAAAATACACATTCGATGCAATGGTGTTGGTGAACTTAGTGTATAGATAATGTAGTCCCTAGGTTTTAGCCACTTCTTAAGTAGCATACCAGGTAGGAGATGGGTCAGTAACCAATACCTGTGTGTTGTACATTGCTTAAAGCAGAAGCTTCCAAACCTTGCCTAGAGAAATAGTGTAACCACTCATGGCTTTCCGGGTGGGCGCTGCCTAGACATGCAGGCTGTGAGCTGTGTGATTTCTGGGGTTTTGGTTCACTCAAGGGGCTGTTGAGTACTCCTGGTTTTGAGGACTGATTTTAATAAAGTTTATTGTAGAAACCTCTGAAAAAGACTCACTGCATAAAAATGCTATACGCTATTTCATTGAATCTAAAAAACCATTGATTCTAAGATACACTACTATTTTCTGTAACACTAAAATAAAAAGATATGATGAAAATATATTGCATTGAATGGGGGAAGTTAAAATGTAAAAAAGTTTGTGGGTGAGTATTTGGTAGTTTGCCTATGACTGCAGAAGCTAGAGTTTGAACCCTCAAAGATCAGAAATGTCATAGATTATGTTGACAGTTCTAGTTCACTAATTTTAAGTTTTAAAAAATAATCTTTAATGGTTTCTGTTATATCCAAATTGGCCAATCAGTACATTAAATTTATCATTTTTGTTTCCATTAAATGTATTTGATATCACCTCTTTGACATGTTGAAACCTTTAATGAGAGTGTATATTTCTAAACCTTAGGGTGAAAGCACATCAGAGTAAGTATGGTCTTCTGGTTTCCTTACCAGGACACTAAAGTTTTCATTGTCTCTTCCTCCTCCTTCCTTTTCTTCCTTCTTTATCAACTTTCCTGAAGTTTTTCAATGAATAATCTTTGGAGCTTATGAATCCTTTGGAATTTTGTAGAAGGGAATAGATAATTCATGTCATTTGATAATTATATAATTTGAATTTCCCATATTTACTTTCAGAAAGGGGCCAGGGGTCAAGTTTTCTGCAGGCTCTGCTGCCCTGAGGTGCCATGGCAGAGATGGGCAGCATTGGGAGAACTCTTTCTCTTGCTATTCTGGGCTTCTGGATAGGTAAGTAGCAGAAGTAGACTGTCACTTTTGGGGGCCTCTAGGCATGGGGTTATTAGAGAAAGTTATGATGCTGTATATACCAAGTTGCTATTTTGTGCTTGCTAAGAATAGGATTGTGTAGGAAGACAGTACAGCATGGAGTGTTTGATGAGTCATTGGCCTGTCACCACTATCCTTATGAAATGAGCTTTATGAAACGAAACTTCAAAAAGTGACAAGTAAATTGAATTTTCCCTTTATTAAAATGTTCTTCAAAATTATTCACTTTTGAGTTGATAAAGTCCCTTGAAAAAGGAAAAAGAAGATTAAAGTGTGTTTTCTGAAAGCTCAAGAGCTCTGTTCATTTCTCAGCTTTCAATATCTGGAAGCCCATTTGTCATGGCAAGATTCTGTAATGTGACTCTCAGCATGAAGATCCATGGAAACTTTAAAAAATTTTTATGTGTAATTGATGCTTATAAGTCCATAGATTTGTTCTGTAGTAACATTTATGGAATACCAGTTATATGCTAAGCCTCGCGGGGAGCCTGAAAGCTTGAGATGATCACAGAGAGACATTTTACACTGTAGGAAGCCAGGCCCACATAGTCTGCATATTGCAGAACTGTATGATTCAGACATAAGTTGCTTGATTTCAAGTTCTGGGCTTTTAATAATGTATTATAGCTAGCTCAGTTAACAGTATACATGTTTATATATACATGTCCATGTATTTTAAAAAAGAAATTAAAAGCCAAAAAGGATATTTAATTAAGGACCTTAATTTCAGCTTAAAGCCCTATGCTCTGGGAATAGGCTGTCTTACAGTCATCTGATATGAGAAACAGAGCAAATATTAATGTGGTTCATCCATCCATTAAATATTTGAGGATCTGCTCTGTAGCAGGTACTGTATTTGGTGCTGGGACACAAATCGTGAGTCACTTACATGTTCTCATGAAGCTGATGATCTAGTCGAGGAGGCAGATTTAAAATACAGCAAATCATAATAAGTTGGGTTATCTGTTGTCAAGAAAACAAATGGATCTTCAAATCCAGAATAATGGGGTGGCATGGTAAGAAAGACTTACCTAAGGAGGTCCATTTAAGATGAGAACTGAACACTGAGATTCAAGAGCTTTGAGAAGAGCTTGCCCGTGAGTGGAGATTAGAGGTGTGGAGGTGGGGGATCCAGATGCTGCAGGAACAGGGTGGTGGTGGGGGAGCACATCAGGTGGGGCTGCCAGGCTCTGGGAAGGAGTGTGGACGTCATGTAATTTCTTAGATTATCTTGATTACTTGTTTACCTGTCTTCTCTAGAAGTAGGGAAGATGGAGAGACATAGGCAAGTGGGAGGTATGTTTGGAGATGTAACTAACATGATTTGTTTATGAATTAGATGTAGGTGTGAGGGGGAAACAGACAAGAATTCGAAGCTGTTGACTGAAGCAGTAGTACAGGTTGAGGTGCTGTTGACTGAAAAGGAAGGGAAGTGGGGTTTGGGCAGAAGAGAGGGCTAATTTTTTTCAATTTTAGTAGAGAGGAGGTCTCACTATGTTGCCTCACTACGTTAGACTGGTTACAGCTGACAGTCTGGCATGTGTGCAAAGGAGGATGCCAGATGGATGATGGATGTGTCAGTCTGGCTCAGGATGATACCTGGTGGGGTAGGCAGTCATGGAGCTGGGTAAGGTGGCTTAGGGAGAGGGCGGGGAAAGGAAAGCAAAGACAACTCAGGAGCAAGCTTGGAGGACCTGGGGCAGTGAGAACCAACCAAGCAGGCAGAGAAGAGCCCTGAGGTCCAAGAAATTGAGGAGAGGGTGTTATATGAAGCAGAAGAGGAGAGAGCCTGAGACACAAGAGCAGTCAGTGACCTGCGGCCTGGGAGGTGAGGGGAGGAGGCAGCAGGGTGTGTTGGATCCTCCAAGTATTGCAGGTGAATACAAAGGAAGGGACTGGCCAGTCCTTTTCATATTTACATGTGTTCTATTCTACACTGAAAAATGTAAGAAGCAAAAAAGTAGGGGCAGGGAGGTGGAGGCAGCAGGTGTAGACAAGTATTTGTTTTCTTTTGTTCTTTCTCAGAGCTTGGCAGTGTGAGGGAGCCTAGAAATCAGATGGTGGCTCCAGAGAGATTGGGTTGGGGAGAAGCAAAGGAAGAGTATGGTTTCAGGATGAGAGATTTGGGGTGATTCAGAGGCTGATATGAACACTGTGGAAGAAGGAGGCAGGAACTGGAGGCTGAAGTTCTTGTGCAGAAACTGTGGGGACCTAGAGCACAGGTGCTTCGATGGGAGGAAGTGAGCATTCTCCATTAGAACGGGGGAAGAAAGTGAGAAGAGCAGGAATATTGGGATTGATTCACAACATGAGGCAGGGACAGTGACATCTTTACATTTGAATTACTGTGATACTGAAAATGAATACACACAGATTAACATTCTTAGGGAAGCTAATTGGTTTAAAGCATTTTCTTCAATAAACATTTTAAACTTCTTTAGTGGTCCTGCCTCTCACTCCCTCTTTCCTTCTGTCCCTGTGATACTGTCTCCTTACCCCACGCAACGTGAAATAACTGGAATCCAACAGAAAGTAATCCAACATGGGTATAAACATTGATTGTACCTGGTTAGAGGAAATTGTGTGAACAATGATTAAGAATGTAGTCAGTCTCCACTATCTTAATTATAAAGTAGAGATTTTCTCCTTTTGTTAGGACACAGAGAGAACCCCTTTTGCATTAGGTTAGTCCAGCCAGGAGGAAGGTAAAAACCTGCTGAGTGCCTGTCTTGAATGGGATTTTATTCCAGTTAAATAATTCTGATGGTTTCTTGATACTTTTCTCAAATGTCTTTAAGCCCAGCTCTGTTTTTTTTTTATTTGTACTGATTGAATAAATAATAGGTCCGAGGTTTTGTGAAATAGTTAAATGAAAACATAAAAATTATAGGTAACAAATAATCCAAATGTTCACAAAAATATGTTTTCTTGCAACTTTGGTTTCTTTACCATTAGAGACTTTTTCTCATTGAAAGTGTCTAATTTATTGACTCTGAATGGGTGGGGTTTTATTTGGGGGATTGATTTAATTAATGTTTAAACAAAGCTTTTGTTTAAACTCTCAGAAAGTCTCTGGCTAAGTATAGCTAGAGCTTTATGTGGTGGGGACACTTACATGGTGATACATATTCAATAGGCATGGCGTTAACTGTCTTTTTCCTGAGGATCTATTTTATTTCTTCTCAGTATTATCAAAATTTTTGGACTGATTATTTTCCTGTGAAACACCCAGTAATCTGGATTCTCTTGAAACATAAACAAATTTAAAATTATAACAATCACAAGTACAGAGTATAGGCAAGCCCTTTTAAATTGGGTAAAAGGTGTCTTTCCCCCCAATTCCTTTATCCCTAGAACTGCCTCCCACCTCCAGCGCTTGACACAATCTGTGGTAACTCTCTTGTTACTTGTCCTTTTGCTGAAGATTTATAGAGGCCAACTCCTGACTTCTTGACACTAGTGATACTTTCTAGTCACTTTCAGATTCTTACTGTGTTTTATAGAATTCTGAGATCGTAGAAATAGGTGGAATATTGAGACTACATCTCAATATCATATTTAGACATATAAATGAAACAGACACTTCAGAAAAATTTATGGCCCTTAGTGTCTCCTTGAAGCCCCAGAGGAAGCAGTCAAAAGCCTGAGGGTGTTCGGAAGGCGGTGCCTGGATTTGGTGTGGACGAGATGGGAATTAGCTGATATTTCCCATTTTACTTACTTTTTTAGGGAAAGGGATTCTGTGTTTTTTTTTTTCTTTTTTTTTGTAGTGAATCCTTTTTCTTTTTTTTTTAAATTTTTATTGCATTTTAGGTTTTGGGGTACATGTGCAGAACGTGCAAGATAGTTGCATAGGTACACACATGGCAGTGTTTTTTGCTGCCTTCCTCCCCTTCACCCACATTTGGCATTTCTCCCCAGGCTATCCCTCCCCAGCTCCCCCCCCGACTGTCCTTCCCCTATTCCCCCCAATAGAACCCAGTGTGTAGTACCCGCCTCCCTGTGTCCATGTGTTCTAATTTTTCACACCTGCCTATGAGTGAGAATATGTGGTATTTCCTTTTCTGTTCTTGTGTCAGTTTGCTGAGAATGATGTTCTCCAGATTCATCCATGTCCTTATAAAGGACAAAAACTCATCATTTTTGATTGCTGCATAATATTCCATGGTGTATATGTGCCACATTTTCCCAGTCCAGTCTATCATCGATGGGCATTTGGGTTGGTTCCAGGTCTTTGCTATTGTAAACACTGCTGCAATGAACATTCGTGTGCACGTGTCCTTATAGTAGAACGATTTATAGTCCTTTGGATATAAACCCAGTAATGGGATTGCTGGGTCAAATGGAATTTCTATTTCTAGGTCCTTGAGGAATCTTCCACAATGGTTGAACTAATTTACACTCCCACCAACAGTGTAAGAGTGTTCCTATTTCTCCACATCCTCTCCAGCATCTGTTGTCTCCAGATTTTTTAATGATCGCCATTCTAACTGGCGTGAGATGGTATCTCAATGTGGTTTTGATTTGCATCTCTCCAATGACCAGTGATGATGAGCATTTTTTCATGTGTTTGTTGGCCTCATGTATGTCTTCTTTTGTAACGTGTCTCTTCATATCCTTTGCCCATTTTTGAATGGGCTTGTTTGTTTTTTTCCTGTAAATCTGTTTGAGTTCTTTGTAAATTCTGGATATCAGCCCTTTGTCAAGATGGGTAAACTGCAAAGATTTTTTCCCATTCTGTTGGTTGCCAATTCACTCTAGTTACTGTTTCTTTTGCTATGCAAAAGCTGTGGAGTTTGATTAGGTCCCATTTGTCTATTTTGGCTTTTGTTGCCAATGCTTTTGGTGTTTTGTTCATGAAGTCCTTGCCTACTCCTATGTCCTGAATTGTTTTGCCTAGATTTTCTTCTAGGGTTTTTATGGTGCGAGGTCTTATGTTTAAGTCTCTAATCCATCTGGAGTTAATTTTAGTGTAAGGTGTCAGGAAGGGGTCCAGTTTCTGCTTTCTGCATATGGCTAACCAGTTTTCCCAACACTGTTTATTAAACAGGGAATCCTTTCCCCATTGCTTGTTTTTGTCTCGTTTATCAAAGATTATATGGTTGTAGATATGTTGTGTTGCCTCCGATGCCTCTGTTCTGTTCCATTGGTCTATATCTCTGTTTTGGTACCATTACCATGCTGTTTTGATTACTATAGCCTTGTAGTATAGTTTGAAGTCTGGTAGTGTGATGCCTCCCGCTGTGTTCTTTTTGCTTAGAATTGACTTGGCTATGTGGGCTCTCTTTTGGTTCCATATGAAGTTCATGGTGGTTTTTTCCAGTTCTGTGAAGAAATTCAATGGTAGCTTGATGGGGATAGCATTGATTCTGTAAATTACTTTGGGCAGTATAGCCATTTTCACAATATTGATTCTTCCTAACCACGAACATGGAATGTTTCTCCATCTGTTTGTGTCCTCTCTTATTTCGTTGAGCAGTGATTTGTAGTTTTCCTTGAGGTCCCTTATGTTCCTTGTAAGTTGTATTCCTAGGTATTTTATTATCTTTGTAGCAATTGTGAATGGCAGTTCGTTCTTGATTTGGTTCTCTTTAAGTCTGTTATTGGTGTATAGGAATGCTTGTGATTTTTGCACATTGATTTTATATCCTGAGACTTTGCTGAAGTTGCTTATCAGTTTCAGGAGTTTTTGGGCTGAGGTGATGGGGTCTTCTAGGTATACTATCATGTCGTCTGCAAATAGAGACAATCTGGCTTCCACCTTTTCTATTTGAATACCCTTTATTTCTTTTTCTTGCCTGATTGCTCTATCTAGAACTTCCAGTACTATGTTGAATAGGAGTGGTGAGAGAGGGCATCCTTGTCTAGTGCCAGATTTCAAAGGGAATGCTTCCAGCTTTTGCCCATTAAGTATGATATTGGCTGTTCATTTGTCATAAATAGCTTTTATTACTTTGAGATATGTTCCATCAATACCAAGTTTATTGAGGGTTTTTAGCATAAAGGGCTGCTGAATTTTGTCAAATGCCTTCTCTGCATCAATTGAGATAATCATGTGGTTTTTGTTTTTTGCTCCTGTTTATGTGGTGAATTACGTTTATAGACTTGCGTATGTTGAACTAGCCTTGCATCCCCGGGATGAATCCTACTTGATCATGATGGATAAGTTTTTTAATGTGCTGTTGCAATCGGTTTGCCAGTATTTTATTGAAGATTTTTGCATCTATGTTCATCATGGATATTGGCCTGAAGTTTTCTTTTCTTGTTGAGTCTCTGCCGGGTTTTGGTATCAGGATGATGTTGGTCTCATAAAATGATTTGGGAAGGGTTCCCTCTTTTTGAATTATTTGGAATAGTTTCAGAAGGAATGGTACCAGCTCCTCTTTGTGTATCTGGTAGAATTCGGCTGTGAACCCATCTGGACCTGGGCTTTTTTTGTGTGGTGGGCTCTTAATTGCTGCCTCAACTTCAGACCTTGTTATTGGTCTATTCATAGTTTCGGCTTCCTCCAGGTTTAGGCTTGGGAGGACACAGGTGTCCAGGAATTTATCCATTTCTTCCTGGTTTGCTAGTTGATGTGCATAGAGTTGTTTGTAGTATTCTCTGATGATGGTTTGAATTTCTGTGGAATCTGTTGTGATTTCCCCTTTATCGTTTTTTATTGCATCTATTTGGTTGTTCTCTCTTTTCTTTTTTATCAGTCTGGCTAGTGGTCTATTTTATTGATCTTTTCGAAAAAACAGCTCTTGGATTTATTGATTTTTTGAAGGGTTTTTTGTGTCTCTCTCTCCTTCAGTTCTGCTCTGATCTTAGTTATTTCTTGTCTTCAGCTAGGTTTTGAGTTTTTTTATCTTGCTCCTCTAGCTCTTTCAATTTTGATGATAGGGTGTCAATTTTGGATCTCTCCCCTCTTCTCATGTGGGCACTTATTGCTATATATTTTCCTCTAGAGACTGCTTTAAATGTGTCCCAGAGATTCTAGTATGTTGTGTCTTCGTTCTCGTTGCTTTTGAAGAACTTCTTTATTTCTGCCTTCATTTCATTGTTTGTCCAATCAACATTCAAGAGTCAGTTGTTCAGTTTCCATGAAGCTGTGTGGTTCTCAGTTAGTTTCTGAATTCTGACTTCTAACTTGATTGCACTATGGTCTGAGAGACTGTTTGTTATGATTTCAGTTGTTTTCCATTTGCTGAGGAGTGCTTTACTTCCAATTATGTGGTCAATTTTGGAGTAGGTGTGATGTGGTGCTGAGAAGAATGTATATTCTGTGGATTTGGGGTGGAGAGTTCTGTAAATGTCTATCAGGTTTGCTTGTTCCAGGTCTGAGTTCAAGTCCTGGATATCCTTGTTAATTTTCTGTCTGGTTGATCTGTGTGATATTGACAGTGGAGTGTTAAAGTCTCCCACTATTATTGTGTGGGAGTCTAAGTCTCTTTGTAAGTCATTAAGAACTTGCCTTATATATCTGGGTGCTCCTGTATTGGGTCCATATGTATTTAGGATCGTTAGCTCTTCTTGTTGTATCGATCCTTTTACCATTATGTAATGACTTACTTTGTCTCTTTTGATCTTTGTTGCTTTAAAGTCTATTTTATCAGAGATAAGAATTGCAACTCCTGCTTTTTTTTGCTCTCCATTTGCTTGGTAAATCTTCCTCCATCCCTTTATTTTGAGCCTTTGTGTATCCTTGCATGTGAGATGGGTTTCCTGGATACAGCACACCGATGGGTTTTGGCTTTTTATCCAATTTGTCAGTCTCTGTCTTTTGATTGGTGCATTTAGCCCATTTACATTTAGGGTCAATATTATGTGTGAATTTGATACTGCCATTTTGATGCTAGCTGGCTGTTTTGCCCATTAGTTGATGCAGGTTCTTCATTTTGTTGATGCTCTTTAGCATTTGGTATGTTTTTAGAATGGCTGGTACTGGTTGTTCCTTTCTATGTGTAGTGCCTCTTTCAGGAGCTCTTGTAAAGCAGGCCTGGTGGTGACAAAATCTTTCAGTACTTGCTTTTTGGCAAAAGGTTTTATTCTTCCTTCACTTATGAAGCTCAGTTTGACTGGATATGAAATTCTGGGTTGAAAGTTTTTTTCTTTAAGGATGTTGAATATTGGCCCCCACTCTCTTCTGGCTTGTAGGGTTTCTGCTGAGAGATCTGCTGTAAGTCTGATGGGCTTCCCTTCGTGGGTGACCCGACCTTTCTCTCTGGCTGCCCTTAGTATTTTCTCCTTCATTTCAACCCTGGTGAATCTGAAGATTATGTGCCTTGGGGTTGCTCTTCTTGCAGAATATCTTTGTGGTGTTCTCTGTATTTCCTGGAGTTGAGTATTGACCTGTCTTGCTAGGTTGGGGAAACTTTCCTGGATAATATCCTGAAGAGTATTTTCCAGCTTGGATTCATTCTTTTCGTCACATTCTGGTACACCTATCAAACGTAGGTCAGGTCTCTTCACATAGTCCCACATTTCTTGGAGATTTTGTTCAATGCTTTTTGTGCTTTTTTCTCTAATCTTGGTTTCTCATTTTATTTCATTGAGTTGATCTTCGACTTCTGATATTCTTTCTTCTGCTTGGTCAATTCGGCTGTTGAAACTTGTGCACGCTATGCGAAGTTCTCGTGTTTTTTTTTCAGCTCCTTTAATTCATTCATATTCCTCTCTAAGTTGTCCATTCTTGTTATCATTTCCTCGAATTTTTTTTCAAATCTTTTTTCAAGGTTCTTAGTTTCTTTGCACTGATTTAGAACATGTTCTTTTAGCTCCCTGAAGTTTCTCATTATCCACCTTCTGAAGTCTTGATTCCGTCATTTCGTCACACTCATTCTTTGTCCAGCTTTGTTCCCTTGCTGGTGAGGAGTTTTGGTCCTTTGTAGGAGGTGAGGTGTTTTGGTTTCGGGTGTTTTCCTCCTTTTTGCGCTGGTTTCTTCCCATCTTTGTGGATTTATCCACCTGTCGTCTTAGTAGTTGCTGACTTTTCAATTGGGTCTCTGAGTGGACGCTCAGGTTGTTGACGATGAAGTATTTCTGTTACTTAATTTTTCTTCTGACGGTCTAGCCCCTCTGCTGTATGAGTGCTGAGGTCCACTCCAGGCCCTGCTTGTCTGGGGTATACCTGTAGCAGCTGTGGAACAGTCAGGGATGCTACCAGTTTCTTCTTCTGCTATCTTTTTCCCAGAATGATGCCCGCCAAATGTCAGTCTGATTATTCCTTTTTTGGGGTGACTCTTTGTATATACAGGGGTCAGGGAGCTGCTTGAGGAGACGGGTTGTTGGGCGGGTGTGTTTAGGTCTGCTGCAGCAGAACTTATAAAACCCCTTTTTTTTCCCTCAGATGCTCTGTCTCAGGGAGTTGGGACTTTCTTTATGAGTATCCGTTGCACTGTCCTGCCCAGCTAGGAGGCAGTCTAGTCACTATTTGTCTGCCGAGGCTCCGCCCTGCTACTGCGGGGTCCGCCCTGCTGCCGTGGGGCTCTGCCCTACTGTGGTGGGCTCTGCCCTGTTGGGTGAGTCTCTCTGTTATGGCGGGTTGCCTCGGCAACGGCAGGCTGCTTCAGCAATGGGCGTGTACCTCAGTAGGAGCGGAATGCGTCCGTAGTGGCGAACGCCCCTCCCCCACCGAGCTGCACCGTCCTGGATTCAGCTGAGCCCACGGTAAAACTCTCAACCCTGAGTGTTTCGAATTGCCGTTTTGTTTGTCCCTGTGGGGGTGGGACCTGCCAAGCCTGATTACCTGGCTCCCTGCCTCAGAGTCCTTTTTCTCTCTCTCTCTTTTTTTTTTTAAGTTGAAAGGTTGACTCTCTCACAGGTGTTTCAGTTGCCTGCTGATAGGGCACCGGGATCTGTGTGATTTACCGTGCCGTGGCCCACTGCACCGGCTCAAATCATGCTTCCCAGGAATCTCCTGGTCTGGCTCATTGTCCAAGTCCCGTTTAATCAGATGGATATGTTAATCTGCCCTCCCAAATCTCAGATTGCCAGTTTAACAGGGCACCCAGACCAGTGAGTTTTGTGTGGGCTGCTGCTGTGCTGCGGCGCCAGCCGAAACGGCCGCGCAAGCCGAAAGGGCTGTGCTGGTGTCCCGTGTCTCTCCTAAACCTGGGAATTTCCCCGTTCTGTGGGCAACAAAGGTCCGTCTGAAAATGCGGCTAGGACTCACCCTCTGCGCCTTCACTGAGAGCTGCAATCCTGAGTTGTTCCTACCGCGCCATCTTGGAAATTGTCCGATTCTGTGTTTTTCTTATTACTAGCTAAGAATATGTTCTCTGATTGTCTTTTTATCTCAATAAAGAAACATATGTAGTTTAGGCCAGGTTTGCGGGCAACATGGTGAAACACCACAAAAAATGAGCTAAGCGGGCATGTGCCTGTAGTCCCAGCTGCTGGGGAGGCTGAGGCAGGAGAATGGCTTGAATCTAGGAGTTCTAGGCTACAGTGAGCCCTGATCATGCCACTTCATTCTAGCCTGTGTAACAGAGCAAGATTCTCTCTCTACAAAAATAATAATAAAAAATACGTAGTTTCATGGGGCACACTGAAATCCTGCCTGTTGGTTCACAGTGTGTGATCATGATTAAAATGCTGAGGAAGTTAGCTCTTCCAACCCTTGGCTCCCTTTATGGTTTATGTCATGAGAATTAGAATAACCAGAAAATTTCAATAAGGAAAATAATTGAAGATGAGGGTACAGTTTGCCTCTTGTACAGGAGTCTGTTTATGGCCTGTTTACAGATAAGCAGCCAGTTATTTTCTGGGTGATCTGTAGATTAAGCCCTGGTTCACTCTGGTGATTTATTAATTTTTTCTCTTTTTGCAGAATGCCTTCAGAAATCTTGCTGAAGATATTTTCCTACTTGGATGCTGTGAGCCTGCTGTGTACTGGATGTGTGAGCAGGCGCTTTTATCATCTAGCCAATGACAAGTAAGCAGAAATCCAGGTCTCTGTTATGTTTTGATGACAGTTTGATGGAAGTCAGGAAAACTAGTAGAACTTTTTAACCATTTTAAAAAATTTAAGAGAATTCAAGAGTATTTTTACACACAAGTGGAAATATGGAATGCTTTACTATGAAATTTTCAAATATTTGCATTTATATGCTTAAAGGAATGTACTCTGCATGGACCAAAAAGATCAAACTTATCATTGTGTAGCTGTTGGAGAATGCAGCTTCAGGTCTGTTGCCAGGAGGACTTGGCTGTGTTTCCCCCCCCAGAATCAGACCTAATCAGAGTCTCAAGCAGCACGTGCAGGGACCTGCTGGCTTTGACCCTGGCCCTGTGTTTGCAGAGTAGAATGAGTGCTCTCTGCTGATGGCCAAATAGATCCTAAAGAAAGAAAAGGAAGAGGCTAAGTTAGGTGTATTTAGCTCCTCCTCCCAAACATGCCAATCAGGTTACTTACTCTGTGGGGAAAGTGAAATGGACAGAGAGAAGCCAACTGTCCTCTCCTGGAGGCTGTACCCTTGGAAGCATGGAACCAGAAGAGAGGGTTTCACCTGTGCTCATCTGGGCTTGCAGGGGTGTCTAGGAACAAAGGAGAACAAACCTCTCCTTCTGTTTGTCACTATAATTGTAGTCTGCATCTCAGAATTACATCTTGGAGGGAGAGATGGTGAAATCCTCCTGATTTTCAGTGAGGATTTTGTGGCCTACAACAGAACATCTTGGCTTTTTAGGCCCCTCTCTCATTTAGCTTCAAAAGATCAGCCAAGTATCATTCTCACATAGAACCTGCATGTCAGCTGGGGAGGTCAGCAAGATGAGAGGGAATGCAGATTTTAACTGGTGGGTTTGTTTACTAGGTAAGGAGATGGAGAATGGCAGAAGGAGGGCTGTCGTATTAGTTAACCCTGGAACATAGTGGGCAAGAATGTCATTTGGTGCAGTGGTTCTCAAATGCCATCCTAAGAAGACTACATATGAACCACTTGGGAAAGTTTAAAAAATTTCCATCCCTAGTTGGCATTTCTAGAGGTTATATTTTAGTGCTCTGAAATCTGCATTTTAAAGATTCTCCAGGTCATGCTAGCGAATAGTCAAGTTCTGCAATGACTCATCTTATCTGTCTTTAATGTTAGGTATATGCCTCTTAAGTGAAGAACTCAGAATAAGCCCTCAGATCTTATTAAAGCTGTCCTCAACCATTCTCATGCTCTCAAGAGGACATGTACTGTTCCCTGGTTGGAAAGGGTGATTTTTCTTTCAATTAAGGACATGTTTCCCATATGGAAGAATATCTGTCTGTCTGTGTCAGTACATGCACACACACACACACATCAATGAGTGAAATAATCATGTTCTTGACAGTAGTTATAGAATGAATTAGAGCAATTTTTACGTTTCTCTTTCTCACTGATTGCTGTATTTATGTAGTTGGGATTTGTTTTTTTTTCCACAAGCCTCATGTTGAAATTTGATTCCCCAGTGTTGGAAGTGGGGCCTCTGGGAGGCCTTTGGGTCACCAGAGCAGATCTCTCCTGAATGGCTTGGTGCCTTCCTTATAGTTGTTGCTTTAGAGCTGGTTGTTTAAAAGAGTGTGGCAGGACTCCCTCCCTTCTCTTGCTCGCTCACTCTCTTTTTTTTTTCTCTCTCTGTTTCTCTCTGCCTTGTGATCTCTGCACAGTTGTCTTCCCTTGGTCTTCTGCCATGATTGGAAACTTCCTGAGGCTTCGCCAGAAGCAGATGCTGGTGTCGTGCTCCTTGTACAGCCTGCAGAACTATGAGCCAAATAAACCTTTTCTTTACAGATTACCCAGCCTCAAGTATTTCTTTGTAGCAACACAAAGGGACTCAAACGATCTAAAAAGAGATGAAGGTGGTCACTAAAAGAAAGCACAGCAAGGCATTTTTCAAGGAAGGAATCAACTAAATGTCTAAAACTGTAGCATTCTGGAGGGTTCTTACTTTATTTATGGTTAGAACTCAGACTTCAGATAAGCTGATAAATTATGTATTTCTTAGTTTCTTTACTGTCTCCCCTCTCCATTTCACCTGCATGGTGAAGAAACTGGGCCTTTAATCGGATGTGGAGCATGGTTCTAGTGATGCTTTTTACATCACTAGATTACTTATGTGCCCCCCTCACTTTCTTGGAATTTGTCATTGGGAAACAGGAGTTTCTGATGAAATTGCACTCACATTTCTTTTGTTTTTTGAAGGACATATCTAAATTGTGCTAAGTTGCATTGTACTTTTTAGTTCTAGCCAAAGCCAAAGTCTGATCATAAAGTCAAACTACATAAAAGGATGTGTGATAATTGAATGAGTAATTGATAAGTGTTTTTGAAAAGTTGAAGTAGATTCTAAGTGTTGTTTCTGAGGAGAGGGCAGGCACACATAGTGTAGTGAGTTACACTGATCACTTATTGGAAGACAGGCTTGAAGGGCAAGGGGCACCCCAGTGCTCCATCCCAGCGATGGGGGCTGCTCCCTTCTGTATGAGCATTGGCCTCTGTGTGGAATTAACAGGGATGTATGGATGCGGTGGCATCTGGTTTATCGCAAGGGGGTTTTATTTGCTATGTACTCTGGGAAACACTATTTATCTAAACATTACATTGGCCCCATTTTCTGAACAACTTGTTAGAAGTTTCCCTGAGCCCCTGATTGGTAGTCATATTAGATAAATATGCCCTTGTCCTCTAATTTGACTAGGCCTTCTAACAGGGTGGAGCATTTGGGGATCAAGAGGTAAATGTGTTTGGGTTTTGGAGACTGGGAAAAGCATCTGAACCTTAACATTTGTGTATTATAAAAAATCAAGAGCATCATCTGCAATATAAAATGTTTTTACTTAGGTTTACTTATGGTTAATAATATATGATCTTGTGTATGAGCATAGTTCATCATACAAATATTTAGATGTGGTTATTGTTACTAAATACATGTGGAGTTTATGCTGTGATTCCTCTCTCTGTTGCAGTGTTTGCTTTTGCAGTTTGTAAGTGCTAGCACATGTAAAAATAGTATCAGTGGTGGTTTAGGTAGTGCTGATATGAGGAATTCAAGGCTCCATAAAGGTCCTGCTAAAGGACACTTAAGTAGAGTGAGATGCTGAGTAAAATAAATTTGAAGAAAACACAAGCAAGCTTTTATGCAAAGGGAGTTTTAAAAATGTCTATTCAAAGGATTTTGGTGAAAGAGTTTTAGCTTTACTTAGGGGTGGTCAACTAATTATTGTATTGCATCTATCCACTTGCATAGGAAAGTCCAGAAATTTCTGAATTGAAAATACAGACACTTTAAAAGCTGAGCATGAAGTGATTTTACGGGGTGAGAAATGACTTGAGAAATTCACATTAGGAAGACTTGTCAACCAGGGTCTGACTATATGTGAGCCTGTGTTTGGTGGGAAGTTCATGTAATGTCTGAGTCAAGGAGGTGGCATTCTGAAGTCATGTGTTTGAGAAATGGTCCTTTTCTGCCATGGTTAAGGAAATAGCTCTGCCTCCTCAGAGCACCCAGGCTTATCCCCCAGGGGTCCTGCTGCAGTTCAGGACCACCGCTCTGTGGAGGAATCACTTTCTCCCTGCAGCCTCCAGGCCATTGACTGCTTCATTCCATGCTGCTCTGAGTAGTAATCTGGAGACATAAATGGGCAAATCATTAATTTTTAAAATGCAAAATTTGACTTTCAGATAAGGAACTGATTTTAACCTCTGCCTCAGTTTTTCCTATGTCTTCCTTCTCTTCCCTGGTGGAAAGTACTGGCTCAGAGGGAAGAGTCCTCAGCTCACTGCCACTGCTTATGGGGCTTCTCAGCCTCTTAGCAGAGATGAGTGGAAGGAGCAGACTGAGTCAGAGCTGAGTTTGAATTCCCACATTGAGGCTTATTATATGGCTGTCTGAATTTGGGGAGCTTATTCAGTTTCTTCGATCCACTTCTTTGTGATTGAAGAGGCGGTGAAACTCAGGTGATAAGAGTGTGAGCTCTGGTTCAGATCCTAGCTTCAATATAAACTTGAGTGCACAGACCTCGGCCAGCTTGTTTTGCATCTGAGCCTCAGTTACAACATCTGTGCATTGGCGACAGGAATAGCAGTACCTCCTGGTTTCTTTATGAGGAATAAATGAGTAATATGTAATATATAAATTGCATAAACAATGCTTAACACATAGTAAATGCTCAAAAAACTTATATTGACTACTGTTTAGTTGTTACCATCAATAACCTTCTCTTTTTTGCTCCTTCTGAAAGCATATTTCTTGTTGAAAGTTAAAAAGCAAAAAAATGTACAATTCTGTTGTTCACTGTTGAAATTTCTTGGTGTGTGTACATATATCCTTTCTGATCTTTTTAAAAGCATGTATATATTTAAAAACAAGAATAATTCTACATATACTTTCTTTTAAAATAATAGATTTCCTATTCCATTACTGATGTAAGAGGGCAGTGGTTTGGATGATCCTAAATGACATGAGAATTATTCACTTGAGACTTGACCCTGGGAAATGGGCTTTTTCTGTTTTTTAAATGTGTTTTTGGTGGTGTTGAATTTAAAACACTAAATCTCAAACTGCAATTCACTTCAACAGATGAACAACTGTAAATATGCTTGACCTATTTATGGAATTGGATTATTTGAAAATATTATGCATCCTAATTTGAGATATAACTACAGGCAGGTGACAATGTCTCTTACTTAACACATTTCCTCTTTCCCCTCCAGTTTTATTTGGATCAGAATCTACTCAACTGCTTTTTCATCTACAAGATCAAATTGGAAAGTTAATTCAGTAGAGAAGATAGCTATGTCTATGAGCTTTCTGTTAGTTCGGGATAAAGAAGCTGGTTATTGGAAGAAAGAATATATCACAAAACAAATAGCATCTGTAAAAGCTGCACTAGCCGACATTCTCAAACCTGTTAACCCTTACACAGGTCTTCCAGTTAAGACCAAAGAGGCCCTCAGGTACGTAGTGTGTTCTTGAACAGTGGACACAGTGGTTACTTGACAGTACTCTAAAATGTTTGTTTATAACCAAAAGAGAATGATGGTATCAGCTCAAAGTATTGTGTACATAAGACATGTGCAATTTAGATTGTGTGGGACTGTCTCTCTAGTATTTCTGTGTATCTATAAAGTATGTAGCATTTTCCTGTTCCACATAGCCTTCATCTGCTGATTCAACCAACTGCAGATCAAAAGTATTCGGGGGCGCGGGTGGTGGAGTGGGAGTGGGGAGGAGGAACCTGAAACAATAACAGTATAAAAAAGAATATAAATAAAAACCAATACATTATAAATAATAACAGTTTGCACAATATTTACATTGTATCAGGTATTATAAATAATCTCCAGATGATTTAAAGAATACAGGAGGAGGTGTGTAAGTTATATGCAGATACTATGCCATTTATGTAAGAGACCTGAACATCCACAGATTTTGGTATCATGGGGGTCCTAGAACCAATTTCCTGCAGATACAGAGGGATAACTAGTAAATAGCCTAAAGTTTTAATGAAAAGCAGAAGTAACGTACTTATCTGCTCTAGTACAGTAAGAGGGCAGAACTTTTGTCTCATTTATATATTGTCAGTACCTGGAAGATCATGGATGTACAGGAGGTGTTAGGTGAGGAGAAAAAGTCTAAAGAGAGTACCGTTGTTGAAATGAACATTGTAATGGGCATGTTCTGAGAACTTGGACTTTGGCTTTTAAGGATCTAGATGCTTTAGAGAAGATATGTGAAATTGTCTTTAGCATTTTTTTTTCAATGAAGCAAACATTGCTAGTTTTCTTTTTTTTCTCCAGAATATTTGGTTTAGGTTGGGCAATTATACTGAAAGAAAAAAGTGGAAAAGAATATATCATGGAGCATGTTGATCTTTCCATAAACGACACCTCAGTTACTGTTATATGGTATGGCAAAAATTGGCCGTGCCTGGCATCATTGTCAACTTTAGATTTATGTGGTGTGACACCAGTTTTTATGGACTGGTATAAAACTCCCACCAAACATAGGTAAGTACCAATCATCAGAACTGTTGAGAGCATCTTATATGTAAATATTACTTGGCATTACTTTTGTAATTAAAAAATACCAGCAGCACTTTTTATCACATATTAAATGTACATTCTGCATCACTGTAGAAGAGGAAAAGAGTACATATTATCACATTACTGATTAGGTCTAAATTTAAGTTCCTCGTATCTTGGTTGTCTTTAATGGTAGGGAATGATATTCTAGTTAACAAAATTTTCTGGATGATTGATTGCTAACCTTGGAGGTTTTTCATTTTAACTATCTTAGAAAAATATATGATGTCTTCCTTCTTTAGTAAATGGTATACTAATCATAGTCTAAATATGAGGAAACCAAGTGATAATTAATAGTTATTTTTTCTGCCGTCTGTTGAACTTACTAGATATGTGATCCTGTGCAAGTAACTTCCTCTTTCTATGTCTCCTTTCTCTCCTCTGTAAAATGAGACGATCGTTATACTGGCATAGTATTTAGCATATATGACTGCAGTGAACAATATCAATCAAAAGGTATCACTGTAATATGCATAGAACAGCTAAGTGTGCAGCACATGGGTAATGCTTAGTGAGCCCTTGACTATTCTGTGATCAGGTGGCTTTGTACTGAGTTCATATTCCCTAGGAGGCTGGCATCTGCCTTTCTGGGCAGATCTCTCAGGTTCACTTTTTCATCACTGATTGCTTCCTCTTAAAAGCTGGATTATGGCATGCATGCATAGCATCCTCCTCTCTGGAGCAAGCTAACATAACTTTATATAAGATATTGCAAAAGTAAAGGTAATGCCTGCCTTCGTCCATGTTGGTTTCCTGCCCTCCTGTCTCCTTCACTGTCTCAGTGTCCTTTGACTTTTCAGGAGTATTTACTGTGTTGTTTTCTTACCATCTTTGCATGCTGCAGTTGCACCCATTGGTTTCTCTCCTGTCTGTCCTCACTATGGAGGATACTGCGATTCTGACATTAGTGCTTGCCATGTCCATGGAGGGACAGGGTTCTTTCATGGTTTCCCTGGCTACGGACACTTTTTTTTGGCAGCTCTGTAACTGGAGACTTCGTTTTGGCTCCTCTCCATGGTGCCTACTCTTTGAGCACTCTTTTAGTGACTACTGAGCTCCCTTTCCATGTTCTGAATGTAAGACTATTCAGACCCCTTAGTGCTGGCAAATCCAAGTTTTATTGTAATCTAAAAAATATTCTTAATGCTGTGATGAAAAATGAATTATTTTTCCTGAATATGTTACTGAAGATACTTTGGAAACAGTTACCTTTTTTAAAAATGGTACTTTTATTTGAATAAATCTTTGAAATTTCATATGGTATCATAAAGGAAACCAGCTTTTTCTAATGTTGTAGTTAGGGTTTATTCATTTCAAAATTATATTTGGAGAATAACTCCACAAACTGTACTAGTTTTGCTAAACAGTATATGTTACTTCACATATCATGAAATGTTATTTACAGATATTAGGACAAAATTAACATTAATTCAAATGATCCTGAAGAATTCAGTTAAAAGGATACTGTTGAATTGCAAAGCCCAGTTAAAGACAGTATGTCCTTGAAATTGTCATCAAGGTCAGAAGTAATAGATACTACATAGTGTCAAATGCTAGAATTCATTGGGAGAATTCATTTGATGTAATTTATTTCTGTGAAATTTCAATGGACTTCAGCCAGCCTTTGATATACTGTGATACAAAGAAACCCCAAAAAACTAAAAGTGTTTTTTAGGAATTTGTTTTGATCGGCACTTTTGTTGCAAGTTTGTAAGTGAATGCTTTCATTATGCAGGAATAGAAATCTTTGTATGCATCTGTGTGACAGCCAAGAAGAGACTTTGTGATTTTTATTTGGGTCTTTTTTGTTTCCTCTATGAGAAGTTTCTCAACAACAGTGAAAGCTTTATCGATGTAATTTGGATTTCCCTGTAATTTATACCTTTCTAGTCAGACTCTAAATTTTCATCCTTGCCAGCATTTTCTATTCTGCAGCTGGTGCTGTCCCACTCTAAATTTGTAAGAACTGTTGAGGAAATGTCAGCCTTAGTTTCTGTGTCTGTGGCTGTAAGGCCAAGCACATGAGGACCCAGCACGTTCTGAGTCTATTTAATAAACACCTCTACAGCCAGATTTTGAGAGAAGAGGGTTTCTCACAGGTCTACCCAGCCTTCTGTATTCACATTAGTGATGATACTAGCAGCGACTGCTATTTATTGAGCACCTGCCTTGTGTCCTGTGCTCTCCTCCCTGCTGAACAGGCTAGTGATCTCACTCACAAAGAACCAGCTGTGATAGTCATGAAGTCACTGTAGATTGAAGCTAAGGTTTTACCTCAGGTTTCCCTGACTCCATACTGAGGTTCCGGACCCTGCATTTATCTTCCTCCAGTGTATTCTGCATATGCTGGGTTTATTTTTAATATATACATCACACACACTCACTGACCGTCTCTCCTTATCCAGTTGTGGTTCTCTGCACAAGAAGTTCTTTTGAAAAGTTGAACATGGGACTAGGGTCATGTGGTAGCCGCTGATTTGGTTTTGATGCCTCACAGTCCCTTCCACTTTGAAACAGGACTGCAGCTGGTCTCCTTTTTAATTCGCTTATTTAATGTACCTATTGCCTGCTGGCTTGTGCCTGAGGTGCTGGGCACCAACTTTTGAATGAGATGTGGCCCCAGCTCCTTAGGGATTTCAGTTTAATGCTGTGTTAGTGTCTCCTTTGTGAAAACACTGGTGATTTAGTTTATTTCTAATGTGTCAGCTTTTACTGTCTCTGAGTTATCCTTGATAATAACTTTAAAAGGCCCAGCTGCTTTGCGACCACTTGCTGAGACTACCTGTTCTTATGTCACTTGAAATAATATATCTTTGCTTTTGTGTCGTTTCACTCAGTTGACTAGGAATACACATTGAGAGTCAACTTTAGGTTGTAGTATTGTGCTGGGTTTGGAAGGAATAGAACAGGAGACAGTTCTGCCACTTCATCACTTTCGTGTTACTTCAACTTCCTTCTGGCTAGGTTGAGTTGATGGCAAGAGCAAGGTGGAAGGGAAGAAGAACCTAGCTGGCTCGGAAATCTGAATGTATCAATTTTGCCATTTATTCATTTGTGTCCCCACCCTACCAATATGCCCATTAGTTTGAGCACATCATTAACATGCTCTTCAGTCACATTTGTGATACACTAAAGAGAACTGACAGCTCTGGAGACAGGAAAGCTCACTTCTCTCTCTCCTTCCCTTGGCATAATATTCAAAGACTCCGATGGCATTCCTTAATTGCAAAGTACAATTTGAGTCATCTGACTGAATCTACCATGATTGGCTGTGACAGACTTATTCGGATCTTCTGCCTGCACCCTGGCCTCCTGGTTGGACTCTGGAAGGTAAGACTTGAGTCCCTGTATGTACTGTGTCATTTCGCCATCACAATACCATGTTTACTTGTCATTATGTATGACATGAAATGTAAAATCCTTTAAGGCTTTTCAGTAACTGCAATCCATTTACCATCTCACTAACTTCATTTTTTCAAGCTAACATGGCCCTTTCTGTTCCCCTGAGGCTGTTCTGCTGGTCTGCTATCATAAAAACCAAACCACTTCTTCCTGCCTTCATGTTTTTCTTCATGTTATTCCTTTAATGTCATGTGATGTTCCCCTTCCAATCAGTCCACGTTCCTTCTTCTCTTCCTTTCATGCTCTTTCTCTGACGTTTCCTTTTCTTTCTTTTTTTTTTCTTTGCAAGATACCTAGACCCTATATTTTGTCTCTACATTTTCATTTTTTTTTGTTTTCTTTTTTTTACTATACTATAGGTTCTGGGGTACATGTGCAGATCTTGCAGGATTGTTGTATAGGTACATATATGGCATGGTGGTGTGCTACCTCCATCCCCCCGTCACCTATATCTGGCATTTCTCCCTGTGTTATCCTTCCCCAACCTCCTCACCCCCCGCTGTCCCTCCCTTAGCACCCCCTGTAACAGACCCCAGTGTGTGATGCTCCCCTCCCTGTGCTCATGTGTTCTCGTTGTTCAACACCTGCCTATGAGCAAGAACATGCAGTATTTGGTCTTCTGTTCTTGTGTCAGTTTGCTGAGAATGATGGTTTTCAGATTCTGATGGTTTTCAGATTCATCCATGTCCCTTCAAAGAACATGAACTCATCCTTTTTTATGGCTGCGTAGTATATTCTCTGTGCCACATTTTCTTTGTCTAGTCTATCATCGATGGGAATTTGGACTGTTTCCAGGTCTTTGCTATTGTAAATAGTGCCACAGTGAACATATATGTGCATGTGTCTTTTTGATACAATGATTTATAATCCTTTGGGTATATACCCAGTAATGGGATTGCTGGTCAAATGGAATTTCTATTTCTAGATCCTTGAGGAATCGCCACACTGTCTTCCACAATGGTTGAACTAATTTACACTCCCAGCAACAGTGTAAAAGTGTTCCTATTTCTCCACATCCTCTCCAGCATCTGTTGTTTCCAGATTTTTTAATGATTGCCATTCTAACTGATGTGAGATGGTATCTCAATGTGGTTTTGATTTGCATTTCTCTGATGACCAGTGATGGTGAACATTTTTTCATATGTTTGTTGTCTTCATAAATGTCTTCTTTGAAAATTGTCTGGTCATATCTTTCACCCACTTTTGAATAGGTTTGTTTGTTTTTTCTTGTGCATTTGTTTTAGTTCTTTGTAGATTCTGGATATTAGGCCTTTGTCAGATAGGTAGATTGCAAAATTTTTTTCCCATTCTGTTGGTTGCTGGTTCACTCTAATGATTGTTTCTTTTGCTGTGCAGAAACTCTTTAAGTTTAATTAGATCACATTTGTCTATTTTGGCTTTTGTTGCCAATGCTTTTGGTGTTTTAGTCATGAAGTTCTTGCCTGTGTCTGTGTCTTGAATGGTTTTGCCTATATTTTCTTCTAGGATTTTTACAGTGTTAGGTTTTATGTTTAAATCTTTAATCCATCTGGAGTTAATTTTAGTGTAGGTTGTAAGGAAGGGGTTCAGTTTCTGCTTTCTGAAAATGGCTGGCCAGTTTTCCCAGCACCATTTATTAAACAGGGAATCCTTTTCCCGTTGCTTGTTTTTGTCAGGTTTGTCGAAGATCAGATGGTTGTAGATGTGTGATGTTTCTTCCAAGGCCTCTGTTCTGTTCCATTGGCCTATATCTCTGTTTTGGTACCAGTACCTTGCTGTTTTGATTACAGTAGCCTTGTAGTATATTTTGAAGTCAGGTAGTGTGATGCCTCCAGCTTTGTTCTTTTTCCTTAGGATTGTCTTGGCTATGTGGGTTCTCTTTTGGTTCCATATGAAGGTTAAGGTGGTTTTTTCTAGTTCTGTGAAGAAGGTCAATGGAAGCTTGATGGGGATAGTGGACAACATTTCCTTTTCTATGTGTTCAACCTGGTCATCTCCCAAGCACGTTCTGATCCTGTAGGTGCGGTATTGAGTGAAATCTGCACTTCAGGGTCAGGTGTCTAAGATACTATCTTTTCTCTCTGCATAAGATTTCTTGTTTCACCAGGTCAGGCTGATATTTTAAGATATTCGTTGACAAATCTGATTCTGAGATGGTAATATACATGAGTGTATAATGACTAGATAAAATTAAGACCCCAGCTTCAAACAACACCATGCTCTTGTCCCTTTTCCTTTCCTCAGCTGACTGGGGGCATCAGTTTCTCTTTCCCTCCTCCCCTTTCTGTGTGAAGGTGGCTTGTGGGTGAGGCCGCAATGTCCTGCTCTGTGTTTCATGACTCACATACATCCAGCTGTGTTGGGTGCAGAGTTGTAAGCACTCTGGTGGCTTCAATTGTCCTCTGCCTACCTACTAGAGAATGGCACCTTCAGATTTGCCATTTGGGGTCACCTGTGCCCGTCAGTGTCAACTGTGAATCTGAGGAGAAATGGAGGTCAGTTCCCAAACAGTCACATTTTCTGCTGTTCAACCTGATGGACAAGTGAAGAACTTGAATCTAATCATTCCTACCACATTTGTCAAATCAAGCAGTTACTTGCAAGAGGAACATTGTGTCAGTAAGGTTCAGTATTTGTGGAATTAACCTGGTATCTGTGAAGGTCTTTGAAAAGAGTTTGAAACAGCCTGGAACTAACAATGCATATTTTCACAACCATTATATAGATATCTTTTGGTATTTCGCAAGCTCTAGGTTGTGAGTTCTTTTGGTCCTGTGTGCTCTGCATGTTGGGGTGAATTGTGGTCCTGCTGTCAATATGAAGTATAAGTCTTATTAGATAGTAATACTGTATTAACAGTAATAATGCATTAGCACTGTGGTGATCTTATGGTTGTAAGAAACTGCATCTATCTGCAAGATGAATGTGCTCTGATCTTCAAAATGACCTTGTGAAAAATTAAAACATTTTGCTTGAAATATGTATTCTTCTTAATTAATTTTTCAGAATGAGGAAGAACTGGCTTTTGTTATGGCAAATCTTCATTTCCATCACCTTGTGGAGAGGAGCACATTAGGCTCGGCCACTATGTATGTATTTATATGTGGGTGTGTTGAATTTTTATGCAGTAAAGTATTAGAAGTTGATGCTATCTTACTATCCTGAGAATAGCTGCAGAGATACTGTTTTTAATCAGTAAACACAGACCAACAGGCATAATTACTTAGCTGTTGCTAAAATAATTGGGTTATTCACAAGCACATATTTGCTTTATTTATTTTGGTTTAAGGAATTTATACCTAGTAGGATGTTATTTCATTGCTTCAAGATGCTACTACTGTCCTTCAAATTTTGCTGTTATTTTGCTGAATTTTCACATCTTGCAAGGCATGTAGACTCATGGCCCCTGGGCTGAACCTGGCCTGCGGATGATTCTTTCCAGTCTGGACAGTATTTCTTAATGAATTTGAATGTCTTTTGGTAGGGCGCAGGCTTCCGATTTCACTGTTTTCCTGTGGACTTAGACTTAGACTCTTCCTTACTCATTTTTTTTTATTACCTGAAAAGTTCCTGAGTATTTTTGAGTTTGTCACTTTATGTAGTCATTTTTTTCTTGTTGAATAAAGCTTTGCTTGTCTTGGCTTTGGGTCTGCCTGGGTATCTGCCCTGCAGATCGGTGTTCAGTGCCTTTTCCTGCTGAGCACTTCTGTTCCCTGGACACTGAGAACAACAGTAGGGGCAGAGTGGCCTTTGTAGTGCAGCCGTCCTGAGGTCAGCTGCGGAACCACGTACACCCGTACTGGGCTGTGGCTGCCTATGGAACTCACATCATTGCCTGTTTTTACGGAAGCTGGTAAAAGAACATTGATCAGTCTTTTAAGTTCATGGTATTGAAGATTATAGGGAATCCTATGGCATTTTATTTGTAGGAGGTAGTGCTTTGATAGGGATGCTGATTTTTTAAAAGTATTTTCAAACCAGGAATTTTATCCCTGGTGTTGACAAGTTTATATGCTTCTTCTGTTTTCTTTTCAGCCCCTATGAACTGCCTCCACATAGCCCCTTTTTGGATGACAGCCCTGAGTATGGACTGCACGGCTACCAGCTCCATGTAGATCTGCACAGCGGTGGGGTTTTCTACTTGTGTGGTACATTTCGCAATCTCTTCACCAAAAAAGGTAAAATTAATTGAGTTTTTATTTCTTTAAGAAATTAAAGGTTGAGATGAGGAAACTAATTTTTATGTCTGAGTTAGGAATTTTCCTCCCTGGTCACTTTATAATCTTTTGGCTCCAGTATCCTCCCAGACCCCTGTGTCATCCTCAGGCTTGTCAAAGTCCTCACTGGATTGAGGCACTTCAGCTCTGGCTCTATCTCCTTCATCACCATCACTCTCAATGCCACCACCTTGGTCTCCGCTGATGCTTCCTTATTATTTTTCCATGCACCCTCCTTTCCTGAGACTTCTCTTCTTTCTCAAAGGAATGTGGTAAATTTGCCAGCGGTGCTCGTGCAACTCCTATCCAGGACGAGAATAAAGAGAAACCAGGCTTTCTCCTCTGCATACTGCATCAGTGTTTGCCATGCTTACCAAAGCCAGGACAGAGGCTGGGGCTGACAGTGGAAGGGAGGGGTCTTAGGCCAAGCAGGAAAAAAGAGGGAGTGTAGAATGCCCCATTCTGACTTACCTGATTATTTCCGTTTGGTTTCATTCTTTTGTAGCCTTTCATTCTTTTGTAGTTTCATGTAAGGACTTGCTTAGAGTCAAAGTTAACATTTCTGTTAAAAATATTTTAAAAGGGAAGTTATGTACTTCATTTTGCATTATATTGAGAAGTATATAATGTCAGGTTGTCCTACTATTAATAATGCCAGGTTTTATCATCTGGTTGAGATGGTGACCACTGGATATCTTCATTATTAAGTGTTATTTTCCAACTATCCTGGTACTCCAAAGTCTTTAACCTAGTGGACTTGACATCTATTAATGATCTTTGCATAAATCAAATATTTTGTTTAAAAATGTTGATTTTCTAATTATGTTACTATTTCTATATTTATCAAGTAAGCTTTTGTAAAGAACTTTCTCTTATCAGCTGGGTGAACTTCTATACAGGCAGAGACAAAGCTTAATTCTTTCCTTTTAACTGCCAATTTTCAGATGAAGAAATTGATGTTACAGAGCAAAAGGGGCTTGCTGCCTGATGTGCTAGAAACCAGTATTGTGATACCAGGTTTTTAAGAAAAGAAAAGCTTTGTATGGCTAGTCCACTGACAAGGAGATGGGAGTCCAGCTCAAATCTGTCTCCTCATGGTGGCTTTAAGGCAGTAATTTTATTAGAAAAGGTTTAGTGAGTGGATTCTGGGATTGGTAGGTGATTGGTGGAAGGAAAGGGGAGATCTGCAAAGTCCTCAGGCATGGTTCAATTATCTCTTTACTCCCTCGTTTCTCCCCAGGGGTTATCCCTTCTTGGTTATCCCTCCCTGATCTCCCCATGCCCTCTCTGTCTCTCCCTTGGCACACCCCAGTAGACCCCAGTGTGTGATGCTTCCCTCCCTGTGCCCATGTGTTCTCACTGTTCAACACCCACTTATGAGTGAGAACCTGTGGTGTTTGATTTTCTGTTCTTGTGTCGGTTTGCTGAGAATGATGGTTTCCAGATTCATCCATGTCCCTACAAAGGACACAAACTCATCATTTTTTTATGGCTGCATAGTATTCCATGGTGTATATGTGCTACATTTTCCTTGTCCAGTCTATCATCGATGGGCATTTGGGTTGGCTCCAGGTCTTTTCTATTGTAAATAGTGCCGCTATGAACATACTTGTGCATATGTCTTTATAATAGACTGATTTACAATCCTCTGGGTATATACTCATTAATGGGATTGCTGGGTCAAATGGAATTTCTATTTCTAGGTCCTTGAGGGGGTTCCACACTGTCTTCCACAATGGTTGAACTAGTTTACACTCCCATCAACAGTGTAAAAGTGTTCCTATTTCTTCACATCCTCTCCAGCATCTGTTGTCTCCAGATTTTTTAATGATCGCCGTTCTAACTGGTGTTAGGTGGTATCTCAATGTGGTTTTGATTTGCATTTCTCTAATAATCAGTGATAATGAGCATTTTTTCATGTTTGTTGGCCTCATATAGGTCTTCTTTTGAAAAGGGTCTGTTCATATCCTTCTCCTACTTTTGGATGGGTTTGTTTGTTTGTTTCTTGTAAATCTGTTAAAAATATTTTAAAAGGGAAGTTACTTACTTCATTTTGCATTATACTGAGAAGTTATATACTTTGTTTTGCATTATATTATAAATCTGTTTTAGTTCTTTGTAGATTCTGGATATTAGCCCTTTTTCAGATAGGTAGATTGCAAAAAATTTTTTTCCCATTCTGTTGGTTGCCAGTTCACTCTAATGATTGTTTCTTTTGCTGGAGTTTAATTAGGTCTCATTTGTCTATTTTGGCTTTTGTTGCCAATGCTTTTGGTGTTTCAGTCATGAAGTCCTTGCCTATGCCTATGTCCTGAATGGTTTTGCCTAGGTTTTCTTCTAGGGTTTTTATGGTGTTAGGTCTTATGTTTAAGTTTTTAATCCATCTGGAGTTAATTTTAGTGTAAGGTGTCAATAAGGGGTCCAGTTTCTGCTTTCTGAAAATGGCTAGCCAGTTTTCCCAACACCATTTATTAAACAGGGAATCCTTCCCCATTGCTTGTTTTTGTCAGGTTTGTCAAAGATCAAATGGTTGTAGATGTGTGGCATTGCCTCCAAGGCCTCTGTTCTGTTCCATTGGTCTATATCTCTGTTTTGATACCAATACCATGCTGTTTTGATTACTTTAGCTTTTTGGTATAGTTTGAAATCAGGGAGCATAATGCCTCTGGCTTTGTTCTTTTTGCTTAGGATTGTCTTGTCTATGTGGGCTCTCTTTTGGTTCCATATGAAGTTTAAGGTTGTTTTTTCCAGTTCTGTGAAGAAGGTCATTGGTAGCTTGATGGGGATAGTGTTGAATCTATAAATTACTTTGGGCAGTATGACCATTTTCACGATATTGATTCTTCCTAACCATGAGCATGGAATAGTTCTCCATTTGTTTGTGTCCTCTCTTATTTCCTTGAGCAGTGGTTTGTAGTTCTCCTTGAAGAGGTCCTTTACGTCCTTTGTTAGTTGTATTCCTACATATTTTATTCTCTTTGTAGCAATCGTGAATGGGAGTTTTCTCATGATTTGGCTCTCTGTTAGTTTCTTATTGGTGTGTAGAAATGCTTGTGATTTCTGCACATTGATTTTATATCCTGAGACTTGGCTGAGTTGCTTATCAGTTTAAGGAGATTTTGGACTGAGATGATAGGGTCTTCTAAATATACAATCATGTCATCTGCAAATAGAGACAATTTGACTTCCTCTTTTCCTAACTGAATACCCTTTATTTTTTTTTCTTTCCTGATTGCTCTGGCTGGAACTTCCAATACTATATTGAGTAGGAGTGGTGACAGAGGACATCCTTGTCTAGTGCTTTATTTCAAAGGGAATGCTTCCAGTTTTTGCCCATTCAGTATGATACTGGCTGTGGGTTTGTCGTAAATGGCTTTTATTATTTTGAGATATGTTCCTTCGATACCTAGTTTATTGAGAGTTTTTTTTCTTTTTTTAATTGCATTTTAGATTTTGGGGTACATGTGAAGAACATGCAAGAGTTTTGCATAGGTACAAACATGGCAGCGTGATTTGCTGCCTTCCTCCCCTTCACCTATATCTGCCATTTCTCCCCATGCTATCTCTCCCCAACTCCCCACTCCCCTTATTGAGAGTTTTTAGCATAAAGGGCTGTTGAATCTTGTTGCAGGCCTTTTCTGCATCTATTGAGATAATCATGTGGTTTTTGTCTTTGGTTCTGTTTATATGGTAGATTACGTTTATAGACTTGCGTATGTTGAACCAGCCTTGCATCCCTGGAATGAAACCTACTTGATGGTGATGGATAAGCTTTTTGATGCGCTGTTGCAGTTGGTTTGCCAGTATTTTATTGAAGGTTTTTGCATCTATGTTCATCATGGATATTGGCCTCAATTTTTTTTTCTTGTTTAGTCTCTGCCAGGTTTTGGTATCAGGATGATGTTGGTCTCATAAAAATGATTTAGGAAGGATTCCCTCTTTTTGTATTGTTTGGAATAGTTTCAGAAGGAATGGTACGAGCTCCTCTTTGTACATCTGGTAGAATTCAGCTGTGAACCGTCTGGACATAGACTGTTTTTGGTTGGTAGGCTATTAATTGCTGCCTCAGTGTCAACCTTTGTTATTGATCTGTTCAAGATTTCACCTTCTTGGTTTAGGCTTGGGAAAGTACAAGTGTCCAGGAATTTATCCATTTCTTCCAGGTTTACTGGTTTATGTGTTCTAGTAATCTCTGATTGTAATTTGTATTTCTGTCTAGTCAGTGTTGATATCCCCTTTATCATTTTTTATTGCATTGATTTGATTCTTCTCCCTTTTCTTTTTTATTAATCTGGCTAGTGGTCTGTCTGTTTTGTTGATCTTTTCAAAAAACCAGCTCCTGGATTTATTGATTTTTTTGAAGGATTTTTTTTGTGTGTGTTTCTATCTCCCTCAGTTCTGCTCTGATCTTAGTTATTTCTTGTCTTCTGCTAGCTTTTGAGTTTTAATGATCTTGCTTTTCTAGCTATTTCAATTTTGATGATAGGGTGTTGATTTTAGATCTTTCCTTGCTTCTCTGGTGGGCATTTATTGCTATAAATTTTCCTCTAGACACTGCTTTAAATGTGTCCCGGAGATTCTGGTACATTGTGTCTTCGTTCTCATTGGTTTCAAACAACATCTTTATTTCTGCCTTCATTTCATTGTTTTTCCATTCGATATTCAGAAGCAAGTTGTTCAGTTTCCATGAAGCTGTGCGGTTCTGAGTTAGTTTCTTAATTCTGAGTTCTAATTTGATTACACTATGGTCTGAGAGACTGTTTGTTATGATTTCCATTCTTTTGCATTTGCTGAGGAGTGATTTACTTCAAATTATGTGGTCAATTTTAGAGTAGGTGCTATGTGGTGCTGAGAAGGATGTATATTCTTTAGATTTGGGATGGAGATTTTTGTAGATGTCTGTTAGGTTTGCTTGTTCCAGGTCTGGGTTCACATCCTGGATATCCTTGTTAATTTTCTGTCTCATTGATATGTCTTAATATTGATAGTGGAGTGTTAAAGTCTCCCACTATTATTGTGTGGGAGTCTGTCTCTTTGTAGGTCGTTAAGAACTTGCTTTATGTACCTGGATGCTCCTGTATTGGGTGTGTATATATTTAGGATAATTAGTTCTTCTTGATGCATTGATCCTTTTTACTGTTATGTAATGTGTTTCTTTGTCTCTTTTGATCTTCGTTGGTTTAAAGTCCATTTTATCAGAGACTGGGATTGGAACTCCTGCTTTTTTATGCTCTCAACTTGCTTGATAAATCTTCCTCCATCCCTTTATTTTGAGCCTATGTGTGTCCTTGCATCTGAGATGAGTTTCCTGAATACAGAACACCGATGGGTCTTGACTCTTTATCCAATTTGCCAGACTGTGTCTTTTGATTTCGGCATTTAGCCCATTTACATTTAAGGTTAGTATTGTTATGTGTGAATTTGATCCTGCCATTTTGATGCTAGCTGGATGTTTTGCCCATTAGTTGACACATTTTCTTCATTGTGTTGATGGTCTTTACCATTTGGTACGTTTTTGGAGTGGCTGGTACTAGTTGTTCCTTTCCTTGTTTAGTGCTTCTTTCAGGAGCTTTTGTAAGGCAGGCCTGGTGGTGATGAAATCTCTCAGCAATTACTTGTCCATAAAGGATTTTCTTTCTCCTTTGCTTGTGCAACTTAATTTGGCTGGTTATGAAATTCTGGCTTGAAAATTCTTTTCTTTAAGGATGTTGAGTATTGGCCCCTACTGTCTTCTGGCTTGTAGGGTTTCTGCAGAGAGATCTACTGTGAGTCTGATGGACTTCCCTTTGTTGGTAACCCGACCTTTCTCTCTTGCTGCCCTTAGCATTTTTTCCTTCATTTCAACCCTGGTGAATCTGACGATTATGTGCCTTGGGGTTGCTCTTCTTGAGGAATATCTTTGTGGTATTCTCTGTATTTCCTGGACTTGAATGTTGGCCTGCCTTGCTAGGTTGGGGAAGTTTTCCTGGATAACCTCCTGAAGAGTATTTTCCAGCTTGGATTCATTCTCTCTGTCATATTCAGGTACACCTATCAAATGTAGATTAGGTCTTTTCAGATAATCCCATATTTCTTTGAGGCTTTGTTTATTTCTTTTCACTCTTTTTTCTCTAGTTTTGCCTTCTCATTTTATTTACTGAGTTGATCTTCAATCTCTGATATCCTTTCTTCTGCTTGGTTGGTTCAGCTATTGAAACTTATGTATGTTTCGTGAACTTCTCATGCTGTGTTTTTCAGCTACTTCAAGTCGTTTATATTCTTCTCTAAGCTGCTTATTCTAGTTAGCATCTCAGCTAACCATTTTTTCTAGGTTCTTAGTTTTTTTGCATTGGCTTAGCACATGTTATTTTAGCTCTGAGAAGTTTGTTATTACTCACCTTATGAAGCCTGTTTCTGCCAATTCATTAGATTCATTCTCCATCCATCTTTGATCCCTAGCTGATGAGGAGTTGTGATCCCTTGGAGGAGAGGAGGTCTGGTTTTTGGTGTTTTCATCCTTTTTGTGCTGGTTTCTTCCCATCTTAGTGGCTTTATCTACCTGTGATCTTTGTAGTTGATGACTTGGATGAGGTCTCTGAGTGGACGTCCTTTTTGTTGATGTTGAAGCTATTTCTTTCTGCTTCTTAGTTTTCCTTCTAACAGTTAGGCCCCTCTGCTGCAGGACCACTGTAGGTCCATTCCAGACCCCACTCACCTGGGGATTGCCCGTGGGGGCTGCAGAACAGCAAGTATTGCTGCCAGTTTCTTCCTCTGCTATCCTTGTCCCAGAAGGGTACCTGCCAGATGTTGGCCTGAGCTCTCCTTTATGAGGTGTCTCTTTGGGTATACGGGGATCGGGAAGTTGCTTGAGGAGACAGTCTGTCCCTTCTAGGAGCTCAAGTGCTATGGTGGGAGCTCTGCTGTTCTGTGCAGAGCTGCTGGGCAGGTACCTTTAGGTCTGCTGCATCTGAACTCATAGCCACCTCTTTTCCCAGGTGCTCTGGTCTAGGAAGGTCAGCTTTATTTATAAGTTCCTGTCATGCTGCTGCCTTTTTTCATAGATGTCCTGTCCTGCATGGAGTAGTCTAGTCACAGCTGACTAGCAGAGGTGTTGCTGAGCTGCCACAGGCTCTGTCCAGCTGCCGTGTGAAGTGCCTCGGTATTGGTGGACTGCCTCGGTAGTGGGAGATGCCCTTCCCCCCACCACTGAGCTGGATGGTCTTGGGTCCAGCTGTGCTTGCTGTGAAACTCTCAAACCAGAGCATTTCAGATTGCTTGTTTTGTGGGGGTGGTACCCACTGAGCCTGATTGCCTGGCTCCCTGTCTCAGCTCCTTCCCTTTTAGTTGAATCGATGGCTCTGTCTCCCAGGCATTCCAGGTGCCAGTTGAAATGGCTGCCAAGACTTGTGTGAGTTTCTCTGTGCCGATGCGGCATGGGCTGGAACTACCATGCTGAAAACTCAAATGTCATGGTGCTTTTCGGCCTGGAAATCTCCTGGTCTGTGGGCAGTGAAAACTTGTTTGGAAATGCAGTGAGCACTCACTGTCTGTGCTGTTCTCACTGGAAACTGCACTCCAGAGCTGTTTCTATTTGGACATCTTGGATTTCTATCCTGTTTAAAAATATTTTTACATCTCTTAGGAGCGTTTCAGAATTTTCTTCATACTAGTTTTGCACATTTCTTGTTAAGATATTTATGAAATACTTAATTCTTGTTACTTCTCTTTCGTTTTATCTTCCAGTTGTTTTGTAATTTGTTTGTGAGGTTTGGTCTCATAAAATGAGTTGGGAAGTATTCTTTCCTGTTGGATTTTTGGAGGATTTTGTGTAGAATTGGTAGTATTTCTTCTTTGTTTGGTAGAATTCATCTATGAAGTCATCAAAGCCTGGACCTTTCTTTATGAGAAGCCTTTATCTACAGTTTCATTTTCTTTCAAATAGATAGAGCTCTTTAGGTTATTTATTTCTTCTTGAGTGAGGTTTGGTATTTTTCATTTTTTAAGGAATTTGTTCATTTTATCTAAGTTGCTGAATATATTGGCATAAAGTTCTTTGTAATAGTCCCTTATTATCTTTTTCATGTCTGTAGAATCTATAGTGATACAGCCTGATTCCTGATATTGCTAATTTGTGTATTCTTTCTTTCTTTTTTTTTTCCCAATCAGTGTGGCTGAAAGTTTTATCGGTTTTATTGATCTTCTCAGAGACCTAACTTGGTTTTATTGACTTTTTCCCTGTATTGTTCTGTTTTGTATTTCATTGATTTGGATGTTGATTTTTATTCTTTCTACTTTTTTTCTGCTTATATTGTAACTTGCTCTTTTTCTAGTTTCTTAAGGGAGAATTTGAAATTATTCATTTGAGAACTTTCATGGTATCCTATTGAGACATTTGGTGCTGTGAACTTCTACCTAAGCCCTGCTTTAATGGCACCCCACACATTCTGATATGTTTTATCTTCATTTTTATTCACTTTAAAATACTTTCTAATTTCCTTTTTATTTCTTCTTTGATTTATGGGTTAGATAGAAGTGTGTAATCTAGTTTCCAAATATTTGGGGATTTTCTGGAGACCTTTCTGTTACTGAGTTCTAATTTAATTTGATTGTGGTCAGGAAATATGCTTTGTATGACTTGAGTTTTCAGAAAGTTACTGAAATTTCTTGTATGTTCCAGAATATGATCTATCTTTGTATATGTTCCATGTGTACTTGAGAAGAATGTGTTCTGCTATTGTTGAGTAGAGTGTTCTAAAATATTAATTAGGTAATTTTGATTGAGAGAGTTGATTTTTTTTTGTGCCTACTTGTTTTTATCAATTACTGAGAGAGAGGTATTGAAATCTCCAACTCTGTCCATTTGTGTAATTTTTTTATTGTTGTTTTACTAGTTTTTGCTATGTGTATTTTAAAGCTCTGTCATATTCATGAACATTGGAGACTATGATATCCCTTTGACTACGTATACACTTTGTACACTGTAGAGGGTGCCCCCAATATGCTCTAATGCACACCCAGGGTACGCTGTGTCTTCTATGGCAGTATTAGCACGGAATTGAGTCTCTGCTCTCCATGGCTGCAATGTCCTCATGGAGTGTTGAATTGGGCATCTGGCCTGACCTGGTGCCAGCACTGTGAGCAGCTGGCCTGGGAAATGGGGGAACAAGATGTGATTTCCACAGTGATGAGCTGAGATGGCTAGCTTGTCCCAGCCGCAGCTGCTCCTCAGAGCTCTCCTTCCCCTTTAAACCTTGTAAACCATTGCAGAACCTATGGGTTCCTACTCTGCCTCCCCCACCTCAGCTCATGCTGCTGTTGTCCCCTCTCTGGCCTTATCCCCTTCTGTCTTCCCTCCTCTAGCTCTGCTGCAGCTTTAGTGAGTTCCTCTTTATTTCTTGACAATGTCAGGCCTGCTGTGGCCTCAGATCTTCGGTGTGTCCTTCCTGCCTGCAGCATTACTGCCCCAGATCTCTGCATGGGTCCTGGGCATCATGTCTTGGATGTCATGTCTCTCTGGGCCTGATTCACTGACAGCTTCTCAGTGAGGCTTAACCCACTTTGCTACACCTGGAAGCCCTCACTCTCCCCATCTCCTACCTGCCCAGCTCAGTATTTTTCCATAGCACTATCTGTTATACTGAGTTTACTTATTTGGGTAGTTTATATGTTTAAGAAAAGTAATTTCCACAAGGCAGTATTTTGGTTTATTTTGTTCAGGACTGTCATGGCACATAGTAGGCATGCACATATATATCACAAGGAGAGTGAGTGGCTCCCAAAGGCCACACAGCTGAAGCACTCTTAGATAGACTTTTCTGGGACTGTTACCTTAAAGCTCTTTCTGTTTCTTTAGCTAAAGGATTCTCAGCCGCATTGGCCAGGATCTTTTTGGTCAAAACCCTTGCTGTTTTCTGTTGCCTCTAGAGGAAAAGATGCAGCTTCAGAATGTTGCAGAGAAGAGCTGCAGGCCGGGCCTCTGAGGGCCTGAGTCTCTCCACAGGAGAGTGAAGTCCTGCCCTCATCCTTTCTCTCAGGGTCCAGGAAGGCCCCAGGAGGCTGGTCAGGACTGGTTCTTAGGCCACTGTGTTGTTCCAGAGCTGCCACTGCTGGTCTTTCCCCACTGCCTTGATTCCTTTTCTCTTACAATCCAGAGGAAGGGCATCAGAGTCTCCTTTCCAATGTATGTTACTGTGTACCTCTCTGGAAATAAAAAACCTCACAAATTCAATGTCTGGCAGAGTACTTTCTACCTTTGTGCCTATGATAGGGTACTTTGCTACACAAATAAAAATGAAATTTGTGTATAGGCACTAAGTGTCTGTCTTATCCTCTCATTAAAAGGCAAACATCAGGAATTTGTGCTGTTTTTCATCTGAGATAGTTTATAAGACATAATTTTTGCAGGACACCAACTATTGTATAAAAATTGCTTCCAAGACACTATATTACTTTACAATTTTTAAAATGTTTATTTTGAAATGATTTTACAATGTACAAATACAGAGAACACTTGTACCGTCTTTATACAGAATTTATCAATTTATAACATTATTTGACATTTAGAAATCATTTTTTCTTTCTCTCTCTCTCTCTCTCTCTCTGTATATAATGTTAATAGATCCCTTAATGATTTTATATGTGTGTGTACGTATGTATGTATGTATGTATGTATGTGTGTATGTATACATATATATATGACTAGTGTGTATATGTGTATAATACGACCTGTGTGTGTGTATATACACATATATATGTGTGTATATGTGTATATACAATTTATCAAACTTGCAGAGTAGGGTCTAAAATCTGTTTATGTATATACACGCAGGTCGTATAATCAATCAAGGGAAATATTAACATTAGGGATCTAAAAGTGCTGGGATTACAAGCATGAGCCACCACACCCTGGCCTACCTTTATGTGGTGTGGTGTGGTTTAGTGGCTCATGCTTTTACTCCTAGCACTTTGACAGGCTAAGGCAGGCAGATCACTTGAGCCCAGAATTTCCACACCAGGCTGGGCATCATGGTGAAGCCCTGTCTCTACAAAAAAATACAAAAATTATCCAGGTATGATTATATGCACCTGTAATTGCAGCTACTTGGGAAACTGAGGGTGGGAGGATCGATTGAGCTTGTGAGTTTCAGGGTGCAGTGAGTGAGACATGATTGTGCCCCTGCACTCCAGCCTGGGCTACAGAGCCAGACTCTGTCTCAAAAAAAAAAAAAAAAAAAAAAAAAAATATATATATATATATATATATATATATATATATATATATAGAATTATTTATGTTAGAATCCATATACACGTAGAATTATCGTATCACTCTATTATTCAGGAGTTAGGCTTGTTAGGTGCTAGGTCTGCCTCAAGGAAAATACAGAACTTCAGAGAAGAGGACCTACCGTTCACTATTCTAAACAACTATAGCATAATGTTGATTAATTTTTATATCACATTCCTCATACCCAAAATATGCCCTTAATAATGATGAATATGATAGTTATAGGGAACATAATGATGAAGATGATAGTAATGAGCACTCATTATAGGTTCCTGCTAAATGTTTTGTGTTAAGTATTTCACTTCCTCTTCATAGCAAGCCTGAACAGTGGGTACCCTTACCCTCCCCATGTTATTGATGAGGAGTCAGAAGCTGGTAGTAAGTCAGATCTCTGTTCTGTAAAGCTAGCAGGTAGCACAGTGTGCACTCAGGTCTGTGCAATTCCAGTGCGAGCCATGTCTGCTTCCTGTAAGTATACTTCCTGTATAATTTTACCTTTTAAATGATGTGCTTTTAGAGTATATCTTCTTGTGTATGTGACTGTCAGTGCATTTCCAAAGTTTTGGTATTATAGTGTGGTCAGGGTAGGCTGCTGACTTGCTGGAGTAACATTTAAGCCAATTCCATGTTAATGTTAACCCCTTGATGGTTATATGATTGTTGTAATGCATAAGAGGTTAAGTTAAATGAAGGAGCATGGGAAACTGAGATAGGAATAATTCACCTTTTATGATTTTCCCCTCAATAAAAAGATGACAGAGTAGGATTTCCAAGGTGGATTCAACTGTATTTCCACTTCCCATGGTTGCACTACTAGGAGTCAGTAGAGGGCACTGTTGCCATCAGAGTGTCTTTCTAACATTTTAAAAAGTGTACAACTAGAATGTCCTCTGTAGTTTTTGAGAAACTCTCTTGTGGAACCATGTGGTATATTTAGTAAATTTTAGCTATGTTATTGCATTTGGGGATAAAGCACTTTGCCCCATTAGAAAAAACTTTCTCCTTATCAAGGATAAAATGTTCTATCATCACGTCTCTGGAATTTAGGTGGCTCTCGGCTCTGTTCATCCTGTAAGACCTGAGGAGCCTGGCCTGACACTAACCAGGCAGGCTGTAGGGAGCGGCAGGAAGTAAAGGGATGAGGCCAGGTCGTTTGGGGTTAATCCATTAACAAACAGTTACTGCATGCAGGAGATGGGCCAGACACAGAAGGAAGCCCCACCTCCATGTGATCCCTGCCTGATAGGGTTAGGGACAGAGAGAGGATTGGGGATCCAGGACAGGCATGGGTGGGGAGGGGTGGCATGAGGGATTCCTGAAGGGTTCTGAGGAAGGGCACACCAGAAGGAGCTGGGGTGGGGATGAAGTGACTAATTGCAGTGTCCAGATAGGTTACTGGGGAGGGCTCCAGGCCAGGTGGTAGGGTTATGTAGTAGAGGAAAGTATAAAGCTTTATGACATAATTTCATAATAGAGCCAGAATTTGGTCATTCTGTATGGACATTTACAGGATTCTATTTTTGAATAAGTGATTTTATGGATGCTCCAATTTACTCCCAGTCACTGTAATCCTATTAAAAAACTCCAATGGAGGCTGGGCATGGTGGCTAACGCCTGTAATCCCAGCACTTTGAGAAGCTGAGGTGGGCAGATCACCTGAGGTTGGGAGTTCAAGACCAGCCTGACCAAAATGGATAAACCCCATCTCTACTAAAAGTACAAAATTAGCTGGGCATGGTAGCCCTTGCCTGTAATCTTAGCTACTTCAGAGGCTGAGGCAGGAGAATCTAAAAAAAAAAAAAAGGAAATTTATCAAACTTGCAGAATAGGGTCTAAAATCTGTTTGGAATGCAGATATACATATGAAATGGCTGCGAAATTTTGTTTTAAATTTTTAATTATGAGAAGGTATAATCTTTTCTATTCGTACAGGCTACAGAAAAAAAGTACAATGAAAAATCATGTAGCCACCAGAGTTTAGAAATAGGCTAGTGCCACAAACTTTGAAGCCACCTGCATGTCCCCAGTCTGCTCTCATCTGCTGCTTTTCCTGCCAGATGGGACCACCATTCTATGTTGTATTAAATTGTTCCTTTTCTTTTTCTTTTTTTCTTCTGTTTTATTTTTGTAATTAAACATCTTTGTATTGTGAAGTGACACATACAGAAATGCATAAGACAGATTATTGTAAAGAAAACCACCTGTGTGATCACCATCCAGGTCTTGATTATGTTTGAAAATGAATTGAGGGGAGGCTGGCTTAGCAGATGTTAACCACTTTGAAACTACAGCAACCAAGAAAGTTCATATCATTAAGGAAATAGATACCCAGGGGAGTGGAGCAAAACACCTTTCATATCTTTCACAGTTCCATATTTTCCTGTCAAGTTAGTTTTGTATACATAAATCTTTTATTCATATTTTAATATTGGACTCATAGAAGAAGCAATGAATGGCTATTTTGATTAGCTACATTATGATATATCTGCATATCAGTGTGTATCTTCGTCCTTTAAAAGATACATATGTATTTCTTTAGAAAGTTAGTATAGAATGCATTGTGTAGAATAATTTGCCTTATACTAGCTAAAAGGATTTCTAGAATTGAATATGCAGGGATTGCAAATAATCAAATGCTTTATGTTTGTTTTTAGACAGAACAATCCCAGTGAAGTATTCAGAGTAGTTCTGGCAATTTAATGTTGTCTACCACTTGATCACAGTATTTTCTATGAACAAAATATATGTTTATTCTGTCTTCTTAACTCTGTTTCATGAACTTTGATACAAGGTCCTCTGATTTTCTTTTCAATGCCTGTTACTAAAAATAAACCAGAAGAACCCAGTTAATTCCTGATACCTGGGATTAGGTTCTTGAGTCACAGAGTGGGAAGAGTATTTCCAAACTGAGTCTGTGGTAAATACTCAGAAATAAGTGTTATCTCATTGGCTGACCAGCAACGTCTCCCAGCTCAGCCAGTGCTGCAGTCATCCATTTTGAGGCAAGAGCTCATTCCTCTTAGTTTTGAGCTCTGACATATCTCCAGCAGGCTCAACTCTTAGGCCAGTGGACACTAAGTCCTCCTTTACTTTTCTTCCTCCATTGTCCTTTCAGATCCAAGCATGTTCTATTTTGGCATGGTCAGGAGGACCCTAGGTCCTCTAATTCCATAAAATATTGCTCATGCTGGGCCGGGCGCAGTGGCTCACGCCTGTAATCCCAGCTCTTTGGGAGGCCGAGGCGGGTGGATCACAAGGTCAAGAGATCGAGACCATCCTGGTCAACATGGTGAAACCCTGTCTCTACTAAAAATACAAAAAATTAGCTGGGCATGGTGGCGCGTGCCTGTAATCCCAGCTACTCAGGAGGCTGAGGCAGGAGAATTGCCTGAACCCAGAAGGCAGAGGTTGTGGTGAGCCGAGATGCACCATTGCACTCCAGTGTGGGTAACAAGAGCGAAGCTCTTCTCAAAAATAAAATAAAATAAAATAAAATAAAATAAAATAAAATAAAATAAAATTGCTCATGCTTCTCGACGTTATTCTCCCTCAGTAAGAAGCTGTGTATAGGGAAAGGCTTTTTGACCTGTTAGCACCTGATAGTGAATAAAAAGGATCTGTGTCCTTTCTTTTTTCCTTATAGGTTTATCTGACTGCTTCTCCTTTGGAACTTTGTCATACTCCTTCCCCAGGGAACTGGAAAGTGTCCTTTTTTTTCTATTTTTATGTGTTCTGCCACTTTGTCAAGTCATGGCTATATTGATATTTTTTAAAAAGGAGCTATCTATTTCTCTTCAAAGAAAAATTTATGATCCCCGAGCTTGCACATATTGTTACCTGCTTCTTTGAGTATTTTCACTAAAATTAAACTAAAAAGAAGTTTAGATGAAGAAATATTTTGCTACCTGAATTGAATTTATGAAGGGAAAAAGGGAGTATGGGTAAATAGTGAAGGAAATACTGAAAGAGTAATTTGTAAATGAAAACTTGAGGTGAGCTTATAACAGTGCCTATGGGTTATTCCATATTCATTTTGTTTTCTATTCTTTTGGAAATGTAAATAGATGACATTGGGTCCCTAATTTCAGTCATTCACTAGGAGGACTCACAGGACTCAGGATATAGTTGTATTATTGGCTAAGATTTGTGACAGTGAAAGGATTCATCCTTCAGAGCAAAGTCAGCAAAGAGAAAAAGGACATGTAGGAAAGTCTGCAGGAAACCACTGCAAGCTAAGAGTCCTGCCCCATGGAGTCAACACAAAGTGCACTTAATTCTTCTAAGGATGAGTTGTGACCAGACTTGTGAAATGTCTACCATTAGGTGGCTCTAATGAGAGCTCATTAGAGACTGAGCACCCAGGGTTTTTACGGGGGCTTGTCACATAGGCAGTCTCTGCCTGGCACTACCAGAATTCCAGACTCGCAGAAGCAAAGAGGATGTTCAGCATTAATCACATTGTACAAATTGTTTAGGTACAGGGACCACCGTTACTGGTTAAGGAATGGTGGGTGAGAACACTCCTGAAATCCAAATGCCTGGACCACATTCAAGGGCCAGGCTTGCAAGCAGATCTTCCTAGGAATTGACAGTGTGAGGCCTGCTATATGAACTCTTTTCAGCAAAGCTGTCCACCAGCACTTTAATGAGGAGATGGTGCTGCCCTGTGAAGGAGAAGACAGCAAATAGTCCAGTTGTGTCTTTGAAGTATAAATAGAGCTTGCCAAAGGGCCTGATCAGCAATGCAAAGTATGAAGAAATATATATTTATTTGATCTTGTATCAGGCTAATTATTACCAATTTTCAGAAGCTGAAGGAAAAAGACTTTGCCTGGTTGCAGTATTTTTATCAGTATTGAGAGGAAGAGGAATACTAAAGAAGCAAAGGGAGACAAATCTTAAATAACAAAGTATTCTGCTTCTGTCATTAGAGTTTTTCTAAAAATAAACTTTACTTTTTAGAGCCATTTTAGGTTCACAGCAAAACTGTGAGGAAGGTATGGAGATTTCCCATATAGCTTCTGTTCCACAAAATCAAAATCTCTCCCATTATTAATATCCTGCACTAGAGTGGACAGTGTTGACCATATCATAATCACCCGAGGTCCTACCATAGTTTCTAGTAGAGTTTACTCCTGGTGGTATATATTTAATGAGTTTGGACAAATATTAATGGTCCATAAACACTATTATAGTAGTATACACAGTAGTTTCACTACCCTAAAAATCCTCTGAGCTTCACCTATTGATCCTTCCCTCCACCCTAACTCCTGGCAACCACTAGTCTTTTTATTGTCTCCATACTTTTTCCATTTTTAGAATATCATATGGTTGGAATCATACAGTATTAGCCTTTTCAGACCAACTGCTTTCAGTTAATAATACACATTTAAGTTTTCTCCATGTCTTTTCATGGCTTGATAGTTCATTTCTTTTTAGTGCTGAATAATGTCACATTGTTTGGACATTCTACGGTTTATTTATCTACTGAAGGACATCTTTGTTGCTTCCAAGTTTTAGCAATTAAGACTAAAGCTGCTATAAGCATCCATGTGCAGGTTTTTATGGCCACAAGTTTTTAACTCCTTTGGGTAAATACCAAGGGTTGTGATTGCTGGATCATGTGGTATGAGTATGTTTAATTTGGCAAAACTGTCTTTCAGAGTGACTGCTACCAGCCATAAATGAAAGTTACTATTGCTCCACATTCTTACCAGCATTTGGTGTTGTCAGTGTCCTGGATTTTGTCCATTCTTTTAGATTATTTTGGATTTTCTACCTAGAAAATCATGTCATTTGAGAACAGAGTTTTATTTCTTCCTTCCCAATCAGGATACCTTCTATTTCTTTTTCTTGTCTTATTGCATTAGCTAGGACTTCCAGTATGACATGAAAAGCACTGATGAGAAGAGGCATTCTTGCTCTGTTCCTGATCTTAATGAGAAAGCTTCAAGTTTCTCACCATAAAGCACAATGTTAACTATAGGGTTTATGTAGATATTCTTTATTAAGTTGAGAAAGTTCACATATATTGCTAGTTTTTATTGGATTTTGTGGAATGCTGTTTCTGTATGTGTTAGGGTCATGTGATTTTTCTTCTTAAGCTTGTTGATGTGTTGGATTACATTAATTGATTTTCAAATGTTGAACCAGCTGTAATTACCTTGGATAAATTCTACTTGATCATAATAATACATAATTATTTTTCTACAATGTTGAGTTTGACTTGCCAATATTTTGTTGAGGATTGTTGCATCTTTATTCATGAGAGATACTTGTCTGTAGTTTTCTTTTCCTGCAATGTTTTTGATTTTGAAATTAAAGCAAAGCTGGCCTTATGGAATGAGTTAGCAAGTATTCCCTTTGCTTCTATCTTCTGAAAGAGATTTTAGAGAATTGATATAATTTCTTCCTTAAATATTTGGTAGGATTTACCAGTGAAGCAATTTGGGCTTGGTGCTTTCTTTTTTACAAGGTTAATAATTATTGATTCAATTTCTTGAATAGCTATATCCTGTTCAGATTATTTCTTCTTATGTGAATTTTGGCAGATTATGTCTTTGAAGGAATTGGTCCACTTCATCTATATTATCAAATGTGTGGACAGTGCTTTGTTCATAGTATTCTCCTATTATCTTTATTATCTTTTTGATATCCGTGAGATCTACACTGATGGTCTCTTTTTTCATTTCTGATGTTAGCAGTTTATGTTCTTTTTTTCTTAGTTTGCCTTGTTAGATGCTTATTGCTTTTTTTTTTTTTTTTTTTTTCAAAAAATCAGATTTTGGTTTCATAGATTTTTCTGCATTGATATTTTCTGGTTTTAATTTTACTGATTCTTGCTCTAATTTTTATGCTTTTTTTTTCTGCTTAGTTTGGATTTAATTTACTCATCTTTTTCTAGTTTTTTTTTTAAGGTGTGAAAGCTTAATTGTTGTTTAGATCTTTCTTCTTTTCTAATGTATGAATTTAATGCTATAAATTTCCATTTAAGCACTGCTTTTATTGCCTCTCACAAAATTCAGTAAGTTGTGTTTTCATTTTCATTTACTTCAAAACATTTTAAATTTTTTCTTGGGATTTCTTTTTTGACCCATGTGTTATTTAGGATCTTGTTCAGTCTCCAAGTACTTTGGAATTTTGCAGATCACTTTCTGTTACTGATTTCTAGTTTAATTATATATCACAGTTTGACAGCAGACATTGTATGATTTCTAGTCTTGTAAATTTGTTAAGGTATGTTTTATGATTTTTTTTTTTTTCCGGAGACAGAGCCTTAGGCAATTTGCCTACCTTGGCCTTCCAAGTGCTGGCATTACAGGTGTGAGCCACCACACCTGGCCACGGTGTGTTTTATGGTTTTATGGCCTATAATGTGGTCTGTCTTTGTAAATGTCCCATGTGAGCTTGAGAAGAATGTACATTCTGCTTTTGGTGTATGATGTAGTCTATAAATGTCCATTATACCCAGTTGATTTATGACATTATTGCGTTCACCTATGTACTTACTGATTTTCTGCCTACTGGTTAGTGGATTGTTTTTCTTTTCAGTTCTTTCAGTTTTTGCCTCAGATATTTTGATGTTCTCTTGTTAATCACATACATATTAAGAATTGTTATGGAATTTTTGGAAAATTGATCTCTTTATCAGTATCCAATGGCCCCTCTTTATCCCTGGTAAGTTTCCTTGCTCTGAAGTATGCTCTGTCTGATGTATAACTCCTTACACTTTCTTTTGATTGGTGTTAGCATAGTATAATTTTTTCCTTTCACTTAATTTGTCTATCTTTAAAGTGAGTTTCTTGTAGGAAATACCTAATTAGGTCTTGTTTTGTTTTCTACTAGCTCTGAGAATCTCTGTCTCCTAATTTGTATATTTGGAGTATTGGTGTTTAAAGTTATTATTGTTACAGTTGGAGAGAGATCTACCATATGGTTATTGTTTTCTATTTGTTTTTTGTTTTTGTTATTTATGCCTATTTGTGTATTCTATGCTTTTGCTGCATTTTGTAGTTTTAATTGAGCATTTTATATGATTCCATTTTGTCCTCTTTCTTAGCATGTCACTTATACTTCTTCTTAAACTTTTACAATTGTTGCCCTAGAATTTACCACATTTACCATAATTGAAGTTCACTTTCAAGTAATACTCTGCCACTTCACGGGTAGTGCAAATACCTTATAATAACAAAATAAACCAAATTTCTCCCTCCCAATCTTTGTGGCATTGCTGTTTCACATTTCACTTATACATAAACATATGTATCTGCACATATGTATATGTATTTGAATACATTATTACTATTATTGTTTTGAAGAAACTGTTATGTTAGGTCAATTATGAATAAGGAAGTAAAAGCTTTTATTTTTTCACTATTCCTTCAGTGCTCTTTATTTCTTTATGTAGATCCAAGTTTCTGACCTATATAATTTTCCTTTTCTTTGAAGAACTTTTACAAGGCAGGTCTAGTGGTAGCAAATTTCTTCAATATTTGTTTTTCTAAGAAAGTTTTTATTTCCCTTTCACTTATAATAGATAATTTTGCAGGGTAGAGAATTCTACAATGGTGCATTTTTTTTCTCTCAATACTTAATATTTAGATATTTTACTCTATTCTTGTTTGCCTGGTTTCTGAGGAAAAGTAAGATCTAATTCTTATCTTTGCTTCTCTATAGGTAATTATTCTTTTCCTCTGGTTTCTTTCAGTATCTTAAATTTTTTGAAGATTATACACCTAGTTGTAGTTTTGGGGAGCTTTTATAGTGCTTGGTGTTCTCTGAGCTTCCTGTATCTGTGGTTTGATGTCTGACCTTAATTTGGGGACATCTTCAGTCATTGTTTCAAGTATTTCTTCAGTTTTCTTTTTTTTTTTGAGACGGAGTTTTGCTCTTGTTACCCAGGCTGGAGTGCAATGGCACCATCTTGGCTCACTGCAATCTCCGCCTCCTGGGTTCAGGCAATTCTCCTGCCTCAGCCTCCCGAGTAGCTGGGATTACAGGCACGCGCCACTATGCCCAGCTAATTTTTTGTATTTGTAATAGAGACGGGGTTTCACCATGTTGACCAGGATGGTCTCAATCTCTTGACCTCGTGATCCACCCGCCTCAGCCTCCCAAAGTGCTGGGATTACAGGCTTGAGCCATTGTGCCCGGCCCTTCTTCTGTTTTCTTATCTTTCTTCTCATTATGGATTTCCATTGGATGTAAATTACACCTTTTGTGGTTTTCTCATAGTTATTGGATATTCTGTTTTGGGTAATTTTTCAGTCTTTCTTTCTTTTTTCTTTTCAGTTTTAGAGGTTTATATTGACATATCCTTAAGTTCAGAAATGATACACTCAGCTCTATCAAGGCTACTAATAAGCCAACAAAAGTATTTTTCATCTCTATTACAGAGTTTTTAATCTCTGGCATTTATTTTGGTTCTCTTAGCATTTCCATCTTTCTGTTTATATTGCTTATTTATTCTTGCATGCTCTCTTTTTTATTTAATCCCTTACAGTCCTTAGTGTGTTAATCATAGTTGTTTTATCCTTGGTAAGTCTGATAATTCCAACATCCCTGCCACAGCAGAGTCTGGTTCTGATACTTGCTCTGTCTCTTCATTCTATGTGTTTTGCTTTTTAGTATGCCTTGTAATTTTTTTCTTGGTAGCTGGACATGCTGTCCTGGGTAAGAGGAACCACAAAAAATGGTAATGGGTGGTAAGGTGTGTGTGTGTGAGGTAAGCGTTCTCTAGTCCTTTGATTAGATCTCAGTCTTTTAGTAAACCTGTGACCCCAGATTGTGAACTTCGCAGGCACTTCTCAGTCCCCCACTTTACAGTCTCCAAAAGGGCTGGAGGGAGGGGACTAGGGTTGAGTGTTTCTCTTCCTTCAGATAGGTTAGGCTCTGATAAACTCGCTAGTAGGCTAGGCTCTAGTTAGTTTCTCTTGAGAACAAGCCTTGTTAAGCAGCATAGAATGCTCTGGTATATTTCAATGTTTCCTTTCTCCTCCATTTTCCAGGGGAATGAGGGAATATTTTTCTGATACTCACTGTGAGAACCAGGTGAAGCTTCTAGAGGTAAAACTCACATAAATGTGCCCACACCCCTTGACTGGGTCCCATCCCCTTGAGGTTTTTAAGTCTCAAACTTGCCCACACTGAGTCTCTAGCAGCTTATCAACTACAGCTCGGGTTTCCCCTTTTTTGGTACTGGTTCCTATGGAGGTTTTGGCTTAATAGAGCTGCGATTCTCTATATTCTCCTGTCTGTCTCTCCAATTTTGGGGCAGTGATTTGTTCTGTGACTTCACTTTTCTTATTGATCTAACAAGACTTGATTTTTTACTTGTTTTTAGGATGAAGTGGTGACTTCCAACGTTTTAAATGGTGACTTTCACATTTTATTTTTTATTTGAGTTGCTATTAAATTACTTTAAAAACCGAACATCTTCTTTAACTTCAGTTTTTAAAAATTCCACATGTAAGTGGGATCATACAGTATTTGTTTCTCTGTTCTTTGCTTATTTCGCTTAATGTATTGTCTTCTAGATTCATCCATATTATTACAAATGATAGAATTTTCTGTTTTTTTTTTAATGGGATATCAATCTATACCCAATAAATATATTTAATTATTGTAAATTAAAAGTGAAATAAAATAAAAAACAATATCTTTTTGATTATGAGATTTGAAAATTCAGAATATATGAAAGTTTATAAAGAAGCAAATAAAAATCACTCGAGGACAACTATTTTATATTTTGGTCCATTTTCAAATAGATCTCTGTATATCCTTAGACAACATTATGTGAACAATATTACATTCTTTTTCCTTTTAAATTACATTGTGAGTATTTTCCAAATGTTACTAAATATTTCTTGAAAATTTGATTTTGAAAAGTTGTATAACGTTCCATTGTTTGGCTTTTTTATGATTTGTTGACCCATTCTCCTAATTTTGGACATTCAGTATCCATTTTTCATGATTATAGCACTATTATCATGACCATTATTTTGAAAAATGTTGATTTGAGAGGTGAAAAGGATATCTGATTGTTTTAAATTTACATATGTCTGAATATTAGGTTGGCTATTTTAAACATTGACTATCACAGAGGTGTGTTGTGTTTTTAGCAACCATATTGCAGGCTGTTTAAGGCGCATCTTCTTACGATCTTACTTCAGTACCACCTCTTAGTACATGTGTAACCTTGATCAATTACCACAGTGTCCTTGCTCACAGAATAAGGAAAACATTAGTACCTATCTTATGAGGTACTAAAGAATGTTTCACACATACTTGGTGCTGTTATCATTGTTCATTATCATATTTTTTTCTAACTGAATATTCATTGTTCATATTCTATTGGTTCCATTGTTTCAAATGTTTCTAAGATTTATATGCATTAAATTTGTTGAAAATATTTTTCCTATTTTGTCTTTTGCCTTTATATATATATATAGTTTTGAATCTTAGAGGTTTTTAATTATGTATCAGTAATTATTTTATGTTGCATCTTTCAAATTTTTGGAAATATGGTATGTTCTCTTGAATAAAAGGCAAATACTCAACTGTATTTTCTTTAGATTGATTATTTCTCTTTTTTCAACCTGTACTTCCTTTTCATTAACATAAAATTATATATAGCCTACAGATTCCCATACCTTTACCTCTTAGGATTATTCCTATATGTTAAGAATAAGCGTACTTTTTTTAAATCTCTACCAGGCAAGAAGATACTTCAAGCTTTCCTTGTTCATTTTGTCATGAAAATATGTTTCCTATCCCAATATAAAATTTCTTACTAATGAACTTTATCAAGGATTTCTTGATTATTTTTATCCATTTATGCTTTTAGATGTTTTAAATATTCACTTGGCTAGATTTTAAAATATCTTCTTTGGATTTTGAGCAGATTCATACAACATCTGTACATTCATTTGTAATGGATTGATATATTTTTATTTAGAATTTTCATCTATTCCTCCAGTTACAGACATACCTTTCTTTATTGTGTTTTACTTTATTATGCTTCACACATATTGCATTTAAAAAACCTTTTGGGAAATAATTTTTTTAAATTGTGCATAATGTACATATTTTTAGGAAACATGTGATAATTTAATACATTCATGTTTCTTTGCAGATCAAATAATGTACTTGTGATGTTCATAATTTTAAATGTTTTTATGTTAGAAACATTTTAATTATTCTAATGATTTTGAAATATATAATAGACAATCATAAACTATAGTCACTCTACTGGTCTATCTAATACTATGTCTTATCTCTTCTGTCAAACCATGTAATTGTACACATTAATCAACTTCTCATCTCTGTCCTTCCTTGCCTCTAGTCATGACTAATCTACTCACTGTCTTCATGAGATGCACATTTTTAGCTCCCACATACAAGTGAGAACCTGCAGTATTTGTTTTCTGTTCTTAGATTATTTCACTTAATATAATTACCTCCAGTTTCATCCTGTTGCTACAGATGACAGGATTTTATTCTTTTTAATGGGTGAATAATATTTCATTTTGTATATATTTCACATTTTCTTTATTCATTCATCCATCAATTTACACTTAGATTATTCTATATTTTGAATGTTGTGAATAGTGCTGCAATAGACATGAGGTGGTGCAGAAATGTTAAAGCACCCTACGATTGTATTGCATCCTATCTCTTCCCTTAGATCTATTAATATTTGATTTATGTAACTGAGAGCTCTGATGTTGGTTGCACAGATATTTATAATTGTTATATCCTTTTGCGAAATTGACCCCCACCCCTTTATTATTATTTAGTGACCTTTTTTCTCCATTATTACAGTCTATTTTATCTTGATTTATATTTTCTGGTAGAAGTATACCTACTCCTTTTCTTTTTTGGTTTCCAATTGTATGGAATATCTTTTTTTAATCCCTTCATTTCAGTAGATTTGTGTCTTCATATGTGAAGTGGGTTTCTTGTAGGCACGTATAGTTAGGTTCTGTTTCTTTATCCATTTAGCTACTCTTTGCCTTTTAATTGGATAATTGAGTTCATTTACATTCAGTGTTATTATTGATAAGGAAACACTACTGCCATTTTGTTGCTTATTTTCTGGTTGTTTTGTAACCCTTCTGTCCCTTTCTTTCTGTCTTCCTTTGTTGTTATTTTATCTGATAGAATATTTTAATTTGTTGCTTTTTATTTTTAGTTAATCTGTTAATAGGTTTTTTCATTCTCGTACCATGTGACTTATAAAAACATCTTATAGATATAACAAGTTATTTTAAACAGATGAAAATTTAAGACACAAAGAAAAGAATAAATACAAATAAATGAGAAAAAAATTACATACTTTAATTACCACCTCCCACCCCATGTTTTCGCCTTTAGTTGTCTCAGTTTACATATTTTTATATTACCTGTCTCTTAACATGTTGCTGTAGCTATTATTGCTGATAGATTTGTCTTTTGGGCTTCATAGTAGAGTTATGAATGGATTTCACACCACAATTACAATATTAGGATATTCTGAGTTCATGTGCTTAATTTTACCAATTGGTTTTCTATCTTCCAGTGTTTTCTTTTTGTGTATTAGTATTTATTTTTTCCAGACTGAAGAACTCCTTTTAGGATTTCATGTAAGATAGGCCTGGTGTTGGTGAATTTTCTCAGCTTTTGTTTGTGTGGGAGATACTTTCTCTCTCCTTCATATTTGAGAGATTTTCCAAATAAAATATTCTTGGGTGGCAGTTTATTTTTTTCTTTCAGCACTTTGAAAATGTCACTTCACCCCTTCCTAGCCTGTATGGTTTCCATATAGAAATCTATTGCCAGATGAATTTGTGCTCTTTTATGTTATTTGCTTCTTTTCTCTTGCTGCTTTTAGGATCCTCTCGTTGGCTTGACCTTTGAGTATTTGATTATTATATGTCCTGGAGTAGTCTTATTTGAGTCAAATCTGTTTGGAGTTTTCTAGTATTCTTGTACCTGGATATTTATCTTTCTCACGTTTTCTGTTATTATTTATTTTAATAAGCTTTCTACTCCTTGTTCTTGCTTAACTTTTACTTGAACACCAGAAATGACTAGATTTGGCCTTTTGAGGTAATGTTCTATATCTTCTAGGCAGTCTTCATTCCTTTTTATTTTATTTTATTTTATTTCTCTGACTAGATGTGTTCAGATAACCTGCTTTCTGCCACATTGATAGTTTCCTTTGCTTGATCCATTCTGTTTTGAGAGCCTCCTATGAATTTTTCAGATCAGCAAATGTGTTTATTAGTTCCAATATTTCTGTCTGACGTTTTACAATTATTTCAATCTCTTTGCTAAATTTCTCTGATAAATTTCTAAATTGCTTTTCTTTTTTTTTTAAAATTATTTCCACAGGTTTTGGGGGCAACAGATGGTATTTGATTAAATGAGTAAGTTATATTTAGTGGCAATTTGTGAAATTTTGGTGCACTCATCTCATGAGCAGTATACACTGAACCCAATTTGTGGTCTTTTATTGCTCACCCCCTTCTCACCCTTTCCCCTTGAGTCCCCAAAGTCCATTGTGTCATTATCCTTTGCATCCTCATAGTGTAGCTCTCACTTACAAATGAGAACATACAATGTTTGGTTTTCCATTTCTGAGTTACTTAATTTAGGATAATAGTCTCCAGTCCCATCCAGGTTGCTGCAGATGGCATTAGTTTATCGCTTTTCATGGCCAAGTAGTATTCCATTGTATATATATATATATATATATATATATATATATATATATATATATATATATATATACCAAAGTTTCCTTATCTACTTGTTGATTGATGGACTTTTGAATGGGTTCTACATTTTTGCGATTGTGAATTGTGCTGCTGTAAAAATGCATGAGCAAGTATCTTTTTTGTGTAATGACTTACTTTCCTCTGGGTAGATACCCAGTAGTCGAATTGTTGGATCAAATGGTAGTTCTACTTTTAGTTCTTTAAGGAATCTCTACAGTGTTTTCCATAGTGGTTATACTAGTTTACATTCCCTTTGGCAGTATAGGAGTGTTCCCTTTGCACCACATTCATGCTAGCATCTCTTATGTTTTGATTTTTTGCTTATGGCCATTTTTGCAGGAGTAAGGTGGTATTACATTGTCCCTTTGATTTGTATTTACATGATCATTAGTGATGCTGAGCACTTTTTCATGTTAATTGGTCATTTCTGTATCTTCTTCTGAGAATTGACTATTCATGTCCTTAACCCACTTTTTGGTGGGATTGTTTGTTTTTTTTCTTGCTAATTTGTTTGAATTTGTTGTAGATTCTGGATGATGGTCTTTTGTCAGATATATAGATTGTGATGATTTTCTCCCACTTTATAGGATGTCTGTTTACTGTCTGTTGCTTTTTCTATGAAAAAGCTCCTTAATTAAGTCCCAGCTATTTATCTTTATTTTTATTGCATTTGCTTTTGGGTTGTTGGTCATGAAATCCTTGCCTAAGCCAATGTCCAGAAGGGTTTTTCCAATGTTATCTTCTAGAATTTTGATAGTTTCAGGTCTCAGGTTTAAGTCTTTGATTTATCTTGAGTTGATTTTTATGTAAGGCAGGAGATAAGGATCCAGTTTCATTCTCCTACATGTGACTTGACAATTGTCGCAGCACTGTTTATTGAATAGGGTGTTTTTCCCCACTATATGTCTTTGTTTGCTTTGTCAAAGATCAATTGGTTGTAAGTATTTGGGTTTGTTTCTGGATTCTCTATTCTGGTCTGTTGGTCTATGTGCCTATTTTAATACCAGTACTATGCTGCTTTGGTGACTATGGCCTTACAGTATAGTTTGAAATCAAGTAATGTGATGCCTCCAGATTTGTTCTTTTTGCTTAGTCTTGCTTTGGCTATGTGGGCTCTTTTTTGGTTCCATATGAATTTTAGGATTGCTTTTTCTAGTTATGTGAAGAATTATGGTGGTATTTTGATGAGAATTGTATTGAATTTGTAGATTCCTTTGGCAATATGGTCATTTTCATAATATTGATTCTACCCATTCATGAGCATGGGATGTGTTTTCATTTGTTGGTATCATCTTTGATTTCTTTCAGCAGTGTTTTGTAGTTTTTCTTATAGAGGTCTTTCAACTCCTTGGTTGCATATATTCCTAAGTATTACTTTTTTTCAGCTGTGGTAAAAGGAGTTGAGTTTTTGATTTGATTCTTAGCTTGGTCACTGTTTATGTATAAGAGAGCTACTGATTTGTGTACATTAATTTTGTATCATTAAACTTTGCTGAATTCTTTTATCAGTTCTAGGAGCTTTTTGCAAGATTCTTTAGGGTTTTCTAGGAATACAGTCATATCATCAGCAAACAGCGACAGTTTGACTTCCTCTTTGCTGATTTGGATGCCCATTATTTCTTTCTCGTGTCTGATTGGTCTGGCTAGGACTTTCTATACTATGTTGAATAGGAGTGGTGAGAGTAGCATCCTTCTCTTGTTTTCATTTTCAGAGGGAATGCTTTCAACATTTCCCCATTCAATATTACGTTGGCTCTGGGTTTGTCATAAATTGCTTTTATTACATTGAGGTATGTCTCTTGTATACCAATTTTGCTGAGAGTTTTAATCATAAAGCAATGCTGGATTTTGTCAGATGCTTTTACTGCATCTATTGAGATGATCATATGATTTTTGTTTGTAATTCTGTTTATGTGGTGTATCACATTTATTGACTTGCATTATGTAAGGCCATCCCTGCATCCCTGGTATGAAACCACTTGATCATGGTGGATGAATTTTTGATATGTTGCTGGATTCAGTAGTTAGTATTTTGTTATATCCTATCCTGGTTTTGGAATCTTTCCAGGAATTTATCCATCTCCCCTAGGTTTTCTAGTTTATGTGCATAAAGGTGTTCATAACAGCCTCAAATGATCTTTTGTGTTTCTGTGGTGTCAGTTGTAGTATCTCCCATTTTATTTCTAATTGAGCTTATTTGGATTTCCTCTCTTCTTTTCTTGATTAATCTTGCTAATGGTTTGTCAATTTTATTTACTTTGCCAAATAACCAGCTTTTTGTTTTATATATCTTTTGTATTTTTTTTTGTTTCAATTTTATTTAGTTCTGCTCTGATTTTGGTTATTTCTTTCTTCTGCTGGATTTGGGTTTGGTTTATTCTTGTTTCTCAAGTTCCTCGAGGTATGACCTTAGATTGTCTATTTGTGCTTTTTCAGACTTTTTGTTGTAGGGATTTAGGGCCATGAACTTTCCTCTTAGCACTGCCTTTGCTGTACCTTAGAGATTTTGATAGTCTGTCTCATTTTGTTGTTCATTTCAAATAATTTTTAAATTTTCATCTTGATTTTATTGTTGGCCCAGTGCTCAAAATCAGGAGCAGCTTATTTAATTTCCATGTATTTGTATGGTTTTGAAGTTTCCTTTTGGAGTTCATTTCTAGTTTTATTCCACTGTAGTATGAGAGAATACTTGATATAATTTCAGTTTTCTTAAATTTATTGAGACTTGTTTTGTGGCCTACCACATGGTCTAGCTTGAAGAAAGTTCCATGCTCTGATGAATAGAATGTATGCTTTGTGGTTGTTGGGTAGAATGTTCTGTAAATATCTGTTAGATCTATTTGTTCCAGGGTGTAGTTTGAATCCATTGTTTCTTTATTGACTTTCTGTCTTGATGACCTGTCTAGAGCTGTCAGTGGCTTCTTGAAGTTTCCCACTGCTATTGTGTTGCTGTCTCATTTCTTAGGTCTAGTAGTAATTGTTTTATAAATTTGGGAGCTTCATTGTTAGGTGCATATGTATTTCTGACTGTGATATTTTCCTGTTAGACAAAGCCTTCTATCATTATATAATGTCCCTCTTTGTCTTTTTAAACTGCTACTGCTTTAAAATTTATTTTGTATAAGAATAGCTGCTCTTGCTTGCTGTTGTCTATTTGCATGGAATGTCTTTTCCTACCCTTTTACCTTAAGTTTATGTGAGTCCTTATGTGTTAGGTGAGTCTATTGAAGGCAGCAAATAGTTGCCAGGTAAATTATCCATTCTTCCATTCTGTATCTTTTAAATGGAGCATTTAGGTCACATTTGATGTTAATATTGTGATGTAAGGTAGTACTCCACTAATTGTGCTATTTGTTGCCTGTATACCTTTTCTTTTAAATTGTATTTTTGTTTTATAGGTCCTGTGAGATTTATGCTTTAGGTTTTGTTGTGTTTCCAGGAGTTGTTTCAAGATTTAGCACTCCTTTTAGCAGTTCTTGTAGTGCTGGCTCCATAGTGGCAAATTCTCTCAGCATTTGTTTATCTAAGAATACTGTATCCTTTTTTCATTTATGAAGCTTAGTTTTGCTGGATACAAAATTCCTGGCTGATAATTGTTTTGTTTAAGGAGGCTTAAGGTAGGGCCCAATCCCTTCTAGCTTGTAGGGTTTCTGCTGAGAAATCTGCTGTTAATCTGATAGGTTTTCCTTTAAAGGTTACCTGGTGCTTTTGCCTCACAGTTCTTAAGATTCTTTCCTTTGTCTTAACTTTTTTTTTTTTGACATGGAGTCTCACTCTGTTGCCCATAATGGAGTTCAGAGGCATAATCTCGGCTCAGTGCAGTCTTTACCTCCTGATTTCAAGTGATTTTCCTACCTCAGCCTCCTGAGTGTCTGGGGCTACAGGCATGTGCCACCACACCCAGCTAATTTTTGTATTTTTAGCGTAGACGGGGTTTCACTATGTTAGCCAAGCGAGTCTTGAACTCCTGAACTCAAGTTATTGATCCTCCTGCCTCAGCCTCCCAAAGTGTTTGGATTACAGGTGTGACCCACAATGCCTGGCCTACTTTGTCTTAACTTTAGATAACATGATAACAGTGTGCCTATGTGGTAATCTTTTTGTGATGAATTTCCCAGGTGTTCTTTGAGCTTCTTGTTTTGGATGTCTAGGTCTCTACCAAGGCCAGTGAAGTTTCCCTGATTATTCCCCCAAACGTGTTTTCTAGCATATACGTAGCTTTAAAGGACGGGCTGACTCTCTTGTTAGTGGCTAATGCAGCTATTGATTTTAAGCTCAAGCCAATCTTCTTTTACCATTTTGAAATCCTAGGGATCTTAAGAAGGCTGCTAAATCTACTCTGTCTCTGCTATATAAATGGGACGACACAGCCTCCATTTATAGAATGGATTACTGATTAAGTCCACTGTTGAGACCCACTGCTCAGGAAACAAGATTCCTGTATTAGTTTGTTTTCATGATGCTATAAAGAAATTCTCAGGACTGGGTAATTTATAAAGAAAAGATATTTTACAGGCTTGCAGTTCTGTAGGGTGTATAGGATACATAATGGCATCTGCTTTTGAGGAGGCCTCAGGAAGCTTACAATCATGATGGAAGGTGAACGGGGGAGCAGGCAAGACACATCATATGGCAAAAGCTGGAGCAAGAGAAAGGAGGGGAGAGGCCACATACTTTTAAACAACCAGATTTTGTGAGAGTTCACTCACTGTCATAAGAACAGTACCAAGAGGATGGCACTAAAGTATTCATGAGAAATTTGCCCCCCTGATACAGTCAGCTCCCACCAGGCCCTACCTCCAACATTGGAGATTACATTTCAACATGAAATTTGGACAGAGATACGTATATAGACTATATCAATTTCTTTCAAGGTATTACTGTTCATTAAGAATACATCTAGTCATGCAAGAGCTCTGATGGAGATGTATAAACAGATTAGTGTTCTTTTCCTGCCTGCTAATGCCACATCCATTCTATAATCCATAGATCAAGGGTAATTTCATCCATTAAGTCTTATTTAAGAAATAAATTTTTTAAGTCTATAGTTTCCATAGATGATGATTCATCTGATGGATCTGGATAAAGTCAATTGAAAATCTTTCAGAAAGGATTTACCATTCTAGATGTCATTAAGAACTATACTTATGATTTAAGGGAGGAGGTCAAAATGCCAGCATTAACAGGAGTTTGGAAGAAGTTGATTCTAATCTTCATGGATGACTTTAAGAGGTTCAGGATTACACTTGAGGAAGAAACTGCAGATGTGGTGGAAATAGCAAGAGAACTAGTTGGAAGTGGGGCCTGAAGCTGTGACTAAATTGCTTCAATTTTATAATAATAAAATTTGAACTGATGAGGAGTTGCTTCTTACAGATGAAAGAGAAAGTGGTTTCTTGAGATGGAATCTACTCCTGGTGAAGATGCTGTGAACATTGTTGAAATGACAATAAAATATTTAGAATATTCCATAAACTTAGTTGATAAATCAATGTCAGGGTTTCAGAGGCTGGATTCTAATTTTGAAATAAGTTCTACTATGGGTAAAATGCTATAAAACAGCTTCACACACTACAGAGAAATGTTTCATGAAAGGAAGTCAGTTGATACTGCAAACCTTATTGTTGTCTTAAGAAATTGCTACAGCTAGGCTGACTAAATGCAGCCAGGAAGAACATCTGCCACCAAGGGACTGGGCCATGGGGAAGACTGATGCACTCTGAACAGATCTTTGGAAGGAAGGCATTGAGAGTGGATAGAGGGAAGATACACATGCTGGGCTGAAGGAAAAGGGAGCTGGGGACCCTTCATGGGGCTACTGCAAACCATGACACATTATTCCTGGCCCCCAACAACTCCTGGGGAAGGGGTGATATAGCAGACGAGGAGTGACCTGCTCTCTCTGTGCATCTCTGGAATCCTGGCAGCAGGAAAAAGGAGTTTGGAAGAAGTTGATTCTAATCCTCATAGATGAGGCATGGGCATTGTCCATGGGCATTGCTGGCACAGACATGTTCATGGACAATAGCAGGCCTGCCCCCACCCTATGTTGCCACTTCTGCTGGCATGAACACATACTGGCATAACACATGGCAGAGGTTGCCAGCTCTGTGCCTACCAGCACCCTGCCCCAGTGCTGACACAGCTGTGGGTGTGAATGTGTGTATGGACCCCAGCAGCCTGTGCCTTCTCTGCCCCACCCCCTTATTTGGGCCCACCAGTGTCCTGTCCCAGCTGACAAGCATGCATTCTGCTGTGCTGCTGCTGTTGCTGGCCTGTGCAAACAAGCATGGATCCTGCTGCCACCACATGATGCTTTGGCACCACCCATCAGAGTGTTATGGCCAGCATTCTGGGAACACTTTGGCTCATGGGGTCAAAGGAAAAAGTTGGGAGCCTTCCAGAGATAAAACCTGCAGCCCAGGAGTGCTGAGCTAAACCGCGGCCCTCCCAAAATCTACCAACAATGAAGCCAGTCAACTCAATCTACCTTATATCACAAACCCCCAAGGACATCAAAGATAAAAGCAAAAGTATACACCTACCACAGGAGAACAGCATCAAAGATTGAAGGAATATTAGCCCACATAAATGAGAAAGAACCAGGGCAAGAACTCTGGCAACTCAGAAAGCCAGAGTGCCTTATCTCCACACGACCACATCAGATCCTCCACAATGGTTCTTAACCAGACTAAAATGACTAAAGTGACAGAAATAGTATTCAGAATATGGATAAGAACAAAATTCATCAACATTCAGAAGAATGCCAAAACCCAATTCAAGGAATCTAAGGACTCATACAGAAGATGGAAAAGGAAAGGTCCATTTTGAGAAAGAACCAAACTGATCTGGTGTAGCTGAAAAACTCACTTCAAGAATTTCAGAATACAATTGGAAGCATTAACAGCAGAATCAACCAAGCTTGAGGAAAGAATCTTAGCTTAAAGACCAGCTCTACAAAAGAACTCAGTCCGACAAAAATAAAGAAAAAACAATGAGGAAGAATATAAAAAGCTCTAAGAAATATGGGATTATGTAAAGAGACCAAATCTATGATACATCAGCATCCCTGAAAGACATGGAGAGAAAGCAAACAACTTGAACAACGTATTTTATGATAAGGTCTGTGAAAATTCCCCCAAACTCTCTAGAGAATGCAACATTCAAATTCAGGAAGTTCAGAGAACTCTTGTGAAACACTGCGCAATAAGACCATCTACAAGACACATAGGCATCAGATTTTGTAAGGTCAAAATGAAAGAAAAAACTTTAAAGGCAGCTAGGGGGAAGGGGCACGTTACCTACAAAGGGAACTTTATCAAGCTAACAGTGGACCTTTCAGCAGAAACCCTATAAGCCAGAAGAGAATGGGGGCCTATAGTCAGCATTCTTAAAGAAAATAATTTTCAACTAAGAATTTTAATCCAGCCAAATGAAGCTTCATAAATGAAAGAGAAATAAGATTCTTTTCAGACAAGCAAATGCTAAGAGATTTTGATGCCACCAGACCTGCATTACAAGAGGACCTCAAGGTAGCTGTAAACATGAAAGAGTATTACTGACCACTACGAAAACACACTTAGTATGTAGACCAGTGACACCATGAAGCAGCTACACAAGTCTCCATAATAACTGCTAACAACATGATGGCAGCAACAAATCTAGACATATCAATACTAATCTTGAATATAAGCAGGCTAAATGCCCCAATTAAAAGGTACAGAGTGGCAAGTAGATATAAAGAAGCAAATTCCAGTGCTTTTCTGTCTTTAAGATACCACCTCACAGCAGTGACACCCATAGCCTCAAGGGATATTGAATGACAAAAATCTACCAAGCAAACAGAAAAGAGAAAAAAGCAGGGGTTACTATTCCGATTTCAGACAAAACAGACTTTAAACCAACAAAAATCAAAAGAGAGAAAGAAGGGCATTATATAGTGATAAAGGGCTCAATTCAACAAGAAGACCTAACTGTCCTAAATATGTACGTACCCAAACAGGAGCACCCAGATTCATACAGCAAGGTCTTAGAGACCCGTGAAGAGACTTAGATAACCGAACAATAATAGTAAGAGACTTCAGCACCCCACTAACACTATTAGATCATCAAGGCAGAAAAACTAACAAAGATATTCAGGACCTGAACTTTACACTTTACCAAATGGACGTAACAGCCATCTACAGAACACTCTACCCCAAAACAACAGAATATACATTCTTCTCGTCTGTGCATGGCACGTACTCCAAAATCCACCACACAACCAGACATAAAAGAATCCTCAGCAAATTAAAAAAAAGAAACCCAAAATCATACCAACAATGCTCTTGGAACACAGCACAATAAAAAGAGAAATCACTACTAAGAAAATAAATATAATTTCATGGAAATTAAACAACTTGCTCCTGAATGTCTTTTTGGGAAACAATTGAGGCAGAAATAAATTCTTTGAAACTAATGAGAAGAACAAAGATCTGACATACCAAAATCTCTGTGACAAAGCTAAGGCAGTGTTATAAAGGAAGTTTTTAGCACTAAACACCCACATCAAAAATAAAGATCTCAAATTAAACAATTTAACATTATTAACTAGAGGAACTAGAAAACCAAGAACAAACCAACCCTAAAGCTAGCAGAAGACAAGAAATAACCCAAATCAGAGCTGAACTAAAGGAAACTGAAATGTTAAAAATCACAAAATATTGTAATCCCAGCACTTTGGGAGGCTGAGGCGGGTGGATCACGAGGTCAAGAGATCGAGACCATCCTGGTCAACATGGTGAAACGCCGTCTCTACTAAAAATACAAAAAATTAGCTGGGCATGGTGGTGCGTGCCTGTAATCCCAGCTACTCAGGAGGCTGAGGCAGGAGAATTGCCTGAACCCAGGAGGCGGAGGTTGTGGTGAACCAAGATTGCGCCATTGCACTCCAGCCTGGATAACAAGAGCGAAACTCTGCCTCAAAAAAAAAAAAATCACAAAATATTAATGAATTCAGGAATTGTTTTTTGAAAAAAATTAGACTGCTAGCTAGGGTAGTAAAAATAGAGCATAAAAAAATAAACACAATCAGAAATGACAAAGGGGCATTACTACTGACCCCAGAGGAATACAAAAACCCTGAGACTGTTATGAACACCTCTATGCACATAAGCCAGAAAACATAGAACAAATGGATAAATTCCTGGACACATATACCCTCCCAAGACTGAACCAGGAAGAAACTGACTTCCTGAACAGACCAGTAATGAGTTCAAAAGTTGAATTAGTAATAAAAGCCTGCCAACCAAAAGAAAGGCCTGGACCAGAAAGACTCACAGCCAAATTCTACCAGATGTGTAAAGAAGAGCTTGTACTGTTTCTAGGGAAACTATTCCAAAAAATTAAGGTGGAGGGACTTCTTTCTAGGTCATTCTGTGAGGCCAGCATCATTCTGATACCAAAACCTGGCAGAGATGCAATTGAAAAGAACAGGCCAATATCCTTGATGAACATAGATGCAAAAATCCTCAATAAAATACTAGCAAACTGAATATAGCAGCACATCAAAAACCTAATCCACCATAATCAAGTAGGTTTTATCTGCAGGATGCAAGGTTGGTTCAACATACGCAAATCAATAAATGTGACTCATAGCACAAAATTAAAAACAAAAACCACACGATTATCTCAATAGATGCAGCAAAAGCTTTTGATAAAATTCAACGTCACTTCATGATAAAAAACCTTCAACAAACTAGGCATTGAAGGAACATACTTCAAAATAATAAGAGCCATCTATTTCAATGCCAATATTATACTGAATGGGCAAAAACTGGAAGCATTCCCCTTGAAAACTGGAACAAGACAAGGATGCCTTCTCTCACCACTCCAACATAGTACTGGAAGTCCTGGCTGGAGCAGTCAGGCAAGACAAAGAAGTAAAAGGCGTCCAAATAGGAAGTCAAATGATCCCTGTTTGTGGACAAAATGATTAAATGCCTAAAAATTCCCAGTCTCTGCCCAAAAGCTCCTTGATCTGGTAAACATCAGCAAAGTTTCAGGATACCAAACCAATGTACAAAATTCAGTAGCATTTCTGTACACCAACAACATCTGTGCTGACAGCCAAATCAAGAACACATTCCCATTCACAACTGCCACCAAAAGAATAAAACATCTAGGGGAACCACACACACTGGGGTCTGTCGGGAGGTGTGTGGAAAGGGAGAGCATAGGATAAATAGCTATTGCATGTGGGGCTTAATACCTAAGGTGCAGCAAACCACCGTGACACTAATTTACCTGTGTAACAAACCTGCATGTCCTGCACATGTATCCCAGAATTTAAAATTAAATTAAAAGAAAAAGAATAAAATAACTAGGAATAGGAATACGGCTGACCAGGGAGGTGAAAGATCTCTACGAGTTCTATTTTGTAATTCTATGAGAATTACAAAACACTACTCAGTGAAATCAAAGATGACATAAATGGGACAACAGTCCAGGCTCATGGCTAGGAAGAATCAGTATTGTTACAGAGTTAGTAAATGGTCACGCAGGGTTTGGAATGAGATCTTTGAGTCTAAAGGCCAGGCTTACAGTTACAGTGTCATTGGAAGCCAAGGATGGTGAGCCTCAAATTATATTTTGCTGAATTTTGCAGATGGTCTTGTGTATTGTTAAGATTAGAGTTTCCAAGAAGAGAATTTATTCTGAATGACTTAAGGAACATGGAAATTTAATAAAGGATTAAACACAGAGCCAGACTCTGTATTTATAGATGCAAAGCCATGCTCTGTGGCTTCTCTTGTGAAACCATCACCAGGATAGTAACCGCTACTGGCCTCTGGAGCTCTGCCTCTGCTAGCCTGAGGAGCAGGTCCCTGCCACTCCCTCTGCCAGCAGATGGCTCTTCCTGTTCTGTCCCTCCTCTCACTGTTCGCTTTTAACTCCAGGTTTGTAGGAACACATGTGTCTCATTGAAGGAAGCTGCATCACCAGTGACCAGCTTATAAGGAAGGCTGGGGGTGGGAGACTGAGTGTGGGGCTCAGATTGAGACATTTCCTCAAGTATTGGGAAGGCTTAGTGATTCCCCAGTGTATCCTGTTTGCTAATTTATAAATAGGCCTTTCTCTTGGGAGTGATATGAAAACAAAGCTTCATAAGAATCTGAATCTGCATTGTAAATTCTTGGCTAGTAGATAATTAATTGGTGATATGTTTTGTATATTTCTTAATCTATTGTAACATAGACTGTGGACACAGAACAGGGTTTGGATTGTGTTTCTGCCATTAACCAGGGGTCTGACTTTGGGCAAGTTACTGTTAATCTTTGTGTATCAGATTCATCACCTATGAATTCAGAAAATTATACCCAATTATGTTATTATTTAAGGTATCATTTTAAAGTAATCTTTTAAGCTATTAAGTGCCTAACTCAGTGGTTGGTGTATAATAAGTACTCAAAAATACACCTATTTTATATACAAACGCTTTCACACATCCATTCCATGTGCAGATTGTTCAAATGTAGGAAGAGCTTAACCTTTCTCTGTCTTATAAGTGGTTACAGAGGGTTGGCGGAAAGAGCTCTGACCTTTTGAGACAGGTCACGCAGGGTTTGGAATGAGAACTTTTAACACCACAGTGTTAATATTGTTCTGAAGTGGGAGAATACCTAGTAATAACAAAATAACAGTCTCTGCTTCCTACAGGGATTTGATGTTTGTTAGCTCAGATGGTTGCCATTGAGATGTTATTGGCTGCTGGGGTACTTTGGAGTGCATTTTCTGCCATGTCCTGGGGACAAGCTGTTTGGAAGATGAGCTTCTGGTTTTCTGTAGGTGACGCTGGCTGCCTGCCTTTGCTGTGCCAGTCAGAAGCCTCCCTTAGTTTTGCACATGGCTGCAGTAGTGCAGGGCAGAGCAGAGTCATATCTGGTCCATTCAGAATGTCATCACTGTGCCTCCACCGAGGCCTCACTTTTCATACACTTACTCCCTTCTTCTGTCAAGCCCTGCTGAGGTGACGAGGTGATGAGATGACAGCAGAGCTGTTGCCTGGGAAGGGTCTGTGTCATTTGGCATTTGTCCCCAGGCCTGGGGAGAATAGAAGGGAAGCTATACAGTTCTTGCTAGTTACTCAGCAGTAGAGAGGAAAATGTGGGCTGCCTCTGTCCTTGGAACAGAAGTAAGGCATGGAGAAACCAGCAGCATGGTATCTGGGCGAGGGGCTCCCCTTTGCAGGGATGAAAACCCTGCCTCTGTGTTGTCTCTTACTTAAAGCACATTACTGGGTCACAAAAGAGACCCCTGGCAAAGCGTGGGCTTTAACCTTCTGGTGACACTGAAGTGGAGAACACTGTATAACATTTCTACAACAGAGATCTGGCTCCCAGAGCTTGGCTTTGGTTTTATTTTGTCTTGTGAAACAACTGGGCCAGGGCCGGAGAACACTTGTTCTTTTCCATAATTTTTCTGTCTGCTTTGCCCTGTGACTTGCACCTTCCCTTTGTGCGGACTTCTGTTTCTGAAGAACTCTCTGGTATGAGTTGTGTTGCTGCGCCTCATGGTCGCGTCTCAGGGTGTGTTCAGACAGAATTGGGAAGCTCGTGTCTGTGTGAAGCCAGGTGGTGCTGCAGGCTGTTCCTGACACGGATGGCCTAGGGCAGCAGGGCTAGTGTGCTGGGTGGGTACAGGGACTCCTCTGTGTGGCCAGGCTGCCGGTAACCGGCTTGGAGCTGGCAGTGAGGGCCAGGGTTTGGCTTTCAACCTGGGTTGGCATGTGCATGGACGCTCACTCAGTTATAAGCGTTGTGTGGAGGTATGAGTTTCTTCCACTCCTCTTCATATTTGCCTGCTCTCCAATACCATGTTTCTCTGCCATTTCTGCATCCGCTTTCTTGAGTTCTGTAATTCTGGATATCGGTTTCCATCACTGTTGGCTTACTCACATCAGAAGAACCCTTTCTTCCTGAGCCTTTCCATCAGTGACAGCTGGGTATCCAGGCTCACCTCAGCCGGCTTCTCCCAACCCACCATGGACATCACCTTTTTGGGCACATGTTAACATTTCTGTCTCTGGGACACAGATGTGTTGCTCTGGCCTCACGTTGGAGGCCAGGATTGCTGTGCCCATGTTGCCCCCATCAGTGAGGCCACGGCTTACCTAGGTGAGGTGTACTCATGAAGCCACTAACTGAACATGCTTGGCTTATTCAGTCACTGCATCAGCAGACAGTGATTGAAACAATCTTATGTCTTTTCAGGAAATATTGAAAATGGACATGTGAAGCTCATTGTTATAAATTTTAAAAATAACAGAGAACACCTACCTCTTATTGGAAAAGTTGGCCTCTCATGGAAAACTGATATTTTTGATGGCTGTATAAAGGTAAAAAACAGAGTCATTTTCTTTTCTTCAAGTAACTTGGTTTCTATATAATAAAAAAGTCTATGTGTATATATATATATATATTCACACACACATATAAAATCATATAAATGTGCAATGTTTCTTTTAAAGTTTTGGATTTATTGTTCTGGTTTCTGAAGATTTGTGCACATTCTGTTAGCCATTGGTAACCAGTGGATTCACTCATGATATGCTTATTGAGTACCTTTCGTTTGTCAGTGAGTGTGGTGGAGTTGGAGGGGCAGGCAGTCTGCAGCAGCGTCTCTGAACACTGTTGATCACAGCCCGCTACTCCTGCAAAGCCTGTCTGTTTTGTGGAAACAGAGTGGAACTGAAGGTTGGACCAGGCAGGTACCATCTACTCAAAACATCTTGATCCCTCATACACCAATTTAAAACTTATTGCAGTTATACATTCTTATTCCAGGATATAGAGATTTCCTATAACTGTTAAATAAAAGATTAGCCACATGGTTGGGAGAATTGATTTAGTGGTTGGGAAGCAGCAGGGAAGGAGGGAGGAGGAGGAAGAGGAAAAAGATGTTCTCACAGTTTTGCTTTCTTTTGTGAATCTTGTGCCCGTGGTTGCTTCCGGTGCTTGGTACTCTCCATCTTTATTTTGTGAGATGAACAAGATTTTCATAGTCCCAGGGACCAGTGGGATCAATCTCCTGTGACTGCGGGGCCTCCTGTAACATGGCTTTATTTTGCATTATGTGTGGGCCTCTTGTTAGAACCATTAATGATAACAACTGGGACCAAGAGCGGTGTTATGGAGCACTGTCCCTTGAGCCACTTGATATTTGATACAATGAGATATTTTACAAATCCTATTTATTCATAGCAAATGTTTAAATTTTGGTAAAAATTACGTTTCTCACACACCATATTGTTTCATGCCTTTAAGAGAACAGACCTACCTTATTTTTCTTCAGATTTCAATAGAGCTTATAATAAAAATAAGCACTAACATAAAATACTCACATCAAAATAGATAGACCTTGAGGATCAAGAAAGGCTGAGTGTGAATGTGACAGACTTTCAAAGGGTCAGCAAATTTTTAAAAAGAATTTGTTCTGTGTTTTCTGGTGGTCCAGAGCAAGATGAGAGCAGTCATTTAGTTCTCACTGGGGAAAAAAGGGAAGTGTGGTAATTATACAAAGAAAGCTTTATCCCAGTTCTGATCATTAAAAACCAAATCTCTAATGGTACCTTATGTAGGGCAGACTAAGCTACATAATGGGCCAACCCTAAATAGCATCTTAGCAGTAGAAACACTCACAGATTTCTCATAGAAATTCACAGAGAAACTGAAGATACAACTTCAAAATAAGACCTTTACATGAACTCCAAGCAGTGATTCTGTAGGTTGCTAAGCCAATGTGACTCAGGTGCACAGGATTTTAGAAGAATAGCTTGATCTAAAAGCAGGATTTTGAGTTTTTAAAGTAGGGAATAGATTGCATGTCCCTGTACAGTTTTCCCCATAAATTCCTTCTCTCAGCTGGGCTTCACGAAAAGATAGTGGATAGCTCAAAAAGCTTGTACCTTCTCCCTTGGGCCTGGGAGATAGATATAGTTGATTTGTGGTTTGCCTTTTATGCTCTTGGGTTCAGTATTAGGACTAAACTGTCTTCAGAATTCCCAAAAGAATAAAAAGTCAGATCAATGATGTCATATTTCTTGTGCTGTGCAGGTCAGGTATTTCTCTCCAGGAATCTGATCACCGTAAGAATAGTGAAATGATAACATGTATTAAGAAATTGTTTAGAAGGAGTTAAAAACTTTTTTTAAAGTGTGGACATAAGCTTAAAAAGTTTCTTAGGTACATGTGACTTTTAAAAAATGTAAAATAAAAACCCTGCTCCTTCTGGAAATTGTAGACACAACCTCTGGTGAGGAGCTTCTAATACATAGCTTATGATGCCTGTCAGAGCAAAGGCAACTGAGAAAGTGCTTAACTCAAATATGATGCTGGTGGAAGGACAAAGAAGTAAGGAAATACTAACAATAATAATGGAGGATGCTTCCTGGTTTCGTTGTGTTGGTTGAAGTGATGTGTGGTCATGAAAGGACATCTGCTATCCTTGGAGCCTGTTCTTCCCATGAGAATCTCCTCCTTCCTCTGAGCTCAGAGTTGAGTGATCTCCAACACTTACTGGTGTGGAGGTAATTCAAGTGGAAAGTTATCTTTACCCTGAGCTCTTGGAGTAAAAACTCAACAGATCCTAAGTTTATATGGTAAATTATTAAACTTTAAAATTAAAAAAAATCACATTATAAGTAGGTCAGTTTTTTATTCCTTTTTTTTTTTTTAAGTCAAGCTATGATAGCAAATATACTTTAAAGATGCTTTCAATGGCCACATGTTAGTACTGAATCCATGCAGGACAGTTGCTCTGTAAGTCGTTACCATGCTATTTTACAAAGTCATGTTGATTGGCTAGGCTACCCTCTCAAGGTAACCTTGCCACAGTCTTCAGTATAAGTCAGGTATTCAAAATGAAATGCTCTCCTGCTCTGTCTCCTCTCAGTTCCTATCAGAATTTCAGATGGATGGATTTTCTTTTGATGAGGGCTTTCCAGTATGTGTTTCTTTTATATTTTTCTTTCACTCCTTGGCATTTTTGATGTTATTTTAACGTTACTTCTAAATCTGTATGGAGATTGGCATCAGTGTTCATTTGGACTAGATATGTCAATGTGGTTCTGTGGGTCTGCTTTATGTAAGAACCATTGAATTTAGTAGAGCCTGCTGTGGGCACATTGTGAGTCAGCATGTTGCGGTTGGCTGTGACCCAAGAGAAAGGTACCCTGGCCACTTTGCTGACAAGCAGTATAGCTGCATGGGTGATTACGGCTGCTGGTGCTGATACAACCGAACATCTCAGGAAGAACAGGACGATCCTACATGTATGAGTGCTGTACTCTCCCCAGATGCAGAGTTTTGAGCCTGGCATAGTTCACTGGTCCATGGGGGTGCAGGTGAGAGAGCCAACTTCCTTCTGCAGGGACAGTGAGGTCTGCCAACGGCTCAGATGTGTGCCACCTGGACGTTCAGGGAGAGGATGATTGAAAACAAGCTCTCTGAGGAGAAAGAGGAAAGGGCCAGTGGGAAGAAGGCTCATGGGAGCTTCTGACATTCATCACCTTCCAGAAGGATGGAAGTGTTTTATTCTGGAGAAGGCACCCATTGGAGAAAGAGATGCCTCCAACCAGTTGGGGAATAAGGAGTGAGGTTCTGTAGGTGAGGGGCAGCTGGCCTGGGGAGGGGCTTGAGACCCATTGTGCCTCTGCAGCTGGTGCTGAGGCGGGCTCCTTCCTGGCCTGCTGTGCTGCCTGGGGTGGGCTAGCACCCAGGGACAGGGAGGGAGAGTGATTGGGGGGCATTGGAAAGGCTGCTGAGGCAGGTCAGGAGGAGCCTTGAAACGCTCAGGAAAGAATTTGGATTTTGGTGGTGGAAGAACAATGTGGATGTTGTTAAAGGGTTTGATGTTCTTATTGTGTGCTGGGCCATGCTTTACATTAGGAGGGAATTGGAGAATGCTGGACTTTGAGAAGTAGGAGGTCTTTAGGAGAGAGTCAGCTACCAGCTCTTGATCTGGCAGCAGAGGGATTGGGGCAGCAGAAAGATTGAGACACCCACTGACGGCTTAGGGCTGTGAGTGGTGTTCTCATCAAGAGCCATTGTGTCTCACTGGCCACTTCTTTCTGATTTCTGCCAGCGTTTCTCTTCCTCAGCCTCTTGCAGGTGATGGGACCCAGGACTCCATCTCCTTCCTCCAATGGGATCTAACCACCCTCTCTGTGCCGATGGGTTTGGTGAGGTTGTAAGTAACACAATCAAATGACTGCTAGCCCAGTAGCTAAGGTCATGCATGGTGGTGGAGTGTGGAAGATGGGTACACCATGCAGTCCCACCTGCTGTTATCTCCGACGTGCTTAGGCCTCAGAGCCTTCACTCTAAAACCACCACAGTGATAACTCCCATTCCAGGAGGGCTCCGGGGGCCTGCTAAGGACAGAGCCATCTGCTGGCCCTCAGTATTGGCTTTGACTCCCCAGTTCCTAGCCTCAGTGAGGCTTCAGCATAGGGTGTTTCTTCTCCTTCCCCACCTGCTCCCCACCCTGGTGTCTTCTTTGTAGCCCAGGCTGTGTGTGTGGTGGTTCCTGTCATGTAGGAAGCAGAGGGGGCTGTGGAGCAGGCTGCGTGGGGCTGGTCACTGCTGTTGTAGGACCACTGCAGCCAATCATCTGGGAAAGGCATCAGGGAGCAAGGTCGGGTGTCTGAGAAGTTCCTGGGTGGTCTTGCTGTGTAGCTCATCTGATGTGTGGGGCCTTAGGCTCTGGCATGCACTCTGCCATCAGGGATTAGGGTGTTTCACGCTGGCTGCTTCTTCACTCAGGTCTTCTGCAGAGATAGCGGCCAGTTCATACCAGTTACTTATTAAACCATCTCATTTTTTCAACGTTTGGAATGTCTTTGTTCCTTAAATTTCTCTAAGATATACATTTATTGAGTCAAGACCCTTTGACCTGATCATACTCAGGTCCAAATAGTCAGCATTTTTGGCCACATCTAATTAGTTAGAACTTCTGAAATCAGTGGTACATAGTTGCTCAGTTTATGCTGATGTCTAAGAGAAGCATTTAAATTCCAATTAATAAAACACGAATATAGGGCAGGAGTTATGGCAAATAATGAGGCATCCTGTAAAGATAAGTGTTAGAAGATGTTATCCTTGACATTCTTAGCTTCTTCAAAATTAAATAAAATAGTAAATGAAACTACTATTTGTCTAGTACATAGAACATGTTAAAAACAGCTCACACCATATACCCTCGTTCATAGAGGCATTAATCACAATAGCCAAAAGGTAGAAGAAAACCAAGTGTCCATCCACAGATAAATGAATAAACAGACTGTAGTCTATCCATGCAATAAAGTATAATTTAGTCTTAAGAAGGAAGGAAATTCTGACACATGCTTCAGTATGAAAGAACTTGAAGACATGCTAAGGGAAATAAGCCAGTTACAAAAGGACAAATAACATATGACTCCATTTATATGAGGTTCTCAAATTCGTAGAGACAGAGAGTAGAATGGTAGGTGCCAGAGGCTAGAGGAGGGGGTGGTGGGAGTTAGGGCTTAATGGGAACAGAGTTTTCTACAAAATAAAGAGTTCTGGAGATTAGATAGTAGTGATGGTTATACAACAATGAGAAGGTATGTAAACCACTAAAATACAGAATTCAAGTGGTGAAGGTAGTAAATTTTATGTTTATTTTACTGCAATTAAAATATAGCTCATTGATAACATTATAATAATTATCAGTATCTCCAGCTGTGCCAGAGATACCCTCATTCATGGAGGCATTAATCCGGAGCGTGGATGACAAGAGGTGGCATTGGGTGCAATTAGGCAGATGGGCAGGTAAGGCCAGGCCAGGCCTTAGTGGCAACTGGAAGGAATGTACTTCTTTCTTGAGAGCCATGGAAAGTTGTTGCAGGGTTTCTAGCTGTGGTGACATGCGCAGACTCGTGTTTTGTTAAGGTTTGTCTTCTGAATAAGGGGAATGAGTGGAGAGATCAGTTTGATGGCTGCCTCCTTAAAGGAAGAGCCGTCACTTGGTTCCCTAGTCTGTTTGGGATGCTATCACAAATCAACATCAGCTGTTGGTTTTTTTTTTTTTTTTTTAATTTTTATTGCATTATAGGTTTTGGGGTACATGTGCAGAACGTGCAAGATAGTTGCATAGGTACACACATGGCAGTGTGTTAGCTGTTGGTTTTTAAGCAATAGAAACTTATTTCTTACAGTCCTGGAGGCTGGAAGTACCAAGGTCAAAGTACCAGCAGATGGGTGTCTGGTGAGGGCCCTCTTCCTAGTTTCTAGAGGGCATCTTCTAGCAGTGTCCTCACCTGGTGGAAGGAGCAAGACAGCTCTGTGGGCCTCTTTTATAAGGACCCCAGTCCTATTCATGAGAGCTCTGCCCCCAGGACCTAAACACCTCCTAGAGGCCCCACTTCTAAACAGTCACATTGGTGATCAGATTTTAAGACACGGGTTTTAGAGGGACACATTCAGACCATAGCACTTGGACTAGGGCAGGGGCAGTGGAGATGGACAAAGGTAAAGCAATTGGGGCCAGGCATGGTGGCTCACGCCTGTAATCCCAGCACTTTGGGAGGCTGAGGCAGTTGGATCACGAGGTCAGGAGATTGAGACCATCCTGGTCAACATGGTGAAACCCCATCTCTACTAAAAAAATACAAAAATTAGCTGGGTGTGGTGGCACATACCTATAGTTTCAGCTACTGGGGAGGCTGAGGCAGGAGAATAGCTTGAACCCGGGAGGCGGAGGTTGTGGTGAGCCGAGATTGCGCCACTGTACTCCAGCCTGGGCGATAAGAGAGAAACTTGGGCTCAAAAAAAAAAAAAAGTAAAGTAATTGGAAAGAGAGGTAAGAACTGACAGGATTGGGTAATGGTTGGCTTGTCAGGGCTAGGAGGGAGGCCCCTAGAATGATGCCCACATTTCAGGCATGCACAGCCAGACGACTGATGGTTCCACCAATCCCTGGGATGAGGAGCACCAGGAGAGCTTTGCTGGGACAGTCCTGAGTCTGGGTGTAGTCCTACTGGACTTGAGGGACCCTGGAAAGATGCAGAAGTTGAGTAGGCACTTGAATATTTAGGTCTTGAACTTAGCAAAGAGGTTCAGCCTGGAAATAAACTTTTGGGAATCACAGGCATGTTGGTGATAACTTAGGGTGTGGATGTGGATGAGTTCCATTTAAGGGGAGAGATTAAATAGAGTGAAAATCGGGCTTAGGACCAAGCTATAGAACCCCAGCAATGGGAGCAGGTTGACTGGCAGAGCTTGTGGGTTCTGAATATATTTGGGGAGGTAGAACTAGTCTTCACTGTTTTCTTGAAAAACTAAACACTGCTGAGATGCAGACTGGCAGATGGTCACTAGATTTAGTGGCCTTATCAAAGGTGTTTGGTCAGATGATGGAGAAAGGATACCAGGCCAGAGTGGCTTGAGGAGTGAATGGGTGTTAATGGACAAATCTAGCAGAGACAGCTCTTTGGAGAGGGCTGACTGGGAAGGGAGCTGCGGGACCCAGAGAGGCTGTTTTCTTTCTCTGCCTTTCTATGGTGGGAGTTACTTGAGTGTGTTGAAAGTTAAAAGCTAATGGGAGAACAGAAGTAGTCACTAGAGAGGGATGTGGTGCCTTTGCAGGATGGGCTATACTGCAGCACGAGGTTACTGGGCCACACCCAGGAGGAGCAGATGAGAAACACGTGCAAAGAAGTGGGCTTAGAGGAGCTGGGCTGTGGGTCTGTGGTGGGAAGTTGAGGAAAACATCCTTCTACCTTCTCTGTGAAGAGCGAGGTCCTCTGCAGAGAGTACCCTCCTAGTAGGATGCAGAGGGCTGAGGGAGGGGATGAGGCATTGTTCCATGAGGCAGAGAGGGAGCCATCCAGAGAGTCAGGGTGGGACCCCCAGGCCACGCCAAGTTTGACGTGGCTGCATGGACACCCAGCAGCTCTGTGTGCAGCCCTCCCGCCATGCTCGGTGCTCAGGTCTATACAGATAGAAAATAACTGGGCTCCTCTGGGGCTGGGGTTTTGCTGGACCTGGACCTAAGGTGTGATGCAAGGTGAGTGAGGGAGGTATGTGCATTGGCAAAAGTGTTACTGCAGCAAAGTCCAGTGAAATCTAAAGTGGAGAAGAAGAGGCAGAGAAGGAGGGCTGGCTGGCTGATGGGCTAAGTCCATGAGCAGTGCTCTTCAGACCTTTCTACACGTCCACTGCAGTATGCACACATACATTTGCAATTAAAACAGCGTTCATGAAATGACGTTTATGCCATCTATAAGCAGTGCCTGCTGTGTTCTCTTTCATTTTGTTTCATTTTATTTTGACAAACAGTTGTGTCCTACTAAATGTAATTGAGGATGCACTAATAGGTCATGGCTTACAGGGTGAAAACACTGGGTGAATCAGAAGTACAGTTGTAGTGGAAGTTATTCAGTGAGTCAGCTGGAAGATGAAGGGTGGCAGTTAGAAGACAGGGTGCCTGAGGCATTGATAGTGGAAGTGGACCACTTCCAGGAAGTGATGTGTCATGAGAGTGAATAACTGAGGTCAAGTCAAGGAGGAGATCATGGAGTTGAACAGCTCAGGAGCTAAGAGTCCAGGATACTGGAAGCTCCACCAAGGTCCCCATGGATGTTGTGATCACTTGGGGTGATGGTGAGTCTTGGAAGACTTGGGAGGGAGTGAGAGGGACAGACAGACAGCAGGGCTGGTGCCAGAGTCCCAGAAATGAGAGCAGGCAGACAGGAGGCTGGCACATGCCAGAGACGGGCGTGGAGCAAGGGTGCAGAGCTGCAGTTTGGAGTCTCAGAGAAGCAGGAGGTTTCTCAGAAGAGGGGAGGGCCTGGCAGTGGCAGTGAAGACCCAGGAGCACACCCACACTGCTCTTCAGGGTGATGCAGTGACTCATGGTTGGAAGCACTGACCGGTCATTGGTGTGGTTTGTGTCACCTCTGTAGCCTCTGGACTTTAAGTTCCATGAGGACAGGTCAATATTTATGACACATTTCTCTCAGGTCCCAGTGCTAAGTCCTAAACTGAAAACTGTGGGTGCTCCTTTGTATATCTGAGAATGAATATTAAGTGATGAAACACACAACTATAGTCTAGGATATAAAGTAGGCCATGAAAAGCCTGGATTTTGATGCCACATGCAACATTTCTAGTCAATTTTACAGAGTCACAATATAAATCAGGTTTGATTGGCCTTTTTTTTAAAATTTTTATTTTTTGAGACAGAGTCTTGCTCTGTTGCCAGGCTGGAGTTCAGTGGCGCAATCTTGGCTCACTGCAACGTCCACCTCCTGGGTTCAAGTGATTTTTCCGCCTGAGCCTCCCGATTAGCTGGGACCACAGGCGCGTGCCACCACACCTGGCTAATTTTCTTTTTTTGTATTTTTAGTAGACATGGGGTTTCACCATGTTGGCCAGGATGGTCTCTATCTCTTGACCTCGTGATCCGCCCACCTCGGCCTCCCAAAGTGCTGGGATTACAGGCGTGAGCCACCACGCCCGGCTGGCCTTTTTTTTTTTTAATCCTTGTCAATCTGTTTATTTTGCAGAGTTGTTCTATGATGGACGTAACTCTTTTGGATGAACATGGGAGACCCTTTTGGTGTTTCAGTTCCCCAGTATGCATGAGATTGCCTGCCACACCCTCTGACGGCCCTAGCTTCTTGGGACAGACATACAGCGTGGACTATGTCGATGCAGAGGGAAGAGTGCACGTGGAGCTGGTGTGGATCAGAGAGACCGAAGAATACTTTATTGTCAACCTGGTCCTTTACCTTAGTGTTGCAAAAATCAACCATTGGTTTGGGACTGAATATTAGCAGGTGGCAAGTTGTTGTTGTTATTAAGTTGTTTGTTTTTGACTGACTGGCTTTGTTCTTAGTGTTGAAAGTTAAAATAAAGCAAATCTGCAGAGTGCTGTGTGATGCCTTTCATATTACATTAGAAATTATTTGTGGGTCATTTTTAAGTTAATGTTTGAAGGATTCAGTTAAATTTTAAGAAGAAAAATAATGAAACTTTATATAAAAAGAAAAAAAGGTATTTACTTCTCTTCTGCCCTTGGTTAAAAATTTAAGAACTTCTACTTAAGTAAATGATCCTGTGATCACTGTGTCTCTGTGTGTGTGTGTGTGTGTGTGTGTGTGTGTGTGTGTGTGTGTGCACGCGCATGCGGGTGGGATGCTTGCTTACAGATAAGGGTTTTTCTTTTTTTTTGCTTTATTGGTAAGAAGTCCAAATGAAAAAATGTACTTAAATATTAATATAAACTTTACTGTATTCATTAGAATTAGAAAGTGCTATATTCATGTCATTCAGCAACCATGTTAGTATTTAATAAAGTTAAATAGACCAATGGCACAAGGGAAGACATATCTGAGATCATCATAAGGAAGTTATAACTTAAAAGAGCAAGGCACGTTACAAGTCCAATGGGGACACCAGCTCTGTGTGAGTGGGGATAGAGATGGATGAGTTGTCGAAACTTCCTCTGCGGAAATATTTTAAGAAAATTGACAGATGCTCAGGGTTCAAATAGGGGTGATATTTATCTAAGCCTTTGTTATTTATTTATTTATTTATTTATTTATTTATTTATTTATTTATTTATTTATTTATTTATTTTGAGACGGAGTTTTGCTCTTGTTACCCAGGCTGGAATGCAATGGCGCGATCTCGGCTCACCGCAACCTCCGCCTCCTGGGTTCAGGCAATTCTCCTGCCTCAGCCTCCTGAGTAGCTGGGATTACAGGCATGCGCCATCATGCCCAGCTAATTTTTTGTATTTTTAGTAGAGACGGGGTTTCGCCATGTTGACCAGGATGGTCTTGATGTCTTGACCTGGTGATCCACCCGCCTTGGCCTCTTAAAGTGCTGGGATTACAGGCTTGAGCCACTGTATCCGGTGCCTATGTTATTTTAAGGCATTTGGTTCTACATTGTTTTAGATTGTATAGGTTGTTTTGATTATATTTTTATTGCCTACCTTAAAGTTTCGATGTCCTGTGGTGTTTCTCCTCCTTAGGCATGCATGAGCACATGCCCCTCTCTGTGTTTTATTATTCTCCTGTTTAGTGACCTGGCCACTTTCTCTTTGGAGGTGTATGTATGATGTGAGCATGTGAGAGTGCTGAATTAAGAGCCTGAAGACAGCAATCAAGTGAAGATAGGGAACAGATACTACATTCTTACCCCAAAAAAACGTGAGAGTAAAAAGGATTTCTGCTACTGATGCTGTCCTCCACCCCCCTGCCCTCTACAACCTTGGGCCAAAGTCCTTAGGAAGAGAGGAGTTTGAAATGCTGTCAGATGTTGTGAGCACTGGACTGTGTTATTTCATTCCCCCAAAGAGGGAAGGTGGAGTGCCTGCTCCAGCTGAGTTAGCATCAGGGGAGGGAGGAGGTAGGTGCTGGCTTGAGCAGTGAGCCCAGATGAGGACCAGGAGTCAGGAGAGGCCAGGGATGCTGAGTGCCACTTACAGAGTTGCATTGGAATACAACCATGAGAAAATATGTGGAGACTCCCTGAACCCTGTTTGTGAGGGTCTAGGTATCCTGACAATACTGGAAACACAGTAGAGCCAGGGAAGGAGCCCTGTTCTCTACCTCCTGTTTAATGATGTTTGGATGAAGGAGGGAAGCAAGGACCTCAGGGATGGCACAGTGGAGCTCTGTGGACGCGAACATCTCCTGCCAGACTGCTAGTTCTGTGAGCAGGGACAGTGATGACTTCTGGTTCACTGCTGCATCTCCAGCACCTAGGAGCATGCCAGCTGCTCCATAGTCAATACTCAATAACTATTTACTGAACCAATGGAAACTGTTATAGGGATATACCAGCAGCTATGGGATCTTGAAGGAAGCAGGGACCAATTCTTGACTCAGATGATTCTGGGAGTCCCTTACATCTCAAGTAACATCTGAGTTCACCTTCGCAGGGAGGTTTACTGGGTAGCAGTGGGAAAGGGCGAGGTGGAGGCAGTGCTCATAAAGCCTTGGTGCTTTTACCAGTATCATCAAAACAGGTGTGCATGCCACACACAACTGAATGATGCTAGCAGACACCCCTGCCCCAACGTACCTTTCACATGTCTGACCTACTAATATTCAGCTTTTTAAAGCTGTCTCTTATATTTGCCTCCATATTTCTAAACACATTTAAACATACCAGATTACAAATTGTACTTTTTGTTTCTTCCAGGATGCTTCAGCCCTGGAGTTCCATCTCAACTGCTTGCTCTCTAGCCTTGCTGGGAAGCTGTCATTCTGGGGTTCCCTGCATGCATCCTCCATTTTATGGAATCCTGTCTTCCTCTTTCCTGGTTCATATCCTTTCTTTCAGTGGTACACGTTCTCCTGTGTCTTTCTAAGAAAGATGATATGGGAGATACATTTTGAATCTATGAATTTCTGAAAAATGTCTGATGGATAGTTTAATTGGATACCAAACTGTAGGAAGAAAAATGTTTTCACTGAAAACTTTGAAGACAGTTGCTATCATTGTTGCTGTATCTAATACTACTTTGCCTTTTCTTTTTCTGCATGTGGTCTTCTCTCTTTCTCTGCTCACTGGAAGCTTTTAGGATTTGCTCTTCTCTCTTGGTATCTTAAAATCTCAAGATGATGTGCCTTGAAATAGGTCTTTGTGTTCATTATGGGTCATTTTAATTTATGAACTTGTGTACTTAAGTCCTGGACTTTTACAACATCTGACAGTACTTTCCCTGCTGTCTTTAACTTTTGTTAATGAACTGTGATTCTTTCTGGATTGATTCTCTCAAATGCCTTACCTTTTCCATCTTATCTTCTGTCTTTTAGTCTTTTGTTCTGTTTTACGGAATATTTTTGTTTTTTAATCCATCTATTGAATTTTTTATTTTGATGATCACGTTTTTACTTTATAAGAACTCTGTTTTCTAGTTCCTTCTAAAGCATTGGGTCTGTTTTATAAATGTAATATTTTCTCTAAAAAAGGTGTTGGCAAACTTTTTCTGCAAAGGGCTAGATAATAACTGAGGCTTTGTGGGCCATATGGTGTCTGCTGCAACTCCTCAACTGTGCCATTGTAGTGTGAAGTCAGCTATAGATGGTACACAAATGGGCATGCTTGTGTTCCAAAAAGACTTTATTTATAAAAACAGCAGCTGAATTTGGCCTTCAGACTGTAGTTTGCCAAGTCCTGCACAAATCTCTAGGTTATTGATTTTAGTTTTCAATAAAGTTTTTATCATAACCATTTGGCAATACCATAGTAGTAATAATAGTCTTCGGCAAGAAGCTTCAGTAGCCCTAAAATATGTGGGTAAAAGTATGATGAAAAAGGAGATATTGACATTGTGTCAAAGTTTTATGCCATAAAATAATGTTGGTTACAAAGGAAAGAACAGGAAGTTCACAGTGAAGGAGCTTAGGACAGTACCTTAACCAGTGCTGAGCAGCACAGTAATAGGTAGATGATTGCCTCCTGATCATGCCATGAGAAAGACATCGCATCACTTTTGTGGCATTTTATAAAAAATGTATAACAGGGTTGATACATGGGGAAACTTCAAATACAGGTTGAAGGAAACTCTGCACTTATATTTGTACTTGTAGTCTACATTCCTCTTTAAAAGTGTCAGGGTCATAAAAGGCAATGTTTCCTAGACTGGAGGGGCAGATAAAAGCAACGCGTGATCTCAGATGGGATTCTGGATCAGAAGATGGTGCTAATGGAACCGCAGGTGAAATGTGAAGAGGGGCTGTAGATTAATAGCATGTCAGTGTTCATTTCCTGACTTTAATATCAAAATGTGACATCAACACTTGGCAAGTCTGAATGGAGGACATATAGGAAATCTTTGTCATATGTTTGCATCTGTTTTGTAAACCTGAATTTTTTTTTTAAATAAAAAGTTAACATAAAAAAATAAAGGTTTTCACATCTTCCCATGCTCTTTTTTTTTTGTGGAATTCAGGCTTTGTCAGTCTGTTTGCCTTGCTCTTAGGCTTGCCTGTTGGAGCTTCTGCTGTCTGCTCATATTTAAGACTGAGGCCCTCAGAAGCTCAGCAGGAGCTCTGCCGAGGGGACCCACTTGTCAACTGTTGGCTACACTGGAGTAATTGGGCCCTGCATCGTGTTTGGTACTGGGATCTCCAAATGTGAGTATTAGGAAGTCTGTTCTTTAGGACTGCCAGTTTCTTTACAGGAGAATTCTCCCATCTCACAAGAGCCCGGGGTTGTGCAAGAGCCCCCTGTGTGAAGGGCATGGAGAGGGGCTTGCTATGGTTATAGCCCGGGGAAAGTAGACTTGCCACAGGTTGGGCCATGCTGAGAAGGGACCAGCATGTCCAGATAGAGTTGGACTTGATTCCTTACATGCTCGGCAACTTTTAAATGTTTTGCTTTGTTTTCATATCAAAGGTAATACATCCAAGTAATAGGACTATATAAATAAGAATATAAATGAAAATTCTGTTTATTAACTACTCCACCTCCATTTGGCCAAAGCGACCTGTCATTGTTCAGACGTGGTTTCCACATAGATGGGAAAGCAGGGAGAACAGGTGGGAGATTGTGGTGGGAATCTGAGCAGAATTAACATTTGTGTGCTCTTGGCGTCCTATGAATAAGGGTGTGAGAAAGGGAAGTGGACCAGGACATGGAGCAAAGGATCTTAGGGGAAAGTAATTTAGTAGTGTTCAGGTGACCAGAGCTTTCCAAACTTCAGCAATCTGAAAACAACTGGTAAATATACTTTGGGATGCACTTAAAAATGTCTTTTTCTGGCCGGGCATGGTGGTTCATGCCTATAATCCAAGCACTTTGGGAGGCCGAGACAGGTGGATCACTTAAGGTCGGGAGTTTGAGACCAGTCTGACCAACATGGTGAAACCCTGTCTCTACTAAAAACTACAAAATGAGCAGGGTGTGGTGTCACATTCCTGTAATCCCAGCTACTTGGGAGGTTGAGGCAGGAGAATTGTTTGAACCTGGGAAGCAGAAGTTGCAGTGAGCTGAGATCATGCCATTGCACTCCAGCCTGGGCAACAAGAGCGAAACTCTGTCTCAAAAAAAAAATCTTTCTCCAGGTTCCTAAATGAGAAGACAATTTTTTATTTAAATCAAGAGGTTCAGTTTGACATTTATTTTTCGTTTTTTTCTCTTGAAGCACTCTCAGACTTACAGAACTATTACAATTGTAGTTCAAATAACTTTTTTTTAATGATTGAATCATTTGAGAGTAAGTTGCTAACAGTTTGCCCCATCACCTCTCAATACTTTAATGTATATTTCCTACAAACCAGGATAGTCTCCTAATAACATAATTATAGCCACCACAATCAGGAAATCAACACAACTGATAACGATGATCTCATGCTTAGACACCCCATTCACCTTTCCCCAGCTGTCCCAACAATGACCTCACAGCACAAGGTCCAGTTCAGGATCAGGTGCTGTGTTTTGGGTGGTCTGTGGCTCTCCTTCCCTTCACTCTGGAATGGCTCACCAGGCTTCTTGACTCTTAACGACTTTGATACTTTTGAATGTCACAGGCTAGTTATTTAATAGAATGTCCCTCAATATGAGCTTGTCTGATGTTATGCATTTGATATTGATTGGCCGTGTCCCCACCCAAATCTCATATTGAATTGTAGTTTCCATAATCCCCACGTGTTGTGGGAGGTAACTGAATCCCAGTTACCTCCATGCTGTTCTCATGTTAGTGAGTTCTCATGAGATCTGATGGTTTTATAAGGGGCTTCTTCCCCACTTTGTTCTGCACTTCTCCTTGCTGCTGCCATGTGAAGGACATGTTTACTTCCCCTTCCACCCTGATTGTAAGTTTCCTGAGGCCTCCCCAGACATGCAGAACTGTAAGTCAATTAAACGTCTTTCCTTTATAAAATGCCCAGTCTCAGGTAGTTCTTCATAGCACAGACTAATATAGCATCTTTGTCAGAAATAGTGCAGAAGTGGTGCTGTGTTCTCACGGTGTCCTATCAGGGGCCATAGGATTTCAATTTGTCCCCTTACCAAATTGTTCCCTGCAGCCCCTGGATGACAATGGTGTCTGAAGTTACTTTTCCCACCTTTGTGATGATTATTTTATGGGAGGTACTTTGAAACTAGGTAACTGTCCTATTCATCAACAAACTTTTAACATATTTATTTGTTTCTATCAGTACAGAATCATGTTTTTTTTTCTCATTGGGTTGTAATCAGTTATCATTATTATTTATTGTTGTGCTCAAATTTTCTCAGATCTCACTGGCAGAAACCCTGGCGAGCTGGCTTCTGTGTTCTGTGTTCTCTGATGTGTCCTCATCACTCTCTGGACACTTCCTTTCCTTTTGGAATAAGGTGGTCCAGACTCATCCTGTACTTCACCTGCCACTGCCCTGGAATCAGCCTTTCTTCAAAGAGGGTGTCTTTTTTCTGGTGGAGAGTATTTAGAAAAAAAGATGTGTGTGCCAGGCATGCTCATTCCTATCCTGAGGTATCTCTGCTTCAGTTTCTCTCCAAGAACAGCATCAGGAATGTAAGTATTCACCTCATACATATGTCACACATTCAGTTATATCCTTTCTATTATATTAGGTTGGTGCAAAAGTAATTGTGGTTTTTGCCATTAAAAGTAATGGAAATATCTTCAGTTTCAACACAGCACCACAAGTTCGTTCTTGTTTCCTCCTTTGCATGCTTGGAGCTCCCATGCCCACCTGACTCCCATCATCCTGAATCTCTTTCCTCCTTAGAAAGGAAGAAAGGATCTACGTGGGAGGCCGAGGCACGAGAATTGCTTGAACCCAGAAGGGGAGAGAGGTTGCAGTGAGCTGAGATCACGCCACTGCTCTACAGTCTGGGCAACAGAGCAAAACTTGGTCTCAAAAAAAAGGGGGGCAAAATTCCTGAGACCCGTACATGCAATTTTGCACTCACAAAAATGGAAGAAAAAAGCCAAGAATCATGTACGCTGTTTCCCAAATCAACATGCTCTTTCTTTTAATGGTAACTAAGAAAAGATGGGATGTTTCCATATGCCTCAGACCAGACCTCCCTTCTTCCATCTCCCATCACCCCTCTCCTGCAGATGCCTTGCTTCCTCTCTTTGGTTCTGATAGGTTGTGATGAGATGCTCAGCCACAAGGAGACCCTCCACACACCACCAGGGCCCCCCTCATGCCTTAAGGTGCTCACTCCTGTTTGTGCAGCCTTCATACCCACTCAGGCTCAGAAACGTCACACTCTACCACTGGCCTATAGGATTAAAGATTTTTTTCATGTCCACAACACCCTGGCACTCAGCTGGATGATGGGCAGAACTCTTGGTTACAGTTCCAAAATTAAAGAAGGCTGCCAGATAGGGCCACTGGGGCATTGCCCCTGGGGACAGGGTAACAGCAAGCTGGCATTGCAGGGGCAGCCTATGCATGGTAAGCTGGGTCGGGAGGGAGGCTAGCTAGGTCTTGCAGCCTCCCTGTGGATTGGCTAGCTTAAATAATTCTGTGGGCATATCCTAGTTGTCTGGTACCTGACCCCGGAGCCATTAAGGCTGGCATATAGTGGACACTGATGATGAGAGCCTGATAAGGGAACTGGTTGGGGTGTGGACTTAATTAGCTGCTCAGGAAGGGAACTGACCAGCCTCTAGCCTCAAAATCAGGTTACAACATTAAAAAAAAGAAAACAACTGATACTTGTTTGGATTTGTGTTTCCATCCAAATCTCATTTCAAATTGTAATCCCCGTATGTTGGGAGAAGGGTCTGATGGGAGGTGATTGGATCATGGGTCCAGTTTCCCCCATGCTGTTCTCGTGATAGTGAGTGAGTTTCACGAGATTTGATGGTTTAAAAGTGTGTGGTACTTAACCCCCTCGTTTTATTTCTCCTGCCACAGCGTGAAGAAGGTCCTTCCCTCTCCTTCATCTTCTGGGAGGCCTCCCAGTCATGCCTCCTGTTAAGTCTGCAGAACTGTGAGTCAATTACACCTCTTTTCTTCATTACCCAGTCTCAGGAAATTTTTCATAGCAATGTGAAAACGGACTAATACAATAACAAACTCCCTTCCAGCCACTCCTTCTAATCCCTGCCTCCTCTACCAGGCACCCCAATCACTCCACCTGGGCCTTAGGTATCACTTACTTCACCAGCTACAGGTGCTGCCTTGCTCTGCCCCTTTTAATGACTTTAGGAATCAACAGTGGGTGAAGGGAAGATATTTCTCAAGGATTACATATGCTAACATTATGTAAGTTCTGTGTGTCATAAATGTTCACAGATTATGCCCAGTAGAAATACTAGCTTTTTGTGGGGGCTGACCATCTTAAAATTGTGTGTGTTGAAATGCAGTTGTCGGATATATGAAAAGAAAGCATTTACTAATCATACTCCATTGTCAGAGAGAAAGCTTTTTGTTTGCAAAGCAAGAGGAATTATTGTTCTGGGGTACTTTGACTACAAAGAAAAAATCACGAGGCAGGTCTCATTGAGCTGAATCAATTCAAGTAAAGTAACAGGTGCAAACTCTTAACCATGCAGTTGGCAAAGAAAACAAGTTTGCGTTACAGGAAAGCATACCTACCACTAGTGTAGAAAAAAAGGGACGTGTTTTTTATTTCAAGTAAATTTCAGATGCAAAATCTGGTCTCATTTAAAATTAGGTCAGAGCTCTGACCGGCCTCTGTAAAGATGACTTTCATATGTAACTTCATAGTTGTCTCTTACTTTCATTAACATCCACCTAAGTCTAATGATCATAACTTCTTCAGAAACAAAATGTTCTCATGGAAAAATCTATGGAAACTGTTTTGCCAATGCTTGTCATGGAAAGAGGTTGCGCCTTTAACAAATTGGATGTAAAAGCATTGGTTTCAGGCACCTGTGAAACTTTTGTGCATGGAATGTCATGGCATTTACCTGCAGCCTAGGGAGTTTTCTGTGGTCTCTTGTGGCTGCAAGAGATAACCGCAGCTTCCTATAAGCTATGGGGAATATGAGCCAGGTCACTGCCAGGTACCTCTTGAGCTGCAAAAGCCCCTGGGGCTACGAGGTAGGATCACTAAGCATGGCTCTGAGAATTAAACTAACAAGGCACAAAGGTGGGGGGGGGCATAGGACACCCAAAGAAACAAGGGCTGCTATGGGGAAATGAAATGCATGTTCGAGAGCAGCTGAATGGCAGCCCTCCTTTGCCCACTGCAGCTGAGGGGGTTCACCAGGCTCCTGGGGAAGAACTTAGAAGAAAAGGCTGCTCTGGGGTAGGGGCAAAGCAGGTTAAAGGCATAGCCACAAACCATGTCAGGTCCCCTGCCACCATCACAACACACAAGCTCTGGTAGGGATGCAGGATGCATGCTCACACATCCATCACTGCAGCTGCATAGGACATTGTGGGTGTCAGTTTGTTCCTGAAAATGATGTGCAGAGATGAGCTCATGCTCTGAGAAATATATAAACACTGGGGATTTGTCAGGTTTTAGTCACATGGGATGGGACATGCAGGTCCTCAGCCCCTTTCTCCTTCCTCAGCCTGGACAGCTGGCCTGTGCTAACCCTCTCACTTTACCTTCTGGCCTCTTGCAATGATAAAAATGAACTCTGAGAGGTGCTCCGAAGGAAAATGTATGTTTACTGCTTGACATACAGTCACATGATTGAGTCAGTGAAATGACCATAAAAAATACATTAATCTTTAGGTGTTTGGTTCAGAAAAGTGCCCAGAGATGCAAGATGAAACACCTGTGATTTCTCACTGACTTAATCTTGGCTAGGGAGAAAGTGAAAAATTCACCATGAAGTAATAACAGTAGCTTTCGTTTTTAAAAATTGGAATCTTATTGTGTGTCAGGCATTATGCAACAAGCTTCACCTGTATTTTTGAAAATTCTCCCATAACACTATGGGCAGTTGGTATGAAAATGGCATTTATAATGAGGAGTTGAGCAGAGAGATTAAATGCCCAGAGGAGCACATCTAGTACTGGACAAAGCTAGGGTTGACCTGGACAAAGCTAGGGTTGACCTGGACAAAGCTAGGATTGTCCTGCTTCTAAAGCTCATGGCCTGTTGTTCCATATCTCCAACTGTGTACCCATGGTTCTGGGCAGTGGATGGTGCATTATGAACATTTGACACACAATAAAAGGTCATTATAGAGGTATTTAGCAGAGCATAAACACATGCAGTGAAGCTCATTCTGCCTAACAGAGATAAGGCTGTTTGAAAAAACTGTGTCTCAAATCAATGAAACTGGTATATATTAACACAAAGAACTGGTGACAGAAGGTGACAGGCCTACCACATGGGAAGTGGTTCTCATTGCTCTACCACATGGGAAGTCTTTCTGTATTGCTACAGGAAATAAGAGCGCCCTTTGGTGCAAGAAAAGAGTAAATAGACAAATGGAACAGAACACAGAACTCAGAAACAGACAGACAGAGGACAGCTATTTTATGGCGAAGGTGGCATCTCAGAGCAGTGAGGGAAGAATGGACATTTTCATAATGATGCTGGGACAGTTTTATAGCCATCTGGAAGAAAGAAAAGTGGACCTACTTATATCATGCCCTAAATGTGGAAAGCAAAGCAAGGAAGTTTCAGGAAGACAATATGGGCAGTATTTTCATGTTCCATCATCTCTGACGGGCACTCAAGTTGGGAACCATTCTTTTACTTTTTTAGAAATAGGACTGTCACTTTTCTTAGGAAACATACTCTCTCCTTTGATAACTTTTGCTGGAATATTCCTCTCCAAGTTGTATCAACGTAGAAGCGACACCTGCCTGTAAGTAACTTTTAGAAAAATATGACTCACTGGTCTTATTTCCCCCCACTGGAGGGTTCATAGAGTAAGTCTAACCCTGCCTTGCCCCACCTCAGTTGTTTTTAAAAGGGAAGAGTAGATGGGCCTCAAAGCATCAGCTGAAAACCTGGAGGAACAGTGTGTGTTGCATCTAAGCAGCCAATGCTCCATCTTCTCAGTTAGGGCTGTAAGGGACATCTTAGTCATCTACAATCAACCCTATGAAAAACAAAAGGAAAGTCTTATTATATAATGTATATCTAAAGAGAGCAGGTATTTGACTCTGCCATTTTAGCCACAATGATGTTTGTTGGGTGCCTTATTAGGAAAAATTAGAGTTGGTGGAAATCATAAATCTAAAATAAAACTGAGAGCAGTTAAAACTTCACATAAGAACATGAGCCTGGGAAGAAATAATGGTCACTTCAGAAAATGCTCAGGGGCAGACATGGTGATTGGTAAAATTTTATAGGGATCAAAAAAAATCAGTGAATCAAATTTATGTTGCAAAATTTACATGGACAAGAATTGGTCCCAATGAAAAGGAAACACTGAAAACAATTCACTTATGCAGTCTTGGTAGTTAATCAAATGATTATGTTTCTTTAATGGCATTTAATCTTGCTATAATTCTCAGAAAAGTATTTATTTTTATTGATAAAGCCTAAACATCCTCTGGGTTAAAATAGTAAGGTTAAAACATTCTAAACATTCTGTATTGATTTAAAATATCAAATACCTTTTAACTGCAGCATTCTTTAAGCTAAGCAAAAGTTAGATATTTTAATAAGAGACTAGAAGTAATAATGGACAAATAAATGAAATTTGATTTGTTTAAGTCATGAGATTCTGAGTACATTTTATTTGTAATTTTATTAATGTTGCTATAATACAATAAAATATTTAAAAATGAGAAATTTAGTTCATGGTTACATTAATACTACTATTACATTCTGATGTAACTAGATTCTAGAGCCAGCAATAAAAATGATTCAGTCTTTTATTTACATACAACCTACATCCCAACAGTCTTCTATTGCACCAGTTCTTGTGTTTGTGCAATACACACTGATCTTTGCAGTATTAGGGCAAGAATTGCTGTTGTCTTGGAATAAGATACTAAGTGACTGTCTGCTTGCTTACAGATTTATAGACCCCATCTACCCATTTTCCCAGAAGAAGGTACTTTGATTTTGTAATAAGATTCTTTTGGCCACTGTTTTGCAGCTAAATTGCAAATTTGTTCTATTATTGGTTTTGCTTAAGTGGAATGAATGGCCATGCCAGAGAGATGTGTATCTGTGGCAGCCCTGTAAAATGACTATGCTGATGTATCTATTTAGTAAGGGCTCCATGGACAGCTGAAATAGACCTGCATGATGCCTGACCTGAAATTGTAGGCGTTTGCTCTTCTCTTTCACAAGGAGATAATTATGGTACATCTATAACTGTTTTAAAAAGGGATTCTCAAAGCTATATTGTGTAAAAAGTCCCCAGTCCCCAGATGGTAAAACTTTGTTTCAGGGAGGGGCAAAAATGGAAAACCTGCCACACTGGCATTAGGAAAATGTTGAAAGTTTTATTCTGGAGGCAGACGATGCATTATAGTCTCATGGTTTATGTTTCCATCACGTTTATTCCTCAAGGGTGTTATTAAATTAAGGAGTATAACTATGCATTTTAATCACTATGATTTATGAATAGCCTAATAGCAGCAGAGAATATTACTTCTGTGTGCAGAGTCTCCCCTACCCCCATCTGTGGATGTGAGAAAATCATTCCCTTAACTGTGAATATGGGTTAGAAACTTGTTCCTGTGTCAGGAGTTAAATATGGCTTTTCGGACAGAATATTTAGGATCGCCTTCAATTATTTTAAATACACTAGTCTCCCCATGAAAATGGTGAGAGGATCATGTCACAGATGAATGTAAGCCCTTTGCTTCAGATTTCAGTATGAGCTCTGGTTTTTAGATGTATACATTCTCTGTGAGCTTCAACTGATACTTGACACTTAAGTAGCAGGCTCTTGCTCATACTTCATGCTGCTCTTTCTAAACACAGGCAAGAAAACTGTTCTTCCCTTAACAATAGGCAGGGACCCTGAGAAAGAAAGCCAGCAGGCATTTATTGAGTGCTTTTTCAGCACAAGGCAACACCCTGACTGCTATGGATTCCAAGAGGTAAAGACATGGACCACCAAAGAAGCAGACCATGACGTTGCTGTGCCCCAGTTCTGTGCTTCGTGCAGGGAAGGAGGGGGGTGAGGTCTGAAGAGGAAATGAAAAGGTTGCTATGGGCCTCTGATGCAGGGCAGGTGAGCCCCAACTTGGGGCTTAGCCCGGGAGGGTTCTTGGCTTCAGCTAAGAATGAATTCAAGGGTGAGCTGGTGGTAGAAGAACACAGCTTTATTGAGGTGGCAGTTACAGCTCCATGACTGCTCCTGCAGAGCAGGGCTACCCACAGGAAATGTGCTGAGAGTAGCTGCTCATAGGCCCTTCTGCAGCCGTATTTATACCCACTTTAAATTACATGCAAACTAAGGGGCAGATTAAGTAGACATAACTTTTGGGTCACCAGGTTGTTGCCATGGAAAGGGGCAGTGACTTCTGCATGCTGCTATGGCAGTGGTAAACTGACATCCACACTGGTGGGCGTGTCTTAGGAGAGCTGCATTTGCCTCTTCTCTGTTTCAGTTAGTCCTCAATCTGGTCTGGTGTCCAAACTCCACCTCCTACCTCACCTTGAAATATGGGTTGTTTCTTGTTTTGTAAAATCAAGGCTATCCAGGTAGGGAGAAAAGCATAATCAAAAAGAGGGGGGAAAAAAAGGGAAGGACATCTGGGGAAAATGCAGCTTCCTTTTCAATATTCAGTAGAGCCAGTTTTTTAACTGAGTGTTAAGCATAACAGTTGATCTCAAAGCACAAGTCCTCAACAAATGTATGGAAAGGAGGACATAGGAGATAAATCAAAGGGCTGGGAGAGAGGTGGGCAGAGTGAGACCCAAGTACGAGGAGAACTGAAGAAAAAGAAAGAGCTGGGGTTGGGCTTTGGGTAGAGGCCAGAAAGACTCCAGGCAAGGTGGCCTAGAGCTGAGTAGAGCCCAGGGGAAAGTGGAGTGGGCAGGCTGCTCTCTCCCAAGGCCCAGTGTTTTCCTCTTCTTTGCCGAAATAATTCAAATATTTTAATATTCTTGTTACAAAGTCTTTCACTTATAGATATTTTTGATATGGGTATAACATTTTAGTTTTGTTAGTAATTGCAGTATGATTTTTTAGTTTTGCAATCCATGCATGCTGCTTATACAGTCTATACATTATCTACTGACAGTCTTTCTTTTGAGACAGCCTCTTGCTCTGTCGCAGTGTGGTGGTTCAATTATGGCTCACTGCAGCCTTGACCTCCCCAGCTCAAGTGGTCTTCCCACCTCAGCTTCCTGAGTAGCTGGGACTACAGCTGGGTGTCACCACATTCAGCTAATTTTTCTGTATTTTGTAGAGATGGGAGTCTCCCTATGTTGCCCATGGTGGTTTTTAACTCCTGGGCTCAAGTGATGCTCCTGCCTTGGTCCTCCATAGTGCTGGTATTGTAGGCATGAGCTACCATACCTGGCTACTGGCACTCTTTAATTAGGACATTTTCGTAGTTGCCATAAATACTTGGTGTATGTTACCAGAGGCAATGATGCATTTCTGAGTTCTATACAACAGGCAGAAAGGTTCACGCCCACCATTTCAGGAGCACAATTTTGGGAAAATATATTCAAATACTTTATGTTTTATATAGTTTGCTATAATTTCTTTTTCTAAATAAATACATGACCACATCCAGTTTAATTGATTTCACACATGAAACACCTCAAACCTTAGGTTTTTCCTTTTTAAATGACCTCAAATATATACCCTTCGTGTTATATAGGCCACACAGCAGCCTCTGTAAAAATAGGGTGGAAACATGTTATTGTGCAAAATTCAAACGCTCCATCTTCTTTGTTAGGGCTGCAAGGGTCGTTCCTGGTCTGGGAGACATTCATGGTCTGGGAGGCTTCCTGTCTCATGCCCTGGCTTAGAGGTCAAGGCTGCCACTTACAGCCTTTCTTTGGCTCTGTGACCTTGGGTGGGTTCCTTCACTTTGTGTCCCAGTTTACTTGTAAGTGAAGTTGACATGGCAGACGAACCTCATACAGTATGTAATGGGGTCAAGCACCTATACCAGCAACTGATGTCCACCTGGGAGGCCAGCTGGCCAGATGTTGAGGTGAGGGCAGGAAACCACTGCCTTTGCAGTACTGAGCACTGGTCAGCTGAGGTTGTTGGTCCTGGAGTGCTCAGCATAGTTCCCTGTACCTTGGAGGACATCTGTAAAAGTGCCCCTTGGGAGAGGTGTGGTGGGAGAAGCAGAGGAAGAATGTTCCCTGATCTCCATAGCAAGAGCAGCACCATGCCTTGCCACAGGTCAGTGGCAGAAATTCTCACCTGGGATCTTGGGTCTTTTCACATAGTCCCATATTTCTTGGAGGCTTTGTTTATTACTTTTCATTCTTTTTTCTCTAACCTTCTCTTCATGCTTTACTTCAATAAGTTGATCTCTGATATCCTTTCTTCCACTTGTTTGATTTGGCCATTGACACTTGTGTATGCTTCACGAAGTTCTTGTGCTGTGTTTTTCAGCTCCATCAGGTCATTTATGTTCTTCTCTAAACTGCTTATTCCAGTTAGAGTTCTTGTAACCTTTTATCAAGGTTCTTAGCTTCCTTGCATTGGGTTAGAATATGCTCCTTTAGCTCAGATGAGTTTATTACCTACCTTCTGAAGCCTACTTCTGGCAATTTGTCAAACTCATTTTCTGTCCAGTTTTGTTCCCTTGCTGGCAAAGAGTTGTGATCCTTTGGAGGAGAAGAGGCATTCTGGTTTTTTGAATTTTCAGCCTTTTTGCACTGAAAATTCCAAATCTTCATGGATTTTTCTCATCTTCGTGGATTTTATCTACCTTTGGTCTTCAGTGTTGGTGACCTTCGAATGGAGTTTTTGCATGGTGATTCTTTATGTTGATGTTGATGTTATTGCTTTCTGTTTCCTTCTAATAGTCAGGCCCCTCTTCTGCAGGTCTGCTGGAGTTTGCTGGGGCTCCACTCCAGACCCTGTTTGCCTGGGTATCACCAGTGGAGGCCGCAAAATAGCAAAGACTGCTGTCTGCTTCTTCTTCTGAAAGCTTCATCCCAGAAGGGCACCTGCTAGATGCCAGCTGGAGCTCTCCTGTATGAGGTGTCTGTTGACCTCTGCTGGGAGGTGTCTCCTCATCAGGAGGCATGAGGGTCAGGGACCCACCTGAGGCAGTCGGTCCCTTAGCAGAGCTCGAGTGCTGTGCTGGGAGATCTGCTCTCTTCAGATCCAGCAGGCAGAAACGTTTAAGTCTGCTGAAGCGGTACCCACAGCCGCCCCTCCCCTAAGGTGCTCTATCATGGAGAGATGGAGTTTTATCTATAATCTGCTGACTTGGGCTGCTGCCTTTCTTTCAGAGATGCCCTGCCCAGAGAGGAGGAATCAGAGAGGCAGTCTGGCTACAGCGGCTTTGCTGTGCTGTGGTGGGCTCCATGCAGTCCAGACTTCCCAGTGGCTTTGTTTACACTGTGAGGGGAAAATCGCCTACATAAGCCTCAGTAAGGGAGGATGCCCGTTCCCCTACCAAACACGAGTGTCCAGGTTGACTTTAGACTACTGTGCTGGCAGCGAGAATTTCAAGCCAGTGGATCTTAACTTGTTGGGCTCTGTGGGGGTGGGATCCACTGAGCAAGACCACTTGGCTCCCTGGCTTCAACCCCCTTTCCAGGGGAGTGAACTGTTCTGTCTCACTGGCATTCCAGGAGCCACTGGGGTATGAAAAAAAACCCTCCTGCAGCTAGCTCAACGTCTGCCCAAATGACCGCCCAGTTTGTGCTTGAAACCCACGGCCCTGGTAGTATAGGCACCCAGTGGAATCTCCTGGTCTGCAGGTTGTGAAACCATGGGAGAAGCATAGTATCTGGGCTGACTAGCACCATCCTCATGGCACAGTCCATGGCTGCCCTTGGCTAAGGGAGGGAGTTCCCCAATCACTTGTGCTTCCTGGATGAGGCAACACTGCACCCTGCTTCTGCTTGCCCGTTGTGGGCTGCACCTACTGTATAACCACTCCCAGTGAGATGAATTGGGTACCTCAGTTGGAAATGCAGAAATCAGCCACCTTCTGCATTGGTCTTGCTAGGAGCTGAAGAGCTGAGCTGTTCCTGTTCAGCTGTCTTGCCAGGGAATCAGAATCCAAATTTGTAACAGGTCCCTGGATGGTCCCGCTGGCCCTTGGGCCTGGTGCTGAGAACCCTGGAGTCTCCCATCAGCCTCTCACAGCTCAAGAGTCACCAGATGATCCAGAACCAAAGCAAAGGAAAGGTCAAGAGGATGTCCTCACTTTAGGAAATAACTCTTCATCCCCATATAGGGTGAGAGGAGTGGGGTAGGGCACAATCAGGAGGATGGGGATGGGGGAGTGGTAGGGAGTCCAGCAAGAAATGGCCCTGAGAGAGCCTAAACCAGGAGGGCAGGGGCTTGGGGAAGAGGGTTCATAGCCTAGGGTAGGGTGGGTGAGTGTGTGTTCACTATTGTGTCCCCAAAACCTGTTCCTTTGCTCCTAAATAAGACTTACTCAGAAAGTGCTTATTGAATAAATAGATAATATCCCCCTTTGAAAGTCATGACTAGATGACAGACTGCAGAGTAATGATAGATATTTGGTCAGGGCAGGAAGACTTTCCCTGTTTGTATTGGCCCGGAATCAACTGAGCAGTGATTGTCCATCTCCTTGAGAAACTGAAGCTAGCAGAAGGAGCTACAAAGCAGAAAATGTGTCTAAGAGGTCTACATTCATGAATGCATTCATCCGTGTACCAAATTCCCATTAAGATCCTAGGGTATGAAAGGCATTGTTCTGTATACACGGGGGACATCCCGATCCTCTCTACCTTAAGACTCACACAAGCTAACCTAGGGACTGTGATCTCAGTGGGAGCAAAGGCAGCACTCTGGCTGAGCTAAGGAGTCTATTGATCTCTTAGCAGTAAGACAGAGCAGCACTGACTACAGGACAGGGACCATCCTGCCTTGGACTTGGGAATATGCAGACTGCTTGGGGAACATTTCAGGTGCTCAATACCAAGAGGTTACTGTTTATCCTGGCATTTCCATGCTGAGCAATGATACTACTCTCTGAGCAAGCAACTCTACACTTCTTAATATGATGACAGTCCTTATGTCCCACAGCCCCAAATGGAGTTCTGCAAAGAAGTAAGTGAGAGATGAAAGTAACAGTTTCTGATGTGGTACAAGTAGAATGCAGCTCAGCAGCACGTGCCCCTGTATAAAAACTTGCAGGGTAATAGATGAAAGTCTGGATTTAGTAGCTTGCACTGACAAACACACAGTAACACTCTTAATGCACAAAGATATATGGTGTCTGCACACTTCCTCTCTCCTCTCTCTCCTCCAGAAACATTAACAGGGCTAATTTCCTGGGAAAATATTCCATAAGAGTTCTGAATCGTAAATCAAGGCCATCAGGACTTCACCCTGAGGTAGATAATTGTGTGCTTATTCTCCCATTGGTGCAGTGTACAGAATGACAAATCATATAATAATGAGAGGAGAATCCCTTGTGGGGCTAATTCACAACCTTAGAAAGTCTGGTGGAGGACAGGGTTCAAAACTGAAAAATGCAGGAGAAACCACAGCTAGGAGCAAGCTAAAAGAACTGCTTTTATTCATACTCCTTCCCAACTTATTACATTCAATTCAACCAATATTTACTGAGTACATTGCAGGTATAAATTGTTACCTATCTCCCTGCAATATCCACTCTATCATGCTCTATAATAAGATCTGTCTGTGATTCAATATTGTTTTCAACCATCAGTGTCGACTTAACTTGATAATGCCTAAATTTTCAGAGCCCAAATTAAAGTTTCCAGGCAACTTGCAGTGAGGAAATCGACACTTTCTATGAATTTAAAATGGGTTCATGACTGTTTTTTCACTCGCTATGTTGGAATCTTAGAGAAATGGTTCTACATGAAAGAAAGTCGGGTATGCCCGTCATGGAATCGGAAATCTGATGTCTATATAACAAGCAGCTGCAGATGGTGCTGGATGCCACAGCGTTGTTCTCTCCCTCCTCCTCAGCAATTCCTCTGGCATGTGTCTAAAGGAAGACGGTGGATGTGTGGATGAGGAAGGCGGGATGCAGCTGAAAACATTCAGTTTTAGAAAGTTACAAGCATTGTGACTGCATGGAGGTTGTGTTTATTGTAACCATCTGGGCACTAGAGAGGGAGTTGACGTGTTACATGTCCTCCTTCTAACTTTGAAGTTCACTTTCAGAAAGACCTTTAGGATGTCATTTAGAAGAGAATCTTGCTGACCAAGTTGGCATGCTAAATAAAGCCCACAAAGAGAACACGTTGAATTGATGAAGCTTCATACTTCATTAAAGTTTGCCAAGGGAGAGAAATTGCAGTGATGAACTGATGTCATCCTTCACATAGTAGACAGTCAACAAATGTTGAATCCAAGCGAGTTTGTGGAAGTGAATGCAATTACACGTCTTCTTCTGACTTGAATCAAATAATTAAACCACTAATATCCATTGGAAAAGCAGTACATTGTATAATTAGGCAAGTTATTTTTAGAGACAAATGAATACTAGAAATTGTGCCCAAGTCTCTGCCTGTAGGACACTTTATAGCTGCATGTGTCCAGAGAAGTTAAGAGCTTAGGTTTGGGGATGTAGCTTTAGTGTAATTCCTCAGCCAGAGCTGAGATCTCTGAAAGACCTATATAATTGGGATGGAATCCACCTAGAGAAGCAGTGGGATCAGCCTCCTTTTATTAGTCTGTGAATCTTAGATATGATGTTGCCACTTTTGTCATTTGTAGAATTACCTTCCAATCCACCAACTCTGCAGACAATGTAGAAGGAGGAAGGAGGGACGATTAGTTAGCTTATCTGTCCTGTGAGAAGTAAAAACAGAAATTGATAGTTAAATCTGAACTATGAGGATGACAGTTTGCACTTGTTTGCTGTACAATTTAAAATACAAGATAAAGGCCAATTGAGACCATGTGGTAGTACTATTTAAAATAAAAACTGATTCTACAGAGCATGGAAAATATAAAGTAAGGTATTGATAGATGACTCCTGGCTAAAAAAGCAAATAATTTTCCCAATACATTGCATTCCTACATTCTCTCACAGAATATTAGAATTTGGTGAAAATAGTTAAATCTACTTTCTTTTTTGTTAATTGTACTTTAGATTCTGGGGTACATGTGCAGATCATGCAGGATTGTTTGACAGGTACATATATGGCAAGGTGGTTTGCTGCCTCCAGCCCTCCGTCACCTATATCTAGCATTTCTCCCCAAGTTATCCCTCTGCAACCTCCCCACCCCTCACTGTCCCTCCCCTATCCCCCGTAACAGACCCCAGTGTGTGATGCTCCCCTTCCTGTGCTCATGTGTTCTCATTGTTCAACACCCACCTATGAGTGAGAACATGCAGTGCTTGATTGTCTGTTCTTGTGTCAGTTTGCTGAGAATGGTGGTATCCAGATTCATCATGTCCCTACAAAGGACATGAACTCATCATTTTTTATGGCTGCATAGTATTCCATGGTATATATGTGCCACAATTTCCTTGTCTAGTCTATCATTGATGGGCATCTGTGTTGGTTCCAGGTCTTTGCTATTGTGAACACTGCCACAATGAACATATGTGTGCATGTGTCTTTATAATAGAATGATGTATAATCCTTTGGGTATATACCCAGTAATGGGATTGCTGGGTCAAATGAAATTTCTATTTCTAGGTCCATGAGGAATTGCCACACTGTCTTCCACAATGGTTGAACTAATTTACACTCCCACCAACAGTGTAAGAGTGTTCCTATTTCTCCACATCCTCTCCAGCATCTGCTGTCTCCAGATTTTTTAATGATTGCTGTTCTAACTGGCATGAGATGGTATCTCAATGTGGTTTTGATTTGCGTTTCTCTAATGACCAGTGATGATTAACATTTTTTCATATGTTTGTTGGCCTCATATATGTCTTCTGTTAAAAAGCATCTGTTCATATCCTTTGCTCACTTTTGAATGGGTTTGTTTGTTTGTTTGTTTTCTTGTAAATCTGTTTTAGTTCTTTGTAGATTCTGGATATTAGCCCTTTGTCAGATGGGTAGATTTCAAAATTTTTTTCCCATTCTCTTGGTTGCCGATTCACTCTAATGATTGTTTCTTTTGCTGTGCAGAAACTCTTAAGTTTAATTAGATCACATTTGTCTATTTTGGCTTTTGTTGCCAGTGCTTTTGGTGTTTTAGTCATGAAGTCCTTGCCTATGCCTATGTCCTGAATGGTTTTGCCTAGGTTTTCTTCTAGGGCTTTTATGGTGTTAGGTCTTATGTTTAAGTCTTAATCCATCTGGAGTTAATTTTAGCATAAGGTGTCAGGAAGGGGTCCAGTTTCTACTTTCTGCACATGGCTAGCCAGTTTTCCTAACACCATTTATGAAACAGGGAATCCTTTCCCTATTGCTTGTTTTTGTCAGGTTTGTCAACAATCAGATGGTTGTAGATGTGTGGCATTGCCTCCGAGGCCTCTGTTCTGTTCCATTGATCTATATCTCTGTTTTGGTACCAGTATCATGCTGTTTTGATTACTGTAGCATTGTAGTATAGTTTGCCTGACTTCAAACTATGAGGGCTCTCTTTTGGTTCCATATGAAGTTTAAAGCGGTTTTTTCCAGTTCTGTCATCGGTAGCTTGATGGCAATAGCATTGAACCTGTAAGTTACTTTGGGCAGTATGGCCATTTTCACGATATTGATTCTTCCTAACCATGAGCATGGAATATTTTTCCATCTCTTTGTGTCCTCTCTTATTTCCTTGAGCAGTGGTTTGTAGTTTTCCTTGAAGAAGTCATTTATATCCTTTGTTAGTTGTATTCTTAGGTATTTTATTCTCTTTGTAGCAATTGTGAGTGGGAGTTTGCTCATGATTTGGCTCTCCGTTAGTCTCTTATTGGTGTATAGAAATGCTTGTGATTTCTGCACATTGATTTTGCATCCTGAAACTTTGCCGAAGTTGCTTAGCAGTTTAAGGAGGTTTTGAGCTGAGATGATGGGGTCTTCTAAATATACAATCATGTCACCTGCAAATAGAGACAATTTGACTTCCTCCTTTCCTAATATCCTTTATTTTTCTTGCCTGATTGCCGTGGCTAGAACTTCCAATACTATATTGAATAGGAGTGGTGAAAGAGGGCATCCTTGTCTAGTGCCAGTTTTCAAAGGGAATCCTTCCAGTTTATGCCCACTCAGTATGATACTGGCTATAGGTTTGTCATAAACAGCTTTTATTATTTTGAAATACATTCCATTGATACCTAGTTTGTTGAGAGTTTTTAGCCTAAAGCACTGTTGAACTTTGTTGAAGGCCTTCTCTGCATCTATTGAGATAATCACGTGGTTTTTGTCTTTGATTCTGTTTATGTGGTGGATTATGTTTATAGACTTGCGTATGTTGAACCAGCCTTGCATCCCTGGGATGAAGCCTACTTGATTGTGATGGATAAGCTTTTTGATGTGCTGTTGCAATCAGTTTGCCAGTATTTTACTGAAGATTTTTGCACCTATGTTCATCATGGACATTGGCCTGCAGTTTTCTTTTTTTGTTGAGTCTCTGCCGAGTTTTGGTATCAGGATGATGTTGGTCTCTAAAATGATTTGGGAAGGATTTCCTCTTCTTGTATTGTTTGGAGTAGTTTCAGAAGGAGTGGTACCAGCTCCTCTTTGTATGTCTGGTAGAATTCAGCTGTGAACCCATCCGGACCTGGGCTTTTTTTGGCTTGTAGGCTATTAATTCCTGCCTCAACTTCAGCCCTTTTTTATTGGTCTGTTCAGGGTTTCAGCTTCTTCCTGGTTTAGTTTTGGGAGGATGCAAGTGTCTAGGAATTTAATGATTTCTTCCAGATTTACTGGTTTATGGGCATAGAGTTGTTTGTTGTAATCTCTGATGGTAGTTTGTATTTCTGTGGAATCGGCGGTGATATTCCCTTTATCGTTTTTTATTGCATCTATTTGATTCTTCTCTTTTCTTTTTTATTAACTTGGCTAGTGGTCTATTTTGTTGATCTTTTCAAAAAACCAGTTCCTGGATTTATTGATGTTTTGAAGGGTTTTTTGTGTCTCTATCTCCTATAGTCCTGCTCTGATCTTAGTTATTTCTTGTATTGTGCTAGATTTTGAGATTTTTTTTAACCCTGTTTCTCTAGCTCTTTCAATTTTGATGATAGGGTTTCGATTTTAGATCTTTCCTCGCTTCTCCTGTGGGTGTTTATTGCTATAAATTTCCCTCTAGACACTGCTTTAAATGTGTCCCAGAGATTCTGGTGTGTTATGTCTTCATTCTCATTGGTTTCAAAGAACATTTTTATTTCTGCCTTCATTTCATTGTTTATCCAGTTGACATTCAGGAGTGAGTTGTTCAGTTTCCATGGAGTTGTGAGGTTCTCAGTAGTTTCTTAATACTAAGTTCTAATTTGATTGACTGTGATCTGAGAAACTGTTATGATTTCCATTCTTTTGCATTTGCTGAGGAGTGATTTACTTCCAATTATGTGGTCAATTTTACAGTAGGTGTGATGTGGTGCTGAGAAGGATGTATGTTCTGGATTTGGGGCGGAGAGTTCTGTAGATGTCTATTAGGTCTGCTTGGTCCAGATCTGAGTTCAAGTCCTGGATATCCTTGTTAATTTTCTGTCTCTTTGATCTGTCTAATATGACAGTGGAGTGTTAAAGTCTTCTACTATTATTGTGTGGGGGTCTAAGTCTCTTTGTAGGTCATTAAGAACTTGCTTTATGTATCTGGGTGATCATGTATTGGGTGCATATATATTTAGGATCATTAGCTCTTGTTGCATTGATCCTTTTACCATTATGTAATGCCCTTCTTTGTCTCTTTTGATCTTTGTTGGTTTAAAGTCCATTTTATCAGAGACTAGGATTGCAACTCCTCCCTTTTATGCACTCCATTTTCTTGGTAAATCTTCCTCCATCCCTTTATTTTGAGCCTATGTGTGTCCTTGCATGTGAGATGGGTTTCCTGAATACAGCACAATGATGGGTCTTGACTTTTTATCCAGTTTGCTAGACTGTGTCTTTTGATTGGAGCATTTAGTCCATTTATATTTAAGGTTAATATTGTGACTTGTGAATCTGATCCTGCCATTTTGATGCTAGCTGGATGTTTTGCCTGTTTATGCATTTTTTTCATTGTGTTGATGGTCTTTACAATGTGGTACGTTTTTGGAGTGGCTGGTACTGGTTGTTCCTTTTCTTGTTTAGTGCTTCTTTCAGGAGCTCTTATAAGGTAGGCCTGGTGGTGACAAAATCTCTGAGCAATTGCTTGTCCATCAAGGATTTTCTTTCTTCTTTGCTTATAAAGCTTAGTTTGGGTGTATATCAAATTCTAGGTTGAAAGTTCTTTTCTTTAAGGATGTTGAATATTGGCCCCCACTCTCTTCTGGCTTGTAGGGTTTCTGTGAAGAGATCTGCTGTGAGTCTGATTGCCTTCCCTTTGTGGGTAATCCAACTTTTCTCTCTTGCTGCCCTTAGCATTTTTTCCTTCATTTCAACCCTGGTGAATCTGATGATTATGTGCCTTGGGGTTGCTCTTCTTGAGGAATATCTTTGTGGTGTTCTCTGTATTTCCTGGACTTGAATGTTGGCCTGCCTTGCTAGGTTGGGGAAGTTCTCCTGGATAATATCCCAAAGAGTGTTTTCCAGCTTGGATTCATTTTCCTCATCACATTCAGGTACACCAAACATAGGTTAGGTCTTTTTACACAATCCCATATTTCTTGGAGGTTTTGTTCATTTCTTTTCACTCTTTGTCCTCTAATCTTGCCTTCTCATTTTATTTTATTGAGTTGATCTTCAATCTCTGATATCCTTTCTTCTCCTTGGTCGAATCAGCTATTGAAACTTATGTATGCTTTGCGAAGTTCTTGTGCTGTGTTTCAACTCCATCCAGTCATTTATGTTCTTCTCTAAGCTGGTTATTCTACTTAGCATTTCATCTAACCTTTTTTCCAGTTTCTTAGTTTCTTTGCATTGGGTTAGAACATGTTCTTTTAGCTCAGAGAAGTTTGTTATTACCTACCTTCTGAAGCGTGCTTCTGTCAATTCATCAGACTCATTCTCCATCCAGCTTTGTTCCCTTGCTGGTGAGGAGTTGTGATCCCTTGGAGGAGGAGAGGCGTTCTGGTTTCAGGTGTTTTCATTCTTTTTGCACTGGTTTCTTTCCATCTTTGTGGATTCTCTACCTGTGGTCTTTGAAGTTGGTTATTTTTGGAAGGGTTCTCTGAGTGGACATCCTTTTTGTTGATGTTGAAGCTATTTCTTTCTGTTCTTTAGATTTATTTCTGACAGTCAGGCTCCTGTACTGCAGGAATGCTTGTAGTCTACTCCAGACCCCACTCACCTGGGGATTGCCTGTGGGGGCTGCAGAATAGTAAGGGTTGCTGCAAGTTTCTTCTTCTGTTCTCTTCATCCTAGAAGGGTACCCGTCAGAAGTTTGCCAGAGCTCTACTTTATGAGGTGCCTCTTAGATATACAAGGGTCAGGAAGCCGCTTGAGGAGACAATCTGTCCCTTATGAGAGATCAAGTGCTGTGCTTAGAGCTCTGTTGTTCTGTTCAGAGCTGCTGGGCAGGTACATTTAAGTGTCCTGAAGTGGAACTCATAACCACCTCTTTTCCCAGGTACTCTGCCTGGGAAGGTGGGGCTTTATTTATAAGTTCCTGATGTGCTGCTGCCTTTTTTCAGAGATGCCCTGCCCAGCAAGGAGGTAGTCTAGTCACAGTCTGCCAGCAGAGGTGTTGCTGAGCTGCTGCAGGCTCTGCCCAGCTGTTGTGTCTACTTCCTTGCAGTTTTATTTACAGAGGTACAGTTAGAACTGCGTCTGTAGTGGTGGACCACCTTGATAATGGCAGATGTCCTTCCTCCTACAGAGCTCCACCATCCAGGGTCCAGCTGTGCTTGCTGCGAAACTATCAAACCACAGCATTTCAGATTGCTGGTCTTTGTGGGGGTGGGACCCACCAAGCCAGATCACTTGGCTCCCTGCTTTCAGCCCCCTCTTTTTCAGTTGAATGGGCATCTCAGTCTCCCAGGTGTTCCAGGTGCCAGTTGAAACAGCCACCCAGTTTTATGTGAGTTTTTGTATGGAAACCCACAGTGCCAGCTGAAACAGCTGTGCTGGAAACTCATGGTGCTTTTTGGCCCGGGAATCTCCTGGTCTGTGGGCGGTAAAAACTGTGGGAGAAATGCAGCATCTGAACCGGAGTTCTGAAGTGGAAGGAAAAGCCCCTGATGTCGTCTGTTGGGCGGGGGGGTTGAGGTCCTCTGGGGATTGCACTTCCTGGGTGAGGCAGTACCCTACCCTGCCTCAGCTCGCCATTCTTGGGCTACACCCACTGTGCAGCCAGTCCCATTGAGATGTACCTGGTGCCTCATTTGGAATTGCAGAGATCACTCACCCTCTATATAGCTCTTGCTGAGAACTGCACTCCAGAGCTGTTTCTATTTGGCCATCTTTCTATTTTTTTAATCTACTTTCTTTTTATTGGAGGAAGTTACCTTTCTAAATATGTTGCCAAACATTTTATTCCAGTACTGAGAAGAATTATTTCCATATAGATAAACATCATCCTGACTTTGAGGATATTACATGCTTACTTTTCTTCATACTTTCATAATCTTAGTATGCATTCCTATGTGTTTCAGTTTCTTCTGTTGGTGAACTTTATATAAATGGCTTGGATGAACGTGCTGGGCAGTGCATAAGATTTAAAAGAGAGAAAACATGAATAAGAATTAGAAGCAACTAAGCTGTTATTTGCAAATGATGGGATTTTCTACATTGACACCCCAAACTAACCTACTGACAAATTTTTAAATAAGAAAGTTCAGTAAGACTTCTGGATAAAATATCTGTGCATGAAAATCAATTTAATTCTGTTTAAAACTTACCAATCAGAAACTTAAACTAAATAATATGTTATTTATAATTGCCAAAAAGCATAACTGAAACAAAGATAGATAACTCTGTGGTACTTGTGAACAAGTTCAACAAAGGATATTTAAATTCTATATGGAGAAAATTTACAACTGTCTCAAAAGACGCAAACAAAAATGTAAATAAATGGAGAGTTAACAGTTTGATAGATGGAAAGACTCTAGCAATGTCTGTTCCAACTAAATCTACAAATACAATACCACTATAATCTAATTGCTAAATTATTTTTTATTTAATAAGTGAATTAAAAACATAAAGAAAACTACAGGACTAAGAATGGAGATGACAATTCTGAAGAACAGTGTGGAGGATCATACGTTCAAGACCTAGCTCAAGGTAAACATTGCTTTATAAACAGGCAAAGTTATGCATAATGGAAACAGTTATAGTAAAACAGCATTATCAATTAGATGGGAATGTTGGACCATTCAATAAATTGGACATCCACATGCAAAATATTAAAATTAGACTCTTACTTTTCACCATATGCTGAGATACATTCTAGGTAAAGATGTAAGCAAAATTTTGAATTTGAGATGAAAATATTGGAAAATATATAATCCCAGTGTAGGGAAGGATTTAAATAAAGACACAAAAAACACAAGCCATGGGGAAAATGCAGATCAAATTGTCTATATTTAAAACAAAAATTTCTATACATAAACTACAGAATGAGAGATATTTGTAAAACATATGACTGATAAATGATTGGTATTGAGAATAATTTTAAAAACCCAAACTCCTTTAAAGCAGTGAGCTGCAGACCAGAAACTCACTAGCAAGATAATAAAGAATATGAACAAATAAGTCACAGGAAAGGAACCAACATGAAAATAATCAACATCACTAGTCCTCAGAGAAGTTCACATTAAAACCCAAGTGAGATACCATTTCACATTCTTCAATTGGCAAAAATGTAAAAATCTGACAATTTATGGAGCATAAAAACTCACATGCCCTGTGATGGGAGCACAAACTCATATAGCCACTTTGTAAAATAATTTTTGCATTCTCTAATAAGGTTCAAAATGTGCGTAATCTACAATCTAATAATTCCATTTCTAAGTACATGCCAGTGGAAACTTGTGCATGTGTACACAAGGAGAGATGAAAAGTGTTTATAAAAATACTATTTGTGATTGCAAGAAATGGGAAATACATATTTGTCAACAGGAAAATGAATAAATTATGCTGTATTCATAAAATGTTGATATTATACAGCAAGGTGAATGCACCAGAGCCACATGCATGAATGTGGATAAATCTACAAAACAGAGCATTGCAGTATGATATCATTTATGTAAGACTTTAAGACCTTCAAAACCAACACTCGATATGTTTTATGAAAACATGCATTTATGGTAAAATCATTAAAAATATGAATGAAGATGATATCAATTCAAGTGAGAGAATATGTTTGGGAAGGGAGAGAGAGGGGGTTAGTGGGATTGAGAATAATTTAAAAAGTAATATGAAACCAATATGGCAAATATGAAAAAGCAATGAAGAATGATGGTATGCTTGAAATATTTCATACAGAAAGGAAAACCATCATTTTTGTGTACCATCATATCACTGTGTTCAATTTTGATATCTAAACAGTATTCCTTAGTAAGGACATATTTCATAGACACATTGAAGAGTAATTTCATGATTGTACTTATATATGCACATAAAGTTTAAGAAAGCATGTTCTCAACCCTCTAGGAACTCAGAAATAGATGAGATAGTGATAAATGGTGAGACATAGGTGAGATCGTGATGAATGTTAACAATTGACTCAGGTTGTTGGAAGGGTTCATAAACAAGTAAAGAATACCTATACTTATATGGCACTATGAAAATCTACATAGATGTTTTCATAGAAAAGATACGCATCCTGTCCTTCTAAAGATAAGTTAGGTTTACATAGTATTAAAGCAAATAAAATAAGGAGACAAGGAGAGTATGAAGGTGGAATTCATATCGATTGCTGAGCACCTCAGATAGCAGAACTCAATGGCCTCTGAAGTCTGGAGATTTGAACTGCCTTGGGTCCCCCTGGTAGTATTAGGAAATTGAAAAGACAACACATTGAGATTCTAATTCTTCATGTTTCTTTCAAATGAAGGTGTCTGAGGATAACTATTAGAATTTCTTTAGCCTCCTGGTACTTTGAATGCCTTGTGATATCTCTCTTTTGGTACAGTAGTTGTGTTAACCATCAGTTAATTTTTTAAATTTTATTAAAAAATAGAGTGTACTTCCTGTTTGTAAACCTACTGCCAAATGAATGCTCTGTGTTAATATGAAAGTAGCAAAAAATAAATGACTATGACCATGAAAAAAAAAAAGAAACCAATATAAATAAGCCCCAATATGCAGTATATTGCATACACCCATAAACTCATTTACTACAATTAATCAGCAGTTCTCAAGAGCATCATAAAAAACTGGATAGAGGTTGTTAACCTCTGACCTCCTTTCAACTCTTTCCTAACTCAGCCCTTCCATGCCAATTCCCTACACTTGAAGGCCTGAGGAAAGGATACTATAAATGCAAGTTAAACCTGAGATATAAAAACGGGATCTAAGAAACATCTGCAGAGTTTTAAGATATTAACGTATCAGGCCAACAAGAGAGTGATGTTCTTGCAAACATTTTCATCATTTTCCTTGATGTCATTTTCTTTATACACTAGATTGCCAGCCACTAGACTATACTAGGAGTGACCCAGTCTTTGTTGGAAGAGAATGACTCTATGTAACACTAGAACTGATGCAAAACAATAGGCAATTTCTGCTGTGAGAAAGTAACCAGTGCCTTGGGGGGAACCAACCCGAATGCCCATCAGTCATAGACTGGATAAAGAAAATGTGGCACATATACATCATGGAATACTATGCAGCCACAAAAAAGGATGAGTTCATGTCTTTTGCAGGGACATGGATGAAGCTGAAAACCCTCATTCTCAGCAAACTGACACGAGAACAGAAAACCAAACACCGCGTGTTCTACCTCATAAGTGGGTGTTAACATGGACACAGGGAGGGTGTGCATCACACACCAGGGCCTGTTGAGGGGTGGGGGGGCTAGGGGAGGGATAGCAGGGGGTGAGGGGATTGGGGAGGGATAACATTAGAAGAAATACCTAATGTAGCTGATGGGATGGATGCAGCAAACCACCATGGCACATATATACCTATGTGGCAGTCTTGCACAATCTGCACATGTACCCCAGAACTTAAAGTATAATTAAAAAAAAGAAAGTAACCAGTAACGTGTGACCGTGTAATAGAAGCTCTGCTGTAACTCACAGATTGAAATGGGAAGAATGAAAAAATACTGTTGTCTTAGTCTTTTCAGACAGTGACACCAAGATGCCATAGATCAGGTGGCTTAGACAGCAGACATTTATTTCTCATAGTCTAGAGGCTGGAGGTCCAAGAGCAGGTTCCAGCTGATTTGGCTCCTGGTGAGCAGTTGCTTTCTGGCTGGTGGGAAGCCTCATTCTTGCTGTGTCCTCACATGGGAGGGGAGGGAGAGAACTCTGGCTTCTCTTTTTATAGGGACACTAATCCCATCAGATCAGGGCCCCACCCTTATGGCTTCATTTAACCTTAGTTTCTTCCTTACTCCGAATACAGCCACACACGTGGTGAAGACTTTAGCATACGCATTTTGGAAGGACACATACATCCGTCCCATAACACCAACTAAGGCAATTGTCCTTGAACTACCCTGGGGCCATTTGTTATTATGTACCATTTGCACAACCAGTTAAGCAATGGATAGATACATCAACTGGGCTTGGTTTTGAGTGCCACCATTGTGCACTTTCTGCTGCTCTCTTGTTAGAAATGAATATCAGGGACATTGGCATCAACGTTGGGCTCTCATAAGGGGTTTGAAAATAGGATTATGCTACCTTTCAGATTAAAAGATGGACATTTAGATGAAAATTTTCAAAAATATCTAACATAATAGCCCTTTTTCAACTGCTGATTCAAAGATGGTTCTAAATAGTGGAGACAGACAAAACATTTGGGCTTCTTGTCTCTCCCTAGAGCACTGATGTAGCACACAGTGCCTGGCACATGTCAAACACCCAATAAAAATGTAATTTACATAATGAACAAATTAATGAAAATTCATTATTGTTTTGCCACCGTAGTCCAGCTTGGCTTAGCGAGTGACTTGTTAATGGCTTATATTTCTGAACATACACGCTGTCTTCTTTGCTATGCTTGGCAAGTTTCTTAACACTCTTTTACTTTTTGTAGGTCAAGGAGATAATTGCTATTTAATATTTAAAAGCAAATCAATGTCTTGGATATTGAAGGACAGTCTTGAAGCTTTTTATTTATAGTTTTATCTCCCATGTCCCCATTTCATTCTCTGACTTGTCCTTTTGGTTCTAACCATTATTTGCTTGGTGTGAATCAGAAAGCCCTAAAGAAACTGGAAAGAATAAATAAAATGATATCTCCAATGGGCAAGTGCTTTGGAGGTGATAAAATGAAATACTTTGTAAACGAAACATTTGGCCTTTTAATTTTGATGACGTATTTTATTAGCAGTGATAGAAAGTAGGGAAGGGCCACCATCCTTTGGCCTTGGTTGCCTGGACCTGCAAGGCGGCTGGCACTAGGAAGAGGGCAGGAGTTCTCCTGGGGCTGGAGAGACCACAGAGATGCCAGTGGGCCGCTGGATCTGAAGAGGCTCTGGCCAGCTAGAGCTCTGATTCAAAGTCACTAATTTAAGAGTTTTTGACCCCACAGGAAATTGTCTTTACCCCTACTTTTGCACTTTGGCTATCATGAAATAAAGTCACTTTAAAATCCTGAGTGACTAGGCAACTGCTTTATAAACTTGTCAGAATAGGAAATGGTGTGGAAAGTATGAGCACTTGGAAGTTAGACCAATTCAGATTCTAGCATGGCTGTGTCACTGACTAGAATGTGATCTGGGTCACATTTTAAACTTCAGATCATCAGTTCTCCATCAACAGGAAGCAGCATCTGCCTCTGACGGTGGATTATTGCAGAGTGAACAGGAGTAAGGCAACTGGCCCTGCATCTACATGTGGGAGGTACTGGTGGTCCTTTCGTTCTTTTCCCATTTCAGATAGAATATTGAAAATCTGTGTGGACATGAGAACAGATAAGCAACGTAAAGTGGAAAACTAAGACATCTTGGGAGCTGCCGACAGCCCAGAGCATCACACCCAGAAGAGTTGCGGGCATGTTTCTGTGATAATATATTGGATGAGCACGGTCTAAAACTTTGACTCTGCTTTTTTCATTTATAGAAGAATGGCAGTTGATGCTACTGTGTTTTTAGCATATGCTCTGACTTCCACATGCGGTTTCTATTGTGTGATGTGGAAGTGATGTGGTTGCGCCTTAGGGGTGCAGGAGGAAAGGGTGCCTTCTCTGCCGCCCCCCAGGCTTAAGATATGTAGAGGCAGATACGGGATTTATGCAGGAAGTCATACAACAGCCTTGGTTGGATGGGCCCTGTAATTAGCACATTTCTTAAAATATTTTTTTATGATGGCTATTTATACGGTGACATTTGGTGTGGCTCACCTGTCTTAATTTGCTGAAATGTTTCTCGTTTCTTTTTAGGAGACAAGAAAATGAAAATAGGGAGAAGTAGTAAGGATAGTTTCTCTCTCTCTCTCTCTCTCTCTCTCTCTCTCTCTCTCTCTCTCTCTGTGTGTGTGTGTGTGTGTGTGTGTGTGTAAGCAAGCAAGAAAGAGTTTTTTTGTATCCATGCATACATGTGCAGGACATGCAGGTTTGTTACACAGGTAAACATGTGCCATAGTGGTTTGCTCCACCTATCAGCCCATCACCTAGGTATTAATCTCTGTATGCATTAGCTATTTATCCTGATGCTGTCTCCCCCCTGCCACTACAGGCCCCAGTAGATGTTGTTTCCCTCCCTCTGTCCATGTGTTCTCATGGTTCAGCACCCACTTATAAGTGAGAACATGTGGTGTTTGATTTTCTGTTCCTGTGGTAGTTTGCTGAGGATAATGGCTTCCAGCTCCATTCATGTCCCTGCAAAGGACATGATCTTGTTCCTTTTTATGGCTATATAATATTCCACTGTGTATATGTGCCATGTTTTCTTTATCCAGTCTATCATTGATGGACATTTGGGTTGATTCCGTGTCTTTGCTATTGTGGATGGTGCTGCAGTGAACATATGTGTGCATATATCTTTATAATAGGATGATTTATATTCCTTTCAGTATATACCCACTAATGGGATTGCTGGGTCAAATGGTATTTCTGGTTCTAGGTCTTTGAGGAATTGCTACATTGTCATCCATAATGGTTGAACTAATTTACATTCCCACTAACAACATAAAATTGTTCCTATTTCTCCACAGCATCTCCAGCATCTGTTGTTTCTTGACTTTTTAATAATCACCATTCTGACTGGCATGAGATGGTATCTCATTGTGGTTTTGATTTGCATTTCTCTAATAATTAGTGATATTGAGCTTTTTTTCATATGCTTGTTGGCTGCATGTATGTCTTCTTTTGAGAAGTGTCTGTTTATGTTCTTTGTCCACTTTTTAATGGGGTTGTTTTTTTCTGTAAATTTGTTTAAGTGTCTTGTAGATTCTTTGTCAGATGGATAGATTGCAAAAAATTTAGGGAGAGTTTAATAGGAACCACACTGACACCATCAGAGAAAAGAAGGAAATATTTAAATATTTTGAGAGAAAAGGCATAATAAACTTGAAAAGGTTGTCTAGCCTCCATATCAACATTTCCCCCCTAAGATTTTAGAAAAGTTTTATTATTATTATTATTATTATTATTATTAAGATAACTTTATTTTGAGGTTTTGGTGTAGTGAGTTAATAGCACAGAGTTAAGAAAAAAATGTGATATAGAGACCATAAAATTTAAAAAGTTGAGGAGTGTTAATCTCTTTTGAGAGAAATCAGTACGAGTCTTTCAAATTCAGTTTGTATTTGTTGGTAGTTGGCCTTCAAGATGGAGCAGCGAGGTCAGTGTCTGGAGTGTTACATTTGCTACAGGGGCAGCTTGGTTTCTGTTCTGTGCTCTGCTGCCCATTAATCCAGTCACCTTGTATGTGTGATTTGGTTCTCTGGGTTTCACTTTGTCGTTTCTGAAATGTCATCTGTGTAATGACAGAAAATGTCTCATAAGATTGCTGTGTTAAATAACATCGATAACACCTGGCTCATAATAAATGTCCAGCTTATACAGTTATCATTTCTCTGAGTTTATACAGAGCAGTGTATTATAGTGAATTATGTCTGTGCATATTACTTAGCAGCATGGCTGAAAAGGGAAAAGTGGAGTAGAATTGGGAATCAGGTACAGAGGCTTGGAATTTATCTACAGTAAGAATTGGCATTATTTCTTTTTGCTTTGTTTCTCTTCCTATCCTGTTGAATCATGTCCTTGGAAAGCTGAAATTAACGTCGTCCTAAAATCTAGAAACTGCTAGTGTAATACATACAAAATACATATTCTTCTCATCGTTTGCATTCCTTCTGATTTAAAATAAGTTACTATTGAAAGATTTTTTGTCTTTTTCTAGTTCATTTATGTGATCATTTCAACGCACTCTTACTGGTGTAGTATTCACTATGCTGAATATGAGCCAAAAAGCTGAGAAAAGAGGAAGAAAAATTCAAACAGTAGGAGAAAGCTTTGGTCTGGGGACAGCTTGCAGACCCACAGGGCATGTGGTCCTGAGAGCCAGTGGTCTCCATGTGCTGTGGTCTCTTTGGGCTGTGGTCTCCGTGTGCTGTGGACTCCGTGTGCTGTGGTCTCCGTGTGCTGTGGACTCTGTGTGCCATAGTCTCTGTGTGCTGTAGTCTCTCTGTGCTGTGGTCTCCGTGTGCTGTGGCTTCTGTGTGCTGTGGTCTCTATGTGCTGTGGTCTATGTGTGCTGTGGTCTCCATGTGCTGTGGCCTCTGTGGCCTCCATGTGCTGTGGCCTTTGTGTGCTATGGTCTCTGTGTGCTGTGGCCTTCGTGTGCTGTGGTCTCTGTGTGCTGTGGTCTCTGTGTGCTGTGGTCTCTGTGTGCTGTGGACTCTGTGTGCTGTGGCCTCCGTGTGCTGTGGCCTCCATGTGCTGTGGTCTATGTGTGCTGTGGTCTCCATGTGCTGTGGCCTCTGTGGCCTCCATGTGCTGTGGCCTTCATGTGCTGTGGTCTCTGTGTGCTGCGGTCTCTGTGTGCTGTGGACTCCGTGTGCTGTGGTCTCCGTGTGCTGTGGTCTCTGTGTGCTGTGGCCTTCGTGTGCTGTGACCTCCTTGTGCTGTGGCCTTCGTGTGCTGTGACCTCCTTGTGCTGTGGCCTTTGTGTGCTGTGGTCTCTTTGTGTCGTGGCCTTCATGTGCTGTGGTCTCTGTGTGCTGTGGTCTCTGTGCTATAGTCCCTGCGTGCTGTGGCCTCCATGTGCTGTGGCCTCCGTGTGCTGTGGTCCCCATGTGCTGTGGTCTTTGCATGTTGTGGCCTCCATGTGCAGTGGCACTGTGAAATAATCACCATAATCAAGGAGGCATCTTTCTTGATGGGTATATTTCAAAGTGATGGCCCCCAGATTCTTGAGGAAGACAATCCTGAGCTATAAAACTGGCAAGAGGCTGGAGGAAGGTTTACATCTCAAAGGGACAGAGAAGGAATCACAATGGCAAGTTTTCTAAAGTAAATGCTCTAGGAAAAGGGAGATTGGGGCTCTATAGTCAGGAGGAATCCTGCCTGAAGTTTAATGCAGCTGAGGGGATACTGAGTCCCTGTGGATCACAGTGAGGGGGCCAGGGAAGGACATGAGGGAGAACAAAGGGGCTCAAGGCTCAGAGAGTCTGTAGTGGGGAGGCTCAAGCCATGGCTCCAAAAGGCACCCGCCAACTTCAAATCCCACTCCCCACTTCCTAAGTATGTGACAGAGCCAAGTGACTTGAGCTCTGTGAGCCTTGACTTCCTTTTGTGTAAAACAGGCACATTCTTTGAAGGATTAAATCAAGTAATTCCCATAAATGCTTAGCCAACTGCCTGGCGTGTGCTACAGGATAACGTAAGGGTTTTATTTAACATGATTGCATAGAGATCCCAGGCAAATAGTCTGGTCTTCTTGAGTGGCAGGGGTTGGAACTGAATATTTTTGCCAGGCCAGGCTGGGGAGGGCCTGTGTGTATGTTCCTAAGGAGTTCAACGTTAGGGGAGGATGTGAGAGTTTTAAGCAGGGTTGTGACATGGTGACATCTAGATTCATGAAACAATCCGGCATTCATGAAGAGGGTATATGTGTTAGTCTGTTTTCACACTACTGTTAAAAAAAACTTAAGATTGGGTAATTTATAAAGAAAAGAGGTTTCATTATATGTGTTAGTCTGTTTTCACACTACTGTTAAAAAAACTTAAGATTGGGTAATTTGTAAAGAAAAGAGGTTTCATTGGCTCATGGTTCTTCAGGCTGTACAGGAAGCATGGTGGCATCAGCTTCTAGGGAGGCCTCAGGAAACTTAGAATCATGGAGGAAGGCAAACGAGTAGCTGGTACTTTATATGGCCGGTACCAGGAGGAAAGGGGAGGGGTGGTGCTACACACTCTTAAACACAGATCTTGTGAGAACTCTATCGTGATACAGTACCAAGAGAGGATGCTGCTAAACCGTAATGAGAACACACTCTGACCCTATGATTCAGTCACCTCCCACCAGGTCCCACTTTGAACACTGGGGATTACACTTTGATATGAGATTAGGGGGGGGGGCACAGATTTAACCATATCAGTCCATTACATACACAGAGTAAGAATTATTTTTCTGTTACTTTTGGGAATGAGAATATTTTTAAGGAAGAAGTATATTCATCAACTATGTCTTGTCAGTTAGTGAACTGAAAGTTGAGGACATGAATAAGTTCTGAGGGTATATTTGACATATTTCCACACTGTGTTCATCATGTGTTTTATTTTCTATGTTTGATGATGCCTCAGCATCTTGGGAGCTTTGGTTGTTGAGGTGAGACAGCCCTTCCCAGGGCTGGCAAATTCCTAGAGGCAGCAAATGAGGCATCTTTCATATGAAAACCAACACCCCAAATCCCGTACCCCATCTGCCTCCTTGATCTGCCCTTCACACCCCCAGCCAGCATTTCCCCTGCTTTGAACCACCCTACGGCCAGGCACTGAACTACGGACCACCCTGCCCCTAGAGTTCGCTGAATAACTCAAACTGTCAAATCCTAAACTTGCTCACACTTGCCTCTCCTGCCACACCCACTTCTTCATGTGGCCCACACAGTGCAGGCATAGGGCTGTCCTTTCCTTCCACGTCAGCTGCCTCCTGACTGCCCTGGTGCTTCCTCCTGCCCATGGCCCCGTGCTGCGTCCTGTGGCCCCTGGTCTTGGGAGCTGTAAGTAAGAATCCTTCCTTCAAGGGCATTGACTTGTCTGTGTTGGGCTCTCACCTCTGCAGATTAGATCTCAGTATGATGGGCCACATGCCTCGTCCTTCTGTTCTCCTGTGCTGCCATCTCCTTTCCTCTTCACAGGCAGCTGTTGACCCTGGGTGTTCCCTGTCACCTGCCTGCCTCGGTGGCTCTTCCCACTTCCTTGTGGGCTCACATCCTCCAGGTGTCATGGCCCAGAGCACACACTCAGCAAAGCCCTAACCTTCCTGCTCACATGGGTGCCTGCCCAGCATGGAGAGAGGACATCTGCCTGTGAGCCACAGCTGCTTCCAAGAGCTTATGACCTCTGCTTCTCCCCAAGACCTTCTTCGGCATGCAAGCCTTCACTTACTTAAAGCAGCAACAGAGCCTCGCTTCTGATTTTATGTGCATTTTAGCTATGAGGGTTTATTTTATGCCTTGCTTGTTGGATGGATGCCAAGCCATTTGGGCAATATGCTAGGCCAAGAGGAACTGGTAAAGAGGGATGGCTCAGCCAGGTGCGGAGGCAGACGGCCCATCTCCTTTGAAAAGTGGCAGCTATTTTGTGTTTTGGGGACAGTTATGAGAACACTGCAGGACTTCTTTAGAGTCCTTACTCAGTCTGTGGAGGGGGTGACAACATCCTTTTTTTGCTCACTGATGATTGGGGGCTCTTCAGAGAGTGAGGGCAAAGCTGGAGAATGTCTTTCCAGGGAAGGCGAGCAGAGCCTATGACAGAGGAGTGAGTGGAAGAGGCCATCTGGGCTGTGAGGACATGCAGAAACAAACAGGGAGATCATTGCAGAAACAGTGAGAGGTGTGAGGACATGGGGCCAGAAAACATCAAAATCCTAATTCCAGTACCTGTGCATGTGCCCTCATTTGGAAATAGGATCTTTTCAGGAGTGATCAAGTAAAGATGAGGTCACTGAGTGGGACTTTATTCAACATGGTCATGTTCTTATTAAAAAGGGAAATCTGGACAGACAGTCCTGGAGGGAAGATGAAGAGAAGACAAGGGAGAAGATGGCCATTGCCAAGCTGAGGAGAGCAGCCAGAACGGGTCCTTTCCTCACGACCCTCAGAGGGAAGCAGCCCTGTGACACCTTGATTTGGACTTCTGGCCTCCAGAACTGGGAGAGAATACATTTGCATTGTTTTCAGCCAGGGGTCCCCAACCCCTGGACCATAGACCAGCACCAGTTCGTGGCCTGTCAGGATCTGGGTTGCACAACAGGAGGTGAGTGGCAGATGAGGGAATGAAGTTTCATCTGTATTTACAACTACTCCCCATCACTTACATCACCACCTGAGTTCCACCTCCTATCAGATAAGCCACAGCATTAGATTCTGATAGGAGCGCGGACCCTATTGTGAACTGCACCTGGGAGGGATTGCGTGCTCCTTATGAAAATTTAATGCCTGATGATTGGTCATGGTCTATATCGCCCCAGATGGGTTAATGTAGTTGCATGACTCTATATTATGGTAAACTGCATATTTATTTATTTATATATATTTTTATTGCATTTTAGGTTTTGGGGTACATGTGCAGAACATGCAAGATAGTTGCATAGGTACACACGTGGCAGTGTGATTTGCTGCCTTCCTCCCCTTCACCCACATCTGGCATTTCTACTCATGCTATCCCTCCCCAGCTCCCCCACAGCTGTCTCTCCCCTATTCCCCTCAATAGACCCCAGTGTGTAGTGCTCCCCTCCCTGTGTCCATGTGTTCTCATTATTCATCACCCACCTATGAGAACATGCCATATTTCATTTTCTGTTCTTGTGTCAGTTTGCTGAGAATGACGTTCTCCAGATTCACCCATGTCCCCACAAAGGACACGAACTCATCGTTTTTGATTGCTGCATAATATTCCATGGTGTATATGTGCCACACTTTCCCATTCCAGTCTATCATCAATGGGCATTTGGGTTGGTTCCAGGTCTTTGCTATTGTAAACTGTGCTGCAATGAACATTCGTGTGCATATGTCCTTATAGTAGAACAATTTATAGTCCTTTGGATATATACCCAGTAATGGGATTGCTGGGTCAAATGGAATTTCTATTTCTAGGTCCTTGAGGAATCGCCACACTGTCTTCCACAATGGTTGAACTAATTTACACTCCCACCAGCAGTGTAAAAGTGTTCCTATTTCTCCACATCCTCTCCAGCATCTGCTGTCTCCAGATTTTTTAATGATCGCCATTCTAACTGGTGTGAGATGGTATCTCAATGTAGTTTTGATTTGCATTTCTCTGATGACCAGTGATGATGAGCATTTTTTCATATGTTTGTTGACCTCTTGTATGTTTTCTTTTGTAAAGTGTCTGTTCATATCCTTTGCCCATTTTTGAATGGGCTTGTTTTTTTCTTGTAAATCTGTTTTAGTTCTATGTAAATTCTGGATATCAGCCCTTTGTCAGATGGGTAAACTGAAAAATTTTTTTCCCATTCTGTTGGTTGCTGATTCACTCTAATGACTGTTTCTTTTGCTGTGCAGAAGCTGTGGAGTTTGATTAGGTCCCATTTGTCTATTTTGGCTTTTGTTGCCAATGCTTTTGGTGTTTTGGTCATGACGTCCTTGCCTACTCCTATGTCCTGAATGGTTTTGCCTAGATTTTCTTCTAGGGTTTTTATGGTGCCAGGTCTTATGTTTAAGTCTTTAATCCATCTGGAGTTAATTTTAGTGTAAGGTGTCAGGAAGGGGTCCAGTTTCTACTTTCTGCACATGGCTAGCCAGTTTTCTCAACACCATTTATTAAACAGGGAATCCTTTCCCCATTGCTTGTTTTTGTCAGGTTTATCCAAGATTGTATGGTTGTAGATATGTTGTGTTGCCTCCAATGCCTCTGTTCTGTTCCATTGGTCTATATCTCTGTTTTGGTACCAGTACCATGCTGTTTTGATTACTGTAGCCTTGTAGTATAGTTTGAAGTCTGGTAGTGTGATGCCTCCTGCTGTGTTCTTTTTGCTTAGAATTGACGTGGCTATGCGGGCTCTCTTTTGGTTCCATATGAAGTTTAAGATGGTTTTTTCCAGTTCTGTGAAGAAGGTCATTGATAGCTTGATGGGGATAGTGTTGAATCTGTATATTACTTTGGGCAGTATAGCCATTTTCATGATATTGATTCTTCCTAACCATGAACATGGAATGTTTCTCCATCTGTTTGTGTCCTCTCTTATTTCATTGAGCAGTGGTTTGTAGTTCTCCTTGAAGAGGATCTTTACAGTTTTTGTAAATTGTATTCCTAGGTATTTTATTCTCTTTGTAGCAATTGTGAATGGCAGTTCGTTCTTGATTTGGTTCTCTTTAAGTCTGTTATTGGTGTATAGGAATGCTTGTGATTTTTGCACATTGATTTTGTATCCTGAGACTTTGCTGAAGTTGCTTATCAGTTTCAGGAGTTTTTGGGCTGAGACGATGGGGTGTTGTAGATATACTATCATGTCATCTGCAAATAGAGACAATTTGGCTTCCTCCTTTCCTATTTGAATACCCTTTATTTCTTTTTCTTGCCTGATTGCTCTGGCTAGAACTTCCAGTATTATATTGAATAGGAGTGGTGAGAGAGTGCATCCTTGTCTAGTGCCAGATTTCAAAGGGAATGCTTCAAGTTTTTGCCCATTCAGTATGATATTGGCTGTTGGTTTGTCATAAATAGCTTTTATTACTTTGAGATACGTTCCATCAATACCGAGTTTATTGAGGGTTTTTAGCATAAAAGGCTGCTGAATTTTGTCAAATGTCTTCTCTGCGTCAATTGAGATAATCATGTGGTTTTTGTTTTTGCTTCTGTTTATGTGGTGAATTACATTTATAGACTTGCATATGTTGAACCAGCCTTGCATCCCCGGGATGAATCCTACTTGATCATGGTGGATAAGCTTTTTAATGTGCTGTTGCAATCGGCTTGCCAGTATTTTATTGAAGATTTTTGCATCTATATTCATCATGGATATTGGCCTGAAGTTTTTTTTTCTTGTTGAGTCTCTGCCGGGTTTTGGTATCAGGATGATGTTGGTTTCATAAAATGATTTGGGAAGGATTCCCTCTTTTTGGATTATTTGGAATAGTTTCAGAAGGAATGGTACCAGCTCCTCTTTGTGTGTCTGGTGGAATTCGACTGTGAACCCATCTGGACCTGGGTTTTTTTGTGAGGTAGGCTCTTAATTTCTGCCTCAACTTCAGTCCTTGTTATTTGTCTATTCATAGTTTCGACTTCCTCCTGGTTTAGTCTTGGGAGGACACAAGTGTCCAGGAATTTATGAATTTTTTCCAGGTTTACTAGTTGATGTGCATAGAGTTGTTTGTAGTATTCTCTGATGATGGTTTGAATTTCTGTGGAATCTGTGGTGATTTCCCCTTTATCATTTTTTATTGCATCTATTTGGTTATTCTCTCTTTTCTTTTTCATTAGTCTGGCCAGTGGTCTGTCTCTTTTGTTGATCTTTTCGAAAAACCAGCTCTTGGATTTATTGATTTTTTGAAGGGTTTTTCGTGTCTCTCTCTCCTTCAGTTCTGCTCTGATCTTAGTTATTTCTTGTCTTCTGCTAGGTTTTGAGTTTTTTTTAATCTTGCTCCTCTAGCTCTTTCAATTTTGATGATAGGGTGTCAATTTTGGATCTCTCCACTCTTCTCATGTGGGCACTTATTGCTATATATTTTCCTCTACAGACTGCTTTAAATGTGTCCCAGAGATTCTGGTATGTTGTGTCTTCATTCTCGTTGGTTTTGAAGAACTTCTTAATCTCTGCCTTCATTTCATTGTTTATCCAGTCAACATTCAAGAGCCAGTTGTTCAGTTTCTATGAAGCTGTGTGGTTCTGAGTTAGTTTCTGAATTCTGACTTCTAACTTGATTGCACTATGGTCTGAGAGACTGTTTGTTATGATTTCAGTTCTTTTGCATTTGCTGAGGAGTGATTTACTTCCAATTATGTGGTCAGTTTTAGAGTAGGTGTAATGTGGTGCTGAGAAGAATGTATATTCTGTGGATTTGGGGTGGAGAGTTCTGTAAATGTCTATCAGGTTTGCTTGTTCCAGGTCTGAGTTCAAGTCCTGGATATCCTTATTAATTTTCTGTCTGGTTGATCTGTCTGATATTGACAGTGGAGTGTTAAAGTTTCCCACTATTATTGTGTGGGAGTCTAAGTCTGTAAGTTGTTAAGAACTTGCCTTATATATCTGGGTGCTCCTGTATTGGGTCCATATATATTTAGGATCGTTAGCTCTTCCTGTTGTATTGATCCTTTTACCATTATGTAATGACCTTCTTTGTCTCTTTTGATCTTTGTTGTTTTAAAGTCTATTATATCAGAGACGAGAATTGCAATTCCTGCTTTTTTTTGCTCTCCATTTTCTTGGTAAATCTTTCTCCATCCCATTATTTTGAGCCTTTTTGTGTCCTTGCTTGTGAGATGGGTTTCCTGGATACAGCACACTGATGGGTTTTGGTTTTTTATCCAATTTGCCAGTCTCTGTCTTTTGATTGGTGCATTTAGCCCATTTACATTTAGGGTTAATATTGTTATGTCTGAATTTGATACTGCCATTTTGATGCAAGCTGGCTGTTTTGCCCATTAGTTGATGCAGATTCTTCATTTTGTTGATGCTCTTTAGCATTTGGTATGTTTTTGGAGTGGCTGGTACTGGTTGTTCCTTTCTATGTGTAGTTCCTCTTTCAGCTCTTGTAACGCAGGCCTGGTGGTGACAAAATCTCTGAGTACTTTCTTGTTTGCAAAGGATTTTATTTTTGTTTCACTTATGAAGCTTAGTTTGGCTGGATATGAAATTCTAGGTTGAAAGTTCTTTTCTTTAAGGATGTTGAATATTGGCCCCCACTCTCTTCTGGCTTGTAGGATTTCTGCTGAGAGATCTGCTGTGAGTCTGATGGGCTTCCCTTTGTGGGTGACCTGACCTTTCTCTCTGGCTGCCCTTAGCATTTTCTCCTTCATTTCAACCCTGGTGAATCTGACGATTATGTGCTTTGGGGTTGCTCTTCTTGCAGAATATCTTTGTAGTGTTCTCTGTATTTCCTGGACTTGAATATTGGCCTGCCTTGCTAGGCTGGGGAAACTTTCCTGGATAATATCCTGAAGAGTATTTTTTTTATTTCAAAATTAAATTTTATTTGTAATTACATCTTTCTAAAACATGGATACCTACACCATTTTAGAGGTACATTTTTAATATGTTGAGAGAAGAGATATTATATAAGAACAGGAGTTACAGTCCTGAAGAGTATTTTCCAGCTTGGATTCATTCTCTTCATCACATTCAGGTACACCTATCAAACGTAGATTAGGTCTCTTCACATAGTCCCACATTTCTTGGAGACTTTTTTCATTCCTTTTTGCGCTTTTTTCTCTTATCTTGCCTTCTCGTTTTATTTCATTAAGTTGATCTTTGACCTCTGATATTCTTTCTTCTGCTTGGTCAATTCGACTGTTGAAACTTGTGTATGCTTCACGAAGTTCTCATGTTGTGTTTTTCAGCTCCATCAATTCACTCATATTCCTCTCTAAGTTGTCCATTCTTGTTATCATTTCCTCAAATCTTTTTTCAAGGTTCTTAGTTTCTTTGCATTGATTTAGAACATGTTCTTTTAGCTCACAGAAGTTTCTCATTACCCACCTTCTGAAGTCTGATTCTGTCATTTCATCACACTCATTCTCCATCCAGCTTTGTTCCCTTGCTGGTGAGGAGTTGTGGTCCCTTGTAGGAGGGGAGGTGTTCTGGTTTTGGGTATTTTCCTCCTTTTTGCGCTGGTTTCTTCCCATCTTTGTGGATTTATCCACCTGTCGTCTGAATAGTTGCTGATTTTCCGATTGGGTCTCTGAGTGAATGTCTGGGTTGTTGATGATGAAGTATTTGTTTCTTAGTTTTCCTTCTAACAGTCTGGCCTCTCTGCTGTAGGACTGCTGAGGTCTACTCCAGGCCCTGCTTGCCTGGGGAACACCTGTAGCAGCTGCGGAACAGTGAGGGTTGCTACCAGTTTCTTCTTCTGCTATCTTTTTCACAGAATGATGCCTGCCAAATGTCAGTCTGATCAGTCCTTTGTGTGGTGACTCTTTGAATATACAGGGGTCAGGGAGCTGCTTGAGGAGACAGTCTGTACTTTATAGGAGCTCAAGTGCTGAGCTGTGAACTCTGTTGTTCATTCAGAGCTGTTAGGCAGGTACATTTAAGTCTGCTGCAGCAGAACTCATAAAACCCCTTTGTTTCCTCAGGTGCTCTGTTCCGGGGAATTAGGGCTTTATTTATGAGTATTTGTTGCACTGTCCTGCCCAGCAAGGAGGCAGTCTAGTCACTGCCTGCCTGCAGAAGCTATACTGAGCTGCTCTGGGGTCCGCCCTGCTGCCGTGGGCTCCGCCCTGCTGCCGTGTGTAATTCCCTGCAGTCCTGTTTATATGGGTGTGGTTAGAACTGCCGTGGCGATGGTGGCCCGCCTCTATAATGGCGGACTCTCTGTGTTTTGGTGGGTCACCTCGGCAACAGCAGGCTGTGTCAGCAATGGCAGAGTACCTCCGTAGGGGTGGAGTGCCTCGGTACTGGCAGACACCCCTCCCCCACCGAGCTGCACCATCCTGGGTTCAGCTGTGCTTGCCATGAAACTCTCAACCCTGAGAGTTTCCAGTTGCAGTTTTTTTTGTTTGTTTTTGTGAGGGTGGGACCCACCAAGCCTGATCACCTGGCTCCCTGCCTCAGAGCCCTTTTTTTTTTTAAGTTGAATGGTTGACTCTCTCCCAGGTGTTCCAGTCACCTGGTGAAAGGGCGCTGGGGTCTGTGTGATGTCCTGTGCAGCGACCCACTGCACTGGCTGAAACAACGTCGCTGCCCTGGAATCTCCTGGCCTGGCTTTATGTTTAAGTCCCATTTAATCAGATGAATGTGCGAATCTGCTTTCCCAGAACTTCAATTGCCAGTTTAATAGAGCAACCAGACCAGTGTATTTTGTATGGAGTGCCGCTGTGCTCCAGTGCTGGCCGAAACAGACACGCCGGCCGAAACAGCTGTGCTGGCGACCCGTCGGGGGGCCTTGTCAGACATTTTCTTTTCTGTTTTTCCTGTCTCTGCTTTTTTTCTCAGCCTTTCCAAGTGTTGGCAGATAGAACTATTGGCCACTTTGAAATCACAACCTTGGGACTCCTCACGAAGAGACAAGGCAAAATTCTCTCTCCCTTTTCAAGTAATATTCTGAGAAGGACCATCCCTGGCTGATGGCAGGGATGGAGGCAGGTGCAGAACTCTGGTGGGTGAGTGGAAGAGGAGCCTTTCCCGGAGTAGGTTGGTCAGCTGACTGGCAGGCAGAGTGGGGGGCTGGCTCTGATGCATGCTGCCTACCCCATAGTCTTCCCCGTAAGCCCTGGTTGGCATGGGAGGAATACTGCACTGCATGACAAGGGCACGGGCCTTTCTCCAAGTATTTATTTCTGTGGCCCCTGGGGCAAGTTTGTGTGTTTCACCCATTTGGTCTGGTTTTCAGCTATAACCCTTTGTTCCGCATTTCTGCCCCAAGTACCTCCCTGGACCATGTCATGATTGGGCAACTTCACTTCCAATATGCATACTTGATTCCTGCAAACTCAGCCAGTTTCACCCTGCAGTGTTTCACTAATTTTATTAAAGGTTTAAGAGTGAAGGAAGGCCCTTGTGATTCTGAAAAGGAAAACATAAAGCTCATTAGAATTTCCTAGTAAACCTGGAATGTGTTGTGGTCCTTCTCGGGGAGGGGGCTAAGATCAAGCTGTTCATCCCTAAGCCTTGCTTTTCCATCAGGCTGGAAGGACATCGTTCACTGCTCTTGAAGATCAGCTTCTTCACTTCTCCTCTCCCCTTCATGAGTACCTTCAGCCTCCAGAGAGAAAGGCCAGGTTTTCCTTGATACCATTCTAAGATCAACTTCATTTCTCCACCTCTTCATGAAGGAGAGGAGGAGCACCCATTTTCTTCAGTGTTAGACTGGCTTCACATGACAGGAGGAAGATATTCGCAATGTGATCCACTTCTCAAAGTCTGAGCTATGCAATAGTAAATGCAGAAGCCCCTGTATCTGAGTTACTCCAATATTTGGATAGTTAATTAAAAGCATGGGTTAAATGGGGAATCATAAGGAAATGCTGCATGCATGCATGCATGAATTTATTTTAAATTCAGACGTAAGTATGTGGTTTCATCTGCCAATCTTTAGTTGAAGAACCAAGGTTTATTTTCAGAATATAGTGTTTAATTCTGTTTTCTATAGGAATAAACCATTGCTATATTTTGTCATCTACTGTGATCAACTTTGCTTTCTTTAAAGTAGTGTAAACCGAAAGTGTCTGAGATGGTCTCAATCAATTTAGAAAATTTATTTTGCCAAGGGTAAGGATGTGCCTATGACACAGCCTCAGGAGGTCCTGAAGATACGTGCCCAAGGTGATTGGGGTACAGCTTGATTTTTTCAATTTAGGGAGACATGAGAAATCAACCAAGACATTAAGGTGTATGTTGGTTTAGTCCAGAAAGGCAGGACTACTCAAAGCAGGGGCTTCTACATTATAGGTGGATTTAAACATTTTCTGATTAGCAATTCATTGAAAGAGTTACTCTCAATAGAAAAGAATGCCTAAGTTATGATAAGGAGTTGTAGAGATCAAGGTTTTATCATGCAGATGAAGCCTCTAGGTAGCAGGCTTCAGAGAGAATAGATTGCAAATATTTATTATCAGACTTAAAGAGTCTGTTCTGTCAGTAATTCTAAAAGGAAGGGGGTTATAAATGAGGTATGTCTGACTCTCCATTCCCATCATGGCCTTACCTAGTTTTTCACTTAAGCTTTGGAGTGTCTTTGGCCAAGAAGAGGGGTCCATTCAGATGGCTGGGGGGCCTTAGAATTTTATTTGTTGTTTACAGTAGAATGAGAACTTAAGGACACTTGCAAAGGAATCTTGAGTTCAGAATCCCTTTAAAAATATATTTTTGATTAGTTGTAAAGGTGAGATTAACCTGATTCTTCAGGTCATAGTGGACTCGTCCTGGGCCCCTGCAAGTGCCTTTCTTTGTTGTGCTCTATTCTGAGGTGATATTACATTGCGTCATGTTGTATTATAGCGCATTGCGGAATTTCTACTCTTCCTCTCCTGTCTCGACTCCTGCTGCCCTCCCCTAGATTCCCATCCTTGTTGATAACCTTTAAACAGATGTGTACCCTTGTAAAGTAGATGGTGATTTTTCTGTTTTCAATTCACCTAAATGATGTTAATTTATGAATCTCGTTCTTATTCTTACTCTTTTTTTCTCTTCACTTTTTTTTGATGGACTATTCATACTGCTAAATATATACGTAGTTTGGGTTTTTTTTTTTTGACAAGAGTATCATAATCCACAGTCTCTATTTTTCCACATTTCTTACTCATTTCCCATAAAGATAGCACACTTATTTCTTGCTGCATAACAAACCACCTCAAAGGATTGTCCCTGAAGATAGCACTTTACTCGTGCATGATTCTGTGGGACTACGGTATGAGAAGTAAGCAGTTCTTCCAGCCTGGCCCAGGGTCTTTCATTATGCCTGTGGCCATCTGGCTGCTTGGCAGGGGTTGGATCATCTCACGTAGCTCCCTAATAACGTCTGGAGGCAAGAGCTGGCTATCTTCTGGACTCTGTGTCACCAGTGTCTAGCAAGTAGCCTTGGCTCCTTTACAAACCCCAGTGTACAAGAACTTTTCAAGCCTCTGCTACATCTTGTTTGCTAATATTTTATTGGAAAAAGCAATTCAAGTGGTCAACCTGAGAGTGCTTAAAGATGGGGACTGCAGAAGGTGCGTATACAGGGAAGTGTGATTCATCTGGAACTGTTGCTGTAATAGCCTACACAGGCACTGGGGTGCCTTGACGTCCTGCTACCCAAACAGATGGATAGACTCATACATGAGGCATATAAATCTGCTTGAATTTGTCTGTGTGTGTGTATGTGTGTGTTTTCTTTCTGGGAATTATAGCTAGGAGTGAGACTACTGGATCCTGGAGCATACACACACACACACACACACACACACACACACACACACACACACACACACACACTCTTTCTTTAACGGAATTGTAGCACTTTGCGTTTCAGAACTGTGATAACAGTTTCCGTTTCACCAGTTGTGCACAAGAGTTTCTACCTCCCTACTTTGTCACCTATATAGGATATGATATTATCTGTCTTACTAAAATTTTACCATTTTGATGGTTGTAAAATGAAACACTATTTATTCCATATTTCTTTGATTACTTGTATGAGATAAAGTAACAGTTCATATATTTCGTAGCCATTTGGGCTCCTCTTTCTATGAATTGTATGTTTCTATCCTTTGCCCATTTTCCTATTGAGTTTATTTTTGCTTGTTGATTTGAAGGTGCTCTTTGTGTATCATACGTATTATATTTTGCAGACTCTCATCTGCCAGCTTTTCCCACATGGTTTGTGTTTTTGTACTTTTAAAGAAGCTTTCCCCCCTCCACCTAGATCATAAAGTGCTTCCTGTGTGTTTACTTCTATTAGCCTTTTAGTTTTACACTTTACATATAGGTCTTTAATTTGTATGTGGTGTAAAATAGAAATCCACCTATTTTTTTTCCTTGCAGAGTATGTGAGGTTCCCTATCATTAATCACTAAAAAATCTGTTTGTTATCTATTTTCCTTGTAAAATTACAGGCAAATCTGTGAGCTCTCTTTTTTATTTCATGGGAATATGTCTCTGACCCTGTGCTAGTACGATACTACTTTTGTTACACTAATTTGTAGTATGTTTTAATATCACATAGAGAGAGTCCTCTCTACTTCCTCTTCTTTTAAAAAGTTTGCTTAGCTATTTAGAGATCTTTATTATTCTTTAGGTGTTTTAATATGAGTTTGAGAAATTCCTCAAAAATCTTCTGGAATGTTGGTTGGGATTATATTGATAATTTATTCATTTTAAAATATTTCCTAATTTCCCTCATGGTTTCTTAGACTAATGGGGTATTTATAAGCATGTTGCTTAGTTTTCCAATATATGAGGATTTTCCCAGATTTTCTTTCTATTGCTACAGACAAATTTGTATCCAGTGTTAATACCTTTGTAGAGTTAGAGGACACACTTTGTGTAATTTCAAACTATTTAAATTTTTGGAAACTTGTTTTTTGAACCAGCATATGGTTTATGCTAGAAAGTGTTCCATATGTGCTTGCAAAGACTGTGTGTTTTATAGTTGTTGTGTGGCATGTTCTATGAGTGTCAATGGGATGAAACTGGTTGATAGTGCTTTTCACATCTTCTATATTCTTGATGATTTCTGTCTTAATATTCTAGTAATGATTGGGAGCAGGATGCTGAAATCTCCAACAATTATTGTTCTAATCACTAACTAGAATCATCACTATATTTCTTTCAGTTCTGTCAGTTGTGTTTTGTGTACTTCAAAGCTTTGTTATAAGGTATGCATATGTTGTTGTATCTTCCTGAGATATTGACCTTTTATCATGATAAAATATTCCTTTTTATCTTTGAAACGATTTGTTGCTTTAAACTCAGTTTAACCCAATAGTAACATAGTCATTCTAGCTTTCTTATAGCTGCAGTTTGCATTGTACCTCTCCTTTTCCACTTATTTTCAGTCATTTACATGTTTGAACTTCAGGTGTATCCTTTGTAGACAAAATATAGTTGGATCTCAGTTTTGTCCAGTTTGACAGTGTTTGCCTGTTAATTAGGGTTTTTGAACTTTCACATTTGATGTACTTGTTGATCGTGAGATTTCCATTTGCCATTTTGCTGTTATTTTCTTTATGCCTTCTGTCTTTTCTGTTTCTCCCGTCTTCCCTTAGTGTTTTGTTTTGTGCTAGATGTTTTTAATGTACAATTTTAATTCCTTTGTGGATTTTAAAATAATTTTTGTTTTTAATACTTCTGTGGTTTTTAAAATAGTTGCTCTGTGAATTAAACTATGCATTTTACTTTATTGCAATCTACTTCTTAGTTCTGGCAAAATTAGAAACTTACTCCAATGTAGCTCCATCACCTCCCCCTTCCCCGAGCTATTGTTGTCATGTTGTTACATATAAATGTGCTATGAACCTAACAATATAATATTACAGTGATCGCTTTAAGCAGTCTCATGTCATTAAAGAAGTTAAAAGGAGAAATGAGAAGAAATATATTTGAAGTTTTTTATATTAACCTACATATCTACCATTTCCAGTGTTCTCCATTTCCTGCATTTCCTATGGATTGCAGTGACGATCTGGTGTGATTTCCTTTCAGCTTGAAGCTTTATAGTTGTTTTTTGGGCCATTTTACCCAGTTGTTTTCAGCCATTTTTAGTTGGCTGTGGCCAGAACCAACCTCCCTCCCTCTTTCTCTCTCTCTTTTCTTTTCTCTTTTCTCTTTCTTTCTTTTTTCTTCTTTCTTTCCTTTCTGGTCTTTGTATTTCGACTCTGAATTGGATAGTTATTTGTTTACAATATCTTCAGGTTTTTGATAAATTATTATTTAAAGCTATATATTTCCTTATAAATAATTGATCTTTCTGTGCATCACAAAAATTGTTATGCAATATTTTCAGTGTATTCAGTTTAAATAATTTCTTAAGTTTTCTTTTCATTTCTTCTTTAAGAAAGTATTGCTTAGTAGTATGCAATTTGTTCCTAGATACATTATTTATTTACTTTTCTGTTTGTTATTTGTTTCTAATTTTAAAGCAATACAATTAGAGAACAGAACTTTATAATGTTAATTTTTTGGAATTTATTTGAAGAATATTTTGGGGATTAATTGTAATTTGCACGTGTGTGTGTGTTTGAAAATTTAAAATGCAACCAAAAGATTATGTGCAATGTGCAGACTTATTAGATGTATATTACTGGAAGTTTACTGTTTTATTTAAAATTTAAACATGTCTGCTTATATTTCATCCAGTTGTATTTATCATTTTGAGAGGGGTACGTTTACAAAGTTACAATGCCAATTTGTTTAATTGTCTATTGCTTCTTGTTCTATTGATGGTCATTGTTTCATAAATTTTAAAATCTATATTGTTAGGTATAGATCTGTTTTATAGTCATTGTGTCTTTTTTATATACTGCTCCTTTTAGCAGAAGAGAATAGTCCTCTTAATAATGTTTTGTTTTCTTTGCATTCTATTTCTTCTAATATTGTTTGTTACCTCAATTTTATTTTAGTTAAAATAAAATTTGGTGTATCATTTTATTCATATATTTTAAACTTTAATTTAAACATTTTTTATACACTGTTAGTAGATCTAGTTCTTCTGTTTTCTTAAGGTCTAATCTGAGAATATCTATCTTTTGATTGGCTAATTTAATTCTGTTTTATTTCTTATGACTACTGTAATAGGAATTATTTATGTCTTCTTTTCTATTTTATATGTATCAAATTAATTTTTTCTGCCTTTCATTGGATAGATTAAATTTATCTTTCTATTGTCATAAAAACCATGAACTACTTTCATTCTTTATGTTGTTACTCCTAACTTATTATCTTTTTTTGAGATAGTGTCTCACCCTGTCACCAGGCTGGAGTGCAGTGGCAGATCTCGGCTCACTGCAACCTCTGCCTCCCAGGTTCAAGTGATACTTGTGCTTCAGCCTCTAGAGTAGCTCAGATTATAGATATGTGCCACCATGCCCAACTAATTTTTGTATTTTTAGTAGAGATGGTGTTTCATGTTTTCCAGGCTGGTCTCAAACTCCTGGCCTCAAGTGATTTGCCTACCGTGGCCTCCCAAAACCCTGGGATTATAGGCGTGAGCCGCTGCACCCGGTCTATACTTATTATCTTTATTAATTTGAGTATTATACCTCTAAATAGGACAAGTAATTTAATATGACTGACTTTTCTGTGGTCCCTTCACTTCCACCTCCAAGATGATGTCTCATTTAAAAAAAGTCTTTTAGGTGGAGCGCTGTGGCTCAAGCCTGTAATCCCAGCACTTTGGGAGACTGAGGCAGGCAGATCATGAGGTCAGGAGTTCAAGACCAGACTGGCCAATATGGTGAAACCCCACCTCTACTAAAAATATAAAAATTAGCCAGGCGTGGTGCATGCCTGTAGTCCCAGCTATTTGGGAGTCTGAGGCAGAAGAATCAGTTGAATCCAGGAGGCAGAGGTAGCAGTGAGCCAAGATCATGCCACTGCACTCCAGCCTGGGCAACAGAGTGAGACTGTCTCAAAAGACAAAAAAACAAAAACAAAAGAAAAAAACCTTTTAGCTAAAGTATGATAAATATACATAAAGTGTACACATCATAAGTGTATAGATAAATGAACATTCACAAACTGAATTCACACATGGGTGCAGCAGGCACATCTACCAGCAGAACAGGACGAGCATTCCAGAATCCTGTGTCCTTAATGCACCTTCCTAGTTATTACCTTGCCTCCACTCCCCAAAACGATGCCTAACACCTTGGATTGCCTTTGCTTTAGTTCTTCATACAAATGTAATCATGTTGTGTTATCCACATTGTTGCACTTAGTTGTAGATGATTAATTCCCATTTTTGTTTAATGTTCCATTGCATGCCTATACAGTTTATTGATGGATTCTGTTGTTTAAAGGCATTTTGGGTTGTTTCCAGCTTTTGGTATTACAAATAGCACTGGGATGAACATGGTGGTGCATTTCTATTGGTGTTTGAGTCTATATAAGGCTTTATTTTGGATGTACGCCTTGGGAATGGAATTGCTGGGGCATAGGGTTTGCTCACATTTAGCTTTAGTAGATGCTGCCAAGCAATTCTCTGAAATGGTGTTCTGATTCACATTCCCACCAGCACTTTACGAGAATTTTAATTGTTTCACATTCTTGTCTACACTTGATTCTTTTCTTTGTTTTCATTTTAGTTATTCTGGTGGTGTGAATTGCTATTTCATATTCCTCCAGCTTCTAAATTCTGGGTTGTTATAGATATTCATCCTCTCTCCCTTCCTCCTTTACTTTTTTTTTGTAAGTCTTTTTAGGTTCTTCTTTTCTTAAACAACAGTAAGCCCTACTAATTTATTTATTTACATTCCCATATATTTTATTGTATCCTCCTATGTACATCTATTAAAAATGTTTTCTTTTAGGATTCTTATATGATAATCCTTCTGAATCTGTATGTATTTAAGAATATATTCTATTGGGATTCTTATATGATAATCCTTCTGAATCTGTATGTATTTAAGAATATATTTTTTGTTTACTCACCTTTAAATGATAATTCGGTTGTGCCAAAATCACAGGCTCAACATTCATTTTCTTTAATTCTTCTTGAAAGTATAATTTTTGAAAACTTAAAAACATGACTCACATGCAAATAAGAAATGAACACATACCAAAATATTTTATACAACTTATTAATTAATGAGGAAACCATCAAGATTCAAAAGAGTATTTGAAGAACACACACAACATAGATGAGAGTTAAGCATGCTGAAATCAATTTGCTAATAGATGCACCCCTGTAGGGGACTGTAATGTCATGTGTGAAGTTATCTTTTCTACCCATAGGAAGTTAATTTTATCTCTTCCAGATGAATTTTTTGAATAACTGTAAACAATGACATTTGCATTTCTCACAGTTTCTACAAGCAAAGTTCTATTCCTGCAGAATTATATAGGAAATTTTTCAATAGATAATCAAAGATGCACGTTTCTATAGGGTGATCCCAGAAGCCCTGTGAATGACATCCTGCACTTTATTGAAAGGATGCCCATTAACTCTTCTGCCTATGTCCAAGCATTGAAGATTCTTTTTATGCTTTGAGAATACTACCTCATGGTTTATTCAAGGATGCTCTTGAGAAGCTTGATGCTAGCCAATTTTTTTTAAGCTTTAGAGTAATGTATTATTTTTGACTAGCCATTCTAGAATTTTCATTTCAAACTTATTATCCTTGAGTTTTATCATTATATATTAATATCTAGGTATGAATTCTCTTTCTTGTCTCGGCTGTCATTCTGGAAGTCTTTTACCTTTCTTTAACTCAGAACAGTCTCAGAAATTATTTTTTCCAATATTTTCTCTCAATTGATTTTTTCTCTTTCTCTATTATTTCTATTAGTTCACAAACACTTTTACTTCTTAGCTCACATGACTTATATGTATTCTTTTATATTTTCTGTATCTTTATTCACAATAACTATTTGTAAGTTTCTTTACCTAATTGTTCAGCTCCTGAGATTTTATTAACCCTTTTTCATTATATTTATTCCATCTACTGAGTTTATTATTTCAAACCCAGTGATTTTTTTTTTGTTAACTGCCTGCTCTTCATTTATGTTATTCATATCACTTCCTATCCCTTTGTCAAGCTTATTTTAAAGCTCAATCTGGCAGTTCTATCATTTCTAGTCCCTGCAGTGGTGGCAGTTTCTTTCCATCCCTGAGGGTTTGTTCTTCCTTGAATGTAGTAGCCTAGTGTTCCCTGTGAGGAGGGAGGGGAGAAAAGGGGCTGTAGAGGCTGGTCCATCCACCTGCATTTGTTGCCTGTCACCTTCCTGGGCTCAGCTGAGTCACTAGCAATACCTGTAGTGTCTGTGGCATGGGGTGGTCTGCTAGTTTTCCGGGGCTGTTGCAGCAAAATAGTCACACCACTTAAATGACGTTTCAGTCAATAGACTGCATATACAACAGTGGTCCCATAAGACTATGAATCATCATGGAGCTGAAAATTTCCTATCATCTAGTGATGCAGTAATTGTAATGTAGTACAACACATTACCCATGTCCATCCATGACAGAAAAAAGAAACACACCAAGCAAACCACCCTGGATATATTTGAGGAAAGGACAACACCTCAAGAAGAGCCTCAGGCAGGTCCTTCAGGAGGTGTCCAGAAGAGGCATTGTTATCACAGATGATGGTTCCATGCATGTTATGGCCCCTGAAGACCTTCCTGTGGGACAGGATATGAAAGTGGAGGACAGTGATATTGATCATCTTGATATGGGTAAACCTAGGCTAATGTGTGTGTGTATATGTCTTAGTTTTTAACAAAATAAATTTGAAAAGTAAAAAATAATGAGCAATTTAAACATTAGAAATAAACTTATAGAGTAAGGGTATAAAGAAAGATTTTTTTGTATGGCTGAACAGTATGTTTTTGTTTTAAGCTGAATGTTATTACAAAAGAGTCAAATAGTTTAAAATATTAAAACATTTATAAAGTAAAAATGTTACAGTAAGTTAAGGTTAATTTATTTTTGAAGACAGAAAATTTTAAAAATAAATTGAGTGTAGTCTAAGTGTACCATGTTTATAAAGTCGACAGTAGCATGTAGTAAGGTCCTAGGCTTTCACATTCACTCACCACTCACTGACTCACCCAGCGCAACTTCCAGTCCTGCAAGCTCAGTAAGTGTCCCATACACTTTTCATCTTTTATACCATATTTTTACTGTAACTTTTTAATGTTTAGTTATGTTTAGATGTATAAATATGTGCCATTCTGTCACAATTGCCTATAGTACTCAGTACAGTAACATGCTGTGCAGCTTTGTAGCCTAGAAGCAATAGGCTAAACCATATAGCCTTGGTGTGTAGCAGGCTTTGTCATCTAGGTTTGTGTAACTGCATTGTGTGATGTTTGCACAGGTAAATTGCCTAAAGATGCATTTCTGAAGGGAGGCATGACTGTACCACAAGCTGTACCACAAAAATGCTTTAAACAATAGGAATGTATTCTCTCTCTCACACTTTGGAGCCTAGAAGTCTAAAATCAAGGTGTTCAGCAGTTCCATGCTCTCTCTGAAGCCTAGGGAATGTCTTAGTCCATTTGTCTTGCTACAAAATGACACATGAAACTGGATTATTTATAAAGAAAAGAGGCTTATTTGGTGCATGGTTCTGCAGGCAGTACAAGAAGCATGGCACCCACATCTGCATCTGAAGTGGGGGCCTCAGCTGCTTCCACCGAAGGCAGAAGGTGAAAGGGAGCTTGTGTGTGTAGACATCACATGGGGAGAAGGGAAGCAAGAAGGAGAGATGTGGAAGGCTCTTTTTAACAACCAATTCTTTTTTTTTTTTTTTTGAGGCAGAGTTTCGCTGTTGTTACCCAGACTGGAGTGCACTGGCATGATCTCGGCTCACCGCAACCTCCGCCTCCTGGGTTCAAGCAATTCTCCTGTCTCAGCCTCCCGAGTAGCTGGCACTACAGGCACGCATCACCATGCCCAGCTAATTTTTGTATTTTTAGTAGAGACGGGGTTTCACCTTGTTGACCAGGATGGTCTCGATCTCTTGACCTTGTGATCCACCCGTCTCGGCCTCCCAAAGTGCTGGGATTATAGGCATGAGCCACTGCGCCTGGCCAACATCCAATTCTTAAGGGAACTAATAGAATACAGACTCACTCCCCTGCTCATCCAAAGAGGTCATTAATTTTTCATGAAAGATTCTTTCTCAGGACTCAAACCCCTCCCACTAGGATCCACCTGCAACATTGGAATAAAATTTCAACATGAGGTCTGGGGGGATAAACATCCAAACTATAGCAAGGAGGATCCTTCCTTGCCCCTTTCAGCTTCTGATGGCTCCCAGCACTCCTTGGCCTTCCCTGGCTTGTCAGTGGATCAGTCTGCCTCTGTTATCCTCTGGCATTCTCCATTTCTGAGTCCACACTTACCCCTTGTTAAAGGTCACCAGTTACTGAATTAGGGCCTGTGTGACTAATCAAAGATAATCATTCTGTATTCATTTCCTAGAACTGCTGAAATAAAGTGCACAAGCTAGGTGACTTACGACAGAAACTTATTCTCAGAGTTCTGGTCCAAAATCTGGCAGGGTTGTTTCCTGCTGAGGGCTTTGGGGAAGAATCTCTTCCAGGCCTTGCTCCCAGCTTTTGGAAGTTTTCTGGCAATTTTTGGTGTTTCTAGCTTTGTGCAAGCATCACCCTGACCTTTGACATTATCTTCTCATGGCGTTCTTCCTGTGTGCATGTCTGTCTCTGTTTCCAAATTTCCCCGTTGTATAAGGACACAGTCCTATTGAACTCAGGACTACTCAAATCCAGTGTGATTACTACTCATCTAAATCCATCACCTCTGCACAGACCCTATTTCCAAATAAGGTGGCATTTTGAGGTTCTGGGGCTTAGGACTCCGACATATTTTATGGGGGAAAACAATTCAACCCCCAAGAGGAAGCACTGCTGTTTTTTAACCTTGTGGTGGTCTGCGGGGGTCAGTCAGTGGCCTGCCCAGGGGAACATGACAGGGAGCAACGAACTCAGAGGGGAAGCCTTTCCCCCAGCTCCTTTCCAACGCCAGCCTTTGCTCCAGGTCTTCACTCTGCTCCCACACCACACACACTTCCTCCCCCACCCAGCAGGTTAAATAAAAATAACTTAAATGAATAAAACAATTATCTAAGTAAAAGTCATTTGTTTAAGGAAAGCTATTTATAGTGGAATAATGACTAATCCTTTCTGGTTTACCAAGAAAATTAATGAGAATATACACCTTTAAGTTAACCAAAAAAAAGAGAGAGAGATGTAACATTGAATATTATTACCAGGGGCAAAAATGTTAAGTATGACACCCTGTTAGAATGTTAAGTTTCTTAAACGGTCACAGAACACATCAACAAGGCCTGACTGTGAATGTCCTGTAAGATTTCTTTGCTCGAAATCACATTTGCAAGGGCAGTTTCATAATGTGTAATATCTGCATTTGTTTAGTTGAAGGAACAGAAGCAGCATTTTCAACTTATTTTTCTGAGATTTCTTTCATGAGCAGTTAGCACCTGCATTTTTTTGGCCAGACACTAGAATAATTATAGTTAAACCTCTGGGTGGGTTGCAGGGGTGGAGTGTGTACAGTTGAGAAAACAAAAACTTACAATATGGAAGGAAAAAAGCAAAGTGGGATGAACAGTTGGAAGGAAGGGCATGTGGTCTTTTGCATCTTCATAATTTTCATTTTATTCGCTTGGTCCTGTGTCTTTCTTGTCACTTGCGTGGGCTCTCTAGCATTGGACTGGAGGAAGGAACCAGCATTTCATGCTAATTTACCATCTTGCTGGGGACTCAAATTCATCCATGTAGAGTTTTAGATACATTTTCCTCAACATTTTATTATGAAAATGTTGAAACTTACAGAAATGTGAAAGAATTTTACAATGAACCTGAATATATGCAGGACCAAAATTCTGTAATTAATTATTTGCTAGATCTCTACAGATTTTGTTAGTCTTCCCCTTAAGCTTCTTTTTTTTTTTTTCTTGAGATGGAGTCTTGCTCTGTAGCCCAGGCTGGAGTGCAATGGTGCGATCTTGGCTCACTGCAACCTCTACCTCCTGGGTTCAAGTGATTCTCCTGCTTCCACCTTTTGAGCAACTGGGATTAGAGAGGTCCACCACCCTGCCTGGATAATTTTTGTATATTTTAGTAGAAATGGGGTTTTTCCATGTTGGTTAGGCTGGTCTCAAATTCCTGACCTCAGGTGATCCACCCACTTCAGCCTCCCAAAGCGCTGGGGTTACAGGTATGAGCCACCATGCCTGGCACCACTCCTTCAGCTTTTACAAGTGTTTTGAGAATATCTGAATTGACCTTTGATATGGTTTAGATCTCTATCCCTGCCCAAGCTTATGTCAAATTGTTAATCCCCAGTGTTGATGTGGGCTTGGTGGGAGGTGGTTGGATCATGGGGCAGTTTCTCATGAGCGGATTAGCACCTTCCCCTTGGTAATGCTCTCATTTTAGTGAGTGAGTACTCTAAAGATCTGGTTGTTTAAAAGTGTGTAGCACCTCCCTGCTCTTTCTCTCTTGCTCATGCTCTGACTGTGTAAGATGTACCTGCTTCCCTTTCGCTTCCACCATGATTGTAAGTTTCCTGAGGTTTCCCCCAAAGCAAAAGCTGCTATGCTTCCTATACAGCCTATAGAGTCCTCATTCCTAGCATGGCATGCAAAGTGTTCAATGATCTGCCTCTAAAGTTCACATCCAGCCTGACCTTGGACGACTTCCTCCCACCTCTACCTCCTGTACAGGCTGAGGCAGCCTTTGTGAGCTGGTTCCCCAGTGTTGCCATCCTTCCAGCATTCTCTTTGCCATTATCATCCTGATACAATTCTCCAAGGGCCACAGCAAATGCCACTGTCCTCTGGCTGAAGGTAATGCCTCTTTTGTCCATGCTCCAGGGTACATTTTCCCTCCTGTGCCTCACCTTTCTAACCTACCTGTGTAATGGACATTTGTGTGGTGAATACTCCTATTTTAAAGTTGGCTCCTCTGGGTAGAGACTGTGACCTCCGCATCTTTATTTTCTCCTGTGCACTTCCCTCAATGCCTTCCACATAGCCATTGCTGAGTTGTTAATTTGAATCACACACCACTGATTAAGGATGTTATCTCAAAGTGTTCTTAACTCCCAAGTTGTTATGTGTCTGTAGGATAAGAGCTTCCACATTTAGGTGTAGAAAACATTATATTTATGAGACATTTGCAGAAATACTGCTAATCAGTAATTATGTTAGCTGGAAACCTGTCCAACTCCCTTCTTCGCATAGGGAAGCTAAGCCACAAAGCTCTTTTCAGAATGAATGTCTGCTGAGGTAACTACAGCTATAATCTCTAAGTTGATAATACTATATCTAAATGACACCTATGAGAGAAGAAGGCAGCAACAAGTCTCTTGTTATACCTTAGAAGCTTCTGGATTTGCATACCATTTGAGATCTTTCACATTTGATTTTAAATGAAGTGTAGCATGCACCCCTGTTGTGTAATGGAAAGTAGTCTCATAGACAAGCCATTTATTATCATCAGATGCCAAATTGATGCAGGCGATTTTTTACTTTGCATCCCTGAGATGAGCAGAAGAGCAAGAGAACTGTTTACAATTCTACTTCGCAAAGGAATGGTCAATTCCAGCATCTTCCCTGCACTGGAAGGCTTATCCAGGCTCCTGTGCTGAAGCCAGAGGCTTGAAAAGACGTTTAAACCCTTATGCTGCTTTCAGAGCCCCTGGGGTCCTACTGCCAGGATGTGCTATTATGATAATTGTGTAGAGAATCATTAGAGCCAAAAATTTAGAATCTTCTACAAAAGAGAACTCCAAGATTACTTATTTTTTTGTTGTTCTTGTTTTTGGAAATAGCTCATCATTATACACAGCACAAAATTTTCTGCATTGTCACTAAAATAATCATTCTTAGTAAGGAGAAATTACCTTCACTTTCTGTACTTTTGTGGTGACAGTTTATTACAAAACTCCATAAAGAGTGAAGAATGATTTCTCTAAGACTTATTATAAATATGACATCAGCAGTTAAAGTAGAAGAATCTTAAAAGGTTTGAGATGCTTCATTTGTATTCGCTGGGCCATTTGGTTATTCACCAAATTTGTCTTTCAACCAGCATTTATTGAATGCAGTTTTGTACTGGACTATAGAAAAAACAGAGTTGAGTAAAACAATTTCCTCCCAAGGAAATAATAATCCAGATGGAAAGATGTGACATGTTCCTGAAAAATGATAATAAAAGGCAGAGCCAGATAAATATCATAAGGGATGTTTGGACCAAGTGCTGTAAGACTTGCAGGAGCAAATGTTTTCCTCTAGCTAGAAAGGAAGGAACTCAGATTAAGCAGATACTTTGTGCTAAAAAACCACGTAATCTGGGTCTTAAAAGATGGGAGCTATGCCGAGGTTAGGGGAAGGAAGACAGGAAGTATAGTCCGGGCAACGGAGTGAGCCAAAGTTTGGTTGAGGTGGGGACATGGAACAGAAAGTGGGCAGGCAGGCAGGGCATGGTGGCTCACACCTGTAATCCCAGCACTTTGGGAGGCTGAGGTGAGTGGATTGCTTGAGCCCAAGAGTTTGAGATCAACCTAGGCAACACTGTGAGACCCCATCACTACAAAAAAGATTTTTAAAAACCGGCTGTGTGTGGTGGTGCATGTCTGTTGTCCCAGCTTCTCAAGAGGGAGGTTGAGGTTGCAGTGAGCTGTGATCACCGCACTCCAGCCTGGGTGATGGAGTGAGACAGACCCTGTCTCACACAAACAAACAAACAAACATCGTGGAAGTGGGGAGGCATTTCCAAAGATTAACAAGATGGAAAGGTTTAGGCCAAACTGAAGAGGGCCTTGGATATCAGTACATTATTTGGACATTACTTTGTAGGAAATGAGACGCCAACTCAGCTTTTTAAGCAAGAGAATGATGCAATCAAAATCACGTTTTAGGAAAATTAGTTTGAATGAACTCCGAGTTTGCTTAAAGCTCCTTCCTGAGGTAGCAGAAACTGAAAATGTGCTAAGAAGATACTAGAGAAATAAACAAAAAACTGAAAACAGATAAAGATGAAAGGAGAGCTCTCCAATGTGGAGAAGATGGTACAATTGAACGTAGTCCTTGCTCCCCAGATAGCCCATGTTGTTCCTTCCTGGTGCTTATCATTAGGCCACTCTGCCTGTTTACCTGTTTGTTTCATAAGTTTGTCCCCGCCTCCTCACTAGAATAGAATTGCAGGGCTCTGGTCACAATTGTTCATCCTCTGTGCCAGGGATGGTGTTTCACATATAAGAGACAATTGTTAATTATATTTTGAATGAATAAAGATTACTAGAATGCAGGGAGAGGTTAGAAATACTCAGCTCCTAGTTTGATTTGATTTTCTCCTGTAACAATGGATTTGGAGATTCATTTGGAGAAATATCAAATTTCTTTACAGAAGCTGTACTGATTTGAAAGGAATAACATATTTATTCCTCCTAACAGCCACAGAAGGCGATCTGAAAGGTCGTCATTCATTCACTTGACATTTATTGAGGACTTACTCTGGGCCAGATGTTATCCTGTGTGTTGTGTTTACAAAGATGCATTTGGGGCAATCCCTGTAACGAAAGGTCTCACAGTCTGATGAAGAAAATCAATGTATACAGAGAATTATAATACAATGTATCGGTATTAGCATTCTCCAGAGAAATAGAATCAATAGGATGTATACAGCTATATATATATGCACACACACACACACAAACAGACCAAGACAATTTCTTGTGACAAGAAATTGGTCAAGTGATTATGGAGGCTAAGAAGTCCTAAGATCTGCAGTTGGCAAGCTGGACACCCAGGAGAGCCAATGTTTCAGTTTGAGCCTGCTGTGTATATTTATGGTATACAGCATGATGTTTTGAAGCATATATACTATGAGGCAGTGAAGTCAAGCTAGTTAACATATGTATTAATTAGGTCTTAAAAATATCCTGTTGGTCTACTTTGGGTCCAGTGCCCATCCTGACACCTTGTTGGCTAGCCCAGCCCTTCACAAAGAATGCTGGAGGGTATTCTAGACAAGAGGATGGGCTAAGCAGGAGTACCAGGAGTGTTTGCTAAGAGTCCGACTTCTGGCCTGTCTAGGAGTGCAAGTTGCTTATATCTCTTAATGACTGAGTTTGTCAAAGTCTCATTATTGGACCCCTGGGAACACAGCAATTATGACTTTTCTCCCCACCATTTTCAGGGTCCTCAAGAAACCACAAGGGCTTACAGGATATCACATGCACCCTGCTAAATATTGCTGAGTTACAAAAGGAACAATTGCATAACCTCCACTCCTCCCAGATCTGCAGTCGAATCACTTTCAAAGCTGTTCTTGGTGTGGGTTTTCAGTTGGCATCTGAGAGGAGCGTTAGTCATCTTAATAACGTGAATTCATTATCAGTCTGGCCTGCTGGACAATATGGTTGTAGATGTGTTGTGTTGCCTCCGATGCCTCTGTTCTGTTCCATTGGTCTATATCTCTGTTTTGGTACCAGTACCATGCTGTTTTGATTACTGTAGCCTTGTAGTATAGTTTGAAGTCTGGTAGTGTGATGTCATCTTAATAACGTGAATTCATTATCAGTCTGGCCTGCTGGACAACATTGCAATCAAAACAGAGAAACGTTCCAGCCACATTGAGAACGTACGGACACAACTTAACTCAGAAACATTGCAGCTGCATTCAACAAACATAAAAGACACTTAGTAGTCATTTCTAAAATTTTTTGGCTGTTAAAGAGCTTTTGTCACAAAAGGGATGTCAGCAGTGTAATTTCAGATTGAAACAAGGGACAGAATTGCAGGAATTATGGACATTTTGTGATCGGAATACCTTTAGCAAAACGATAAAGTTGAAGTTATGTTTTGTTGAACAAATTGAATTCTTTCCTGTGTATCAATTTCTGCAGAATATAATTGTTATTAATAAGACATTAACAGGATGTAATTTCCTTTGACAATAACTTGTTCTCCTCATAAAAATGTGTGATCAGAACAATTAGAAACTGCATTCGATTCTATGGTCTAACAGGATGCAGCATTTTCCCCATTTCTAACACATTTGATGCTGTTGAAAACGTGCCCAATCCTTTATTTTTTTCTGATCTGTTTTAAGTGTTATTGAGGTAGAAGGCAGGACTCTACTTCAGGGACAGGGCTTGGACTCTGTACCAGATTGAGGACTAGCTGAAATGGTGAAGAGGTAAAAGCACCTCTCCAAAAGACAGGCCCACCAAGTGCCTTGTCAGTCACCATTGCCATGACAACACCCTGAAGATACTGTTTCCATGGCAACGCCACAAGGACTCAGAAGTTACCACCCTTTTTCTAGAATTTTTTTTATAATCTTCTGCTTAATTTGCATGTAATTGAAAGTAGGTAACAATGTGACTGTGACTGCAGGCCTGCCCTGGGCTGCTGCTTGGGACACCCTGCCTATGGGGTTGCCTGCTCTGAAAGGAGCAGCACCTCTGCTGCTGCTGTGCATGGCTGCCTGAGTAAAAGTTGCGGTTTACACCACCATCTGCCTTTGAATTATTTCCTAGGCAAAGCCAAGGTCTCTTCTGGGTCAGCCCCAATTTTGGGCTCACCTGTCCTACATCAATATGGGAGCCAAATACTGCCTGTTTGTTTTTTTTTTTTGAGATGGAGTTTCACTCTTGTTGCCCAGGCTGGACTACAGTGGTGCTATCTCAACTCACTGCAACCTCTGCCTCCTGGGTTCAAGCAATTCTCCTGCCTCAGCCTCCCAAGCATCTGGGATTGCAGGCGCGCAGCACCATGCCCGCTAATTTTTATTTTTTATTTTTAGTAGAGATGGGATTTCACCATGTTGGTCAGACTGGTCTCGAACTCCTGACCCCAGGTGATCCACCTGCCTCAGCCTCCCAAATTGCTGGGATTACAGGCATGAGCCACCATTTCCGGCCCCTTTGTTCTTTTTGAAGATTTCACAACAACATGCTTTTGGAACAATTGTGCAACTTTAGAATACTGTGTTCTCCTAATTGTTAACCAGATTGTAAAGCCTAATAGAAAAGAAGAAAGGCCATCATCCACTGTGCGCTGCCAGGCCCTGTGTCAGCACTTTCATATCCCATGATCATCTCCGTTTATCCTCACAGCAGCCCTGGTCACACGAGGCAACTGAAGGTCACCTAGTGACAGAAGTCTCGTGACACTCAAGGTATCTGATCCCCAAGTCCAGCTCTGTCTTTCAGTTTCCCCTAGAGCTACAATTGATCACACAGCAGCTGAAGTCTTTCTTAGGTGTCTATTCATTCTCAAGCCTGAAGCACAAATGCTATCTATGAGCCTGGAAGAAAGGGCATTCTGCTGTCTCCCCAGGCCCACACACTCCTCAGAGTGTTCACACCATAGCAAGCACCTAATCTAAGCTGCGGTCCTTCTCCAGGTAACAGAGCTGCCACTCAGTATCAGGTGTTGAGTAGAGCTCTTTGGTGGTACTTCAGACTCAGCATAGCAGTGGGGATTTCATGACACTGGGGGCGCAACCTGTACCCCACTAACTAAGGAAATACTTTTCTCTCACTGGGAGTCTCAGGTTTGCTGTCTCTGAGGGAGATGTGCCGACCTTAGGAGTTAACTCATAAAGGGTCTGGGGAAACTGTTCATCCATGAAAATATAGAACAGGAAGCTGCCCCCGGGATAGGAACCCATCCTTTCATCCCTCCCCCATCCACTTGCTCTGCCCCACCCCTGCAGGGTGCTGAGACTGACAGCTGCAGGCATCCACGTGATATCCTCAGTGTCCATGGGAAGGGTCCATGGAGTGGGATCTTGCTGAGGAAATGGATTGAGTTTCCTCAGTGGATAACTGAAGTTCTTGTGTTTAAACACTAGGTAACAGAGGTCTTCAAGAGCAGGTGAGCCATCTGGGCGGTGTGTGTGTGTGAGACCCTAAATAAGTGTCCATTTCTTATGAGCACCCAGTGTCACTTCTCATTGTACTTTGCCTTTGAAACTACCATTATCCTCAGGGACAAAGTCTGCCTCTGCCTGCACCGTTTGGGGCCTTCCCCTCACGAGGGCTGAGACGCAGGGTGGCTGGGGGCATCAGGACCTGCTCCTTCATGCCGAGGCCTCCTGGACTCGAGAGTGACATCAGGCTGTGGGTGGTCCTGGCCTTTCAGATCCAGTCGGCGCTGAGGATGTGAGACAGTAACTTCAGGGAGGTTTTTCTGGTGGTGGCAAGACCCCATTCTCCATCGGCAGAGATATCAGAAGGCCTTGCCTCCCTTCTTGAGCCCCAGAGATGAGGGAGCTTTCTCCTTGGCAGAAGAGAAAGGAGCAGCACAGGCAAGCTTCTGGCTCCGTGTTCACGGAACCTCCCCGAAGGGAAAGCAGCACTCTACAGGCTCGGTGTTGCCACAAGCAGTTTCCACTTTCTACGTAAAGCTGGGGCCTGGAATAGGATGGCACACAAGAAGGGCATGGTATAGGTCTAGAGTTGTCCTGGGAAATGATGACCTAATTGCCCCTCACGGCTTGGCAGGTCTGTTCCTAAAAGGGATGCCAATACCATCAAATTTGATAATCCACAGAAAGATTTTTAAAAACATTCTTATTCACTTAAAAACTCAGCTTTCCCATGGCAATTACCATCTTGATAGTGTAACATAATGTATATGGTATCAAAACAATATATTATCTTGATCATATATTTATCATCTTCATAGTGTAACATTAGCTGTCTAGTGGTAAAAAATGAAACACTCTGCTGGGTGCGGTGGCTCACGCCTATAATCCCAGCACTTTGGGAGGCCGAGGCGGGTGGATCACAAGGTCAAGAGATCGAGACCATCCTGATCAACATGGTGAAACCCCGTCTCTACTAAAAAAAAAATACAAAAATTAGCTGGGCATGGTGGTGCGTGCCTGTAGTCCCAGCTACTCGGGAGGCTGAGACAGGAGAATTGCTTAAACCCAGAAGGCAGAGGTTGCGGTGAGCTGAGATTGCGCCATTGCACTCCAGCCTGGGTAACAAGAGCAAAACTCCGTCTCAGAATGAATGAATGAATGAATGAATAAATAAATAAATAAATAAATAAATAAATAAAACAAAACACTCATACACAGTAGTTTGTGTGTGTGATGATAAAGGACTTCCCAATGTCATTTCCATGGGGTCAACCACACGCCCATGCCTGTGCACTCAGGACAGCAGAGGCTGCTCACTGCAAATGAAAGAGAAACTGTGGCCTGTGGGGGTCCAGGACAAAGCTTGGAGAAGTTCACTGTCGCTCTGTGTACCCTCCGATGTCCAGGCACAGGAGCCCTTCAGCTCTGAGGTGCAGGTCTGAGGAAGGCTCCTCAGCATCCAGGTGTTTGGGTGAACTCAATTTCTAGGTGTATTCTCCTCAGAAATGATGCATGTCAAAATGAGAGCTAACTAACCTGAGAAAAATGATCTTTGTAGTAAAGAGGAATGGAAATCCAGCACGAACTCTGCTGGGGAGACACAGAAACCCTAAGGGTGAGGAAGGGAGGCGTGGAAGAATTGCTGAGTGGTGACCAGCCTGCCTGGAGCTGGTATGGTGGGGCTGGGGCTGGAGTCTGGAGGTGATGGAGCCACCCAAGGCTTTGAAGCTACCAGATTTGTATGTGGGGAAAATGACTCCTTCAGCGGCATTGAGGGGTGGATTGAGGGAAGAGCAAGTGAAGAACAGGAACAAGCTGGCAGGCTGTAGTCCTGTTACAAATTGAGTGGAAGAAACCTTTGGGGAGATATTTTCGAGGTAGAATGGACAGAATTTTTAACTGACTTCTGATTACTTCACACATGCCGTTCCCCCGACCCGACCCCCACACCCTGGAGCCTCCCACCTCTGTGTTAGAGTTTTCCATTTTCCTTCAGATCTTATTCCCCACTCTTTCTGACACTCCCCACCCTGGCTGCACCACAGCCTGGCCTCAATTTGCATCTTGTGCTATGCTTTTGTGCCATTTCTTAGGATGACTTTTGTGTACATTTTGATGGAATTTCCATCTTCCCCATGAGAATATGAGTTGGCAACAAGGTCTGTGTTTACAGAGAGTTGGCTGCTGCTTTATGCCCAAGGCCTGGCACACAGCACATAGTGCAAGTGTGCAGGGGACGGGGACAGGATAGTCACGAGGTCTTCAAGTCTCCAGCATGGGTCATCACAGAACGAGCATAGGTATGTGTCAAACAGCAAAGGTCTGTAGAACGGGGTGCAGGTTTGCGAGGTGAGACTAGGGCTGGGGTTTCAGACATGTCAGTTTTGGGGTGGTACCTGTGGGACATGCAAGTGGCAATGTCTCCTGGGGGACTGATTCACCAGCTGCAGCTCAGAGAGAACTGGGGCATAAAGACATAGACTTGGAAGCGCTCTGCCACTCTGCATATTGACACCAAGATTACCGTGCCAGTCTAGTCAGAGAGAGAGTATTTTACAACTTTGGCAGGTTACTTAACCTCTTTGACTTTTCGTTTCCTCATTTGTCAGTCAGGGCCAGTAATACCCACCTCAGGCTATTGTGGTTGTTAAGCATCCACAAAGACTGATGTCTGCAAGGAGCTTAGCCCAATTTCTAGCACACAGCTTGCAAATAATAAATAGTGGCTGAAAAAAGAGAACAAAAGCAGAACCTGGGGGAAATATTTAATGAATCGATGGGGGAGAGAGTGCAAGAAATGAAATAAAAACCTACAAGGAAAGAGAGCAAAAAGTAAGTTCCTTTTCTCCTTAAAAGCAATATGGAAAATGCAACTTAATTCTAAAATTATATTTGTCACATTCTCTAAGATACTAACTCTGTGGAATCTAAATATCTAAACTTTTAAGCCATTTTCTTATTTCCAGTCACGTATTTTTATCTCAAATAAGTAAAACTAAATAAACATTTTCAATGCAGTTATTTTAATAAACTCTGTTTTTATAGCATGTCACATTATAAATGATGTTTGCTTAGACCTGTTCCTTGTTTGATGATATTTGCTTCTCTTTGGTGCCAAGAGTGACTTTTTACCTATAATATCTGTTCTGGGTTAGACATATTTTATTTAATTAAAAATTTAGGGCTGGGCATGGCAGCTTACACTTGGAATCCCAGCACTATGGTAGATCAAGGCTGGTGTATCCCCTGAGGTCAGGACTTAGAGACCAACCTGGCCACATGGTGAAACCCCGTCTAAAAACAATATAAAAATAAGCCGGTTGTGGTGGCGGGTGCCTGTAATCCCAGCTACTCAGGAGGTAGAGGCAGGAGAATTGCTTGAACCTGGGAGGTGGAGGCTGCAGTGAGCCAAGATCGCACCACTGCACTTCAGCCTGGGAGACAGAGCAAGATTTCGTCTTGCGGGGGGAAGAAACTTGTGTGGAAGAGAAATTTGAGAATTAGTTTCTCTTAACTAAAATTTATAGCATAAGATAATTGCCTCTGAAGTTTTATCGGGTTGAAATTTATTTTCACAATTAGTGGTTGGCTCAAGAAGTGATTTACAGTTTCCTATAAACATAGGTAACAAAGATGAGTGGCAGGTACAAGTGTCCTAGAAATGTCATCGCCAATCCAGGTGATTTTAAATCAATGGATCGTGAAATTCTTCTGTCAGGGAAATTGATTATGACTCTTTAGGCCCTACAACAAAATCATTCCTGTCATCCATATATTAAAAATATTCTTTCCATCATGTAGTTTTCATAGTAGCTTTGTTCATTTAACCTTGACTGTCAGATGGTGTTATGTACGAGGTGATTCCGCAGGCATGGCAGCCGAGCTCAGAGCGTGGGCATCGCACCCTCACGAGGAAAGGTCTAACCCTCGTTAGTGAAAGGAAAATTAAAACAACCGCGAGAATCCATTTGTCATCCGCCAAATTGGAAGACAGTAATAAAAAGTACTTGGGTGTTGCTAGATCATGTGTGAAGAGAGTGGAGTGCTGGTTCCCAGCTGTGGGGACAGTAATTGGACGGCTTTTGTTGAGAGCAATTTGGCCAGAACCATAAAAACATGTAATGCTTTAGTGCTCTAATAACATGCCCAGAATTCATCCAAAGGATGTAGTGGGATGTTTGTGCACAGGTTTGTGTTGACAAAAGCTCACTGCAGGTCTCATGTATAAGGAAAATGGAGAAGCCAACATTTTCCCAGCAATGTGGAACCCTTCCATGAGCTATAATAATTCCAGATGAGTAGATACCTTGTGGCCACTAAGAAGTCATGTTACAGAAGAATGTGAATATTTACTGAAAGCAAAAAGTGATTTTAAATAAGAAAAGCAGAGTACAAAGTAGTTTTGAGTATGCATAGAAACATACCTCCGTATATACAGAGAATATCTTTGAGGATGAAGCCTTAGTATCTACTAGTCTTAGTTATTTATTGCTATGTAACAAACTACTGCAAAATGTAGGAGCTTGAAACAACAGAAATCTATTATTTCTCATGAGTCTGTGGCTCGAGTGGGCTCTGGCAGTGGCTGGGGGTGGGGTTCCTCTACTCCAGGGGCTTGGCTGGGGTCCGTGACTCTGTCATATTCAATGGGGGTGGGGCTGGGCTGTTGGATCCAAGAAGGCTTCACTCACAGGTCTGGGGCTTCTGTTTTCCTTTATGCCCCTCTCCACATGGGTCGCTGAGGTTTCCTAACAACAAGGTGGTCTTGGGTAGTCAGAGTTCTTAAGTGGCACCTGGCTTTCTCCCGAGAAAAGACAGAAGCTGCCAGACCTCTCAAAGGCCAGACTGAAGCTGGCATAGCATCACTTCTGTCACTTTCCATTGGTCAAGATGAGCCACAGGCCCGATACCAGGGGAAGGCAGAGGATTTGCACCTTCAGGAGAGAAGCAATTGATAGCAGGCATCTTTGCAGATGCTCAAGTGCAACCTACATCAGAATTTTAAAAGTTGTTCTCTCTGGGTGGTATCATTGCAGATTTTTGTTATTTTCCTCTTTGCTATATGTCTCCTTAAAATTGTTTACACTGCATTTCTGCTTCATCATCATCAAAAACAAAACACACCAAAACTTCACTACACCAAATTATAACTGCATATATGAGGACATTATAATGGGATTTGAATTCCAACTTTATTATTTTCTGTGCATTTGGTTACTTACATTTGCTGTTAGAGTGTCTTCATACATTAAGTGAGGGTAATCAAAATAAGGTAAAGTCTGTAAAGTGGCCAGCACGATGCCCACCTAGCAAGTGTTCAAGAAAAATGTCTTTTTCACAGGCCATCTTTTCTTAGAGCTTTGATATGCAGTTGACAGATGACCCGATTTACATTTTTGTGCTTTTTTTGAGTTTCGTGATATTGCACATCATTTTATTTATGATATCGTATCAATTGTCTCAATTCAGCAGATTTCTTTGCTCAAACAAAAATATTGTGTGGTCATATAATATTTCTTGGTAAGAAAGAAACTCTTCAATCTCCACCATTAGGTGGTATTAACCTAGGGATGTGTGGCTTGTCCAGAGAACAGTTTCCTCTTACAGGTATCAGCTGCAGATGGGCTGCTCGGCACACAGTGTGAATTGTACAGGTCCTCATGTGTACAGGTTACGTCCAGGTTTGGGACTCAGAAGACTCAGTTTTTAGTTTTGGTTCTGTAGCTGAATAGCTATATGGTTTTAGGAAAGGCATTTTCTCGGTTTCATTTTTGTAATACTTAAGATGAGAAAGATCAGACTAGGGTGATTCCTAAAGCTTCTTTCATCTCTAAAATATTGATCCTATGAGTTTAAGTTCATGTCAAGAAGACTAGATGAAGTGTGTAATAACTGTTTCTTTTGAGAGAGAATTGAAGGCTAATGCTTAGCAAGGAAACTGGTATTGTTTAATGGATGGGGCAGCCATGGGGCTTTGGACGTTTTGTTTCTATTTTAAATATTACCACTGACCTGCAGGTTTACCTGTGGGAGATTAAATCCTATTTATTTGCTTCAGTTCACTTAAGTATCTAGAGCAATTTTTCTTCTTACCTCAAAAGGTTGTAAGAGATGACTGTATTCAAAGAATGACATTGTCCACAAAGGATGACATTTATAATGGCTGTATAATAATTTTTTTACTATTAATGAAGAATCACTAGAAAAATGACCCAATATCATAGCCATAAACATGAATTGACACCGGCAATCTAGAACTATGCTGGCATAGTGCCTGTTTCCCACAAAATCTCTAACTCAGGAATGCATCTTTTTTTTTTTTTGAGACGGAGTTTCGCTCTTGTTACCCAGGTTGGAGTGCAATGGCGCGATCTCGGCTCACCACAACCTCCGCCTCCTGGGTTCAGGCAGTTCTCCTGCCTCAGCCTCCTGAGTAGCTGGGATTACATGCACGCGCCACCATGTCCAGCTAATTTTTTGTATTTTTAGTAGAGACGGGGTTTCACCATGTTGACCTGGATGGTCTCGATCTCTTGACCTCGTGATCCACCTGCCTCGGCCTCCCAAAGTGCTGGGATTACAGGCTTGAGCCACCGCGCCCGGCCGGAATGCATCTTGTAATTGTGACTGCTACACTGAACTTACAATTCTACATAAAAATAAACACCCTGGGGAACACTGGGAGTGGAGAATGTTGGAAAGGCTTTTTAACAACTCCTCTTTGGAATCCTGCTCATCTCATAAACCACAACTTTTGAGATATAAGATATCAACATCAAATCATGTTGCCTGATTTTTTTTTCAAGCTGATTTTTTAAAAAGTTTAAAGGTTGAAAAATCAATGTCAAAAGACACAATGGATAGTAATATAACCACACACACAGTGGTCATATCAAATGAAAATCAATCAACGAATCTATCAAATGAGTTATAATTTCGTACCCAGAAGATTAGTAAAAATAATAAAGCCTGATGATACCAAGTTTCAGAAGGTTTAAGGAGCAGAGGGAACCATTTATACATTGGTGGTGGCTATATATATTGGAACACCCACTTTCCAAACAATGTGCATTTAGTCCTGGGCATCACAGAGATGCTCATATGTACATACCATGAGGAATATATTACTATGTCCATAGCAGTATCATTGAACACTGCAAAACAGGAAACAACCCACCAGCAACGGAATGGACAGATAGACTTCAGTGTACTCAGCAGCAAGAATGAGCTCCAGGTACACATACCAACCTGAAGATTCTCACAGAATTACTGTATTTCCTAAGGCTGCCCTGACAAGTACCACAGGCTTTTGGCTTAAGCAACAGAAATCTATTGTCTCACAGTTCCAAAGGTTACAAGTCTGAGATAAAGGTATGAGCAGGGGTGACTGCTTGTAAGGCTATGAGGGAAGACTGTTCCAGGCCTCTCACTTTGGCATGGCTGTTCATGTTGTCTTCCCTCTATGTGTATCTTGGTGTTCAAATTTTCCCTTTTTATAAAGGACACTAGGAATATTGAGTTAGAGCCCACCCTAATAATCCCATTTTAACTTGAAAATATAATGGATGTCCTAGGTTCTTGGCCACCCCTTCCCCAGGAATGGGGGAAGAGGCCCTGGAGGTATGGTGGGCTTACCATTCATATAAATATCATGGACCCAAGAGTTTTGCAGAGAGCCCTTTATTAGGGAGAGAGACAGAGAAGTAGAAAGAGCTCCCATGCTGTTGTGGGAGGGAATCCCAGAGAGGGATATCTGTGCAGGTAAAGAGGGAGAGACAGCTCCCACGTTGCCCTGTGAGGGGATCTAAAGAAGGAGTCTGCACAGGTAAGGGGCAGTGGGGTTTTAACTTGGAAGTTCTTCCCGTCCCATTCATGTTCTTGTCCAATGGGAGGAGTTCTTTCAAACTTCCTCTGGCCTGATTGATCTTTAACTCTGATATTGGATTGGCTTCTTGGCCTGTAATAGAGCCCCTCCTTCCAGGGCTTTGGGCGGGCTTTCTGAACAAAGGAAGCTCACCTGGATTTTTTTTTTTTTTTGAGATGGAATTTCGCTCTTGTTACCCAGGCTGGAGTGCAATGGCGCGATCTCGGCTCACCGCAACCGCCTCCTGGGTTCAGGCGATTCTCCTGCCTCAGCCTCCTGAGTAGCTGGGATTACAGGCACGCGCCACCGTGCCCAGCTAATTTTTTGTATTTTCAGTAGAGACGGGGTTTCACCATGTTGTCCAGGATGGTCTCGATATCTTGACCTCGTGATCCACCTGCCTCGGCCTCCCAAAGTGCTGAGATTACAGGTTTGAGCCACCACGCCCAGCCGCTCACCTGGAATTTTACCTCGCCCCTGCATGGGAAAGTTAGACAAAGGACTCTAGTTTTCTGGATGCCAAGGTGGAGGGAGGCATGGCACTGGGAAGTTCTTTCCTTTGAAACCATGCCCCTTGTGGACCTGGGAAGAGAAGTTAACATAGTTCCTCAATAACCTCTGAAAGACCCTATTGCCAAATAAAATCACATTCTGAGGTACTGGGGTAAAGACTTCAGCATATGAATTTTGAGTCACACAGTTCAACCCATAGTAATCGCTCTTTATAGTCTATAATTAGGCTATGAATATTTATTTGTATTTATTAAATCAAAATATGTCTGTACATTAGTCTGTCACACTGAGCAAGATGTTCATGGCTGTCAAAAGATTCTCAACAAGATCAATGACCTGGGAGAGGGATGGAGTAAGATGGCAGAATAGAAGGTTTCACCAGTAGATTCCTTTGCAAGGATATCAATATAACAATCATCAACACAAGAAAAGCACCTTCAGAAGAACCACAAGTCAGGTGAGCACTCGCAGTACCTGGTTTTAACTTCATATCACTGAAAGAGGCACTGAGGAGGTAAGAAAAACAGTCTTGAGTTGCCAGTGCCACCCTGGTGGTGGTGGTGTGGTACAGAGGACATTGCTATGCACTGAGGCTTGGGAGAGTGGAGCAAGTGTGAGGCATTGAACTTAGGGCTGTCCTGTTAGAACAGAAAGCAAAGCCAGACCAAACTGGGCTGATGCCCACCCGCGAAAGGAGCATTGAAACCAGCCCTAACCAGAGGGGAATTGCTGATCCAAGTGATTGGAAGAGTTCCTGCAAGCCTCACCACTGCAGGCTAAAGTACTCTGAGGCCTGAAATAAACTTGAAAGTCAGCCTAGTTCACAAGGACTCCAACTCCTAGGTGAGTCCTAGTGCTGAGCTGGGTCCAGAGACAGTGGACTCAGAGTGAGGGGTCACATGGCCTACCAGGGCAGATAAGAGAGGGTTGGCATCACCCCTCCCCTAACCTTAGGCCACAGAGCTCATAGCATCAAAAGACACCCCTTCTTTTTTTTTGCCAATCAATGAGAGCTTGTAAGGTTGCTGAGGTTGGTTGGCCTTGAACTCTTGGCCTCGCCTTCGCAAGCGCCACGACATCCCGCCGGAGCCGCTTTGGGCCCCAAGACACCCCTTCTTTCTGCTTGAGGAGGAAAGAGGGGACATTGGGGAAAACTTTATCTTGCATCTTTGATACCAGCTAAGCCACAGCAAGATAAGGGACCAGTCAGAGTCATCAGAGTCATGAGGCCCTCCTTCCAGGCCCTAGCCCCTGGATGACATGTCTAGTTACATGCTGGGTCAGAAGGAAACCTGCTGCTTTGAAGGCAAGGACCTAGTCCTGTCAAGATTTATCTCTTGCTAACTGAAGAGTCCTTGGGCCCTGAATAACCAGCAGCAGTACCCACGTACTACATTGAGGGCATCACCATTGGGCGAGACTCTGAGACTTGTTGCCTTTAGGTGAGACTCAACACATTTCCAGCTGTGCTGGCTAAGAGATGAGACTTCTGCTTGAGAAAAACAGAAGGAAAAGTAAGGGGACCTTGTCTTGCACCTTAGGTACCAACTTGGCCATATGGGCATAGGGCACCAAGATGGCTCTTGGCGTTCTGAAAACCAGGGCCTAGCTCTTAGATGGCATTTCTGGATCTGTTCTGGGTTGGTGGCGGCCCCACTGCCCTAAAAGATGAGTCCCAAGCCAGGACTTACCACAAGCTCCCTGCTTGGACCTTAAGGGAACATTGGTGGTAGTCCGGCAGTGTTCCCCATGGACCTCTGATGGCAGTGACCATGGAGTGAGGCTGTCATCCATATATTAAAAATATTCCACCATGCCCAGCCGCAAAAAGCTTTTGAAGTTAAACAAAATTTACAAACCTTTAGCCAGACTGAGAAAAAAGGAGAGATGATCCAAATAGATAAAATCAGAGATGAAAAAGGAGACATTACCACTGATACTGCAGAAATTCAAAGGATCACTAGTGGCCACTATGAGCAATTATATACAAATACATTGAGGAATCTAGAAAAAATGGACAAATTCCTAGACACAAATGACCTACTGAGATTGAGAGCCATGAAGAAATCTAAAACCCAAATAGGCTAATAAGAAGTAATGAGATCAAAGCCATAATAAAAAGTCTCCTAGTAAAGAAAAGCCCAGGGCCTGATGACTTTACTACTGAATGCTACCAAACTCTTACAGAAGAATAAATACCAGTCCTACTCAAACCATTCTGAAAAATTGAGGAGGGAATAATTCTAGACTCATTCTATAAGGCTGGTATTACTCTTATATCAAAACCCAACAAAGACACATCAAAAAAGAAAACTATAAGCCAATCTCTCTGATGAATATTGATGTAAAAATCCTCAACAAAATGTTGGCAAACCAAATTCAAAAGTACATTAAAAAGTTCATTAATCATGACCAAGTAGGATTTATTCCTGGGATGCAAGGATGGTCCAATGTATGCAAATCAAGTCAATGCAGTACATCACATCAATAGAATAAAGGACAAAAACCATATAATTATCTCAGTTGATGCTGAAAAAGCATTTCATAAACTTTAACATGCCTTCATGATTAAAAAAACTCTAAATAAATTGGATATAGAAGGAACATATGTCAACATAATAAAAGAAATACATGGCACACCCACAGCTAGTATCATACTGAATGGGGAAAAACTGAGAGTCTTTCTTCTGAGATCTGGAACATAACAAGGATGTCCACTTTCCATCACTGTTATTCACCATAGTACTGGAAGTACTTAGCTAGACCAGTCAGACAAGAGAAAATAGTACAGGGCATCCAAATTGGAAAGGAAGAAGTCAAATTATCCTTGTTTGCAGATGATATGGTCTTATATTTGGAAAAATCTAAAGATGCTACAAAAAGCTATTAGAATTGATAAAGAAATTCAGCAAAGTTGCAGAATATAAAATCAACATACAAAATTCAGTAGCATTTCTGTATGCCAGCAGTGAACAGTTTGAAAAGGAAATCATAAAAGTAATCCCATTTACAATAGCCACAAATAAAATTTACTACCTAGGAATTAACCAAACAAGCAGAAAATCTCTATAATAAAAACTATGAAACACTGATGAAGGAAATTGAAGAGGATATCACAATATGGAAATATATTTCATGTTCATGGATTGGAAAAATCAACACTGTTAAAATGTCCATACTACTTAAAGCAATCAACCAATTCAATGCAGTTCCTATCAAAATGCCAATGACATTCTTCATAGAAGTAGAAGAAACAATGCTAAAATTTATATGGAAACACGACCCAGAATAGACAAATCTATCCTAAGCAAAAAGAACAAAACTGGAGAAATCACATTACCTGACTTCAAAGTACACTGCAGAGTGATAGTAAGCAAAACAGCATGGTCCTGGCATAAAAGAAAAGACGCACAGATTAATGGAACAGAATGGAGTACCCAGAAACAAATTGTGTTAGTCTTTCTCATGATGCTAATAAAGAAATACCCAAGATAGGGTAATTTATAAAGCAAAAGAGGTTTAATGGACTCACAGTTCCACATGGCTGAGGAGGCCTCACAATCATGGTGGAAGGTGAAGGAGGAGCAAAGGCACATCTTATATGGTGGCAGACAAGAAAGTGTGTGCAGGGGACCTGCCCTTTACAAAATCATCAGATCTCATGAGACTTATTCATTGTCATAAGAACAACATGGGAAAACCTGCCCCTATGATTCAGTTACCTTCCTCCCACAACATGTGGAGATTATGGGAGCTACAATTCAAGATGAGATTTGGGTGGGGACACAGCCAAATCATATCATTCCACACTAGCCCCTCCCAAATCTTCATGTCTTCACATTTCAAAACCAATCATGCCTTTTCAACAGTCCCCTGAAGTCTTAACTCATTTCATCATGAACTCAAAAGTCCACAGTTCAAAGTCTCATCCGAGACAAGGCAAATCTCTTCTGCCTGTGAGCCTGTAAAATCAAAAGCAAGTGAGTTACTTCCTAGATATTGTGGGGGTACAGGCATTGGGTAAATGCATCTGTTTCAAATGAGAGAAATTGGCCTAAACAAAGGAGCTACAGGCGAGTCCAGAATGCAAACCCTAAGGTTCCAAAATGATCTCTTTGGCTCCATATCTTATATCAGGTCATGCTGATGCAAGAGGTGGGGGTCTCATGGTCTTCAGTAGCCCCATCCCTGTTGTTTTGCTGGATACAGCCCCCCTCTTGGCTGCTTTCACAAGCTGGTATTGTGTCTGAGGCTTTTCCAAGTGCATGGTGCAAGTTATGGATGGATCTACCATTCTGGGTTCTGGAAAACAGTGGCCCTCTTCTCACAACTCCACTACGCAGTGCCCCAGTGGGGACTCTTTGTGGGGGCTCCCACACCATATTTTCCTTCTGCACCACCCAGCAGAGGTTCTCTGTGAGGGTTCTGCCCCTGCAGCAAAGGACAGGTGGGTGTTCACTTCTGCTTGGGTATCCAGGCATTTCCATACATCTTCTGAAATCTAGATGGAGGTTCCTAAACCTCAATTCTTGACCTCTGTACACTTGCAGGTCCAACGCCACATGTAAACTGCCAATGCTTGGGGCTTGTGCCCTCTGAAGCAACAGCCTGAGCTGTACATTGATCCCTAGGCTGCACACAGCAGGAGGGTCCATGAAACCATTTTTTTCCTCCTAGGACCCCAGCTCTGTGATGGGAGGGGCTGCTGCAAAGGTCTCTGACATACCCTGTAGACATTTTCACCATTGTCTTGATGATTAACATTCAGCTCCTTGTTACTTATGCAAATTTCTGCAGCTGGCTTGAATTTCTCCTCAGAAAATGGGCTTTTCTGTTTTATTGCATTGTCAGGCTGCAAATTTTCCAAACTTTTATGCTATGCCTCCTCTTGAATACTTTGCTGCTTAGAAATGTCTTCCACCAGATATTGTAAATCTCTTTCAAGTTCCACAGATCTCTAGGGCAGGGACAAAATGCCACCAGTCTCTTTGCTAAAGCATAACAAGAGTCACCTTTGCTCTAGTTCCCAAGAAGGTCCTCATCTTCATCTGAGACCATCTCAGCCTGGACTTTATTGTCCATATCATTATGAACATTTCGTCAAAGCCATTCAACAAATCTCTAGGAAGTTTCAAACTTTCCCATATCTTCCTATCTTCTGAGCCCTCCAAGTCTCTAGGAAATTCTAATGTATGCCTGCTACACAGTTTCAAAGTCACTTCCAAATTTTCAGATATCTTTGCAGCAGCATCCCACTCTCTGTGGTACCAATTTACTGTATTAATCTGTTTTCACACAATAAAGACATACCCAAGACCAGGTAATTTGTTAAAAAAGAAAAAAGAAGTTTAATGGATTCACAGTTCCACGTGGCTGGGGAGGACTCACAATCATGGTGAGAAGGTGAAGGAGGAAAAAAGGCACATTTTATATGGTGGCAGGCAAGAGAGCTTATGCAGTGGAACTCCCATTTATAAAACCATCAGATCTTGTGACACTTATTCACTATCGTAAGAACAGCCAAGGAAAACTTGCCCCCATGATTCAATTACGTCTTACTAGGTCCCTCCCATGACATGGGGATATGGGAGCCACTATTCAAGAAGAGATTTGGATGGGGACACAGTCAAACAATATCACAAATCTACACACCTAGATTGAATTCATTTTCAACAAACATGCCAAGAAAATATACTGGAGAAAAGATAGTTTCTTCAATGAATGGTGCTGGGAAACCTGGATATTCATATACAGAAAAATGAAACTAGACACCTATCTCTCACCATACACAAATATTAAATAAAAATGAATTGAAGAGTTAAATCTAAGACTTCAAACTATGATGAAGTTACTATAAGAAAACATTAGGGAAAATCTCCAGGAATTGATCTGGGCAAAAACTTCTTAAGTAATACACCACAAACAAAGGCAACTAAATTAAAAATGGACAAATGGGATCACACCAAGTTAAAAAGTTTTGCAAAGCAAAGGAAACTGAGACATTGATCACCACCTGTGGAGGTCTGTCCTGCAGACCCTGACTCAGCGGTGGATGAATGGAATACACTCACACACTCAGTCCAGTGATTTGAGTGGGCTAGGGATGGTTGTCAGTTGCTTTCAGAGGATGATTGCACCTAGCCGATGACTACTCCTTGTTCCTCCTCACATTTATTTAGAGGTTCTGAGTCAACACGCTTGTGGATAATTAACATGATTAAAAGAATGATTTTATGAATGAGAAAAGGTTTTGGTTCCAGAGCCCAGAGTAAACACCATTAATGGGATGGGTATTTTTCCTTCAACCTCCCCCTGAGAGGACCATCCAGCACAAAGTTTACATGACTAAACAGAGTAGAGACAGAGGAATGTGGGGCAAACATATTTAACTGGGGAAGCTTTTATTATCCCTAATCTTCACCTTATGATCTAATACTCTAACGTGAGAACTGGCTGCCTTCAGCTCATTCCATAAGTTAATAAAAACTTTTCAGTCTTCCAAAAGGTTTGAGACTAGAATCTATAATTCATTCTCTTTTAATATTTTGCCAACCACCCTGAATGAATCTCAACAGTAAACAATTAACAAAGTGAAGAGATAACCCACAGAATGGGAGAAAATATTTGTAAACTACCCATCTTACAAGGGATTAATAACCAAAATATGTAAGGAGCTCAAACAATTCTGTAAGAAAAAAAAATCTAATAATTCATTAAGAAATAGGCAAAACATTTGCATAGACATTTCTCCAAAGAAGACATACAATGGCAAACAGGCATATGGAAAGGTGCTCAATATCACTGCTTGTCCGAGAAATACAAATCAAAACTACAATGAGATATCATCTCATCCTAGTTAAAATGGCTATATTCAAAAGATAGGCAATAACAAATCTGGCAAGGATGTGTAAAGAACCCTCTTTCACTGTTGGTGGGAATACAAATTAGTACAATCACTAGAGAGAAGAGTTTGGAGGTTCCTCAAAAAACTAAAAATAGAGCTACCATAAAATCCAGCAATCCCACTGCTAGGTATATACCCAAAGGAAAGAGAAGTTAGTATATGGAAGAGATATCTGCACTCCCATGTTTGTTCCAGTATTGTTCAAAATAGCTAAGATTTGGAAGCAACCGAAATGTCCATCAACAGATGAATGGATAAAGAAAATGTCATACTTATACACAATGGTGGACTATTCAGTCATAAAAAATAATGAGATCCTATCATTTGCAACGGCATGGATAGAACTAAGTTCATAATGTTAAGGGAAATCAGCCACAGACCAAAAGACTAACTTTGCATGCTCTCACTCATATGTGGGATCTAAAAATCAAAACAATTGAGATTCCAATCTCATGGAGATACAGAATAGAATGATGGTTACCAGAGGCTGGGAAGGGTAGTAGATCAGTAGAGCTAAAATGGGAATAGTTAATCAGTACAAAAATAGTTAGAATGTATAAATAAGACTTAGTATTTGATAGCAGAACAGGGTGATTGTTGTCAATAATAATTTAATTGTGCATTTAAAAATAACCAAAAGATTGTAATTGGATTGTTTGTAACACACAGGATAAATTCGTGAGAGGATGAGTACTTCATTCTCCATGATGTGATTATTACACAGTGTATTGCAAACATCTTATGTACTTCATAAATATACACACCTACTGTGCAACCACACATTAAAAATAAAAAAATTAAAAGTGATTAATGACCTTCAAAAAAGTTAGAAATCACTCTCAGATTAAAAGCAGAATGTCTGCCAGGAAGGATTATTAAATGTTACAGAAACTCATAAGGAATCCATGTAGAAGCTTATTTGTAGGGCATTTAAAAAATAGGACATTTTTGTTGATGTGGTTTCTATGTATCACTGTCGAGAGTTGTTTTAATAAATCATCTAGTCCACCTTCTTGTCTTTAGGAATGATTGTATTTAAGCCATTTTAGATATATTGTTGGCACAGCTTTCTATGAGAAATCTTAGTATAACATTTATCAGCTGACATGCTTTCTTTATTGTGTGCTTTTGGGCTTAAGAAATATTTAAGACAAAATGGACCAAATCATATGGTCCATAAACTTCCTACCAAATTCTCCCATACAGATCGTCAGTGCCATACTTTACATCTATAATGAGCAGCAAACCCAAAGAGAATAACCTCGTTAAGTAACCCTCACTACTCAAGTGCTGTGTTGCTTTGGGGCCTGGGAGTCTCCGTGATTATAGTCAGGTGAATGCCTCCCCATCAGGCATCTACATGCTAGCAACACTGAGACTAGGGTTCTTTCATGGGGACTTTGTCGAAAAGGACACAAAAATTTGTTGAGGATGATTAAACTCTTAAAGTAAGAAGTGTCTATATTTTACTGTAGGTTAATTAAAACATATTACAAAACACTTAAGCTCCCTGTGAGGTTCTGATGTAAACTTCCATTTCTCCTTCACTAAGGGCATAATGAGAATGCTTAACCAGAAGGATGAATCATGTAAAGCCTCACCATCCCCATCTGGCCCTGAACCTTTTCCCCCTTATATAAATCCTGCTGGTTGCTGATGGAAAGAGGTAGTTCTTGACTGAAGTCTGCGCTGCACACAGTCTCTTCCATTGGATGCCAAGCTCTGTCTAATTTCAATGTTCTCTATAGCCAGCAGCAGTTGGGGTTGGAATCTCCAAGCCACAGAATTATTTTTAAAGAATTTTAACAATGAATTTTCCATGGAAAAGCCATGACACTGTTTGGAAGGCAGAATGGGTGTGTTGCAGGCTGCATTGCATGGGGATGTGTCTGCCACTGGGAGTGAATGTCATGGCGACCCTGAGGGAATGTATTTTCTTTCCAGGTCCACAAGGGGGCGTAGTTTCAAGGGCAAGAACTTCACAGCACCATACCTCCACCCACGTCTCCATTCGGGATCTTAGAGGTCTTTGTTTAACTTTCGTGTGTAGGGGGAAAAATCAACCAGCGGAATTTTAAAGGAATTCCTTTCATAGGCCAAAAAACTTAAATGGGGCGGGAATATCTCCCAGATTAAAAGTCCCCTTCTCTCTCATCTGGGAGGACTCAATATCTGGATCCCCTTTCACGGCAGGTGAGAGCTGCTCTCTGTTTTCTTTCTCCTTTCTCTCTCTCTCTGTCTGAATAAATCACTTCCTGCAAAACTCTTTGGGGTCTGATAGTTACTTACAAGTGTACTGCATCTGGTGAGGTCCTCACTCCCACTCTTGGGTGAGTGAGAGACCAAGGGCCTGGAAGAACACATCCTAGCAGGGTAGCTGAGCCTCCCCCATACCCTGGAACCTGGTCTCAACCCCATCCTTGAGAAAAGAAGTGAGTGGTATGTGTGGTGGGGAATAATTTCAGTCCCTCAGCGTGGTTTGAGTAATGCCTAATTCTGAGCACGCTTTTCATGGGTTGGAGGGTGACAACCACTGTGAGGCACTGCATTGCAATTGTGTGTATGTGTGCAGGCAAGTGTGTCTGTCTGTATGTAAGTAGCTGGGGATAAGTTGTCTGTCCTTCATCCCTATGCTTTTTCAGATTCAGTGTAGGAGAAAACATCATTTTAAAGCACGTTCTGGTGTATCCGTAAGTCATGTTCTCTGCTTGCGGTCTGTTTGCTGCTGAGTGTTGGAAAAGAGGTCAGGGATCGCTAATGGCAGACAGGTCCATAGGGTCAGGAAGAAGGAAGGTGAAGACCGATGAAGAGTTTCTATGGAATATCAAGGGCACGTTGCACTTCTTCATGTCATGAAGACTGATTTGGGAGGGTAAAAGGGGTGATAGAGAGATGAATCCTAGTGTTTCCACTTTTTTGAGTGTCATCCTTCAAATAGAGGAAACATTGGCAAAAGGAGAGAAAACCGTAATAAATGTATGCAAAAGCTAGAAGTAGAGTGGCATCTGCTCAACTTTGCATCTGGAAATCTGGGATGGGGCTGTCTACGGTGATGTACCATGCAGGATGGGGAGAGTGCCTGGGACAGCCCCTGCCTTACTCTTGCTAGGGAAGATGCTTCCTTCCTGAGGAAGATGCAGGGGTGGCTGAGAGAAAAGCTCCACACAGAACACAGTATCAAGAGCTTGGTCCAGGTGGAAAACACAGCATAGGTGGCCCCACTGGAGGGACATAGGGCGCCATGACAGGACTTTCTTGGTGACAATGAACCAGAAGGCTGGTGGAGGCCTGTGGGTGTGGGCTTCTACTTTCCCAGCCCCAGACACTCTTATACTAGAAAAGGACCAGGATACAAAGTAGGATGGAGAAAACCTGAAAGCTAGGTTTTTGCCTGAGAAAAACCTGAAAGCTTAGGTTTTTGCCCAAGATTAGGATGAAGCGAAACAGGGCGAGTATTCAAGCAAAATTTGAGGTGTTGTGCTAGTTAGCATGATACCATATGCTGCAACAAATAAACCCTCATGTTCAAAAGATTAACACAATAGGTCTTCCTTCTTTGATCCCACTGTACCTCTGTGTGTGTACTGTGGGGTGGCAGTTGCCTTTTTCCCACATGGTGTTCCAGGGACCCAAGCTCCTTCACTCTGAGATCTTCTGTCTGCAGCCAGCAGACTGGAAGAGAGGGTGGACTTCTGAGAACCCCAGCCTAGAGGTGACATATTTCTTCCTCTCACATTTAACAGCGAGAACATAAGTCAAATGGCTGCACCTAATGCTGTGGGGGTTGTCAGCAGGAAAAGCAGTCCTTGTCAACTCCTTAACACAACTGCACACTAAGGACAGGAAACACGAATTTGTGATAGGCAGCTGTCTCTGTCCTAGACATCCTCAACTGAGATCAAGACATGGCTCTCAGCTTTATTCTCCGCTGTGCAGGCTGATGATGTTTAGGTCAGAAAGAGAGAGATAAAGTTGCAATTTTTTACTTCCAAATGGTAGCTAATAAATCATATCCCACTATAGTAAAATAGCTAAATTATTGAATTTTCCTTAATCAAGGATGCTTCAGTTTGCATATTATGGGCTATATTAAACTTCTTTTCACAATCAAATTGAATCACTTGTGAAAGTGGTACATGTGTTATTTTACTTGCACATGCAGGAAAGAAAACATTCCATATGGTATCTTTATAGAAGTATTTGACCCAATATGAGCTTAATTTATGCACCTAGTCTCTTGTATACCTAAGGGTTCCACTGGGCCACTGGCTGTATCCTCTAGGACAATACTTTTCCAAATTAATGCTTGTGACTCATTGTTGGGTTATTGATATGGCCTGACTATGTCCCCACCCAACTCTCTTCTTGAATTGTAGCTCCCACAATTCCCATGTGTTGTGGGAGGGTCTTGGTGGGAGGTAATTGAATCATGGGGGTGAGTAATGTTTTCGTGGTAGTGAATAAGTCTCATGAGATCTGATGGTTTTATACAGGGCAGTTTCCCTGCACAAGCTCTCTCTTTGCCTGTGGCCATCCATGTAAGATGTGACTTGCTCCTCCTTGCCTTCTGCCATGATTGTGAGGCTTCCCCCATGTGGAACTGTAAATCCATTAAACCTCTTTTTCTTCCCAGTCTCAGGTATGTCTTTATCAGCAACGTGAAAACAGACTAATACAGTCATGAAGCTAATTTATTGTGTCATAATCAGCCTATTTTAAATAATGAAATAAAATTAAAGCTATCAGAAAGTATCCATAAAAAATGTGAATAACTGTGTGTGTGTGTGTGTCTGTGTGTGTGTGTGTGTGTGTGTCTGTGTACTGGGTTGTAGTATATTAATGAAATGTATTTCTTATGGATTATGGTAAAAAAATATGAAGCCACTCATCTAGGGAAAAGTCCAGGGCTATTTCTCTCTCCTCACCTACAAAACATGAGGCCACCTGGCAGAGGTGAAGGGCATGGTAAGTCCACTTTGTGGGGTCCCCTTTAGATCTCTTTTCTTTGCTCTTCCTTTCAAAGAAGCCAGAGCAGTGAGACAGTCCTTCCCACATCCCCCCCATCTTGAAAGTCAGGTAGGAACCTATTAAGCTAAAAGGGAAGAGGCACATGGCCTCACTTTCATCCAGAGGGGCATGTGGGGTCCTTCATCTCTTAAGGGACCCTCTGGCTTTACCAGGATGGGAGAATTGAGAGGCACTTGGGCCACAGTTCCAGCCAGTAAAGCTTGGGTTTAACCTGAAGGGCCCTCTGGTATTCTCAGGAGTCTGTGGCAATGGTAATACCTGGTCTTGGATTTGGGACATCAAGGGCATATCTGGGTGAGACTTCTCGTGAGTACACAGCTTTTAGAAGTATGGTTTTCTCTCTCTGGCAGTTTGCTTTCTCCCAGTTTTGGAAATCGTACTTACCACCTGTTTCCAATCCAGAGCAGAATCAAGGGGTGGCCTGTCTCATGCTGATTGTTAGGGTATGGGCTGGGCACAGGAGGGGGTTAGGATGCTCAGGTGATTATTTTCTGTCTTGTGGAAATAAATAAGGATCACCCAAATGAGAACAAACAGGCAATTAATTCAGAGCTTACCCTAGCAGGGGAGTCAATCTCCATTCCTAGTGTTTGGCAGACACGCAAAGCAGTCAGGAGGCTGCAAAAATTTTATAGTGGAAAAGAGGGAAGCTTCATGGGTACCCTGGTTGGAGAGAGTTGGCCTGGGGAAGCTGGAGGCAGGTGACAGGCAGCAGGGCCATCTTATTTGTGACGTTTGGGAGCATACTTGCTTTTCTCTGGTTGGTTTTAAGTTGTAGGAGGAACAAAAATAAATAAATAAGTAATAGGGCAGTTGGCAGGTATTATCCAGGTCTTGCCCTTTCTGAGCTGATTACTGCAGAGGGTGTGGTCAGACCACTATTGTCATTGTCCACTGAAGAATCAGGAGGGTCAGACATTTGGAAAGGAGAGTTTACTTCTCATAAAGGGCTGAGGGCTGGGAAATCTCAGCTATTTCCTTACAGCAATGTGAAAACAGACTAATCCAATGTCTGTCAAATGGAAACAAATTTGATTACTATTAATACTTGTAGAGAAGCCTACATCTGGAACTGTGCTAGTTTCAAAGGCTCCTCTCATTAGTAGCATCAAGGAGCGAACTAAACCCTTGAGGAAGGACTTGGAAAAGCTGTCTATGCTTGGAGTGCGAACACTGGGTGAGGCAGGGCCAGCACCGTCTACTGATCAGCTTCATTCTCTTGGTCATGGATCCTTTCTGAGTGCTGGAGCCTTGCAAGACTGCACTGAACAGCAGGCCACAGCCTTCACTGCTTTCTTCACTCAGTGGCTTCTTTTTATGCTTTTTCATGGAGGACAGTGCCAGCCCAGTAGAAATGTTGGGAAATAGGTAGAAATCAAGAAAGCAGAGGAGAGGGGTATAACTGCCCAACAGGTTCATCTTGCCTGCTGCTCAGGCAGATACAATTTATCAAGACAATGGAATTGCAATAAAGAAAGAGTTTTATACCCGTAGAGCTGGCTCAACAGGAGACAAGACTTTTATTATTACGCAGATCAATCTCCCTGAAAATATGGATGCAAAGGTTTTTTAAAGATAGTTTGGCATACAGGAGGCTAGGGAATGGGTGAGGCTGATTGGTCAGGGATACAATCATGGGGGTGTGGAAATGGTCCTCATGGGCTGAGCTGGCTTCTGAGTGGGGGCAACAGGAGCAATGGTTGTGAGTCATGGATCTGGGTGGAGTCGTCTGATCATCAGAATGCAAAAGTCTGAAAAGACATCTAAAAAGGCCAATTTTAAGTTCTGCAGTAGTGATGTTACTTACAGGAGCAATTGGGGAAGTCACAAATCTTGTGACCTCCGGAACACTGGCTGATGATTGTTTAACTACACCCACATCTTAGCAGAATTCAGGCCTCTCTTAATCCTGACCTCGTGGACTTTATTAGTTTTATAAAGGCAGTTTAGTTTTGGGAGAAGCTCTCGTCATCTAAACTAAATTTCTCCCCAAGTTAGCTTGGCCTACACCCAGAAATGACCAAAGGTAGCTTGGCCCACAGCCAGAAATGACCCAGGCAGTTAGGAGGTTAAAAGCAAGATGGAGTTGGTTAGATCAGATCTCTTTCACTGTCATAATTTTCTCAATGTTATACTTTTGTTGCCAAGGCGATTTTGGGTGGGGAGGGGAGCGCAGTGGGTAGGGGTGTGCCAAAAACCTCTAGTTTGCTCTAGATTTAATAATCACTCAGTTTTGAATATGCAGATGACTCTTAGACAATAATGCTTTTTTTTTTCTTGGAAAGTTTTTTATTTGCCAAGTCATGTATATTCTCATTCAATATAGTTAAAGAATACATTTACTTGCTTTGGATGCAGCAGTTATATTTCAGGAAAGAAAACTCTTTCTGAGCTGTGGAAGGAAGAAAAATCTAAGAACTATTGTAGAAGAAAATAAAGAAATCATATTCTTTGTTTTAAGCTGAAGGAGAAAATTAATGTTTTAAACATATGCAGTGCTGAAAATCATTGTGTTTTGAAATGAATCACTGTATGATTTAATCGTTACTAATCTAGAACAGAATAAATTTTGAAAGCCTCCCTGGCGCTGACTCTGTTTAGTTTAGGATTTACTACCTTTCATTATCCTTAGAGAGTAGGAAGTCTGAATAAATTACCTCTAGATTTCAGGCCTCTGCTTTCTAACTTGTTTTGCTTCCTTTTAATTGCCCTTAGAAGAAAGATAAATAAGTTATTTGGATGCTTTACATTGTATAGATCACGTGTTTCCTTCACAGAACCTAGGTCCCTTGTGAAATTGTACTGTGTGTGTTAATGATGAAATTCCAGTGCATTTCATATTTGCATCACCTGTCAAAAACTGTACATGATCGAGTTCCCATCAAAGCATAGTTAGTCAATAAATATTGCTGAACAGCTCACTTACTTAATGCACTTAAAAATAAGTTCAGTCTGTTGGCAGTTTTGGTTAAATTCCCTAGAAGAGACAATGTAGCTGGAGTTTTATGTATGCAGGGATAAAGATTCATGGAGTGAGTATGCTGCTGGCAGAAGACAAATGTTTTTGTAGGGTGTTTTGAGGAATGCCAGGAAGCTACAACCCAATGCCTACAATCCTGACATTATACTGTGAGATAATTTTTTCTTAGAGTAGGGTACATTCTGCATTAAAGGACAAATATATCCGTTAGGTGGCAAATTGCTTTGCTATTAGCGATAGTAACATCTTTGTGTGAATTTGTTGTTTAAATTCTTTATGATACATCATGAGGGTAGGTTGTGATGAGTGAGGAGACACAGGATTAGGACAAGGGGCACTGTGTGTAGGACAGCTGGTAGTTTACAATCCAAACTGGTCTGTCTGGGGGACTTAGTGTGCTGGTGGCAGCATTTATGTTATCTGGCGACAGAAGGCGTCAACCAAGATTGTCTGCTCAGCATTTTGCTGAGGAGAGGGTGAGCATTGACTCAGGTAACACCTTTTCAGTCTCACATTTATTTCAGGCTATGTTTTGGGGAGTGGAGGTGGGAGATGGATGAACATCTGTGTGGGATTCATGGTCCATATATTACACAGGGAGCTGGGTGGTCATTAGGGTCCTGGCACAAACAGCTTGTCTGCACAGGTGGGGCCCAGAGCTCCCATCAAGAGGACTCCACCCCATACCGCGATGTTCTCAGTGTCCATCTACTCTGTCTCCTGTTCCTTCACTGATGGGCTCTTGTCGCGTATTTCCATACATCTTCCTCGCTGGGCTCCTCCCACTAGAATGGATCAGGGACTTTGTGTGCAGTTTGCTTTTGGACCTTCACCCCAGAAAAGTGCTGGGTCCATGGTGCTGAGTCCAGGTTGTGGAAAGAATCCTCCACTCGGTAGAGTCAAATCTCTAGGAAGGAGGGTGAGGCCTGGTGAAGGTGGCGGGAGGGGAGCTGTGCGAGTCACAGACTGGAACTGCCTGATCTGTGCTCACCAGTCAGGAGCTCACCCTGACCTCGGTCTTGGCCATGACGGGGGTGATGGCCTCCCCTGGAACGGCAGCCCCCAGAGAGACAGGGTAGAAGAGCTGTGGCTGCATCTTGTGACTCCAGTTTTCACCTTAGAAGGAAGATGTCTGCCTTGGCCTGTTTGTTTTTTATTTTAATTAATTAATTAATTATATTGTGGTTGGAGCATAACATGAAATCTATGCTCTTATCAAATTTTTAAGTGTGTTGCTTTTAATAGAAACTCCGTAATATTCCTTAAATAAGTGATATTTTTGTGAACAATCAGCTAGATGAGCCCTCTTTCTAGAAAATAACACTGGGATTGCAAGAGGAAGCTTGCTGCTTACAGGCGGGCTCTGTGACAAGATGGGCTCCTATAGGAAGGGAAGCCCCATCCGCTTAGAGTTTGAAGCCTCATTGACATTCCATCATTAGACTCTTGGTCTCAACTTAACATCTGTAAGTAAAGAAGAGAAGTATGATGAGGAAATTTTGCAGTGAATCTTTGTTAATGTTAGGACAACAGTCTAATCTCTATTTCCTCAAAAGTGTGCATGTGGAAAGGGAATCTTTAGAAAGCATGTGTTCACTGGGCAGGCATGAACTGCCTCGCTGCCTAAACCCATTGCTGCAGACTCCGTGGTGGATGAGGAGATCTTAAACGTCAGGCCCTGTTCCAGATAACTTTGGAGCATGCTTCGCTTGGGACAGGGAGACTTTATACGTGTCAGAGTTAATGGTGGCTTCTTGACTGAGTGTGTCAGATCTTGTCAGCATGTGGCCTAAACCGCTACTCCCAGGAGCTGGTGAGCCTCCTGTTTCAGCTTAAGTGTAGTTTCTAAGAAAAGTTGGAACCCTTTCAGGCCAGAATTTGTTGTTAAATTACTGACACCACTTAATTCGAACTAGCACAATTGGTGGCTCTGCAATTATCTCCTCCACATAGGAAGACAGACTGCAGCAACAACCGTCTTCGCCTTCATAATGAGTGCTTTATAGAGGTGGTGGGAGGCAAGAGCTTGGATCGTTTATGAAGTTTCTTGATTGACTCTTACATTTATTCTCAAGTGACAATCCCAGCTATATGCCGAGACAGCCAGATGACTATTTCAGGGAACACCTTATTTTTGGAAATGTTATTTTTTTTTTTCTAAAAGGGTAAGAGACTTAAGTGACTTTTTTTTTTTGTTCCTAGAGAACTTTGTCAGTTTGATGATGGCTTGACAGAGTGAAGTTTTAAGGAGGAACATACAGTATCATTGGATTTGGGAGCTGGAAGGGATCTTAGAATCATCCATTGCAACTGTCCTTGATTTACAGATGAGCAAACAAGGAAGTGCAGACAGGGGCATCGATCCCTCTGGGATCACTGGACGTGATGGGAAGATCATGGACATGACACCTCCTGACGCTGGCTGCTCGGATTCTTGCTACTTCATTTTCCAGGTTGTGGTCTGCATTTTTCTCCCCAATAGCCTTGGGCCGACTCAGTTCTGCCTGCTTTCTTACTTGTAGTTCTCAAGAATAAATGTAGAATTTGCCGGGGATACAGCCTCCGGAGGTAGGGACTGGCGGCACAGCCTGGGCTCCGTCCCGATCCCCTCTAGAAAGAGGGTGCCTGAGCGTGCCAATAGAGAAATGCCAATCAAAACCACATTGAGATGCCACCTAATGCCAGTCAGAATGGTGATCATTCTGGAGACAGCAGATGCTGGAGAGGATGTGGAGAAATAGGAACACTCTTACACTGTTGGTGGGAGTGTAAATTAGTTCAACCATTGTGGAAGACAGTGTGGCGATTCCTCAAGGACCTAGAAATAGAAATTCCATTTGACCCAGCAATCCCATTACTGGGTATATATCCAAAGGATTATAAACCATTCTACTATAAAGATACATGCACAGGTATGTTTACTGCAGCACTGTTCACAATAGCAAAGATTTGGAACCAACCCAAATGCCTGTCAGTGATAGACTGGATAAAGAAGATGGGGCACATATACACCATGGAATACTAGGCAGCCATAAAAAGGATGAGTTCATGTCCTTTGCAGGGACATGGATGAAACTGCAAACCATCATTCTCAGCAAACGGACACAAGAACAGAAAAACAAACACCACATGTTATCACTCATAAGTGGGTGTTGAACAAGGAGAACACACGGACACGAGGGGTACATCACACACTGGGGCCTGGGGGGTAGGGGCTAGGGGAGGAATAGCAAGGGGTGGGGGGATTGGGAAGGGATAGCATTAGGAGAAATACCTAATGTAGATGACAGGGCGATGCATGCAGCAAACCACCAGCATGGCAGGTATGTATCTATGTAACAAACGTGCACAATGTGTGCATGTATCCCAGAACTTAAAGTATAATAAAGAAAGAGGGCTCCTGTGAACACTTTTACCAGAACATGACCCTGGGATAGGAAGCCCAGACGGGCTGCTTTTTGGGGTCTGTCATCTTCCATGCAAATGGGGCATGTGTAGATGCAAGTCCCTCTACCGGGTGGCTTTCGGGAGCCTGAGGACTGGCTGGCAGGGAGTCCTCCACTTATGGTGTCCTCCCTGCTTATCTGGAAGTAAGAAATCTGCTTCATGTAGCCTGCCTGGGTGCTCTGTCTCACTGGACTCAGACAGGGTGATCCCCAGGGCACAGCGACCCTGCTGCTTACCCGCCGCCTCCTCTACTGTCTCCTCCTACAGTCTCTAAATGTGTGGGACATCTGGGCAGAGGTTCTTAAAATCAGTCTAAGGACTTCTAGAGATTCAGATGTACTATGAGGGCACATATGTGGTGTGAAATACTCATAGATGTTTTCAGATGTGCACTTCTCAGGGGAAAGGAGTTTACATTTGCCGTATTCCCTCAAAGCCTTTACTATGTTCCACGTTTACATTTATTGTATGTGACTTAAAGCAATCTTATAAACCACTGTTATTGGGCTGTCCCCCCCGGCAGGGCTAGGTGGATAAGCTTTGGTCCTTTCGCTCCTTTTCTCAAGTAGCTTTTTATTAGGCACTGACCCTGTGTGTCTGGCTTTGTGCTAGGCTGACTGGTTCTTTGTAATTCTGGTAAAAGAACTGGATATTGTAAGAAGTTGGATAGCCCTGAGTTTAGACAGAGTTCAGTTGACCTCTATTATTCCCATTTCCAGTTAGTCTACTGGAAGCCATGGGTTTTAGTTCACCTGATTGAAGCTTCAGTAGGAAAGGGGACAGTTGCAAACCTGCCTGTCTTCTGGGTGAGCAGAATTTGGAAAATACTGCAAAAGCCTCTGGTACCAATGTGCTCAGTGTCCTGCAGTCATGGAACAGCTTGGAGTGTGCCCTCAGTCCTAATCCTGATCCTCTCACTGGGAAAGAGGGAAAGGCTGCTCACTGTGCAATGGCAGTGGGGAACGAGGACACCTGGGAGGAAGCCTGGTTCTGATGGAGATTGGTGTCTTCTGTTTGCTCCAAGAATGGACAACTGCAAGCAGGAACGTGACCTGAAGCCTCTCAGGGCATAACCCAGAAACACAACCATGGAGGGGTTTGTTCTTATAAAACGTTAGGTAACTTTCTGATGCCAGATTTAGTACATTTCAGATACTTCTGGCCTGAGTTCAAATGGATGAGTCAGAGATACATAGATTTAGATCTTGGCATCAGTTTCCTTTCAAAATCCTTTTGAAACTTTTTTATCTTGCTTTCTACAGAATTTTAATATAAATTGGTATCTTTTTAAAAGTTCTGCATGAGTCTCTTAGGGGCTCTGAGGGGGCACATAAAATACAAGGTATTTCTGTTTATTGGAGACCTGGACTCATTTCAACACACCGATCCACAACTGTTTATTGAGAACCTATTATTTGCTGGGACTCATGGTAAGACACATTCTCTGCCCCCGGGAACTTTATCTCTTACGGTGGGAGACAGGTAGTAGACATGTAAGCAAATCTGTGCATTGTATCATTTCAGATAGTGATAAGTTTGAACCAGTCAGAGTCCTTGGTACCAAACAACACACACTGGAACTTGGGCTAAGTTAGACAAGGACCTTTGGAGGCATATGAGGGGCTTACAGAATCAGCTAGAAGACTTGATCAGAGTCAAAGGAGACTGGGTCAGCCAGGATACTGCTCTACCAACAACCAGTGCAGGACGCTCCTGCAGGTGCCCTGCCCCCACCACACTGCCAAGGCTGGAAAGTCTTCTCCACTCAACCCTCAACTCTGTGCAACCTGCGGCAGCTTAAGACCCTCCTTCTGAGGGCGGCCCCTGCAAACGAGAGTCCTGGGGGCAGCAGAACCTCTGTGTGTTTGGATCATTAGGTCTTGCTCCTGTTCTAGTGCCCCAGAGGATGGGAGAGAGAGCACCACCTTCCCTGTGCCTTTAGCTTTCCCAGGAGCTGTGGGTGCTGGGCTGCTGGAGAGGCCGAGTCATGGCGTGGACAGTAATTGTGGAAGGTTTAGGGTTGTTAGGGACAACCTCTCCCAGTGGGTGATATTTGAGTTGAGACCAAAGAGATAAGAGAATGTTCCAACCAAAATGTCCAGACAGAGAGAAAGGAAACAGAGAGAAAGAACTCCCACTGCTAGAGGGAGACAGAGAGAGAGATGGAAAAGCTGGTGGGAGGATGAGTAGTAAGGAGGAGAGGCGGGTAAGGGATGAGTGTAGAGGCTTGGAGGTGTTTTACTACGCGGGGCCTTGCAAATTCCAGCAAGAGGTTTAGCTTTTACTCTATTTGTGGAGAAAGCCATTGGAGGTTTAGGTGTTACTTTATTTGGGAGGGAAACACTAACCAGAGGATGCTATGAACCAAATTACGTTTTAACAAGATGACTGTGGCTGCACATGGAAAACAGGCCATTGCAGCTTCCCAGGGAAGAGGTGATGGCAGCCTGGAGTAGGTGGTCGGAGTGGCATTGGTAAGACATGGTCAGCTTGTGGGAGGAGAAGGTCTGGGCGCGGTTGGTGGTACGGGTAAAGTGGGGAGTCAGTAGTTCAATTTTATCCTTGCAGAGTTTAATTAATTGTTATCTCCTCAAGTGGAAATGTTCAGGATGGAGATGGATATGTAAATCTAAAATTAAAGGAAGGAGCTGGGTGACTCAGGTTTGAGAATCCTAATTGTGTAAATGGTATTTAAAGCTATGAAGCAGGATGATGTCACCAAGCAGGGAGTGTAGACAGAGGAGAGGGATGAGGGAAGCCCGCCAGCTTCTAGAGGCAGAAGAGGCGCTTCTCAGAGGGACCCTGGAGGAGGAGCCTAGCAGGTAGCAGGAGACACTGCTGAGTGTGCTGTCGCAGGCTGGGGAAGAACGTTTGTCTGGGATGTCTAGAGCATTACGTTTAAAATAGAAGATTCAATTTGTTTTTCATTATTTCAGGTAGGCAATTCAAAACATACTGTGTTTTTTTATATCACAAAATTATTTCCCCTCAATGTTTTTTTGTTTATTTATATTGATACTGTGTTTACCTCTACAAAAGGATGTGAGGCAATTGGGTGTGAAGTGGCATTTCAGATAACTAACTCATTGAAATAGAAAATTAAGATGACATGGAAGGTAGGGAAAGCTAAATACTATTTGTGTTAATGTGCTATACCTGATTACTGTGACAGGATATCCCATTTAACTCACTCTCCTAGCAGCCAACATCAAAAGGAACAGGTTAGATTTTAAAATCATCTTCTTCAGATGGGGGAATATTAAAATTTAAAGGCAACAAAGTATTTCCTATACGAATGCTAGAACTAGAATTTATTCTGGGAGTCATCGCGTACATAGTGATACATCAAATGTCAAAAAACCCCAGTGCTCATCATTATTTTATTCCTACAGAAGCAGAAGATCTTTGAGGTGCTTTCTACTATCATCCCTATTTTACAGATGAGAAAACTGAGGCTGGGAGGGGTTAAGTGCATTGGCCAAAGCCCCATGGATAAGAAGTGGCAGAGTGCTATGCTTACTGCACACAGCTCCCCATGTAAGACATGAGAGGAGAGAATAAGGAAGGAGCGATGCCAGAAAGGATGGTGGGTCCCACTCAGAAGGTCCCTGGATGTACACTTCTTCCTGCTTCCGTTTCCCCACCATTCTCCACCCCTTTACTTGGCCACAACTTCTTATCTCTCAGGCCTCACTGTGGACGCACCTTTTTCTGGAGTGACAAGGTCCTCTCATTTCCCTTTGGGAGCGTCCCTCACTCTGCCTGCACCATCACTTCTCCTCTAGGTTCCTCTAGTCCTCTGTGCTCACCTTGCCTACTAGTCACCATCCAGGGATGTGTTTCTCCTTCTTGGTTTCCATGTGAGAGTGAAAACTCCTCAAGGAAAGATGTCTGGGGTTTAGTACCCACTGTCAACTGGGATCTCAGCTGGGGTTGTCCCACAGTGGGTCCTCCGTGGGGCCTGGACACATGCTTTCATTCTTTTTTTTTGAAACAGAGTCTCTTTGTCACCAGGCATCAGGCTAGAGTGCAGTGGCGCGATCTCGGCTCACTGCAACCTCCGCCTCCCGGGTTCAAGCAATTCTCCTGCCACAGCCTCCCAAGTAGCTGGGACTACGGGCGTGCACCACAATGCCCAGCTAATTTTTTTATTTTTTGTAGAGACAGGGTTTCCCCATGTTGGCCAAGATGGTCTCAATCTCCTGACCTCGTGATTTTCCCGTCTCGGCCTCCCAAAGTGCTGGGATTACAGGCATGAGCCTTGGCGCCTGGCCCATGCCTTGATTCTAAGAGCAAGTGCCCTGGTGGTGGAGAGTGAGGGAAAGACAGACAGAAGGATGGGGAGACAGGTAGAGACCAAGAGAGATTAGAAGAGAGACACTGAGAGAGATCAAGAGAGATGTTGAGAGAAACTGAGAGAGAGAGATGGATGGAGAGCTAGAGAGCCACAGAAATACTGAGAGGGATGCAGAGACAGTTGAGAGTGAGTGAGCTGCATTGTGCTTGCAGCCTCTCCTGGGAAGTCATGGTGTCACTGTACTGTGCTGTCAATGGAGATCCTGATGAAACTCCTTGTTCAAGGTGGGTGCAGAGACTGCACCTCTTGCTGTGGCTCTGATAAGGCCGTAAAGCCACACTGTAAGAAGAAGGCACGCATAGCAGGTGTTCCCATGGCTATCTTAGGTAAACACAAGCTCTGCTGCTCTAGCAGAGAAATTAAGTAGGATGAACATTCAATGGATGTGGATGTGAACAGGTGAGATTGGGGTGGATTCAAAACGGCAGGGGAAGAGGCCGGATTTGAGGGGGAAGTGAAGGCAGAGGATCTACGGCCACACGTAGAATATCCTTGGAGAAGTTTAGCCTAAAGTCGAAGAAGGTGGGGCCAAAGGCAAACTCCAAAATATTTTTTCTGTGGGTGTGCTTTGTAATTTCTTAGTTTATCCATCGAGTTACTCTTTGCAAGTCTGGTTTCAATTGATTTCTGTACCTGAGATTATTAATAAAATTAAAATTCAGGGCTTCAGAATACTCACGTTGTTATATATTTCCCTCAGTTCATCTGAACTGGCAACATTTTTGAGATTAACTTTCTTTTCAGGTTCCCTGCTGGGTGTCTTTGACAGCAAGAACCAAAAAGAACCAAATCTTTCAAGTTCAGTGCTGAACAGCCTTCTGTGGTACACCCAGCCACTTCATTCCTTGTAGAGGAATAAGAAGCTGGTTCAGGGCAAAGCAGAGCAGCCCATTGCTGGATCTAGAACATATCCTTGGGGTCACGTTGCCAGGACTTCTGTAGACCTCGGAGAAAGTGTTTACTTCATGGCTAATTTAAGACAGTGTGATAAAGTTTTAACCCTTCCAGGAGCCATCGTGTACAGTTTTAGATCCTAAAAGTGACCACATTTCCTACCAAGTTAAAACTCTTTGGCATGGCCATGAGGTGCTGGAAAGTTCTGGAAGATGTGGCCTTTCCTATCCTTTCCAGTTTGCCAAAAACATGCCGATAAAATAATATATTTGCCAATAACATGTGGTCCCAGTGGTACTTCTTTCCCGGGGTCTGGGTTTCCTTTCTTGGTGTCCTCACTGGACCTACCGGAGTACCTAGCACATGTGGGCTTGCTCGCTGGGCCTGTTAGCTGCTGCTGCTGGACTGTGAGGTCATCAGAACAGGGTCGTACTTGATCTGCCTTTGCTTCTTCACTTTCTAGCATGGCTTGTGGCATAGAGTTGTAGGCATTCAACACATCCTGCGTCATTAAAGATGAATTTGATATCCAAATGAATTTAGCATAGTAAATTATAATCTTGGAAAACCAGTGATCTGATGATGATGGCCGCTTTTTAACATTCAGAATATTTTATTTTTACAAGCTGCATAACAGGAAATGGAATTAATCATTTTTTTTTCTTTAAAAGTGGGCAACGTTCATTTATTTTGAGTCTTTTATCATCAGAATGGAATCTCTTCCTTTTTGGTTTGTTTTGTGTTCAATACTGAGAAAATATTTTATTTTAGTTCTCCTTCTTGCAAATATGTGTCTTAAACCTGTGGGAGGAAAAACACCATCACTTTCTGTGGCCATGAGAAAGGTTGGCCTTGACTCTGTCAAGGCTCATGCGACTAGGGGAGAAGAAAGGGTCTTTACAACTGTGAACTCATCACCCTGAATCTTGCTACATCAGCTATGTGCTTTTCTAAATAGTCTCTTTTTTTAATGTGGCAGTGAGCTGTGTATATGTAATATATGTGGTTGAAATGCAGAAAAGATGAAATGTATTCCATGTGCATATCTAAAATTGTCAACCAGCATGAGTCAGCATAGTATGTACTGAATAATCCATAGAGCTTCTACATAAAATTGAAAGTTGTATATATACTTGGCTTTTCTGCTTTATTTTTTATTATTTTAAATTGTTTATGCAGCTCAAGTACCTAGAATTTTATTGCAGAGGATTTTCAGATACTTATTTGAGTATTAATGGCATAAAATTTGACACTGTGGCCATACTATCATAAATATCTTCAGTATGATCAATAAGACAGATGGCTTTTTGTGGTGTCTCTCTGGTTTTCTATTAAACCACAGTGACAGGTGGAATATTATCTCCAATATGTGTTCTTTTTTCCAGATGAAGTAAAGGGTGAATAGAAAGTATATAGTAAGAAAAAGACAGTTTCTAATTATTATTTCAAATAACTTCAGCAACCGTTATATAAATTGTCTGCAGAATGTTTTATGTTGAGCACAGGGAACTCTTTGTGGTAGTCAGAAATCTTCCCTTTTTTGTGTCTCAGAGAAAAATTATCAGGAGATCTTGGGCTGAGGGATTTCGATTGACAAGAAATTTTACTTCAATTTTCAAGAGGATTGAGTGACTTAGAATAACCCATAGTAGGAGACACACGGATAATTCTAGGATTATGGGGGAGAGAAGGGGTAGATAATAAAAGCCAGAGAAAAAGTGTGCTTCAAAAACAATTAGTAACATTTGAAAAGTCATGCAATTTATTAATGTTTTTTATTTTTTAACTTTAATTTCTAAATGCTTTTGAAACAATCTAAACTTACAAAGAAGTTGGAAGTATAGTACAAAGACCTTTTATTTTTTCTAAACTATTTGAGAGTCAGTGGCCAACATGATGCCCTGTTACTCCTGAATACTTTGGGGTGTATTTCCTGGATAGTCCTCAAAATCAGGAAATTCACATCAATACATCCTAACCACCCCATTCAGTTTTTACTAGTTGTCCCAGTAATGCCCTTTATGGGAAAATGACCCCACTTAGAATTGCATGGTACATGTATTGTCATGTGTGTTCAGTCTCCTTCAAGCTGGAACATTTCTTCAATCTGCGTTTGCTTATTATGGCCTTGATGCTTTTCAGGGTTACGGGCCAGTTGTTTTGTCGAAGGCTCCTCAGTGTGGGTTGTCTGGGGTCTCCCCTGGTGGGATGCAGGTTGTCTGTCTTTGGCATGAGCACCCCTGCTGTTGTGTTGTGTTCTCTTCTCTCTGCTTCCTGTCACACAGAGCATGGTCTCCACTGGACCCACTGCTGATGGAGGTCACTCGGTCACCTGATGAGGGTGCTGCCAGCCTTCTCCCCTGGAAAGCTACTCTTCTCTCCTTTGGGTTAATAGGCATTTTGAGGAAAAGATTTCTTAAATTATTTAAATAAGTCCTTCCTTATCAAACTTCAACATATTCCTTTATTTTATTAGATGAACCTTGCACAATGGTGTCCAATTTTATTCATCAAGTTCTCACTCATTACTGTTGTTATTTATTTTGAGGCTCATATGGTCCCAGGTTTGGACAGAGGGAGCGCCCCCAATCTCACTTCCATGTCTTTCTAGTACCCTTCATCCTCATCCCTTGAGCGCATTCTTTCTGGAATCACAGGATGTTTCAGGAGTATCTTGTACTTTTCCCACTCCATCTCTAGAATCAGCCATCTCTGTATTCAGTACAGACGTCCTTTATTGAGGAATGGCATACGTAGAAACCAAGATCTGGGCACCAGGTGTCCTCATTGCTATTGGGGAAGCACCTATCCCACGCCTTCTCCGTGGTCAGGGGTATGGTATATGTGCATGTAAACACAACACACACACACCACACATTTATACTGTACTCATTCCCATAACAACCTGTCTACTCATTTTTATCCATCTGTCTGTAATTTACCTACCTACCTGCAATTCACATAGATGCCTCCAATTGTAATCCAACACCATAGGGTTCATTATAATTTCTTTCCTTTCACTATCTTTAACTCTCTTCTCTGATAATGAGAAGTCTGCCTTCCATTATTTTTAGTATCTTCATTTATTTTTACACTTGTCCTGGATGTAACCATCCTTCCATCACCATCCTCTCATCTGCATGGAGGTCCTCTCCCCGCTCTGCTCCAACCTGATGGGTTTTGCTCCCCACCCACTGGGGTAGAAGCCTGTCCCACCTGCTGCCACTCTGACACCATGTGTCCCCCACCCCACCTCGCTCAGGCTCCAACACCCCACTCAGATCCTCTAGCGCTCCCCTCCTCCCTTTCCCTCTCTCCCTGTGGGCCTGTATGATGCCTTCACCTTTTTTGAGGGATTTCTAACCGCATTGTCTAGGGAAGGAGGGGAGAGCAAGGGCATGAGGAAGCGGAATGAAAGCAATGCAGTGAAGCAGCTTATTTTAACTGTGAAGGGCAAGATCCAGGGTATGGGAACTCCATGGTTTGCTTTGCAGCACTGCCTTAATTGAGGTATGCCTGAGGCACTGATTCCAACTGTTTGTTGGAAAAGAAATACTAACTTACTGGAAAGATACACTACCTGCAAATGTGATGCTATTGAAAATATGCGCTGTGCTTGTAGATCCCGGAGAGAGGATGAAGACGCTGCAGGAAGCTGTGGAGAGTAGCAGAGATGCAGAGGAAGGCATGGGCAACACAGCAGCGATTGCAAGTGCCACACTGATAGGACATATGCTGCCTGGAAAAGGCAGATATTCAGTCCACAAGTACAGATTCCAGAGGAGACTCAGACCAGCAGTTGTGGAAACCTCTACTTCCTTCAGATGTGTCCTGTCTGAGAAGCGTGCTCTGGCAGCCCCATAGTGACGGCGCCCACGCCCACGTGCTCTCTCCAGCCCTGCTTCATTCTTTAGCACTTGACAGTTGCCGACACACCTCGTTTATTCCCTGTACTCCCCACTTAAAGGCCAACTCTATGATAAAAGCAAGTTTGCTCTGCTTGCCGCTGTATTGCCAATGCCTAAAAAGTGCCTAGCACACAATTGCTGCTCATTGCAATTGGCATAAGTGGAAGGATGAAAAGCTAACCAGGAGAAAGGAGAGCAATGGACGCTGGGCCCTGGAAACAGACACATTTCAAGAAGGTCCATTACAGATTAGTCTGCAAACAGTGACCTCCAAGAACATAATCATCAAGGAAAATAGAACAGACAGGGAAAACATGTGAAATCATAAGAATAAGAGAAATATGGAAAAGTCTGAAGTACTGGAATATAATTCTCCTTCAAAGTCTCCCGGTTACTTCTGGGGGCCCTGAGCAAGCACACTTTGGCCCTGTGTGGAAAAGGAAGCCCTCACTGGCCTTGTTTCTAAGAAAGACAGTGGCGGAGAAATGGAGTTGGTAAATGCAAAGCCCCACCAAGCGGACGCTTCTTCCCATCACTGGCCCTGCTGAGCAAACATTTCTAACACCCAAGACCTCTGGCGTTTGTCAAGCAACCCCTGTGGCCAAAGAGAGGCCACGGAGACCATGGAGATTTGAGCAGATTAAGGAAGGTGGGTTAAAGCATTCATAAAAGGCAAGGCTCAATGTCCAAAGTAGAATTAGAAAAGAATAATGATGAAATTTAAGGGCACTTAATTCCATAGAATTAAAAAAAACTCAAGCAATGTCTGATACGGTAAGAGATCAGAAGTACAGCCACAGAATATTTAAATATGAAAATATAAATATCACATCTCAATGCTAAAGCCACACCACAAAAACAGTACTTAAAACATAGATCTCATCCAAAATATTTGCATTTTTTAACAAATAAAAACCATAAAAAAATGAGGTTAAAAGAAAACAATAGCCAAAATAAATAACGAGAAATAAACAGAACTGAGGAACCAAAACTATTTATTTTAAGAAAAATTAACAAATTGGTAAGTCTTTATGAGACTAATGTGACCACCTTGTCTGCTGGTGCCTTCAGGAGACTCAAAGCCTGACCCTGGAAAGAGGGGCTGCCCCAGATACCCAGTGGCTACCATCACGAGGGACTTTGAGAGACATGTGACTTTGACCCTCTGTGGAAAAGGAAGCCCTCTCACTGTGGAAAGGGCATTGCCTTGAGATCCATAAGGAGCACCCAGATAGTGGTGCAATTAGGGGAGTGCTGGGGTCCCAGGAAGGGCTGGAAGCCATGTTTCTGGGCTCACCCTCCCGTGGCTCCCATGAGCAGACACTGGGGAAGAGCTCAGAGCCTTGTTCTTCAGAACCCAGTGTGCTTGCTCACGGCCCCCATAAGTAACAGGAGACTGAAGGAGACTTACATGGATAGAGCCTAAAAGTCTGACCATTCTGCATATTTGTGAGAATTATCCTCAGGCTGAGGAGGTGAAATTCAGGTTTCTTATAATTCCAACCCTGGAACATGATAAGCAAAAATACTAACTTTGTACCAAAGGAAAATCCTAGACCAAATAGGTATGCAGACTGTCAAAGATGAACACAGCTGGACATCAGTTGAAGTGGTAAAAACAAATTTTATTCAGTAACTATTCACAGTAGGGGAAGGGGCTGGCTGTATTTTCATTTGTGCAGAGGTGATTTGGAGGTTATAAAGGGAGAATGAGGGAGGGGGACGGGCAGCGAGGAAACGTGGAGGAAGTCCAAAGGGCGGCGGTCAGTATCCCTGCCACCAGGCCAGCTGTGCCCCCTGGCGGCCAGTCGCCCCTCAAGATCCAACCTCCCACTGAGACCCTGTTCTTCCTGAGGATCCCATTTCCAAGGAGTGGTTCTCTGGGCCTTGGCAGTGGGCTTCTGAGTTGTAAGAGACACATGTTCACAATCGTAAGCCCTTTCCATAAGCCCTCTAAGAAAGGGAGGGCAGGGCTCATGTGGGGTGTGGCCGGAACAATAAATTCTCCTAACAGCCTCGAGCTTTCTCAGGCAGGCATTGTAAGTGGGCATGGGTTCATCCTAGGGACGTGGCCTGCTGCTGCTAAAGCCAACCTAGCTTCGTTATCTCTTTGGGCAAAGGGTTAGACCTCGTAGTTATTTGCCGAGATTTCTGTTCTCAAAACAAAGACAACTGTTCTCAATAAGATTTTAGTACAGACAATCCACATGAATTGTTCCCTCACTATGTACCTACAGCTAATGTGTCACAACACTAATATTTATAAAACAAAGCAACTCTGTCCCCCTCTACTGGCATTTAACAAGTGCAGAGGAAGACTTCCCTGTGTGTAAGAATGAGCTACACGCCCTTCCAAAGCATGCAAGGCATGTTTATCTCCATGTCTTTGTATGCAGTGATTGAAAGATATAGTTTGTTGGAAAAATAAGATTATATGAATACAGACTTTACATTCTGAGAAACTGAAAGTGTGGAAGAAACAGAACTGTCTAGACGTGAAAGTGAGCTATTACTTGGGCCTAACTATGCCGAGGCGGAAGGAATAGTCAGCACGTGCATTACCACCTCTGCTGCAGGCTTGGTTGAATACCCTGTTACTGGCTGTGCGTGCAGTGCGGTTGTCCACTCACAACTTTGTATAAATTAAAGGGAATAGCGCGTACTATGATTGAAGTGACACATCCTAGTGACAGTGGAGTAACAGCATCACAATTTCATGAGAATAAATTTTACATAGCCACACTGTACACAATATGGGATCTGGAAATAATTGAGGTACACTATTAGTATACCCTGTATACTCAGCCTCTGCATAAATTTGACTTTAATACATTTTCCTGCTTCTGTGACTAGCAGCCAGAACCAAAACATACAGTTCGGAGAATGGGAAAAGAATCTATAAGTACCAATCAGATCATTATTTGTGGGCTTGTAAATGTTTTCTCTGTGTGATTTCTAAAATGTTAAATCAAGTTGTGGGCAAGCGAAAGATCATTAACCAACCCTTCAAAATACAAATAAGCTAAAGCGATTTTTATTTTTCCTCAGATTATAATTTGTATATACTAAAATGCATAGATGGTAACTGTGAAGAGTTTTGACACTGCCTTCTCCATATAAAAGTCATTTTTATCATCTCAGGAAGTTCCCTTGTGTTCCTTTCTGGACAATTGACACCTTCCATAAGGCAAATGCTATTTAGGTTCTTATCACCATAGGTTGGTTTGTCCAATTATAGGGTTTCATATAATTGGAATTATATAGTTTATACTTTTTTGTACATGACTTTGCTGAATGTAATGTCTATGAAGTTCCTCTGTGTTGTTTCATGTATCCGTAATATATTTCTATTTTTCTTTAATCACTGTGTGGCATGCAGTTGTGTGAAAATACAATTTGTTTATCCATTCAACTATCGATAGATAATTGGGTTGTGATTAGCGTGAGGCAATGATGAAGCTGCGGTGAACACACGTAGACAAGTCTTCTGTGGACAAATGTCTTCTTCCTTCTTAGTCAAGTCCTTAAAAAGGCATTGTTGAGTCCCCAGGGTGCGAGTGTTTAAGAAACGGCCGAGTAGTTATCCAAAGCGGGGCCTGAGGTAGGGTTGCTCCCCTGGAGAGTCAGTGCTCGGTCAGGCCAGTCCTGGAATTTCAGCTGTGGCAATGTGAGCCAGGGGCATCCGTTATGGCTTTAGACTGTATTTCCCTGATGATGATGCACATCTTCTCATATATCAGACATTCACATCACTTCATTCGTTGTGGTGAAAGGTCTGTTCAGGTCTTCACCATTTAAAAAGTTTGGATTGTTTTTATTGTGGAACTGTTGGAGTTTTCTGCACATTCTCTAGATATAAGACCCTTACCAGATTTATGTGGTGACTATCTCACCCATTCTGAATCATGTCCTTTTATCTTCTTTATTGTGTCCTTTGAAGAGCAGAATTTAAAAATCTTAATTGTTATTTAATACTTAATCATTTTTTATGGCTAGTGCTTTTAGCCCTAAGGTCCTAAGAAATCGTTTCCTACCTCAAGATGACAAAGATATTCTCCTCTGTTCTTTTTCTTAATTTTTATATTGTACATGGCACTTAAAAAATAAATCTAAGTATTGCTAGCTGAGAAATACCAGAAAAGTACTTGCATAATGCTGAAACCTAACTGCTACCCCTATTTTGGATTGAAATGGATTTGAAGGAGGAAGAATGTTGTGGTTAGTTCAGCCTCATTTTCTAGCACTGGAACTCCAAGTGGACGTGAATGAAAGGAACTTTATGTTGAAGTATTTTGAGAAATGTAAAATATCTTTGTGTATCTCGGGGTGTCTTTGACTAGCCTGTTTGGCCAGTGAGGCAGGAACTGCCTTCTCTCAGCATGGTTAGCTCATGGTGGTGGTGTGGAGGGTTTGGACTGGAACGCTGAGCCTGAGGGCAGACACACAGGTAGCTGGAAGGAAAGATGTGCCCTCCATTCTAGGCTGGGAGGAATCAATGAGAGCCATGATTCTGCAGGCTGGCTCCCTCCAGAGATGGCACTAAGATGCCTCCTCTCAGCCAGGGTCCTAGAGCCAGTTGATGTCTGTGTTGAGTCTACTTTAAAGACACAAAATGCCCCCTTCCCTTTTCTTTAAAAAGAAAAAAGCAAAACATTTTTGGTCAAACATACACCTAAGAATCTCACCTCAGAGTTAGATAAAATAAGGGCTTTTATCTTAAGTGGGAAGAATTCTGTAGTATAGACACCAAGGAAACAAGATCTTAGTAAATACAGGGGAAAAAATTAAAAACACCTATAGTATGGTGCATTTCATGGGAGGTTCAGTTTTACCAGATTATCATGTTAAGTAGGTAGCTAGTCAGACATGAGCAGGGCAGGAGAGGCTCCCTCTGCTCCATTGCCCACCTGCAGCACCAGGAATATTAGGCGACCATCGGGTGATGGCCAGGTGGTTGTTAAACTCTCTCTCTAAAATAATAATTGCTTATTGTCGGTGCCAGGGAAAGGCAGTCTCTCAACAGATAGAAGCACCTGAAGCTGGTGATGAGCAGCTTCTTGATGAGCTCTCAGGAGTTGGGTGAGTGGGCTCAAGCATGTATACTAAGAGGCAAAATGATGGAGTTTAACTGGTGTGGGACCTTCCTCTAGGAATGCTAGATTGGTGGGGGAGGAAGGCCTCAAGTGAGCATGCGTACAACTCCAGTAATCACACCGCACACTCTCCCTTCCCAGGCGCTAGCTGGCCGCTGTGCATGCAGGCAGTCCACCCCAAGGGAAGAATCAGGGGAGAAACAATGCAAGACCCTGGCAGCAAGCCAGCATAGAAAATGCCAAATCCAAAGGCCAAACCATGCACTTGATCTCCCAAGTCTCCCACTCAGTCGTCTTCCAAGTGTACTTTACTTTCTTTCATTCCAGCTCTAAAGCTTTTTAATAAACTTTCACTCCTGCTGGAAAACTTGCCTTGGTCTCTCCTTCTGCCTTCTGCCCCTTGGCCAAATTCTTTCTTCTGAGGAGGCAAGACTGAGGTTGCTGCAGGCCTGTGCAGATTCAGCATCCATAACAATCATGTGGGTAGACACAGATTTTTCTCTACTCAGACCAGAGAAGGCAATTGGTTGGCAAATCTTTTTTACTTAATCAGCTAATTATCATGATAATACTGTTTATGTAAAGTCTCGATTTCCTTTGAGAAGCTGACTTTGTTCGCATTCTATTAAAGATTCTATGTTTATAATTTCTTTTTATGAGGCTTTCTGCCTGGGGTTCCAAGTACTTGTGTACCACGCATGCATGCAGGCAATAGAAATTTCAGTTTTCTCTTACACCATTTGAAGTAAATACTTTCTCCTTTTATTGCAGTGATTCTTTTTAGTGTGTCCAGGTGTTTTTGTGATTTCAGCAAGACCATACCATCCCCTTCACTGCTGTGCCGTGGCCACCGTAAACAGAGAGTACACACTTGGGGAGTGCCTTATTTTGTGCTTTTGGAACAGAGAAACTTGATTTCTTTAACTCACAAGCTTTGCCAGTAAGAACCAAGAAGGTGCATCCTTCATGGAGAGCTTTCCTCTGCATGTGCATGAAATGAATCTGGAAATTTTTCTATTCTGAAGTCCAGTTAGTTCTAAGAACTAACACAATTAATCTGCTGTGTTCCTTACTCCACATAAAGCCTGTCCATCAGGGAAAATATGTTATAATTGTGAAGCACACTGGACTGTGAAATCTGCCTGATGGACCTAATGGACATGGATTTCCTCTCGGTGTGAATTTTCTATGGAAAGGTACCACCTGAGTGAGTCAGCCAGGTCAGACTCAGCCCCAGGCGACGCTTTGCTGCAAGACATTTGTATTTAAAATATGGAAGCAACTATGGAGAAATAGATTTTGAGCGGTGGAGCTGTTTTTTCTTAGAAAATTATGCATTTAAGATATTTCTCCTGCCTTAACCAGCAGTGATCTCTAGAACTCTTCCTATTCTCTTGCTCAGGGCTCTCAGTGATATTCTGCAGGGAGATAACTGTACCACACACTCAGAAAGATGAACAGAGAGGAAGAAGCTGCCCTCAGATCATAGCACTGTCCTTTTTAAGTTACCCTCATTACAATTTCATTTTCTCATCCATGAATTGGGAAGAATTATACTCTTTCCATTCTTTCACAAGTTGGTACTGAGAATTAGTAATATAAGCTGTGGAAAAACGCACATAAGCCACATCTGAGGAATTTAAATTTCTCAAGCTTTCTCCTGTACTTCTTACATTGCATTGGTACCTCTCATTTGGGCACCTTAGAGTTGGAGAGAGATAGCATGGTGAGAAATGCCAGATATAGGTGATGGGGAGGCAGGCAGCAAATCACACTGCCATGTATGTACCTATGCAACAATCTTGCATGTTCTTCACATGTACCCCAAAACCTAAAATGCAATAAATAAATAAATAAATAAATAAACAGACAAAACAAAACTTAATTAGCAGCCCAGGCTCTTCTGAATGAGGCCTGTATTGGTCCATTTTTACATTGCCATAAAGAACAACTGGAGACTGGGTTTATAAAAGAAAGAGTTTTAATTGACTCACAGTTCTGCATGGCTGGGGAGGCCTCAGGAAACTTACAGTCATGGTGGAAGGTGAAGGGGAAACAAGGTATGTCTCACAGTCTTACATGGCAGCAGGAGAGAGAGGAAACTAAGGGGAAATGGCCACTTTCAAAAATCTCCTTTGATTTTTTAGAGACAGAGTGAAGAAGACACTGCCACTTTTAAAATCACCATCAGATCTTATGAGAACTCACTCACTATCATGAGAACAGGATGGGAAAAACTGCCCCCAGGATCCAATTACCTTCTACCAGGTCTCTTCCTTGACACATAGAGCTTACAATTTGAGTTGAGATTTGGGTGGGGACACAGAGCCAAACCCATATCAAGGCCCCAGATGTATATGGCATCGGAGCCCCAGGAGGCTCATTCATTTAATCATTCATTCAGCACCTAGCATTAAGTTCAGGCACTGGGTTCATGAATTCCATTCCTTCCAGAGCCACCTGCATTGGTTTTCCATGACCTTAAGGCAGTAGTTCTCAATTGGGGCAATTTTGCACCTCAACTTTCTATTAAAAGAAAATACTGAAATAACAAACACACACAAAAACCCAAAAGAAGTCTAGGTGAATGATTTTTGTTGGTTAATGTAGGAAGTCTTTAGTTAAAGTGATAAACTTTGAGCAATTCTAACAGACAGTTTGCTACAGTGAACATGTCAGGTCAAGAAACAAACTGGGATTAACTAGTTTGGAGCACCTGGGGAAATGAAGGATAACTCCATCTGTGACCAAATTGCCATGATTTGGAAGGGGCAGGATAAACATGGCTCTAGTGCTTTTGGCTAGGAGCTTGGCCAATGCTCCCTTGAGAGGTGGGATGGAGGCAAGGGCAATGATGGTGCTCAATGCTGCAGTATCAATAGTGTTGATCAGAAAGACAGAGTCATTCAGTATAGGAGTTCCATTTACATAGAAGTGAGAAAAGTCCAGGGAGTTCAGTAGTAAAGCTGTGGCCAGAAGGTCACTGAGGACCTTAGCCAGAAGCATCAGGGCTGGATCTGAAAAACGCACCAGAAAGATTCTGGGAGAGTTGCCACAGACTGCTGTGTCTGCAGCAGTGCTGTGGGTCTTGGATCCCTGAGAATCATGATATGGTTTAGATTTGTGTCCCCACCCAAATCTCATGTTGAATTGGAGGAGGGGCCTCATGGGAGGTGATTGGATCATAGGGGCAGTTTCCCCCATGCTGTTCTCATGATAATGAGTTCTCACAAGATCTGATGGTTTAAAAGCGTGTGGCTCTTCCCCCTTCAATCTCTCTCTCTTTCCTGCTCTGCCATGTAAGACTTGCTGGCTTCCCCTTCATCTTCTGGGTGATTGTAAGTTTCCTGAGGCTTCCCATCCATTTCTTATTAAGCCTCTGGTACTATGAATCAATTAAACCTATATTTTAAAATAAATTACCCAGTCTCAGGTAGTTCTTTATAGCAGTGTAAGAATGGACTAATACAGAAAATTGGTACCAGAAGTGGGGCACTGCTATAAAGGTACTTGAAAATGTGGAAGTTACTTTGGAACTGGGTAAAAGGCAGAGGCTGGAACAGTTTGGAAGGTCAGAAGAAGACAGGAAGATGTGGGAAAGTTCAGAACTTTCTTGAGACTTGTTGAATGGTTCTGATAAAAATCCTGAAAGTGATATGGACAATGAAGTCCAGGCTGAAGTGGTATCAGATGGAGATGAGGAATTTATAGGGGACGGAAGTAAAGGTCTGTCTTGCTTTGCTTTAGCAAAGAGATTGGTGACAATTTTCCCCTACTCTGGAGATCTTTGGAACTTTGAACTTGAGAGAGATAATTTAGGGTATCTGACAGAAATTTTTAATCAGCAGAGTTTAAGGGATGGCCCGGTTTCTCCTAACAGCATACAGCCATGTTCACAAAGAGATGGTCTGAAATTAGAACTGATGTTTAAAAGAGAAGCAGCACATAAAAATTTGGAAAATTTGCAACCTGACCATGTGGTAGAAAAGAAAAACCCATTTTCTGGGGAGAAATTCAAGCTGGCTACAGGAATTTGCATATGTAAAGAGAAGCTGAATGTTAATAGCCAAGAGAGTAGGGAAAACATCTCCAGGTCATGTCAGAGACCTTTGCAGTATCCCCTCCCATCACAGCCCCTGAGGTCTAGGAGGAAAAAGTGGTTTTATGCACCAGGTCTAGGGCCCAGCTGTTCTGTGCAGCCTCAGTACAAAGTGCCCTGTCATCCAGCTGATCCAGCTTCAGCCATGGCTAAAAGAGGTCAAAGTACAGCTCAGACCATTGCTTCAGAGGGTGCAGGCCCCAAGCCGTGGCAGCTTTCATGTGGTATCAAGCCTGCAGGTTCACGGAAGATAGGAATTGAGGTTTGGGAGCCTCTTCCTAGTTTTCAGAGGATGTGTGGAGATTTCTGGATGTCCAGGCAGAAGTATGCTGCAGGGTCAGAGACCTCATGGAGAACCTCTGCAAGGGCAGTGTGGAAGGGAGACCCCACACAGAGTCCTCCCTGGGGCACTGCCTAATGGAGCTGTGAGAAGAGGGCCACTGTCTTCTACACCCCATAATAGTAGATCTGCTAGCAGCTTGCACAGTGCACCTGGAAATGCCACAGATAGTCAACACCAGATTGAGAAAGCAGCTGTGGGGGCTGTATCCTGTACAGCCACAGGGGCAGCGCTGCCAAAGGCTGTAGGAGCCCACCCCTTGTATCATGTGCCCTGGATATGAGACATGGTGTCAAAGGAGATTATTTTGGAGCTTTAAGATTTAATGACTGCCCAGCTGGGCTTCAGAATGGCATGGTGCCTGTAAGCCCCTTTGTTTTGACCAATTCTTTCACTTGGAATGAAAGCATTTACTCAATGCCTGTACTCTCATTGTATCTTAGAGGAACCTAACTTCTTTTTGGTTAACAGGCTCATAGGTGGAAGGGACAGGTAAGTCTAAGATGATACTTTTGACTGTGGACTTTGGAGTTAATGCTGGAATGAGTTAAGACTTTGGGGAACTGCTGGGAAGACATGATTGGTTTTGCAATATGAGAAGGACATGAGATTTGGGAGGGGCCAGAGGCAGAATGATATGGTTTGGATTTGTGTTCCTGTACAAATCTTATGTCAAATTGGAGGAGGGGACTGGTGGGAGGTGATTGGATTATGAGGGTGGATTTCCCTCTTGTTGTTCTCATGATAGTGAGTGAGTTCTCACAAGATCTGATGGTTTAAAAGTGTGGGGACTTCCTCCTTTGCTCTCTGTCTCTTTTCTGCTCCACCATGTAAGAGGTGCCTGCTTCCCCTTCACCTTGTGCCATCATTGTAAGCTTCCTGAGGCCTCCTATCTTCCTGTTAAGCCTGTGGGACTGTGAGTCAATTAAATCTCATTTCTTTATAAATGAGTCAGATAGTTCTTTATAGCAGTGTGACAATGAAGTAATATACTCTGTAAGCCTGAATCTGCCCTTGTGTGTGACCACCATCATCCCCCAGAATAATCACGCCTCTCACCATAAGCACTATATAGCATGTGAATGCTAGAACTTAAAAATATAAATCTAGAATGATTAGAAACATTGAAAAGAAAGAAGTGAGATGGAATTTTCTATTTTAGTAAGTTTTTCACTCAGGCAAACATATTCTAATTGGAAGGTGAGCCTTGGAAGAACTCATGACTGGCTGGGATTTTCTACTCAGAATATAGAGGTGAAAGAATACAAAAAGCCAGTTTTCTCTTTGGAGGGGCTGAATAAAGGGAAGAGTTTCAGCAAAAGCTAAGTGGAGGGAATATATTGCAACAGATCGGGTTATGGGTGGATAACAGAACACAGGCATGGCCAGAATGTCAGGGAAATGCATCTGGAAAGGCTTTACACACTGAAGTTAAGTATATTTATGAAGTGCTCCAGGCAAGATAATTCTTGGAGGTTAAAGGATTATTCCAGGGGATGACATAGAAGTCAGCTGGAAGTTAAGAAAAGAGAGATACTTGTTCCAAAACACACATGTCTGTGTATGCTCTCTCTTTCAGACACACACAGACGCACATGTGTGCACACATGCACACAGGGTTGATTATGCCTTATGGAGCACTTCCTATGTTAGCATATACTGAGCTAATTACATAAATAGCCCTGAAGGACTAATCATGACCCTCGGTTATGGATGAAGTAATGGAACCCAAGAACTTCCTGAATTCACACAGGTAGTGCCGAGCTAGCTTTTGAACCCAGGCCTTCCCCACTGTGATGGGGCTGTGATGTGTCAGCTTGGCTAGGCTGAGCCACACTCCTGGGAATATCCTCTCTAGTATGTTTCCAATTAGTGTGAGCTAGGAAAGAGGCAGTGGTTATTGAGCAGCATACACCTTCTTTCAGGTATTCAATCAAACTCTATGTTGGGTGCTTTTGTGAATGGATTTTGCAGGTGTAGCTAAAGTTTTCCATCAGTTTAGTTTCGAATTAATCAAAAGAGAGATTATTCTGGGAGGGTCAGACCTCATCAGATGGAAGTCTTCTAAAAGTAGTCCTTCCTAAAATCAGAGATTGCAAGATTATGCTTGTGGAGTTCCACCCTGCCCTGGTATTCCTGCCGCCTGCTTGCCTGTGGCCAAGAAGCTTCGGAGCATGTTCATGAGGTCCTATCTGTGTGAGGTCTTGCTGAATGCCTGTCCTGTGACTTCAGGCTTCTTAGACATCCCCATAATTAAGTCAATACTTTGTTATATGTGGATATAACAAATACATATTAGCAGGATATATATTTTTCCTACTGATTTTTCTTCTCTGGTTGAATTCTGATTCATACACCCACTACTGCATTTCCATGATAGTATTCTTTTAGCTCTTGCTCCAAATGCTATTTTCATCTTATATGTTGCCATGCATATTTACACTTTTATGATTGTCATTTACAAAAGTATTTTTCATGTACAAGCATATTTAAGAATAGAAGACAATGCTCTATCACACCTTATTTATAGAAACTTTCAATCTTTTCCATGGGGCTTAGGAAATGTTTCTTGAAAATACTATACATTTTAGTGGGGCCAAATATTAGAAAATGTCATGGGATTTATCTTATGATTCTGCACTGTGAACTCAATTGTGTTTATTTCTAAGTTTTAAAGCTGACTGTATATATTATTTCTAAGCCTCAATAAGACTTTATACTGGTTAATACTCTATAACATTGTATACTTTTCTCAGAAGTCTTAATAAATAACCAGGAACAAGTTGTACTTTATGAGGTTCTAATGACACATTTAGTATGTTTTGACTCAGCAAAAATGCTGTAGTTTTTTTCTAAAAGGAAAGCACTTGGCTGTAATACAAGTTAGTGAATGGTGCAGATAATTCAAAGTCAGTAAAAGAGCTGGGTCCTAGGCATTCATGGACAGCAAGATAATGGGCTGTAGCTCTGCCAGTCTCCTGAAGATGTGTAAATCTTTTGCCAATATCCTAACATTGTGGACTTCTAACCTTGGTTCCATAAATAAATCCCATAATTGCAGTTTGGCTGAATGTACCCCACTATCCAGAGCTTTCTAGACTATCTAATGTGATAATATCAAAATAATTTTTATTTGAGAGGGTGTTAGGGGAGACAGTGGGCCATGAGCCCTGAGTACTATTGCACATTTGTGCTGAGCGTGCTGGACTGCAAGGCTTAGCTGTCTAATTTCTGGAGCTAGACACACAGGAGGTGAGGGAGATCACAGCAGCACAACCACAGCATTGCTCCCCAGGGAGGGCACCAGCTTTCCGGCTGCTGGTTAGGGTATTTGCTGTAATGATTCAAGAAATACTGGGCCTGGGTTCCTTTCCTGTAATGTGAAGACTCTGTATGCAGCCATTTATCTATGCTTGCTGTTTCAGTAGCTTGAGATGCCAGGGCATGGGGAGCCAATGAGAACATGGAGCTCTGGGAAATGCTATTGCTAGGAATAATAAAGTCCTTTGCCTCTGACCCAGGTGTCTAGTGTCTTTTGTCAGCACCCATGAAATAGTAACAGGTTCACTTACTGCTTTCGAGTAGAGTAAAATCTCAGACCCTTCATATTTTTCTCAAGTGGTTTGCCTTTTTTTAGAACCATTGCGATGCTGCTCTTCCGTAGTGTTTAGTATTAACAGCGTTGGAGATTACAACAAAGCATCACTGGGCACTTCCTGCTCCACATGTGGCACATGCAGGCACTGCGCTGAGAGCGCTAATGGCAGTGTGAGTGAAGTATTGCACTGGCCTCTGTGCATTAGATATGTAAGTGGCTTAGCCAAATAAGGGGTTTTCGCATGAACAAGAAATCCAGAGTTAGGTAGCCACAGACTGGCTTGGTGGCTCCGCAAAGACCTTAAAGCCTCAGACTCCTAACTGCTCTACCACTTTTAGCGTGTGGTTTTGGTTTATTTCACACCTCCTATTTTCTCCTTTTCTTCTTTTCTTTTTCTTTCTTTCTTTTTTTTTTTTGAGACTGGGTCTTGCTCTGTTGCCAGGTGTGAATGTAGTTGTGTGATCATGGCTTACCACATTCTCAACCTCATGGGCTCAGCTGATCCTCCCACCTCAGTCTCTTAAGTAGCTGGGACTTCAGGCATGTGGTACCAAACCTGGCTAATTAAATAATTTTTTTTCTGTAGGGATAGGGTCTCACTATGTTTCCCAGGCTAATCTCAAACTCCAGGGCTCAGGCAATCCTCCTGCCTTAGCTTCTCAAAGTGCTGGGATTATAGTCATGAACCACTGTGCCCAGCCCTCACAAATTCTCACAGCCTGTGTCCCCACTAGCCCTTAGCGAATGGCCTTGCTTTTTGCTTCACTTAGATAACTAAAGAACTCTAAAAATCACCTGCATGCACTTCTTCTTTCACATCTTTCCTGGTGCACCCATATGCTTGGCCTTCCTGTCTGTTGCTCTCAGTGCTTTTCAAGACATGGTCCCTGGACTAGCCGCAGCACCATCGCTTCAAAACTTGTTAGAAATGTGAGTTCTCATGTCCTGCCTCAGAACAAAGGAATCAGAAACTCTGGAGGTGGGACCAGCATGGGTGTTTTAACAAGCCGTGTAGGGAAATCTGCCACACAGGCAAGATGGCTGAACTCTGACTGCCCACGTGGCCACGCCCTTTGGATGTTTAATAGACATCAAACTCCCAACATTTCCAGAACTAAACTCTTGACATTAACCACCAAAAAGCTGCTTCCTCAGTTTGCTTTATCCTCACAGCTCTTCAGGCCCTAACTTCAGAAGGGCTGTTCTCGACATCTCTCTGCCTCTCCTAGTGCATATCCAGTCTCTCAGGAAATCCTGCTGACTTTACTTTCAAGATATATTTATAGCCAAATCATGTCTTATTTTCTCTATTGCCACCACCTTGGCCAGCCAGCCATCATTTTCCCTGGATATTGCAAAAGCCTTTTTTTTTTTTCCTCATGCCATCCTATACTGTAGTTCTTTCACATGTAGTAGCTGGAATGAACTTCTGGAAACATTAGTCAGAAATGTTACCTTTTGGGTTACCCTTCAAGGGCTCCTCATTTCACTTGGTGTAAAAGCCAGAGTTCTTCCAGTGGCTCACCCTGCACGAGGGCTGGTTCTTGTACCCTCTGACCCCATTGACTTCCCAAGTGCCTCCTTGATGTTCCTAGAAACGCCACCCACCCTTTTAGGGCCACCTCAGAGAACTGACTGTCCCCTCTGCTTGAGTGCTTCCCTTGGCACTGGCCTGGCTCCTTTCCTGATCTCTTTAAGTCTGTGCTCAAAAATCACCTCTAAGGTGGAAGGTCCACCCTTCCCACACTATTCAAAATTGCTACTGACCCCACAGCAGCCAGTCTTGTTTTCCTGCTCCCTTGCCCCTGCAGCAGGATCCAGTATACTGTATTATTTACCTAATATATTTGCTTATTGCTACTCATCTCCCATGAGAATATGAGCTCCAGATTTGTCTTTTGTGCCCTGAGATGCTGAGAACACTGTGGGCTCTCAATAGCATCTGCTGAATTAATGATAATGTTCCTGTCATGGACGTGAGATAGAGGCACTTCCTCCAGCCTTGCACTCACATTTCAGGTAGGAAAATAAGAAAGTAAAGATGAATGCAAAGACAAAGATGAACAGGAGTAGGAGGAAAGGAAAAAGGAGAAGAAGGGAAAAAGAGGAGGAAGAAGAAAGAAGCAGTTGTCTTATTTCATGAAAAACAAAAATCAGAAATACTTAGCGAAGCTCTGCATCTGCCTCACTAGCTAGGACTGAGTCGGTCAGGGTGAGTATTGTGAGTATTTTGTCACATTAAACAAAACTAGAATTTTTGCTACCAAGGAAGGAGAGAATCAGTGTTGAGTAGCTAACTAGTAGTATATTTAAAAATGTTAGTATCTATGTAGTCTTCAAAACCACCCATTAGATAGGCATTATTATTTCCTTTTTATAGGTATAGAAGCCAGCATTGAAAGGGGTGAAGTTGCTCAGGTCAGACCACTGGTATATTGCCAAGCTAGGATTGAGGAGTCTCTCTAGCTCCATCCTGTTATCGTATACTATTGCTAATGGCCCCAGATTCCTTTTAAGTAGTTCAATCAACTAACAACTACTTTTTAAACATTACTCTTGGTAAAGTATTATATTAGATACAATGGATAGATACTTTTGCCAGTAAGAATTTTATGCTCCAATGGTCATGGTAAGATAAAATTACATGAAAGGATTATGAGTAAATTAATTACACAAGGAGTCTATGCCATCAGAATTCAGAAAACAAGAGCATCTGGGCTGGTCTGAGAAGGAATCAGAGAAGAGGTGTGATTTGATGTGAACCTTGGGAATGGGTCCACATAGGAAAATAGAGAGGGATGTTTAAGTAGGAAGAAATTGTCTGTGTCTTGGCAGAAACGATGATCTGTCCTTTCTTAGGATAGAATCTGAAAAATAATACTTTGGAGACTAATTATAATCTTAATGCAACTTGACAGTCATAGAGACAGATTAATAGGCGTGCTGTTGGTAGATTTACCAGTTAGTAAGGTGCATGAATGTGAACTTATAGCTATCTCATCTCATTAGTAAATATGAAATTATTCAGTTGGTAAAATCACAGATACAGAACTCCCTGAGGGCAGGCAGCATGCTCTTTGTATGGTGGTCAATCTCCTTCCAGGTTTCTTAGCACCCTGGATTAGGTGTACTTAATGCACTTCCAGATCCTCAGTTTGCTGGGTGGATCAAGGTTGAGCACATCAAGTTTCAGGAGCTATCACATACAAAATGACTTTGTAGTGGTTATTGATTTCTTAAAGATATTTTGTGCTATTTTTGCAACTGTTGTTTTGTGATATGGGCAACCCCAGCTGTTACTGTGGCCATAGTTGATTGGATCAGGGTGGCTGCATGAGCCAGAAGACATCGCCCATGGGTGGGCCCATTCCTTCCCAGCCACCCTGAGGCAGTTTCTCAAGTCCTGCTCTGGCGTGTTCGAATCCAGCAGGCACCCAGCCAAGGCAATGCAATGCAGACAACTGCCCCTGGTTCCGCTGCCCATGCTAGAATCAAGAGTTCCACATGGCTGATGGGGAAATTCTTGTTTTACTACACACCTGAGTAGGTAAAGGTCTTCCAGCTTTTGACACAGTTAGGTGGTGCCATGTGGTGTGTTCGCTGGGATATTCTCTTCCACTACGTTGTGCTACTTCTCAGTGAACTGGAGACTGTTCTGAGAAGCTTCTAGCTATTCTCTGATCAGATCCTCCTGAGGCAGGAGGTGCAAGAGAACAGAAGTGTACCGTGTTCTTCTGAGCAGAGATGCACAGTGAGCTGTGGCAGGCAAACCCCACTGGGGCTGGCATGTGGAGGGAAGTGCTGCCTGCTTAGGCCTCTGCTTAGTCACTGGTGTGACTGTGCCCTGGGCTATTGCCTGAGGTGAAACCTTTGCCTGCTTCCTGATCTGTCCTGGTAGAAGGGGTCTATATCAAAGAATATCAAACATATTCTTATTTCTGAGAATACTGCCTGTGTGGCACCCCCTTTCCAGCTCCTCAGGCAATATGAGAGATGTGAGGAGCTGCCACACTCCTTGCCAGTACTCACAAGATGGGGTTGTTAAAAAGTTAAAGTAACCAAGAGGAATATGAGTGTCGAGTCAGCTGATGGTGTTCACAAGTGGAGTGTCCTTCTTACCACAAATGCACAGCATGACGGAGAGAGTGGGGGCGTCTTCCTATCCTGGCTTTTCACACCTCCCCTCCCTTGTGTCCTCTGACAGGATCCATTGACCCCCACCTTGCTGTGAGGCTCACCAGGTCCATGGATAGCCCTTCTGATGCTGAAAGCGCCTGCTTGTCTCTGTTGTCAGCTTGGGGCTGGACTTCTTGGCTTACTCTGACAGCCACAGTGGACACACACACACACACACACACACACACAGATATCTCCAAGTCATACATTGGAGAAAAGTTAGGATTGCCTCCTGTTGGGGCCACCAGTGTTTTTCTTCTTTACTAGGAAGGTGGTAGATGGCAGTGCTCCCTGAGACCTTGCTCACCTTCAGCATTCTGCAGGGAGGAGACTCCACTTCCCAGGCTTCTTACTGTAGGCAGGGCTGTGTAACTAGTCCCAGGCAATGAGACACAAGTGAAGGGATGTGGGGACTTCTGGTCTCAGGCACTCAAGAGCTTTGGTGAGTTTTCCAGGTTCCCTTGTTCTCCCTGTGGGGGCAGCCCAGGTGGTTACATACTGAGACAAACACAACCGGATCCCTGGGTAGCCACATAGAGATGCCCTGGTGCTCCTGCACGCTGTGTGAGTGAGACAATGCACTGCTGTTAAATCACTGAGATCTGGAGGTTGTTACTGACGCAGAGTCTAGCCTCTTCTGGCTAATTTAGGAGCCATTCACAAATGTTTTTCTCAAGTGATATGCCCAATGAATCCTACTGTGTTTCTCCGGGGTAACAGTCAGTAATGTTCAAATGAAATTTATTTCTTAGTAACACACTATTGGAAGACAGTAGAAAATTTTTCTAGAAAAGAGATATAGTCCAGAAATAGAGTAGTTTGTAATGAAAGGAAGAAGAGACCTGATGAAATAAGAAAGGATTAACCAGAAATTCTGTCTGGAAAAGTTCTCAGAGGAGAAAAGGAAAACAATTCAAACTTGCAGATTCACAGATCGATAACTCAGGTGGGAAGAGGAACATGGGTAAATTCACACAAGTTTATGAGTACAGGGGCTCATCCATGAATGAAGAACTGGGGAAAGAGAAAGCTAAATGCAAAAATAGACAGCCAATTCAGGAAACCTAAATGGCTCTGTTTATCAGGGGATATTTTGGGGTCCTTGATCCTCCTTAGATCTTTTTTGGATGCTCAGTAAACTAGACCTTGGCATGGAGGAAAGAGAGGAAAAAGGCAGAGTGAGAGGTGCAATCAGCACACCCCCAGCATTCAGTCGCAGTCTCCAGAGCCACAATTCACTGTGTAAAGAACCAAGACTCAACCAATGGCCTCTCAGTGACCTATTTAGAATGATAGCATTCAGAGACAGCTGGAGAGCCCTCTCAGCCTCACTCTATTTTACAGATGAAGAGACTTGAGCCAAGTTATTTGTCCCCGTTAGGAGATGACAAACAGTGGACAGTGTGTCTACCCCCAGGTTGGGGCACTTTTCCAATCCAGACCTTTCTGGTTTCTGAGCCTGCCTTCTCCACTCTTGCAAACTGGTCTCTTAGTAGCTTAGGGAATGTGACTGGCATAGCACAGGCTCTGAAGCAGAAAAGAAAAGAGATCGCATTTCCAGTCCAGTAGAGACTTCCGCCTTATTTAAAATCATGTGGTCATTTCCACCCCAATACTGATTTCAGAATTTCTTTCAAAATTTAGACTAACTTTATGCTGTGTTAAAGCTCCATGCAAAGTTTTGTGGTTAAATAATGATATTTGATTTTTCGTGCTTCACTTGTTGATTGTGAAATATGAGACAGCAGGGGCTGTCCTGATTCTGAAAGTTGTATGTTGTATAAGATCATATAGCACTGACTCCAGTGCTTAACTGCAGGGCCACAAAATGGGTTGATGGTAATTACTTTGGCTAAACCTGTAGAACTGTGAATGATTTACTAAAAACTCTGCAATAACTTAATATATACATGATGACAATTAAAGTAACAAGACAGCCTCAAGGAGTAAATATTTTATGTAATGAATTAACCGTGCAAGATTCATTCATGAATGTTAATTAGAATCCTGAGGTTAAATTGCTGTGTGGTATAAAGTCAGTTTATGCTAAGTAATCAAGTAGATAAAGAGTAATGATGCAGGGTTTGTATTTTAATTTACTGTTCTCTCTTCCTACCAAAAATGAGAGATCACTCATAACTGTCAAATGAGCAGCTCTGCTCTCCCTTCTCTTCCTAAGAGAAAACACACAGCCTGCTCTCCTTTAAGTAGAGCTGCACAAAGGTCTGAGCCTCTTCTGGTGGTGTCAGGCTAAAGGGGCAATGATGGGACAATGTCAGCCTGGAAACATCGGGTAGCAGATTCTCCATGTACATAAAGTTTTGGGACACAGAGTGGGAGGGGCAGAATAATATCTCCTCAAGGATAGCCTCATCCTAATTCCTGAAATCTATGAGTAGATTTCCTTTGTGTAGCAAAAAGGATTTCACATATGAGATTAGGTTAAGAGCCTCGAAGTGCAGAGACTATCTTGGATTACCTGGGTGGAGTCAATGTACTCACAAGGGCTCTGAAAGAGGGAAGGGGAGGCAAAAGAGGAAATCAGAATGATGCTCTCTGAGGACTTGACTCACTGTGGCTGGCTTTGAAGATGGGGGAAGGGGCCATAAGCCTAGGATTATAGACAACTTCTTGAAGCTGGAAAATGTGAGGACTGGATTATCTCCTAGAGCCTCTAGAAAGGCAGGCAGATGTGCCGAGACTTTGACAGTCACCCTCTGAGACTTGTGTCAAATTCTGGCCTTCATAACTGTAAGACAATACATTTGTGGGAGTTTGTTACAGCAGCTGTGGGAGACTAATACTTAGATCCAGGGACTGAGTCTGAGTCTAAGTTGCTTACAACCATCTGATCTTTGACAAACCTGACAAAAACAAGCAATGAGGAAAGGAGTCCCTGTTTAATAAATGATGTTGTGAAAACTGGCTAGCCATGTGCAGAAAGCAGAAACTGAACCCCTTCCTGACACCTTACACAAAAATTAACTCCAGATGGATTAAAGATTTAAACATAACATAAAAACCCTAGAAGAAAACATGGGCAATACCATTCAGGATGTAGGCATAGGCAAGGACTTCATGACTAAAACAGCAAAAGCATTGGCAACAAAAGCCAAAATAGACAAATGGGATCTAATCAAACTTAAGAGCTTCTGCACAGCAAAAGAAACAATTATTAGAGTGAACCAGCAACCAACAGAATAGGAAAAAATTTTGCAATTTACCCATCTGACAAAGGGCTAATATTCCTAATCTACAAAGAATGAAAACAAATTTACAAGAAAAAAAAAAAACACCCCATCAAAAAGTGGATGAAGGATATGAACAGACACTTTGCAAAAGAAGACATTCATACGGACAACAGACATATAAAAAAATGCTCGTCATCACTGGTCATTAGAGAAATGTAAATCAAAACCACATTGAGATACCATTTCATGCCAGTTCGAATGGGGTTCATTAAAAAATCTGGAGACAACAGATGCTGGAGAGGATGTAGAGAAATAGGAACACTTTTACACTGTTGGTGGGAGCGTAAATTAGTGCAACCATTGTGGAAGACAGTGTGGCAATTCCTCAAGGACCTAGAAATAGAAATTCTATTTGACCCAGCAATCCCATTACTGGGTATATACCCAAAGGATTGTAAATCATTCTATTATAAAGACACATGTACATGTATGTTCACTGCAGCACTGTTTACAATAGCAAAGACTTGGAACCAACTCAAATTCCCATCAAGGACAGATTGGATAAAGAAAATGTGGCACGTATACACTGTGGAATACTATGCAGCAATAAAAAAGGATGGGTTCATGTCCTTTGCAGAGCCATGGATGAATCTGGAAACCATCATTCTCAGCAAACTGACACAAGAACAGGAAACCAAACACCACATGTTCTCACTCATAAGTGGGTGTTAAACAATGAGAACACTTGTACATGTACACAGGGTGGAACATCACACACTGGAGTCTGTTGAGGGGTGGGGGGCTAGAGGAGCAATAGGAGGGGGTGGGGTGGCTGGGGAGAGATAACATTAGGAGAAATACCTAATGTAGGTGATGGGGGGATGGAGGCAGTAAACCACCATGGCATGTGTGTACCTATGTAACAATCCTGCAAGATCTGCACATGTACTCCAGAACTTAAAGTATAATTTAAAAAAAAAAAAAAAAGAAAGAAAAATAAGGGAAAAAAAGGCTCTAGAACAGGAAAGAAAGAAAAATTCACTTGGAAGAGACCCAAGCGGGCACCTGTAGGTCAGAGAGAGAGAGAGAGAGAGAGAGAGAGAGAGAGAGAGGGAGAGGGAGAGGGGGAGAGAGAGAGAGAGAGCGAGAGCGAAAGGGGGCCTTCACCTTGATCCTGGGCCTTTGTAGGATGGCCCCCTTCCCATGCTTCCCCCCTTAGGATGGGCTTCCCATAAGCACAGGCCCTCCTTACCCTTGGGAACTGAGCACACACACTGTGTTTAGGGAGTTACATGCCCGTCTGAGGCTTTCTTCCCTATTCTGGTGGAGTGTCCCCAGAAGGTAACCCTTCACCATTTTTGCTTTTTAATGTGCATGCCCAGGAAGTTGCTTCTCCCTGGGGTCTGCCTTTAATTAATACTTTAATGCTAACAGGTGTGGACCATCAGGAAACGGCCTCTTCCTGGTGCCCCAGTTCATCACTTAGAGACAATGCGTTAATTGCCTAACCATACCCCGACACTTCCCGTGGGTACGGGGCAGCTCTCTCATGCCCTGCGCATGCCTGTCTACCTGTAGCAGAACACTTGTTATGCAGATATACCTCAACTAGAATCTGACTGACATGCACCTCTGCATACCTATTGTTTAAGGGTAACTGAGGTTCAAAATACTAACTCTACAATACTGCAAAATCCAGAAACACCTACTTAAGGAGTCTTACCTATATTTACTGATGGTTTAGAGGGAAGGAAGGCACTTCAGTATATCCAGTGTCTATACTGGATCAGATACTTTGTTAGCCCTCATTTCCATTGCTCTCCATCCCTGTTTTATTTCCTCATGGGAGCTATCGCCCTCTGAGACATCCACGTTTATTGTATTTCTTTGTGTGTTAATTTCTCCTTCATCCTATGGAAACTCAAGCCCTGTAAGAGCATATACCTTTGCTTAGATTGGGTTTTTGAATGTGACCATTGATCACACTTCTCCCAGACAGAATTAAACAGAAGGATTAAAATATCAGCATTGAACAGATATAGTGCAATTAGGAATATGGTCTGACCTAGGACTTCATTAGGGCTCTGATGATGCCCCCTCTCATTTCACTGAACCCCATCTGAATTGGCCCCAAGAGCTCACAGAGAGAGCGCCACACCCATGGGCAGCTCCTTCTTCTGAGTTCGTACATCAAATAATCTGTCAGTCCCTCTTTGGGGGAAGTGAGGCCGGTAGGGAGGCAGGCCCAGTGTCACCTCTTGCAGAAGACCCTGAACATGAAGACAGTGTCCCAGGGGCAGAGGTTTCAAATAAACTCTGCTGTTGATCCCCGCTGCATCTCCAGTGTCTAAAACAGCTCCTGTCACATGGGAGGCACTCGATAAATATGGGTCAATGAATAATGAATAAATATTTTATCTCATTTCATCTTTGGAGCAAATCTAGACAGTCTATTTTGTATCTATTCTACTGGGGAAGTCTGGATAACTTACTGAGTTTGGCTAATCCCTAAGCAGCAGAGCTGGGATTCAGATCTGGTTCAGCCTTGCTCTAAGGCACATCCTGCTGTCTTCCATGTGCACTTGATGTGGTTCTACTTTGGAAAGAGGCCACTGTTTGATGCATTTTTGCTCAAGTCTGCTAGAATCAGAAGTCTACTTAAGGTCATGCATGCTGGGCAGCCTTGAGGGCAGGGTTTCCAAGTAGGCAGCTTCGACTTCTCAGCTATGAAACAAACCCCAGTGCCCACTCAGGGCCGGACACTTCACGGGTGCCCAAGCATGAAACATGGGCTCTCAGATCATTGCCCTGCTGCCCAGGCCATTTGTAGTGCTGAAAGCATCATGCAGGCTGCTTGAAGTTCTTCCTTGACTATATAAAATTCCTCTGAGAAACTCAAGGCCTTTATAGCTATTGTTACAATAATAAACCCCCGGTTTGGTGAAAAAGGTTTTGGAAAGCATTGACTGCACACTTAGCAACTTTCTGAGCAATTCGAGGGCTGAGGCTAAGCACAGCTCTGAGTTTGTGATGTTCATATTTTAGTCTCTTGTTTCCTAGGAGTATTTAATTTTCACCTTAATTGTAGAGAATGCATTTGAGAACACTCTTGTGTCTGCAACCAACTGGAGCAGGGCAGCATTATATTCTGAGAAATTTGGGCTGGGTGCGGTGGCTCACACCTGTAATTCCAGCACTTTGGGAGGCCGAGGCTGGTGGATTACCTGAGGTCTGGAGTTTGAGACCAGCCTGTCCAATATGGTGAACTCCTATCACTACTGCAAATATGAAAATTAGACGAGCATGGTGGTGGGCACCTGTAACCCCAGCTACTCGGGAGGCTGAGACAGGAGAATCGCTTGAACTTGGGAGGCAGAGGTTGCAGTGAGCTGAGATTGCACCATTGCACTCCAGCCTGGGCAATAAGAGCAAAATTTTGTCTCAAAAGAAAAAAAAGAATAAAAGAAAAGTAAAGAAATTTTACTAGCTTGGAGGAATAACCAATTCAATGAAAGTTATAGCAGAAGTTTTTTTGTGACTTTCTATGAACATACCCTTTCTCCCATGTCAACACGTGTCTGTAGTATGCTCTCAGCAGGTGCTTGACAACAAAGTTAGTGGATTCTCCTACTTAAATTGTATCTGGGTCAGTTGCTGTAAGACATATGGTTCCTCATTACACCATGTGATGCTCTGATAATGACTCGCATCTTTCTATTCCAACTTGGAAAGAAGCTTTTGCCGCTCTCCCACCTGTGTCTTGGTCTCAGCCGGTGAGCACAGGCGCCTCCTTCATGGTCTCTTGTTATCGGCTCCGTCTCCTCCCAGCTTCCTTTTCTGTTCTCACCGTGAAGTTTAATAGTCTCAATAAACTTTTATCTTGCCTTTTATGTGGTTGCTACTAAATCTCTTAAGCTGTCATTTTAATGACTCACTTTTATCCCTTTTCCAATTGCTCTCAGCACTGCAGTGCAGGGACTCAGCACCTGGATCTTTTCTGAAAGGTGATGATTCTATATTCTGTTATATTCCCCTGGGATGTCAGATTAGAGAAACAGTCTCAGGGGTAAATACATGGAGTCCTTCCTGTCACCGTTCCTTGTGGTGCCCATTCTCCAGGGGTTTGAAGGCATGAGGACATTGTTTTGTACACACGTTCCAGCTTATGATGGCGTCTACCTCTCCGAACTGGAGCTCATGTTGGTGCTGTCTGCTGGGCTCTTGGCTGTCCTCTTCCCGTTCATAAGGACTTTCTACTCTGTAACAGGTCTGCAGCTTCCACATCAACCGCTTCAGCACCCCCTGCGGTGATGAATGAGAGGGAGTCATCTGATAAGCTTCACCTGAGTTTCAACGTCCACTGCATTCTGTTGCTCGTGTGGCTGCCCTTGGGCTTTCTTGTGTGATTGAAAGGAGACAGGAGACCGCCAGGTAGAATCCTCCTTGGCTCTGCCTTCTGGAAATGGGCATGTAACCTGGTTGATCTACTGTAATTGCCAATTACGGTACTAGTTATTCTACCCTGGAACTAGTTAGGCGTACTTTGGTATCTGAATCCTTTACACAAACCAATCAAATGTTTGTCAGTAAGTCTGAATTTGTACTTTGAGTATAGTGTTCATGAACAAGACACTTAGGAATAGAGCTGATGCTGGGGACTTCCAAAGGCAGTTAACGTGAATGTGGTTCTGATGTTAAAGTTACATCCTTTCAAGTTAAGTTGCTTATGAAATACATACCAGAGCTGTGTTAGGCAGTTCCTATTTTCTGATATGCATTTTTGCTCATTTTTCCCTGATGCCTCTATGAGGCCTGTACTGGCCTGTAGCAGTTTATAGGGCAGTCACTTTCTTATTTCAGAGTTTATATTAAAATTAGGTATTTCACAAAGGGCATTATTGGTAGAAGTCACATAACAAAAGCTCCCCATGGTCAAATAGGTTTGTAAGATGCCTGGTTAAGTATATTTCTTGACGACAAGATTTCTTGGAGCCTCTACTGCTGTTACATGCATTGCCAGGGGCCCAGCTGAGCTGCCAGGTGTTGGAGTAGTTGATTAAGTCAATAACTCAAAAGGAAAGTCACCATGCAGCCTTTAATCCCTTCCTACAACAATGGCACAATCAAGGGGCTAAACCTGGGGAAGCGCCGACTACCCCACCCCATTTTTCCCCATGGAATGGCACGAGGTTGAAGGTCAGTGAATCAGCACAGACCTGGAGGGTCAGGGGTATCTCCTTGATGGGAGAGCCTTGAACAGAAAAGGCTCTGGCAGTTTTATGCACTGGGAGTCAGAGTGTGGGAGGGTTGGAAAAGTGCTAGAACTGGAAAAGTATCAAGTACTGAGTCAATGTGGAGAAATTCTTTCCAGATTCCCTCTCCTCTCTCCCCACAGGGAGGTCACCTAGAGGGGCCTGAGGGAGCCTCTGGGTAGGTCCCTTGCAAAGAGATCTTGGAATGCAGGTGACTGGGATGGAGTGCAGATATGTTTAAGCACATGACTGGCCTGGCCCGCAGCTCCCTGGAGGGAAAGTAAGACCCTGTGTGCACCAGCTCTCCTGTTGGGAGGGTGGCTTCCCTCATGAAGTCTGCCAGGTAAATCTTTATAATTCCCTGAAAAAAATCACACACAGGATTTCAGACAGGAGCTGAACTCCTCATGCATGATGGCCTTCCAAGAAAATAATGTATACAGAAAGACATTTTTCAGATGCATTTGACTATGGAGTTTGTCATTGCACCTTCCCTGTGACCAGTATTCTAATTACAGAAGTACCACTCTTTCTATCTGAAACTGTTCCAAGTTCAGTCTTTGAATGATGGAAACGTTTTCCCACTAAGTACACATATTTCATTAGTAGCATTTCTTTTGATGCAGCTGGAAGTTTGGATAGCTGTGCCTTTCCTTCAGTATGCGTGTGTTTTTCCAATGTCATCTGCAAAATGCTCTAGTTTGTCAGCTGCCTGTGAGTTTCATCTAAAGGTTATCTGGGTCAGCTCAAGTCAGAGGGATTTTTGTAGAACACCCTGAATTCAGCCGCAAGGAATTATATGCCCAGCATGATTCATGGATGTTTCACAACTTCATGTTTTCTGACATCCACCATCAAGGCAAAGATGCTAGAACACTTGTGTCTTATGGTGCGATTGTGTGTGTGTGTGTGTGTGTGTGTGTGTGTGTAATTATTCACCATCCATGATTTCAGAGGGAATCAGTACAAGATAATGAAAAAGGGTATTTTCCATTTGACCTGTAATGTTCTAGGTTGTTGATTCAGCAGATTTAGCAACTACATTTTACTTCACTCACTTTCACATTAAAATGCCTTTGCCCTCTCCACAGGGAACTGGGAGGAGAGAGAGGCTTCCCAAACCACTAGGTCAGTTCACACAACTGCCATATCTTTGGATCATAATTCGAACTGCAGCAAAGTGTCCTATATTGGGGTGTCAGATTCACCAAGTGGAATTGATTTGTTTTTGTTCAAAGTTGAAGCTTGTAGAAAACAAAACCATAACGTGTAGTTTATTGCTTGTATCTTTACTTATAGGGCTTTGTTGTTCATATGCATCAACAGTAGATCAAAAAATCTGGCTGTGCAGAACCAAGCAGGTTTCATCCAGGCAGGATTCTGTAGACTGATAGCTTAGGAGAGTGGTTTTTATAGTAATTTTTAACCTATGGAATGCTTTCTTCAGGGGAACTCTTATGAAGAATGCCAATATTAAAAATCAGAGTGGGCCATGTTGAAAGTAGGTGAGAAAACGTTAAAGCCCTCTTCTTTTTTATGGTGTCCCTGAGGGGCTCTGTGTCTACCTGTTGGAGAATGATAACCTGACACACTGTTTGAATCTAACCCCTTTAAGACAACTTTCCTGATTACCACTTATAGATTCCCCAATTCAGGATTTTAGTAACGCCAGTAATAACAGCAGCAGCAGCCACTTTTATTATGCACATGCAACAAGTGGCAGGCAGTGCATTTACCACTTTACATGGATTGTCTCTTAAGCCTCACAACAAATGAATGAGATAGTGTCAAGTCAGGGAACAGTCCCTAAGACCACTCTCACTTCTGACACCAATTGCAGATTTGGGGGTCCTCGAGATAGTCCTCAGTTTTGATATTTTGCTAGAAGGACTCACGAACTCATTAGAAGCTGTTATACCTAACGGTTACAGTTTATTACAACAAAAGGATGAAAATCAGCCAGGGAAGGAGGAGCACAGGGCAGATCTAGGAAGGTTCAAAGCATGGAACTTCAGTTGCTCCTCCCAGTAGAGTCTCAGCCTTAATTTCTCCCAGCAATGACGTGTGAGGGAACACACAGAATGTTGCCAGCCAGGGAAGTTACTCCACTCTTGGTGTCCAGAGTTTTTATTGCAGATTGCTCATGTAGACGTGCCTGACCTTAGCCTCTAAATCCTCCGAGGTTAAACTGATACATGTGGCCCGAAACCCTCTTCCTAAATCACATTTTTAGACTGGGGTGGCCCAACACAGCCAGGTAAACTAAGACATGTTTATCAGGACACTAAGGCACTCAGGCTTTCCAAGTGTTTAGAGAGCACCTCCCAGGGACCAAAGGACAAGACCAGATTTCTCTTTGGACCAGGTTGAATTCTTTATTTCATAGGTAGCTATTAGAAGTTTTTTCTATTTCAGAGATGAGGAAACTGAAGCTTGAAGAGTCTAAGTAACACTTTGTAGTTGGTGAAGCTGGGTCTTGAAGCAGGGCAGACAATTCCAGAAGCGAAACTTTTAACCTTAATTTTGTACAAAGGTATTTGTTAGCCTAAGCTACACCATTTTGAAACAAATTTTCCACTCTGACCAGGGTTTGAAAAATGACGGAACATAAGCTATATCCCATCATTTTTGAAACCCTGGTCGGAGTGGAAAATTCCACTAGGGCTCAGGCCATAAGAACTATCCTGCCAGACAAGTCCCAGGCCTAACCTCCTGACCCCCAAGAATTCCTCCCTTATCATCAGCTAACCACACCGCCCACCCCATTTCACAACAAGCCCAGACCTCTCCCTCCAGGACCTATAATGATCCCAGCCTGTAAGGGGATGTGGACTCTGGTGCTAGCTGATGTCCCTCTCTGCACATCTTTGTTCAATAAACCTTTGTTGCCACAGAGCCACCTCTGTCTGTTCCTTCTCCCTTTCCTGCTCTAACAGTATTAAAAAGAATTATCAGTACTTGACACAATGGTTAACTTAGACATAAATACACATGCTATCAAAGAAATTATAGTCGGGCCGGGCGCGGTGGCTCACGGCTGTAATCCCAGCACTTTGGGAGGCCGAGGCGGGTGGATCACGAGGTCAAGAGATCAAGACCATCCTGGTCAACATGGTGAAACCCCGTCTCTACTAAAAATACAAAAATTTAGCTGGGCATGGTGGCATGTGCCTGTAATCCCAGCTACTCAGGAGGCTGAGGCAGGAGAATTGCCTGAACCCAGGAGGCGGAGGTTGTGGTGAGCCAAGGTCATGCCATTGCACTCCAGCCTAGGTAGCAAGAGTGAAACTCTGTCTCAAAAAAAAAAAAAAAAGAAAAAGAAATTATAGTCAGTAAACTCACAGCAGAATCCTGATATTAACAGGCAGTCCTTTCATCTCCAGTGTAGGTAGGAAAATGCCCATTCTTGTCCATTTGTCCCAGGTCACTCCTGATGACATGTGTAGATCATCGGAACTGCCAGTCTGAGGCTGCACCCACCCAAGTCACTCCATGCTGCCTGTGTCTGCCACTCTCAGTGTTCAGCCTTTAAAGTCTTTATTAACTCCATTTATAATGATCTAGCTCTTTCTGTTTTTTAATTGCTAATTCCACAATGCCAGGGTGAGCTTTCCTCCAATGCAAATGTTTTTGAAAATGCTGGTTACAAAACGTTTCTGCTGCAACATGCCTATGAATGCTTCACATTGTTTCTTTCTGCACCATCACCTTTGAAAAGTTTCAGAAATGTGCTGTTTGCTCTTCCAGATCCTGTCATAATTATAAGAGACTCTGTCCTGGCACCCTGGAGCTGCTTCCTGTGGCTTCTTCTCTCTCAAACCCCAGTGCTGCAGCAACTGTAGTTACACACGTCACCGGCTACATTGCTTGGGTTTTGCAGTAACTGTTTGTGTTAGCTATAGTGGCCATATTTTCTCAGACAAAATTTGGGACACATGGCCCAGCAAGGATGACTGTGCATATGGGTACACAGGACATAATATTTCTTTCCCAGAAAACTTGAGACATATGGTCTCCATATGTATAGAATATATGGCCTCTTGAATGTCTCTTTATTGATGCATTCCTAGTCACATGAATATGTAACAATAGTAATGTGATTTTTATAGCCTCACTGTCAGGAGTTTTTCATTTGAAAAACATATTCATCATTTCTGTTTGTGGTAAAATTACTGCTCAACTTAGTGGCCAGCTTTACATGGTACGTGATGTATCTCGGTTTTGATGTTCTTTAGTGAATTTATTTTCTTACTTCTATTTAGGGATCTGTGGTCTGTCTAGGCCAAAAAAAACAAACAAAAAAAGGGCTGTGTGTATTCGCTTGTTCTGAAAATGTCTGTGGAGGAGGTGGCTCACTGGCGAATGATTTCACGTTAGGCATGTGGGAGGAAGCTTCAGAAAATAGATGAAGGTTTATGAAGTTATTTCACTGTTGGGGTCAGTGAACATGGGTATTTTGAAAGGCAGAATAAGTGATGAATGAAAGTGGCAGAAAAATGGAAAGCGTCATGGTGTAGAAGGTGTTTTTTTCTTCTAGTTGCATACTCTTTAGCCTGCTCCCAGGTGGCTAATGGAGGAAATAAACAAATTGGTGGTTTGGTTTTAATCCGCAGTAGAGCAAACCGCAGTGACAGCAAGCAGAGCAAACTTCCTGTGGACACAAATTAAATGTGTTTGAGTAAAGAAATATGAACCATAGTGAACATTTATTAATACAAATTTTGGGAGCAGTAATTAATGACATTCTAGTAGACAGAGATAACCTCCAAAGTAAGGAAGAGATGATGTATTTGATTGGGATAACTAAAACAAGAAGCTTCCAAAAGAAAAATGATCCCTTACCAGCAGTTAAACTAAATTGGACAGTGGTGCAGCCCATCATAGGTGACAAGGGGCCTTCAGTGGCTCGTAGGCTGGAGGTCACACTGACCTTCAGAGGGTACACAGAATCCAAGCTTGAAGTACCAGAGAGGGTGATGAATGTGACAGGAAGCCCTGTCAGAGTTTTCTCCTTCATTGTGTTGTTTTAAACTAAATGCAAGCTCCATCCAGAATTCTTTGGTTTTGGATAACATCAATTATCCAGTACCTCTAATGTAGTCTTGATTTTCCCACAGGGCCACACAGGTGATTTTCTCCACCATTTCTTACATTCTGTGAAGGGAAACAGTCATGACTTTGCTTAAAAGTTTTCAGTCATTTCCCATTATTCTTAGGATAAGGGAAAAATCTTCCACATGGCCTGCATTCCCTTGGCCTGCTTCCTCCATGGTACACAAATGTCCCGGAAGCGTCTGTGCAAGCTCCCCAGCTTCTGGCACCTGTGCTAATTCTGACTCCCATGGAGAAAACACATTCCCTTCTTATCCTAGTTAACTCCTTCCCAGCTGTCAGGTTTCTGCTCATGTGTCACCTGCAGGAAACCTTCTCTGACTCTGAATCCTAGGGAAGGTCACTCTGCCCTAGACCCTTACCGTGTATAGAGTACTTTCCTTAGAGTGTTTAATACGAACATGAATATTCTTCTCCTTTGCTAGACTAAGCTCTACAAGGTCAGGGTGTCATTTTGTTCACCTGTGCATCTCCAAATGTAGTACCCTGTTGGGTATGCAGCGTGCTGTAGAATATGTGCTCATCATATGATATGAAGTAGCATGGTATAGACTATGGGCTCATGGCCTGGTGTGGAGTGTGGTGTAGACTATGTGCTTGTCATCTTGTTTGAAGCATGGTGCAGGCTGTGCACTCATGGTCTTGTGTGGAACGTGGTCTAGACTATGTACTTGTGGTATGGTATGGAGCATAGCGTTAGGCTGGGTGTTCATCATCTGATTTGAAGCATGGTGTAGACTGTGTGCTCACGGCCTGGTGTGGGGCAGGTGTAGACTGTGTGCTCACGGCCTGGTGTGGGGCAGGTGTAGACTGTGTGCTCACGGCCTGGTGTGGGGCAGGTGTAGACTGTGTGCTCACGGCCTGGTGTGGGGCAGGTGTAGACTGTGTGCTCACGGCCTGGTGTGGGGCAGGTGTAGACTGTGTGCTCACGGCCTGGTGTGGGGCAGGTGTAGACTGTGTGCTCACGGCCTGGTGTGGGGCAGGTGTAGACTGTGTGCTCACGGCCTGGTGTGGGGCAGGTGTAGACTGTGTGCTCACGGCCTGGTGTGGGGCAGGTGTAGACTGTGTGCTCACGGCCTGGTGTGGGGCAGGTGTAGACTCTGTGCTCACGGCCTGGTGTGGAGCATGGTGTAGACTGTGTGCTCACGGCCTGGTGTGGAGCATGGTGTAGACTGTGTGCTCACGGCCTGGTGTGGAGCAGGTGTAGACTGTGTGCTCACGGCCTGGTGTGGGGCAGGTGTAGACTGTGTGCTCACGGCCCGGTGTGGGGCAGGTGTAGACTGTGTGCTCACGGCCCGGTGTGGGGCAGGTGTAGACTGTGTGCTCACGGCCCGGTGTGGAGCAGGTGTAGACTGTGTGCTCACGGCCCGGTGAGGAGCATGGTGTAGACTGTGTGCTCACGGCCCGGTGAGGAGCATGGTGTAGACTGCGTGCTCACGGACTGGTGAGGAGCAGGTGTAGACTGTGTGCTCACGGCCTGGTGTGGAGCAGGTGTAGACTGTGTGCTCACGGCCTGGTGTGGGGCAGGTGTAGACTGTGTGCTCACGGCCTGGTGTGGGGCAGGTGTAGACTGTGTGCTCACGGCCTGGTGTGGGGCAGGTGTAGACTGTGTGCTCACGGCCTGGTGAGGAGCATGGTGTAGACTGTGTGCTCACGGCCTGGTGAGGAGCATGGTGTAGACTGCGTGCTCACGGACTGGTGAGGAGCAGGTGTAGACTGTGTGCTCACGGCCTGGTGTGGGGCAGGTGTAGACTGTGTGCTCACGGCCTGGTGTGGGGCAGGTGTAGACTGTGTGCTCACGGCCTGGTGAGGAGCATGGTGTAGACTGTGTGCTCACGGCCTGGTGAGGAGCATGGTGTAGACTGCGTGCTCATGGACTGGTGAGGAGCAGGTGTAGACTGTGTGCTCATGGCCTGGTGTGGAGCAGGTGTAGACTGTGTGCTCACGGCCTGGTGAGGAGCATGGTGTAGACTGTGTGCTCACGGCCTGGTGAGGAGCAGGTGTAGACTGTGTGCTCACGGCCTGGTGTGGAGCAGGTGTAGACTGTGTGCTCATGGCCTGGTGTGGAGCCGGGTGTAGACTGTGTGCTCACGGCCTGGTGTGGAGCAGGTGTAGACTGTGTGCTCATGGCCTGGTGTGGAGCCGGGTGTAGACTGTCTGCTCACGGCCTGGTGTGGAGCCGGGTGTAGTGTATAAAACCATTGCATGTTTTGCAGTATGTACTCAATACATTTTCTAGAATGAATGAACATTTTTGTTCTCAAATTGACTGCTCTCATGGGCAAGCTCCAGTTACTGTGGCCCCAAGCTCTGTAGTGCCATGTCTTAAAATGGCTTTGCTTCCTATTTGTCATCATCCCAGGGCCAGACTCAGAAGAAAATAAATCCAGGACTTCTACTCATTTAAACAAACCTCTACTCATTATAGAAATTTCATCTTGTTTCCTTTGGAAGATTTCAGTCACCTTGAAGTCCACAAGCTCCCAATGTGAATTATTACGAACCTTGGGGAGAAGGAGAACTCCTAGAACATCATGGCAGGAGACAGGCCGTAAGGGAATAATATCATGTGTACATGGAGTATGGAACATCATGGCAGGAGAGAGGCCGTAAGGGAATAATAACGGGCGTACATGAGTACACACCGCTTTGGGTTCGAGGGCCTAAATTCTCCACACACATCAGCTCATTTAATCCTCCCAGTAACCCTAGGAGGGAGGTGCTGTTATCAGTCACCCCCATGGTTCAGATGAGGACACTGAGGCATGGAGGAATAGCTAGTCAATGTAAAAGAGGGATTTAAACCCAGTCATTTGATCTTCATAACCTGTACTCTTAGTCATGGTGCCAAACAGTCCCTCAAGACAAGAAAGCTTCTCCCAGACTTTCTTCCGTGAGTTTTATGCCGTCTTTTCAGAGGAGGGCAGCTGTGTTCAGTTATGTTTATAAACCTGAGTGACATCCTTCCATATATCAATTTGTTTTCTCACAAAGTATTTCCTAACACTTAGCACATACTGAGTATTGCAGTTAGCACCGAGGATATAGAGTTAAGCATGCTTTACTCTTGTCTAGAGGTAGAAATGCATTTATATGTAATCTCTATATTAATCTATATACATTCATCAATATACATATGATAATCAGTATGTATATATGTAAATCTCTGTCTCACTCTACCTATCTATACATGTATCCAGACTAGAGGTAGAAAGTATAAGTTTTAACAAATTATTATGGCCATCTAGCAGACAGGGGTTAATAAATGGACATCTTTGAAAAAGTGTAGGAGAAGAAATCCTCATGGAGGAGTTAACATCTGGATCTGTAATGATAGAAATGAATTTGGCAGGCAAATGAGTAGAGAAGAACACTGAAGGAAGAAGGAACAGCATGGCAATGGTGGGGAGGGGCTGTGGCTGTGGGGAGGGCTCAGTGGAGGGGCTCTTTGGTGTGGGTGGAGCCGTGGGGAGGGAGGTGGGGGGATGGACTGTGGCCAGATGGTGCAGGTTTGTAAATGTGATTGTTCATTTGGAGTGAGACATCCACCGGGTTTGCTGGCAAAACTGGAGTATCATTTTAGCAAGACAGCCAGGGCCCCTCTGGGATGACGGACTGGAAGTTGGTGGGTGGGGGGGTATTGAAGAAAGGGAAGGGGCCAGGCCCTGGAGCCGGCTGGTTTCCAGGTTAGAGGTTCCCGCCTGGCGACTTCTACCTCCAAACAGTTCCACCACTCTTCGTGGGCTGCATGGCCCTCCAGAGGATGATGTTTCTGTGGATGGTCCCTCTTGGAGGTTTGCAATGTCTGCCAGGCAACTCCTTCAGTGCAGTAAAGAGTATTTAACACAAGCACCTGTTAGATGCTTTATGGGGGCTCGATGAGAGCAAGAGTCATCTGAGTCTATGGGTCCCTTTGATTGGTAGAAACAGCACAAGCTGGTGACCCTGACTTTCTCCCTCCGGAGGCCATGCAAAGGGTGAAGGCTTTTCATGGCAGAACTTTGCTGTCTTCACCCACGTCCCTGTGTTCTTTGGTTTTGTAATACTTAAAGCCTCAGAGCCCCATGGGAGCCCTCTCTATGGAAGTGCAACTGAGAGGCCAGGCCACAGGGCCCTGCCTTCCCTTCTGGCTCCCGGCAGCACTGGCTGGAACACTCACTAATTCTGCGGAATGTTACAGGTCCCAGGTTTTCCTCAGGACACCCAGGAGGGTCCAGGAAGCTCAACCTGCCCTGACCTCTTTGGCTTCCTGATGCTCAAGGTCTGCTTCTTAACCATACTACATTGAAATAGGCCCCAGACCCTTCCTACAGCCCCCACCCCCCTAAAAGACAGCACACCCAGGTGCATCCAAATATATAACAGGCCCGCCTTCGGATCTGGAGGCCACTGGGAGAGGTAATGTTCCATACCTGTGGCCTCTGTCATCTCCCCAGCCTTCTCGATTCCTTGGTCTTCTAATGAATTCCAACCTTAATCCTTATGTGAAAAAAAAAAGTCAGCTGTTTCTAGCTTCTGTTCCCAAACCCAAATAACAAACACAGTAGGACACCAAGCAGCAGAACAGGTGTTTCTTCCTGGGGGAATCCATCCTGAGGAGGCAGTCATGATCATAATGGCTCAAAAGTGGGCAAATGACTAGGCTGTGCGTGCTCTGCGTGGGTGTGTGCCTTTGCGTGTGGGTGCATGTGTGTGCATATGTGTGTACATGTGTTTCTACATGTGTGCGTACACAGCTGATCTCCTGAGAACGTGTAAATAGGCCACATGTTGACGTTGAAGTAAATTTTCAGACTTCTCAGAGGGTTTCAGAGCAGCAATGATGCGTGTTAGGGAAATGACTGCAGGCCAAGGAGTGGAGGAAGCTTCCAATGGTTCATGCGTGGCAGAAGCAGTCACCTCTGGGGCACACACGGAGGTGTGCAAGCCCCTGAAAGTGACTCGTGCAGCCAGTGGTTCACCGGGGTGCCCTGCCCCTGTCCCCAGGTGGTTAAAGGCCTGGACCTTGGAGTCAGTCTTGCCCTGTCTATGAGCTGCATTTTCCTCACCTGTAAGTTGCAGGGATGGGTATCCATCTTAGGAGACTGCAGAGAGTGTAGACCAGATATGGCCACGTCTGTAAATTGCTTAGTGCAGTTGCTGCCTTTAGAGAGTTTTGATGGTGCTGACGGTGCGGCAGGCCTGGGATTGCCTGACTGTGGTATTTACTGACTGTGCGATCTTGACTAAAATAAGTCACCTCTGTGTGTCAGCTCCTTGCTACAAAGCAAAGCTACTAACAGTTCCTCCCCCACCGTGGGATGTGGTCTCTGTAAAGCCCTTAAAACAATGCCTGCCACTGAGGAAGGATTGAGGATGATGATTATGAAGATGCTCGCCCGGAGGGCAGAATTTCACTTTCTAGAAAGCCGATATGAGGACGAGTGTCCCGGTCTAGAAACCTTCATTCCATGATTTTCTAATTTTCAATTTGAAAATTTTTGAATTTTTTTCTGGTTGCAAATAATTCCTTTGTGTTTTGTTTATATACCACCTGTCCGTTTATTGTGGGGGCACAGAGACAAGTGAGCTATTTTAGTTGCAACACAATAATTTTGTTTTAAGCAGTAAAAGGGGGAGGAGAGTCCTACTCTGGAAGCCAGTTAGACTGTGTGGGGTCATGTCAGTCTTCCTGCCCTCGCCAGCAAGGCCTGGTACCTGGACCTGTACCCCTCACTTTTCCAGCACTGGGTGCATTTCGAGAACAAACCCACCTCCCCACTCATTAATCTTATGAGTGGCTCTTGGCTGTCTTCCAGCACAGGGGCCAGATCCAAATGCACTCTGTTCCCTGGGACTGTGCCATTTACAAATAAGCCGAGCAGAGGCTGGAGCGTGCTTCTGCATGAGGTGAGGCCGCCCAGGGACAAATACACGGGCCTCTTCCTTCATGGATGAATGGCTAGTTGGCAGCGTCTCATTACCTGAGAGGCAGTGTTGAAGACTCCTGCTTATTGTTTCTGCTTTTGACAAAAGAATGTGTGTTTTGGAATCTGATTTCAGATGCAGCATTATTTCAAAACTCAAACAAACAAACAAAAACCCCAGGGCTCTGCCCAGGCAAACCTGGAACTAGTTGAAACGGAATCTGACATACAGAATGAAGTGAAACACCGTTTGTAAGGCTCTAAAATAAAGACGTTTTATTTTGATTACGTAATTGTTTATCCAACTGCATGAGGCATAACTATGAGTTGCTGTTCTGTGTCCTGGGGAGAGAAACCCCGTTTGATCTCTTTTATGTGGCATGTTCATTTTTGCAGGAAGATTCAATTATTCCCCCACTTACAAGGCTATAAATGAGTTTGCTGGGCCGGTTCCTGACACAAGCGCTCTCATCATTATTCAGATTAGTTTTCACTTTTCTAAACTGGTCTTCTGCCTACGGCTTCTGGAGCCCAGCCAGCATTTCGGAAGAGGATTAAATAATCTTTCTCTCACAACTTCCTACATGTTGTGCTATTTTGTTCCTTCCCAAATGTCATCCTCTGCTCCTGTGCACGTTTCCCATGGGTGAGGGTTTCAGACGTCCTGGGGCTCATTTCCCTATGGGCGGTCAGGCCCAGGTAAGGCAGCCCTGGCCCCAACTCCCAGGTCCTCCAGATGGGTGCTGAGCTGGAGCCTGGGGCTGTCTCCACCTCAAGAAGGCAGAAATCACTGCTTACCCACAACCGAATCAGCAGTGCTGTATCTGAGCAGAGACAGAGAAATGGATGGAAATACACTCCCGGGTTAGGGAGACAAAATGAGGATGTCCTGAACAGAGAGGCGGCTGCCAAGGCAGCTGAAGGGGAACCTGTTGGAGTCTTGAATGCCAGGGTTTCTCCCTTCACTCTGTTAGTAATGGAATCCTCCTAAAGAACTTTAGAAGCCTCCAAAGAGCATGGAGGACAAGGGGTGGAAACACGAAGAACGCCATGGCCTCTTGCTTTGTAGGCATGGAGCATGTTTCACACAAATCACACCATCACGCATGTGGATCCCGGGAGGAAGGCTAAGAGTAAGGAGAATTCAGATAATCTTTCACCTTCCTCTTCCACCCCAGGTCATGATGTAGAATCTTCTTATCTCCAATTTCTCCATCTGGCGTGAGCACATCTAGGCAAATTCCACCCTGTCACACACGTACCAGGATCTCCAGCAACTTGGCTTTCAGCCTTGTGGAGTCACTTGGACTGCTGAATTCATCCCCTTGGGTGTCTGAGTGTGGGGGTGTCTTCCTGCTTCCCCTCAGTCACATCTTCTAAATTCTTCTTCCACGTAGAAATCTCTGCCAGTGATTTCCGGCTTCTCACTCCAGTTCTCGGCTTCAGCTGCCCATTTTCATCACCTGGGGAGCTGCAGGAGCCCATCAGCCCAGCCCTGCCCCATCAAGGGAACCTGAATCTCTGCAGGGAGGCCAAGGCAGGGCTGTGGGAAAGATGCTTCCCAGGGGCCTCTAATGGGCAGGCAGGACTCAGAACAGGGGAACTGAAATGTGGCCAAGCCTTGGCTTCTTTTGTCCTCAAGATTCAAAGAATCAAAGGATTCAAAAAGGAGCAGGAGACTTTTGTGACTATAGACAACCAAAGAGATAAGTTGCAAAACACCTAGTTCACTTGCAGGAGGCAGGGATGGCTCCCAGAGTTGTGGCCTTTGAACAGAGAGTAGGCTTTTTAGGTGGAGAGGATTTAAGCAGAGAGCAGCAGGTGTAAAGGCGAGGAGTCAGCGTGCGTTCTGGGTATGGCAAGGATGCCGGGAGATGGGAGATGGGAGTGGGGAGGACAGTTGTGCAGAGCAGGACGGGGCCAGGCTGTGCAGGGCTCTGGCTGGCTCAGGTGTGCATCCCTAGACCACAGGGCCAGTGGGTGCTATGGCCGGATGGTGACATGGTCAGCTTCTTGTAAAGTAATACCCCTAGTACAGTGTGAAGGATGTGCTGGAGTTTGAAAGGCTGGTGAGAGGAAGAAGAGGTCAGAAGCAACTGTGGGCTAGCAAGGTGGTGACGGGCACAGTTCTGAGACGGACTCTCCACAGCTTCCGGAATGACTGGGCTTCCCCAGCTAAGGAGATGGATCTGCCTTTGGGGGCTGGACATAAACAGAGGAGGAGGCCCTCTCCTTTCTCTTTTAGAAAAGAAAATAAGCTCAGATTTTCTTTGTTAAGCAAAAGATACCAACAAGGCACCAGAAAGAGGTGGCAGGTGGATAGTTTGCCAAGAGTCAGGGGAGGGTTCCTGCAGATTTGGCATCAAGGTAGGACTGGAGTCCTCTGCCAGGGCAAGGTTGTCCTAGGAGAGACAGGTCAGCAGGGAAAGCACAGCTTTGAGAGCTGGGGTTCTGGATATTATCGCTGCTGGCAGAGGGAAGAGGAGGAGGAGGAAGGGTCCATGCAAGCGTGAGGAGGAAGAAGGGGCTCTGCAGAAAGCAAGGGGTACTGTCTTCTGTCCCAGACTGCATTCACTGCAGGATGCTCACCAGGCATGTCCCAGGCAGCACATACAAACTGGGCTCTGCAGCTTCCCTCCCTCCCAGGAGCTCCCTCTGAGTTCCTCTGCTCAGGTGCTCCTGCCAGACACCCGGAAGGGAGTCCCCTCTGGTTGCTAAAGAAGGCCTCTCAGTCCATCCCTCAAATATCCCTCCCAGAGCTCCCACCACTCCATCACCACACTGATTCTGGGAGGACCCTGCAGCAGCTCCCCAGCTGTCCCTGCCATCCTCCCTCACCCCTGCTGGGTCTTGTCTGCACAGCACAAAGATGGTTTCAAAAATGCAAACCTGAGCCTGTCTCTTTCCTGCTTGCAGGTCTTCAGTGGCTTGTTCTGACCCTTGGTACGGTTCAGTCCTTACTGAGGAAGGGTGGGTGGGTGCATGGGGGGCATCCCACCCATAGGTCCCCCTCCTGCTCTGCTCAGCAGTTTCACCCCCAAGGATGGAGCCACCTTGCTCTTGAAAGAGAGCAGGTTCCTTTCAAGAAGGAACCTGATTGTGCCAGGCATAGCAAACTGCCTGAATATAATAAAAATATTTGCATGAAAACAAACTTTTAAAAATGCACATTGAAGTTACACTAAAAACAAAATTCAAGTAGTTAAAAAATAGGAAAATTAAGTAGGTTGAAATGGTTGAAATTCAAGCAACTGGATTGGCCAATTATGAGATCACTGTGACTTCCATATTGACAAGTTTCAATAAAGTGACAGAAATGCGGGTTTTTTTAGGGTAGAGGAATTATTTAAGGTTTGAAAGATAGAGATAGCATTCTCTGCTTCCTCCCCCAGAGAACTCAGTGCAATCCTGTGTCCTTCCCCTGTTCCCTCTTCCACTTTTGGTAACCTCTAATTTCCTGATAATAACAAGAACACCTACTATTTATTCAACACCTAGTCTCAAAACTCACCCCAATCATGGCCTTTTTTCACTGGTCCACAATTATCACAGGATCTCTTAATTGTCTTTCTGACCTCTAATTTGACTTGCTCACAGCGACCAATTGCATTTACGAAAATGCTTCTTCTATAAATCCGTTGCTCCAGAGTCTTCTGTAGCAGCCGAAACCTGGTCTTCAGGGCACGTTGCAATCTGGTTCTCCACTTTCCAAATTCAGCTCCTGGTGCTCCCGGACACAGATCCTGTTCTTCAGGCTTTTCCCGCCCTGGACACCGAGTTCAGCTTGCTCAGCAAAGCCTGCATGTCGTGCATCAGTCAGCATTTTTTTCCCATTCTAACCCCGACTTTTCCTTGAAGGTCCAGACCAATTTTGACCTTCTCAAGGAGTCTCCTGGGACCACGTTAGCCTGTAGTGGTTTCTGTGCACCGATAGCTCTTCCTGTCCACACCGTATGAGCACAGACACCCTCACAGCGCCTTCATTTTCCAAATGTGCTTCCACGCTCCTAAAGGCAAGATACAGGGTTTTCTCTTACTGGGGAAGAAAAAGAATATTCTGTCTCCCATGTGCCCTCTGGACTGTATGTCTCCACAAACACAGGTTGAGCGTCCCTAATCCAAAAATCTGAAATGCTCCCAAATCTAGCACTTTGAGTGCTGATGTGACATGCAAAGGAAATGCTCATTGGGGCATTTCGGTCTTCAGATTTTCAGATTAGGGATACTGTGTATAATGCAAATATTCCAAAATTGGAACAAATGTGAAATCTGAAACACATCTGGTCACGAGCATTCTGGATAATGGATTCTCAACCTGTAGTAAATAGAACCTCAGTGTTTAAACAAGTAAGAAAAGACGTAAGGAACTGTTGTAAATTTAAAAAGATGCATGGCAAATACAGGTGCAACATCTTAAATTTATTGGAGATTACATCTCTGCTGTTAAGCACATTGGTTTGAAGGTAGAAATAAAAATGGTCCACTTGTAACGCAGTAAATTGTAATTATGTTAACCTTTTAAAAGTCTTTAGAACAAGAAGCATGAGGTAAGAATTCGCTAGTCCAGGGGTTCTCAACCTTCTCCACTGACCTTGGGGCTAGTTAACTCCTTGATGTGGTGCTGTCATGGGCGTTGGCTTTGTAGATGTTCAGCACATCCCAGGCCTCTGCCCACTTTATGCCAGTACAACCTTGTCTGGTTGTGACAAGCAAATAGTCTGAAATGTTGCCAAATGTCCCCTGGGGGGAGTAGAGTGGCCCCGAGCTGAGCATCACTGGCCTGCAGATTCATACTGGGAGTGACGTTTACACCCTTGGAAGTGGTGGATTGATATCTCACTCTAGTGCCAGTGTGGGAAGTTGGGGCATCAGTTGCCATGTGCATACAGCACCTGAGAGAGTGCTTGAGAGTGTTGAGAGTGTTCGCTTAGCAGCCCCTGAGCTCTGGGTCTGAACACAACCCTTCTGGGGACATAGAACCTGACAGGGTCCCGGCTTGGGACCAGCCTTGCACAAAGGTCTCTGGTTTAAACAATGACAGTTGTCCTCAGGGGCTAACACAACAGTCATTCTTATCAAAGTAGGAACTACTGCACTCTGCAGGAGGGCCTCCTCCTCTCCCAAGAGTGTGAAAACTTGCCTTGGCAAGTCCCAGTGGGGCCCTGCTTATCCTTGTGGTACCAGAAGGTTGAGGGTGCATTAAAAGAATGTGTCTAACCCACAGGGAACTTGTAAAGCTGGATTTACCTATGAGAGTTTGGCCACTTTTACTGCACACAATTCCAGCGCCATCTGACTATGCTGACATTTGCCTGGTTTATTATACAGGAACACACGGGTGTGAGATCAAGAGTGAGGATGCTCAGGATTTAATTAGCATGCATCTGTCTTGGGTGTGTGCCCAGACACTCTGTGATGGGTGAATCTGAAAATCAATACTAACAGTAAAAGACAAATAGGGTAACACTAATGAGCGCAATAATAATAATTTGTAAAACAAATCCTAACTTTACAGGCTTCTTAGGTGGGGTTTGGGGCTTACTCCGAGGAAGCCTGATCCAGCTTGGGCGGAGGTGGACAGGAGCCACAGTTGCTCGGACCTGACTCGGCTGCCCAGAGGTGTTCTGACTACTGAGCTCCAGGTCACAAGAGGAGCAAGTGCTGATGGCCCAGAGGCACTAAGACAGGCTCAGCCCCCATGTCACACTTAGGAATCCACTGTTCTCAGAGGCCACTTAATCTTTCTGTGTCTCCATTTACACTTCTCAAAATAATAACAGAGCCCTTGTCCCAGTGAAGGAGATACTCCATGCAGACAGCTCTTCCTGAACTGTGAAGCGCTGTTGCGACAGTGCTTGGTGGTGTTGACCTGACGTCCAGCTCCATGATCAGGGAGGAAGACCTGGCTGTTCCTCCTGGAGGTTAACCTTCAATGGGGCCAGGAGTGGGGACCTTCTACTCACCAGGAAAAGAGCCCCCTCCAAGTATTCTGGGAATAGAGAATTAAATATGGGAATGAGAGCTTGCCAAGGTAGTGAGGGCTGGGGAAGGCAAGGCCTGGAAGGATCAGAGAACCAGCCCCTTACCCTCATTGCCCTGGTGCACATGGACAGGCCTGAGCTGCAACATAATTGGCAGGCAGGTATTTGTTAAAGTCCCAGCTTTCAATTCTTTGGGGTACATGTCTAGGAACGGAATTGCTAGGCCATATGGTAATCCTGTGGTTAGTGTTTCGAGGATCCACTCTAATCTGGAACTGTACAGAGAGGGAGACTCTGGGGAACACAGTCCCTGGCATTGCAGGCATGGCGATTCCACGCTGACCACACCATCCACAACCTCTGTATGCTTCTGTCTTTAGCATTCCCACGGCCTGGGGGAGGGCTATTAAGGAGGCCTGTCAAGAAGGGCTCTGTCTGATAAGCCAATAAGACTCCCTCCTCCAGAATCTGGACAGAGAAATATCAAGAACTTTAATCACTCAGAATATCCCAGGTGGTCAGAGACCACGGAGGTGCCATCAAGGCCCAGGAGTGAAGTTTGTCTTTATTCTTGCCGGCTCTCTGATTCTGATCCTGGCAATCTTATATGCTGTGCTGAGCCCCCACCTTGTAGATGTCTTTGCAGCAAAGAAGATCAATATGCACAGCCTCTTTGGGGAAGTGGGTCTTGGATAGTTCTTTATTCTAGAATCCCTTACGGCCATGTAAACAGTGGCCTTCTCATCTTTCTCTTTCAGCCAAGGTGAGACTGCAGGCTGATGAGAGCCCTGGCTGGAAAGCCCTGTTGAATGGCGGGGGGTCTCTGAGTGGGTAGGGACAGATCCTGTCAAGGGGAGGGGGCAGTGAGTCAGGAAAGCCACACAGTGGGAGAGGTGCACAGACACTGCACATGGGAGGAGGTAGGGGTCACACAAGAACCAGCAGAAGGCTGGCACAGTGAGCACATGCAGCAGAAGAAGGCTGCTGTCTCTGGAATGAGAAACCATCTTCCCAGGCACTCTTCCACCTGTGTAGAGGTAACCCATGCTTCCTTATTTCTCTACATCTTTTCCAATAAATTGCATTGCTTGGTGGAAACTCTTGTCTCTTGTGACTGACAAATGAAAGAGCGTAATTAAAACACACATACGCACATTTGTGTGCCTATACACACGCACACCCGTACACATGCACACATTGTGCCTAATCAGCATCCTTGTACGTCTCTGCTTCTCTCTTTGCCAAGGCTGCAATTAGCAATCTCGGTCGTACAACTTCCTTAGCACCTCATCCCTGACTAATACAACCTCTTGGCAACTTCTCGTCGCTCCCATGCATTACCTACATACTCATTTTATTTTCAGCTCATAGGCTTACACAATACCAACTGAACCAGAAAGTATAAAAATCATGTTGTAAATTTAGGCTGTAGAGAGTGCCAAACTGGTTAATAAAAATAAAACTAACAAAAGTCTTTCCAGGGGTTGAATTAGTAAATTTGGACAATTGCCTTCAGTTATTTCTGGACCATGACAGGAAATGTGTACATACAGTTAAATAATGGATTTGATTATTTGTTCAAAATAACTGATAATCAAACATTACTTTGTCCCAAAATGCTAATAAAAACATATTTCTTCCCACTCTTTTTAAATGCATGGCCCAGAATCAAGGCCAGGTATTAAATCAAGCCAGAGAGAGCTGATGTGAACAGGCTTTGAGGCCTGGCCTTGAATTCCAATCGGCCTTGCAGGTCCCTTGAATTCCAATCTGCCTGGGAAAGTCTGAGACTTTAGCTTGCTTGTTACATGGACGTGCTCTAGGCCACAGTGGGCTCAGAGGCCTGAGGCCGCCATGCACAAACGTCCCTTATTTTGTTAGCTGTATTCACTGAAGTCATGTTCCATCATCATGTAAAGCAGAGTAAGAATATCACCCTCTACTACACCCAAGATGAGGAGGATAACACCCCAGAACTCTGGGCCAGGAGGCTGCTTCTATCCCCCACCAGCTGTGTGTCTCTGGACAAATATGCAACCCATCTCTCACAGCCTCAGTTTCCTCAATTCTGAATTGGGGGTAATAGCCACTGAAATGGGGATAAAACCCACTGCATGGTTACTGCGATGATTATTCAGAAGGTATAAAAGTATATGTATTTCTGGGCAATCAGAGCTACTTTTATTAAGAGTTTCTGTACTGCGAGTACTTAAAAGGAAGACAATTCACAGACATCACAGAAGTGATAGTTTTTCTTTCCTGCAGGAGCTTCACCTGGGATCGATGCAGCCTTCAGGGTGTCCTTGAACTGCTAGAGAGACAGTTTGTAGCTTTCAACATATTCTTAAGATAATCCCCAAAAGTATAAGAATCACAGCTCTAGTGTTTTCAGGAAATACTACTGTGATCCCTTCTAGAAATTCTTCAATATTCTTTCTATTACTGGAACCAAACTTAGCTTTTCCATTTGGCCATTAAATTTAGGACCAGCAATATTTGTGGGTCTCACAATCCCAGCCTCTCTTCTTCACAGCAGTTTCTCAGGTAATGTGGAAAAAGTAAAATGCTTTCAGCTGTTTTGGTTTGGGGAATTGGTCCTGCTTGATTAAAAAATGGCTCCATTTCAGCCAATGCTTTAGCTCATTATTTGGATTGAATTCATTTTGCAAATAACCGGACCTCTCAACCAAGTTACAACCAAGATACAAATTAAATAACTCCTTTACACAGAATGATTCATGGCCCTTTTAGTGTGTTTCTGACCAGGGTTGGTAGGTAATAAAACTCAGTTCCCAGGTGTGCAATAAACAGCATAATAAACTATTCATTGTGACGTTTGTGTCTTTTCCTATAAAAATGCATTTGAATTTACAACAGCTGCCGTTATTCTATACTGCTAGTCTGCTAACTCAAATTCTACCTCTAACTAGGCAAGGAAAGAATTTGAATCAGGTGGGTAGTTCATTATATTATGTAAGTATGAATGCACTTTGAGGGATGTAAAGAGGCCATAAAATGTGTTACAATTCAAATGGTTTAGATCCTTTTCCTGGTTATTCAAATGCAAGAAATGATAGAAGTCGGAATTTCTTTGAAGTAAACATTTCCTCTCATATAAATGTCTCCATATTTGTTTGTTTTCTTCCTGCTAATAAAGACATATCTGAAACTGAGTAATTTATAAAGAATAAGAGGTTTATTGGACTCACACTTCCACATGACTGGGGAGGCCTCACAATCGTGGTGGAAGGTGAAGGAGGAGCAAAGACACATCTTACATGGTGGCAGGCAAGAGAGCATGTGCAGGGGAACTCCCATTTGTAAAACCATCGGATCTCATGAGACTTATTCACTATCACAAGACCAGCACGGGAAAAACCCACCTCCATGATTCAGTTACCTCCCTCCAGGTCCCTTGCATGACATTTGGGGATTGTGGGAGCTACAGTTCAAGATGAGATTTGGGTGGGGACACAGCCAAACCATATCAGTCTCCCTTTCATAAAATTACATTTAGCAAATCATAGGCATTGAAATATTTCAGAAAACAAAGGAAAAATAAATTTAAACCCAAATAGCTTATGTTTCTCTTTTGACCTATATGTATGTAGTACCTACAAAATGTCTGTGTGTGTGTGTGTATGTGTGTGTATTTTAAATTTTATTCTTCTGCATGGTTGGACAAAGAATATTAGCAGAAACTTGTTCTTTGTAGGAAAAGGTAAAATATATAGGAACACAGTTCTTCAGTTTTGGGGGTTAGAACCAGATTAGAGGTTCTAACCACCAAAACTGAAGAACTGTGTTCCTATATATTTTGGTTCTGGTAGATCTGGTGAGCTGGAGAGAAAATGGTGAGAAGTGTTCCTTCATCTGGTATGACTATTGAGAACAAATATTCTCTCTTTCTCCCTTCCTTCCTCTCCTCCTTTTCTGTCTTTTACAGCTATATAAGTTTGACAAAACTGAGCTCCTTGAAGGCAAGCACTGAGTCAAGCTAGTGCTAGGCAGAGTCTAATAGGTATTTTAATTTCAGGTTATGAGAAGTTAGCTTTTTTAATTTCCATCTTTTCTCAGTTTCTTTCAGTTTGGTCCACTGTTGCAGTGTTCACTGGTTTTAGAGGTGTGGTTTGTGTCCCTGGCACTCACAAGATCATGTACAATGGGTGCACAGCATTTTCAAACTAAGACAATAAACAGGACTTAAAAATTAGGGGAGGCTTTAGGTGAAAACATATATTTTAAGAGGGTACCCAGCTTTATTTTACCAATCCATATAGCTGCAACAGGTTTGATAAGGGGTAGAAACTCAAAAGGGACTTTATATCCATGAACTTCACAAAAATCTCTCTAAGGGGCTCAAGCCTTCTGTAAACACAAAATTGTTCTTTTAATTCAATCTGCTCATTTAATATGTATGGAAAGCTGATCGTACAGTGTTTACTATTCTTAATTCCTGCTGTTGACTGATTATCCAATTAATGCATATGCAGCAGGGAAGAGGTGGAAACTGCTTTTCCCACTTTTCAAACTGAGCAGACACAAAGCTAGAAGGGAAGTAAGGATCTAAAGAAGGCTACACATGAATTCTTTGAAGGATCTCTGACTATCTCCAATCTCCCTCATCTATCAATTAAGTAACTTCACCTCCAAAAGAGGAGGAAAGAATTACATCATATATGATTCGTTTCCATTATTGGATAAAAATTTTGAGTTTTTTGAGGCAGAAGATGAATGAGTTCTCCAATATTATGTCTCATTAGAAATAAAGACCAAAAAATAAAAAATCCAGATGGACTATCTGCAGATTTAGAAAGATAGTTGTTTACTGATACTAAGACATTACTGCTATTAAAATGTGAATTTTACTTAGTTTTTGTTAAGCTGTTTGCAAAGAAAAGAAGTCAGTATGATCACTATTGAATTTTCTAGATGATGCCTTAAACAATTACAGTCAAATTGCAGCAGAATTTTTCAAATAGAAAAAATCAGCCAAAGACCCTCTGAAGATAAAATATAAAGCTTTCTTATTGCTATGCCATCTTTCTAGAATGTTCTTGGAGATAATGAGTGAAAATGCTTTAAGTACACCACTTAAAAATTAATATCAATTAATGTCTTAGATTGTCAAAAAATGAATGTGTTGAGAAAATTGGTTTGAGCTCAATTGATACTAAAAATTATGAATGATGAATGTCAATACTCATCTGTAATGAAGTCATTGTGTGATGGGGAACTCAACCTGATGCAGATATCTCATAATGAGCCTTGGTCTTGGCTTATTAAAAGGGTGGTAGAAAACCAGTAATGGATGGCCACATGTTCTTATCTTCTGCCTGCTTTCCCACTGTGCTTAAAATATTAAAATGTATCTGCAGAACCCTCACATTTTAGTGCAGATTTTTCCCTTATTTTCTTTAAAACATTAAAAAACTTACATACATCATGTTCATGGCAGAAATTTCAGAGAGGTTAAAAAAAATTCACTCATCTTCCCCACTAATCAGCTAAAACCACTGTTAAGTTCCTGTGCATTTCAGAATGTATACTTCCTTCTTGAACTATCAATTCAGAAACAAAACTAGATCATATTTAAAATACTTTTCTAGACTCTGCTCTTCTCACTTGATATGTCATAAACATATTTTCACATCAATATACACTTATGTTATCATTATAAATAAAAATGTTATTACATAATTTTGTTAATAATTCACTCATTGCCAATTATTTAACATTCAGGGTACTTATAATTTCTTTTATTGGAAACAGCGCAATAAATGTCTTTGTTTCTGTTGTCTGAGATTCAGTAAGATGGGGTTTCACCATGTTGGCCAGGATCATCTTGATCTCTTGACCTCGTGATCCACCCACCTCGGCCTCCTGAAGTTCTGGGATTACAGGCCTGAGCCACCGAACCTGGCCTTGCAGTCTTTTCTTTAATGGTTTCTGCCTTTTGAATTAGAATTAAGAAGCACCTTCCTATAAGGTTATGGGAACAGTCATCTATATTTTCTTCTAGAAATTATCTGGTTTTAATTTTTATGGCAAAAATATAATCAACCTAACAATAAAGAAGAGTCAAAATTTCCCCCAAAATTTTCCTGACATATTGAAAAATCTATCCTTTTCTATTTATTGAAAAAGCTGTCCTTCCTTCATTCATGGAATCAGGCAGTAATCAACAATAGGCTAATTGTGTCTGACTCTTTGCCAGAAGAAAGGTGTGTATTCTTTCGGCTGATTTGGCAAATCCTTTTCTGAGCACAAGTGGCTCAAACTGGACTGTTTTATCCATTTTTTTGAGGCCTCAGGGTCTCAGCCCCACTTCTGAATCAGAACTGCTTTCTTCCCAATGTCAATGCCCCCAGTTTGGTTATTACTGGAGGGTTGTTTCCTGTTTTCTCTTTATTTCTACCTCATTGTTTGGGCTATTCAAGAGGAAGCCTTTTTGGATCTTGCCCTCCTTGCTACTCACCATTGTAGAGAAATAGCCAAGGAATTATGGAGTTCAAATGAGAGATGAGGAGAAGCTGTGGAAATCCTCAGAGCAGGGTCCCTGATCATAGGTCTCTGTCTGCTTGTACCTCTCCCACCCACCACACCCTGAGCAGATTTGGTTCTGCCTCTGGGGACACTAAGGTGGACAGTTCAATGTATCTTTGCTTGGGAGGACAAGTGGCAGCCCCAAAGCCCTCCTGGGATAAATGACATGAGGCCCCCTTGGCCTCTGTCCTTTCTAACAAGAAGCCCTTAGGGGATTTTCTCAAACATTACCCCCTATGGTACCTCAGTTCCTGTTATGCATTCCACAGATATTTATGAAGCAACCGTAGTATCTGAGATTAATCTAGGTGTTGGAAATAGAGAAGATAAGCCAAATATCCTGAATTCATGGAGCTGATACTACATCAGGTGCTCTCTGTATTAGAGGTAGTGATTCACACACCTTTCCTGCCACTCCCCCCATTCACCTCGCTACTGGATTACGCTTTCCCGGGGGCCAGGCACCTGGTTATTCCTGATCTTTGGTTTCCCATTTGAATCCCAGCATACACCAAGGAGCCAGCTTTCCTGTTGAATTAAAATCACTGAATAATGCTGCCTTTCATATGGATTTCACCTTCGTTCTGAAACCCAACCTGTGACTCCAGGGAATTCATAATTCCTTACTCGTACTATAAGGAAAAACCTTAAAACAGGGCTTCTCAGTCTTGGATCTGTTGGCATTTTTGGGAGACAAATCTTAATTCATTGTTGTTGGGGGGGCCTTCCTGTGAATTGTAGAGTGTTTAATAGCATTCTTGGCCTCTGTTCACTAGAGGCCAATAGCAACTCACTACCCTTCCCAACATAATAATGAGAAATGTCTCTGGATATCACTGACTCTCCCCTGTGGGTCAAATTTGCTTTGGCTGGGAACTACTGTGGTAACAATTTGTGATGAATTAAATATGGCCACAAGTTAACGCTCTACTCTTTGAGAATGAGAGGGTCTTTGTCTCCTCCAATGTGGATGGGCTCCGTGATCACTTTCAGTGGAAGGAAACCGGAAAGGGGATGCTAGGCTGGTTTCCGAGCCCAGGCCTTAAGTGAATACTTGACTTTAGAGCTGGAGCTCTTGTCCACTGCTTAAGAAGTTTGCTCACCCTGAGGCTGCCATGCCATGAGAGTCCAAGGCCTGTGGAGAGGCTCTGGAAGGTTGTGTGTGTGTGTGTGAGTGAGTAAGTAAGACACACACACACTCACCAAGGAGCCATTTGGCACCATCTCAGGAATGGAGCCTCTATCTCCAGTGCCCCAGATAAGAAGCCATGTGGATCAGAGATGAACCACCGGGAAATCTGGATGTGCATTTCCTGAATTCTCAGCCAACGAAACTGTAATAGAAGACAATGGTTAACAGAAGTCCCTGAGTTCTGGGATAATTTGTACACAGCAATAGAAAACTGAAAAAAAATTCTTTTTGAAGGTAAAGCAATTCAACAACTGATTATTTACCATGTATACATCACTGAACAGGCCATTAGCATAATTTTCATAAGCAAAAAGACACCCTCTGTGATACTCTGCTCTGTTTCTAACACGTAATCTTCATGCTCTTTCCCTATTTGGTTGAAAACATGAAATGCAGAATTTTGAAGTGCTTTCTTCTTCCTACTAATATTATTTAGCTTTTACATTAAAAATAGTTAATCACTTGGTAATTCAGAATTTAGGAGACTGTTAAAACAACCTTCTAAAATATGCAAATTATGTATTTCTCAATTAGCATTTGATAATACAATAAATCGAAAGAGAACTTTTTATTTTATTCTCATTACATTCAGATATAGTTCACTAAACGATCCATTTGTTTAGGGAATTATTTTGTTTTAAGTCAGTAGGTGAAAATAATTAGGGGAAAATAAAATCTACCAAAAGACAAAGAATATGAAATTGTGGCTTTTCAAATGCCAATTTCAGTTTATTTTTTCTTCTAACTTGAGTGATGATATTGTGAAGCCATGCTACATTACACTTTTGGTATCTGTCATGACCTAGCAAAATAAATGATAAATAAATCAAGGTGGGAAACCTGTTTAGGACTGTGCCGTGAGTGCTGCTGAATACGGCACAGGAGCTGGCTGAGGGGCCTCACACGCCTTCTCTGGATCTGTGTTTGTTTTTTTCCTGGAGAATAGTGGAATTAGTTTTTGACACGTATAACTAAAATTTTATGTTAAGATAGTCTCAATTTTCAGCAGATACAAAGCACGTCAAAGTTGGCTTCAACTACAATGAAAAAATAGGTGAGAAAGAACATCTTACTAAAAAACCCACAATTTAATTAAGTAATATATGCTATATGAAAATATATACTTATATTTATATAAGTAATATAGTATCTGTTGCACATTCTTTAGTTTTCATCAGCCCTGTTTTATAAATGAAAAGAAATAAACAGGCTCTGAGAAGTTAAGTCAGCGATCCAAAATTACAGTTAATAAATGGAAAATCCAGACTTTGGATCCTGGTTCCCTGGATTCCAAAGCCCATGCCTGTCCCACCTTCCCCTCTCCCAGCCCTCTCAGAGGAGGATTGCTTTTGTTTGTTTCACTCAGGATGGAAACGTTGCTAATCCTTCGTAGCGGGTTGGGATATGGCACAGTCAGTGTTTCGTCACTTGTCATCATGCGTGTGGAGGTGGGTGAAGATGGGAGAAGGTGGTTTAGATGCTCCTGCTGGTGAAGCCATCACAGCTGCTAGGGGTTGCTGGGTTAAGTGCTAACGTGTAAACTCATGGGCTGGTTCGCTTGGTTGGCATCCTGGCCTTTGTGAATCATCTGAATTGAGAACACTGCAGCCAACTGGAGGAGTGAGCTCCAGTCAGTCCCAGGTGTGATTCTCCACCTTGGCTGCACTCTCAGACCACCTGGGGAATTTGGAAAGAGCCAGAATCCTGGCCCCAGACATTCTAATTCAACTGCTGTATGTTGGAGCCCCATTGGTGATTTTTAAAATACCCATTTCCAAAAAGAATACCATGAGTTTGGAATTCCCTACTTCCATTAGTTTCCTTTCCCTCTGGTGGATATAGTCAATAAATAACAGTATTTATTCCACATCCCAGGCTTCTTCTCCATCATAGGCAAGATTAGTGTGTAATGGCCTCTCAACAACTATTTGTTCCTCGTGTGGTAACTTGACATTTGGGTGACTTTTTCCTGTTTCCCAGCCTCATGAATGACAATATCATCACTTCAGTAATGAAGTCCATATGAGCCTTTGCTCTGCCAGGGCTACAGGGGAACTTGAACCTAATTCCATTCACACCAGGCACTTGCATTTGCCCCTCAAGCTGAAGAACAGTCCGCTCCCTGCCAGCCAGCAGCCTTGCCATTTCACACGTTCCTGGGTGTGACTGCTGTGATCATGCAATTCCAAAATTTGCTCCCAGATGATCCTTCAGAGATTCATTGTCCTTTTTAACCTTTAATCGTATACAATCAATCTAAGGAAGGTTCCTGCCCTTCTTACCTTCTGTGCATTTTCTGCCATATTCAGGAAGCAGTAGCCTTCAGTGCTCCAGCCCTGAACCCTGAGATCTGCTAAGGGCTCATGGCCTGGGGAAAGAGGGAGTGATGTGATGCCTTAACTTTGTCCTAATGGGCCCCCACCCCCTTCTGGCAGAGCTCTCCCGGCTCTATACAGACTCCAATGCCCCGGTTTACTTGCCTCACACTAGACTCATGTTTTCATGAGCAGCTTTTGAAACAGTCTTGGGGTTTGAAAAAAGTGGCCCTCATTCACAGGCAAGGGAAACAGGTTCTTGGATTTTTCTGTGATGAATCTCTTTGGCCACAGATCTGTTTTAGAATAATGTTTTTTAAATGTGCAAAACACTGTTTAAAAGGAAACCAATTATATTAAAATGCAGTTATCTAAGTGTTAAAAATAAATCTGTGATATGCTGACATGTGTTTTATTAATAAATGACATCTGGTGCATTGATGACTGGGATGCAAAATGAACACGTGATGGTGTTCTCTCCAGGACAGAGGTGCAGTCCTGCTCACTCTGGTGGGTTGCTCACACTCATAATTGAGGGAGAAGCTCAAGTTTAGTTAGTGGCAAGTGAAAATAAGGACATAATGTTTTCCCCATCCAAGGGCCCAGTGAGTTCTCCCCACAGCCTCTTTAGCTATTTCCAAAAGGGAGCCTTGTGGGCTGCTGATAGGTGTTAGGATTCAGTAGAGGGCTGTGGGTAGGGACGCTTGGAACATGCTCTGTCGAACAGAGTAAAACAAGTTTCTTTACTGCAGAGCTCTCAAAATCCTTCAGGTCTACTCTGGATCTCCAAGGTGGCTGTTTTTGAACGCTTGTACCCGGAAACTCTTTTTAGAGAAGTAGGTAGTGAAGCCAGGACTCACTTTGGAAAATGCTCTCCTGGGTGACCCCCAAGGGAGACAGCTGGACGTTCCTGATGGAGTGCCGCCGAGTCCCACCGAAGGACCTGGCCGTCAGTGTCATTCTCCCATCAGGGAGACACGGGTACGCCTCGGGGAAGGTTTTCTGGGAGTTCCAGCAATAAACTTCCATACATTTCTGGAAGGTACATTACCTCTTCTTAGGCTGGCTTTGTTCACATTTGGTAACTCAGGACCCTGCAGCCATCAGGTCTGCCTTATAGGAGTACTTTAGTATTCTTGAAGAAGGCTGGGTGCAGTGGCTCACGCCTGTAATCCCAGCACTTTGGGAGGCCGAGGTGGGTGGATCACCTGAGGTCAGGAGTTCGAGACCAGCCTGGCCAACATGGAGAAACCCCATCTCTACTAAAAGAGAGAGAGAAAGAGAGAGAGAGAGAGAGAGAGAGAGAGAGAGAGAGAGAGAGAGAGAGAGAGAGAGAGAGAGAGGAGAAGCTGCTGTTTCTGGGCACCCAACTGCTGACCTTCCTCCTGCTACGAAGCCGGTGCCTCCACTCTGCTCTCCCCGACATCATCAGCTCTTCTTGCAAAGACTTCAGTGAAACCAAAGGCACATCCTTCTCACAGGGTGTTGACGTTTTCTCTAAATCCTTCTTACTCAAAGGCAAAGTTAAAATTGTTTTATTTATATTGGGGATATAGGTTAAATCATAAATACCACTTAGTGGGCATGTGTTTGATGCCAGTTGCTATGCTTAGAGTTCACCCCTGCCCGATGCTGTGGAGACTGGGCTACAGATGCGAACCCACACTCTCCACAGAGGATGTGGCAGGTGAGCGGCAGGTGTCTGTGGGTCTGGGCCTGGTGGGTTGGTGTGGGCTGCAGGCCCTGAGGCTCGGAGCTGTGTTGGGGATCTCGTGGTGGGGGTTTATCTAATAGCCTCACTTTTCCTTGTCTTACTGGGGGTGGAGGAATGGGATGCAGTGAGGAGGCTGGGCTGGAGTTCTATGGAGTGTAAAATCCCGGACGTCTCCTTGAGAGGACCTGCTGCCTGCCCTTCTGGAGCACATCATTCTCTTCTTGGATGGCCAAAGAAATCATTCAAGAGTGAAATGAAAACTCCTTATAGGATCTGAGCTCAGCGATGGGAAGTGGAAAGACGATAATTGACCAATCACACATTTAAATTAAGAAATTAGGCCGTTGGTGTTCGGCAGCAATTTCATGCCGTAATTGACAAAAAAATAGCAATTTTGACAATCGTCCTGCAATGTGCACTCGGCCACAGCAACCCAGAACCTGGTGGGGGGTGGTGCAGCACTGCACATATGTACCAGAACCTGGTGGGGGGGGGGTGGTGCAGCACTGCACATATGTACCAGAACCTGGTGGGGGGTGGTGGTGCAGCACTGCACATATGTACCAGAACCTGGTGGGGGGGGGTGGTGCAGCACTGCACATATGTACCAGAACCTGGTGGGGGGGGGGTGGTGCAGCACTGCACATATGTACCAGAACCTGGTTGGGGGGGGGGTGCAGCACTGCACATATGTACCACGGCCTCTGTATATCCCAGTAAGGTTAGAGGAAGGTGTTCAGTGTCAGAGCCAGCATTCCCAACATCCCCATGCCCTTCTGCACTGTTGGAAGAGACCACACTGGCTTTCCCAGACCCGGAGAAAAAGCAGCTGGGCAAGCGTCTTTCCACCGGTACCATCCAAGTACGAAAGCCAGAGTTCAAGGTAACCCCACTTCACTGCTGCTGCTGTTTTCCAGGACTACATCTCCCACTGTTGAAAATGCAGCCTCCTTTTCACCTACCACAAATCCACCGACTCTACAAACTCAAGCTTTCACATCCTTCCAGATTTCCTCTCTGCATTTAGTGATTTTTTTCTTCTTTGACGTTTGAAAACTTTAAAGAATGAGAGAATATATCTAAAACTCAGAAAAATGTTCTTGTTAATTGACACACCCCCAAATATATAAGCTGGATAGGTTGACGTGTTTCATGTCTAAATGTTTTCTCTTTAAGATGTGATGTATGTTAACAACTTGCTTCCCTGTAGTAACCATTGTAGCATCTTTATGCATCCCATAATTCTAGGTTGTAAAATCTCAGATATAAACAATAAAATTTATTTTTAAAAGGAGGTAGTTGATCATATATGCATCAGAAAAGCAATCTGAAGGTCTTTTATTACACAATTCTGACTGAAAAATCTTATTTTCTTCAGAAAAGACCAGTTCTTTAAAATTGTTTATTTATTTTACAAAGATGTACTTATTCGACACCTACTCTAAGCTAGGTACTGTTTTAGGCATTTGGATACAGAGATATGCTCAATATAGCCCTGCTTTTGCAAACAGAACAATGGAATAATTTCTGTGCTGTAAAAGAAATATGTTAATCCAGATGGGTAGGATTTTAAAAAGATTAAAATATAATGTTAAGTAATCTTAGTTATCCCAAAGAGATTATCTTAAGAAAGCAACATTAAATTCTTAGAAATTATTTAATAATCTTATTTTGATCAAGATGCTTGAAACAAAAGTTAATCCAATATTTATTGCCCATACTTAAATGTGTGCCCAATTATATCATTCATCTACAAGTATTAAATGTATATATAAATATAATAGAATCAAGTTAAAATGTTTTATTAAAATCATGAGCTGAGTATTTGAACATGATCATGGAATTCTCTGTGTGTTTACGTGAGCTTGTGTGTGCATATTTGTTAGAGATTTGTGTACAAGCTTCAGTAAATCTGAATGTAAGGTTTAGGCTTTTATCCAGGAAATGTATTATAAAGACTCTGGAGAAAAACCAAGTTGATCATTTAATGAAAAACTTGGAAGATTCAATGAAAACTAAGCCTAAGCTATGAGCTGCCAGAGGTATTCCTAAATTCCTCAGAGCTCATTTTAGCTTCAGGTATTTAAAAGTCAACACTGTTTTGATTTAAAGGTTTAAAGAGTTTAGAGTTTTCTAATGAAAATTTAAATAGTTTGAGGAGGGGCAGGCCAGTTAATCATAGATGTGAATTCAGTTGAAAAACTTGATTCAATTTTTAAAAAATATAATCATAGTCGAAGTTGAAAAGCATTTCGTTCGCATTACCTACCGCTGATGTTTAAATTTAGTCTTCAAACACCTTTTGTAGATCAAAGGTTGACAACTGATGTACCTTGGGGACTCTGCTGAGTGAAATTAAAGTGTGCACACACCCTTCATGATCCCGTACTCAGCTAACACACACATATTTTGCATAGGCTGCTGGGTTGCTGCTTCCTAAATATGCCAGTGTGGTGTGGTGGCATCGCCGAGGGCTCTGGTAGAAACCTTGTCCTATGTAGGGGGAGAGGCAGAGCTCTGCTGGAGGGGAATACCATGCAGTGATGGAGGAAAAGGCAATATAGTAAAGAGGACATGCTCAAAGCCAGTACTGGGATCAGCCCAGTTTCTTGGCACAGTGGGGTGGAGTCTGAAATATCCACTCCTGGTGTTTAGAATTTAAACCTCAAGTGGAAGAGGAGAACATCTTGGAGGCTCCTGTAATATAATAGAAAAACCCCTAAACAGAAAGATCTAGAAATCTGGGTCTGTCCCTGTGAAGAACCTTGTTGAGGGTTGCAGGGGTGGCAGTTGATTGGAAGGGGAAGGAGACTCTTGGGGATCACAGTTTAACTTTCTTCTTTCCCTTCCAGCAGCCCTCACTGGGGATACCACCGATCCCTGTTCCAACAGTTACTCATTGATGGGTCCTTGAGTAAATTATTGCCCTTTCCACCCCCAGAATTCTCTGCATCACACTCAACGTGGTCCCCATGGGTCTTGTCCAATGCATGATGTTGCTGTACAGTCATATTAAGCCACTTATAGAAAGTGATCTACTGTCAATGACTATGAAACATTTTGTGCATGAATGTATGTGACAGATTTTCTAATCACCCATATTTGCTTTTTATTTAACCTTGGTTTTCTACTCTACTTGCTGTACATCCTCCTCCTTATTTTATGACACTAAATGTAAGTAGGAAAGTAAGAGAGACAATAGAATAATTATAACTTAATTAGCTACATAAAAGTCCTTATTTTCCTTAATTGTCTATTTCAAGCCAAGGCATTTCCTGGATCCAAATGTTTGAGGCAAATATGACTTCACTTTCCTGTTGTAGGTCAGATCAGAAAGGCAGCTGGATTTCCCAGCAAAACAGTGCACTCTGGATAAGTTCCTTCTAATTTGCCAAGTGCCTTGGAAATGCTACTCACCCTAAAATATGCTGGCCTCTTGCTTTTCCAATGGGCACAGTTAACCTATTTCACCTGATTGTTGTAGGAAAATGAGTAAGATCTTTATTGCTTAGTTATATATGAGAAGCTTTCTAAGTACCTTGTGATAATCGTGATTTTGGCAACAGCTGGATAGGAGACACCTCAGTGGGAAGTGGCTTTTCTGATGTCTTAGTTCTGATGTCTTTTCAGGCTTGCCTTGGTTCCTGGAGGCTGAGATGCTGCAGCGGGCATAAACTACTGCACTACAGGGCACACTGCATTTGTTTGGTGCGGGAATGAGAGCTGGGATCCTGCTGCAAAGACAGTTGGTATTGGGCACCAGGGAGGAAGACCACACTCAGGGGCTGTAGACTTGGACTGCAAACAGTCTTGGCTCAGTCATCAATTGTAATCTCCCAAGGTCTCTGGGGAGAGTGTATGCAGGTGCATGGGTGGGATCGATATTAAGATATTTGACAAACAGCAAAGCAGGGACCTGGCAGGATTGAGGGAAGGTAAGAGGCCATGGCAAGCAGCCAGGGTGGCTGGCGCAGTGGGAAGGGGGACTGGGACAGAGCATTGGGCAGGGCTGAGAAGTGGCCATTTACCAAGCAATGCAGAATGATTTCAATGTTTTACTAACTGGTGCAGCTGTACTAATTTGAGCTGCCTGCCCTACAGAAAGATCTGATTTCGATCATAGCCAAAACATTGGCCTTGGAAAATTAGTTCACCTCTCTGACTTCCAGTGCTTTCTTCTGGAAAGTAGGGATGTCAGTAACATATACTTTGTAATGTTGCCCTGAGGATTAAATGAGATAATGTATGAAAAGTGCTGAGCCTAGTGCCTGGCCTGCAGAAAGTGTTCAATAAATGCCAGCTATTATATTATCATGGTTATATGTTTTCTGTCTGTTGTGACTGGTATTTTAAGGGATTTTAAATGGAAACAGCTTGGTATGTATTGGGTCTTTCCTGGAAAAGTTTAAACATTGCTGTTTGGATTTCATTTGTGCATAAAGTTCTGCTTAAATTTTATGATAATCTTAAAAACACAGCTAGGAAAAATGAAAAAATGATGCTTTAATTTGCCTTACTGGTATTACTGTAACTAAATAGTAATAGTGTCATAGATTTAAGAATTTCTCAGCTGTAGAGAAAGTCTTGCCATATGCAACTTAAAAACAATTTAGTTCTTTTCAAGTTATTAGGGGCACCTCAACTGAATCACAGGTGTGCCTAGAGGCTTTTTGTTATCCTGCTTTGGATAAGGTCATTGAAAAGGATAAATCAAATGAACTCAGTTGAGAATGAATCTTACTGAAAATTGCCTTAATCTTAAAAACATGTCTTGGAACATTCAGTACACATGCCCTGGGCAGAAAAGTGTTATGAGATGTTGTATGAATACAATTATTTGAATACCAAAAGGAGCTAACTTTTAAAGGAAATAAGTTTTTCAGTTTTTAGTTTGTAAAATTTCTCTTTCACATATTCACTTAAATTCCTGCAGGCGTGGTGGTGTGTGTTGCATGCAAGTGTGTGTGTTTGCTGAAGTGTATGCTTCTTTAAATACACAGCTTTATTGATATGTAATTCACATATTATATGATTTATCATTTAAAGTATACAATTTCATGGTTCGTAGTATATTCAGAGTTGTACAATAATCACTACAATCAGTTTTGAACATTTTCATCACCCCAAAGAGTATGTTTCATTTTCACGTATTTATGAGATTCCCATAATTTCATTTATATCTGATTTCATTCCGGTCAGAGAACGTAGTTTGTCTGACTCCAATCCCTTAAATTTCCTGAGGATTGTTGTATGACCTACTATATGGCTTAGCCTGGAGAATGCTTCATGTGCATGTAGGAAGAGTGCATATTCCGTTGTGTGCTGTGGGTGTTAGACACTCCACCCAACAGTGGTCTCGTTAGTTTGCAGTGTTGTTCAAGCCTTCAGTTTCCTTGCAGTTCTTCCGCCTAGATATCCCATCTATTACTAAAAATGGCATATTAAAGTCTCCAACTACTATTGTTGAATTTTCTATTTCTCTCTCCCACTCTGCCAGTTTCTGCTGTGTGCATTTTAGGATTTGCTATGAGATACTGCACGGGAGCCCAGCCCGCGGTGAACCCTATAGTCCCAGCAGTGCCCTTCAAGGGTAGAGTTTCCACCTTGCTGAGCTGGGTGTAGCTCAAATACAAAACCTGGCTCTTCTTACGAAGATTTAGCAGATTTTCTTGAATCTGTTTTTCTATTTGCTGTATGCCCTGAGGAAATTTACGGAGATTAAATTTTCAGAAAATAAATTTCACTAACTATAATTGTTTCGTTGGGAAGAAGGTACCTGGTCCTCATGCCACGATTCTGCAACTTTCCTCTCTGTACGTTCTTTTAAATTATTAAAAAACAACAACACAACCCACAGGTTTAAGTGGTGATTTGGAGCACAAAGCTCAAATGTTAGCCTAAGACCTAAAATTTATGATGCTTGTAAAATACTTGTTGCTAAATAGTTTACTTTTTTCCCCCTCATTACACGGCACTATATGTACAAAGAAAATGAAGCATATAGTCGTGGGCCTTCAGAAGCTTCCTTAACAAAACAACTCTTTAGTAGGCACTAAATGAGGTTCTTGCTGGGTGATTACCTAAATAAATGAATACCTAAAAAGGAGTCTTCTCTCTTGTTTCCAGACTATGAGATACAAGACTATTTATACATCAGAAAGGAACTTACTAGAAATCTTGCTTCCCAGGAATTCTTAGAATTTAAGAGACTATTGAAACTGCCAAAGTTCATTTAATGTTATCTATCTATCTATCTAATTTAGTTTTTTAATATTTTTTTTACTAGGATAAACATTCTTGCTTTTTTTTTAATGACGTATTTTCAAATGCATTTGACTTTAATTTATCTTGTGATTTTAACTATTATTTTTTATTTCCCCAAATGGTGTTGTATGGCATTATTATCTAATTAATTCCGTATATCTCTATTTATGTATCTCATTTGGGTAAAAAATATTAGGTTGGTGCAAAACTAGTTGTGGTTTTGCTGTTACCGAAGAAGTGGTTCTGAAGACTGCTTCTGATATAAAGGTTTGTTCTGGCATCCTGATCCAACCTCCTGAGCTGTGTGTGCATTCATGTTCATTGTGTCTTCACTTCAATTTGTTGCCCAGATTTTTCTCTTTGTTACTAATATCTGTGTGGTACTGATGCACTTTCATTTGTTGTTCAGCTATTTGTTCACTGTTCTGACCACTTTTCAAATCAATCTCATATCTCCCCCCTCATTTTTGTATATGTGGTTTTTAAAATCTTAGTGTGAAATAGTGGCCCTATCACAGTGACCCTATAGAAAGCTCTCCAGAAGGTATGATTCCTATCAATATAGGCTGCACCTGTGATTTATACTCTTCAAATATGATTAGCCTTTGGCGTTATAGAGTATGAGTAATTCATAAATTGATGTAACACTGAGATTATTCTTTCCCTGGCTTTTGTATTATTGTTTGCATTTAGGAAGAAGCTGTCCTTATCTATTATTGTCAAATGGCTTGTACTGAGCTTTAAAATGTAGGTTATTTAAAATCCTTCTGAAATATCATAAGTCTTACATAGGCAAATATGTATTTTCTGTTCTAAAGTATATACACAGTTTTAAGAAACATTTTCCCATTTATAATAGTTTCTTACACAAAATGAATATATAACCTATGATACTTTAACACCATGTAACATTTGAAACTTCATTTTATTTAGTTATTCATATGGTATTTACTAAGCACCAGTACATACTGTGCACTTACTGAGTATTTGCTCCAAGCCCCATATACTCAGCTCATAAATATGATCTCATTAATATTTTCAAAGGTACATTATTTAGAAACAATTATTGCCTGTTTATTGATGAATCGGCCTATTTAAATCCATAATCTCCCCTTGATGACTACAAAGACTGTGTAACAAGGATGGAAGGACTATTTGTAATATATTTTAAAATTCTGGTTTATAAATTTCTTTTTAGTTACCTAAGAATAAAAATCATGTTTATTTCTTTTTTTTAAAACTTTATGTCTCTACCCTTTCTTCACATTTTGAGGCAACAGAAAGAAATTCTTCACAGGAAGTGAGTTGAATTTAATCTGCCATGAACATCTTCAGCTAGAGACCAGAAGTAAGGACTTGTGTCAAAACATGGGATGGGGAACTTATACGTGAAGGTGCTGCAGAGACCAGGAACATGCATTTGAAATTAAATTTTTGGTCCACATTGTAAGTTTAGTGGGGCAGCCTATTTTCAGGAGAGAACTGATCACAAAAGAGTGCTTGAGGACATTTGTCCTGGAGAGCAGACATTTTAAAAATGTGGTGACCCCATGAAGAAAGCTGGGAAAATGGAAACCCTTGTAGTATTTGTAGTCACAGGTCCATTCGTTCTATACCGATCATGCACTGAGCCCCAGAAAGTGCTGAGACCCAATAAAGAGGACAGAACACTTGGCCTCAGGGAGTACACATCACCTGGCAGAGAAAGAAATGTACCACAAGTGGGGCGTTTCAGAGGTTAAGGAAAATTCCCCTCCCTCCACACCCTGGGGGCACTGAAGAAACGAAGCACACAATGCATCCACTCTCAAGCAGAGATTCAGAAAGTATGGCGATTCCTCAAGGACCTAGAAATAGAAATTCCATTTGACCCAGCAATCCCACTACTGGGTATCTATCCAAAGGACTATAAATCGTTCTACTATAAGGACACATGCACACGAATGTTCATTGCAGCACTGTTTACAATAGCAAAGACCTGGAACCAACCCAAATGCCCATCGATGATAGACTGGACTGGGAAAATGTGGCACATATACACCATGGAATATTATGCAGCAATCAAAAATGATGAGTTTGTGTCCTTTGTAAGGACATGGATGAATCTGGAGAACATCATTCTCAGCAAACTGACACAAGAACAGAAAAGGAAATACCACATATTCTCACTCATAGGCAGGTGAGGAAAAATGAGAACACATGGACACAGGGAGGGGAGCACTACACACTGGGGTCTATTGGGGGGAATAGGGGAGGGACAGTGGTGGGGGGCGATGGAGAGGGATAGCCTGGGGAGAAATGCCAAATGTGGGTGAAGGGGAGGAAGGCAGCAAAACACACTGCCATGTGTGTACCTATGCAACTATGTTGCACGTTCTGCACATGTACCCCAAAACCTAAAATGCAATAAAAATAAAAAAGAAAGAGCTAAAAGAGTTGACTTGCTTGAGTGTATGCCCCTGGTTATGTAGGATGGAAGCAATTTTATCCCATATGATGCTAGGAAAATGGCAAAGCCACACCATAGAGGGGTCTAAATGCAACACATCACAGTCAGTGCTCAGCCTGAGCTGAGAAAAGAAACCAGGCTCCCCATAGGGAGGCAGGAACTTCCTCAGTGATGAGATTTTTGAAGTCCATGTAAATAAATAAATAGCTAACATTTGCTGAGCACTTCTTATGTGGGACACTCTTCTGAGAGATTTATATGCATTGACTTATTTTCATCGCAGTAACTTGACATGTGATCATACAGTCTAATGTGTACTGTTGTTTTCCATGGCTTATTGATGAGAAAATTGATTCTATAATACAAGCCGCTATACCATACATATCACCTCTTTGGGTTCCAGAAGGGGCTGGGCGAAAGTGGTCAGTGCTGGTCAACAGCAGTGATTGAGAGGCTTAACAACAAAGCACAAAGGCATCAAGACTCAGGGTAAGGAAAGACCTGAGAGAGACTAGGAAGAGATTGTGGTCAGGGATTGACTTACTAGGATAATGTATTTGGGAGTGATTTGTTTCTTAAAGCAGAGCTTCCAGGATCTGGAGAGAAAGGCACCCCAGCTCATTTCCCATAAATGCATGAAGGCTGGGTGTGGTGGCTCATGTCTGTAATCCCAGCACTTTGGGAGGATAAGGCAGGGAGATTGCTTGATTCTAAAGTTTTAAGACCAGCCTGGAAAACATAAAGAAATCTTGTCTCTAAAACAAAAATATTAGCTGGGCATGGTGGCATGTATCTATAGTTCCAGCTAGTCAGGAGGCTGAGGTGGGAGGATCCCTTGAGTCCAGGTGGTCAAGCCTGCTGTGAGCCATGATTGTGCCACTGGACTCCAATCTGGGTGACAGAGCAAGACCCTGTCTTAAAACCAAACCAAACCAAACAAAAAAAGAAATATATGAGACCCATCCTCAAAGAGTTTAGTGAAAACCTCATTGCTCATTTTATATTGATTCCACTGTTGTTGAAGGCATGTAGTTCCTTCTTACTCAAGCAGGTGGAAACCTGACTCCTGAGGTGCTTGATGCACAGGACTTAGAATATTCAATTTTCCCTCCAGCAGGCATCAGTTATGTCCTAAATACAACTTCCATTGCATAACACACCAGCGCATACTTGTTTATTTACCCTAAACATGTGTTCTTCCTTCCCTCCTTTTCCTCTCTCTCCGTTCCATTCTTCCTCTCTTACCTCCTTTTTTTTGTTTTCCATTCTTTCTTTACACAATAAATGTTAAACACAAGAAATAGTCATTGAGCACCTACTACATGCTGGGTGTTGGGTGTTCAGTGATTATCAACAATGTATATAGTCTGTAGCCCCTTGAAGTTCATGGTTTAATGGGAAGACAGGTAATCAAACAGCCATGCAAACATAGTAAAATTACGATGACAAGTACCACGTGATTCTGTGAGACCTTCTGATGGGGATATGTCTCCTGGTCACAAGAGGTAGGGCAGGATTCTTTGATGTGGCAATGGCTAAAGCTGAGAAACAGAGCATGAGTTGGATTTGGACAGACAGAGGTGCACAAAGACAGAGTCTGGGAAGAAGAAGAGCCTGGGCAGCAGTCTCATAGCAGAGTGTATGCAAACTTCAGGGATGGGAGAGGGCCTGAGAGTGTGTGCAGAGAGCAGAGGGAGCATTGGGAGGCAGGGCTGCAGAGCAGGCATGCAAGGCACCATATGGAGGGCGTCCTAGGCTGTGTTGAAGGCTTGTCTCTACTGATGGGCCATGTGTTATGAGCATGAAGGTTGCACAGCTGGGTTGCAATTTGAAGAGACTACCCTGGCTCCAGGGAAGGCAGTGACTTGGGCAGAGAGCAAGATTGGATTGGGTGGGTCCACTAGGGACTCTTGTGCACAGATATGTTGAGCTGGGTACATCCTCTGAGTCATCCCCAAAAGACTATGCCAAGTAGGAGTTAATTTGGGCTTTAGGTTCTCTCATTATTGTGCATCATTTTATCTATGTTGGGATTTAGAATCTGGTACCCCAAAATATGGTATCGTAGCATATTGTGAGAAATTGAGAAAACTGCAGAAGTCAAAGGGTCTCTGTGACCTTCTGCAACATTTCTGTGTGAGAGAGAACTGGCCATGAAGGAGTTCTCTGACCTAGCTTGCCTGAAGATGTCGTAAGACCCTCTTGTGACAGGTGTCCTGCTCTACACCTGGAAGCCGAGAGGAATTGACTGGGCAGGCCTTGCTGTGTCCCCCACCCCAAGTTTGTTACCATTTGATCACACCCATTTGATCCAGTCATACTTCTAGATGACTGTCCACTCCATCAAACCTCTGCACAAAACAAAGTTTTCCTTGGATTTTATTTCATTTCTGAGGACTCTTCTGTCATGTAAAACTGGTTAAACAAATTTGTTAAGCATTTTTCTTGTTAATCTTTCGTTATTGGGGTGTCAGCCATAACTCTTGTGATAAGTAAGAAAAAGATACTACTTTTTCTCTCCTACATCTACGAAGTGCCAGAGTACAGGTAGAGTCAGACAAGACTAAATGTTATTACTTAATGAGGCTCTAAGTGTTGCAGAAGCCTCACAAAAGCTGATTATAATTCCCACAAGTTAGAGAATTCATTCATAGGCAGCAAATTCATCCTAATACTGGGATAATTTTCTCAGAATTTGAGGAAGAAAAGGACCAAGGTCTTCTTTCTCAGAGAATTTAGGGAAAAAAAGGGCTGTTTGATTTGTATTTTATAAACTTCAGTATCAAGATTATATGAGTATCATTTTAAACTCACTACTTACTCAGTTTTACCCATTTTTGGACTTTGGTTTATGGTAATGATAATTTTAAACTAAGCCTATAATGACTGGAAACATCTTCAGTTAGGTCATTTGATAAAAATAAAACTACTTGATAGGTGTCCTCTTCTCTTTACTCTTGATTCTTGGCTTTTTAGGTATTTTCTCGCTTGCAATGGAAAGAAACTCCCCATTAAAATTCAGCAATTTGCAACATGCCATTTGGTTTTCTCTGTTTAATACCCTGTGTGTTGACAACTCCCAGAGAATTTGTCAGCCTCTGAAGATGGCATGGAGGCGAAAGAGACAATTAACAATGGTCTTGGGATTGGTGATGTGTGCATCAGAGTTTCTGAAAAATGGTACCACACCTACAACTGGGTTAAAGATGGAAATAAATTATCGGATGAATGATCTTGCAAAACATTTAATCTAACAGTGTGTTTCAAGTAAAAAATGCCCTGCAATTGAGGGCAACAATTTGTGCCACAATAAATCTAAAATGAAAGTTGTTTGTTAAATAAAAACAAACAAAAACCTTAAGTACACAAAACATTACCCTTCCAAAGTTGATCTGTCTTGACAGATCCATTACATTTAGAGATTTTTCAGGGATTTCTTGGTTTTGCTTATAGTACATAATGGTCATAAAGAGCATTGTGAGAACATGTAAAGGATCAGTGTGGTATGAAGAAGTGGATTTAGGGCAGGAATGTTCATAGCAATAGAATGCGCTGTAGTTGGAGAAAAACTCTGTGTGATGGCATCCAACTGTCGCAGAAACAAAAATGCCTCATTTACTGTAGTTACACCACAAATAATGCATTTCCATTCTAACTTTAAGCCAAATTCATGGGTGTTTCCTGCCTGTGGACTATTGGTAATGTATACAAAGTAGTAAAATTTTGATTATATCAGGAGGGAAGTCTACACTTGGTGGACAGAGAAGTTCATTCCATCAGTTAATGTGAACACCTATTGGCCAGATACAACGGAAAGTGCTTAGAATAGAGCAGAAAACAGGTTGTAATTCTTACTTTCAAGGAGTATATAGTTTAGTAAGAGAGGCTGATCATTAAAACAGCAGGCCGGGCACGGTGGCTCAAGCCTGTAATCCCAGCACTTTGGGAGGCCGAGTAGGGTGGATCACGAGATCAAGAGATCGAAACCATCTTGGTCAACATGGTGAAACCCTGTCTCTACTAAAATTACAAAAAATTAGCAGGGCATGGTGGTGCGTGCCTGTAATCTCAGCTACTCAGGAGGCTGAGGCAGGAGAATTGCCTGAACCCAGGAGGCGTTGGTTGCGGTGAGCTGAGATCGTGCCGTTGCACTCCAGCCTGGGTAACAAGAGCGAAACTCCGTCTCAAAAAAAAAAAAAAAAAAAACCACAGCAATGACATAAAATATATAATAATTATGACTCTACATTCCAATACAGAACAAATAAGAGGGAAACCTATGTAGACAGCCTTCCTGGGGAAAATAACTTCTCTTTTAAATTAAAAAAATTAATTTTTGTGGGTACATATTAGGTGTAGGAAGTCACTTCTAAGCTGAGTAAGAGCCAGCCAGGGAAAGGTGGAAATGGGGTTAAGGAAGGAGTTATTCAAATAGAGGAAATAGCATGTAGTAACCCCTGTGGTATGGTGGTATCTGGGAAGCAACATATGTTTACTGCAGCACGCAGAATAGAGGACTTAGGGCAGGAATGTCTTAGGACAAGAGCCCTCAGTGGCACAGGCTTCTGCCTGTTGCAAGGTTCAGCCATGGTTAGCCTCTGTGCTCGCTGAGACAAAGCAGTCAAGGCCTTGGGATTCCAGCAGACTAGGGTGGATAACAATCGGGTCTGACACTTCTAAGGGAAGCTAACTGGGCTGTCTTTTACCCTTGTCCCTCCTAAGACTGCAGACTTGCTGCTTCTGCACTTGAAAGCTGGGTATTTTAAAAGGTCCTGGATTGTAAGAAGACACCTCTTTTGCCTTAGAGACCTTATTTTAAAGGAGGAAAAGTAATTTGTTGTTCACAGTTGTGATTTCCTCCAATCTTCTAATCTTTCTGTGATTTATAAGAATTTTCTACAAATTCACTGTGGGATGATCTTCTTTGTTGTTTAAATTAAGGACAGAGAGCAGGGGGCTGCTGCAGAGACCCATGACATGGCTCTAGCCTGGGGAAGAAGAACCTTTGGCTCATGTTCAGGTCTAAAAGTCAGCCACCCCTTTGTAAACGGAAAACTTCTGGTGGAGTAGGAGTAAGGCTTCAGTGTGCACCAGCTCTTGCTCCTGAGAGGCCTGAGAAAGAATTCTCAGGGGCTTTGCTAGAGAAGACAGTGCATGCTGGGTTGGAAGGAAAGTGCAGCTGGAGCTGTCCATGGTGCTCGCCCAATCGACGGCCTGTTTCACTCTTTCTTGGACTTTGATCCTCAGCCAAGCTGTAAGACATCTTGCTTTCCCCCTTGGTCAGGACCCATCACACTGGTCAAGTCACTGACGTTTCTGGGGAAGTTATAACCTCATCCTCAGCTCCTCATTTGACTGACTACACTCTCCTCTACTCTGACTCTTGCTACAGTGTGAGTTCAGGAGTTTGCACTGTCCTGCTTCAGTCTCCGCTGAATGCTTTCAGATTTCTTTTCTAGTCAGAGGGAACCCGGTTCTTTTGAGAATTAAAATATTCTAAGCTTTTCCAATTTCAATGAACATGTGAAAAAATGTTTCTGTCCATTTGATTGCTAGAGGTTGAAAAGCAGTACCCCTCACTGTCCTGATAGTGGATGCTTAGACAGGCCATTTGTGGAAACTGTTGTCCTCTAAGGCTGGAATATATTTGATTCAAAGTTATACAATGTCATTTACAACCAGTATATCTAGACTGGTTGATATACTAATCTACAGAATAGACTTCTATTCTGTAGTTATGCAGAAGTACCATTTTGAACCTTAAAATGAGAGGAATCTCAAATTACTTAAATTTCTGTGTATGCTTCATGACAAATGACCTATCTTTCAATTCCTGATAAAAATCAAAGGGTGCTAGACAATTTCAGGTAAATGTTGACTCCACCATCTCATAAAAAAAGCATTTTCTGGACATGATGGATGAAATTAAAGGGTGAAATGTGATTTCTGAGCCAAAACAACACTCTGATAATATTCCTGATTTTTCTGTCTGTTTCCAAATAGATTGCTTAGAAGTGTCATGTTAGCAATTACCAGCCAAGTTTTAGCATTTCAGAAGATTAAGTGACTTTGTAGATCTAAATTAGAAACCACCTGGAAGGAGCCGAAGCTTACCTGCTGAAATATAAAAAGTACTGAATAAATCTGCTACAGAGTTGAGGCATGACATGTAAAAATACCTCTGTCATGTTCAGACATTAAAAATAAAGTATTGGAATAAGAAACTGATAATAATACACAGTTTAAAACTTTTTTAGCAAGTTGGTGCAAAAGTCATTGCAGTTTTTGCTATTTTACTTTTATTAATTGCAAAACCCACATTAGTTTTGCACCAGCCCAATAAATGTTCTACCCTGATTGCTCAGATAAATTATGCAGTGTTTATCATTTTTAAATCTTTCTAGATGTTCCCTCTTTTTTTTTAGAATGTTGTAGTTTATTCTTTGAGGTTAGTAGAGAGATCATAGGAACCGGAACATTTGGGCCTTGCTGTCGAGGTTTTTCTGTCTGTGGAAGTACTGTGGGTATTCTTCCCAAAAATACAATGGTGAGTTCAGAGTCAAGAGGAGCCAGGAATCTCAGAGCCCCTTCCTCTGAAAAATGGGACCAAAGGATCCCTGTTCTTCCTCTCTGCACAATGAGGAACTATGCTGTCACCCTGCACCATTTCATCCTGGTCCAGGGACAGAACGTCCTCGTCACAGCATGCTGGTCTATCTCTGGGTTAAAGGAAGATGGGATTTAGTGAGGCCTACTCGATTTCCTAAGTATTGCCTCCTTCCATTTCTTTTTATTATTTTTTTATTGTACTTTGGGCTCTGGGGTACATGTGCACATCCTGCATCCTACAGGATTGTTGCATAGGTACATACATGCCATGGTGGTTTGCTGTCTCCATCCCCCCAACTCCCTGTCACTTACATCAGGGATTTCTCCCAGTGTTATCCCTCCCAATCCTCCCCAACCCCCTGCTGTCCCTCTCATCCCTTCCCCTCCATCCTCTCACCTAGCCCAGTGAGTGTTGTTCTCTTCCCTGTGCCCAAATGTTCTCATTGTTCATCCCCCACCTATGAGTGAAAACATGAGGTGTTTGGTTTTCTGTTCTTGTGTCAGTTTGCTGAGAATGATGGTTTCTAGATTCATCCATGTCTCTACAAAGGACACGAACTCATCATTTTTTAGGGTTGCATAGTATTCCATGGTGTATATGTTTCACACTTTCTTTGTCCAGTCTATTATTGATGGGCATTTGGGTTGGTTCCAGGTCTTTGCTATCATAAACAGTGGTGCAGAGAACATACGTGTGCATGTGTCTTTATAGTAGAATGATTTATAATCCTTTGGGCATATACCCAGTAATGGGATTGCAGGGTCAAATGAAATTTCTATTTCTAGATCCTTAAGGAATCACCACACTGTCTTCCATAATGGTTGAACGAATTTACACTCCCACAAACAGTGTAAAAAAGTGTTCATATTTCTCCACATCCTCTCCAGCATCTGTTGTCTCCTGAATTTTTAATGATCACCATTCTAACTGGCATGAGATGGTATCTCATTGTGGTTTTGATTTGCATTTCTCTAATGACCAATGATGATGAAATTTTTTTCATATGTTTGTTGGCCACATATATGTCATCTTTTGAAAAGTGTTCATATCCTTCACGCACTTTTGAATGTTTTTTTTTTTCTTGTAAATCTGTTTTACTTCTTTGTAGATTCTGGATACTATCCCTTTGTCAGATGGGTGGATTGCAAAAATTTTTTCCCATTCTGTTGGTTGTCAGTTCACTCTAAAGACTGTTCCTCTTGCTGTGCAGAAGCTCTTAATTAGAGCTCATTTGTCTATTGTGGCTTTTGTTGCTGTTGCTTTTGGTGTTTTAGTCATGAAGCACTTGCCTATGTCTATGTCCTGAATGGTGTTGCCAAGGTTTTCTTCTAGGGTTTTTATGGTGTTCTTATGTTTCAGTTTTTAATCCATGTGAAGTTAATTTTGGTATAAATGTAAGGAAGGGGTCCAGTTTCAGCTTCCTGCATGTGGCTAGCCAGTTTTCCCAACACCATTTATTAAACAGTGAATCCTTTCCCCATTGCTTGTTTTTGTCAGGTTTGTCAAAGATCAGTTGGTGTAGATATGTGGCACTGTTTCTGAAGCCTCTGTACTGTTCCATTAGTATATATATATATATATATATATATATATATCTGTTTTGGTACCAGTACCATGCTGTTTTGATTACTGTAGCCTTGTAATATAGTTTGAAGTCAGGTAGCATGATGCCTCCAACTTTTTTCTTTTTGCTTAGAATTGTCTTGGCTATGCAGGCTGTCTTTTGGTCCCATATGAAGTTTAAGGTGGTTTTTTTTCCAGTTTTGTGAAGAAGGTCAATGGTAGCTTGATGGGGATAGCATTGAATCTATAAATTGCTTTGGGTAGTATAGCCATTTTCCCAACACTGATTCTTCCTAACCATGAGCATGGAATGTTTCTCCATTTGTTTGTGTCCTCTCTTATTTCCTTGAACAGTGGTTTGTAGTTCTCCTTGAAGAGGTCTTTTACATCCTTTGTTAGATGTATTCCTAGGTATTTTATTCCCTTTGTAGCAATTGTAAATGGGAGTTCTCTCGTGATTTGGCTTTCTGTTTGTCTGTTATTGGTGTATAGGAATGCTTGTGATTTCTGCACATTGGTTTTGTATTCTGAGACTTTGCTGAAGTTCCTTATCAGCTTAAGGAGGTTTTGGGCTGAGATGATGGGGTCTTATACATATATGATCATGTAGTCTGCAAATAGGGACAATTTGACTTCTTCTTTTCCTTATTGAATGCCATTTATATCTTTTTCTTGCCTAATTGCTCTGGCTAGAACTTCCAATACCATATTGAATAGGAGTGGTGAGAGAGGGCATCCTTGTCTAGTGCCAGACTTCAAAAGGAATGTTTCTAGTTTTTACCCATTCAGTATTATATTGGCTGTGGGTTTGTCATAAATAGCTTTTATTATTTTGAAATATGTTCCATTGATATCTAGTTTATTGAGGGTTTTTTAGCATAAAGGGCTGTTGAATTTTGTTGAAGGCCTTCTCTGCATCTATTGAGATAATCATGTGGTTTTTGTCTTTGTCTCTGTTTATGTGGTGGATTACATTTATAGATTTTTTTATGTTGAACCAGACTTGCATCCCTGGGATGAAGCCTACTCAATCGTGGTGCATGAGCTTTTTGATGAGCTGTTGGATTCAGTTTGCCAGCATTTTATTGAAGATTTTTGCATCAATGTTCATCATGGATATTCATAGAAAGATCTGCTACATTTCTGGAATGCCAAATTGCTGAGTTGTGGGCTGGGCTTCTTCTATCCACTGTCCTTAAGGCTACGGAGGCTGGCAGAGAGAGACACTTCCTCTTGGTACTGAAGCTTACCTGCTTACTGGAAGAACCTGAAGCTTACCTGCTGGCTGGGAAGACATGTTTTTCTGTGTGTGCAACACCCTATTAGAAGAGTGATTGCTCTTGCTTAATGCATCATAGAAGCTTCATCTGAACCTCATTGAGTAAAAACAAACTCACAAGTAAGCAGTAGCAAGGGAAAGAAAGAATGGTTGACAAGTGTAATTACAGAAATAATTAGAGCATATACGGAGATTTATTACAGCATAAAAGACTTTCACAACTAAAAACATGGTATTGAAAAACATAAGCACTGTTGAGCACGGAATTACTGCTGGGAGGATTATGAGGAAGAAGTACCTCAAGACACAACAGAAACATGAAGAGATGAAAAGAATAGATCCTGGAAATGTAACACATGAATAATTTCAGTTATGGAAAGACTTTCTGGAGGAAATGCAATAACATAAAAATAATAGCAGAATATTTCTTTAAGCCCAAGTATAATTTGAGTTTGCAGAGGAAAATGCCTTACTGAGATCCATATGAGACTGATGAAAAGGACACACACCTCAACCCATTCTGGTTAAATTTCTGACGTCTAAGAATAAAGAGAAAATTCTCACATTTTGTTACAGAATGAACAAGCTACCTACAAAGAATAAAAGAAAGACTAGAAACTGTTCATCTGCAGCTCTGGAAGTTCATCTGATAATATCCACAGGTTTCTAAGAAGAAGCTCCTGTTTCAAGGAACTCACATGCATCCAAGATATCATTCAGTTAAAATAAATTTACAAATTTACAAATATTCTGGATTCAGAGATTATATCAACCATAAAGCTCACCTGTAGAGAATAGTCCAAAACTAGACTCTCATTAAATAATAAAAAAATTGCTACAGAGATTTCAGTGTGGGGGAAGATTGAAAGGAGAAGTTAGTAAGTTCTGCTATGGCTATATCCAGTTGTTTAAATCTAAATGAACTACAAAATGTGACTAGGTCTTGATGTGCTAAGTAAGGATTCTGAAAAAGAAGAAGCCATAATATAATAAAAATGAAAATTGATCATAGTCTAAATATAAAAGTATTAAAAACACTAAATTGCATGATCAAAACTTAGGAGTTGGTGTTAAAAGTGATGGAATAGAAGGAAGAAAAGGTATTTCAAAGTTCTCATTTAGGAATAGGGGAAGGAAAAAATATTTCAAAAATGTTATCTTATATATAGAAAGGGAAGAAAGAGATGGGAGAAAGAAACTGTTTAGTGGAGGAAAATGTTTGATGGCTGATTTTCATATAATACAGAAGAAATGTTATTGTTTGATTATTAGTTTTCTGAGATGGAACTTGTAGAAAAGTGGCAAAAGATAAGGGAACTTTTAAAATTAATACTAAGGAATGAGGGCCTGAATTTTCACTTGATCAAAGCAATAGAAGAAAATCAGAAAGTAAAATTAATGTAAGATAGAAGGAATAAATTCAAATATTAGAAGTAAAAGAATGAGAAAAAAATTCTAGATAGAAAGAAAACAGGAGTAAAATATTAATATTAGATAGGGTAAAAATTTTGGATAAAAGTACTAAACATAACAAAGAAGAACATTATTCAGTGTTAGCATAACTATTTGTACAAAAGAAATGTCATAAACTTACACTAATCAGCATAGTTAAATTATAAGCAAAGACCTTTTAGAATTGCAATAAGAATTTGATTGAAATGGAGTTTTAATGTACTTCTCTCAACTTCAGGTTTAGTAGGTAAAAAATTACTAAGACTAGAATGAAATTGGATAAAATAATCAACAAATTTGAATATCTAGTTTAATCTTTTGATTAAGAATATAGACTTTATTTCTTATATATTATAAAAACATTAAAAAGTTGGTCATACACTGCAGGAAAATCTTATTGAAATAATCAGTATGCTTTGCAGAGTAAATTCTCTGATTATAATCAAATAAAATTATCAATCAATAATAAAATTATGAACTATATTCTTAAATAACATAAAATCAATGGATAAATTTAGAAAAAAGTTAAAAGAGCATATCATACAAATATATATGGGATACAGTAAAGATATTGGTCCTAAATGCCTTGATGAATAAAGAGGACAGGCTATAAATAAAGAAATTTAATCTCATTTGAAAGATTATAATGGAACAAAGTTAAAGGAAAGTAGATGAACAGAATTAACAAAGATAAGAGCTAAAATTTCTGAGAAAAATAAAATTAAAAATCTTATTTTTATGAAAGGATCAATAAAATACATAAGGTCTTCAAATAAAAAGATCAAAATTATACAATATTAAGAAATAGGAAGAAGAAACAGAAGAAATGAAAATAATTATAGCAGATTACTATATGGACTTCTTGACAATAAATTTAGAAACCGAAGGAAAATTGATAATTTTGTAGTAAATAATAAATTCAAATGTTGGACTAAGAAATGTAAGATATTAATATAGATTTTAGAAGATATTAGAAATATAATTAAATATATTATTTTAAAATTCCAGGAATTGATAATTTTATGTCTGAGTTCTACATAGCACTTAGGAGATAGATACTTTCAAAGTTATTTATATTAACCTGGATTCTATGTAAAGGTGGAAGGACCTCCAATCTATCTTTTAAAGCCTATATAATAATACTAAAACACATAGAGGTAGTACAAAGAAAATAATGCAGACCAATCTTACATATAAATAGAAATACAAAATTTATTTTTGAATGTTGACAAATACAATAAAAAGAATAACATGCAATGACCAAATTGAGATCACTCAAAGAATGCAAGGATGGTTCCATATTAGGAAATATATTAACATAATATACTACAGCAAAAAGTAGAGGAGAAAACCAATATGGTCATATCATGAGGAATAAAGAAGTATTTGGTACAGTTCAGCAGCCAATAAAAACACTGAGTAAGATACAAATAAATGGGAACTACTTATACATGTTGAAGGCTTTCTGAACAATAATTGTCAATAAGCAAAATATAAAATCAATCAGGGACAAAGTTATATGGTATTATTATTCAAATTGCTTTGAGGATCCTATTAAATTTCAAAGGTAAAACCAAGGAGACAATTGTTACGAAGACTGGAAAATAGAGCACCCTCATGGTAGGATCCCTTATGGGCATTCTTCTATTACAGAGGTGGTCAGGGTGAATTCCAAATCACATGGCATTGGTGAAGAAACAGACTTGCTGATAAAAAGGAAAACTCAAAGAGCAGTGTCTCTAAAGGAGAGAGACATGCAGTTTTCCGATTTCTCAACATGAAAAGCTATGATGGGGCCAAGGCATCTATTGGACATGCCATGTATTCCGTTCCAGTAGAGAGACTCTATGCATCTTTATTGCTAGAGGATGAGCATAAGAAAGTAGCTTTGTAGGAGGAAAACCCAAGCTGCTTGGAGCCAAGCAGACTGGAGGGACAGATTTCTGGGTGAGACCAATTTCTTTGCACTTGTGGATTTTGGTGAAGGTGTGGGGATCGTCACTTGTGGGACACATACTGACCTCAGCCAGAGGGACTCTCTCTGAACTGAATCTGAGTTTAGCTGCTCTTGTAGGAGAAGGTGGGGACACCAGGGTCCATTTTGAATTGGAAGAGCAACTCCAACTTCTTTGAATAATGGGAAATAAATGAAATATTTTATTCGGCTACAGATAGGATTTTATGTAAATAAACTTTAGAATGCTTGACTTAAGATTATAAGTATAGATTAATAGTTTTCTATCTATTAGCAATTACCAGGTACACGTAAAAATATAAAAAATTTAATTCACAATGATATAAGCTATGAAATATTCAGTAATTGATTTAATAAAGAATCTATCATATATAAAAAATAATTATACATATTTTTGAAGGATAACAATGTTTTGCTCAAGTGCAAAGTTATATTACAACCTTGGATAAAATTATTTAATAACATAAAATCATTAAAAAAACCCTACAATTTATATATTATAGATAATTAAATCCTAATTAGGATTACATTTGAATTAGATAAAACTTCCTATAGAAGATAAATATTTTCAGCAATAGATAAGAAAATAATGCCAGATACTAAAATATACCAGGCAACCTCAGGTAGGATGAAAGTTACAGAAAACCACAAAATAACCCAGACACTTGGTAATTTAATATGTGACAATTATTAGTTTTTAAATTCAATCACAAAAAAAAAACTTCTTTACTAAATATTGGTAGCTCAAATATAAATTTATCAGGAAGAAAATAAAATAGGTCTCTTGCCTGATACACAAAAATAAATTTTAATTCAAGACCTAAATTATAAACAGCAATGCCACTTAAATCTAAAAAGATACTAAAAAGGTAACTAAATAACTAAGGACCTTCCTTTTAAGAAGGACAAGAAATCCAGACCTATAAAAAAAGATAGCACATAAACAATGTAAATAGAAAAATGTTGACTTAAAAAAGGTTTGCAAACCATATTCTATTTTTTCTTTAAAACACAAACGACCCAGCCGAGAGAAGAAAGCAATCCAAACAAACTGGTTACATTAAATATAATCTTGTGTGTGTGTGTGTTAGGGAGAGATATATAACATATTTTTACTAAGTGCTAATGACGGTTCTTTCAGAATAGGTTATTTTGGGTGACTTGTGCTTATTTAAACTTTTATGCACTGCTCAAAGATTTTAGCACAATTATTTTCAATTTATATGTCAACACAAAAGCTTTTTTCATCTTGTTTTTTTTTTAAAAAAAGAATCTACATTTTTCTGAAAAGATAATAATGGATTTATACCACCAAAACCTCTCCTATTTGCATGAAACTGTCTCTGGTTAAAGAAAGTAACATGTCACCTCTGAAATTGCTTTCCTGCCTGCACCCTGTTATCAATGTTGGATTGAGTTTTGGACTGAAGCCCTCGGTCAGGCAGCATAATGAAGCTGGTAATGCCCTGTTCTCAGGGTTTTGACATCCATATTTGTATCTTTTATTCAAGCCCTGATGATGGCAGCAACATCCAATCCCCAGCGGGTGTTTGTGAATTTCCTGGGGCTTCTAGCTTGCACATACATGCATCACAGGACAAAGGGACACATCGCAGCAAGAGCATCAAAGGTACTCTGTCATTTATTTTTTGGGTATTGAAAGGCACCAGCTGCCCTCCAGAAAACCAATAACCACTTTCAAAGAAAATGGCATATTGTGTGTGTTCTCTGCTTTTGTTAAAAATATGACAGCAATTTCATTATATCTCACAATTTAGGTTATTAGTATGAGGAGTGACTTTTGATCAGATATTTCCTATATTGAATATAAGTTGATTTTAGTATTTCAAAACTTCATTGATATGTCGATAACCAGGTTTTGAAGTGAGGCTCACTGGGCTTCCCAAAGACACATGAAAGTTAGCAAAGGGCGTAGGCAGAAAACCCTTAACCGTTAAAAGCAAATGGAGGCTGGGAGCGGTGGCTCACACCTGTAAGAGACCAGCTTGGGCAAAAGGAGACACTGTCTCTTAAAGAAAAAGCAAATGGAGCTTGGGGAACTTGAGGAGTCATCAGCTTCTACTTCCTGATGCCAAATCACAAGCACCTTTATTGTTCATACTAATTTATTTTTATAATGTTCTCAAAACTGGCTAAGACAGGGACTAAAGGAGATTACTTAACGAGGGACATTGTAAAGATGACCCAAAAATGATTAAAATGAACTGAAACTGTACTGTAGAATGAGAGAGACATATAGATACTTACTCAGTTAACCCAGGCATCATTGTAGATGTAGTCAGTACATGAGCATGTCTGTCTGTCTGTCTGTGTGTAGGTGTCCCCATCTCTTAGAAACAACTGGTATGCAGTAGGTGCTTAAAAGAGAATGGCACTGTCATGGGTTTCTCATGCGTTTTCAAAACCTCCCACCTACAAAACTACTGAAAACCATTCCTTTCAGTCTAAGGCTGGCTGATTTTCCTTTATCGTTTCAGCTCTATGTTGTCCATTCATCTCTCCTCTGTCCAGAGCAATTATATTCCTGAATAATCTTTCACTTGTATCACTGAATACCAGTTGGTGTATATAACTGCTCATTCCAAGAAGCCCGAGTCTTCCTCTGTGCTGGGCAGTAGCTCTCCCTGACCTGAGGGCCCTATCCTTAGCCCAGGGGATGACTGTGTCTCCTCTGGTTTTTGTCACAATGCTGATGTGGCTCAGGAAGAGGTTCTATTGCACAGAAGTTGTCGAACTTCTGTGAATCCGTATTCAACACCCTTTGGCCATTGGCACTTGGAATTTTGTGCCTAAGCATTTTCAGCCAATTAAAGACTCGGATCATTTTAAAAAAGAATTTTTATTACATAATAGTCATCACATTTTCATTATAGCCGAGTGCTTATGTCTTTTTTTTTTTTTTTTTTTTTTTTTTTTTTGCTGTAAAATTCTTAGTTGTTTTCGTTCTATCTGCCTCAGCACGGTGCTTGATCCCTGTCCGTATGCACTAAATCTTAAGTGTCAGGTGTCTTCCTGCTGATGGATTCTGCCATTGGATTCTTGAATAAGGCAAATCACATTAAGGAGCTTGTTTATATTTCCTGTTGTTTAATTAAAACACCAGATTCTGAGTGTTGAAATAAAAAACCGTCATTTAGAAAGTTGGGTAATCAGGTCCTAGGGTAAAGATAATTTTGAAAAATACCTTTGGTTTTAAGAAAACCACAGTTAGTAGATGGAAAATGTTTGAAGAAACAAAAATTACTATTGCGTACATTTATAACAGCATCACCATTTGGGAAAGACCTTAGGCCTTACATAATTTGGGAAAGTGGTTATATAATTTTCTTGATCACCAAAGCATACTTGTATAGTAAAAATGGCAGTAGAGTAAAATGCTAAGACATGCAAATTTTTAAAAATGTTTCTGATTACCAGCTCAGTTGTGAAAATTGGTGACACACAGAAATATCATTACTTATTCTTCTGAATTCCTTATAGTACGGTAGCATTTACGAAGTTTGAATGCAAGAAAGGAAAAAAAATTAATGCCTATATATGGGACATAGTTGTGTCTTATAAAATAGTTCTGTTTTCCTTGACACATGGATTGTAATTGGTTTTCTTTTTCTTTCTTTTTCAATTTTAGACCTTAGAGTTGCATAAAGAGCAGAGATTCAATTAGATCAACGTGCTGCTTCTTTATTGCCATGCTCTTCTTTATATTTAGAGTATCTAATTGTTTTGTGAACAATAAATCCACAGCTATTGACCTGGTTTCAAAAAGAAGTTTATTCTGAAAACGATGGAGAAAACATGTTCATTGAAAAGAGTAACATCTATTGACCCTGTTTCAAAAAAGTCCTGAAAAATATGGGGAAAACATGTTTATTGAAAGGAATAGCATCTATTGACACTGTTTCAAAAAAATGTCCTGAAAAAAAATGGAAAAAATGTGTTTATAAAGAAGAGTAAGAAGGTTCTGGCATCTGGAAAACTTCCTCATTTTGAAAGTTTCTTTGAGACATTGGTTTTTTAAACACAGAAAATGGCTATTTGTGGGTTCCTTTACATGGTAAGGGGCTAGTCTTAAACTAAGGCTTCAAGAACTTGTTTCCCCACTGGATAATAACAGCCAGTGGTCCCTTTGGATCAGAGCATGACAACCTCAGATAGCCCTGGGACACGTGGGCTGGGTCATTTAGGATGGAACCACCTGGGATGGGTTGTATACCTGGACTGAGCCCACCTTCTGACCTGGCACCCACGGGGCTCATTCACTGCTTCATGCTTTGGGACTCTCGTTTCTATTTCAGAGACTTGATGGCATCCTTATTTAGCTCCAAAGTGAAGGCTCTTCAAGTCTAAGAGGGATTTACAATGGAAGTGCCTTCTTGCCCTTTAGTTTTCATTCTGTTGTTGATTCCGACATTATTCGCCAATGCTGACTCTGTTGCCCAGCATTTTCACACCCGTTTCACCTCATCTTCCTGTTCCCTTTGTCTGTCTGTCTTTGTTTCTCCTCCCTGGGAAGCTATAGTTTTGGAGGCCCAGAGTAACGTCTGTTTTTTTTTTTGTTTGTTTGTTTTTTTCAGGAGAAGCATTTTAGGGAATGTTTATTAACATGCATAGGGTGTCTTAATTAAGAAGAAATAATTTATGCACTCTAGAAGCGTTTGCAAGTCTGTTTCCAGTGCACAGGACTACAGAGCACTCATTCTGTGCTGAACTCTGAGATGTGCAGAGGATATTGGATGATTCCTTTCTCTGCCTTCCTCACTACTTATTATCCCTCCTCTAGTAGATAGGAATCAGACAACAGGGAAATTGAAAGGCTGTGGTTGGTGTTGCTTTTTAATTTTTGACTTTTCTTATTTTTCTTGTCTAAATTGTAAGATCTTCCACTCCATCATCTACTTAACTTACTTTCTCTCTTCCAGACCCTCAATTTTCCTACTTAATAGTAGCAGTATAGTTCTTTCCCTTTGTCATACATAATTTACAATTGGACTTTAGATACGTGAGAAACAATAGAAAAAACGAAAGGCTTGAGAAATGACACCAGAGATATTTATAACAGAGTTTTATTTTTGAAAAATTGTCTTGAGATTGTTAAATAGAAGGAAGCCACTGAAAACTTGTGTCCTGTTGGTGTAAAAGCTCACTCTTTACTGGATGACTCGGCCTGGGTTCTCCACAGAAAGCAAAGCTGAGACCAAGGCTTGCATGTAGGGTGCTAGTTATGGAAAACGATTCCTGGGAACAGAAGTGGGGATGGGGAAGTAAGACCTGGAAGGTGAGAAAGCCACTCCAAGTGCGTTTGACCAAGCTGGTCACTGTTGGACAACTGGAGCTGGATCTGTCTGAGGATCCAGGGTCTGAGATCCTGGCCACAACTATCAAAAGTGCCTCAGAGTTGATCTGCCTGGGATATATCAAGAGGGATCATGGATCCACTGGCTTCCAGCTGCCATTGATCAAGAGATCAGCACTCGGGGGTTAACACTCCTCGGTCCTATTTGCCATGTGCATAAGTAGGTTCCCAGCTGGTCTTACCTTTCAGAGAGCAAGATGTGTGCAGGGCAGGTGGGATGAGGAGCATTTGCCGCTTTAGTAATACCTGCAAAAAGCTGCTTCTTGTAATAACGGCTGCAGGGAAAGCTGGGCTGCAAGATGGGGAGGTCAAGCCCAGAGGCGTCCAACACCATGAACTTAGAGCGAGTTTGCAGAACACCATAGAAGAGTCTATTGGAGTAGGAACAACACACAGCTGCAAGTGAAATTGGAAGAATTTAGGAAAGGGAAGATGACTGGAAAGATGAAAAGTCCTTAATTGATCACTTTATATTAGAAAATAAATTTAGAGGGCAGCTTACTCTGTGTTTTGTTTTTTATTTTCTTTTTGAGACAGGACCTGTCTCTGTTGCCCAGGCTGGAGTACAGTGGCATGATCATAGCTTGCTGCTATGATATATAACCTCGACCTCCTGGGTTCAAGAAATCCCCCTGGCCTCTGCTTTAAGAGTAGCTGGGACTACAGATGCATGCCAGCACACCTGGCTAATTTTTTAGTTTTTTGTTCGGATGAGGCCTTGCTATGTTGCCCAGGCTTGTCCTGAACTTCTGTGCTCAAGCGATCCTTCTGCCTCAGCCTCCCAATGATCTAGGATTACAGGCCTGAGCCACCCCGTGTGGCTGGTAAACTACTCTTTAAGTCTTAATCTTATAACCAGTTTTTGGAAAACATGGCATCGGTGATTTTAAAGAATGTTTAAAATAATCTTTGTTTAACCTTATGAGCTAAACAAAATTGGAAGCCCTGAGGGAGTGGCTGTAAGAGCTGAGTCTGCAGCCATGTACGTCATCATCAGTCACGTATTTTAGAAATGACTTAGGACCTGTCGTGTGATTAGCTTTTTGCTGGCACTTAGCATCTTGTTTCCTCCCCACAAGGAGCCCCCAAAATATATAATAAAGGCACAGGACACATGCAAATGAATACAGTGTGACGTGAGGAGTGCTTTGTTAGAGTTAAGGGACAGACGTAGAAAACCCCTTTTAGGATGCATGCACTATTTCTTCTTAGTTAAGTTTCCCTATGTGTGTTAATAAATATTGCCCCCATATGCCTCTCCTAATAAAAGCACTGGCATCACACTGGGTCTCCCAAACAGTGGCTTCCCAGGACGTGGATGGGGCCAGGGTAAGTCCAGAGGTGCCAAGGTGAGTCTGGGAAAGGGTTGAGAGAGCAAGAAGCAAGTATTTTCAACCCACTGCTGAGCTCTATATTCTCAAAGCGCTGAAGGATTGCAGTGTCTTTTTTATGGCAATAAGAGCTGTTTTGGTTTATCCTGGCTCTCCTGGAATTATCTGTGGAATGAGAGTGAGTGAACCAGCCACCCTCGAGCCTCTTCACCTTTTGGTTGGGAACCCCAGGTCTGCAGCTGGCAGCCAACCCTGCCATGGCCCCTGCCAGCCCAGCGCGGGGTGAGATTAGTTCCGTCAGAGCTCAACTTTGAGTTGGGTGTGGTACCCCTTCTCCCTGAAGAGGCAGTGGCTTATGCAAAATTAACAAATGACCACATTGAGAAAGAAAAAATGAATTCATCTAAACTCACAGGCTGGACTCATCAGTTACATTTGCCTTATTTTAATCTCCTTTTCACTCTTCACTAAAGGGGTAGAATTTAAAGTACTATTACTTAGGGTCCTTTTTTTTCTTAGTTCAAAAACAAAACTTCAATGTATATTGCTGGTGAACCAAAGATACTCTGTCCTGTTAGGGATACCTCTTCCCACCTGTGCTTTGCGAAAGGCCCTCTGAAATTCCGAATGCAAAACAGTTCCTCCTTCAGGGAGGCCAGGTGTGGGGGCAACTGTCTATCATGCAAACACAGAGTCAGAGAACATAGGGGGTTACTCTTTCTTCTCGCCACTCACCAGGAATTTAATCCTCACTTACTCATCATCAGGTCAACACTGTACTGAGCCGAAGGCCACGTGTCAGGAGTGTTACCTGAATGTGATACCTGTGTTCAGCAGGCTCAGTGAATAGGGAGTCCCTGTTCTTGAATTTGAATAGTGTTAACTGTGGGGTCAATCTAGTGTCAATGCTGGTTTAGTAAACAAGAGGGCTCTTTTTTTGTTGTTCAAACTGTGAGGAGACAAATTTGTTTACTATTCTGGATTCGCTGTCTTCCCTTGTAAAAACCTGCCCTTGGAAAGCTGCTAGGATTTGTTCCTGTTAAAATGGTGAATGAATGCTAACAGTGACAATAAGGAAAATATAAAAAAAAAAAAAAAAAAAAAAAAAAGCAATGATAAAGAATGCCTAATATTCCACACATTGCACTGGGTGTCTGTTTATTTCCTTTACCTTCCTGCTCACCAAGCCTGGAGAGCAGATGCTGCTATCTCCATTTTAGGTCCTGAGAGGTCCCGTGACCCATCCAGAGTGTCACATCCTTGCCCTTCTGCACTTCTGGGTGGAACTTAATTCCAGATCTCCCCCTGCCCTGCCCACCAAGTGGCTGTGTGAGCATAGGGACCCTGTGTGTGTGTGTGTCATGCAGAATACTGCCTGCCATATAGCAGGCATTCAATACATATATTTGTCAGTTGTAATGTCTTTCTCTGTAATAATAATAGCAAACATTCAGCATGCACTTGCTCTATGCCAAGCACGGACATTTACACACATTTTCTATGTGATAGATTTTCAATAAAGCTTTGTAGGAGAATGTCACATTCTAAGCTGGGTCTCTCCACCCCTAACATGTCCACGGACCATCCTGGCTGCACTCCCTAGCTCCCTGTTCAGTGCAAGCCACATTCACACAGTAAAACCCAGAGACTTAGTCTGCTGTGGGAAGTATGCCCCCTGCATGAAATAATCAGTCTCTTTGCATGGATGAATTGCTCTCTTACGGTGTATTTGACCCTGTTGTGGGTGTGGGAGGAAGAGAGACTTAGAGGAATTAGAAAATCTAAGCAGCCTAAATGATTCATTATCAGAAAGATTATTTAGTTATAACGGTTGTGCAGAGTTGAAACAAAGACCAACACCTTTTCAGCACTAATTTCCAGTAACAGGGAAATAAACAAAAAGAACAGATTCTCACCCTAACGTCTGGTGGCTTTGGGCAAGTTACGAATCTCTGGAGCCTCACTTCCTCCCCTTTGCCTAGTTTGTGAGAGTTAAAGACACAGGGCTCAAGACTTAATTTTTTTTATGTCTAGTAAAACAAATGTTGGTTTAGAGTGGGCAGGGCGGGCCGGGGCCCTCCTGAGAGACACAGGCACAGTGTTCGAGACAACAGAAGAGAAAGCAATGAAGTAACCTGACGTTATGGTCAGACAACATGTGGAACAAGGAAAGGCTGACATGGGCCTGGGAGGGAGAAAGGGCAGAGAGGCAGGAACCGGGAAAGGAAGTGGTGCGAAGACACGAGGGTGTGAAATAACTCATAAATGGAAAAAAAATCATCCAGGTACAGTTGTTCACATCTGCAATCCCAGAACTTAGGGAGGCCAAGGTAGGAGAATTGCTTGAGCCCAGGAGTTTGAGAACAGCCCGGGAAACATAGTGAGATTTTGTCTGTACTAAAAATTAAAAATAAAAAAAAAATAGCTGGGTGGGGTGGCACATGCCTGGAGTTTCAGCTACTCAGGAGGCTGAGGGAGGAGGATGACCACTTGAGCCCTGGAGGTCAAGGCTGCAGTAAGCTGTCATTGAGCCACTGCACTCCAGCCTGGAAGAGAGTGAAATCCTGTCTCAAAAAATAAAAAATAAAAAATGCAAAAAGATCCCACTAAACTCTGAGCTGAAATGTAAAATTAACCGTTGTATTACTTGTAGGTTTTATAGGAGAGGGGAAGGAGACAATTCTAAGCAGCTTGTGGTTCTGGGCTGATGTCAGCCCCATGTCTTCCACGTCATTCCAAGCTATGAAAGCAGTCGTTCCCTTAGTATCCTTTCTAGGATTTGGGGCTTTATATTTGGGCAGAATTTGAAGGAGAATAATGTTATACCTCTGTGCATTTTGACTCCATCATTTCATTCCCAAGGAAGTGTGCATATTACAGGTTTGCAAACAATATGCAAGAGTTTAGGAGCTTACCTTTCTGCTGACATTCAAGTGCTGAAGTTGGAACATTTTCAGGGCTTGAGGTCTCATATCTCTTGGTGTTAGTTCAGTAGTTTCAGCTTTTAAAGAATTGAAGGCTATGAAACTTGTGCCTTAATAGATTCTTTTAAAACCGGGAGGTGCACACAGGAGCTGTGACCCCAGGGCTCACATCCAAGTGGAGGATGGAGGCTCCAGCACATGGACTCCTAAGCGGCCACAGTCCTGGCTCTTTAGCACAACTAACCCAAAGTTTCTCTTCCTGTGAAACTTGGCAAATGAGCTAATTCACCTTCTCTAATAGTGACTGAATAGCAGTTAAGTGGGTACAAATAGTGTTAGGGACTTCTAAACGCCCTCAGGCGTGGGAGCGTGCCCTCTGACGTCAGTAGTTAGAAAATAGTTGAGTGTAAGGGAATGTTTTTCCGTAGTCTGAAAAGCATTCTTTCTCTTACGCAGAGAAAGATTGTCTACCTCTTAATCAGTCAGGACAGGCCCGAGGCAAGGGCAGAACTCCTGATGGCTGAAGACATTTTGGTACTGCTGTTGCCTGCAATTCCCAGCCTGGCGGATGTTGGCAGAGTTTTTGCTGAGAAGAAGGGCTCATTACTGGCCTTGTCCACTGTGGCTGTAGACTTGTGACCTGGAGTGGGAACATATCCATCATCAAATCCCTGGCTGTCTGCAAGGGCCGTGAGTGACCTGAAGCTACCCCAGTTTCCCAAGGCTGCTGGGGCCGATGTTCAAAGTCACACAGGACACTCACTGGCTTCCATTCCTGGCTGTGTCAGGCAGGAAAGATGCACAGACCCTGGAGTGACAAGGTGAAAGCATTTTCTAGATGTTCAAGTTCCTCAGTAAGAGGGCCATTCAAGCTTAATTAGGAAATGTAGAAAAAGTTTGCTTTGGGAGTGCTTTTTTTTTTTTTTTTGAGACGGAGTTTCCCTCTTGTTACCAGGCTGGAGTGCAATGGCACGATCTCGGCTCACTGCAACCTCCGCCTCCTGGGTTCAGGCAATTCTCCTGCCTCAGCCTCCTGAGTAGCTGGGATTACAGGCACGCGCCACCATGCCCAGCTAATTTTTTGTATTTTTAGTAGAGACGGGGTTTCACCATGTTAACCAGGATGGTCTCGATATCTTGACCTCGTGATCCACCCTCCTTGGCCTCCCAAAGTGCTGGGATTACAGGCTTGAGCCACCGCGCCCGGCCTCTGGGAGTGCTTTTTAACAAAGGAAAAACAGTTAAGTTTGTGTGGTGCTTTGCACGCGCAAGCCAGTTTAGCAATTACACATTTTAGTCTTTGCCATCGTTTTGTTTATTATTGTTACCATTTTGCAGATGGCAAAGTTAATGCTCAGAGAAACTGGGACTCGCCAAATGTCACAAAGCTGATTCGTAACAGGAGATGGGTAGGAAACAGAGGTCCGACCTCTGGGGATTAACTGTGGGTGGCCCGGCTGTGTCCTGGCTGAGCAGATTGGATTAGAGGTTGGCTTTCAGGGAGGAAAGCTACAGTGGAGGGTTGATATCTCAGACAGGATGGACGTAGAAAGCAAAAAGGTAGGCCAAGTCAGAACTGTGGGAGACTCCAGTGCCTGGGAGTCCAGATACAAATACGAATTGGGTGATGTGGGGGCAAGATGCCTACGTAGGATCCCAAGCTCAGACCAGAGATACAAAATCCCTGTATAGGACATCAAGCTCAGACCAGAGATACCAGCTCAGAACAACGTAGGATGCCAAGTCAGACCAGAGACACAAGATCAGAACAAGATCAGGATAAGAGCAATGAGGGATGGACAAGGCATATTAGGGGAATGGATGGAGCCCTGGGAAATTTCTGTCAATGGTCTTACAGCTTCTTGAAAGAGTTGGCCATTGTTGGGTGGGAGCGTGCCCTCTGACTTCAGGGTTCACACTGGGAACACTGTCTCTCCAGTTCACGCTGTGCAGCTCATCTCAGTGTCCCTGGGCACACTGGTCCTGTGCAGTATCCAAAACACAGTTGCTAAATAAATAGGTGGATGGATGGCTTTAGCAGTGAAAAGAATTTTGCATAAAATGAATAAATATTATTTTATCTATTTTTGTTTAAATTATGACCACTGGGCATAGTGGTGGCTCATTTCTATAATCCCAGCACTTTGGGAGGCTGAAGCGGGATTGCCTGAGATCAGGAGTTCGAGACCAGTCTGGCCAACATTGTGAAATCCTGTCTTTACTAAAAAATACAAAAATTAGCTGGGCATGGTGGTGGGCACCTGTAATCCCAGCTACTCGGGAGGCTAAGGCAGGAGAATTGCTCAGACCGTAGGCAGAGTTTCTTTCCATGTAGTTATCAGTCCACTAAATAATTATGTGATTTCATCATTAAGACTCTGATGCAAGTATGAGTAATGACTATTCTTCCTATTGGAGCTTGTTTTATTTTGTAAAGCATAAAAGATGTAGCTCCTGCAAATTTGACTTAGTTGAAGATAGTTGTGATTGACTATTGCTTTTATAATTGGCTTTTCATAAATAAAAATGAAATTTTCCTAACTGAGCTGGTCATTTTTTACTCTCTTCAGACTGGCATTTGGACTTAGCAGGAAAGGAATGCTGCCATTGCCTGGGTTTTCAGTTAGGACCCTCTTGAGATTTACTCAAATGAGGAAAAAAAATATTTTTTGGCTATGAAAAATATTTCTCTTTTGCCTTCAATATATAATTTTGGAGGGGGTCTCGCAATCATTTGAAAAATAGACATTTTTTTCCCCCAGACAGGTGCTCTGTTCACTAAAAATCACCATGTTAGATTTCTGGTGTAGCTGAGAGCAGGGATCTTGGTGGATTAAGGGGACGTGCTTCTATGTAACTGTGAAGGTGGCCCTTTAGCTAGTAAGCAGACATCAGAACCACATGATACGGGAGGTCAGAGAGGTCGCAGCATCACACAGCTCAGCTGCTTGATTTTATAGATTAGAAAATGAAATTTCAGGCCTGACTTTCCTCCAGTTACAGAGCTGCCTTGGAATCCAGTCTCCCTCCAGCCCAGTGCTTTGTCCTGTGTGTGATGCAGCACCCCCAGACACCCCACCCTCTGCTCTGTATCTTGAAGGAAGATGTGTTTAAAGCCCTGGTTACTACTCATGAGTGGACATGGTTTGTTTTTGCTGATGGCTCAGTAAGGACAAATGAGTGAACAGAACAATTGCAAGAGCATTAATTTGTGCGTCAAGATGGCCAGGGGCAGACCTGTTATTTCTAGTTAAATAATTATAAGCTTGCTTTACTTATTGTACACTGAAGTTTATACCATGAACTAAGCTATATCACATATTGGTGCAGTAAAATAGAAATCAAGCGGCAATAGGAGGCCTAAGGGAAAGAGCCTCTGAGAGCGCTGTAGGACAGTGGAGCGCTGCGGGGAGGCCTAAGGGAAGGAGCCTCTGAGAGCGCTGTGGGACAGTGGAGCGCTGCGGGGGAGGCCTAAGGGAAGGAGCCTCTGAGAGCGCTGTAGGACAGTGGAGCACTGCGGGGAGGCCTAAGGGAAAGACGCTCTGAGAGCGCTGTAGGACAGTGGAGCGCTGCGGGGGAGGCCTAAGGGAAAGACGCTCTGAGAGCGCTGTGGGACAGTGGAGCGCTGCGGGGAGGCCTAAGGGAAAGACGCTCTGAGAGCGCTGTGGGACAGTGGAGCGCTGCGGGGGAGGCCTAAGGGAAAGACCCTCTGAGAGCGCTGTGGGACAGTGGAGCGCTGCGGGGGAGGCCTAAGGGAAAGACCCTCTGAGAGCGCTGTGGGACAGTGGAGCGCTGCGGGGAGGCCTAAGGGAAGGAGCCTCTGAGAGCGCTGTGGGACAGTGGAGCGCTGCGGGGGAGGCCTAAGGGAAAGACCCTCTGAGAGCGCTGTGGGACAGTGGAGCGCTGCGGGGGAGGCCTAAGGGAAAGACCCTCTGAGAGCGCTGTGGGACAGTGGAGCGCTGCGGGGGAGGCCTAAGGGAAAGACCCTCTGAGAGCGCTGTGGGACAGTGGAGCGCGGCGGGGGAGGCCTAAGGGAAAGACCCTCTGAGAGCGCTGTGGGACAGTGGAGCGCTGCGGGGGAGGCCTAAGGGAAAGACCCTCTGAGAGCGCTGTGGGACAGTGGAGCGCTGCGGGGGAGGCCTAAGGGAAAGAGCCTCTGAGAGCGCTGTAGGACAGTGGAGCGCTGCGGGGAGGCCTAAGGGAAAGACGCTCTGAGAGCGCTGTAGGACAGTGGAGCGCTGCGGGGGAGGCCTAAGGGAAAGACGCTCTGAGAGCGCTGTGGGACAGTGGAGCGCTGCGGGGAGGCCTAAGGGAAAGACGCTCTGAGAGCGCTGTGGGACAGTGGAGCGCTGCGGGGGAGGCCTAAGGGAAAGACCCTCTGAGAGCGCTGTGGGACAGTGGAGCGCTGCGGGGGAGGCCTAAGGGAAAGACCCTCTGAGAGCGCTGTGGGACAGTGGAGCGCTGCGGGGAGGCCTAAGGGAAAGACGCTCTGAGAGCGCTGTAGGACAGTGGAGCGCTGCGGGGGAGGCCTAAGGGAAAGACCCTCTGAGAGCGCTGTGGGACAGTGGAGCGCTGCGGGGGAGGCCTAAGGGAAAGACCCTCTGAGAGCGCTGTGGGACAGTGGAGCGCTGCGGGGAGGCCTAAGGGAAAGACGCTCTGAGAGCGCTGTGGGACAGTGGAGCGCTGCGGGGAGGCCTAAGGGAAAGACCCTCTGAGAGCGCTGTGGGACAGTGGAGCGCTGCGGGGAGGCCTAAGGGAAAGACGCTCTGAGAGCGCTGTGGGACAGTGGAGCGCTGCGGGGGAGGCCTAAGGGAAAGACCCTCTGAGAGCGCTGTGGGACAGTGGAGCGCTGCGGGGGAGGCCTAAGGGAAGGAGCCTCTGAGAGCGCTGTAGGACAGTGGAGCGCTGCGGGGGAGGCCTAAGGGAAAGAGCCTCTGAGAGCGCTGTGGGACAGTGGAGCACTGCGGGGAGGCCTAAGGGAAAGACGCTCTGAGAGCGCTGTGGGACAGTGGAGCGCTGCGGGGAGGCCTAAGGGAAAGACGCTCTGAGAGCGCTGTGGGACAGTGGAGCGCGGCGGGGAGGCCTAAGGGAAAGACCCTCTGAGAGCGCTGTGGGACAGTGGAGCGCGGCGGGGGAGGCCTAAGGGAAAGACGCTCTGAGAGCGCTGTAGGACAGTGGAGCGCTGCGGGGGAGGCCTAAGGGAAAGACCCTCTGAGAGCGCTGTGGGACAGTGGAGCGCTGCGGGGGAGGCCTAAGGGAAAGACGCTCTGAGAGCGCTGTGGGACAGTGGAGCACTGCGGGGAGGCCTAAGGGAAAGACGCTCTGAGAGCGCTGTAGGACAGTGGAGCGCTGCGGGGAGGCCTAAGGGAAAGACGCTCTGAGAGCGCTGTAGGACAGTGGAGCACTGCGGGGTGGCTGCAGAGCAGGAAGTACTGCTTTGGTTCCAGGAATGCCTTCTCAACACAGAGGTTGCATAAGTATCTCATAGAAAGGACTTATGCAAGCTCTCTGAGAAGGGAGGTGACCTCTGCTCACAAGATCCAGGAGGGTCTTTGCACATGGCAGCTTGCAAGGAAGAAAAGCCTTGCGGGGTAGAGGTAACCAGAACGCTACAGGCTCTGCCTAGGTTCTCAGAATATGGAGTAGTTTTGATGGCTGTGTGAAAGCCCCTTGATGCACTGGGTGTGGTCAGACCTGGTGGCAGCTTATCTACTATGCTTCTGATGGAAATGCACCTTGATAGCAACCGGCGGTAGAATTCAGTGTTCTAGGTTTGTATAAGAATCACGTCTGTCTCCTCTCCCATTTGGAATAAGTACCAAGAAGCCCAAGATGTGAGCCCAAGATCGTATCACATTTCATCAAATAATTATCAAATTTGATGAAATCAGAGTTTTCCTATATTTTTAAATAAATTATAATTTAAAACAGCAGAAAAAAGTACTTAAGACTGTAAATTTATTGTGAGACTGTATTAACAGTATGATCCACCCAGATTTTACATATGTTAAAATGTTGGAAAGAGTGTGTCTCAAAATAAATGAAATATAATATGTATGACTTAATAGTGAAAAAAAAAAAAAAGAATCACGTCTGCCACTGAATACTGCAGACCACCCCTCTCCCCCTGCCTGTCTTGCCCACATTAGTTTCAAGGCCTTGCCGAATAGTTTCAAGGCCTCCCCTGATCACCCTCACTACGCCCCCACCCGTCACTTAGCAAATGTATGCACCTAATAAAAGCCTGTGGAAACCAGAACTCAGGACCAATGCGGTCCCCATGCTGTAAAATTCTACTCTTGTGTCTTTGGTTTTATTTCCTTTTCTCAATCCCTCATCATCACTAGGCTAAGGGCACCGATGAACAGGGTTGTGGCTGGTACCCAACATTACTTAAGCTTGGAGTTATACTTTTGGGGTCCTGTTTATTTATTTATTTATTTATTTATTTATTGAGACAGAGTCTCATTCTATCGCTCAGGCTGGAGTGCAGTGGCGCTATCTCGGTTCACTGCAAACTCTGCCTCCTGGGTTCAAGCAATTCTCCTGCCTCAGTCTCCCAAGTTGCTGGGATTACAGACACCCACCACCATGCCTAGCTAATTTTTGTATTTTTAGTAGAGACGAGGTTTTGCCATGTTGGCCAGGCTGATCTTGAACTCCTGACCTCAGGCAATCTGCCTGCTTCAGCCTCCCAAAATGCTGGGCCACCACCATGCCCAGGGGTCCTAATTAAAAAAAAAATGGATAAAATGAAATGTATTTGTTTTTATGCAAAATTCTTTTAACGGCTAAAGCCATCCATACACTCATTTATTTAGCAACTATGTTTTGGATACTGCTACAGGACCTGTGTGCCCGGGGACACTGAGAGGAGCTGCACAGTCCTTGCCTGAGGACCTTGGGTCTGATAGCTACAGTCATCAGTGTGATCACTGAGACCCTTGGAGGAGTTTGCAAGGTCAACACTAATTTCATAGTGATGGCAAGACACGATTCCCCCTTGCACTCCTCCACTTTCATGAGCATATGGTCGAGTTTTTCAGAGGCTACACAATGTGATAATACAGCAGAAGGGATGTCGGCAGATCTGATGATACGCACCTTTTATGTTAAGCCAGGCCTCAGGCATCAAAGACGTTTGCCAAATGCAAAACCATGCCTCTGTCCTTACTATTTATTCTGAAAATAGTCATTTTTATAAAAATGTTAATTATGCTTCACAGGGCATGAGTTCATTACTGCTATTTTAAATAAATTTATGAACATTTTACAAACTTCTAGTTTTAGAGCAGAATAGTGGTTACTAGAGGTGGGCAAGGTTGGGGGGAGATAGCCAGAGGCTGGGGAACGGATATAACAGTAGAGCTAGAGAGAAGTATCTTCCAGCGTTCTCAGCACTGCAAGTGGACCACAGTCACAATTTATTATATATTTTTAATTACTAATGTTTCCAACACAAAGAAATGATAAGGTGAGGAGTAAGCAAGTTATCCTGCCTTGATGCCCACTTCACTCAGTATTGAAATATGGTATTGAATATGTATTGAAACATCACACTGTACCCTATAAATATGTACAGTTATTATGTGTCAGTTAATAATAAAAGCAAAATATTAGAAAAAATCTCTCAGCTTTAATTGCTAACATGGCAAATCTTGATAGGTGTAAGTCACATATAAAGAGTTGTTTGGCATTCTGAATTTTTGTTGTTGTTGTTTTGTTTTGAGACAGAGTCTTCCTCTCTCTATCAGGTTGGAGTGCAGTGGCGTGATCTTGGCTCACTGCAACCTCTGCCTCCTGGATTCAAGTGCTTCTCCTTCCTGCCTTAGTCTCTGGAGTAACTGGGATTACAGGCACCAGCCACCATGCCCAGCTAAGCTTTGTATTTTTAGTAGAGACAGGGTTTTACAATGTTGGCTGGGCTGGTCTCAAACTCCTGACCTTGGGTGATCCACCCACCTTGGCTCCCCAAAGTGCTGGGATTACAGGCGTAAGCCACCACACCCAGCCACATTCTGAATAATTTTGGTGAATGTGAAAGGAGTCCTAAGACCAAAAAGTTTGAGAACTACTGAACGACATCCGGGGCATCCCCTAGCCAGTTTCTGGACAATGGGTCTGATGGGTCCCTCAGTCCCCCACTCTCCCTCAGGCCTTGCAGGGGATGGGGCTCTGCAGTTGCCTGCCCTGGGTTGCTCCACATTCCCTTGTGTTTTGCCGTTATCTTGCCCTTGTCTTTGTAAGTAGTTTTTTAAAATTAAATTATCCTTGAATTATTTTAATTTGGGGATGCTCTCTTTAATTTGAGAGAATGCCAGTTGTTATATTAAGTTTGATATTAAGAGAGAATTGTGTTGACTGCCTTGTAAGAACTTGCTTGCTTGATATTGTAAAAATTACAGAAAATCGTATGCACATGTTCTCCACTTGCCAGTTTTTTCTCAGCATCAAACAGTTGAGCTTGTTCCTATTTACTTTACATATTCTCTGCCGATATCAAGCTAGCTTGTATTTTCATAAGAATAACTGCAAAGATAAAAGTGGAGTTATTAAATATTCAAGCTTTATATCCCCACAGATTCTGTAAGTTGACTGTCTCTTTTACATTTTTGCATTTTTCATAGCTCTTAGCATAGTGTCTTACAGGTAATAGACCAGTTCAGTTCCATGAACGTTTGTTGGGAGTTCCACTTTGCAGAAGGTGCAGTGGTTGGTGCTGAGGATAAAAAGCTGAATCAGTGTCTTCCTGACCGGAAGAGTCTCGCAGTGTAGTGGCTCACACACAAATAAACAGAGGATGACCGTGTAGGGTGGCACATGAGATTGGGGAGGAGTCAAGAAAGGTTTCCCAGAGAAGGTGACATTTGCCCTGAGTCTTGAAGTGGGAAGGCAATTCAAGGCGGAGGAGGTGTTGGTGGTGGAAATGGTGGTTAGAACGGTGGAGAGAGGAGGCAGGGCAGGAGCCCAGGCACAGGTGGGACCCACATGCAGCTTCTATTCAGCATCCTCACTGGGATGGCTGTCAGGTGTCTGTAATTCACCAAGTCAAACTCACCTTTCTCATGGCACCTGTGCCCTCAGTCATTGCAGTGCCTTCATCAGTACCTGGCTATTGACCCACCAGGTCCCACGCCTGAAGCCTCCTCTAAACTTCATCTGCTCCCTCAACCCTCACACCCACAGTATGTCAAGTTCTATTATCCCTACTCGAGTTCTATTAACCCTAATAGAACCCTATCGAATTCCATTTTCTCACAAATCCGCCCTTTCTCTCCATTCCCCCAGCAAATGCCTCAGTTCAGGGAGTTTGAGGCTGTAGGTTTGAATTTGGGAATTGATAAAATATAAGAAAATAAAGACATTAAAAATATTCTGCCCCGTGTTGAAAGTGCTTTCTCAAGAAAGAATGCCAGGCTGTTGAGCACTTGTGAGGTAATGGAGTGAGGCCAGAGAAATGGAAGGAAACCCAGGTGGGGGGCGCCGTGGAGGCCAGTGGCTGCTTCAATACGGAGTCTGGCTGCTGCCTGGCCTGCAGAGGGGTCCAACCCCACAGGAGGCATTGCCTTTGGGAGCATGGGGGTCTCTGGAGAGTTGGGTGTAGAGTTGCCTCATAAAATACAAGATGCCCAATTAAATGTGAATTTAATAAATTTCAATAAGCAATCTGTGTGTGTGTTGTGTGTGTGTGTGTAAGTATGTCCCAAATGTTGCATGAGATATACTAAAAATAATGTGTGCATCTGAAATTAAAATTTAGGCATTCTGTATTTCTATTTGGTAATTCTGGTAACTCTCCTTGATGAAAACATTTTCAATGATGTAAGAGAGACAATCTTTAAAATCTTCCTTTTGGTTTCATGCGAAAGGAAGGAAGGACAGCAGTCAACAGAGTGCTTTTAAAAATTAATCATTTGCTGCTTATTAAGATAACATACTCTTTTTGGACAGTTGAGGAAATAAAGTTAAATATAAAAAGAGAAATTTCACTTGATTCTTACCACCTGGAAATTACTTACACATTTTACCATATTTCCTTCAACTCACTCTAAACATATTTGATCTATTGGTATATACAATTGGGAGCATATCATATGTTCTGTGATGATTTTACAAATATTTAAATATTATTCTTCAAGAAAAGTTTTAACAACAGAATAATCTATCATATAAGATATATAATTTGCTTAAGCATTATATATTTTGGCCTGTACTTTTTTTTTTTTTTTTTGAGACTCAGTCTTGCTCTGTCGTCCAGGTGGGAGTGAAGTGAAATAATGTATTTTGCAGCAACTTGCACTGATCTGGAGGCCATTATTCTAAGTGTAGTGACTCAGGATTGGAAAACCAAATATCGTGTGATCTTACTTGTAAGTGGTAGCTAAGCTATGAGGAAGCAAAAGCATTTAAGGGTGACATAATGGAGACTCAGAAAAGTGACAGTGGAGGGGGCAGAGATTAAAAAGCTGCAAGGTCTTTCCTTGTTACCACTTCACTACACGCACATCCACGACCTCCTTTTAGCATGGTGGCCACATCCAAATCGGGTTTTAGAAATAAGTTCACTATAATGATTACATAGGACGTAATACTTTCATTGTTTTAAAATGAGTGTTGCTTCTGTCTCCTTTCTTTATCACAATTAGATGCAGTGTAAACTCCTTGGGTGACAAGTGCACTAAAATCTCAGAATTCACTGCTGTCTGTTTCATCCATGTAACCAAAAACCACTTGCACCCCAAAAGCTAATGAAATAAAAAAAGTATGTCTTAGACTTATGCCTTAAAAAATTGGCATGTGTATTTTGCCTAGAGAACAACAGTCCTCAGAGTTTAAATAAGGTTAATTTGACATGCTCTGCTTAACACTAGTCCCATCAGATGATCTGACAGAAAAGGTTTCATATATTACACTTGGGAAATGTGCCGACTAGGTAACAGCTTGAAGAGTTTCTGTATACCTTAGCGATTAATAGGCTCTGAGAAAACTCAACAGTACAGAAACTTGTTTCTTATGTAATTACCTTCTAGTGTTTTTCCTACTTTTGCTCATTAATATTTTTACTGATTATTTCAACAGTATGCCTTCTAGACCCAGGGGACTAAGACAGATAAGGTCTTTGCTCTCATCAACTTTGTCCTGCAACTTTAATTTTTGTCCCCAAGTAATTACAATTAGCATCCCATGGAACTTATGCTTCCTGCCAGGCAGGTTTAAGTTGACAGCTCCCATGGAAATGTTGTGTTTTCATTGGAATACTTCCAGCCATTGGTTGAGATGTGCAAAATTGGAATAACAGCCCTCTGGGTCATGAATGAGCTGAGAATTCCTGGTAAACGAAGTAAAAGGGGAGAAAAACTGAGTAAAATCTTTCCCCCTCTCCCTGGATCAGAGAGAGCCTCCTAAGTTTTGTGAGGACTTATGTTCCCAAGGACCCTGTCAATGCCCAGGGTACTTTGGATGGAGCTTCCTTTTGGTCTCCTATGAACCTGAGGCAAATTTCTCTTCCTGAAACGCCTACCGTGGCCCTGCACAGGGAGGAAGTGGTGAACAGCACTCAAGATGTGATGGGATCCATTTTGCCTCATTAATTCTGTAGTTTTGCTTCCTTGCCTTCCACAGTTCACTGAGCTACCTGGTAATTAGGAATGATTGTTTCTTTTTGGGGCATGTGAATGCTGTCTCTGTAGGTCTTTCCTTGTCACCGCTTCACTATGTGCAAATCCACGACCTCCTTTTAGCATGGTGGCCACGTCCAAATCAGGTTTTAGAAATAAGTTCACTATAATGATTACATAGGACGCAATAGTTTCATTGTTTTAAGATGAGTGTTGCTTCTGTCTCCTTTCTTTATCCCAATCTTATTGGTCTGCATAGAAACCCCAATTATGCTTGGAGTTGTTGAGATGGACTTTAGAGGGTGTCCGCAGCTATGTGGAGCTGTATGTGAGCTCAGAGAGGCAGCCCAGTGCTTACTGCTGTAGGCAAACTTCAGATGTCCCTGTCTTACAAATTCAACTTAACTAAACACAAATGTCTCAACTTAACTAAACACAAATATCTCTTGTTTTGATTTTACATCAAACCTCAAATTCTGTGCCAGAAATGAATATGCTGGAGCTCCAGCTGACCAGCATTATGAAAAGCATTTAGACTTTCTGTGGACTGTGGCTCCGTGTTTAATATCCAATTAAAGAATATAAACTTCGCTGGTAACCGTAAGAGACAAAGTAGTAATTACCCAGAAAGAAGTGGATGGCCTGTGACTGCAAAGTACGAAATGAATCACTGGGTGAAATTTTCATACCTCAACTAAATTATGCCCAGAGTATTTATCCCCAAAATGAGATTTTGTTTTTGGGGATTGCAGAAGTCTATTCACAATGTACACTTGTCCATAAAATTTACATATGATGTATGCAATATTTTCAAGGCGTATTTTTTTTTTTTCCAGGAACCACTAGTACTTTTAGTGGAAGTCGATTTAATGTGTAATTAGGAAGGAATTTTCCTGATTAAACTGAGACCAGTTCTCTGCAACTGGGAAGCAGGGATTAGGGATGGTGCCAGATCTTCCCAAGTGTCTTCGACTGACGGTCCTTCAAAAGCCTGAACATTTCAGAATCAGCATCAGTATACGATGAGCAGTGACGGTCACTGGGGCATTGAACAGTAGGCTGTCTTTCTGTCTTAGGAGACACACATTACTGACACACCAATGATTTCTTTCTCTTTCTTTCTTTCTTTCTTTCTTTCTTTCTTTCTTTCTTTCTTTCTTTCTTTCTTTCTTTCTTTCTTTCTTCTTTCTTCTTTCTTTCTTTCTTTCTTTCTTTCTTTCTTTCTTTCTTTCTTTCTTTCTTTCTTTCTTCTTCTTCTTTCTTTTTTTAGACAGAGTCTTGCTCTGTTGCCAGGCACCACTGGAGTGCAGTGGTGTGACCTCAGCTCACTGCAACCTCCGCATCCTGGATTCAAGCAATTCTTCTGCCTCAGCCTCCCAAGTAGCTGGGACTACAGGGGCACGCCACCATGCCCAGCTAATTTTTGTATTTTTTTAGTAGAGACAGGGTCTCACCATGTTGGCCAGGATGGTCTCGATCTTTTGACCTCGTGATCCACCTGCCTTGGCCTCCTAAAGTGCTGGGATTACAGGTGTGAGCCACTGCGCCCAGCCACCAATGATTAATTTCTAATTTTCTCCCTCCCCTGACACCTTTCAAGGCTATGGCTGCCCTGTATTGTGGGGTAACAGAGAGTAAAGATCAGATGGAGATTGTGGTGTGTTTCAGCATCTTGGGGATTATTTTCGACCTCATGGTGCATCATAGCATCAAAGGAAGAGCTACCACATCTCACATTCAACTCAGAGGGTCAAAAGTTCCTGGCATTTATATAAATGGGTGTGTTTTTCCATCTCACTCTATCTTTTCAGAACCCTTAATTTACCCCAAACCTTTTACCATTCCAACATACATTCCATCAAGACAGGGACTTCTAATGCATCATTTCAGGGGTTTCCTCTGAGGCTCGTATCTTTTTCTGTGTTTTTGGCATTTGAAATACACATTCAAGAACACTGTGGGAGTTCCCAGATTGTCCCGGGTACTCCTGATGTCTTAGAACCAGGCATGGCACTTCATGCGTGTGCTCTCAGTATCCATTATTCCGAGAGCAGGATAAGGTAAGAAAGCAAGTTCCATCTGTATGGCAGGTAGGAGAGGCAACGGCTTCTAGCCCTGATGTTATAAAGATGCCTAAACATGAAATAGAGACAGGCTACACATACCCTTGTCCTTCTGTTTAAAAACAGCCAAAGTTAGAAAAGATGACACCCATCCTAAACGGTCTGGAAGGCTGCTGACAATTAGAAGGGAAGTCAATAAGCAAAAATCCGTGGGGCCTATAAGAGGAAAGAAAAAACGTAATAGAGAATGTCTTGCACTTGATGCCAGACATTATGCTAGATGTTTTGCAAACATTCTGCTCTTTCATTCTTACAACTGCATTATCAGCCACATCTTATGTCCAAGGAGGTGGAAGATCTTCAAAGTGAAGATCTTCCCCATTACACACATCTCATACAGAGAAGAGCTGGAACTCCACCGGACTATACCAGGCTGGTTTTCCATAGCAACAGCAACGGTTGCACCTCATGTTTGAAGAGTGTTTTGTAGTTTACAAGACACTTTTACACATACATACGTACATGTATGTGTATATAATTGTGTGTGTTCCTGTATAAAAGTGTCTCGTATGTATGTGTCTGTATACGCATACGTATTTCTAATCTATGGCTGATGGGTTACGGGACACAACCTGAGCTGGAAGGGTAGTAGTTCCATGACTCTGGGCTTGGAGCACAGAGGACACAGCTTTGTGAGTGTGGAAAGGGCAGTCCAATCAGATCTCATACCTTTCTTTCCTTCAGTAATTACTCTTCTCTCCAAATATTAGTATTAAAAGAAGAACATGGAGATCATGCTTTAATAATTGCGGTTCTATTGGGAAAGGCATATAACTGAGCAGGAGTTAATATTACCAGTATTAGAATAAAAGAAGGGTAATAATAAAAACAGTTTCTGCACATGGAGGTTCTGCTACAGCAAGCCTTCTGCCAGATGCTGCATGACACTTAGAGCTCCTAGCAGCCACACATCAGAGTGGAAAAAGTTAAGCACACACTCATTCAAAATACACCTATTAGTGATAAGACCTTAAATTTTTTCATTCTATTTCACTTTTTAAAAATCATATGTTTTAACCTTCCATTGACTAAATGAGTTTTCTAACAAGCTTCTGAGTATTTGGAGACTAGAGATGGATTTTTTCTCTTTCTGTATCACCTATAATGCATAGCACTTTACACATAAAAATAGGCACAATAAATACTTCCAGATTTCATTTGAAAAAATATAATCATAAGTTCAAACAGTGTGCTTCTATTTGACCCTACAATTCCAGGCAAAACTTTTAAGTAAGGAGGTTTCCTTTGATTACAGCTCTTACTACATACAGGTTAATCCACAGAACCTTGCTCCTGGGTATAAAATGCAAGACCTAAGTGTATTCCAATTGAGTTTCATGTATTCATGGTTCTAATCATGAAATCATTGAATAGCTTTGACATCAGAAACATGAAGAAAACCGTGATGCATATATTTGAGTTTTTTTTTAATATTATGAGAAGTTTTAGTCTCTTGAGGCTACACAGAATTATTCTCCCCTTTTTCAAGGGAGACTGTCTCTGTCCTCATCCTTTATGGAAACTCGGTGACACCAGTGAAATCAGAGATGGGCATGTGATGTATGCATTATAAGAACCCTAAAAAATGCAAAATATTTTCTACCTATCCTCAGTTGATGGGTGCTTACCTTTGACGTGTTGCAAGTTTATTTATGGAGCCCAAATTAGGAGAGTGAGTACTGTTTTGTCAGAGCCTTGTATGACATTCCCCTGATTAGGACTGTGCATGGTGATTTGTTTTCAGCAAGGGTGCTGGCATGGTGTGCCATCATTATTCAACATCTCATCTGAGCCCTGGCAGATCCTTCAGAGCTATTATGCATAGGCAAGTTCTCGGCATATTTAATGTGCTTTACCAATGGTTCATATTTTTTGTCACTACAAAATAAACTTAACTGCATAAAGATTATGAACACAAAAAATGATTCTAACCATGTTTTGTTTCCCTTTTCGTTTTTTTAAATCTCCTTGTGTCAATTGTATTTATTTATAGAAAGAATATATATATATTTCCTTTCGTTGTTAGAAGTTTTAGATAAGCGTGCTTCAGTAAGAAGGGAGGGAAGGAAGGCAAGGCATTTTATCTTCTGAATGCTGTTTTCCTCCTGTTCTCCACAGTTTTCTCTGCACTGTTGGCAGGCAGCATGATGTAGTATGAACTCTGAGAAATTTAGGCCCTGAGTTGTAATTCTGCCGTGTACTAGACGTGTGACCTTGAGCAAGTCACCTGGGTTCCCAATATAATAAAGTCAAAACAATGACATAATAACATTCACTCTAACGCTACCCCACAGATGAAGTCATAGTATCACTTTGAAATCTATAAAAAGCAATGAAAATATAAGGGTATCTGTTTCCTTTCTCTGTTTGGTGCCCTTTGAATGCTCTTAAAATTGATTTTTAGTTTATTTCTTTTAATCCTTCTCTGAAAAATCCTTTTGCTCACCTCTTGAGACCACCTTGATGCATTTGTGCTTTTGATCAACTGCACATGTTTATCTCTAAAACTTTGCCCCTAGGGCCTTTTACGAACACGCTTCTCTGCTCTTCCCCCTTTTTCCTCCACTTCTTCATTCTTTTTCCTGTTGCCACTGCCCTCGCCAGACTCTTGTCTCTTTTTTCACATCACAGTGTTTCTCTCTTCTTACCCACCTGTTTCTTCTTTCAGTCTCTATTTTGCAAAAGCCAAAAATACCTAAAATTCTAAAATTAATTCATACTCCTCCATGGACACACTTCATGTGCTCATTCCTGAAACCGTAGTCTTTCCATACACTTCTCTAGAGCACCCTCCCCTCCTACTGGGGCTTGACTAGTCAGTCACTCCTGCCAGTGAATTCCTGCCTGCCTCTGGGCCCAGTGGATGCTTATTCCCTTACATGTGAATGACTCCTGTTGAACTTGCTGTTATTGCCATGCAGGGAGGTATGCATGTGTATGTGTGTGCACACACATAGCAAGCATAACAATAGGCTTGTACACTTGTGGCCTGTGTCCATATTGACAATGCCACACATTTATCCTCACAGCAAGTCTTTGCTATGATCTAGGATAATCACAACCTCATCCATTTATACAGAAAAGGAAACAGACACTGAGTGAGAGGATGACTTGAAAAGGCTGGCTAAGTGAGCAAGTTGGGACTTGAAGTCTTGTTTTCTGCATCTCGTGACTGGCTACGAAGGACTTGTTGGTTGTGCCCTGTGAAGTAGTAGGCAAATGGTTACATTCCAAGGTGGCTAGAGTGATGTTGTTTCGCTCTCAACGAATACTCCACGGTGCCTCTGTGTTGAACCAGAGGGGCTCAGTGGAAATAAAATTTTACAATTAGCCAATAAGGGGCAGTTCGAGGTACTTCATTCTGCCACTCTTAGCAGCATTATGATCAATGAGATGATATTTACAGCAAGTCAGAGAATAAGAGCGCCTGAGACCTCATCCCTTCTCACTCTTACCCCACTGCCATCTCCTGTTCCCTATTCTCATTTTGTCTCTATTCTCACTGTTGTCATCTGCTAGCAAGTGAATGAGTCTGTGACATTTATCAAGTGCCCCTGTAGATAGAGGACCACATTTTATCCAGGGGAGACTTACAAAGGGAAGAAGATATGATAGAAGATATGGCCCCTTGGGTGAAAAATGTTCATGGTGTATTCTTTCTTTATAGAAAATGAAACTTAAAACTCAGGAGTTGATTTTAATGTCAAATAGCACGAAGACTGACTTTTTTCCCCCCACGACAATGTGCAAAGCTTCTGGCAGCAAATAACATGAGCATTCAGTCAAAAGGCAAACACTGAGACAATGTCCCGAGTTCTAACCTGACTCTTTCATATAAAGAATCAATTAAATAGTAGCTACCAATAGAAGCAATGAAATACCGTGGTATTGACAGAACTGATTTAGATGTATGCGTATCTGTGTTTCAAACAAGATTCTGGTCCAGTTATGGCATGATCTTCCTTCTCCAGGCAATTAATGAATCCCTGAGAATTTCCTTTGAATGGATGATTTCCATCTGTCTGCTTGCAGTATAACCACTTCCATGCATTCTGATTTATTTTTAGTGCTACTAACAGTTGTAGTGTTGTAGTTTGTCTTCTAAATAGGAATTGCGTTATTCTAACGTCTAGGGGCAGGCAGCTTTTCTGTATTACTGCCTGCCAGGAGACCATGGAAAGCTTCTTGTATTTATGTACATTTGCATAGCTGACGCTATGATACACTGAAGGGAAAGAAGATCAGACTTGACGGAGGTAGCAATTCTAAAAGGAAATAATGGAAGCAATCTGTCGAGGCTATCTGTAATCACTACTACACCTGAGAAACCACACTGCATTTGCTGAACAGCATTAAGTTCTGACAGCTGTAAAAGTCACACACACTTATTCCTGCTGCACTTCAAGATTTACTGGACAGGTTTACTTCAACCATCATGTCAAGCTGGCAAAGTAGGAGAGGGGAAAAGACGACAACATGTTCACTGCATTCATAGCTCTAAAGTGAGTGGCTAAAAAAAAAAAATGCACTCACTTTTGTGCATGGTTCATGAAAAAAAGCAGTGCCCCAAGTTATACCAAGGTTGTCAAAGTGACTCCAAGATGAGTTTCTTCACCGAATGGCTCTGCATCTGTCCACACATGCAGTTATGCCTATTGGGATCCTGTTTTAGGAGTTCCAGGTCTCAAGGGACATGTTCTTGAGACATTTCTACCCTGGCACCATGGTCAGTCACTGTGCAGTGGGGTTTTGTGCCATAAAACTTAACTCCAGAGTTGATGAACTCATGCCTTTAGCAAGAGCAGGTAGGAAGTGAGCAGAAAGCAAGAGGTAGAAGATGTGGATTGAGGAGGAGAAAGAATAGGATTCTGAAGAAGATTCTGAAGAAGCAGAATCTGAAGCAGAATCTAAACAGATTTGGAAGAAGCAGCCTGAAGGGGAGCCTCAAAGATCTATCAATTTTATTTTTAACTAGTTAGGTCTTGATCAGATTTACTGTTCACGATTTTGAGGGAAGGGTATGTGGCACAGTTCCCTTGTCACAGCACTGGTTCTTTGTGACTTTGTCCTTTGCATGTCATCTCCTGGAACAGCCACATGGCTACTGTATGTGCTGGAGAGCCAAGCACAGCATCCCCTTTTGATGTGGACACTGAGGTGGCAGTGTTAAATTGCTCCCCGTCAGTGCCATCTGGGGCTCAAGAGTCTTCCCTTGGGGCTGTATACAGAGCTGAACACGGCTACCTGCTTTCAAAACTCTTCTTTAAGCATTTCTATTCTCATTAGAAATCTTGGGAGGTTTCATTTTTTTCCTTCCAGTAATTATGACTTTTCATTTAATATTGAATTAGAGGTGATACTATTAATATTTTGGAATTATAAGATTTGAATGGTATAGTGTAAATTTAAAAAGAAAAATGATGAGACATTCCAAAAGAAAATGAAAATCGTTTTTATTCTCTAGAGGCACAGCCACAAGGAATGAAAGAATATAAAACCCGTCTGACACCCCACATAGCCGTTCACTCTGGAATTTGCACTTGCTGTTCCTCTTGACAAGAGATTGTGAAACTCAGTGAACTCCATCATCTTTCATCCTGAATCAAAATAGTTAAGTATAAATTACCTTTGGCCATATGACCCAAGGGAAAAAGAAACCCTTTAATTTCATACAATTTTATTAAAAAGATCCTTACAAAAAGGCAACCAAAGAAGCTGTGCGCCCGTCAGGGTGTTCAACGAGAGACCTATGGCAGTTGCGAGAACCAAGTGAGGCCGGATTTAATGTTCCCATTAAAGTGTTTGATATTTTTATTCATGTAAGAAAAATGCCTGTGCTGAAAAATAGTTTGAGGCAATAAACAACAATATGGTGAAAACTCTGAATTTCAAGCAGTTTGTTACGAGTCTAGTTTCCACAGGCCAGTTTGGCAGCATCCTGCAAAAACCCCTGAGAGTTCAATTTAAAATCTTTAAAAGAAAACTGGGTTTCAAGTCCCTGGAGTTAGCCAGTGGGGAAAGTTTGTCTTAAGGGAGGAGATGTAAGCCTGGAATAATAGCCATCCTGTGGTGGGACTGAAAACCAGGTACATGAGGGAGAGAGTTGTCTACAGACCCTTTAGAAGCAATGCAGAAAGCCCAGGACAGCATGAGGAGCGGCCAGTCACCGAGGCGCGGGTGGGAAGAGGCCAGCCATGAAGAGCCTGGGGGAAGAGGATAACCAGCAGACTTGGGATGCAAAGGCTTGGACTCCTGTACAACCACTTCAGTGACATGAAGAAAACCCAGCCGGGCGCGGTGGCTCATGCTGTAATCCCAGCACTTTGGGAGGCCGAGTCACGTGGCTCACTTGAGGTCAGGAGTTCGAGACCAACCTGGCCAACATAGTGAAGCCCCATCTCTACCAAAAATATAAAAAATCAGCAGGGCGTGGTGGCAGACGCCTGTAATCCCAGCTACTTGGGAGGCTGAGGCAGGAGAATTGCTTGAACCCTGGAGGTGGAGGTTGCAGTGAGCCAGATTGTGCTACTGTACTCCAGCCTGGGGCAGAGTGCAAGACTCTGTCTCAGATAAAAAAAAAAAAATGGAAAAAAGAAAAACCCAAGGAGCAGAGCTAGAATGATGGGAGCAGGCATGAGAAAAGAAGACAAAGGGGAAAAAATTATTTTGTATTGATTTAAGAGAGGTGGCTTTCAGCCCAAGGGCATTTACCAAGGGAAGGTGTGTGGAGAGCCGGTGTCACAGCACACATGAAGCATGGTCCAGCAAAATCACATGGGCGGGGACATCCTCAACAAGTCAATGGTATAAGTCCAAGACACATAGTTTTGACAATTCAAATTCATAAAAAAGATATGTGCTGTGCTTCATCTTTCTTTTGAAGAACTAGCTGGAGATGGGGCCAAGTCTGCCAGAGCAGCTCAGTGGTGGCTCCCCCTAGTAGCAAAAAATTTTAAAAACACAGTTCATTACCGTCAAATGGAAAGAGTAAACCTGGGAGAAACAGTGCTTTAATTGATTATAGACATAATGGGAAGAAACAACTATCTTGCAAAAGTAACTGCAGAGTTGGGAAGTTTAGGATAGGGACATGAATTCAAACCATGGCAAGTGACGATGTGGTCAGCAAGTCTTCACTGGCATTTTACTTAGAGAACAAGACAAACTTTCAATGAATATAGGCAATAGCCAAAAAAAGAGAGAAAAAAATCAGCTCAGGAAATCATCCGAATGTAACTGACAACTAAGAAATGTTGTTCTTATAACCGTAGACATATCATAGACAGTGCCATTTTTCCCTACCATTTTTCCCTTATGGGAAAAATGATTAGGAAGGGTATCTTTGTGTAAACTATCCCAAATTGTCCACGGAGACAATTTTTCTCTAGGTATGACAGATTTACAAGAATTAAGTCTTGTGTACCTGTTTGGGAGTATCTGTGGCAGTAGCTTCCAATAACATTTAGACAATAGTGGAAATGAAAAGCTCAGAGACTCAAGGGACATTAATAATGATAATTTTAAAGGAAGAGAGGGAAAAGCTTAAAAATTGTTACCTCCACTGCTGAAAGTAATTTCCGAAAGGTCACTTAGGGACTCCTGATTTCAGAATTTATGACCCCTTCTCAACTCAATTTCTATTCAATTGGCTGATTGGTTTCCTCTGAAGATGTCTTTTCTTTCAAATTTATTTCTTTACATCTCTCCAGATATCCACACATCTAGTGCTAATCTCCTAGTATAATTTAATCCAAGGCTTCAATCACTCATTATCATTTACTTGTTAAGAGCCTAGAAATGTAGAGAAAGGGATAAGCATAGAGGTGCATATGTGGAGTAGGTTATGAGGAGTTGGTTGAGTGAAGAGGTGTGGAGATGGCACAGCTGGCAGAAGATGCGAGCTTGCCAGCTTGGAGATGTGGAGTGGCAGGTGGTGTGGTGAGAGCTTCAGGAGTGCAGGGTGTGGGCGGAGCTTCTGCTTCTGCAGGTCAGAGGATGGGCGGTGATGCAGAGGTGGTGGATGGGTTTGGGTTTGGGTCAGAAAGGACCCTTCGTGCCCTGTAAGGAGCTGGGTTTGGATTATAAAGGGATCTTTCAAAGGATTTTAATGAGAGTTGTGATATATTTGGATTTATCTTTTAGAAAAATTACTTTGGTGGCAGAGAGGAGGATGGACTGAAAGGGGCTCAATTTGGAAGGCAGGGATCCATAAGAATGCTGCTGCGGGGACCCAGACGGTAAGTGTTGAAAAGCCTAAACTAAGGTCCTGGCACTGTAGATTTAAGAGACCAAAATTTGGAGTGGCACTTAGCGGAGTGAATTGGGAGAGATTTATCATTAATTGGACATGGGAGTGGCAAGGGAGATGGAGGGATCAAGGGTGACTGTTAGATTTCTGAAAAGGAAAATTGAGCAGATGGTGACATTTCTCATCAAGAGGACAGCATAATGGAAGTGAGTTTTCAGGAAGAGATGGTAAATTCAGATCATCGTCACTGGTGCGGTCTCTCACGCTCTCTTTCTTCTCTCTCTCTCTCTCTCTCTCTCTCTCTCTCTCTCTCTCTCTCTCTCTCTCTCTCTCTCTCTCTCTCTCTCTCCCCCTCTCTCTGTCTCTCCTGGGCACACATACAACACCATCATGCTCTTGCTGGGGGACAAACAAATTATATTCGAAAACAAATTTAGTCATTGCTTCAGGAAGAAGTCCTTGTGAAATGTAGGTTTTTTTTTTTTTTTTGAGATGGAGTTTCGCTCTTGTTACCCAGGCTGGAGTGCAATGGCGTGATCTCGGCTCACCACAACCTCCGCCTTCTGGGTTCAGGCAATTCTCCTGCCTCAGCCTCGTATACCGTCTGGGATGCCCACGTGCTTCCTGAATGTGGAGAGGCTCTATGTGGCACAGGCACTTTTAGGGGTGAGTAATTTGTAGGTCTGCTAGTACATCAATGACTCTGCAGTCCTGACGTCAAAGAACTTTGGGTACAGAATATCTTATGACATTACTATTCTTAAAAGGTCTGACATCAGATTAGCCCTTACTAAAAGAAGAGTATTCAAGATTAGGAGTTTGGTTGAAAATATTCCCAGTTGGCTATTTAGTATGTTTCTAAACTTCCCTGTATATGCTTTTGTTTTTTCATAAACCCATACATAAATTTTCCTCACAATTCTATATTTTAACAATGTCCCTACTGACTTATGTGTATAGAATAACTCTTCTTATTGTCAATCACTTTATCAAACAGTTTCTGGACTCACCGCAGTCCTGATGGCCAGCCTTGGGTGTGCCTCGGTTTGTGGGTCTCCTCTCACCCTCATGCGCTGTGGCTTTCAGATGCTCTGCGTGGGGCTGACTGGCCCAGGCTTGACTGGCCTCCTGGCTTGCTTTCTGAATATCATATTCAGACTCCCAATCTCATCATCATTCTGCTGACTTATCTTGAGCACAAAGATGACTAGAACTCCAGTTCTTTTTATAATATCACTTTTAGTCACATTTTCGTCCAGATGAGTTTTGATTCCAACAGCTGACCTTTACGCTTACCCATGGACTTAATGCTTTGTTCCAGCCTGTGGCTTATTAAAATAACATAATGTATAAAATGTAATACAAAATAATAAATATAAATACCCATATAATTTCCCTATTATAAATTATATCCATTATTTGATATATTACATATTTAACATAAATTGTAGCTATTTATATATTTATAAATGTAAATATATTATAAAAATAATGAGATATAAAATTAACAAAATACATGTAAATATACTCAAGCACACACACAGAAGGATGCATGTATGTATGCACATGTTTGTGCACATGTATATATTTGGCAGAGTGCAAATTTCTTTAATGAGAAAAGGACATGGATATTTTGCTTTGGGTACATGAGTGGTGCAAAGGACAAGACGTGGGTCTGAGACAGGAGCCTTGCTGGGGAGGGCAGTGCTGCTCCTCTCCCAGCTGTGTGGACCTGGGATTGGCTGGAGTTCACATCTCACGTTTCAGTCTTACCAGCTCTATGATCTTGGGGAGGACAGTGAACCTTTAAATCATGCCTCCTCGGCTGTTGAATGGAATAATTATGACACTCATATGCTGTGTTGTAGAGGAGACTGAATGAAACGATGCCCGTGGAGTGCCTTGCCAAATGCCTTGTGCAAAATAAGCCCTGGGTAAATCAGTTATGTTAATGTGTGGTGGCAATTAGTACTATTTCCCTCTTTCTAGCGCTGCTTATGACCTTTCCCAGGGTTAAAGGGTGATTTAAATAAGGAGAATCTTCTTAAACTGTTTTTGTAGAGGGTTTTTTTTCTGTCTTCTTGAGCAAAAACATGGCTGCAGCAGATTTTTAAGTTACACCAATACCTCAAACTGAAAGGCAACTTGTAGACACATCACGGAAAGTCTTTTGGGTAGAAGATCTTGCAAACTGATCTGGGTGTATTGTGAACCTGAAAATCAAGTTTGGCTCAAAGTGCTGTGCTGCTTTCAGTTGTATATCTCTGAAGAGACAAGGGCTTGTGAGGGTTCTGGGGTTATCCAGGAGACAGGTGGATTCCGAACTGGTGCCAGACCTCCTGAGCTGAGTCCCTCATCTCCCACAGAGGCTAATGGTTAAGAGCCATAAAACCACAAGACACAAATGGTAGCCAGAGCCTACTGTAAACCTGAAGCCTCCCTCATGCTCAGTCTAGTTATATGGTTCTATCTAAGCGCCATTTTTTTCCTGGATTATTTTTACCTTGAATGTGATGTTGCTGTTGTGGTTTCAGAGGCTTCTGATAGCTGTGGCTCCGGTGTTTTTGATTTCCTCTTGTTGCAATAGTTTCAGTTAGAAGCTCAGTCATGGGTACTCGGGAACAGGCCTCACCCAGACACATTTTTGGTGTCTCTGTCTTTGCCAGTCTCTCTAAAGGCTTTCGAGTTAGGCAATGTCAGAAACTTCATTGTATCGAGGACCGGGATCTGAGGCACTATCATGAGTTGTTAAATAACAGTAAGAACAGTATCTGGTTCAGGGTCTGAAACTCTACTCTGTAAATTACAGAACACTTAGAGTGTCTGCTATGCATCAGGTGTCAAACTCTGTAAATTACAGAATACTTGGAGTGTCTGCTATGCATCAGGTGTCAAACTCTGTAAATTACAGAATACTTGGAGTGTCTGCTATGCATCAGGTGTCAAACTCTGTAAATTACAGAATACTTGGAGTGTCTGCTATGCATCAGGTGTCAAACTCTGTAAATTACAGAATACTTGGAGTGTCTGCTATGCATCAGGTGTCAAACTCTGTAAATTACAGAATACTTGGAGTGTCTGCTATGCATCAGGTGTCAAACTCTGTTGGGGATATGACGATATATAAGACCTTCCTGTCTTCAAGTCACTTACATTCTGGTGTTGGAGAGGGACAAATTAACAGGAAATGTTTTAAGTGCAATGGCAGTCAAATTCCAGGTGCTGTGGGAGTGTGGGCGAAGGGCCATGGTCTAACCTTCCTGGGGAATGGATCCTCAGAAAAGGTTTTGGAGAGCTAGGATGAGTCCCAGCTGGGAGCAGCTAGGAGAGTGGGGAAGGAATTCCTGACAGAGAAGAGTGTGCTCCAAGTCCTGGAGGTGAGAGAGAACGTGCTGTGTCTGGAGGAGCCGTGCAAAGTTCAGTGTATGTCTGGGGCATAGATTCCAGGGCCCAGGGAGGGGGCAAGATACAAACCTGAAAGTCAAGAAGGTATTTCATTATAACAGCTTTGAAACCCAGATGAGAGAGCTTCATCTGTAGCATTGCGGGGGCACATTGAAGGGTTTTAATCAGGGATAAAATGATCTGACATTTGCAAGGCCCCCTTCCAGAATTCACTCAAGAGACCAAATTACAGAGCTGAAGACTACTTGATGAGCAAACAATTAGAGCAAAAGAGCTGAGTGATCGGAGCAAATGATCCCAGCCAAGTAGCTGAGCTGGGCGATGTATACCTCTGTGATCCTGGGGTATTCTGTCTAAAGAACTGGTCCAGCTATGCAAATTCCTTCCCAGCCACTGAGCACACCCACTCTCTGCATACCCACCACCTCTGAGGCCACCATTGCTGCATCGCCACAACCCAAAATGAGTGCTTATTCCCAGAATGAGTGCTTATGTCACAGGGCTTCTTGTTAGAATGATGTTTTCCCAGGGAACTCTCAGGTTCCATTCATTAGAAGTACACTCAGACTTCATTTCTTCGGGTAGGTTACTGTGAGAATGACGGCTGCAGGAAATGAATTCCTGTGGTCTCACTGTGGGGATGGACCCTGCAGTGACTGGCCGTCCCTGCTCCCCAACAGATCAGTAACAAGAACAACACCAAAAATACCTGATTGGAGGAGAAGCAGCATGGGGCTTGGAAAACATGAACTGTGAAGAAGAAAGCAGTTGCATTTGATTTCTTCTCTTCCATTTGCTCCTTATTCGACTTCGGGCTAGTTACATCATTTATCTGAGCTTTAGTATTTTTGCATGTAAAATGGAATTAATGGGGCTGTCCTCCTGTGGTTGCTGAGAAGACTGAATGGGTTAATGTCGCTGAAAGTGTTTCATAAATTGTTGCTTTATGCACAGTGTAAAAATACAGCATGTACTGGAGTGCTCACATTTTTATAAAAAAATTTACCTGCACGTTTCAAACCTAATCCTCAAAATAATCCTTTTTTATAAGAAAACAGAGCCTGCAGGAGACGGATTGCCTTGCTCATGATCAAGGAGCTGTGAAGGTGGAGACAGAATGGATTGTCTCTTCTTCCAGTCTCTGGATCAGGGCTCTCACTATCACGCCACTCAGCTGCTTAATGAAAGCCGAAGGTTCATCTTGCTGGCTTGTGCTGCTCAATCAAGGACTCTGTGTACTTTCCTCCCTTGGAATTGGAAGTGCAGACACTTAATTATAACTTTCGATTGCTTGAAATTACAGGGCTATAGAGTGACTGGCACGTGTTTCTGAGGAAAATCATATTCTACATCCTGAAATAACCATCTCCTTCTTTCACATTCAAGACAAATGCAGTGATCTAGCACATGCATCATGCACTCAAAGTGTTTCCTAGGATGACTTGGAAGCTTTGAAAATAACTTTATGGAAATAAGGGGTGGGCTATTACGTCATGCTTCTTCATCCAATCATTTAGGTTTTAACTGATGCTGCCCCAGACCATTGGGAAGAATTCGGAGGACTTATTTATGGCCAGTGAGAGTGCTGGCCTCCTGAAGAGGACCTCATATTGGAGGAGGCGGGGCATTGGGCGTAGGGTACATAATGGCATGACAGGTGGCAACTTCAAAAATTCATCTGGAAGTAGCAATTTTATTCTGTTTTGTTTTCAGACAGGGTCTCATTCTGGCTCCCTGACTTCCTTGCATGCCTCGCTGATACTTCCTCCTCTTTCCCTCACGATGACTTCAGTCATTGGAGAGAGGGCCCACTCAAATCCAGTGTGTCTTCATCTTAACCAATTCCATCTACAAAGATTCTGTTTCCAAATATGATCACATTCTGAAGTTCTGGTGGACATGAATCTTTAGGAAAACATTATTCAGCCCCCTATAATCTCCATTTATATAGCAGGAGAAAATATACTAAAGCACTTCAAGCAAGTAAGGAGTGTTGAAGATACATCATTTTAAAGGCCAGTATCAACTCAGCCACTGGGTTTTCATTTATTCTCAGTGGGACCACCGCACCTGCCCCTCAAATGTGTCCACACTACCCAGAGCAGCACAGGAGGGAGGACCCAGTCCTCCACTTGCTTTCACGGACACCTCCCTTCCCTGGCATTGGCATAGCCAGCCTAATCACTGCAAACTGTCCACTTACAGGAGCAATTCTAGGAAGCAAGCTATAATTAAAGCTGATTACTAACTCATTTCCATGAGAACATCAGCACACATCTCAACTAGTCAGGAAATGTTAATTTTTTGAATAGACCTCCATTTGAGGAAACTTGAAATTCTGTGTTTTCTTTGTACCTACTGGCCAAGTATTTGCATTGGACTTCAGAAGAATAAATATAATTATAGCAGGCAGAGAAGGTCATTGTCGACAGGACAAACACTGGAGAAAAAACACAAGTAAAGACCCCTGGGTGTAAGCAGTCTTGTTGTATGGATTGGTGTGGCTGCAGCAGTGGGTGTTTGGAGAAGGAGGCGGGAGGTGGCACCTCCTTTCCCAACACTATGCTATTTTCCCTCCAAGTCTTGTTGCAGGCGTAATGTCCTGGGTGGACCTGGCATGAGTGAGTGGTCCTCTCTTTCCTCCCATAGCGCCTGGTCAGTGTCTTCATCAAGTCACCCATGGCAATACATCACAATGCTCATTTGATCAGTTGCTTCGTTTCCAGACTGAGTTTTCAGAGGGAAGTTTCTATGTAATTCTTCTTCTTTTTTTTTTTTTGAGACATGGTCTCACTCTGTCACCCAGGCTGGAGTGCAGTGGCGCAGTCTCAGCTCACTGCAACCTCCACCTCTCAGGTTCAAGTGATTCTCCTGCCTCAGCCTCCTGAGTAGCTAGGATTACAGGCATGCACCACCACACTCAGCTAATTTTTGTATTTTTTCAGTAGAAGTGGGGTTTCACCATGTTAGCCAGGCTGGTCTCGAACTCTTGACCTCAAGTGATCTGCCTGCCTCATCCTCCCGAAGTTATGTTATTCTTCTTTGTAGCCCTAGTGCCAAGCACCTGCCTGACCAGAACTCACTGAATATTGTATAAATAAAATGCTTAGAGCAGGGTAAGGCCATATGTCAAGATTAACGAATGCCTTGGGAATATTCCAGAATTCTTCATACAACTCTGATGTTTGAATGGAATAGATAATTTGTCTTTCCCTTCTCCGACCAATCCCTCTGGGGACATTCAGGCATTGAGATAAATAAAGCAGGTCCATGTACATCTATATAAGACTGTTTTCTCTTATTTAATCTGGAAAATCTGAGAGACCCATGATTTTAAGGAAGGCAAGGACAAACATTGAGCAACTCTCAGATGAATTGTCACTGGAATTTCTGTTTGATGGACAGAGTTGGGGCAGTGGAGGTGGTAAGTGTGTGAGGACGTTGGAAGGCCATTCAGCTGCATATTCATTCACAAAGCAGGAAGGAATCACTGAGAGCAGTGTTTCAGCGACAGATTGTATCGTGGTCTCTAACTCCTCATGCTCCTGCCTGTTGGAGCATGTCCTATTAGTTCCCGTGTGACTGTGAGTACTGCCATGGAGGGGACACTTCTCTGTCTCTTTGCCAGGTTTGGCCACTTGACTTCTTTGGCCAATGGAATGTGGTGGATGTGGCATAAGCTAGGTCAAGGCTGAAGCTTTAATGCAATTGCTGTTAGCTCTGCCAGAGAATGGGTGTGACTAACGCACAGGTAGCTCCCTGGGATAAGGAGACACATGCCACAGGGGACCCTCAGCTTTTGTACAGCATGAACAAGATATCCACCTCTGAATGAGAAATAAGTCTTCATGTTGCAAGCAACTAAAATTTTGGGATTGTTAGCACAGCAAAGTTTGCAATATAATTTCAGATTTGAGCAATTTCAAAAGATTCACTTTAAAAAGAGCTGCAATTGCCAGGTGCAGTGGCTCATGTCTGTAATCCCAGCACTTTGGGAAGCCAAGGCGGGTGAATCACCTGAGGTCAGGAGTTTGAGACCAGCCTGGAAAACATGGTACAAAATACAAAAATTAGCCAAGTGTGGTGGCACATGTCTGTAGTCCTGGCTACTCGGGAGGCTGAGGTGAGAGAGTTGCTTGAACCTGGGAGGCGGAGGTGGAAGAGAGCTGAGATCGCACCACTGCCCTCCAGCTTGGGCAACTCAATCTGAAAAAAAAAAAAGCTGCAATCAAAATAAAACAAAAACATCTGTTGTGTTAACATAATATTTTGTGTTTTTTTCTAGTTTATTTTTTAATGCTTTCATGTTGCTATTTCACCGAATCCTTATTGTCACTTTGTTAGGATAGATATTACAATCTCTATTTTATAGGTCTAGAAGTAAATGAGACCTACCCACATCTCACAGACAGCAAATGGCATAGCTAGAAACTGAGCTCTGGATTTTTTATATTAAATCTCAGGCTATCACATCATGGTTAGCACTCAGCTCAGAGGGGGATGGTTAACAGAACCCTTGTGATGTGGTTTGGATCTTCTTCCCCACACAAATCTCATTTTTAATTGTATTCCATAGTGTTGGAGGCAGGGCCTGGTGGGAGGTGATTGGATCGTGGAAGGGGTGTCTCATGAATGGTTAGCGCCATCTGCTTGGTGCTGTTCTCATGACAGTGAGTGAGTTCTCGTGAGATCTGATTGTTTAAGAGTGTGTAGCGACATCTCTCCTCTCTGTCTCTGCTGCTCTGGTCATATGAGGTTCTGGCTCCCGCTTTGTCTTCCACCATAATCATAAGTTTTCTGAGGCCTTCCCAGAACTTGAGCAGATGCCAGCATTGTGCTTCCTCTACAGCCTGCGGAACTGTGTGCCAATTAAAACTCTTTTCCTTCTAAATTACTCAATCTCTGGTATTTCTTTATAGCAATGAGAGAATGGACTAATACAACTAGTGATGGCCAGAATTTCACTAGTTTGGGGGTTCTGTTTTGTCCAGGGCTACAGTGATTTCAACTGTGAATTCTTGACTTGCAAGGATAGAAATGATGTACACAGCGGTGACCCTCCGGGATGGGTCACAATCTCATTCACAAAAGTGTCAAAATAAATGCACATTCATTTCTATACAAAATATGCTGGAGAAAATGCTAGGACACTTATGCACATTCTCACACATGTCACCTTGGGAATGGTATGAATCAACATTGCTGGTTGCAAGCAGGAGTGATATTAAAAATGTTTACCAATGAGAATACACAAACACTGAACAATAAGAAGGAATTCCACGACCTGGAGCATCTCTTGGGGAGAGTCTTTCCATGGTTTTTGGACAGTAATGAGAACTTTGTCAGCAAAAGTGGCAGCAGTAGATATGGGGTGTGCCTTATGGTGATTTGGGGTATTTAACCAATGCATGTAGAACTAGTTCCATGTTTAACAATTGGTGCAGCCAAATCCATGCATAATAATTAAATACTAGCCATATTTATTTGCAAGAAGGAAAGTGATTTGTTAAGAGGCCGTCTGGTCATTCCCACAGTTGAAGAAGGATCTGGAGAACCAGGCCTGGAAAGGACTCAAGGGACGTGCAGCTCAGACAAGCTCCTGGCAGAGGCTGGCTGGGGTGTGGTGCTCATTCTGAGGTGGCCACCCCTGGGCGCTTGTCTGCAGCGCAGCTGGAGCCATCACCTACAGTTTACCCTGTGCCTTTGGGCCACTCTCAGGGACTCAGAGTTCTAAACAAAGAGCTCCCTGGAGGCCTGGCAGCTACTAGGTGTAAAGGAGGAAACACATCTTTCTTTCTTCAGCTGCCTTCCACCCTTGGCAACACTTCCAACCAGGAGAGGAGCTTAGGTGCTGGGCAGCTGGCGGGACAGATGTCACTTCAGCAACTGGATTTTATTATGTCCCAATGGCCTCACAATGGCTGGCCGTCCACTGGAAGGCCACTTTGAGGACAGGTTGTGTTTTTTATATTGACATATGCAAGCCCTGGCAAATATTTCCATGATGCCCTGCATTTTTCCTTCACAGAATGGGCCTGCCTTTAACTGCATGGTCCATATTTGTCTTCCATGACTGATCAAAAGCTCCATGAACATGCAGGGCTCTGATGTCCTAGACACTGCTGTATTCCAAGACCTGGAACTCAAAATAAACTCTCAAGAAGTGAACGAATAAGATGCATTACCCCTTTCTATGTCTATCTGTCCTACTGAGAATGTACATTCTTAGGGCATTCTTATTTCATGGCAGACACTTTGTGACTTGCTATAGCTTCAGTAAGTACCACATGCTGGCAACAGAAGTGTATAGTCTCAGAGTTCAGGAGTGAGAAGTCCAGGGTCGAGGTTTTGGCAGGGGTGGTTCCTTCCAGGGCTGTGCAGGGGCATCTGTTTCAGGCCTCTCTCCCAGCTTCTGTGGTTGCCAGCAACCTTTGGCTTTCCTTGGCTTGTAGAAGCACCACTCAAACTCTACCTTCATCTTTGTGTGGCATTTTCCCATGTGCGTGTCTGTCCAAATTTCCCCTTCTTATAAGGACAGCAGTCATACTGGATTAGGGCTCACCCTAATGGCATTATTTTAACTTGATTAACTCTACAAAGCCCTATCTCCAAATAAGGTCACGTTCTGATGGACCGAGGGTTAGGATCCAAAATATCTTGTTTGAGGGGGACACAATTCAATGTATAACAGCCATTACATTTTTTGTTTTAACTTTTTTTCTGTAGTTTTGTGAGTCCTGGCAACTGATACTAAATATATCATTGGGAAATCCAAATATATTTGTAAGATAGGGAAAGACTAAACAAAGATTGATAAAAGGAATCAGTCATACTCCTCTCATCCCCACTTCTAGGTTAAAAAAACGCATCCCCACTTGGAAGATGAGGCGTGTGGTGCTGTGGTGCCTGCCACCTGCCTGCTGTTATCATCTGTTCCACCGGTTGCAAATTGGCCTGTGATACTGAGCCCTGTCCAAGTGCCTTCTTGGGCTGCATCCCCAGGTTGTCCCCCACAGGCAAATCAAGAAGATTCACTTCTTCTTTGTATCTAGAAGAGATAGATCTGGAAGAAACACAGAGCCCCATGCTATTTTTATTCAGAAAATAGAAGATGAAGTATCTCGCTGCATCTGCTAATATTTGCTCTCTCATTAGAGTAGAACAGAGCACCATCCGCTGTGGAACAAGTTTTCTTCTCTCCTAAATTGTAGACGTAAGCTCGATGGCATCAGGTCAATACTGATTTTCTATTTAGGCTCAGGATTTATTTGCTGCGAGGCAGGACGTGGTGAGCCATTCTGTCTGCTGTTGGAATTGCTGGGTATGTCCCATGCAGCAGGCTGGAGGGCCAAATGTTTCCCTGGACAGCATCTTCAGGGCACTGAACTAATGCCTCTGTCAACAAGAGAAAATACTAAGGTTGCACCCACTAAAGGGAATTCTTTCTTCACAGATTTGTATTAGTTGTAAATTTTCTGCCTGAAACCCTGACACAGACAGAAGAAGAAGCTAAAATAACTTGAGTCAACAACCAAATAGGGATAAGTGAGTGGCCTGTGCATGTATGTCCCATTTAATGGCGCATGTGGGTGGGGCCTGTCCCTGGAGACTGCTCTAGAGAGAGGCCTGGAGACACAAAAGGAATTGGGAAGCTGTAGGAACAGGAATGCGCTAGAGTTAAGGGACGCATTTTTTGCCGACTCACATTTCCACCTGGCATTTCTGCAAAGTTCTGCTATAAAAATGACTTTGGATTTTTCGGCAGCACTTTGAGATAGGTAACTATACCCAAAATGAAATGAATTGACTTTTTTTTCTAGACATGTGGATAGAAAAAAAATTTTTTTTTCTTTGAAACTGTCACTTGCAAGCTCAGCTCTGGGTTATGGATTAGTTGCTGGGCAAGGCTGGCAATTCTGAGGGAGGCCAGCTGGGTGGGTCATGGTGGAGCCTGGGATATGGTGGGAAATGACAAACACCAGGTGAGTCTCAGGTGACGAGGGCAGGGCTTGTCCTGTGGAGCGGGCGTGGGAGCCTGGGATTCAGCTATCAGGGGAGGTGTCCACTTTACCGGCTAGAGGTCAATTTGAAAAAGAGCCTCAGTTAAGTTGAACCTCAGGAAAATGCCTTTTTGATACCCAAACAATTGGTGATTGTTAATTTCACATCCAGGGGCCCAATCAACTTGCCATGTGAAATTAACCATGATGCCAGGTGAGACACGTGCCCCTCCTGGTGGCAACTGACCTTCACTGCCCCACTGTTGGCAGCTGCTCCTTCCTTCCCAACCCCAGGGGCGGCTGCTCAATTGCTTTTTACAGCAAAAGGTGCTGGACAATGTTCGAACTGCTAAACCCCGGGAGAAGATGCTCAAGAAAGTCCAGTGAGCCAGACTTAAAAACTGCATCACGTTTTACTATATCTCCCATTCACTTCCAATGAAAACTCTCTTTCCCCTCCCAAATCTCCATTTATACTTAAAAGTAAACCCATCATAGGAAAGTTAGACATGAGTAGCAGTAGGGTGTGCATTGTCATCTTAACTTTCTTGATATTATTTGCTGCACATTATTGTAGAGAGCATGGCCTGCCTGCATTTGAATCCTGGGTTTTCCCAACTGCCTGTGTGACTTTGGGGATGTTATTTGTGTTCTCACTCCCTTAACTTCCTCATCCTTGAACTTCGCTGATGACTTTCACTTAGAGGATATTTTGAAGAAAGAGTCTTTGTCCAATGACATCTTGCCCTTCTCCGTGTCTAATGCCAAAATGTACTTTACTAGGAGGACACGAGTATTTTATTAACCTTAAACTTGCTGAATGTCTGCCCTGTGCCAGGGGTGGGTTTTCATTTGGATCCACCCATCAACTATTGGCCATTCCTGCTTTCAACTCAGAAGATAGGCGCTTTGCTTGAGTGCTGAGTTGATAGGTGGCAGCTCACAGGACTGAGTCCTGGCACTGGAATTCTGGATTCAATGTCTTCCCATCATACAATGGCCAACCATCTTCCCTCAGAGGTGGCCCTGTCCTGAGCTCGCATGTGATGCCATGGCCCAGAACGGGGAGGAGGACCCACACTCTGGGCTAGATACCCCTCCCTCCCACCGCGGTGATATGGTTTGGGGCAGCTTTTCAACCTTTCCAAGCCTCAGTTTCCTTGTGTGGCTTAGACAGTCTACAGATCTGCTCTAAAACTACATGTTTTAAGAAAGTGGTGCTGGTGGAAACTTTGTGCTAAAATTTGTGCCAGTGCCTCACATGGCTGTTGTCAACATTCCTTCCTGAGCATTTTGAGAATTTCTTGCTCTCTTCTTCTGTACCTTCTGGCACCCCACCCCCACCCCACTCCTCCCACCGTGCACTGACATCGTGATGAGCTTTGTGACATTTGGAATAAGGCCTTTGTGTATGAAATTAAATGTCAACCTGCTTGAGTTGCTTCCAAATTTCCCCGGGAAACTTATGCTGGCATTTAATTTCTGATTAATATTATACTCTGAAACTTCTGGAGTCCAATATGCTTTTGTTGAAAGCAGTAGTTCTTATTTTAAGAAATCTGGGAAGTTCACATTGGAGAAGTTATTTCAAAGGCTCAGTTCTATCCACCTTTGCAGACTCTGGGAGATGCTGTGTGCAAGAGTGACATGTTCTCATACCTGAGCTTGCTCTGGCCCTCTGATGCAAGCCAGTTTACTTTGCAACAGTGCTCAGAATCCTTTCTATGTACTGCTAAGGTCATTGTGATTTGCTTGCTTGAAGCTCTGGAAGGCTCTTTCAAGGCTTGAGGTTGTTTTCTCATCAATATGCTAGTTCAATTTCCATGTTCTAAAAGTTCTGGGTCCTGACTGATGATCAATTCAGATTGGAGGATGCCTGTGATCCCAGAGAGTTAATGGTCTTTCAAAACCTAATTTCAGGGGGAAGATCCAAGGAGAATTAATAGTAAGAAAAATGTGTAAGGGATCATATTAATCAGTTTGCAATCATTCAAACTTCAAAGAAAATTTCCTTTGAAAACAAGTAATTTGCACAGCCTTTCAGCCCATAATGACTCTCTATAAATTATCAGCAGAAATTTTATGTCAAAAGTCATATGCTTTCAGCTTTACATTTTAACCTCTGTTTAGCCGGCTTTCGTGCATGGAGGCTCATTTCATCTTTCTTTAAACTTCATCCCCAACCCTTTGAAAAAAAGCTTTTCAGAGGGTGTTTTCACTCATCATCTGCTTCAGGGACATTTTATTAAGACAATTTCCCCCCCAGGTCTCTGCCCATCATATTTTAAGAATACTTCTTTTGAACTAAAGAATCATAAAGTTCACCTGCTGGCAGGCTGTGCAGGCTGGAGGGACTTATCCCAGAGCAGCCTGAGTTGCCGGCAGACCTCTTACAGCAGCCCTGAGCCCAGCACTGTGGTCTCCATATAATCCCACCAGAAGCAGGAGGTACCGCTTGACCTTGGACCACGTGAGCCAAGATGTGATCACCGGCATCTGCTGATGCTTTTGGTTCTCCGGTCAGAACTGGGTTTGGGGAAAGGGTTTTAGATATACAGATCATTTGCTTTATTCTATTTAACTTAACTTCTATTTTTACATTTAAGTTTACATAAGCGACTCTGTAATCCCAGCACTTTGGGAGGCTGAGGCGGGTGGATCACGAGGTCAAGAGATTGAGACCGTCCTGGTCAACATGGTGAAACCCCGTCTCTACTAAAAAAAAAATACAAAAAATTAGCGGGGCATGGTGGCGCGTGCCTGTAATCCCAGCTACTCAGGAGGCTGAGGCAGGAGAATTGCCTGAACCCAGGAGGCGGAGGTTGCGGTGAGCCGAGATCGTGCCATTGCACTCCAGCCTGGGTAACTAGCGAAACGCCGCCTCAAAAAAAGAAAAAAAAAAAAAAAAAAAAAAAGCCTACTTGGTGAAATTTGGCGTTTCCTAAACGATAGAAGAAGCAGCTTAGTCAGATCATCATTCTATGGCTTGAAGAGCTAACCAAATTTGTATTAGAGCTAGAACAAGCAGCAGCAACAAACAAGACAATCTGTCTGTGCTATATTGAATCTTTGCAAAGGTCTGCTCACAGCTCAGGCTGGTCTGGGATAAGTCCTTGCAGCCTGCACACCCTGCAGGAGGCTGACCTTCATAATCTGGAGGGAAAATGCTTCTAGATCATGATGTCCGAAGGGCTGACCTGGTTGACCACACTTAACTCCATCAGTTTGAAGCAAGTAAGAAAAATATGGATTATATGAGGTGGAAATATATTCTGGCAGAGGCCTTTTCAAGGGGACGGGGTGGTTCTAGGCTCAGAAAATAAAGCAGAACAGCTGCTTCTTTGACTCTCTTCCTCCTCCCTCTCCCCTTCTTTCACTCTATCCCTTTCTTCCTCCTTTTCTCACTTCACATCATTTATTGTAAATATAGTAACAAAATACTTCATATTAGAGCAATTCAACAATGTAGGGCACCTCGAGTGGTGGTGAATTGGAATTGGTTATCGGAAGGAAAACAGATGACATGCTCACTTGCTTGATTTGCTCCACTTCATTTACCCACTCAGTCTTCAGCGAGCTGCAACACCCTCCATTTCAGCTGGTTGCAATCTGCAGAAAGATCCCAAACTCTATTTTCCATTGAGGATGATCTCTGCAAGGTGCTATCGGTTTTCACCTTTTCTTCTTGATTTACAGTTGAGAAAAATGAAGCCCAGAGTTGCTCAGTGGTTTTCGTCAGGTCATTCAGCTGGGGGTAGGCAGCAAAGCTGAGATAAAACCCTCTGTTTTCAGATCTTCTGCTGATCAACCTTTCTACTCCCATAATGACTTCTTTCTTAAGCTTTAATTGCTGATGATTTTGAGTAGAGGTTCCTGTAAAACTCACTCTTTATTGTATTTCCTTGTTGTTCAAAGTTTTGCAGATTCAAGATGTTCTTTGAAAAGAACTTTCCTGAGGTAAGCAAGTATTTCAGTAATGCCTAAAGCAAACTATTTTTTTTTTTTTGGCTTCAGCTCACTTCTGACTCATGTCCCTTGATAACTGAGTTCTTCTTTACCAAGAACCTTAATTATTTTCATCACTGGTTCTTCAATTGTTCCTTGGCCTGATTTCTTGTGTTGTATTAGATGCTTGATGACAAAACAGGAAGCCTGAGAGCTGGGGGCAAGCTCCACTTGCATTCTCCTCTAAGCCAGAGCTGAGTGTGGTGCAAGGACATTGTGTCTTAGGATAATTTTCTCGGATGTTGCCTTATTTGTAGCAGTTTAGAATTTCAGAATAAATCCTCCAAAATACTTTCTTCTCTTTGTGACTTTCAAGAGCTGGCCTTGGCAGTAACATCAGGTTACTGAGTCCCTTTTCAGCTCAGTGCCCTTGGGAAAGAAATGGCTGTAGAATCTCAGGGGTGTCCAATCTTTTGGTTTCCCTGGGCCACCTTGGAAGAAGAAGAATTGTCTTGGGCCACACATAAAATACAACTCTAGTGATAACTGATGAGCTAAAAAAAAAATCACCAAAATAAAACCCCTCATGTTTTAAGAAAGTTTATGAATTTGTGTTGGGCCTCATTCAAAGCTGTCCTGGGTCCCATGCGTCCCACAGGCCACGGGCTGAATAAGCTGAACAAGCTCTAGATGATGTGAATTGCTTCCAGGGGTCAGCTGCATCTCACATCCAAAACCATGAAGAAGGGGGAAAAGAGAGTAACTGTTGGGTAATACATCGAGCTTATTCATGCAGCCGGTGCTCATAAACATGAAGCTCTTCGTATATGCCTATGTAAGGACGATCGTCTGAATAGTTAATAATTAGTTTGGTAGAGACACTGGACATCAGAGTGGACCATGCCAGGAGACCGAGCTGCGAGACGGGTCCTGGAGGTGTCTACAATGCCCCTTTCTAAGTATTTGTGTATCTAAACATAGCTAAGCATGGAAAAGGTTCAGTAAAAATATGGTAAAATAATACAAAATGGTACGCCTGCTAGGGCACTTACTGTGAATGGGGCTTGAGGGCTAGAAGTTACCCTGGGTGAGTCAATAAGCGAGTCAATGGTGAATGACTGTGAAGGCCTGGGACATTACTGTCTGCTACTGTAGACTTACATACACCATACACCTGGGCTACACTCAATTCATTAAACGATTATTTTCTTTATTAACAAATTAACTTTTGCTCACTGTAATTTTTTACTTCATAAACTTTTTTATTTGAGTCCTTTGTAACAATACTTTGCTTAAAACACAGAAACATTCTATGGTTGTGTATAAGAAAATAAAAATATTTTCTTTCATTATATCTATTTTGTAAGTTTTTTTTGTATTTTTAATTTAATTTTATGTTTTTTATTTTTTAAACCTTTTTTTTGTTAAAAACTAAGACACAGACACACACACACACACACACACACACGCACATTAGCCTGTGTCTTTAATGTGATCACACTAGAATTTGGTCACATGGTTAGACATTTACAAGTTCAGTTACACCCACCTTTACCTACTGAGCGCTTGCTATTTGCAGGTACTTTTCTATTATATTGTCCATAATTTGTATAATATCACTAGATAATATTTTATGTAATTTTGGTTAATCCTTCAACAATTCATAGTTTGTGTTGTCATCTGGATTTGCAGTTGAGATCATGATGCCTGGGCCATGGCATCGCGGAGTTGGGGTCTGAGCCCCTGGCCAGCTGACGTGAGGCCCCTGCTCTTGGTCGGTCTTCCAGGGCCTGACTCCCAGCTGTAGTGTAAGGTCTTTGCCTTATCACACTAAGTGATTCTAAGACAAACAGCTGGAAACTTGACCAGGGAAGGGCAAGCACCTGTTTTCTGTCTGCGTTCCTAGGAGCTTACCGTCTCATTGTTTTCAAACATTTTTCATGGATTTCACAAAATAAATGGGAAGTTGAGATTTCTATTTGAAACACCCTCAAAAACTGGCAAGAGATATTTAGGGTCTGGGCTTTTGTTTGGAGAATGAGACACAGCATTAAACCCCAGTGTATGCATCCCACCAGCTGATATTGAAAACTGGGTTTGTAATCCACAAAAGCTGCATCTTCAATTTCAAAACAATGCATAATTCCCAGCCAATTTCTTTGTTGAATACATCTCATTTATCAATCTCTGATATCCCTGAGGAGGCTGTGGCTCTTTCCTTCTTTTTTTTCTATCGTCCTCTCTCTTGTCCTGTGTCTGGGGAGGAAGGAGCTGTGCAGTCATGTAAGTGGATGACCAGCTCACCGCAGGTGTCCCCTGGAGAGCACTGAGCAGGCTAGGTCCCGGCTGACTCACAGCAACCTGGACCACCCCACTTGTTTAAAGCTAGGACAAAACAATGCCTAAACCATCCCCACAAGTTCTCTTTCATCTAGCATTCCTGGACTGATTAGTTTAAGGCTGGGGTCTGTAAATACCTCAGTCATTTCTCTGAACATCTGAATGACTACTGACCAGTTCAAATCTTCCATTCCCATTGAGACTTTTTTCTCCATCACACCCACAAGAGCTATCTATGGGGCATGGAGGGGCTGCACTCCTGCTGATCCTGCCCCTCCAGCACTTGGGCACAGTGTCCAGAGCCAGGACTGAGCACCTGGACACTGGGAGCTACAGTGCCACTGTCTCTCCAGAGACTTGGCCAGCCTTATTTAAAAGTGCCAGGACAGACACAAATTAAAAATAAGAGGTTTAATTCTCCCCATTTTAAAAAATTTTATCTTAGAAAACATGCAATTCTAAGAACTTTCTCCTCTCTTTGAAATGTATATAAATTCTTTTGGAGACTAGATGGTCTTTTGCCAGATTTATGACCCAGGAATGTCTTAGGGAATGGGGTTCTTTGAAATGTTAGCAAAAGGGATTTGATGAGCCTCCATCTCCTACTTTCTCAGGATGGTAGAAACATAACTTCAGCGAGCATCTGGCTCCAAGCTGTAAAACTATCCAGCATTATTGAGATATGACAAATTTGTTTCTCCTCTGCATAGAGCCAACTGGGCTAATAGGGGTTTTCACCCCAATTCCCAGGTAAAGTCGTTGTGAGCTGTGTGACAGACAGCGCTGCCAGATCCTCTTACTTGAGGACTGGTTATCATTTATCTGGATAACATGCACGGAATGGGTTGACTCTGCCGGCCTATATCAGTGGGTAAGATTTCTTTTGGTGTCTGCAATCTTTTAGGGCTTGCCTGCCACAACTTCGCTTTCTGGCTTAATGCCTACTCAATAATAAAAGTGTTTTTTTTTTTTTTTCCCTAGCACATTTGTAGAGAGGATTTCCAGGTTGGGAGAAGATTTTGTCTTTAATTATCTCTTCTTGTGGGTGGGGAGAATTGGGGGAGCCCTGGCTCCTGTGGGGACTAGAGACCCTCAGTTTTCTCCCTGGCTGCTGGGTGCCCAGTGCTCATGCCCCTCCCTCCATCATGCTGAGGAGCAGGGTGCTAACAGCCTCTACCCAGACTCTAGCAGCCTTCTGCCTGGGACCCTCTTAGGGAAGGAGGGTCTTTGCTTCCACTTGTCACTTTCTAGGGAAGAATCCTCCCCTCACAGTTTTTCAATTAGCTTCCCCATTTCCCATCCTCTCAGAACACTGAAGTGACTTCATGGGCTGAATTTTGTCCCCCCACCTCCAAATTGATAACTTGAAGTCTTAACCCTCAAGGACCTCAGATTGTGACTGAATTTGAGGATAAGGTCTTTCAAGCTTAGAGTTAAAATAAGGTCCTATGGGTGGGCCCTACTCCAAATGAACTGGTGCCCTTATAAGGAGACTGGACACAGACACACACAGAGAAAGGGCCATGTGAGGACACAGGGAGAAGGTGGCCATCCACCAGCCCAGGAGAGAAGCCGTAGGAGAAAGCAGCCCCGCCAACCCCCTGATCTCAGACTTCAGCCTCCTGAGCTCTGAGAAAATAAATTTCTGTTGTTTAAGCCTCTCAGTCTGTAGCACTTTGTTACGGCAGACCGAACTAACAGATCCAATGATCCAGGGCTTATCTGAGGGATGTCCTCTGGTTGTCTGACTATTTTACTTATAGATGAGTATCCTTAGTCACCTGAGTCTGCAGAATCTCCAGTTTAAATAATACAAAAAATCTCGATGTGGTCTCTTCCTACCCATGTCTAATCTAATCCTATCTCTTCTCTTTTTCCATTTAGTGGAGGCAGGTCCACAGACATTTGGCAAACATACACAATCTCCCTCTCCCTCTGTCCTGTCCTGTACCTGGCCTGCACATGCATGCCATGTAGCGAGCAGCAGTGACCTAGTGAAACAGGTGTGAGTTTTAGCAGCCTTTGGCTTCTGGTGTGCATCTTTTGGAAATAGGAATATTTTTCTATCAAAATGGATTCTGGATTTATTTTGACTGTGTTATTGATGCCATGATTCATCTGTGCCAAAAACGAAGTCATGGGAGACAGTTTCCATTTGCTTTTTATTGGAATTTCTATTGGTCCACCCTTAGTGTGTGGATTTGGGGGCAGACTCCAGGGACCGGTTTCCCATGGCTCAAGGGGCATTCCTGTGTTGACCAGGATGTTGCTTTCCCCAGGCAGGAGAGTGGAGGTCTTGCTGCACCAGGTAGAAATACTTTTGGGTAAAGTTTGATTTGCAAATCATGGATGAGTTTATTCCAGGCAGAAATAAAGCGTTTGATTAAACTGCCGTTTACGGGAGTCATTAGCATCTGCTGCGCACGCTTGATTGCCTGCGTGCTTAGAGCTCGAGGTTCATCTGGGACGCTCTGCGTTAGGACTTCTAAGTGGAACGCAGCCTGTTGCTTCTTCCATGTGGCTTGCGATGATCAAACTTCTATTTTGTGATGCTCTGAGAAGGGGGGACACGATTAGCTGTGGAATAGCAGCAACGAAAATAATATCATTAGAAACCTGAGCAATTGTCCAATCACCACCATTTGCAGTGCTAGCATGAACGATGGCGGTTAGAGAGTGCATCATGTTTGGAGAGCATTTTATTAATTAGCATTCCCCCTGCTTGCTGGGGACGATGATTCCTGAGTTCTAAGTGAATATGCACACAGATAACAAAGAGCTGCCTCAACATCCCAGTTACCATGCCGACGATCTTGTAATCATTTTCTGTTGACATTCGGAATTGATTCTTCTGGGAACGTCCGTTACCTCACAGGCTTAAGGCAGTCTTTTTCTTCCTTGCCATCTTGACATTTCTCTTCTCTCCGAGGGAAACACAGATGCATCTTCATGGTGGTATTCTTTCAACCTGAGCTTGTAAATTTTATTATTAAATATTTATCAAAATTAAATAAACGATGCGGTTAATTACAATACTGATAAATGTTTCCTGTTGTGGAGACTGGCTCCAGGGAACCACCCGGGCTGCAATTGCTTGCGTGACCCGCTAGGTGGTGCAGCTGAAGAAAGCGTTCGCCTGCAGCCCCGTAAATGGCCGAGGAAATAAATAATGGGGTCGCCAACGGCTTTGGGGATAAATAATGACTGTTTGCTTTTTTTTTTTTTGACAACTTTGATAGAGATCTTGGGAATGAAATATCAGCTTGACAACCTCCTATCTGTTCAGCACAAAATCAATTATGTTTCCAGTTAAACATTAGGAAGGGAGAGATTTGATTCAAATGTAGGCATGAGTTTCATTTTATCTTTTATTTTAGAGTAGTCCCTGCTTTTCTAAGGGCAAATAAAAAATTTTACAAATTAGAACGAAAGAACAAAAACCCCAAGCCACTGTCTATTCTCTTCATTCACCTGTAGGAAGCAACCTTCCCCATGAGGTCTCTATCCTGTCTGGTTTTAAACTTAAGATTGTAAAAACTTTTTGTGCTAGATATTATCTCCCTGGTAATGGAAACAATGAGAGGCCTGGGAATATTTGTGATGCTCCATATATAGTCAGTGTATAGCGTTGTTCTCTTGTTAAAGAAGTATCTTTACTGGCGTAAAATGATTGAGCCACCTAGCTGCTGGCATACAACCACTGAAAGACAAAACATAAAATCTCACCAGGAGCCCAGTGGAACACACACTGTGAAATTTAACCACAGGAACCCTCTCCACAGGCTCCTTCTCCTTCCCCAGCTCTACCTACAAACTGTTATATTTTTATTTGGATTGCTTCTGTTTAGAGCTTGACTGATCTAAGCTTTAAATCAGGTACTTAGCCAAGTGTTACTGTTTAGAATAGATTTGACTGTGAGCTTTCTCAATGCTTTTATTTTATATTTTATTGATATCGACCTTTTGCATTAGCTGCAGAAGAGCCATCCCTGAAACAGGGAGCTCAATCAGCATGGTAAGTGTAGGCAAGACTAGGTGTGACCTCTGTGGACAGCAATTTGGCAAATAGTACATTAAAAATACATATTCCTTTGATCTAGTAATTCCAGAACTAGGCACTTAACCAGCACACATGCTTGCATAGGTAGTTAGCAGTATATGTATATATAAAGTTTTTTTTTTAATTGTAGCATTGCTTGCAAGAAAACAAGGAGCCTAGAAACAACCTGAATATTCACCACTAGGGCACTGGTTCGTTCTGTGAGTACGAGTGTATCCATAATAACAGAAAATAGTGCGGTAATTCAAACAGATTAATTCTGTTTATTTATATTTATTGGTATATTGTCCATACATTGATACATCTTAAACAACTTTCAAGAAATACTAAGGGAAAAAATTGTGGAATAATATTTTCATTTTCAATTTTTGTGGGTCCGTAGCAGGTGTATATATTTATGAGGTACATGAGATGTTTCAATGCAGGCATGCAACGTGAAACAAGCACGTCATGAAGAATGGGTCATCTGCTCTCTCAAGCACTTATCCATTGAGTTGCAAAGAATCAAATTATACTCTTTATTATGTAATGTACAGTTATTATTGAATACAGTCATCCTGTTGTGCCATTGAATAGTAGGTCTTATTCATGCTTTCTAACCGGAATAGTATTTATTATGTGGTGCCATTTGTATAAAAAGTATTTAGTAATTATATCTATATATACTATATATATAGATGTGTGTGTGTGCGCGCGCGCGCGCACGTGCTTGAGCAACATAGAAAAACCTGGAAAAACACACAAAAATGGTAACTGTTCTCTTCAAGAAATGGGGCCAAAGAGAAAGCATAAAATACACTTTTCTTCTTGATTTTGTATGTTTTCCTCACCAGTGACTTTTTTTAATCCCATGAACATGTTTTCTTAAAAAGCAAAGTGGGTTCCCTTGGCGGGTTACTGTCTAAACGTCACAGGAACGTCCTGAGCCTCACTGTATGGTGTATGAACCTCTCTGCCACATCCTGGAGAAGCCCTGAGAAGCTGAGTTTAAACTCTTTTAACTGCAGAGAAGCTGCTTTGCCCCCTCGCATTCCCAGGCAGAGTCTTGCTTCTCTTCTTGAAAGGAATTTGTGCCCCACCTTTCCCTCGGCATCCTCTTGGTGAGCCTTGGCTGGCATGAGGTGACAGCTGCTACCACACCACAGGGTTAGAGTGTAACGGGCCGGGGCCCGGGAAGTGGTTTCCACAGTTCTCAGAGGTGCTCTCCTTGGAACCGGCTGAAAGAATGATCATGATGGATGCCTCACTCACCACCTTCCCGGGAGGATGCGTCACTAACTTCATTGCTTATTGACTCAAGTCCCTGCTGCAATCTGGTGTGAGGGACACAGGGATTTGCTGACTCTTTCAAGGTTACAGGGATTGTCACTGAAATGCATCCGATGCTCTGAGCTCCCCTCTGACTTCTCTGCCTCGACTCTGTGCCACTGCTTCTCTGTATTCAGCATGGAGTTAGCCTCCGAAAGCCATGGCTTTGGAAATCCACAGAGCTTGCCGCCAGGAGGGCACAATGCTGGGCTTACATGACTATCCTAATTAGACCATTAGTTACATAATGCCCACATTCAGAAGGAAGGGAGGGCTGTGCAGTGCACTCCGCATTTTAATGCTACTGCAATTGCCAAAATAGTTTCTTAGGATTACTTCTGTCCTAAATTTTCCCAAATCTGCTGCACAGATGTGGCACCTGTTTGAAGCATCTCTGGCCTAACGGATCTATGCCTGTGAACAGTTTGCACCTAGCAGTTTTGAGATGGTGTCTCTCTAGCAGTCCATGCCAGCTAGTCAGCTATGGTGACCTGCACAGGTTGGGGAGGCCTCATTTCTAGCTGGTGTATTCCAAGGAGCCTGGTCTTCATGGATGTGTGGCATTCGCCAGCCTGTGCAGAACAATGGAGACTGCACTTTATTTAACAAATGCCCAGGGCTACAGCAGCACCTTTCTATGGAGTGGAGAGGGCCAGAGGATTCCAGACTTGTCAATAATGATCCTTTTGATAAATTACAAGTCAAGGCTCAAGAAACTTAGCTGCAAACGATCCTGCATTTTTCTATATAAGGTCCATAGTATTGGTCATTTGTTATATTTTCACTTATAGGCACATTTTCTGTTTTTCTTTCATCGAATAAATAATACTTAGCTATCTGTCTTTAGATAATTTATATTTCCTTCCCTCCACCCTGCTGTGACTCTATTAAGACTAGTTGTTTCAGCTGTCCAGCACCGCTGGGCACTGGCCCTACCAGGGTGAGGAAGGGGTGGGGGCAGTAGGGATGGGTGGTCCAGTCTCCAGTCCAGGACACTCAGCAATGTTTGGATTTTCCAGGCTGAAAAACATGCCTGAAGGAGACATGGCATTGCTTGTAGAGTGTCAGAGAGGGGCTGGGTTTGAGTTCAGTGGCCACAGGATTCCTGAACAAATACTAGGATTTTATGGCAAGAAGTCTATTTGCAACGTTTTTGGAGCAATTTCCTGGAGCAGAAGTTGGTTAAATTAAACCAATGTAAACATCAGCCATCCTTGGCTTTTATCATGAGTTCTAGAAAACTATCTCCAGATACCTCCCTTACATTCCCTGATCCTGGAGTGAGGTTTTGAAGACGCCCCCCACATTCACTTCCGGTGTTTTGGCTGCATTGCTGTGAACCATTGTTTCCCTTCAGTTCACCTGTAGACATCTCCATGGTTCATAACCATTACCATTGGACTGACTGTGATTCCCACAGTGGGAGTCCTAGAGTCTCCCTGGAAATATGTGAGAAAGTCACAGAGAGTAATCATTCTCCTCCCATTGTCTTTTCTTAGGAGACCGAAGGGAGAGGGGACCCGTGTTCCCTGTCCATTGTTCTGCAGCAAACTGTTCATTCCACCTTCACAAAGAGCATTTTCTTCTGCACTGTCTGCAGCCTGACCTTTCTTTTACAGATGTCTTGGAGGTATATTACTTTTCTCCTTGTGCTCAACTTTCTTTCTTTTTCTCAGCTTGTGAGTTGCACCAGGAGGCCTCAAGTTATCTTTGGGATTTCCCGCTTTTCTCTCATGGGGTATGTGGGCAGATTCTCCAGGTGTAACTTTTTGCAATTAGGATTGCATTTATGAAAGTTAGAGTATGGAGTCCAGGAATATGAAGAAGACATCTCTTCTGCCTCTCAACGCAGGAGCTTGCCTACTTACTCTGACTCTAAGATGTGCCCACCAAAAGAGACACTAGATGATTAGGTAACTTGAGTGGGGTCCCTTCACTTACTTCACCAATGACATGGGATATTTTTCTACTTGTTGTTTTGTGATAGGTGTTATTTTTGGAACTTGCTGAAATACTTAAGCATTATATAAACTCTTTCAGTAAATGTGATCAGTTAGATGCAGTGACCTCTAAGTAGGGTTTTCAGGTATGGCAAAAAAATATATACAGGAAACCAGGTTAAATTTGAACTTCATATAAATAACAAACAACTTCTTTTCTCCAAAATTCAAGTTTATCTGTGAATTCTACCTCTAAGGCCAGTCCCTAAACAGAGGCTGTCTTCCTATGAGACACTTTCTCTAAAGAATATTTTGACAGTGAGAGATTATCTTTTCCCTTGTCCCCATTATCCATCAGTTTACCCAAAAAAACCATCACAATATTTCTCAGGGTGCTCCCCATGATGAGTCATCTCTACTCTTCATTTTGAATTATGGAGTAAGGTAAGAAAACCTCTATCTTGTTGAAAAGTCTTAGGATCTGCACTCATTACTGCCAGCTTTACATCATCGATTGCCTTTAGTATATTCCTGAAATAAGTACATTAAATAACTAGGGCTTTCAAACCACTCCCAAAGAAGTTAACAGCAACAGTCTCTGGTTTCCCCTATTTTGTATAATCACAATAATCTCTTTGCTTTTTAGGCTTACTTGCAGTAAATGTCTTTTGTGATTAATTAAATTGATTCAGTTCCACTTCAGCATTTAAATAATCACAGCTGTTGTTTATTACTTCACATCCTAAACACAAGAGAAGTGCTTGATTAAATAGACCTCTACGCCAAAACACCCCGAAGTATAAGATGCTTGTAAATGGCAAAGGGGCATGGTTATTTTCTTGGCAAATGGAACTTTTTCCATAATAGTGACAGAGCAACTGCACTTACTGAAGATCCTCAAACCAGGATCTGATCTTGGGAAATCAGACCCCCATATGCTGGTCACTCTTTCATGGTAGACATCAGAGGAGCCGTGAACACAGGGAGTGATGGGATGTTCATGGCTATTATATGAATTGCAAATCATACCCCTAAGGCAGGTGTTCTAAGGCACTGGGACTGGAAAGATAAAGAAGAATCTGACGTCCCAACATTCTGTTGTCCCTATTCACCCCTTCACCTAATCACATGTGTTTTTCTTTGTTCCCCTCTGCCCTTGAGTTTCCTTTCCTTCTTTTATGTGTATTTTGCATGTGCTAAGTCCTGACTACTTCTTAGTTTTTGTATGACTTCAAGCTATAAATATACGGATTAAAAGATTCACCTGCAGGTGAGGAGACGTTGGTTTAATAACTTTCAAGTAGTTTCATCAGTCTTCAACAAATGGTGTTGGAAAAACTGGATATCCACATGCAAAAATCACGAAAAGAATGACTTAAAATGGATTACAAAGTTAACCATAAGACATGAAACTGTAAAACTCCTAGGATAAAACAGGTGAGAAGCTTTATCATATTGGTCTTGGATATGACCTGAAAAGTATAGGCAACGAAGGCAAAATGAGACCACATTGAATTAAAAAGCTTCTGCATAGCAAAGGAAACAACACAGTGAAAAGCGCCCTATGGAATGAGAGGAAATATTTGCAAATGATACATTTGATAAGGGGTTTAAACACAACAATGCAATATAAAAAGCTCAAATGACCAGATTAAAAAATAGATCCAGGACTGGAATAGACATTTATGCAAAGAAGACATACACATGGCCAACCAGTCTATGGAAGAGTGCTTATGTCACTGATCATTAAGGAAACCAAAACCACAGTGAAATATCCCCTCATACTTGTTAGAATAGCTGTTATAAAAAAAAAAAAAAAAAAAAAAACCAAAGAACAAAATTCAAGTGTAGATAAGGATGTGGAGAAATTGGAATCCTTTTGTACACAATGGATGGGGATGTAAAATGGCACATCCACGATGGAAGACAGTATGGAGATTCCCAAAACACTAAAGCCAGAACGACCTTATGCTCCAGTAACCCCACTTCTGGATGTGTATCAAAAAGAGTTAAAATTTGGATCTCAAAGTTATCAACACTTCCATGTTCACTGCCACATTATTCAAAATAGCTAAGATATAGAAACAAACAATTGTCCATCAACAAGGAAATGGATAAAGCAAATATGCTCTGTAAACCCAATGGAATGTTATCCAACCTCAGAAAAAATCCTGCCACATTTGACCTTGAGGACATTATGCTAAGTGAAGTAGGCTAGTCACAGAAGGGCAATGACTGTGTGATTTCACTGATGCTGGGTGTCTAAAATAGTCAGACTCCCAGAAACAGAGTAGCATGGTGGTTGTGGGAGGTTTCAAGAAGGAAGTACTGGGGACTTGCTATTCAACGGCTGTAAAGTTCTAGTTACACAAGATGAATACGTTCTAGACATCTGCTGCACAACACTGCCTTAAAGCATTCGTGCACTTAAATTTTTGTTAAGAGAGATCTCATATTAAGTGTTCTTAACACACACACACACACACACACACAACGCTGCCTCTTGGGTCTGGCCTTCACAGGTCAGAGCGGGCTTAAGCTAGTGACAAAATGAGTCACTATATGTAGATTTTGTAATTTGTAGTATTCCAGGATTCCACAGTCCACTAGCATAAATACAGTCAAATAGTGGTACAGTTTAATGACCGTCTGCTCCCACTCATTAGAACCTTAGGAACTTGGCCCTTTAAAAGTTTTTTTTTTTTTTTTTCCTGCTACTCTGCCTACCCACAACAAAAGGATTTCAGTCTCAAAACTTAATTGCATTCGAGTATCGGCCTTTGGACTGCTGACTCAGTCTCACAGTTGATAAGAGCCTTATGTATCAAATCCTATTACCCTAATTAATTTATAATGAAGGCTATAATTGCCACAGGGACGGGAAAATGACATCTTCTCTGGGACACACTCCTCCCGAAGCTGAGTCATGGGAAAGCCTCGTTATGTTCTGATGATTATTTTGCAAGCCCTTGAAGAACCAGGGAGTCCGGGTTCCCGGTCATCAGAACCGGCTGTGAGATCCAACTCCACGAAATGGCCTTTCAGTGAGCAAAATGGGGGTCAGTTGCAAAGTAACAGTTGGCCTTTGCAACTTGTTTCAAAGTTGGTTTGAACTTTGAAACAAGTTGCAAAGGCCAACTGTTTGGTTTCCTTTTTCTAAGCTTCACGGCTTTGGTGTTGGGCACTCCACATGCCCTCCTCACCTCCTCCCTGCCCACCTTTTACTCCGTTCATCTCTGAAACTAGTTCACACAACTATAACCTGATTGCATTTCATGTGGTTTATAAAATAGTCTTCCAGGAGTCCTGGAACAGAAAGAAAGACATAGGGTTGGGGCCCATCTTCAATCCTGCAGGGCCTGGGGGTGGTTCCCACCTGGACTCACGTGCAAACCTGGCAGTGTGAGGGTCCACACCTCATGGGGCACAGTTCACACATGGAATCTGGGCTGGCGAGAAGGTGCTCTCCTTTTCTGGAAAACTCTGAGGCACATTATTTTCTAGAAGGGCCCAGTGGGATTGAACCCATGCTGTCCACATCAGGGACCAGTTCAAACGCATGCCTTTGTGTGTCTGTTTTCCCTGCACTACTCTTCCTAGTCCCCACTTTTGTTCCTGAGATCAGGTGTCAAAAAAGTTTCTGCACTAAGGTTGGTCTCTTGCTCTGCTTTCTGGAAAAGAGGAAAAAGCGGCCCTTAGGATGGTGCCAGAACCACTAGCTCACGGGATGATGGAGACAGGGCCTCATTGCTGTGGATGGCTGGGGAATAAGAGCCCTTGTTATGCAGGGTTTCCCAGTGGTTAAGACTTTCCACTGGTGGTGGTGCAGGGGAAGGGCAGGTACATGATAAAATTTTGGTTTTCCTTCATCAGTGACCCTGGGAAGGTGGTGGAGTGACGGTAACTGGAGGAACTGTGAAGCTGCCTGGCTTTTGTTAATGGCTCTTGAGTAGCCTGGAAGAAAAGGACAGGCTTAGGTTAGATAATCATTAATGGAAAGCTGACTGTGACAATCAGATGGTTTCCAAGGCAGTGTCGAAAACATGAATTCTCATCTTTGGTTTCACATTAGAGTCACATAATCTGAGGTCCAATTGATATCCCTGACCGATTAATTCAAAACATCTGGAAGTTGGACCCAAGCAACAGCTTTTGAAAGCCCCTCATGAGATTTCAAGGTTGAGACAAGATTAAGAACCCCTGGGGAACTTTGTCACCTGGGCTGCACTGCCTACTCTGCTGGGAACCAGACTCAGGATTTAATGATAAAGACAGCAGGGCTGCAAAGGAGACTGAACCCATCCCCATGTCAAAGTCCCTTTCCTGACAGGAAAAAATAAATTAGTATTCTGAGACTTAGGATTGGAATATTTCAGTGGGTGACAGTCTTAAAGCCCCATGGTCTCCTAAGCCCTCTGTCCCAGCAGAAACAGCTGGCTCCTACTCAGGAAGAGAACATCCTCCACTTACCTGAAGACCCTGCAGAGACATCACTTGAGGCAGGTGTGTGAGGGGCTCACCGTCCTGAAGATTGGCTCTACCTTCCACGTTGCCAACAGCCCAATACCCTGCATCCAAAGTCAGGACGTAAAAGTGGGGAAATTGGTTCCTGCACCAGAAAAACAGTGTAACCACTCAGAGCATTGCATGGCATGGCCATCGAGAACCATGGGAACCTGCATGGGAGGAAATCTTGAGGGTGTTGCGCCATCATGGGAAGAAAATGAGGCAGAGACGAGAGAACTGATGGACACAAGAGCACTGTGCCTTGACTTGTGCTTCAGCATCTGTGCAGGGACACTGCGAACAGGTCCGGGGGTGCTGTTACACCAGAATCTCCCTCAAAGTCCAAACACAGGATGCACTACAGTAAATGAGCCAGCGAGTCCCAAACTGCCTTGGCATAGTTACAAGAAGGATCAGAAGGAAGGCACAGTGTGTCAGAGATGTGGGAGAGCAGAAATTCTATCACCAGAGGACACACACTTTAATAAAACAATAAGGAAAGCCTGGTGGGAGGGTTAGGCACTGGTGTCTTTAAAAGCTCTGGAATATACCTGCCTATGCCGACGTCCTGAATGAAATTGCCTAGGTTTTCTTCTAGGGTTTTTATGGTGTTAGGTCTTATGTTTAAATCTTTAATCCATATGGAGTTAATTTTTGTATAAGGTGTAAGGAAGGGATTCAGTTTCAGCTTTCTGCATATGGCTAGCCAGTTTTCCCAACACCATCTATTAAATAGGGAATCATTTCCCCATTGCTTGTTTGGGGGTTAGGGGAGGGATAGCATTAGGAGAAATACCTAATGTAGATGATGGGGGGATGGATGCAGCAAACCACCATGGCATGTGTATACCTTTGTAACAAACCTGCACATTCGGCACATGTACCCCAGAACTTAAAGTATAATTTAAAAAACTCTGGAATACCCTAAGTGCACATTAATGCCACGAGGTAGAAGACAGACCCCATGGAGAGTCAGTGGCTTGCCACACTGGTGAAGGTTTAGGTGCTAGTGGTTTGGAGCATACCATCACATCCTCCTTCAGATAAATGGCAAGTTCTTGCATTCCCCTTCCCTACTATTAAGAAATAATCCTCTGCTTGGGAAGGCTCTTTGGCATTTGGAAACAGAGTCGCTTCAACCCATTAATCTACTAACCCAATACTTCCAGTTTTGAAAGGTTCCCAGAACAAAATAGAGCTATGCAGAAGGTCCTGCTGCAGTGAAAATTGCTCTATTGATCACAGTGTATGACTCAGCAAGTCTAATGGGGTCCGGAGGCATCTCTGGTGGATAAGGGTGCTCAGTAGTAGTCTGCCAAGCCCCCAATACAAGAGTCCATGCAGACCCTACAATTATAGAGCTGGCCTTACCTTGGGTAGTGGCGAACCTTACTTACCATCTGAAAAACACCGAGCAGCTGGGCCCTAAATATGGCTGGAGGCACCCTTGACAATCTGTGTTTTATCAGTTCCATCAAGCCAGGAGGTGCCCATGACAATCTGGATATTATCAGCTCCATTTCCTCAGGTACCCATCACAATCTGGATATTATAAGCTCCATTTCATCAGGAGGTGCCCATCACAATCTGGGTATTATCAGCTCCATTTCCTCAGGTACCCATCACAATCTGGATATTATAAGCTCCTTTCATCAGGAGGTGCCCATCACAATCTGGGTATTATCAGCTCCATTTCCTCAGGTACCCATCACAATCTGGGTATTATCAGCTCCACTTCATCAGGTACCCATCACAATCTGGGTATTATCAGCTCCATCTGGCCAGGAGGTGGCCACACAATCTGGGTATTATGAGCTCCATTTCATCAGGAGGCACCCATCACAATCTGGGTATTATCAGCTCCGTTTCATCAGGAGGTACTCATCACAATCTGGGTATTATCAGCTCCATTTCATCAGGAGGTGCCCATCACAATCTGGGTATTATCAGCTCCATTTCATCAGGAGGTACCCATCACAATCTGGGTATTATCAGCTCCACTTCATCAGGAGGCACCCATCACAATCTGGGTATTATCAGCTCCATTTCATCAGGAGGTACTCATCACAATCTGGGTATTATCAGCTCCATTTCATCAGGAGGTGCCCATCACAATCTGGGTATTATCAGCTCCATTTCATCAGGAGGTACCCATCACAATCTGGGTATTATCAGCTCCATTTCCTCAGGAGGTACTCATCACAATCTGGGTATTATCAGCTCCATTTCATCAGGAGGTACTCATCACAATCTGGGTATTATCAGCTCCACTTCATCAGGAGGTACCCATCACAATCTGGGTATTATGAGCTCCATTTCATCAGGAGGTACCCATCACAATCTGGGTATTATCAGCTCCATTTCATCAGGAGGTACCCATCACAATCTGGGTATTATGAGCTCCATTTCCTCAGGAGGTGCCCATCACAATCTGGGTATTATGAGCTCCATTTCATCAGGAGGTACCCATCACAATCTGGGTATTATGAGCTCCATTTCATCAGGAGGTACCCATCACAATCTGGGTATTATGAGCTCCATTTCCTCAGGAGGTGCCCATCACAATCTGGGTATTATGAGCTCCATTTCATCAGGAGGTACCCATCACAATCTGGGTATTATGAGCTCCATTTCATCAGGAGGTACCCATCACAATCTGGGTATTATGAGCTCCATTTCATCAGGAGGTACCCATCACAATCTGGGTATTATGAGCTCCATTTCATCAGGAGGTGCCCATCACAATCTGGGTATTATGAGCTCCATTTCATCAGGAGGTACCCATCACAATCTGGGTATTATCAGCTCCATTTCATCAGGAGGTACCCATCACAATCTGGGTATTATGAGCTCCATTTCCTCAGGAGGTGCCCATCACAATCTGGGTATTATGAGCTCCATTTCATCAGGAGGTACTCATCACAATCTGGGTATTATCAGCTCCATTTCATCAGGAGGTACCCATCACAATCTGGGTATTATGAGCTCCATTTCATCAGGAGGTACCCATCACAATCTGGGTATTATCAGCTCCACTTCATCAGGTACCCATCACAATCTGGGTATTATCAGCTCCATCTGGCCAGGAGGTGGCCACACAATCTGGGTATTATTAGCTACACTTCATCAGGAGGTGCCCATCACAATCTGGGTATTGTTAGCTCCATCCCATCAGGAGGTGACCATCACATCATGTTGTAGGTATTATCCATTCAGTCATCAGGTCTGGCATGTGTACCATCAAACCACCCTACACTGGTTCAGTGGAGATCACTTGGGGTCACTCTGAGAGGTCTGGAAGTCCTGTCAGTTACATGAACAGGTAGCTCAGCCTTCTATCTCTTTACCTCTGTAATACCAACACCTCAACTTAGAGCTGTTGCCTCACAGGTGTTTCCTATGACCACTTACAGAGGAGGAAATATTTCGGTTTTGTTACCAGATGGCTGGGCATGATACATCGTTGGCAGAAGAAAATACAGTCCCACCACCACATTCCAGCCTGCCTCAGGAGCCTCCAGAGGAAAATGATGAAGTAGCAAGGTGGTCTTGGTTATTTCTTTTGAGGAGAGTGAAAATGCTTGAGGTATGGCTGTGCAGGTGGATTTCTGGCCTGTGCAGAATGGCTTGGCTCTTTGGGAGGGACCTGGAAGGGGAGAATGGACACAGAGAAGTTTGAAGAACAGGCAGGTGAGAGGTCATGGCAGCGAGAACACGTGAGCATCTTCATGAAATGCTAAAGCTGCCAGAGAGGGCTATGGGGACACAGCAACTGTTGGGTAGGATGACTGTCCTGTGGGTGTCACCAGTCTCTGTTCTGGGCTTCCAGTTCTTGAGTAGGGACCATGGATGAAGAGGCCAAGGTGCTGGGCACAGAGGCTAGGCAGTAGCTGCAAGTGTAGGCTCCCTGTCACCATGGCTGATTCTTGTAGTCATCGTGGCTACAAGACCAGCCGGTCATCAATTCAGTGAGTGCCATGCCTATGAGACCATGCGGTTACAGCAAAGCCTGACACAGAACCTTCTCTCAACCACCAGCCATCCGCTGGCACCAGTGTGTGCAGGAGACCCCCTTTATCTGGTTGAGGTAACTGTCATTTGCTTACCCTGCTCTCTGTCTCTGCGAGCACCCTCCTCAAATGGCTTGAGGGATGCCTCACCCACCAGCATAGAACCCACACAATGTTGCTTCTGACTGAAGGCCCCACATTGAGGTAAAGGAAATGCCAAGAGGGCGTTTGACCCTTTGATGCACCAAGCAGCTGTGCCCTAAGCTTTTATCACGCACTGCGTCCCTTCAAAGCAGAATGTGGGAATGGCTGATTAAAAGTTTTACCTGGAAGGCTACTCAGCCCTAATGCCCTGCGGTTTGGAGAGTTGGTTTCTGTAGGTGATATAGGCCCTAAGCCAATGGCCAGTCCCAGTAGCAGGAATACATGAGTTTAGGACCTGAGACCCACTGGTGGAATTTGTGCTCCAAATCCAGCTTAGGCTGTCTTGGAATAAAAATCCTGGTTCTTGGAGAAGCAGTGGGATGGGGAGGAATGCTCTGCCAAGGACACATTGAAGGTTCTTGTGAACTCAAAAATGTAAATGCCACTTGGTCATTTTGGGTTCCTCGTGCTAGTTCCAAGGTTGGAGGTCATGGCCCACCCTGCTGACCACTGCAGTCTGGATTGAAGTTGTGCAATGCAGGGAGGAAGGGCCAGTCAGCACCTAGCTCCTGACGCTTCCAGTTTGATCACGACTGTAAATGGCAAAAGCCAGCAACCATGGCCTGGTAAGGGCCCAGAAGTAGCCCAGTCTGCCAAAGTGCTGGCTTGGTATGAGGGGCCACAGAGGACAAGGTGGGGTGGGAGGTAGCCTGGGACCTGGGACAGCCGTGGGCACCACAGCTACTCAACCCCAACCCTCCTACATCCAGTCTCTTTAGAAAATGCCACCAACTGCAAACTGGAGAGACTTGTGTTGAATGCTGTCTGGATCTGAGCAGGACACTCTGTGGACTGTGTCAGATGCCACCTGTACCTGCCTCACACACTCCCCTCCTCCTCAGACATGGCCTCCTCCGACGTAGTCCGAGGGCATCTCAGCTCAGCTGTGCTGTGTGTGTCTCTCTGCTCCAGGCTCTCTCTGAATGCAAGGCAAGAAACACTTGAGCCAACTTGGAATTGCAAGGGAATGACCACACTACAGTGTAATACCTTACGAGTTTGGACTTAAAGCCCATGGAGAAATGGTCTCTTCTGTGGGCACATTCTACAGAGGGACCTGATGGGACTGAACCCAGATGCCCACTGTCGTGATCAGCCTGATCGATACTGCAGATTTCAATTTTTTTCACTCCTTTCTGTGTCATGCTTCTTAGTTTCCCTCTCCTGTTTCCTGAGGTCACTTCCCAAAACAAACTTCCAGCATGCATGTCCTGGTCTTACGCTTTGCCTGTGTGGAAGCAGCTGGAACACCCAAACAAAGACAGTGTCGTCCGTTGGAATCTCACAACTTCAAACAATTACAGTCTAGTTTGAGGGTCTGGGAGTCACTCCATTTTTATTTTTCTCTCTTGCTGCATTTTCAATAAATCCCTCTGTTGTAGACTTAATGGTGTCCCCCCAACTTTATCCATATACTAATGTCCTAAGCCCCAATGCAGCCCTATTTAGAGATATGGCCCTTAAGAGGGCAAGGAAGGTTTAACAAGGTCACAAGGCTGAAGCCCTAATCCCATAGGGCTGATGTCCTTATAAGAAGAGAAAGAGACACCAGAGCTCCCTCTCCATGCTCACAGAGGAAAGGCCATGTGAGGAAGACATGGCAGGAAGGTGCAGTCCACAAGCCAATGAGTCCTCACCATGGCTTCTGCTTTGATGCCAGTTCGTGTTTTCCCCACTCACTGTCTCTCGCCTCAGGCAGCAGAGGCATCAGACAGGTCTTTAACCCCAGCTTTTACTCATTTGCAGTTTTGAAGCCTCTGTGATCTGAGCATTTTTGCTCAATCTTAACGCACCTGTTTCTCCCACCACAAAAGCATCAATCCTCATTCCCTTCAGCATTTACTCCCAGCAGCTTGCAAAAGCTTTAATAGGAAGTAATTTGATGAATGGGTGAAGGTGGAGAGGGCAGAAGCGGCTATTGGCTTCTGCTTCTTTTGAGAAGAATCTCTCAGTGGTTCCATCAGGTCACAGTGTTCCAGTTGCCTCGTGTTGCTGTCGGCACTCAGCGGTGGTATGTTCTCTTTAACTTGGTCATCCCAGTGGGTGTATATTGGTGTTCATTGCGGTTTTAACAAGGTATTCTCAGAGATGTGTTGCTCAACCTAAAGAGGAGATGAATCCCTGATCAGAAAATATGGTGTGAGAGGAGTATTAAGATGGTCTTTCAGGAGAAGGGAACACACATTTATCAAGCATTTTATACATAAAGTACAACACGAGCTGTTCCACCCAATTGTGTGTTTAAGATTTCCAACTATTCTATACATTAACTTTCACTCTTCCCATTTTGTGGAAGAAACAGACTTTAGAAACACTTGATAAATTACTCCAATTCTCAAATTTATGAAGATTTGGCTCATGTCATATTCACAGATGTGGCTGCAGGTTTCTTGTAGTATTGGCACTGACATTAAGAATCATGTTTGTTTTGCAGAAGGGAGAGAGAGAGAGAGAGAGAGAGAGAGAGAGAGAGAGAGAGAGAGAGAGAGAGAGAGAGAGAGAGAGAAAGAAGACATGGGGAGTGGGGCTGGGGAGATAGGAGAAGCTAAGGGAACTTTCAAGCGTACTTTGGGATTTCAGTGGGAGAAAAGGAATTGAACCTGGGCTGCTGACCCCGCTTCAGGGATGAGCTCCCTTGGCTGCAGAGGGCTCCTGAGGCCCTTCTGGTATAATCGTTCATGTTTCACAGCAAAACACTCAGAAGCTTTCTCTCAGTGGAGACAGTCACTCCTGATCTCTCATTCGCTCCTCCAAAGCTATAAAAGCCATAATCTCTTTATCCACAAAGGCTTGAGAAGAGACAGGACAGAAAGTTTCCTCCTTTTCAGATAAAACAGCTGATGCTGGGAGTTCTCCAGTAACTTGTTCAAGATCACGGAGCGGACAGAACCAAAGCAAGAATGCAGGTTCAGGCCTCCTTCTGCCGCGTAAATACTGTGAATGGGTCACACATGATCCGTTTCCTCCAGGGAACTCTGTGGCATGTTTGGGTGCTATTATCCCATAATTCTTCTGTTTTATTAAGCCTGGTGTTGGCTACAAGGAGCCTGTAATGAGTGCAGTGTCATTAATGATAGCGGTGGCTGAGTTTTACTGAACGCTCCCTTTGTGACTGGCACACATCCTAATTACAAGTCTACAAGATGGGCACTGCTGCTCCCGATGAGAAGGCTAGAGCATGCGGAGGTGGAGTACCTCGCCCAAGGACACTGAAGTCAAAACAAAGCAATGCACACATTTAGCCTGATGTTTGCTACACATCCTTTCTCTTTGTGAGTATGAAAGTTAGACCAAGTGTGGTTTTACAGACAAGGGTTGTGAGCGCTTCTTAAGGAATCTGCAGGGTCCATGAGCAGAGGGCTGTGCGGCGCTGACTTCTGACATGGGAATGTAGGAAAGCTCAGTAATAAAGCTTGCCCATTAGCGCTGAAAAGCACTTGGAGAGTTGCTGCCTATCAGCTTTAATCCACTTAAGGGGGCTTTAGACTGCTGACTCCAGGACACCAGATGGAAGAGCCACATCAGGCTGTCGCTCTTCTTCCTCCTGCCTCTCCTCTTCCTCTCCTCCTCCTCTTTCTTCACCCTCTCCTCCTCTTCCTCCTACTCTTTCTTCACCCTCTCCTCCTCTTCCTCCTACTCCTCCCCATCCTTTTCTTGCCCCGCCCTCTCCTCCTTTTCCTGCTTCCTCCTCTTCTTGGTCCTTCTCTCGATGCTCCTCCTCTTCCTCCTCTCTCTCTTCCTCCCCCACTCCTCTTGCTCCCACCCGCCCTCCCTTCCTTCTCCTCTTCTTGGTCCTCCTCTCCGCTTCTCTTTCTTTTTTCCTCCTCCTCCTTCAATAGAAAAAGCAATACGATTAATGTGCCTCTGGAAAGTGTAGTTTATGTAGCCATGAGACAAAGCCAGCTGCTCATTGATAGGGTATTATTGTTCTGGTGTTAGCTTAGCCATTCTTTTCATTAAAAATAAAATATTTCTGCCTGTCATCCCAGCACTTTGGGAGGCTGAGGTGGGTGGATCGCCTGAGGTCAGGAGTTCAGGGCCAGTCTGGCCAACATGGTGAAACCCCATCTCTACTAAAAATACAAAAATTAGCTGGGTGGGATGGCACATGTCTGTAATCACAGCTACTTGGGAGACTGAGACAGGAGAATTACTTGAACCTGGGAGGTGGATATTGCAGTGAGCTGAGATTGCAGCATTGCACTCCAGCCCCAGCCTGGGAGACAAAAGTAAGACTTTGTCTTAAAAAAAAAAAGAGAAAAGAAAAATTATTTCTAATACCTATGTTCCTACTGCTGAGATTATTAACACATTTTAATATTTTCACTCTATTTGCCTGATTTTAAGTGAAGAAATCAAATGTTTCAGATTAGGTCAAGACTCTGGCACCCACCACCAATCACTCAATTTTATTTTTATTTTTTATTTTTTTAATAGGATCTTAAAAATTATTATTATGCTTTAAGTTATGGGGCAGATGTGCAGATTGTGCAGGTCATAAACACTGTGGAATACTATGCAGCCATTAAAAAGGATGAGTTCATGTCCTTTGCAGGGACATGGATGAAACTGGGAACCATCATTCTCACTCAACTTTATAAAGCAGAACTCCTGATTTTCCCCCAGACATGTCCATCCTGCAGCCTCCCCTACTTTAGCAGAAGGCACCAGCTCTCCCGATGGCTCAGCCACAAGCAGATCTGTCCTGCTCCTCTGTTCCCTTCTGCTGCTTCCCTTATCTCTGCCTCCAATGTTTCTCCCAGATCTGCCACTCCCTGCCTCATCACCCCTCTCAGACTCTTCCCAGACTCCTGCCATGGCCTCAGTGGCTCCCCAATTATGCCCTGGCCCTCCTGGCATCTGACTTTGATTCAGCAGTTCCACTGATTTTAAAAAGACCATCATAGCAGGCCACTGTCCCACATCATGTTCAGAAGCAACTCATGCATGATGGGGCCTCCCCTCCCCCAGTCTGGCTACACTGGTCTTTCACCTGCTCCTGGAGCCCCGCAAGCCCCTTCCTGCTCTGAGGGCTTCTGCCTGGAATTTGATCCCTGGGTCTTCACAGGGTCCCTCACTCCCTTCATTCAGATCCCAGCTCAGAGGCTCGTGGTCCCAGAGAGCTTCAAAACACCTGCTCTGCATCTCCCCTGCTGCTCAGCCTTCCGCTGTCCTCATGGACAACCAGCCTCACATTATACATTAATTGGTTTACCGTCTGTCTTGCCCACATTCACTACCCTGGAATAAAGTTTTATGAGTTTGTCTTTTTACCACCACATCCCCTTTACCTAGAACAAACACTTCATTTTTGTTAAATGGGTGAATACATCTCATTGGATTGCTTTACTCCAACAGCAGCTACTCACAGAGAAGTGGATGTGCCTGAAGCCGCCTCCTGATTTGCTATATTTATTACACATTTATATGCCCATATGGATTTCATGCAAACTGGTATGTTTGAAGTTTACACTTAAACAGTATCATGTCATATGTGACCTTTTGCAACTTGCTGCTGCTTTTCTGGTCCAAAAATGTGTTTAAGATTAATCCATGTTGATACTGGTACATGAATCTAAATGTTGCACAATGTTTTGTTGAATGAATAGATCACAGTTTATTCATTCCCCTACTGGGTTGTAGTTTTTTTATTTTTATTTTGGAGTGGAGTTGTCTCTTTAACACCCATCTGAGAATTCTTCGTTAGACCTACAGAAGAAGTGCTGGGCTATAAGTTCTGTATAACTTCAACTTTACCACGTGTGTCAAGCTGTCCAAAACTGTTTGTACCATTTTACAAAGTGTAAGAATTCCGTTTTTCACATCCTAATCAATACTTCTAGTCATCGCAGTTTTTATTTTTACTTGATAGGTATCTCACGTGTCTCATTTTCGTTTTATCTGTACTTCCCACTTCACCACTGTTATCCTTTTCTCCATATGTTTATTGGTCATGCAAGTTTCTTGTTTTCTAAATTGTTTGTATTTTGCCTGCTTTTCTCTTAGGTTGTCTATTTCTTATTGATTGAATGAGGTCTTTAAGAACTCTATATAAGACTATTTTGGGGTTTATTCACATTACAAATGCCATCTCACAGTCTGGTTTTCTTTTCAGTTTATTTATGATGTCTTTTTATTTACATGTTTTAATTTCATGCAATTTTTTCTTTGTATTTGATTTGTTTTTATTTTCAAGAAATGCCTGCTGTATTATAAAAATGTTCTGCTATATTTTTTTTTTCAAAGTTTAAAGTTGGCTTTCTACAGAGTTTATTTTATTTTGGGGTGTGGTATGAGATAAAAATCTAATTTTATCTTTTATACAGCTAGACACCAAAGCCAGTGCAACTTTAAAAATTTTTTTTTAATTTTTATTGCATTATAGGTTTTGGGGTACATGTGCAGAATGTGCAAGATAGTTGCATAGGTACACACTTGGCAGTGTGTTTTGCTGCCTTCCTCCCCTTCACCCACAATTTGTTGAATGGGTAATACATTCATACAGTTTGAAGATTATAATAATGCTGCAAAATGCATACCAAGAAGTCTCATTCCCACCCCTGCCTCATCTGTTCTCTTCTTTCCATAAGGCAACCACTTCTTATTGATTATTCTTTCTTTTTTTGTGGGTACTAGTAGTGCAAACAGAAAAAAGATATTCTTGTTTTTCCTTTCTTAAACACAAGTGGCATGCTCAGCCATACTGCTCTGCACCTTGCTTTTCTCACTTAACTGTTTTTCCTGGAGCTCTTTCCGTTTGAATGCATACGGAGCTTTTCATTCTCTTTTGTAGCTGAATAGATTTATTGTGTGGAGCTATCAGAATGTGTTTAACCAGTTTCCTATAAGTGAACATTTGGATTGTCTTCAGGTCTTTTCTAGGTATTACTAACAATGCTGCAATAAATGACTTTATACACACATCGTTTCTCGTGGGATAATTTTCCAGAAATAGGATTTCTGGGTTAAAGATGTATGCATATGGATTAGAAATTGGGATGAATCTTGTCAATCGGCGTCCACAGCTATTAAATCACTCTGCACTTCTATTAGGAATGTACGAGAGTACCTCCCTCCCTGTAGACTTGTCAATAATAGATTGTCAGACTTACACACTTTTGACAGGTGAGAAATTGTATCAAGGGTGTTCTTTGCAGTTTCATTCATTTGTTTTCCATTTTAGGATTTTTCTTTTCTTTCGAGTTATAACTGGAATTAAGCAAATCAGTCTAAACTCTAGTTGTATAACATTTTCCATATGTATACATTTTGTGCACGTATTTACCGCTCTGGTAAAATACAGAACATTTCTGGTACAGAGATGGCTCTCTCATCCCTGTCTCAATGGGTACACTCCACCAGAATAGAAGAAGCCACTAATTAGATTTATAGCATCACATCTTAGTTATGCCTTATTTTGAATTTTTATTTTTTGAAATGGAGTTTCTCTCTTTTGCCCAGGCTGGCATGCAATAGCATGATCTCGGCTCACTGCAACCTCCACTTCCTGGGTTCAAGTGATTCTCCTGCCCCAGCCTCCTGAGTAGCTTGGACTATAGGCACTTGCCACCATGTCCAACTAACTTTTTTTTTTTTTTTTTGTATTTTTAGTACAGATGGGGTTTCACCATGTTGGCCAGGCTGGTCTCGAACTCCTGACCTCAGGTGATCTGCCTGTCTCTGCCTCCCAAAGTGCTGGGATTACAGGCATGAGCCACTGCACCCAGCCAAATTTTATACTTATTAATATTAGGAATCATGGAGTATATTCTCTTTCATGTCAGATTTCCTTTACTCACATTATGTCTGTGGGGTCCATCCATGTCCTGTATGTAGAAGTTGTTTATTTCCATTCTTTGCTGTGAGCTGATGCATTGTATGAATATAGCACAATTCATGTAATCTTTCTCTGTTGGTGGATATCATGGCTGTTTCAAGTTTGGACTGTTAAGAGTGAAGCTGCCATAAGCATTTTTGTGTATGTCTCTTTGTGGATGTAAGTGCCCATTTTTGTTGGGTATATACCCAACGAAATGTGGGTACAGCAGTAAAGAGTAGATTTAGTAGGTCATACTTAGCTTTAGAGACACTGCCAAAAAGTTTTTTTGAAGTAGTTGTTGTCAAGAACTGTGAAGATCCTGAGCTTTTGCCCCTATTGCATGCCAATGTGTTAACCTGGGAAAGTGTCATCCACAATCTGCTGGGTCAGTGGTGGAGGCAGTTTATTAGAGGCACGGTCATAGCCAGAGGATCCGTGATTTTCTTGCCTGATCGCTAGAGTATCAGTGATCTTCGTGCTGGGTCGCTGGGTCCCAGTTTCCACAGAGGGATGTGAAGTGGGTAGGTGTCCAGTGAGTTGTACTCTGAGTTTAGGAAATCCACATTGCTGACGCTGGATAAAAAGCATGCCTGCCCTTTGCTCTGGAAGGAGACGCTACTTCTAAGGCTGTTTGCTGCACACACATCCCAGAAAAGATCCTTTGGAACAGAGGCCAGTTAAGGTCTCACTCACGAAGTATGAAGAAACGAGAGACCCAGGAAGAATGTCTTCCAGAGCTGTATCAATTTACAGTCATCCATGTTCCAGTTGTGCCATATCATTTTCAATATTTGCTGTTGACAGTCTCTAATTGTGGCCATTCTGGTGGGTGTGCACTGGTATTTCATTGTGGTTTTAGTTTGCATCTCTGATGTGCGGTGATGTTGAACACTATTTCATGTGTTTATTAACAATTTTTTTTTCTGATTTTATATTACTTTAGATTCAGGGGGTACATGTGCAGGTTTGTTACATGGGTACATTGAATAATGCTGAGGTTGGGCTTCTATTGAACACATCACCTGAATAGTGAACATCGTTCCCGGTAGGTAGATTTTCATCCCCTTTCTCCCTTCTTCTCTCCCTGCTTTCAGAGTTTCCAGGGTCTTTTGTGCTTGTTAACCATTTTGATATCCCTATTTGGAAAAATCTATTCAAGATTTTTGAAAGCAGTTTTTAAGTGGAATTTGTATGTATTTCTTATTGATTTGTAGAAGTTCTTTTTTATATTTTGCATACGAGCCTTTTAGAATATAAAAACAGAAGTCCTTAATTACAATAAAGGTTATTTTTATTGTTTTGTGATATCGTTAGTGATTTTTCATATGCTACTTAGTGAATCTTTTTGAGCCCCAAATTATGATGATCTTTTCTGACGCTTTCTGTAGACACTTGATTCTTTCAGCTCTTACATTTAAGTCTATGATCCATTTCAAGTGGACATTCGGTATCTTTTCTGGTGGTCTAATAGACTCAGTGCTCTGAAATGAACTCTAGTGTGTATGTGAGGGATGATTCAATGTTCTTTTTTTTCCCTATGTCGATATCCAATTGACTATATAATTTACTGGAAAGGTTTTTCTTTCCCCATTGAATTGTGATAAAGCCTTTCATAAATGACTGAATTCTATTTGCTAATATTTTCTTTAGGATATTTTGTGTTCATATTTATAAGATACATTGGTTGTGATTTTCCTTTCTTTTAATGTTCTTGCCAGATTTTGCTATTTTGTCTCTATAAAATCAGTTAAATGTTTCTTTTTTTTGTTTTCTAGAAGAGTTTAAGATTGGCATTATTTATTCTCTGAACTTTTGGAAGAATTTGTCTTTGAAACCATCTAGACCTAGAAAACTGTTTTGGTAGGAAGGATTTTGATTGTGGATTTAATTTATTCAATACTTAATTTAACATGGCTTTCCTATTTCTTGTTGGGTCAGTTCAGAAAACTGTGCTTTTCAAGGAATTTGTTCATTTCATCTGAATTTGAAAATTTATTACCACAAAATTATTTATACTATCCTTTCATTTTCTTTTTAATATCTGAAGGGTTTGTAATAATGTCTTTTTAAATTTCTAATATTAGCAAAATGTTTTCTTTCTTGATTAATTACATAAGGGGTGTTTTGACTATGTATTTCTGCATAATTAACCAATGTCTTAGTGCTTTGAGTAACAATTAATTGTCTCTAATGCTTCTGTGGACAGACTGGCCTGAGTCGAGTGTGGTTTTTTGTTCCCCTAGTGGTCTTGTTTGAAGTCTAGCATGCAGTTTCAGGCAGATAGCCTGTGGGGTTGGAACAACTGAGCCAGACATCCCAGGGGATATGTGCTCGCCAGTAACCATCAGGAGCTAAGCTGCGGCTGGCTGCACGTGAAGTCGCTGAGTGATGTACTCTGTATTAGTTACATCGCACGTATTTAGAAGAATTCTAAAATAGATTTTACAAATGCGTCAAATGCCCTATTATATCATTTTTCACTCAAAAATTTTACAATTTGACAACCTGCTGCATTGGTGAGACTACGGGAGAGAGATCCTTTCATAGGATGCTGAAAAAAAAAGTGCAACATTATTCAACATCTACAAAGGCTAATTGGCAATACATGTCACAATTATAAATGCGTATGCACATGCTTTATTAAATCCAGGAATCTCACTTCTGTGAGTAACTGTATTGTTGAATAGAAGAGATGTTAGTGGACATGCTTACCCTCATCCTGACTTTAAAAAATTACATCTCACCTTTCATGATTAGATGTGCAATTAGATTGTGCAAAAGTAAATGTGGTTTTGCCATTGAAAGTAATGAAATTACTTTTACACTAGCCTAATATTTATGCTTATTCATTATTTGAAGATAAGAACATTTTCATTTTATTTTAGTTTACTGAGAATATTGAGTGTTGAATTTTATTAAGTATTTTCTGCATCTGTTGAAAGGTGATCATATAGTTTTTCTCCCTTCATCCTTTAATGTAATAAGTTTCATTAGCACCTTTCTAATAAGCTGTCCTTGCTTTCCTGTGACCAAACCTATAAGTCAATTTAAAAAAAATGATTTGCTAGAATCTATTGCTAATGTGTAAGTTTTTACGTTTGCATTTATATCCAAACGTGAAGTTTCTTTCTCCTTTTGTCCTCATCTTCTTTTAATTTTGATGTCACTAGAATTCTAAAGGGAGTTAGGAGAGCTCTCCCACTTTTCCTAGCTGGGTTATTGCCTGAATAAAGAAGTGTATTTCACAGAACCTCCTAGCCCCCGACTAGGTAATCAAACAATGTTAACAATCTGATTAGACTGATGTTTAAGACATTTATTCATTTAATACAAAATTGTGAGGATGTTAAATACATATAAAATGTTAGCCTTTGCAAAATCCACAACTATGACAACGGTGAAACAGGGAAGGCTCATTGAAATGCATTAGACAGCCATTGCTCAAAGCTTGGAATGCTTTTTGAGGGGTTAATAAACCCTCATGAATTCTCAGTTCTTCTCAACTTAGCATTGCGAGCATTGGCTTAATATGTCTATACAGCAAAATGCCTGGCATTTTGGCAAGGTCAGATGGTTTGAAAGTGAAAATGAGAGTAGTGGTCTTGGACGGAAAATTAATGGTAAATCTGGAACAGAAGCTAAGTAATTTTTTGAACAAAATTTATATTACATGGTGGTGGTGATTTTTTAATTATTTGTGTGTCTGTAGTGTAGTTATATGTTCTCTATGGTAAAAATAAATCACAACCCACATTGTTTTCTTTTTCAATACATTGTTCAAGCCATATTCTCAGAAATATTCCCTAACATTTAAGAGTGCATAAACTGTGTAAGTTCCTGTTAGACATTTTGTCATTAACGTCGGCTGGTTACAGTAGAGAAACCATCATCTTCCTAAAGCCTCAAATTGGATTGTTTCACGTTTTTAGTTTGAACTTCAGGGAAACATTAGGCCTTTACCCATTCTCTTATCCAGTGAATGAGCTATGATGAAGGTGTTCTCGGACCAATAGACACATGTGTAACATTTCATGCGTCGGGTTTTGTGTTCATGTAAAAGAAGATCCTGGCAGGTTAAGGAACAAGTCTACAATCCGCACTTCTTCTCAGCATTGAAGGCAGGTCTGAAGACTATCTAGGGTAGTGACACTAATAGGTTGGAGATGTTGGGGGAAAAGAACATCTATAATCCAGTAATTCCTTGAGAAAAGTAGAGTTGAATGGAAATGACTACTGAAAAATGTTATTATAGAAACTCTGTCACCACAAATGAGCCAGGTGTTTGTGTTCTATTCCTCACACTCTAAGAGATTAGAAGCTAATTGTATTATACCTAAGATGTTAGTGATTTGCATTTCTCTGATAATTAGTGATGTGGAATATCTTTTCATATACCACTTGGCTATTTGAATGTCTTCTTTTGAGAAATGTCTATTAAAGCTCTTGGCCCATTTTTTAATTGAATTATTTTCTTAAGTGAGTTGGAGGAGTTCCTTATATATTTTGGATATTAATTTCTTATCAGATATACAGTCTGCAAAGGTTTTCTCCCAACCCATGGGCTGTCTCTTCACCTGCCAGTTGTTTTCTTTGTGGTAAAGAAGTTTTATAGTTTGAAGAAATCCCCTTTGTCCATGTTTACTTTCAATGCACGTGCTTTTCATGTTACTTTCAATAGGTCATTGCCTAGATCAATTCCATGAATTTTTTCCCCTGTGTTTTCTTTTAGGAGTTTTATACGTTCAGGTTTTAGGTTTAAATCCTTAGTCCGTTTTGGGTTGATTTTTGTCTATGGTGGCCCTCAGACAAGGGTGCACCTGGTTTTTGGGCATTTGGATTTGGACTGGAACCTACACCGCAGGGGTTCCGACTCACAGACAGTGGATTGTGGACCTTCTCAGCCTCCATAATCATGTGAAGAAATTCCTCATAAATCTCTATTTCTTTCTCTCTGTATCCCATTGGTCCTGTCTCTCTGGACAACCCTAACACAATTTGCAACTTCTTATTCCCTGTAATGAGAAACATAGCATGTCCCTCACATGTGAGGTCCCAGGTGAGGTCAGTTTACGTTCCATCCTCGGCTTACTGTGAATAAATAATAAAAAACAAAATCCATCCAGTGTTGCAATAGAAAACACTAGTCCATATTTGTCTTATCTGTACTTTTAATGAGCATTGCTGTCTTCAATTTCTAAAGGCATGCACCAATTTGATAGAGTCACAGAGCAAGTTTACTGGCGTTTTATGACCTATTTTGTATGAAAGATGGTTTCAAAAATTTATGTCTTTAAAAAGCCTTATTTTTGTTTTATACTGTTTTTAATTTTCACAGCCTTTTCCATAGATTTTCTTTCAAATTAAATCTTTCCTATTAGGAAATCTTTTTGATTATTAATCACCAGGGGTGTACATTGGCATGGGACAAAGGAAAATTATAGCAAAGAAAATATGTTATCTAAAGTGCAAATAGGTATCCAGAATCTCTGCTGAAGGAAGTCAGTTCACATGGCATAGGGGCCAAAAATAGAAACAAAGATACTGTTTCCTTCATACTTTTTATGTTAACAATCACTTGTCACCTTTTAGGCAGACTTTTTCTGTATCTTTTCCATGTCTAAATTGCTTTCTTTGCAAAAATTAGAGTAAGTATTTAAAAAAAGAAAACTGATACATTGTTTCCAAAGAAACATATTTCTAAGGTTTAGAAATATCAAAAAAGTTCTCTCTTTTCAGTTGTCATGAGCTTTATAATACAATCAAGGAGTAACAAGAAATGTGAATGTTTAATATGAACATAAATTATAGTATTTATCAAATATATTTATAGAATGTATTTTCATTTTACCATTTACCATTTCGAACCAATATTAATTAACCAAAAAGAGTTTGTATAGGATTCTAACATCAACCATGATCCGTGTATCCCTAAGCCATAGCAATTCCAATTCTGAATATTGTTTGCTTTTTATATAATTTAGAGTTTAAAATCTACCTTTATCTTAAAGCTTATAAAATATGGAAGTGAATGAATCTATGACATAACATCTTTTTCTCTGGAGCTATTTAGAGTTAGCAATAACTGAACTAGTTTTTTAAAATGATATAATTTTATTAATATTTTTGAGTAGAAAATGGTGTGTTATCATCCTCACTCACCATCTTTCTTACCTGCTGGGAGTTCTGCCTCAGGTGTTAGGGATACGAGGAGGTGCAAAATAAACTTCCTAAATAATAAGAATAATAGCTAATATCTGTTAGCTCCAGTACTGGCACTAGGGCAAGGATAGTCAGGCATTTGCCTCAGGCACAAAATTTGTGTGTGTGGGGTGGGAGTTCATCAAAAAGTTCAGTAATCAAGATAAAGAAATCCATTTGCCCCACCCTGGTCCCACCTACTGAGCACTTACTGTATATAAAGTCCTCTACTAAGAACTTTTTCTGCAATTTTCCTACAATTTTTTTTTAAATGGAGTCTGTCTCTGTTGCTCAGGCTGGAGAGCAGTGGCACGATCTCCACTCACTGCAACCTCCACCTCCCAGGTTCAAGCGATTCTCCTGCCTCAGCCTCCGGAGTAGCTGGGATCACGTGTGTGTGCCACCACGCCCAGCTAATTTTTGTATCTTTAGAGGAGACATGGTTTCATCATATTGGCCAGGCTGGTCTTGAACTCTTGACCTCAAGTGATCCACCCACTTCAGCCTCCCAAAGTGCTGGGATTACAGGTGTGAGCCACCGCGTCCAGCCCCACAATTTTTTTTAACAACTTTTAGAAGTGACCCCTTACAATGGTAGGCGTCACTTACAGCAAACTTCACACTGCAATTAAGTCGAGAAACTGGAATTGATTCCCGAGTTTTATGCTGTGGATACTTTCTTTCCCTTGTAGAAGTTTAGTATCCATCCCACGTTGCAGGGATAAAAATCACAGCTGCCACCAAGCCATTAAAAACAATCAATGCTGAGGTGGAAGGCAGAACAAGATGGCCAAACAGAAAGCTCCACCAATCATCCCTCCAGCAAGAATACCAGTTTAACAGCTATCTACACAAGAAACACCTTCACAAGAACCAAAAACCAGCAAGGAAATCTGGACCAAACTCGGCTGATACCTGCCCATGAAGGGAGCGTTTAAAACAGCCCCAGCCAGGAGAGAATTGCTCACCCAGCGGTCAGAACTTGAGTCTCTGTAAAATCAGTGGGGGTTCCCCTCTCAAGCAAGTCCCTGCATTCACTTTTGAAAATGGAATCTCACAGACTTATAATATCCACATATATCTGGCCTTTCTGGGAACTGTCCTAGAGACTGGCAAATTTTCTTTCTGTTCTTTATTCTGTTAAAAAGCCCTCCCCATCTCTCTTCCATAGGTCTTTAGATGAATCTGGAGAACATCATTCTCAGCAAACTGACACAAGAACAGAAAAAGAAATACTGCATATACTCACTCATAGGTGGGTGAGAAAAATGAGAACACATGGACACAGAGAGGCGGTCTACTATACACTGGGGACTGTTGGGGGGAATGGGGGAGGGACAGCAGGGGGGGCTGGGGGGGATAGCCTGGGGATGAATGCCAAGTGTGGGTGAAGGGGAGGAAGGCAGCAAAGCACACTGCCATGTGTGTACCTATGCAACTGTCTTGCACGTTCTGCACATGTACCCCAAAACCTATAATGCAATAAAAATTAAAAAAATTAAAAAAAAAAAGAAAACAAAACTGTCTTCTTAAACCTTTGAATGAGTTTAACTTTGTATCTTCCATTCACTCTGCACCTCACTGTCACCCAGTCTTTAATCAGGAGGGTTATCTTAAAATAAAGGTATGTGGACCTTTGAAACAGTTCTAGTCGATGACTTGCTTTATTCTGTTCATCTTGAGGATGCTTGTCAAAGCAAAATTTGGGAAAAAAGATTGTTTTTCAGAAGAAAAATGAAGCATTCTAAGTGTACGAGGAACAAAAGTACTTTTGTATTTTACTTCTCGCAATTGCTACATTTGAACATTATTATTGACTTTTTTCCTTTGAGGGAATGTTGCAATGAATTGAATGATTAAAGAAAAGCTTTTCAGTTGGTGCTGTTTTCTCCTGATAATAAGAATCAAAATTACACTCCAGAATAACAAGGTTTAAAGAAATAGATTCTGCCTCGGCAATTTGTAGACTTCTTCATCTTTTTTTCTTAGAAAAAACCCACCTCGCAACTCTAAAATAATAAGGCGAGATACAGAACAACAGTGACAAAGCTCCCCTCATCCTCCGCACTGCCTGTTCACAGTATCTTGCCATCCGGGGTTATTACCTCTACTTTGTTGATGGAAAAAATTAGTTTCAAAGGAGCCTTAACATTAGTTTTCATTTAAGTGATTTCTCATTCCGTTCAGGTATCACAAATCACAGAGAAAAATGTTTGAAATTACCCCTGCTCTCAAAAGGCTAGATGTATTTAACACACGTTTATTGAGTATTCACTAAGTTCTGAGTACAGAAATCTCATATACGAACTCAGAGGTACACAGAGCAAAAGTGAAGAGATGCATGAGGCTACCTCCCAGTCCCCACTGGTCTCAGGCCAGCTTACCCTATGGGAGGCACCCCTTCTGCAGTTGTCATGGCTGAGAGTCAACTGCTCAGGACTAATGCTGTCTGTGCTACTGTGTTCAGATACTTCCAAGTATTGCTAAGAAAGGGTGTCTTTCCTACCCGTTCAACCCAAATGAAATGCAGTGATATGTGATATTGTCAGATTTTCTCAGTGTGAGGCAGAAGAAACACAGGGAATTTTCTTCTGCTTGTATTGAGTAGTCTTAGGCCATTTTAAAACCCTGATTGAACCTCAGTGTTCTCATCTGTAAAACCAAATGCTAATAATATTAATATCTAGCTATAAAATTATATGAAAATGCTTATAACCTCTGAATCTTTAGACTTCTTTTCTTTTTATTGTGAAATCTTTCTCTAAAATCAACCTCATCAAGAACACTCATGAGGGAAGGGAGGGATTTAAAAAGATATGAGTTATTTTCCAGTCAGTGGTGATTGTAATATAGTTAGCAAATGGAGTTTTATAACTTGAAGACAGCCTTAGGGACATTATTCCACTTCGACCTGCCCAAAACCCTGCAGATAAGAGAAACGCCACAGTTTTAGCCCCATTTTGTGTGACTGAGAAATTGGGCTCTTGAAGTTCTTGTCCACATGAGATCAGTTTATAAATTGTAACTAGTGAGTGTTCATGCCCGAGGGTTTCCTCAGGGCATGGGATGATGTGCCTGACCTCTGGCTGATATTTGACTGAAGAGGCCTGACGGACTTACCAGATCTGTCTTGGTCTTTAATGGGCCCAAGTCTCCTGAAGGAAGAGCTGGATCTGTTTTTCAGCTGATATGGGAGTTATTCTTGAGGGATTTAAATACATGCTAAAATGAGAAAGATGTTGACTTCTATTTACTAATAATATTAGGCACTAAAAATGTCACACTTCTGATGTACAAAAAAATTTGTCATTAATTCTTTAAAATACACATCTTTCTGTGGAGTAAATTAAATGATCAAGGTTTACGGTATTGATTTTCAATGTAGTTTATGGTGCAACCTTTACATCATTACTGTGTGAACTTCAGACCACAGTATTATGAAAAGATAGGCTGGTTTTATAGCTCTGGGAATATAAATTTAAACATTAATACATTCTCCATTTTATAAGGGCTATTTTCAAGTTATTGCCATTATGATGAAAATAAGAAGTTACTTATTCTGAAAATGTATTTCCGGTCCTGATCACGTTCAGCTGTTTTTGTAGAGCTTTCCATTTCATTGTTAGGGTGAAGAAAACCTTATTTTCATCAGTGGGTGGAATCTGGGTTGCATTGACAAGTGTGTTTTATTGAAGTTATCTAACTATTAGCAAATAGTGGTAAGAGGAGGGTAAGATGATAGTTGTACTTAACACCATGGCAAAATATAAGTGAAACGCCTTCACCAGCTAGATCTTACACTCATGTTTATGAAGCTCTACAGACAATATACATATCTCTTACTATTTAAGAAAACCCTCATATATACTTATACTATATTTATACTAAAATTATACTATGTATTATACTACTTACATTGTACCTAAATGGATGGACTTTGAAACTTATTAATTTATCTTTAGTCTAGGACTTTTTACAGAAAGGTCAGCTCAGCAGTTTCATTTAAACCATTTCCCCCATAAACCTTTAAGACCTAATCCAAAGCACTCCCAAAACTCAGTGTTTCCAGTAATATCATTTCTCCTCTTGCTTTATAACACTTGCTCTTCAGAGTCCTTTGGAAAGTGTCATAGAGGACTTGCTACTCTATTTTCTGTCTTTCCTTTCATTGATTCTCCTCCACAGTCAGATAAGTTCATAATATTAGAAGGAGTGATTTTTTTTTTTTTAGCTTTTAAAGGGCGCGTAATGCTATTTCTGGGGGATGCCTCAGTTGCACTTTTCAGAAATGCACACTTTTCCCAAAAACAACTTCCCAAGTATTTCTCATGTGCTCTTTGCGAATTTTGAAGACATATAATTTATAGCTGACAGAAAGGGGACTCCGTGATGAAAATGGTAAGAGTCTCCTGTAGCCCACTGCATGGGAAGAGCCTGGAGTCCACACCTTCATGGCTGTCAGAGGACAATGGCATCATTAAGGCATTGATTTCTGTTTTTATTTTGTTGTTGTTGCCATTATTGTGTTATTTTATAGATGAAAGTAAATTTGGGGAGAGAGGCCAGGGGCAAGTTAGCATGGAGTAACAGCAGAGCTGTTGAGTGGCTTGCTGGAGCCAGGCTGCCTGGCCTGTGTCCTGTTATGCCCCGGTTAGCTGTGTGAGCACCAGCAAGGCAGACGTCTGGAGGCCTCCACTTCTTCATCTGCAGGTTAGTGGTAATCATGATGCCATCTGCCCAGTGTGTCAGTGAGGATGAATGCTGATACCTGTGCAGAGCTCAGAGTGGTGCCTGGTACAGAGGAAGCATTCCATAAAGGTTTGTTCTTACTGCTGTCGTTCTATCATTACTATGTCTAAGAGGAGTTATGATGAATAACTTACAGAAAAAAGATGAAACGCATTATAAATAAAAGTTTAGCTGTCATTATAACAAAGGCATTGCCGAGGGCAACAATACATACTGCGAATGCCACGTGTAGAGAGGAAGCCCCTTTCCTTAAAGTGTTTCTTTCCCATTCTAATTGTTGTCTTACAGAGAGAGCCTCACAGAAAATCATGGTGTCATGGTGAATATTTGACAATCGACGACATCCTCCAAGGAGTAACACATTACTAGGCTGTGCTTGCCTTGACCCTCTGCTTCCAACCTAACATTTTATTGGTTGAATAAGCATCTAGATTTGTTTTAATTCTTAGGCTGTTGATTCTTAACCACTGGCTTAAAAACAAACACCATCTTATTAAGAACTGAGTGTTGATAATATTTATCCAGTAGAGAAGCCACAATGGGCCATGGCACTTTATTTATAAATACAAATACACGTAGATTATTGAAACCAGATTATGCTGTGGCTTTTCAAGAAAGTCAGTGAACACGAGACATTCTATTGGACCAAGAGAAATAGGCACTTCTTATATTATTAGGGAAATCAGATCTTTTCCTGCCCTCAAGGAAACCCCATGACTGGAGTTTAGTTTGTTGAAGTCTGTGAAGGTAGAGAATTCCCTTTCTTGCATTGGGAAGGCCTGCTTCATGTTCAGGTAAAATGCGCCCAAGCTAAAGTGAACATAAATGAACTCCATGTTAGTAATTTGGGGTTTGTTAGCATGGTCGTCTAATGTATTTTCCACTTAGGTTCACTTCATAAGCATAAAAGGGACACTGATCTTAATTTTTCAGGGACAAGTAGTTTCAAGTGGGGGCAGGAGAACCAGGGAGATTCTAAATGTTTAAAAAGAATCTAGCATAGCAAATGCTTGGAATAATGCCATGAAACCATTAAACCTCTGAACCGAGTCCAGGGGGGTTTCAGATGCCAGAACCTTCCTGAACCAGGAATGGGCATAGAAACACTCTCTGATCTGCTATGTAACCTAACTGAAGGAGAACCAACCACCTACATGGGAGTCAGTATTTCTAATTCCCTCTCTGGTGATTTCTGTCTGTGGATGGCTCACTTGAGTTTGCGAGCCTGTGAAAATGCATTGGATAGTAATAGAAGATATATAAAGTTTATATAGCTTGCTGGATTGTTATAAAAAGTAGCAATAAGATTATAATGATCATATAAAGCAGGTTCTTAAGCCCCTTAATTCCTTTTATGCACTGAATGGCCTTGGGCATCATTCAAGTACTTCCTCAAATTAGTAGAAATTGTGCTCGTGTTCTTCCTCAGCATTGTGGAAAAGAGCAGTAAAAGTTATTTTTACTATAAAAGTAAAGACAGAAAATATGCAGTTCATAGGAGAAGATTTTCAGCCAGATTGTCATATGAGAATGGGAGAGAATTGAGGTCAGCAAAGACTGTTAAAAATCCCGTGATGTGAAATTTTCATTTAGTGCATGGATGTAGCCTCTGACTCAGAAGGGGACAGTTATTGATGAATTCTGCCAATGTCCATTTCTGCTGCTCCCAAAGGCAGACTAAAGGCCATTATTATGTTTATTATAACATTAAAAAGTATGGTTTCTTTTATGTTCTCAAGGAGTCAAAACTTTCATTTCATTTAGAATGGAGATAATTATTTTGAAAATTTTCCATTCAAATTATTTTTAAAGCGATGACTACTTATGACTTGTAAGACATAACTTAAGAAATTAAAAGCAAAAATGAGAAGAGAGAGCTGATCAAAGCCCAGGGGAAGTGTTTTGTCTTTCCAGCAGAGTTTCCGGCTGGTCAAAAGCACTTGATAAATAATGCTACTATTGTTACTATTACCTGAATTATTCTTTTAATTCTATCAACTGTCTCACCAAGTCCCATGGATTTATGTAAATAATTCCAACATTTATATCTCTGGTCTTGATTTCTCTGGGCTACAAACTCATATAACCAATTGCTTACTTGACATCTTCAGGGTCGTGTGTAATAAGATATCTCATGCTAATCATAGTCAAAACAGACATGGATTTTTATCCCTTAAAATTCTCCCATCTCAGGTCTTTAACATTCATACCTTTATTCATTTTTCCTGAAATATTTACTGAGTGTCTGCTACGTGCAAGGTGCTATTATAGACAGTGGTAATATAGCAGCGTTGTAGACAGGAGCAACCTGTGCCTTCATGGAACTTGCTTACTGATGTAGGAGACACAAAATAAACACACATGTGCCGTAATGCCAAAGAGTGATGATTATGCTGATAAAAAATAAAGACATAACAAAGTTCTCAGAGCAGTGAATATATAAGTGTTTGATATGTAATATAATAACATAACATCAAAATATCTTTGGCCTAAATTCTTCAATGGCTCTCTATAATCCAGAGGAAAACACAATCAAATATCTTTGTGGTTTTACATTTGGTCTTCCCTGCATTCACTGTGTTCAAGCCACACTTTCTTCCCCACATACCTTGAGTTTTTTGACTTTGCTCATCTCACTACCTTCCCTCCTGCCATTTGCTCTGTCTACAATCGTGTTCTGTGTATTTTCACACAGTTGCTTTCTTTTATCATTCAGGACTTAGTTCGAATGCCACTGCTAAGAGAAGCATTTTTGATATCTTCTCTGAAGTTACCATCCCCCATCACTCTTGCATTTTCTACTTCATGTTATCCTTCATCGCACCTGTCATGACTGAAGAGATCTTTGTTTACTTGTTTGTAGTACATTTCCTTCCGCCATGATTTAGATATCATAAATGACAGACCTTAACTGTGTTTGCTCATATCTGTGAGTGCTTAGAATACTGCATAGCACATAGTAGGCAATCAGCAGATTGGAGCAACGAATATACTCTTCTTTTTTAAAAATTGGGTGAAATTTGAGAAAGTAAAATCAAGTCCTTTCTGATGTACAACCTGGTGGAATATTATTCATTTTCTAGGAAATATTGACTAGTTTATACTTCACTTCAGTAGCATACCTCAAAATGCATTATCATGTTAAAGTCAGGGGAGGTGTCTGGGACACTCTTTGGATGTCATTTAGATGGGTTAAGGCACAGTGACTGACTCAGAAGTAATCCTTGGTGCTTAGCTTCTGAAAACTGGAGTGGCAAAATGATGAGTGGGAGAAAGTCTAATTTGCTAGTTGTGTTGCATTGTCAAAAGAGCATTGTCAAAAGAAATACTGGAATGTATTACTGGATGCACATTTTAAAACATTCTAGTATTTCCCTTTCAAAACATGAAAATACAGGTTGAAGATCAAATTATATTATTAAAAAAAAGGAAAAAGAACAGTTTCTCAGATTAAAGGAAAAACTTCATGTAGGAAAAAAATGCCATTGTCATGTGTCACTGGTTATTTCCACAAATGTGTTTATGTATGAAATTAATTAATTTTTTTTAGATGGAGTCTTGCTTTGTCACCCAGGATGGAGTGCAATGACGTGACCTCGGTTCACTGCAATCTGTGCCTCCTAGGTTCAAGTGATTTGCCTGCCTCAGCCTCCCAAGTAGTGGGATTATAGGCTTGGGACACCATGCCAGGCTAATTTTCGTATTTGGAGTAGAGACAGGGCTCACCCATGTAGGCCAGGCTGGTCTTGAACACCTGATCTCAAGTGATTCTCTTGCCTTGGCCTCCCAAAGTTCTGAGATTGCCAGGGTGAGCCACCATGCCCGGCCTGTTTTATGTATTAATTTTAATTTTGGAAGACACTAGAAATTTCTTTGCTCAAAATTGTATTTTATTAACAATGTAGACAGAATGCAAGAGGACTGTAAGTTGCATAAGTACAATGATTCTTCAGAGTTTTAACTCTTTTTTTTTTTTTTAATGATTGAAAGGCATCAGTGATATACCTGAAGCATGCCCATTGTATTTTTCTTTTTTTTTTTTTTTAATTTTTATTGCATTATAGGTTTGGGGGTACATGTGCAGAACGAGCAAGATAGTTGCATAGGTACACACATGGCAGTGTGCTTTGCTGCTTTACTTAACTCTTAAGAATTATGCTATGGTGTGGAGATTCCTTAAATAACTAAAAGCAGAGCTACCATTTGATCCAGCAGTCTCACTACCGGGTATCTACCCAGAGGAAAAGAAGTCATTATTTGAAAAAGATACTTGCACATGCACATTTATGGCAGCACAATTCACAATAGCAAAATCATGGAACTAACCCAAATGCCATCAATTAACGAGCGGATAAAGAAACTCTTGTGTATGTATGTATATGATGGAATACTACTCAGCCATAAAAGGAATGGACTAACAGCATTTGCAATGACCTGGATGAGATTAGAGACTATTGTTCGAAGTGAAGTAACTTAGGAATGGAAAACCAAACATCGTATGTTCTCACTGATATGTGGGAGCTGAGTTTTTTTTAAATCGCATTTTAGGTTTTGGGGTACATGTGCAGAACGTGCAAGATAGTTGCATAGGTGCAAAGGCATAACAATGATGCAGTGGACATTGGGGACTTGGGGAAAGACTGGAAGTGGGGACGAGGGATAAAAGACAGATACGGTGCAGTGTACACTGCTTGGGTGACGGGTACACCAGGTTCTCACAAATCTCCAACAAAGAACTTACATAACCAAACACCACCTGTACCTCAATAACTTATGGAAAAATAAAATAATTATGGAAACGTCCCTGAGATCTTTGTGGGGCAAAGTCACTTATGTGGTCATTTTCCAAAAGCTGTGAGTGTGGCCTTCAAAGTCCTTATCCATGCTGGGCGGAGCCAGGGGTTTATCTTTATGAAAATGTTAAGTATTTCATGAGTTTCCGAGGCTTTGGTGCATGGGTGCCCTGCTCTCGGTGTGTTTGGGTGCTCCCTGTGTCCTTCATTGTAAAGAAACCTCGCCCTCTGTTCTGTATAGTGCATATCTTGGTAGAACATTCTAGACCTAAGAGGCAGGGAGTGAGAAATATCCAGAGAGTATTAATATATCCACCTGGTTATATTATATTGCGAAGTAGGAGAGGGTGTAGTTGTTTTTCTAAATTCTAAGGATCACCTTTTCCAGGAGGCTTCTTTGAACCCTTGTTTCCAGGGTAAATGAACATTTGACTTTAGTAAACCACAGCACTTCCATCAGTCACAATGCAGGTTTGATTGCTGGCCTGCTTTCCAAGATAACTGTCCCCAGAAGAAGCCCTTAGCATTGTGAATCACTTGAATGGATAAGTTTTGAACTTTCAGGAAAAAAGGAATACCTTTTCCTTCTCCTAAATGGTACATTTATTGTTTCTATAGTTTGGGTATTTTACCCTGACTTTGTGAGAGCTGCTATCAAGGTTTTCCTGCCCATGCAAAATAGCCTTGCTGTAAGGTCGGCTAGAAGCTCGAACCCTGTCTCAGGATGCATCACCCAGTCTGCATCACCGAAACCCTGGGAAATCCATGGACCTGAGACTCCCAGTGCACCTCTTTATCATGGTAAGGGACCCCTGTTTAAGGGGATTTTCAACTTAAACCAGGTCTCATGTACTGTTGATATAACTTGTGCATTCACTGTTGGGTTTGAGTTTGGTTGCTTAGGATGCTTTAACCTTTGGATCACTGATGACCTGAATCCTATTTAGCTCTGGGCTGCACTTGCTCAGATGTTCTCCACTCCTAGCAAGCTGATCTGGTTCTACCTGAGAAAATGTTGTAGCCATTGCTGAATCCCCAGTACCTATAAGGCACATAGTATTGCCAAGTTAATGTTTATTGTTGAATCAGCTGATATTTTCTTCCTCACTTCCACTTCACATGGCTCAATGGGTTCTGGGCTCTGGGCTCTGTATTTTTATTAGTTTTTGGCCAGTATTTCCATGCAGATATTTCTGATATTTCTCTTCTCTTTTCATCCCCTGCCTCATTTTACTTCTTTGGCCCTGGCTTCTGCAGCTACAACCTGCTGCCACCTTGTTCCTGTGGCTCACAATGAACCAGGTGGATGTGGATTTAATCCAGAGCACTGATTCAGATTTTAGTAGCAAGTTCAGTCTTACTTATGGGGACCCAATTTTATCTTTGGAGATTAAGATACAGATGGTAGGTGGATATTTTTCAGTATCAAGTGAAAATGAAAAAGAAGTCTTCCTATTTTAAATACTTAGGATATAAAAAGGTATAATTTCAGAAGCATTAAGATCTTAATATTTAATATTCTTTCATAATTTATACATTCTCTGTAGATGAAACTTAGGTGAGCTGATAACTTTATAGGCTAATAAAGATAGGTTACAAATCTGAAAATTCAAAATATGCAAAAATAAAAATAACTGTTAATGTATTTTCTGTTATAAATACTAAATAAAGCATCTATTAACTAATGCCCAATTCCTATTAAGGAAGAGTTTAATATAGACTTACACCTCATTATAATTAGTTACTAAATAATAATCTGTTTTTTCTATTTTTAAATTCAAATCCTAGAATTGAATTATAATCTTTTCTAGTTAAATTATATCTACTTGAGAATTACATTAGAATTTGAAGGTATAATATATCTAAAGCAATAGTTTAAATAATGCTGAAGTTGAGAAGGTAATCAATAATCACTGGATAGTGTTGTTCTCCTAATAAACAAGTAATAGCAGAGACCTGATCACACCCTCTGATTATGGATCTCAGTTTACTTGTGCAGACTGCGTGGAGGTTCCCTGTGCCCAGAACGTAGCTTTGGTGCTGATGTCCATGGTGAGTGTTCAGGATGGAACTCTGATGACGGACAGCCCTCACACTATGCTTTGCGCTTGAGTGATGGGATAAGGTATATGTGATTCTCAGGAAAAGAAGCACACTCTGGTCTCCTCTTACCCCTTTCTCCTGCCTTCCTCTAAGGAATGGAACTCTGGGGAAAAAGTTTAATTCTGATATGTATATTAACAATATTTGTAGGAATAGTGAGAGTATTTCACCTTTATTTGTTCAACCAACAAAAATAATCACATTTGTTCTATAGAGGTGAAGAGTAACTTATAAATGTGTGTGAGAGATAGATATTCATTGATTGATTTAAGCTTATTGTTACTATTTGTGGAAGATAGAAACCTTGAGTTTCAGAGGAAATTTGGTGGGAAGCAATGAAATGATCTAAAATGCTGGTAATGTACTTAGTGTGGAAATAAATTAGTAATTCTATGTTTTGTGTGATCGAATCTTCTCCAGTCTCATCCAAAGCCTAGTAGCTTTTAAAGTATAAAGCAAACAATGCATTATAAAACACACCATTGAAAGTTAAAAGATAAACAAATATGCTTTTATTGCCTCAATTTTCCAGAGTTAGTTATGAACAAAAATTGGTTGAATAACAGTGGAGTTTGAATTGTTAAAAGGTAATGTTGAATAATGATGTGACTTTCAATACTGTTTTATACAAGCAAATGACACAGAGTGTATTAGTCTGTTCTCATGCTGCTAATAAAGCCTGTAATCCCAGCACTTTGGGAGGCCGAGGCAGGTGGATCACGAGGTCAAGAGATCGAGACCATCCTGGTCAACATGGTGAAACCCCGTCTCTACTAAAAATACAAAAAATTAGCTGGGCATGGTGGCTTGTGCCTGTAATCCCAGCTACTCAGGAGGCTGAGGAAGAATTCACTGAACCTAGGAGGCAGAGATTGCAGTGAGCCGAGATTGCACCATTGCACTCCAGCCTGGGTAACAAGAGCGAATCTCCATCTCAAAAAAAAAAAAAAAAAAAAAAAAAAAAAGACCTATCCGAGACTGGGTAACTTATAAAGAAAGAGATTTAATTGACTCACAGTTCAGCATGGCTGGGGAGGCCTGAGGAAATTTATAATCATGGCAAAAGGGGAAGCAAACATTTCGTTCTTCACATGGTGACAGCAAGGAGAAGTGCAGGGTGACTGCCTTTTATAAAACCATCAAATCTCATGAAACTTACTCATTATCATGAGAACAGCACAGGAAAATCCATCCCCCATGATTCAATTAACTCCCACTGGGTTCCTCCCACAACATGTGGGGATTATGGGAACTACAATGCAAGATGAGTTTGGGTGGGGCAGAGCCAAACCATATCAAAGGGACAGAGAGAGAGGGAGGGAGGGAGGGAGGGAGGGAGAGAGATAGAAAGGGGGAGAGGATTAGAAAAAGAAAGATATTAGCAGTATGTGTTGGTGCGAATAGTTTAAAAACAAAATACTTATTACCCCTTTTAATCTTTTACGTTTTTGCTGCTTTGCACAGAGAGGAAAATGGCAGGGAAAGCATGTTACCACATTTGGGTAAAAGGGACCCTCATGTCCCGCACTTCCCTTAACCAGGAAGACTATCTTGAAAGACTAGGTTTGCTGACTCCTGGGTGGCACCAGCTCACTCCATCCAGCTGCTACCTCTGCTTTTGCAGCTGCTTTCTAAACTGTGACTCTTCCTCTATTTCCAGACCTTCTGTCCATGGCTGAATTCCAGGTGGAGGTTAATAATAATAGCATGAAATCATTTCATATATTGTCAGATTGCCTGGGTTCAAATCCCAGCTCTGCATATACTGGTGGGTGCTTTTGAGCAGCTTGCTGACCTCTCTATGTCTCAGTTTCCTGGTGTGTAAAATGGGGATAATACTAGCATGGTTGTCATGAGAATTAAATGAGTTAACAAAAGTTTACATAGTAGTAATTCGTTAAATGTTAGCTGTTATTCCTTTCCTCTCCAGATGTTCGTTTGCTTCTCTTCAGGCATTCACTATCAAAGCTAGAAAGGGAATTAAAACAACTACGTAGTTAATAGGCAAGGCATAAGCACACATCTTCCAATTTTTGACCAGTTCAAGAACTGGATTACTTTCCTTTCACATCTCTAGTAATGTGTCTATTGAGATTAGTACCTCCAAACCCTGCTGGTTTTGGACAGACTAGCTTGATAGAAGTCTTAATAGTTCTTACATCGTCTTCTCTTGTGAGTTTCTTTGGGATTTCTTTCAATCTGCAATATGGCCATTTAATTTTTCCTGCACATCTCATTTCTTCTTGGAATCAAAGGCAATGCCAAGGGACAAGGTTGTGAGCTATTTCACTCTGCCAGTGGAAATGACGAGGTAACTTTTAACACTTTGCAGAGTAACGCGCGTGGATGGATTGTGCTGGGTTTGCTTAATAGTGGTCAGGAGGACATGCTGTAATGTGAGCAGGCTGGCTCTATTTCAGGAAAATAAGATTGGCCTCAGAATGTCATCTCTTCAGTGGCCCAAAAGTAAAGCTTCACTAAAATGACAATCAGAGGATAGGTTCAAGGATCCCTGATGGAATGTTACTGGTTCAGCTGTGATTATTGGGAGAAGAGAGTGGATAACTTAGGTGTGAGTATTAGATGCTTAGCACAGTTGTGGGTGGGAATTGAGGGTAAAGGGCTCCTAGATTTTGTTGCCCCCCGCTTTTTTTGAGATGGAGTTTCACACTGTTGCCTGGGCTGGAGTACAGTGGCATCATCCCGGCTCACTGAAACCTCCGCCTTCTGGGTTCAAACAATTCTCCTGCCTCAGTCTCCCAAGTAACTTGGATTACAGTCACCTGCCATCATGTCCAGCTAATTTTTTGTATTTTTTAGTAGAGATGGGATTTCACTATGTTGGCCAGGCTGGTCTCGAACTCCTGAACTCGTGATTTGCCCATCTTGGCCTCCCAAAGTGCTGGGATTACAGACGTGAGCCACAGCGCTCAGCCCAATTTTGTTGCATTTCTTAAGGGAACAATGGCAGCTCTTCTTTTTATCTAGTGCTTGTCCTGAATAGTATGTGTCGGAAGGAGAAATGGCTGGCAAGGGTCTAAGAGTGAGTCCCCTGTCCCATCACAGTACAATAATGGTGCTCATGATGGGTACACTTTTCTTGTTTAATTAGATGATTACTATAGCTGTTCCATTTCAGCTCTTATGTCATCAGCATTTCAGGTAGAGATACAGAAAAGGTAATTGGCAAAGTGGCTGTTTTCATTTTTTTCTACATTGTCTAGGATCCAAGACCTTGACACAAGTTATTTTAAGTGACTTCTCAGATTCTCGAGTCTGCATCTGTAGCTGGCAAGTCCCCACCATGGTGGGTGAGGTGAAGATCTTCCTTCCTACTGCCTTACTCCTTCTTCCTCACTATCCTCCCATCTAATTACTTAGAAAGTATAGAAAGGAGTATAATTATGTAATGAGTTGAACTTTATTGGATGTGAAAAGTGCATGTATAATTTTAGAATGTATTATCTTAGATGATGGACTGATCAGCATTGAGCCAGGAAAGAGCTGAAAAGAATTGGCAGTCATTGCTGTCAATTGACAATGGCATAGGACAAATGAAGGTGAAATTAGTTTATTGCTGAAACAGGAGACTTGAAAGTAACTGAGATGAGGAGGTGGGTCAGTGGTTAAGCTCCAGAGCATCATGAAAGCTGGATAAGTGGATACTTTCGTCTCATCAGGGAACTCTGGTTCACATTGAGCACCCAGCTTATTTGACTGAAAGAGAGAGCTCATGTTTTCACAGTTTGTGTGAGCGAGGTCTTCACATAGCATGTATAATTAGACACTTGACAATATTATAGACACTGCTATAGGCACTTACCAAAAGTATTTAATCAAAAGAGCTCGTTCTAGAATGGTCCTAGTAAATCACGTAGTGGAGCCTGATAAATGAGTAAAAAAGTAACGGGAAAAGGAGTGTTCACTTTAAAGTTGTAGCATCTCCAGAAAGTTCTAGCTGCAGCTGAGCTTCATCTGCATGCCAGTTGTGGAGCCGGGTGTGTTTGCCGTCCTCTCCATACTTTCCAGCCTAGGCTGTCTTGGGAGCAGACTCCTGCCATCCAATGCTTGTGTCAGGTGGCTTCTGCACCAGCTGGGGCTCCTGGAACTGACCTTTTGGTAGTTTTTTCAGCAGTGAATATAGAGCTCACAGCAGCGGTCCTAAAAGCAGTAGGAAGCTGGCCTCTGATAAGCAGAAAAGTTTCAGAATCCATCCGTCTGAAATGTCCCTGTGCAGAGATCAAGAGTGACAGTTCATCAGAGTCTTGAGGTAACTCTGGAATTTGGCCAGGTACTGTGGGTGCTGTGGAAAGTTAGGGTGTTGGAAAAACTATTTTCACTTTTGATAAGATGTGCATCATGCATATCATACTTTTGAAAAAAGATATTTTATTAGTAGACTTTATTTTTAAGAATAGTTTTAGACTTATAGAATAATTGAGCAGATAGTAGAAAATTCCATATACAACACTATCCCAATAGATTTTCTCCTATGATTGACATCTTATATTAGTATGATACATTTGTTATAATTAATGAACCATTATTGATACACTATTAACCGCAATGCATGGTTTATTCCGATTTCCTTAGTTTTTTCTTTTTTAAATCTGTTCCAGGACTCATTCAGGATGCCACATCACATGTTCTTGTCATGTCTCCTTAGGGTCTTCTTGGCTGTGACGTTTTGTCAGATGTTTCTTGTTTTTGACAACCTTGACAGCTTTGAGGAGTACTGGTATAGTCCCTCTCTTCAAATTTGTCAGATTGCTTTTATCATTATTTGACCAGAGTTATGGGTGTTCAAGAGGAAAACCATTGTGGTAAAATGCCATTTACATTATTGCATCATATCAAGGGTTCATGCTATTAAAATGATTTCCGACTGTTGATGCTGATCTTGATCACCCAGCTGAGTAAATGTCCATCAGGTTTCTTTCCTGTAAAGTTTTTTCCCTCTTGCCTTTTGATGCTGTTTGGAAGAAAGTTGCTATGCACAGCACACACCTACAGAGTGGGGAAATATGGTCCTCCCACTTTAGGATGGAGTATCTCCACGGCATATCAGATTTTGATAAGATGATTTTTTCACCCCTTGCAAGGTTGAGAACACTCGAGCTAATGTAACTCAAACCCATGCAATTTGCAGAAGCTCTCAGCAGTCGCCATGACTGACATAGCTACCCATGGTCTTCCTCTTCTGACTTCCACTCCCTCCAGTCTTCTTGCCCTGACCTGTGTTACATTGCATTTTTTCTGTTTCCAGAGCACTGCCCCAGAAACATAAGCATATTGGTGTATCTAAAATTTGATTCTTAAAAAATGCTGAATCTTTACCCACCTCCAAGAGAGTGTTTACAAAAGTTTCCCAGTTCTCCTTAAATAAGGATATTTGATTTAATAAAGGGAAAGGTGCCTATTTTGTGACCTGCATAGACTCCACTTGATTTGGCCCTGGGCCATACAAAGTCAGTTCTGGGTAAAGCCCAAATTTCAGTTTATTTAATGAAACCCACCCCTACAGAGAATACCACCCATCAGGGTAGTCATTAGCCACATGCTGCTGTGGAGCTCTGGACATATGGCTAGTCTGACTGAGGGCTGAGATGTGCCTTACGTATGAAGTACACATAGCATTTCCAAGTGTGTCAAAAAGGTGTGTAAAATATCTTACTAATAATTTTATATTGATTGCATATTGAAAGATAATACATCGAATATATTAGTTTAAATGAGTGTATTATTGAAATTTCACTTCTTTCCTTTTTTACTTTTTATGATGTAGCTACGAGATTATTTAAAATTACCTAAGTGTCTTGCATTGTATGTGTACTGGACAGTACTGGTATAAACTACATTAGATGTCAAAAATGTTTCTACATTATTACTTTATAGCAGCTGGAAGTTGAACACACTTCACCCCAGACTCCAACCACACACACACACATCACACATCTACCCCGGAAAAAATGACTTTTAAAGAGAGTTGGAATTGACTGTTTCTAATTGTAACAATGAGTTCATATGATAGGAGACAGTTGCCTGGGAGTTAGCAGGGGCTGAGACCAGCAGAAAAAGGAAGCATAAAACCCGGGAGGCCATCTGTTACATTCTAGGTGACCCATTAAGACTGAATTTACATGATGACTTAATTTAGTTGGTATGGAAATATTCATACCAGTATTTATCTTCCAAATATCCAGACATACTGACAAGGTGAATAAAGGAGGATTATGTTGTTGGACAAAGCACATAGGGTTGGGGGTAAATTATTTCCAGTTCTAATTGTTTTGAAAATCAAATGAAGCTAATACTGGGAGAACAGTAGCCACCACCAATATCAAAGAAATCATAAGAATCACATGAGGTAGAAAGTTTCTTCAGAATGGAAGGCTCCAAACAGAAAAACAAAGATGTGTCAATTGCTTCTAGGAAGCTATTTCATTAGCTATCCGTGATAGCAATTCCCTTTGGAACTATTAATATTGGTTCCCCAAGAGGTCTTCCAGGTGTTGACCAGCCTTAGTTGTGGAAAGGAGAATGGAGATTATCTGTGTGGTGTACTGGGATTTTTAACTGAGACTGAAAGTTTCCCAGACTACTCACCATTCCAAAGAGACACAATGTGATACCACCACACCGAAGACAAACAGCCAGCTAATGGTCAAATTGCCAACTACACCAGAGGTTTTCAGAGTATTGAAAGAGGACTGAAAATCAAAATTATTTGATTCTTCATTCACTTTAGCTGTCATGGAATTTTTGTCTGTCCTTTAGCTTTCCTGAAATACTACTTATATAAAATAAAATGTTTCCACTTTAAGTCTACAGTTGAGTGAATTTTGAAAAATAGGTCTATTTACTTCACTACCACCCCATATCAAGATGGAGAACATTTCTGTCAGTTCAAAAAAATTGCCCAAGACCCCTTGAAAACACTCCTGTAACCCACATTCTATGGCATCAATGATCTGATTCGTAAAGTTTTGATTCATTTTGGTTTTTCTGAAACTTCGTATAAATGGAATCACGTACTTTTCTGGTGTGTGGCTTCTTTTGTTCAAGACTATATTTTTGAGATTCATCCATGCTGTAATGTGTATCAGTAGTTAATACCTTTTTGTTGCTAAATAATATTCCATTGTGTGGTTAAACAACATTTTATTTCTTCTTTGCTAATGGACATTTGGGTTATTTCTAGTTTGAAGCTATGATAAATCTTCACTTGCAGGTTTGTGTGGACCTAGGTTTTAAGTCAATTATGTTAATACATAGGAGCAGGATTTCTGAATTTTATGGCAAGACTACATTTAGTTTTGCAAGAAGCTGCCAAACTGTCTTCCAACACTACTGTACCATTTTGAATTTTCACCAGCAGTGAGTGAGAGTTTCTGTTGCTCTACATCCCTGCCAGCACCTGGTATTGACAGTTTTGAAAAACAACTCAGCTATTCCAATAGGAATGTAGTGGTGTTACGTTGTTGTTTTAATTTGCAAACAACATTAATTTCTGAATGACAAAATATGTTGCTAATGTTTTCTTACAATTGCTAACAATCTGTATATTTTTGTTTTAATGTTTTCTAGTGTAACATGTAATTCCTCTAATAATTTTTATTTTATTTTATATTTTATTAATCACAGTTTTGAGTTATTTTCTTTGACATGCATCAGAATTTTCTGAAGATATTATTTAAAATGCAAATTCCCATCTGGAGATTTGGATCCAGTCAGTGAGTGAGGGTATAACATATAGAATTTGGATAAGTTTCCATGAAGTTATGTGTCAGTTTCGCCTTATATCACCCTGCTCTTGACTCTGTAGTAGTCATCATTAAGTGAAGATTTAATTACTTCTATTTCGATTTTCTTTTTCATCCTATCCATCTTGGGATTGCAAAATGACTGAAAAGTTATGTTATTTCATTATTGTCTTAGTCCATTTTGTGGTGTTGTGATAGAATACTGAGGCTGGGCCATTTATAATGAACAGACTTTTATTGGCTCACAGTTCTGGGGGTTAGAATTCTAATATCAAGATGCTGGCATCTGGCAAGGTCCTTTTTGCTGCCTCTTCCCATGGTGGAAAGCAAGAGGAAGCTGAGCTTGGCTTTTTAATAAGGGTAGCACAGGATCCCATGTGGCCTAATTACTTTTGAAAGGTCCCCTTAATCCTGTTACAATGGCAATTAAATTTCAACATGAGTTTTGGAAAGGACAAATATTTAACTATAGCAATTACTGTTTTCTATTGGGGAACCAAATCATTAAATTAGTCTGAAGTCTAATAAATAGTGAGACATTTCCTGGAGGCAGAACAGCCCCCAAAGATGTCCATGGACTTACCCCTGCGCCCCAGGGAAAGCTGGTTTCATGGCCACACAATCTTCCCCTCAAACTTCAGGAGCATGAAAAGACCAGAGTGTTCAGTCTCACAAAAAGCTCTTTGGAAAGGTAAGAGGGTGACTCACAGATCTCTTCAATCAAACCAGAGGCCTGGAGAAACTTAAAGATATTGCTGTTCAGCTACCTCAGGAGAAGCCAAGAATAGAGGTATTATCTCAAAATGATTCATGAACATGGACTTCTTTCTAATGAAGGGGGTCTCTGTCAGTTTCATGCAAAGCTTAAAAGGTTCTTGAGGGTTTTTTTGATCAGCAGAAACGTTGCTAGAATGTACTGAAAGGGACAGAGAAAATATGAAATGAAAGAAAACTGGTGGATTCCAAAGTTCTGCTACAGGGAAGCAGGTTGACAAAACCACTTAGCCGATGATATGGGGACTTTGGAGCTGAGGAGATTTAGATGAGATTTTGGACATCAAATTTATGCTGTAAGGGGATGAGAACTTTGGAGACCTTAGGTATTTGATACCTTGGAAGGACATGAGTCTTTGTGACCAGAGGGTAGATTCAGGTTGACAGGATGACCTTCTGAAGGTGATCATACTCTAATCTCAAGGCCCTGTGCATACATTGTGCTTCATGGCAAAAAGGACTTTGCAGATGTAATAAAGGCTGTAAAATAGGGAGAGTATCCTGCTTTCTCCAGGTGATTGTAACCTAATCACATAAGCTTTGGAGTCAGAGAGATGACAGAGAGGGGAAATTGGGGGAACTTGACGTGTCAGAGGGCTTCATCCTGCCACTGCTAGAGAGAGCCACATCCTCTAGGAGCAAACATGGACCCCTGGCTGACAGCTGGCAAGGAACTCGGAGCCTCGGTCCTACAGCTGCAATAAACTGACTTTGGCCAGCAGCACAACTGAGCTTGGACTCTGATTCTTATTCAAAGTCTCCACGTGGTGAGACCTTTAGGCAAAGACTCAGCTAAACCTGCCCAGACTTCTGACCCACAGAAGCCAGAGATAAGAAATTTGCACTCTTTATTTTAAGTTGCCAGATTCGTAGCTCATTTGAAACAGCAGAAAAACGAATACTCATAGGATGAAGTGGTTGCTGTTATGGAGGTGGATCTAGGACAAGAGAGCAAGCCTAATGCCAATGGGGAACACACTCTGGGGATGGATGCTCCTGTACAGGGAGAATGAGGCACAGGATCACTGAGGGAAAGATGGGCTACAGAGGAAGAAGTAGAGGACAAGGAGGAGAGAATTTGATGATTAATACTTGATGTAAACAGTTATTAAGAGAATTCCTGTATGATGTACAGAAGGTGATGAATGAGTGCCTGTGCCTTTTCATCAGAGGGAAAGAATCTTGGGATGATCTTTATTAAATAATGACCTGTATCCTGTATAAACACTAGCTTCATGCTCATGTATAAGACAATGAGATTCTTATTTGTTGAACTGGAAAGGAAAGGAGGTCAGTATATCAACAGGGACATGATTTTTCTCATCTAAGCCTGAAGACCTTAATAATTCACATAGATAATACAGGTAATTTCACAGGTTGGGTTAAGCATTCTTTAGTAATAAGGGCAATTTTTATGTCCACTGATTCTTGTCATTGTAAGATGGGAATAGGGTCTGGGAAACCTGGTGTCTCAAAGAATCTAAAGTGGACTCAATTTTGAATCTTTCTCATTTTCCTATTCCGTTCCTCTAGTGTTGTTTGGGTTGCAGTGAGGTTTTATAGCAGTAACTTATCAAAAATATTGCATTAATCCTCAATCATCTTGTCCTTCCTAGTGACTTATTCCATAAACTCTTAAATCAGCTGAAAATGTGACTCTTGACATCCTTCTAATCCAATTCCCCCAAATAATAAATAAAGGAGGAGTCTTCAAATAGAGTGTGAGGACTACCATTATAAGTCCAGCCAGTTGTGGTAGGATCTGTGATTAACTGCTTGGCACCAGCTAGATCTCTTGGGATTGCCACTGTGCGCAAGCTGAAGTGATTTCTCACAACTTCTGAACATTTATCCGCATAGATAGTCGTGTTGATTCATCAATCCTGAGAAGGTTAAAGGGGATATTACTCAAAATTTGGCATGGAGGGCAAAATTTCAATAGTTACGCCACTGTGTTTCAAGGCTTTTAAAGCGAGAGGTGATAGTTATTTCAAGGTTGATACCAAATCTTCTCTCCACAGCCTCTCCTCCCCAACCTTTCCAAAAATTACTATTATTATGCAATCCAGTTCATTGACTGGCCCATCTTTTCCATTTCCCAATTTCTACAAATGAGTCTATAATTGGTCCACATAAATACAAACCCTGGTGGTGGTTGTCATTTAGTGGTTCTCTGAGAATCAAATCCCTATTTGAAATGGAGATAACATGTCTTCATCTGCTTATATGCCTTTAGGTTATTTTTGACCACATTAACATCACTGAAATGTCTGCAGATAATCGATTGCAGATGTTCTTCTCATGCCAGGAATAAATTACAATGGCTATTAGGGCAACAGTCATTTTGCTGTGCTCTTTTTAGAAGAGAGGTTCTCGACTGGGGAATAGCAGCATCTTACGGACTCAGTTACTTTTTGACCTTTAGGGAGGCTGCAGTTAGAGGAACCCATGCCATGCCCAGTGGTTTAAATGGACAATAGCTTTATTGATGTACATTATGTATATCCTCCAGGTTGAATACATGTCTATAAACTGTGTTTTGAGGTTTTCTTAGAATTTCTCTCATGTTAAATCTTCACTGCTCTCTCTGGTTTCTGAAATGCCCCTGTGAGCTCTCTTTTGCTTGAGGGTTTTTCCCTGGTTAGAATGCAAACACTCATGGCTGTGTTAATGCACGTAGCTTTACTCACTGCCTAGTCTTACTATGCATTACATTAAGGGGATTGAATTCATCAGATTGTCTCCTAAAACAAGTTTTGATGATGAAGAGGTTGCAAAGCAGAGGTTGTCGGCTGGTGGAGCAGAGGCACCTCTGTCCTGAAAAATCATTCCAGGGATGGGGAGTTGACGGCAGTCCTCATGGATTTGATTATTTTTCTTGGGGTTAGCTCTGCCCTGAAAATGAATATTTTGCTTTCCTCTGAAGTTAACACTTCGCTTTATTCAGCTTAACTTATAGGATGTTATAAATGAACGAGTGGATTAATGAATGACTGTCTTCACAGGCACCAGCTAGAGATGTTAAGGATTACCCTGATGGATTTTTTTTTTTTTTTTTTTTTTGAGATCGAGTTTCGCTGTTGTTACCCAGACTGGAGTGCAATGGCAGGATCTTGGCTCACTGCAACCTCCACCTCCTGGGTTCAAGCAATTCTCCTGCCTCAGCCTCCCGAGTGGCTGGGATTACAGGCACGCGCAACCATGCCCAGCTAATTTTTGTATTTTTAGTAGAGACGGGGTTTCACCTTGTTGACCAGCAAGGTCTCGATCTCTTGACCTTGTGATCCACCTGCCTCGGCCTCCCAAAGTGCTGGGATTATAGGTGTGAGCCACCACGCCCAGCCTCTGATGGAATTTTTTTTTTATCGTTTTTCTTGGAATGCAAGAAGACCTCTCTCTTAATGAACCTCTCTCTAATATGATAGGTCAAGAGAGATAGTTGGGGCCCTGTAAGATATGTTTCCAAAGCTCAAGCGTGGGCTAAGCCATCTTCTTTATTCTCTTTTACAGTTTGTTTTTATTTGTATCTATTGTAGTAACTGCTCAGCAGAGTAGCTGCTGTTTGTCGTTAACCTGATCTCTCTCTCTGGCTTTTCCTGCTTACTGCTGATCTTTTCTTCTGCAACACTGGGTGTGTGAGCTACGACAGGCTTTGGTGCTGTACCCGGGACAGGACATCTAGCTTTATTTCCGGACTACAATTTATGACTTGAGCTAAGTTGATGCCTAGATTTTCTCAATTGGAATATACAGTTGAGGGTTTGCACATCTACTTTTCTGAACCAGAAAGAACCAATCACATGGGATTAGAATGTTTTAGCTAACTTTTTACTTTTATAAATCAGAGATTTTCTTCCACCATATACTCTCTTAAATTATAGCCAGAGAATTGCTTTATATTGGTAATAATTTAGAACTTGTAAAGATTACAATAAATATTTAGAACCATAAAGTTCTAAAAACTGTAGAAACTATAAAGTTGATGTTTATAGTTTTTAGAACTATAGAATATAGACATTGCTATGAAAGATTATCAGGCCTCTAGGAGACATCACAAATATAAGTTATCTTCTAACTCATTAATTTTAATAAAGCTTATGAATACAAAAATAGTATTAGGTATTTTCCTTGTAAATAGATACATACAGAAATTTTGCCAGACTAACAGCTACCGTGTCCTGGGTAGCTGTTATATTTCTGTCTCTCTGTTTCCTATTTCACCTTGGATCATAAAGAGGAATTTTTGAGCTTCTTTGGGGAGCACTGAGGAGACCTCCAATGCCGCTTTGCTCCATCGCCTCCCTGTTTTTTCCTCATCAGACGATGAGTGGCTGAATTAGCCATTGGTGCACTGTGCCTGTGGAGGCCAAAGCAGCTCCATCTCGGATGCTAATCTGCCACGTTGTCTCTTGATTAGCCCCAGTTCCAGGGATTCCTTTAACGTTTCCGATTTACTGTTCCACGTGTAAGCAAAGGTAGTTACTGTAAATCCTGCCCATAGGTCAAAACAACTTTGATGCTCCCATAAATCCTGCCTTGGAGCCGTTGACTCTCACATCTCTTCTGAGTCCTTTCCTGTCTGTACACCCTGGGCCGGGGGGTAATAGTGCAGGGATCCAACATCTTCTTTGGCTGCCATCTGAGACATAGAAGTGGCTGCTGTTTTAAGTTCCTATTAAATGTTTCTTTCTGAGACATTGAATTTTTTAGCCTCTTTCTTTGGCCTCCTTGGACTTTGGGGATAGGTTTCTGTAGACCTGCCCACCACAGAACAGTGCCCCTCTCTTTCCTTCGGAGCCCACCTGCATGATGAAGTTTTTCTCGTTTCCTTTCCATATGCCCCACAGGGCTGACCCTACACCCATAGGCACTCCCCAGGTGCCTTCTATGCCTGAGATGGTGAGTTCACCTCCAGTGTAGTGACGAACATCCGTTTTGGCATCTGAGCTGAGCTTTATTCTCCAATCCAGCATTGCCAAAAATAAAGCAAATCTTTTGTTCCCCAATTCCTGCATCAATTCCTTAATTGTTTCCCAACTTGAGAAAAGGTCATCACAGTTCAAACTCCAACAAGAACATTGAGACTGTTTGAAGAGTTCCTGCAGAAAGAAGAGTTGGCTGAACTTGCCCCGATGATGGGACATTGCTGACAACCCAAAGGCAACATGGGGTGTTGAGATGCAGCCTAGGCAAAGGGCCAAGTCTCCAGGGGAGACAGGCATTGATCATGCTGGTACAGATTAATCGTTAAAATGAGAATATCAGTTTCCTTTCTTTCGAAGGTGACTATTCCTGTGAATATGACTGGAAGTCTTTCTTGGTTGGTTTACACATTCTCTCACTTTAGGCAGAGCCCCTTAAGAGGCCACACTGGAATTCAGAGGCTGCTTGGTGAGAACAGAGTGAGGGCAAGAAGATTTGATTCAATTGTTCCAAAGGCATGGGTTGTCAAGCTGATGTCTCCATCTCTGCCCCAAGATCCCTGAGGGTAAACTTCTCAGGTGAGTTAGTGATTCCGGACGAGCACAGAGGCACCCTGACTGTCTTATCGTTCTGACTCTCCTTCTTGCTATCACTCTACAGTGATAATTCATCTCAGATGGCCAGATCATTGTGGCACACATGCTATTTTCCCAATCAGCGTAGTCCGGATTTGGCCAGGGGACTTTGTGCCGTTTTCCAGCCATTGTGTAGGTCTGCGCTGATCCAGTCATCGGAGGCGAAGCCAAATCTGCAAGGGCTCACACCGGGATGCCCTTTCCACGCTTGTGTGTGCCGCTCCTGCTATCCTTTAATTCTCGGCAGCCGTCTCTTGCAGCTCTTTGAAGGAATACTGCCACATGAATGGAGTTCTGGCAGATACGGATAATTTAACTACACCTGCTTCAACCAAGGATTGATGTGCATGAGGTATCTCTATGCCGGATTCCCTGCCCCGAGGGAGATGAGTTGCAGGCGTGAGGGGCTCTGTCTTCAGGGCTTCTTTGCTACTGAGCCAAGGTCACCCTTCAAGGGAATTTCTTGCCATCGCATTGCTGCTAGGCCTACCTTTCTTCCTAGTCTAGTTTTTCCTTCTCTACTCTCAACTGATTCTTCCTGGGCACACGTTCTAATAAATTACTTTTACATAAATCCAAATCAAGTTCTGATTTTGGGGGTCCAATCTAAGCCAGATAGTAACCATGTTACTTTCTTTCCTTTTTTTCTTTTTCTTTTTTTTGAGATGGAGTCTTGCTCTGCCACCCAGGCTGGAGAGCAACAGTGTGATCTCGGCTTACTGCAACCTTTGCTTCCTGGGTTCAAGTGATCTCCCTGCCTCAGCCTCCCAAGTAGATGAGACTCAAAATATAAAAATTACCCAGATGCGGCATGCACCACATCTGGCTAACTTTTATGCTTTTAATAGAGATAGAGTTTCACCATGTTGACAAGGCTGGTCTTGAATTCCTGGCCTCAAGCAATCCACCCACCTTGGCCCACCAAAGTGCTGGGATTACAGGTGTTGGCCTCTGTGCCCAGCCCCATGTTTCTTTATAATAAGATTTTTCATATTTGCAGTGGAGAGATCCCTTGAGTTTCTCTCATGTCCCTAAATATTATCTGCAAGCTATTAGGATTAGTAACCCAAAATCTAGAACATTCATCTGATTAACCTGGTGACTTTGTGTGGTTCACTAGAGTTTGAAAGAGCATTAAAGCTTAACATGTAATGTGGAAGCAAGGCAGATGTGAGAAAAGAACCTCAGAGCTAGGGAGGGGATTCTCATTTCTGCTCTGCCAGAAATCTCTGAGTGGTCATTCATTCAAATAAAAATGACAGGATTGGATTGAAAAATTTCTAAGCTCTCATTTAAAGTAAGACTTTAGAACCAATGTTTGAACATCAAGAGCAAATTTTACAGCCACACAGGGAACCCAGCCTGGTGCAGCTGGTTGGCCCTGATGGAAGGGGATCAGGAATGGAGCAGCGGTGTGTAGAGCTAGAAAGCAGTGTCTCCGTAGGAGTCAGAATTCTTCAGAGAAACAGCACCAGTAGAATGGGTATGTTTATACAAACACACAGAGATTTATTTTAAGAAACCGACTTACATGGTTATGGGGGCTGGCAAATCCAAAATCCAGCCAACTAGAAGGCAGGAGACTGAGGGAGAGTTGGTGTTGCAGCTCTGGTCTGAAGACTGCTGGCAGAATTCCTTCTTCCTCAGGGGACCTCTGTCTTTCTCTCTTAAGACCTTCAACTGATTGGATGAAGGTAATGTGAAATTACCTTCATCAAATTCTACTGAATTAAATGTACATTTTATTTAAAAAAATACATTCGCAACAGTATCCAGAGTGGTGATTGGCCAAGTATCTGAGACCATGGCCTAGCCAAATTGACAAATCAAATTTCCTTCATATTGTTTCCTGCTGGGGAGTCAGAATCTGTGTGTCTCTGTGTGGTTGACAGGCAGTATCTGGGCTAGTCCACTGGACCCAGGGTGAACATTGGGATTCAGGGGAGGCATCTGAGCTGTGTGGATGTGCTGTGCTCAGCTTGGGCTGAGAGGCCTGTTGGGCAGTTGGGCTGGCATTCTTCAGCATCAACCCTGACATTCTATGGTTGTAGAAATTGTTAGAGATTTACAAATTAAAACTAAATATAAAAAAGAAAAACTATCAATATCAAGATAAAGTAGTTTTAGCAATGGCACTTTAGCAATGCTAAAGTTTTTATAATTTGATGTTTGTTTCATTCACTGGCCATTAATTCCATTAGAATTAAAAAAATTGTTTATACTTTACTAGAGAAGATTATTACATAAGAGAAAACTGCTTTGAGAATGGGTTATGGGTCAAGAATCAGTGTGGTTATTTAGTAAACACAGGTTAATACCTTCTAGGTCGGTAATACAATGCTTAGGTCAAAATGCTGCATGATAAATAAGCAACTGCAGGTATGCTGGGCCAGAAAACATTGTCAGTTATTGAATTTTATTTTTATTATGACATCTCCATTTCCATCTGGGCTTCTTCTTTTTGCTACCACATCAAATTTCCATTTTCCCCTCCTCCTGCTTTCCTCTTTCTTCTCTTAACCCGTGCGTCCAGTTGCCTCCATCTCTCATCTCTTTGAACCCTTTGCTTTCATCTCATGTTTCTTTAATCTCACATTTCCCATCTTCCAGCATTTTTGAAAATCGGTATGATATGGTTTGGATCTGTGTTCCCACGCCAATCTCTTGTCAAATTGTAATTCCTGATGCTGGGTGTGGGGCCTGCTAGATGGTGACTGGATAGCGGGCAGTTTCTAATGGTTTAGCAGCATTCCCTGGTGCTGTCCTTGTGCTGGTGTTCCCCTGAGATGTGAGTATTTAAAAGTGTACAGCACCTCCCTTCTCTTTTCCTCCTGCTTTGGCTATGTAGACATGCCTGCTTCTCCTTCCCCTTCAGCCATGATTTAAGTTTCCTGAGGCCTTCCCAGCCATGCTTCTTGTCCAGCCTGGAGAACCATGAGCCAATTAAACCTATTTTCTTTATAAATTATCCAGTCTCAAGCATTTCTCTATAGCAGTGTGAGAATGAACAAATACCTGGTCTTTGTGCCATCTGTGCCAGAATCTCCTAGGAAGCATGTTAAAAATGTAGATTTCTATACTTTAATACCCTACAATTAATAAATTCTCTTCTCTTTTCCTTTTTTCTTGTGAAGGCTCTATATTTACCTGCTTGTCCCATTTCCTCCAAATACGGAGATATTTTGTTTGAGGGTGACAATGGCTTAATGTTTTCTTTTGGAAGGCTCATAGTCCCAAGAACTGACAAATGGCATTAAGTCCTTGGAGGTTGTAAGTTTAGGCTCCTCTGGCTCTGCCCATGGCTGACCTGGTCCTGCCAGCACTGCCCCTGCCTAGAAGAGAATGGCAGCACTGCTGATTCCTCATTCAGTTACTCTAGTCATAGTTAAATGTAGAGGGGGGACAAAATAGAAACTGTATATTGAGGGAAGAGGCTTGGTAGATGTTTTTAGAATACAGATTAAAATACACATTTGGATTTCTCATTTTGAAATATATTTGATTATGTTATGCCTCCCTGACATAGCTATTATTCCTTTAGCTCATAACATATATTTTTCACATCTTAGATGGATAGACACATTGAAAAGATGATAGTAACAAGATCACATATATAATACACTGTTTATTGCCTTTACATCATTTCATTTAAAGCCTTTATTTTGCTCGATTACTGAGGGCAATCTCAAGAATAATTGCATGACTACCAAAGTATTTTAATTTATATTAAAACAAACAATAGTAAATGATTCTTAATTAACATATTTTCCATGTTTGGAGTCACACAGATTTCTGGCTGAAAGGAGAGAGCTTAGCAAACTTTATGTTTGTGTGTGTGTGTGTGTGTGTGTGTGTGTGAAAAGCTGAAATATGAATTACTTTGTTATTACTTTATGCAGCAAAGCTTGGAAATCTATATTGAACTTGCTGCAGTGAATCCATCTCTGTATTTCTCTCTCAACATCACTTTTTTTTTAGTGTTTTTTTCCTGGCCATAGTGTGGCATTGCTGTTACATGAATTAGAGGTACATGGGAGATTTAGGATTAAAAATGATCCCTTCTAAAAAATGTATATTGTGATCTAAAGTACAAATCTGATTATATCTTAGACTTTCAAATAAAATGCATGATTAAAAGCTATTTGTCAAGAGTCTGAAATCCCCACAGAGGAACACAAATCTAAACTGTGAACTTTAGATATTGTCACTCATTTGGTTACAGTGTTATTCTGCACCTGTGAAGGGAGATCTAGCCTTCACTCAGCAGAAGTCATGCTTTTCACACATCAGAGATATAAAGAGTCAGGGCTGCTATATGATGGGAGTGGAGAATGGAATTATTGTTGAAGAAAAGAGCCCTTTTAAAACAGACAAATTCCAGCAAAGCTAGGCCCAAATTATTCACACAGGTTTAAAGGTCAGTCAGAAATTTGCTGGATGTTCTTTATGGAAACATCCACTAGATAAATATTATATATTTTTTATTTTGATGGCAACAAGCTGGCCTGGGAACAGGTGTTACTTAAGGAATTTTTCTTTAGCACCAATTAATAAAATGACTTATAGCCCTGAACCTTTGAGTATTTAGATTTAATCAATATTTACAACAAGAAGATCATGTATTTGCTTCTTTGGGAGAAGAAAAAGGTACTAGGATATAATTAATAACAAATTTTATACTGGCTTAAAAATACAAAACTAAATAATAACTATGTTGCCTTAAGGTTTCAATGTGGTACAGTATAGATATTTTTCATCTTTTCTTTTCTCTAAAATCATTCCAAAATACAACAACAAGAAGAAACAGAGGGCTGGGCGCAGTGACTCATGCCTGTAACCCCAGCACTTTGGAAGGCCAAGGCAGGTGGACCACTTGAGGCCACGAGTTTGAGACCAGCCTGGCCAACATAGTGAAACCCCATCTCTACTAAAAAAATACAAAACAAAACAAAAACAAAAGCAGATGTGGTGCTGCTTGTCTGTAAGTTCAGCTACTTGGGAGGCTGAAGCACAGGAAGCACTTGAAACCAGGAGACAGAGGCTGCATTGAGCCAAGATTGTGCCACTGCACTTTAGCCTGGGTAACAAGAATGAGACTCTGAAAAGGAAGGAGGGAAGGAGGGAAAGAAAGAAGGAAGGAAGGAAGGAAGGAAGGAAGGAAGGAAGGAAGGAAGGAAGGAAGGAAGGAGAAAACACAGAATCTACCATAAGTGAAAGTTAAAAGGAACTGTCTGTACATGCCAGGTGGCAGTGTGGGTGGGTGTTAGGATAACAAGCTGGTTGTCATCCCAGCCTTGGAAAGAGGCACGTGACAAGCAGGGTCCTAGAGGGTGTGGTGATCCTACCGGGCATCTCAGGCACATCTGTGGGTTGGTGAAAGAACTGAATGACAATGGGGTCATTAAGTACCATGGTCTGCATTTTCTTTCTTCACCCACTACAAGAAAACAGTCAGATGATGCTTCCCTAGGTAAGAGGCAGAAAGGTCCTCCTCTGGAGAGAATGAAACATCCCAGAGAAAAGACTTACATATTTATGACTCGTCCCTAATAAAAGTCACTTCTGTGTGTCACATACTTTTCCACTGACCTACAACTAACTCTGCCTGCACCAGCAACTTCAAGTCAGCATATCTTTGAGTATAAAAAGAAAACAGGGTCTTATTAGATATGCAAGGGGTGATGGAAGAAAAGGTCAAAATCAAAAACCAAATCAACAAAAAATGAAACTCAGAGAACATTGTGAGATGAACAGTTCTCAGAAAGATCATAATTAATGCCCTTGGAAAGATGAAAAAGATAATCCACGAAGAAGGAAGAGGATGTTTTTTGAACATTCAAACAACAAAGGAAAACTCTTAAAAATATGGAAAAGCCTAAAGATAATATTCAATAAAATTGTTCAGGTTTCAGAATAAAAAGAAATAGAGACATTGGGAAGCAAAGATAAGAGAACTGGAAGCTCCATCCAGGTGGTCCAGATATCTAAGAGTAGTAGCTCCAGAAAGAGTAAACAGAAAATTATGCAAAAAATTATCAAACAAGTGATACAATATTTCTTAGAATCAAAGACAGCTTATTTTCATAATGAAATAACTCAAAAAATGTCCAGCACAAGGAGTAAAAGAGCCACCATAGGTCATATCACTATGTATTTCAGAACAATGATTAGAAAAAGTTCTGAAAAACTTCCAGAGGAGAGAGATAGGTTAAAAAGCCTGGAAATGAAAGACATCTGATTTCTTAAAAGTAACACTGTAGTCTAGAAGATAAAGAAAGAACTTTTAAAATTTTTATCTTCAACTTCAACTTCTAAACTTAAATAAATTGTCATTCAGGACTGAGGATGGAATAAAGTTGAAATAAACGTTGAGATGGAAAAAATGTCAAGAATTTACTTTTCATGCATCTTTTCTCAGGAAGCTGCTGAAAGACATATTTCAACCAAATGAAGGTGGAAAAATCTAAGAAAGAGATAGACATGTGCTCTAGGGAACAGAGACTATAACATAGAAGAGATGGAAATGGAATTGTTAATGAGAGCAAAGCAAATTTCAGGTCAACAGCCATGCAGCTGCCTAGAAAGCAGCCAGTCCAGATTGAAGTAAATGGGAAAGTGGAAAGCAAATGGAATTGATGAATTTTCGGATGCATTTGATCATGTGAAAGGATAGCATCACAGGATGTCAAGACAGTAAATATTCAAAGAAAATTTAAGAATATTAAAATAAGGTACATATTAAATGTAGGCAAAACAAAAGGTGGCATAAAAATGAATATAAATATTTTTACTGACAATACGTCATTATGTGTGTATAATAATTTAATTATTAATTTTGGGTTAATTAAAAATAAAATTGGAGGAGAGATCCAAGATGGCCAATTAGCAACAGCTCAGGATTGTAGCTCCCAGTGAAAGCACAGAGAGTGAGTGGACACCACACTTCCAGACGAATTATTGTTGCCCACGGACCAGGAGATTCCCAGTGGAGGAGCCCCATGGGTCACCAGTGTGACTCTTTTGGCCAGTGCGGCTGTTTTGCTGGCACCCTGGTGCTGTGGTTCTCAGTATGGAGGGTACGGGACTGGGTGCCGTTTTAGTTGGCATTTGGAGCCCCAGGAAGGCAGAGTCACCCATTCCACTGATTGAAGGGGGCACTGAAGTGGGGAGCCAGACCAGGAGATTCTCTGGCAGAAAAGCACCACGAATCTCAATGCCACAGTTTCAGCCTGCTCAGTGGGTCTCTGCAGGGGAAATTACACAGATTCTGATGCCTTTTCAGTGGGCGACTGGAACACCTGGGAGAAAGTCGACCATTCAACTAAAAAAAAAGAAGAGGCGCTGAGACAGGGAGCCAGGTGATCGGGATCAGCTGGTCCCACCCCCACAAAAAACAAACAAACAAACAAACAGCAATTGGAAGTGCTGAGGATTGAGAGTTTCACAGCAAGCACAGCTGAACCCAGGAAGGTCCAGCTCTATGGGAGAGGGGTGTCCGCTGAAGGAAAACTAAGAAATAGAAAAACTTCATTATCAACAAGTCAGATGTCCACTCAGAGACCCAATCTGAAAGTCGGCAATTACAGAGACAACAGATGGATAAATCCACAAAGATGGGAAGAAACCAACACAAAAAGGCTGAGAACATCTGAAATCAGAATGCCTCTCCTCCTTCAGGGGATCGCAGCTCCTCATCAGCAAGGGAATAAGGCCTGATGGAGAACAAATGTGATGAATTGACAGAATCAGGTTTCAGAAGGTGGATAATCAGAAACTTCTGTGAGCTAAAAAAACATGTTCTAACCCAAAGTAAAGAAACTAAGAACCTTGAAAAAAGGTTTGATGAAATGCTAATGAGAATAGACAATTAAGAGAGGAATATAAGTGAATTAATGGAGCTGAAAAACACAATATGAGAACTTCGCAAAGTATGCAGAAGTTTTAACAGTCGAATTGATCAAGCAGAAGAAAGGATATCAGAGGTCGAAGATCAATTTAATGAAATAAAACGAGAAGACAAGATTAGAGAAAAAAGGATAAAAAGGAATGAGCAAAGTCTCCAAGAAATATGGGACTATGTGAAAAGACCTAATCTACGTTTGATAGGTGTACCTGAATGTGATGAAGAGAATGAATTCAAGCTGGAAAATATTCTTCAGGATATTATCCAGGAAAACTTTCCCAACCTAGCAAGGCCAGACAATACTCAACTCCAGGTAACAGAGAGAACACCACAAAGATATTCCTCAAGAATAGCAACCCCAAGGCACATAATTGTTAGATTCACCAGGGTTGAAATGAAGGAGAAAATACTAAGGGCAGCCAGAGAGAAAGGTCAGATTACCCACAAAGGGGAGCCTATCAGACTCACAGCAGATCTCTCAGCAGAAACCCTACAAGCCAGAAGAGAGTGGGGGCCAATATTCAACATCCTCAAAGAAAAGAACTTTCAACCCAGAATTTCATATCCAGCCAAACTAAGCTTTGTAAGTGAAGGAAAAATAAAATCTTTTGTGAACAAGCAAGTACTCAGAGATTTCATCATCACCAGGCCTCTTTTACAAGAGCTTCTAAAAGAAGCACTACATGTAGAAAGAAACAGCTACTATCAGCCATTCCGAAAACATACCAAAAGGTAAAGAGCATCACCATAATGAAGAATCTACATCAATTAATGGGCAAAACAGCCAGCCAGCATTGCATGGCAGTATTAAACTCACATAAATCAATATTAATCCTAAATTTAAATGGACTAAATGCACCAATCAACAGACTTAGGCAAATTGGATAAAGAGCCAAAACCCATCAGTATGCTGTATCCAGACCCATCTCACATGCAAGGATGCACAAAGACTCAAAACAAAGCGATGGAGGAAGATTTACCAACCAAATGGTTGGAGAAACAAAAAGCAGGAGTTGCAATTCTTGTCTCTGATTAAATAGACTTTAAAGCAACAAAGACCAAAAGAAACAAAGAAGGACATTACATAATGGTAAAAGGATTAATGCAACAAGAAGAGCTAACGATCCTAAATATATATGCACCCAATAAGGCAAGTTCTTAATGACTTATAAAGAGACTTAGACTCCCACACAATAATAGTGGGAGACTTTAGTATTACATTGTTAATATTAGACAGATTAATGAGATAGAAAATTAACAAGGATATCCATGACTTGAACTCAGACCTGGAACAAGTAAACTTAACAAATATTTACAGAACTCTCCACCCCAAATCCACAGAACATACATTTATCTCAGTATCGCATCACACCTATTCTGAAAGTGACCACATCATTGGAAGTAAATCACTCCTCAGCAACTGCACAGCATTTCACAGGTTTAAATGAAATATTGGTTGGCTGCTTGTTTGTTATTTTCTCCCCTTATTCCTTCCTGTCTCCATTGTTAAGCACAATTATTGGCATAAAATATTTTTTTAATACCTGTTTTTATTTAATACCAGGCATTCTAGCCTGGGCAATAGAACAAGATTCTTGTTCTCTCTCTCTCTCTTCCTCTTTCTTTCTGTCTTTCATTCTTTTTTTTCTTTCATTTTCTCCTTCCTTTTTCTTTCTTTTTCTTTCAAAAATAAAATAAAATAAAATAAAATTATATTGAAAGCATAAAGAGAAAAAAAGAGCATCCAGGTATACTAAAATCCACAGTTATGAAATGTTGGGTTAATATTGTATAAAATTATTGAAGAAAAGATTTTTTTACATATGTGTCATTTGGGAATGTCAGAGAAGGAGATAATAGCCGAAAATGTTAAATGTGGTTTTCTCCGAGGGAAAAGCATTAAGAGGACGCTCAGAAGACAAAGACTGTTGCTTTTTTGTTATAATCTTCTTAGGACTCTTTATTTAATGTTTACAACTACTTGAAACTAATGCTATAAATAAAACAATTCTAATAATAAACAAGTTATCAACTCAGTATTTCCTTTTTTATTTTGAGACAGAGTCTTGCTCTGTCACCCAGTTTGGAGTGCAGTGGTGTGATCTTAGCTCACTGCAAACTTTGCCTCCTGGGTTCAAGTGATTCTCCTGGTTCAGCCTCCTGAGTACTGGGATTACAGGTGTACACCACCACGCCTGGCTAGTTTTTGTATTTTTAGTAGGGACAGGTTTCACCATGTTGGTTAGGCTGGTCTCAAACTCCTGACCTTGTGATCTGCCTGCCTCTGCCTCCCAAAGTGCTGGGATTACAGGTGCGAACCACCACGCCTGACCTCATTCCAGTATTTCTAACACCTAGCAGCTCAACATGAAGAAATGACTGCCTGATCAAATGCTGAGGTCCCATCTCTGTGTGAAATCCGAGGGCATAATGAGCGACCTTGTTGTCACTGGCACACATCGAATGATAAAGTTCAAGAAAAATACAAACAAATACATTCTAAGCAATGAATCCATGTCACCATTACACATCAGGAATGCTCTATTGTAAAGTGCTCATCAGTTTGGGCTTAACCACCGTGTGGGCCTAGAGGAGAGAGAAGTTTTGTTTTGATAGAAAAAGAAGGTCTGCAACTCCAGGAGATGTTCCTGAAGACTCTTTGTCCTGGGTAGGTTTGGTTTGTCAGGCAGGTGCAGAGGGAGTCTCGAATGCCTCAGGGACTTACATGAAATGCAGAAATGGGTGGGTGGTGGGGAGGAGTGTAGAGGACTTGGGAGAATAAGAAGACTCCTGCATTCAGACTTCAAATGATCACTTGAATGAACAAAAGAGTCTGTAGTTTAAGGCAAATTCTATTTTTAATTAAAGAATAATCTAGATAGATATTCTGTGGCACAGTTTTATTGCTCATCAAACTGATTTTTTTCCTCTGCAGGACTATACTTCTCTTGTCAGCCTTGTTAAAGTTAGACCTTTCAGAAAAGGTTGGATTTTTATTACTTCAAATTAGAGTCTATAATTTCCCCCATGAAACATGTGCAGAATATATATATATATATATAGGTAAGTATCTTTTACTTTCCCCATCAAGTGTTCTATGTTCACTGGAAGGCAAATATTCTAAACAGGAGGGGACCAGTAGACAGCCTATATTTATCTCCTCTACCTGGAGAGCCCGTAGCTCTTGTGATGTGGGTATCTACTGGATTCCAGACACAAGAACAATAATGCCATCTGTTTATGTGCGGGTCACCAGCCAGCAGCTGGTAAACTTGGGTAAGGTTGCTTTTCTATTTTGAGATTTACTGAGAATAAGAGAGTTCATATTCTTTCTTTTTGTGTGTCTCTTTCTCTCTAATATTCAAAAAGCACTTTTAGGCCGGGCGCGGTGGCTCAAGCCTGTAATCCCAGCACTTTGGGAGGCTGAGGCGGGTGGATCACGAGGTCAAGAGATCGAGACCATCCTGGTCAACATGGTGAAACCCCGTCTCTACTAAAAAATACAAAAATTAGCTGGGCATGGTGGCGCGTGCCTGTAATCCCAGCTACTCAGGAGGCTGAGGCAGGAGAATTGCCTGAACCCAGGAGGTGGAGGTTGCGGTGAGCTGAGATCGCGCCATTGCACTCCAGCCTGGGAAACAAGAGCGAAACTCTGTCTAACAAAAAAAAAAAAGCACTTTTTAGTTTTGACTAGTGTTGGTTCTAAAAAGCACTTCTTATAAGTGAGGTTAGAAGAGTTGTGTCTATACATCTACTGTTAGAGGCAGTAATGATCTGTCCACAGAGTTTTTTGTTTTGGAGATAGGAAAAGCAGTAATATGCAAAAGTCTGCAGATGCCAATGGCAGGTCAGACAGAAAGCCAGGTGCTTGGGGCAGCCTTTGGAACACACATGTCTGTGACCATTTTCTATGAGAACAGTGGCAAGGATAGTGTCCTGGTGTCTCTGTTCTGCTCTAGGGAAGGGAGGGCTCTCTAGTGAAACTTGGCTGGTCGTAGGTAAATAGCATGCTTTCCCCAGCCTCTTGACCCTGCAGTTCTCAACTTCACCAGTTGATGAACACAGATATTCAAAATTTGATTTCCTGAGACCTCACCTCCCCATGCCCAACTGGGAAGAGTCCTGTGTTTTACGTGCTGTAAGCATCCTTTGAGACTTGTGTCTGTGTTTAGAAGCACTCTGTCCCAAGCTCTAAGCTCATTTTCTTTGAGGAATCACCCCCCTTGCCGGCCACTGGTTAATCTCTCTTGGGCATTAGAAATGCCCTTTGGTGTTATGATTATTTGTTGTACAGAAGGTTCTGGTTTGAGGTCCCAAGTATTGAGCATCTCATAATGTAGCTCTTTCATGTAACACTAGGTATGGCTAGCTAAGCCCAAGTTTTAAACATCCCACAAAGTCACATTTGGAATAAGTGACCCAGACTTGATGGTCTGGGTAGCCGCAGGTACTTCTGCCACCAGCGTTGCCATGAGAATTTGAACTTTGCAGGAACACAGGGCAGTGGCTGGTGCTCAGGCCAACCAGCTGGTCTAGGGCACGATCACCGCTTTGATCCAGCCAGCTCTTCCTGCCACCCTGGATGCTACCACTGCCCTTTTCCCTGTGTAATGTCTTCAATGATTCTGCCAAGCCACAACACTTTTATGATGGGAGAACAATCCTTTCTGTATTACATTAAACATAGCATGTCCTGCAGTGACACAGTCACCTCACTCCCCATGTCTAGACATATTCTGCCAAATGAATGGGTTGAGAAAAACCTGGTATCACTGAACCTAGGAATAACTCCGGATTTTATATGCCAAAGGCTTCTTGACTCATCACAACATTTTATGTTGAGGGACCCTGTTGTAGCTCTGCAGTCTGGCTTCCATTGGCCCCAGCCTCTCACATCTGGCAATCATGTCTCTTTATATCTAAGCACTAAGCCCTGGGGTAGACAGATTTTCATCAACCTAAGTGTCCTGCTCAAAATCAGAAATATATACACATAACTCAACAACTCAACTCTGCTGCTGGAAACATCCAAATTGAATACACATGGACTGCAGAAAGTGGGATGATCTCTAACTACTTTCCTGGAAAAGGGAGGAGGGTAATTATGGCCTCATCTTGTCAGGAAATAGAAGTTCCAGAAGTAATTCTGGTGTCACTGTTAACATAACACAGTTGTCCCCTTGCAATATCAATATTTGCCTAACAACTTTTTCATAAAGTGGCAGAGGAAACACTCCTTCCAAAACTCAGACTTTAAAAATTTATCCAAAAGTCTGATGTCATCATTTCTGTTGTATGTTTTTTCTTAAATTCCTTCCTACTTTACTATCTTTTTGCCCCTCTATGTGAATTCCATTGTATTCTGGTATCATCTTTGTGTTAAATCTAATCCAAGGCATCTCCAGGCTAGACATGCATTGATTAGTAATCAAGATGTTCATTTTCTTTCACACACATGAAAAGCCTTTCCATATCATGACTAACTTCAGGGAGAGTCAGGCTTAATGCAATGAAGGCTGATGCCTGAAGCGCTCCCTCACTGGCTCCTCCAAATATATTGTAACTGATTTATGAGTTATCATTGTGAATAAAACTGATTATCTCTGCTTGAAGATGTTATTGTTATACAATTTAAAAAATATGCCCAAAGAATAAGAGTCTTGCTCCATTAAGAAGGAACTCACAACCTTTTTCTTCTCATTTTCTTCCTTTTTCTCCTTGCAGTATGTCTGCAGAGTTACTGGCTTTGAAGATCTGCCTTAGCATGTTAGTGCATTTGTAATGAATATAATTTCTTGCTCTGAATATGGACTTTCTCAGGATGTGAGGATTCCATTGACTGAAGATTAATGCAAGAAATAGTACTCCCCGTATTGAATGTTGTAAGATACAGTCTAGGGTGATAAAAATTGGCTTGTTTTATAGAATTTAAATTAATTTCAATCTTAGTGCTTCCTAAATGAAAATGAAGAAAATTATTTTTATGAAAGTTTAGAAACATGTTATGTATGTCATTGTGGACTAGTGGCACAGGTCTATCTTGAGATTTTTAAGATTATAGACTTGGGTCAATTTCTAAGGAGTTGGGGAATCAGCTGTCTGAATATGATGCTGAGTTTATTAGAAGGCCATTTCTGAGGCTGCTAACACTTAGCAGAGTCTAAAGAAACATGGCAAAATGTAATGGACCCAATGTTAAACCCAGCTCTTAAAGGGAACTTCATGACAGTTCTGAGGTGTGGGGAAAAGCAGAAATGCTAGAGAGCCCAGTTTGCCTCTTTGACTCATCTCTTACTGCTGTGTGATTTTAAGCAACTTATTTCACTTCTCAGAACTCAGTTTCTCCACCTGTAAGCTCTCATCTTTTCACTCATTTGAGATCTTTTTTGAAGAACAGAATTTCTTGATTTTTATGTAGTAAAACATATCATGTTTCCCTTTTATACTTGGTGATTTCTTTTTAGGTCTTGTTTAAGAAATCTTTTCCTGGGTAAAAGTCACAGTGAGGAAATCTTCACATATTATCTTCTAAAAGCTTTAATATCTTGCTTTTCATATCAGATCTATACTCAATCTGGAATTAATTTCTGGGTAAATTGTAAAAAAGATATTTTTTTCCATTTGCACTTGTAAACACCACAGTATGTCTCTTCGTACATGGTGTGTTGCTTTAACAGAATACATGGGTTGGGTAATTTATAAAGAATAGACTTTTATTGGCTCACAGGTCTGGAGGCTAGAAAGTTCAAGGTTGAGGAGCTGGTATTTAGAAAGGTCTTCTTGCTGCATCATCCCATGGCAGAAGGGCAAAGAGAGGGTGAGAGCAGCGGGAGGGGGCTGGACTCCTTTTATAAGGAACACATCTCATTGATGATGAACCTGCTTTCACAATAACAGCATTAGTCTATGTGCTGGGCCAGAACCCTCCTGCCCTGATGCCCTCCCAGAGGTCCTACCTCTTAATACTGTTATAGTGGCATTAAATCTTAAAAAAGGGACACACATTCAAACCACAGCAGCAGCATACATTAGTTTAATGATGGACTTATTGCAAATCTATCATTTACCCTACTGTTCTGAAGTGAAACCTCAAACCTCTATCAATGACCATGTATGGTTGGGGCTGAGGCGGAGCCCTGCTTCTCTTCCATTCTGCATCAGTATCACATGCTGTTGACCAGTCTTGATATTTGGGACAGCAAGGCCATCTTGTTGCTTTTCTGTCTCTTCAAAATGTCTTGGATTTTTATTACCATTTTTCTTCCCAATGAATAAAATATTACCTGATCAAGTCATACACACACACACACACACACACACACACACACATGTCCACAATGGTTTGGAATATTGACTGGAGCTGTATTGAATGTACATATGTGTTTGGGTGATTTGATATCTTTACGATATTGAGTATTCCCAGCCAAGGGTATGATATAATTGTATTTCCATAGATCTTCTTTAATATTTTATAATGAAACTCCTTAGTTTTCTCTGGGAGGAGAGTTACTATCTTTTGTTATTACTAAATATTTGAAAATTCTGATACCATAGAAGGAATTTAAAGAGAAATATGCCCCATATACCAAAAAAAGGGGGTAGATGAATTGTATAAAGTATGATGAATTTTCAGCAGGTGGACACATTTGCATAATCCACGCCAGGACCCAGGGGACCCTGGTGCCTTCTGCTGATCTCCACTTTATTCTTTCTGCCGCAGGCAATCTCCCTAGCCTATTCCCGCACATCTCCGGGTTGTTAGTGTACATCCAGGAGTGACCGGCCAAATTCCCACATAGATATGGTATGATTTATTGGCCAGATCAAACTTCAGCACCAAGTATGCACTTTTCCTCAAAAACAAATTCACGAAAAGTGATGTGGTATATAAAAATAGTTTCAGGACATGACTGCCAAGACTGTGGTGGGAGCCAGCAGAGCAGCAGCTGAGACTGGCAGCTGAGACTGGAACGAGTTGCTCTGTGGGAACATTTCCTACCTGGATGGCACACGCTTTACACTTTTTAATATTTTGTAATGAAACTCCTTAGTTTTCTCGGGAGGAGAGTTTCTATCTTTTGTTATTACTAAATATTTGAAAATGCTGATACCATAGAACACATTTAAACAGAAATATGCCCCATACACAAAACAAAGGAGGGTAGGTGAATTATGTAAAGTGTGCAGGGTCGGGTGTCTGCCAGCAGCAAACAGGGCGACCTGGAGGCTCTAAATCCAGCGTACAGGATGTGGAGCCAGACGGGGGACCCAGGGTAGGCATGCGTTAACAGACATGCGCCTCTCAATCATGCCACTTACAGCAGTTGCTCCACTCCTCTTTCCAACACTGAAAAAACGGTGTCTCTTTCCTCGCATCTTCCAACATCTTTTTTTGAAAACTAATTCTGCTTTCATTTGCAGTTTAGTTTTTCTTCACTTCTAATCAGAAATAAAGATGTGGGTAATAGGCCAGGTGCAGTGGCTCTTGCCTGTAATCCCAGGACTTTGGGAGGCCGAGGTGGGTGGATCACCTGAGGTCAGGAGTTCAAGACCACCCTGGTGAACATGTTGAAACTTTATCTATACTAAAAGTACAAAAAGAAAGAAAGAAAGAAAAAAAAACTAGCCAGATGTGGTGGTGTGTGCCTGTAATCCCAGCTACTTGGGAGGCTGAGGCAGGAGAATAGCTTGAACCTGGGAGGTGGAGGTTGCAGTGAACCGACATTGTACCACTGAACTCTAGCCTGGGCAACAGAGTGGGACTCCATCTCAAAAAAAAAGTAATAATAATACATAATTTCCTAGATAGGGCAGCTTGAAAATGTGAAAGAGGGCATTTTGACAACTCTGCACTATCTGATTTATTAATCTGTGAGAAAGAACGTTTTGATGGAGTTCTATTCTACTCTTGTAGAATCTGTCTGTTCTTTGTTGGTTTCCTTTATCTCACCAAAATACTGGAGCAGTGAGTCAGAGAAAGTTCTTAAACTGCACTTTCTTTCTAATACTGTAAGATATCTTAGACATTGGTCTCCAGAAGAATGAAGTATTATCATGTGGCTGGGATCTCACCGTACTCTGAGGAAACAAACTCATTAGGGATGTGGTATAAACTATATTAAGTAACATTAGAAATTCTAGAAGTTCCATCCAATCTCACTCCATATTGCAACTTATTTACCTTTATAGATTTGGGCAAATTAGTTTCTTAATTATCTTCTATAATTGCACATCAGACTAAGCAATGTCCCTTTGTAAACTGCTTCCAGGAGAGGTTTCGGTTCAGAACGTGACATGGAGGTTCCAGGATGACCCTCAGCTCATCCACACTGTTTTATGAATATTCATAGAGAGTAAAAATTCACCATCAGTGGGGAATTTGAGGTCTGGAAAGACACAAGAGGGATCACAATAAAACCAACTGTACTGAATAATGAAAACCACCCAGCCAAACAGAATTATTTGGATTTGTAAAACCGAGCAAATAAAAGTAATGAACCCGATGTTTTTATCATGTGGTTTGCGTACTGTTCCATAATGATATTCTTCTAAGCTGAGTTTTAAATATATTTGGAACAATAGCAGCCTCATTTGGGTAACTGTATAGCTTCCACAATGAGTACTCTAAAGTATACCCATTCACTTAGAAAGAATATTTCCCATGGTACCATCCTGTGTGCTGGGGGATTGATGCAGGATCTGCAGAGTTAGGGCGGCCTGTGTGGGAATCCTTTGAAACGTGGCCTTGCAAGTGTTTTCCTTGCCAACTCTGGCTTTTCACGCCGGCTGCACCCTTTCAGCAGAAGGCTACCTCTTCTGTCTGTAAGCGACTTGAACAAGCAGCATGGGTTTAACATTTTGGTAGGGCTTTTCTTTTCCAACCTTTTGAGTGCCTTTTGAATGTATGAGGAATAAAAACTCTCACACTGAGAAGAGACATTAAAAATAACTCCCAAACTCCCTTCATATGTGATCACCTTTAATGATACCAACAGGCGCACCCCAGGGAGGTTCACACAATTTGAACTCAAATTAAAGGCAGATGACTAACAAGTGAACTCCGACTCTCAGAGCCTTACAGTTAATTAAAATGTCACATTTTCTGTGACAGTGATAGGCTATTAGGACACCAGAGGGTCTCCATCATTAATGTGTTAACATTCTTAGCAAATAAATTTTGACCTAATTTTTAAAGATTAAACATAGCACACTTTTATGGGCATAGTTCAGTCAGAGAATGCATTTTTTCAAAATAAATTAATTCCTGTGCACTTTCAGGATAATTGAAAAGTTTATATTGTATAGAGGTTAAATGCAGATAAAGCAGTTTGTTTTCCTACATTGTTTGGAAGACAGTTTGCTATAAAAGATAATCCCACAATTTATAATCTAGACATTTTATTATTAGACTTTAGTAGGCTTTTATAAAATGAACTGGATATTTTTTAATTATCTTCTCTTTTTTAAAGCTCTTTAATGCTTCCCAATCCCTGCCTGAGAGTGACCTTTGTAGGGAAGTTGGCTGGCTGCCAGGAAGAGGACATTTGAGTCAGAACACAGAAGCGGCAGCCCCACACCAATAGCCGTGTGCCCCTCAGGGTCACCCCAAATAGAATCATGCAGATGTGTTTCTCCCAGTTGCCTTTGGGGGGTCCAGTAGAAAATGAATACCTTATATTTCAAGCAAATTGAAAGAAAATGGACAAAGGATATTTTTACTAAGAAGTATTTTTTGAAACGGGGAATTTTGACTGATGTTAATATAAATAAATACATGGGTGAGGGGTCACACTGGTTTATGCCTGTAATCCCAGCACTTTGGGAGGCCGAGGCAGGTGAATCACTTGAGGTCAGGAGTTCAAGATCAGCTGCTCAACATGGCAAAACCCTGTCTCTACTAAAAATACAAAAAATTAGCTGGGTGCGGTAGGTAAATGCCTGTAATCCCAATTATTCTGGAGGATGAGGCAGAAGAATCACTTGACCCGGGAGGTGGAGGTTGCAGCAAGCCAAGATCATGCCACTGTACTCCAGCCTGGGGGACAGAGTGAGACTCTGTATCAAAATAAATAAATAAATAAACACACACATAAATGCACGCATACCTCTTTACAAGTTAAATTTGGAAGAGAACCCTCATGTGAGAGATTTAGGTATGTCCCACCCTCACATATGTTTGGGGAGCAAAAACTATTAATAAAATGCATTCACATTATTATGTTAATATGGGTTAAGAGATTACACATGTAAATAATTTCTGTTGGGTTCTTACTTTACAGGATAATCTAAAGTTCTGAATAAATTGTTCTCAGATTCCCACACTTCATTAGTATTCTTTATTAGCCCTAAAGGGTTTTACAAATGGAAGCGTGCATTTTTGAAAGAAACTATTAGTTCTTAACAAATAACATTCTTTTATTTTTGACGTGCCAAATATAGCATTTTGTAAATGGCTTTACTAATCCTTTTAAATTTCAATACCTAGAGAAGCATTTAGATTCAGAATGTGAAATGCCAATCATTCAGACAGAACACATATTCCTCTAGGGAACTGCCTCAAGAATAAAAGAAAAATTCTCTCATTAATTTATAAATTGTCCAGGGTGCAGCACGCAACAGGATCACATTAGGTCTGTCTGGAGCTGGGGTCCCAAGTGTCAAAGTCATTTTTATTCCTAATGTAGGCGGGTACAGAGCCTTCACAGAGCTGAGCCCCAGAGGTCAGAGGAGGCAGGGTGTCTCAGTCCAGGAGGGCAGGCAAAGAACAGAGAAAAGTCTTTAATTTGAGCGAGTTTTTCTTTCGTGCTACTTTCCTACTTAGTCTTAAATTTGTCTTCCCTTGAAAAATGGAATATTCATTGGTTTAAGCATTTCTCACTGCACTGAATGGAAACACAATGGAAACACAATGATGAGAGAGGGAGACCTGAACCTCTGTCTTCGCAGAGCTTATGTGTTTCAATGTGTGCGAGGGCATCTCAGCCGATTAGGAGGCAGTCCAAAAGCGCCCTCCTGGTGAAAGGACATTGTGCTTTTAGAGCACCAAGGAGGGGTCCCTAACCTAGTCTTGAATATGTCTAGGAAGAGACTGGGACCAAGTTAAGCTTCCTAGAGGAAGCTATCAGGCTGAGAAATGAAGGTGATAAAATTAAACCCAGCAAAGAGAGTGAACAAGGCAATTCTTCTAGTATTTGAAGGCAACTAACATGTTTCATCCCCATTTCCTCCATCCTTCATGTGGGAGACTTTCCAGAACTTTCATCAGCACAATCACCTGAGCAAATCTACTCGTTGATATTGCTCTTAAAACAGGGAATTCAAATTAGAATGGGATAATCCAGATGCGATGGAAATAGCATTTGTCACAGTAAAGTTTTGCTACTTTTTTGATTTTTTAAAAATAATATTTCTTAGAGGATACTAAAATTACTGTGACTTTTTAATTCATTTTGAGTTTATATTAAACTAAAACAAAACAGATTATTTTTTCCAACTGAAATTAATGTTTGCTCAAGTCCCTCCCATCAAATGTAAGATTTCATGTGTCCTTGTTAAATGTTATTTTACTGGTTTCAATCCATCATTTATGTCTATAAAGATTGTTTTGAATCTTGGTTGTGTCATTTGAGGCATTTGTCATCTATCCTAGCCTGTGTCCACTGCAAATTTAATAAGCATTTATATTAAAAGGTGCTTAATAAGATTCCTGTATCTCCATCCTACTAGCAACTTCTCTCTCGAGCTTCCTTGACAGGTTGATAAGAAAAATGTTCCATACCTTTATTTATTCAGCCGGATAGAAATCTACTTATGTATTTTCCAAACAACATTTCCTCATAAGATCCAATAATGTTTTAAAGAACTTGGCCAAATGTCTTGCTGAAATCAATTTACATAATTTCTTTGATAGTCTCCATATTTTCCAATGCAGTAAACCATTTAAAAATGATTTTGCTAAGTAACTCACTCTGGTTTCTAGTACACACCTTTTAAACTTTATAATACTCACTCCTAAAACTTCGTTGGATGTCAGCACCCATTTTTCTGACCTGTAGTTTCTGAATTGTGTCATTTCTCCTTGACCGGAATGGCCCATTTGCCATCTCTAGTCTTCTGCTCTTGGGTCCACCAGGGTTTTTTGAGGATTACTGAAGTGGTGTGGTTCCTGGATGGCAGTCCTCACACTGGATTGCAACAGATAGGTGACTCCTCTCTACCCCCATCTTCTTCCTGTCTTCCAGCAGGGTTTTCCCTATTGGTAAAACAAGGACCACAAAACTCATTCCCGGGGTTGTGGTGAGAATCTCATGAGTTAACTTACAATAAGGAACTGCATCCGTGTCTAGTACAGGGCAAAAACTCAACAGTGGTCGGCCATTGATTCCTTGATAACTATGCCCAAAACATTGGTGGGCATAGTTATAAAGGAATTTGAAAATTGTTGCTGTCTATTAATGAAGTTTGCCTAAATTCCCTGAGACTTCTGTTTAATCATGTTTCCTCCTTTAAAACACATTTTTGTTTTGTGATATAAAGGCTATACTCACCTCTACTTGCTACCTTTCAGAGGATCAAATACAGCAGTGGAAAATGTTTTGACACTCACAAATATGGTTTGGGCAGTAAGTACACTGTGACCTTCCAGTGGAGGAATCCAAACTCATGAATTCATTCATGTTTAAGCGCACGACTGCTTCAAGAAAGATATCTAGAGAAGCATCATTTCTGTGCACACAATATAGCCACAGTTAGGTTTTCTTTTTTTTTTTTTGTAAAATCAACCTGGAAATTCACTAGCCAGATTAGACATATGAATGATGTGGCATTTTTAAGATAGTTATAAAATGGAAAACATGGATTTTGTTTGGAACTACTATAGTCATAGATTGTTTCTGTATTTATTTATTACAGTTGAAGTACCCAGTTGTTAAATTTTCAAATAATATACCCACTTAATAAACAAAAGTTTTATTTAAATCATCTGTAATGTAAATAGTAACCATGCTTTAAAATACATTTTATTATGCTAAGAGTATGTTTTGCCATTTTCTGTTTGGTAGTTTCTGCCAGAGTTGGTCCATTTAATAAAATTCTTTGGCATTCTGTTCCAGTAGAGAGGACTGCACATGTAGAGAAGATCTCAATGCAAAAATGGCTTGGGGTGAGGTTTAGTTCAAGAGTAAGGCTCTTTTTAAAATGCAAGAATACGCCAGCCATTCACGGGTATAATAAATACAAATGCAGCATGGTGGGATGGGATGTGAAGCCTGAGATTTCACAGAAGCACTCTTTCTACTTCATTACCACTGTCTTGGTCTGGCTTGACCAGATTATTATTGGGAGAATTAAATGCAATGTGTATAAAAGCCAGGATTATTGGGAGAATTAAATGCAATCCACATGAAAGCCAGGCAGGTAGTTGTGGCTCAATCTATTATAGTCTTTACCACTTACTGCTTTTAAGACCTCTCTCTAGCTACTTCTGCAAGAAAGAGAGACATAGCTAAACAGACTAGATAACCAAAAAGCATAAGAAAGGAAGGCAGACTCTCCTAATAAATTAGTGCCTAGGACGTTATGAACGAGACATTTAAAAATGAATAAAATCCCTTGTGATTCCTGCCTCTTTAGGTCAGGAATTGAGTCCAGGAGTTGGAGCTGAAAATTGGAGGGTGTCTTTGTCCAGGGTTTGAGAAAAATGAAGCCAGCATTGCCGCCAGAGCTTCGGCCTGGGCACTTCGTCCTGGTGCTGTCTGTGGGCACTGCATTGCTGTCTGTGGGCACTGGCTTTCATTTGTCTTGGGTGAGCTTCGCTGGTCCTCCCGTGGCTCCATGAACCAGGCCTGTGGCCAGCGCTAAAGCATGTTTCATTCCATTGCTGTCCTGCTTGTCTGCCATGCTGTAGCTGGGGCTGACACAGGGACGCTCTGTCTTGAGGTGGCTTAAGTACTGCTCTGTGCCACTGTCTAGCAGGGCCAGTTAGTGGCATTCAGGTTGCTTTTGTGCTTCCTGGCTGTTTTCCAACTGCCAACTGTTGTCAGCTGTGTCAACCACTGGCAGGCACAGAATTCTTCCTGCCAGACAGCTATTATTTTCTGCTTGGTAATCAACAGTCTCGGATTGAAGCTACTTGAAAAAGAGGAGGTAGGTTGGGAAGATACAAGTGTTTGTGTCTGTGTTTTGTCCAGCTTAAACACAAACAGACAAGACAGGTAGACAGACAGACAAAAGAAAGTGGGAAAGCCCTCCCACTTTCATTTGCTCTTTAGAAGAATTCTTGGTGTAGTAAAGCTGAGTCAAATCTCCAAACAGAAAGCGAATAATAATCACAAGACAGTAATCCAAAGAAACTTTGTAAATAGGGCATGCAGCTGACATTTTTTATTTTATCCTGAATTCATCCCCCTTTCTTAGGTTGCAAACTGATCACTGCCGTCATTTGGGAAATCACCTTTCTCTACAATTTAGGAAATATGTAAACATTAATATGTAAAAGAAAAAAAGGAAAAAAATGGAAATACCTTGATATCCCAGATAAAGAAGTTAAAAAAAAGAGAGAGACTTTAAATCTGCCTTGAATGGATAGAATGACATTCAGTATTGTGATAGGCAAAATAATGCAACTCCCAACCCCAACTATGATGTCCATATCCTCATCCCTAGAGTCTGTGAGTATGTGTTATTTACATGGAAAAAGAAATTAAAGTTGCAGACAACTTTAATTGGGATCATCGATGTAATCATCCTGGATTATTGGAGTGGTCCCAGTGTGATCACAGGAGTCCTTAAACATGGGAGAGAGGGTAGGAGTGTTGGAGTGACATGGCAGGAGAAAGACCCTTCCTACCCCCACCTTTCTGGGCTCTGAGGATGCAGGAAGGATGGTGAGCCGACGAATGCAGGTGGCCTCCAGGAGCTCAAAAAGGCAAGGAAGCAGATTCTTTCCTGAAGCTTCCAGAAAGGAATACAGCCCCAAAGACCTTTGATTTTAGCCCAGTAAGACCTGACTTATACGTAGAACAGTAAGATCATCAATGTGTGTTGCATTAAGCCCCAAGGTTTGTGGTAACTTTTACAGCAAGCACCTCCTGACATGTCCATCATCTTGCACATGTGTTCTCAGCACGGGGTTTTGTCACCTTCCTCAAATGCACCACATGGCACCCATTAGAAAGCCGCTGGGCATGCTGTCTCTCCACCTGCAACACGCCTGCTCCCATCTGTACATAGCTGCCTTCTCCTTCCTTCCGGCTTCTGTTGAAACATCACCTTCTCAGTGAGACTCTCCTTGACCACCCAATCTAGAACACGTTCTTTCTCCAACACATGACTTTTGCTTCCTGCCCCCTGTTTTTTCCTTAATAGCTTGTGTGAAAGAAAAACAAAACCTCAGAACCCCAAACTCACTATGCCTCAAACTCACTAAGGGAAAAATTAAGCTTGGAAACTGAGTCACGCAAAACCGCCTCCCACTTTGTTCTTAAATACACAGGTGTGAAGACAGAGGGACACAGAGGTCCCCAGGGCCTGCCCTCCCAACTTGCTCACAAGGAAATCCCTTGTGGACCCCCAAGATCTCTACTCTAAAACAGAGTTCTGTTGACTTTCACCTGACAATATCAGTTAACAGAATATCTTCATAGGCATGGGTCAGAGACAGGACTAGAAGCCATCTCTGCTCATCTGAGACAAATGCCTCCTCTCCCTGAGGTCTTCTTTGTGTTATGTAGAAATGCGGATTCCCTGAGTGCAAGATGAATGCCTCTGCCCCTGCTTTCACATGTAACACATGGATTTAGGGAATGCTGAGCAAAACTTCAAAAGACCATGACTGCATCTCTCTTCTATCTACCCTGCCTGTTTTTTTCTTTCCTCCTTTCCTCTCCTGCCCACTGTTTCTCTTTTACATTGAAGCCTCAAGTTACTCTTTGAAAAAAAGTAATACAGGAGTTATTAAATAATTTTTAGGCAGATAGTAAGGGTAAAGGTTCTCAGTGGAAATTTCCCCCTAATAAAAAACAAGCCCTGAACCATCTCTTTTCTCACAGAAAATGCAGCTTGCAGGGCGGAGCTGGCAAACTTTGCAAGCTGTCAAGCAGGCAAGCGAATGAAGTCCCTTAGAAACTGGGTTCATTCATTAATGCAATTCCCGCCATCTTCTCCTTGTCACCAGGTGTACCAAGAATCACGGCCCCTCCAGACAACACCATGTGTTAAAGCCATGTCAGCAGTAGGGCACAGATCCAACCCAGGCTTTTTCCTATGCACGTCTTTAACCTTGGCAAAATAAGTAAAACTCTAAATTGAGTGAGACTTGTCCCAGTCATTTTCTTTGGTTTCACACTTGCATTAAAAAACTGGAAATTATATGTCATTATGTTCTTGTTTATTATCTATGTTTCTCACCTGACTGAGCGGCTCTTGGGGCGGAACCGTATCTGTTGTGTTTTCTGAGGGACACCGTGATCAGCATGGCAGCATGGCATGGTTGCACAGACCTTTGTTAATTAAAAAAAAAATCAATGCATTTACATTAATTCTCTTTCTGAGCTACAGATTTTATAATATATATCTACCAGTGACTTTGTGTGTAATTATTATAATGTTAAAAATACTTAGGATAAGTTAGAAACATTTTCCTTCCATTCTAATTTAATTTTTTTTTATTATATGTGTGCTTTTTTTCACAGCTTGATAATTTCTCTGTTATAGTCTCTAAAAATCATATTGACATTTTGATTAGTATGAAAATTAACATATACATTAATTTTTGAAGTAATTCTTATCCTTCTAATACATCGCACTTTCATTAAATATCACACTATCTTTCTCTTTTTATTCAAATATTATTTTAATATCTCAGTAGAGTTTTACATTTTCAAAAATGTTCCTAATGACTAAATTGTTGTTAGGCTCATTCAAAGGCATTTTATTTTTAAGCTGTTATTGCAAATTATTTTAACAATTATATTTTGAATTGTTTATTGCCAATATATAAGAAAGGATTTGGCCTATTTTCTTGGTTTAAGTTGCATAACTAAACTTTTTGTATATTCTGATGTTAATATATTTTGTAGGACTGTTGTGGGTGGACTGAATGACATAGTATATAAAATGGTTAAATTAGCATATTTTACACATTACCAGCCTTAATGGATACTTCTCTTTTTCCTCCTTGTCCCCTTCCCTCTTCTTTGTTAAGAGGCAGAATCGGTGCCTGTGTGTAGAGAGGCCACTTGCACACCTTGTGCTGCTCATTCCAGTTCCTGTTGTTTCAGATGTTATCACAAGCGCTGGAGCATCAGAGGCGTTTTAATTAATAGTGCTTTTTCATTATAGCCAGTCTAGGGAAGCATCTTATAATTTCTGGTTTCTCGAGGCTTTTTTCAGGAGTAGATTTTAAATTTTATCATATTTTCCTAAGTGTTTTAATTTTTGAATATGATTCATTGTATTTACATATTTCCTAATGTTCTATTGTCCTTAGATTTTTTTGTTAGTTACAGGGTAATTTTTTTAATGTTATATTGACTTAGGTTTGCAAGTATTTTATTTAGAGTCTTCGCATATATCACATAAATAAAAAAGAGAACTACAGTCTAATTCTTTTTTCTGTAATTTTAGGTTTTAATGTTAGAGTAATGGTGGCTTCCTAAAATGAATAGAATTACTTTGTATCTCTTTCAGTGCTCTAAGATCAATCTCTCTCTCTCTCTGTCTCTCTCCCCTGCCCCGTCTCTCTCTCTCTCTCTCTCTCTCTCTCTCTCTCTCTGTGTGTGTGTGTGTGTCTTTTTGTCTCTCTTACACTTTAGTGAATGACTCAATCATACACCCATTTGACTTAAGACTTACCTATTTCACTGAACCTAAGATACCATCACTGTTAGAATATATCATTATGTACTAGTGAGAAGGAATAAAAATGCTACCTATTAGACAGTGACTAAAAGAAATATTACCAGTTAGAATTCTACTTTATACTTATTAAAATCTGTTTTGATCTCTTAAGAAACAACTTTTAAAAATCATATATTAGTTTTTTTCATGTATGTACACATATGAATAAAACATAAGTAAAATAAATCAAAAGTTCTCTTAACTATTTTTCCCATTGAGCTCTATGCTTCTGAATCTCTTAGACTCCAGATCATTGTCTGTGTAGATGAGACCACCTATCAGGAACAGCGGCAGGGCAGATGAGTGAGCAGATGTGCCACCATCTTCTCAGCATGTCTCTTCCTGGTTGCAGAAACCATTCTGCAAGTTGCGCTTTGCATACATGGGCAACAGCAGCCCCCTGCTGACCACCCCCAGTCCTCCCTGGGTGATTTCAGCTGCATCCCCACTTCAGAGGTGTCAAAGTTGGCAAAAGTTTATGTCTTAGTACAACATGAACTGTGGTGTCTGATAGCAAGTGCTTTTAATTCTGAATCAAACCATTTATTTTTTGTATTTATTATAGCTCCTCATCTCTGTCCATTCTCATGCCACCCTCTTGGTCTAGGTCACATGGGCTTTCATCTGGATGGCAAAACAATCCTCCAAGTGTCTCCTTTTCTAGCCTCCAGCCCCCTAAGGCCTTCACATGGCAGCCCAGTTTTCCTAAACCCCTCACTGCGACCCTCAAGCCACTGCATCTCTTGCTTCCTCCCTTGCTGTAGGTGCCATATTTCATTTCCTCAGAAATCCTCAGCTTCTTCCAACTCTTGTCTATCCATGTGTTTCTCTTACATCTCTGACATCAGTTGCATATTCCCATTCTCAGGTGTCAGCATATGTGTCATGTTTTCAGAGACATTTTCCTGACTCTCTTCCTAATTTTCTGTACCCTTGCTCTTGTTACTGTCTAATTCCAAGTATATTCCAAGAATAGTGTGTGGATGATGTGTTCTCATCCTATGCCCCTTGAGGATCTCCTCCTCTTGTCTTGTCTCACGAATGTCAACTGGGCAGAGGACTGAGCCTCAGGGGCTCTCTCTAGCCTCATCATCTAAGACATCAGTCCTCAAACATTTGGGAAGCATCAGGGACTGGTTTTGTGGTCAGTGGGGGCATGGTTTGGGGATGAAACTGTCCCACCTTAGATCATCAGGCATTAGCTAGAGTCTCATAAGGAGCTCGTAACCTGGGTCCCTTGCATGCTCAGTTCACAACAGTTTGTGCTCCTGTGAGAATCTAATGCCCCAGGGGATCTGACAGGAGGTGAAAATCAGGCAGTAATGCTCACTTGCCTGCTGTCACCTCCTGCTGTGTGGCTCAGTTCCTAACAGACCATTGACCAGTGCCAGTCTATGGTCCAGGGGTTGGGGAGTCCCGATCTGAGGGGTGTGGCTCTGTATGACAAGGCAGGCTGTCATTCCAACCTGGACCTGTGAAAGCTGTGGAATGATGAGTAATTCCGGTCCTCAGCACACAACTCTGTCTGCATGTTCTTGATCAGCTTAATCCACTTTAGAGAAATGCATCATCCCCAGTTCTGTAAAGGCACCTGTGTCTGTGACTTAGTCCTGCGAGCCAGCCAGGCCATGGTTGATTTGACCAGGGCTGGGAACTGGCTCCAAGTTTCTTCAGTCCATTGGCTGGTCAATGACTAATTAATATACCTTCCTGAGAAAGTAGTTGGAAAGAGATGGAGAGAAGAGAATTACTCTGCAGTGGTAATTTGAGTGGAAATTAGCATGGAGTTAATATCAGTCAAGGAAGCATGAATGCAGAGTGAAAGCCAGAGAGGACCAGATGGGAAAGAGGAGCGGATCTGGGGAATGGGGATAAGAACACCTTTATCTTTGAAGAGAAAGGAGAGAGAGGGGGAGATGAAGAGAAAGAGGAAAGGGGAGGAGGAGGGAGGAGGGAGAGTAAGGGGGTGAGAGAGAAACTAACAAAGCAGGAGGCACCTCCTGGATCACAGACATTGATTCCTCTACCTCCTTCTTCACATCCCAACTATCAACAACTCTACAATTCTGTCCCAAATATCATACAGCACATGTATGGAAAGGGGTGTGAGCATATGTCTGCGTCTGCTACCTCCCTCTTCTCTCCATGTACTGGACTTCATGCCTTGGAGACCTGTGCATGCTTCGACTTATTCTTTCCCTGGGCTCAGCTGGGAGTGCCTCTCAGGGTCAGGAGGTGCACAGTGCCAGGCCCACCATGCTCTGAGGCCTGTTCCACGAGTCCTCTGGCGAGGGCCCCACAGGCTCAGAGAACCAGCCAGGAGCTCAGAGAACCAGCCAGGAGGTGAATCGAATTGCCCCCCAGAAATCTCTCCACAGCTAAAAGCCTCTTGAATCATCTGCTGAGCCCTTTTCCTCTCTGTTTCTGCCCACAGGATTCTACCCTAAGAGATCGCACCTCCAGAACAGACTGCCTCTCGCTCCAGCCTGGCCCATAGGGAAAAGTAGTTTCTGAATGTGGATAGACACACAAGGGCAATAACACACAAGGAAGTGAGCAGGCTGCAAAGCCTTAGATGCTTACGGGGTAGGTTCCCTCAGGAAGGGTAGCTGCCCTACCTCGGGCTGGTGTGGACACCGCTTCAGAGCCAAAGGCAGCTCTGGAGGGTGGACACTGTGTCTGTTTGTCTTCCATATGGGAAAGCCAGCACGGCTCAGTCATTTTCCTCTTTCATCCATTTTCATTTTCTTTGGAGTGAATGGAAATTTCTCTAATTGTGTTAGCAGATGAACTCAGCTTAAGGGCTAGCTTTTGTTTTGCATTTATTTGTTGCATGAATGTGAATTTAGTTTTTGTCTTTTTATGCACTCTCATATCTGCTTTACAGGCATGTTGGAAGGGCTACAGTGGGTACTCTCAGAATCATATCAATTTAGACCAAGGCCCAGAGTGTCCCAATGTATCCCCTTGAGGGATCTGGCAAACTGTATTCCCTAGAATGCAAGTTAGACGAAGGAACCAGCTCATGATGGTATCTGTTCATTTCACAACTTTGGAGCCATTTTAAAAGTACATACACATTTTTAAATAGGCTTCATTTACTAGAGATATCAAATGCTGTTCTTTTTTCTTTTCTTTTCTTTTTGAGACAGAGTTTTGCTCTTGTTACCCAGGCTGGAGTGCCATGGCGCAATCTCGGCTCACCGCAGCCTCCGCTTCCTGGGTTCGGGCAATTCTCCTGCCTCAGCCTCCTGAGTAGCTGGGATTACAGGCACACACCACCATGCCCAGCTAATTTTTTTGTATTTTTAGTAGAGACGGGGTTTCACGATGTTGACCAGGATGGTCTCGATCTCTTGACCTCGTGATCCACCCACCTCGGCCTCCCAAAGTGCTGGGATTACAGGCTTGACAGATGCTGTTTTAATGACTTTCTCTTTTTTGCTTGCTTTATGTAAACCAAACACAATTCACGTTGTAACGCAAGTGCTCCTTTTTGTTCTTCGTAGGCATTACAGAGCATATCTCAGGTCCCAAAATCTTGCATAGTGTCAAAGCCAAAATTGCACTGGTCACAGTTAAACACGTCAGGAAGACTTTTGTCCAGGCTCCTGCAATGGAGAAGAACAGTTGGAGTTCAAATTGAACTCAGCTCCACTGAAACAAGTGGCTGAAGAGGCAGAAGCTGGCACCATCTCAGGCAGTTTATGTTGAGGCGTCATAAGCCAACTGCGTTTGCTCCTTGACCTTACCTAAAGGAAAAGCAAATTTTCTCATTTCTTTCAGACAAGAAGTAGTTTTACAACTTGGAGTAAGGTGTCCACTGAAGTTAGTTCCTACCCTCCCGCAGAAGTGAGGAGAGAGAGTTCTATTCCCTGATGATTACGTTTTAAAGCCATGCCTTCCAGAGCATCTAGAAAGACCATCGTGGCTAGTGAAACCAGCAGGAGGCTTTGAAAAAGATTTAGATCTTCCAGGGGCAAGACAATGATGAGTCTTTAATAATGACAAATGAAAGGAAGCCTCACAGAACAGGGAGGCCAGGGGCTTGAGTTGGGAAGAAACCTGCCTAAAGTCAAGTCAAGTTGAGGGGAACATCAGGCTGTCTTGCTCAACAGGAAGTCATCCAATGCCAGGGCAGCTAGAGAGGGATGAGTTTCTTAACTACTGGTGTGTGTTTGCGAGTGTGTGTGTGTGTGTGTGTGTGCCTTCCTTTTGAACTATGAGAGCCGTAAGTGGCATCATGACTTACAGGAAGGTGCAGAGGAGACTCCTGGCCACAGGCAAAGCCCAGTGCTGCCTGCGAAAGCTGGCACCATCTCAGGCAGTTTATGTTGAGGCATCAGATAACAACACTTCTTATAAGAAAAAAGAGTGGGGATGTCATGGAGATGCTTTGGGCACACAAACTCAGTCCTGAGTCTGCGGTGGCCCAGAACCATCCCTCAGGGTGGGGTGAGGTGAGCTGGCCAGCTAGGGGCTGGGACACCAGCTTCTCCCGGGTCCAGAAGCTTCTGTGTCTGCCAGTTGCTCCAATCTGTCCAGATGTACGATGCTGTAGTGTCTCAGATAAGACCAACAGCAAGAGGTGGGAGCAGACCAACTCCATTTCACTGTGGAGCTGGAAGGGAGCCAGCTGCGGCAGCCACCCTTACAGAAAGGGCTGCCTGGAAATAATCTGACAGGAAATCTATGACGTTTATTAGGTCTGTCATGAACAAGAAGGCATTTTTCCCCTTTGTCTGTTTTCTGGGCTATCTCAAGCATCTTTCTGAGAATAAATAGCCCTTATCTGTAATAAGATCAGATAGGTCATTAATGCATAGAAAGTGTGATATCAGTGGGGAAGAACAGGTGTGTGGGTGACAAGAGTTTCTTGACCCTAAAGCCACTTTTTTTGTGCAAACCAGCCTCCTTCCATTCACACAAAGGCAGTTTCTCAGCAAGTACAGGAGAGCTGTTTCCATCTGGCAGGGGGATCTGTAAGAGAACTGGCTGCAGGACAAAGGTGAACTGGGGTCACCACACAGAGAAAATCGCCCTGCACTGCATAGAGGCTGTTCCCCCGGATCCGAGGGAGGCCAGCACTGGGAGATTGGGGAAAAGAGAAAAGAGAAATTAGAAAAATGAGTGGCTGCTGTAGCGGCTCTGTTGGGTTGAGGCAGGAGTGACGGAGCGCTGCGCTGGTCTGCTGTGTAGTGTAGTTGTTCGGGTCACCTGCTGCTCCTTGGAGTGAGTTGGGCCTCATGCCTCCTTCTTGCAGAGTGACGTGACCTCTCTGGTAGCAGCAGACCACAGTGCCAGCTGCCTTGATAGCTGGTAAAGACCTCACTACCTGCAGGAGAGAATTTGGGTTTCCCAGGGCTGCTCTGCTCACCCAAATGGTCTCTACTGATTTCTAGATTCTTAATCTTGTGCAGATATGAATAGGATCACTTTCTGAATAGTCCAGGAGGAGGTGCGTTTGCTAATGCTTCAAAAAACAAAGTTTAGGCCCGGCATGGTGACTCATGCCTGTAATCCCAGCACTTTGGCAAGTTAAGGAGGGTGAATCACTTGAGGTCAGGAGTTTGAGACCAGCCTGGCCAACAGGGTGAAACCCTGTCTCTACTAAAAGTACAAAAATAATCCCAGCCACTTAGGAGGCTGAAGTATGAGAATCTCTTGAACCTGGGAGGTGAGGGTTGTACTGAGCCAAGATTGCACCACTGCACTTTAGCCTGGACAACAGAGTGAGACTGTCTCAAAAAAAAAAAAAAAAAAAAAAAAAAGAAAAGAAAGAAACAAGTTTAGTTTTCTGATGTCTTGTAGAAGATCGTGATTCCTGTTTATTCTTCTACATCTAACTTAAATCACACCTCCTGCTTGACACTTGAGGCTTTAATTTATATTTTGGCATTATTCACAGCATGTCTTCTATTATATGTGAGTATGTGTATGTTTCCTTTAAATTCTGGACTTATAGAAGTTAGGAAATATGTCTTATTTCTCTTTGTAACTGTTAAAACAGTGACTGCATAATGAGTAAGCATTGCATTATTGTTCAACTGAATTTAGAATCTCTCTGTCTTTGAAGGGAATAATAATGGCAACAATATTCCTTATAGAACCCTCTTCAAATATTAATATTTCCACATTGGCTATTGTCAATACTGCCTCCATTTAGTTATTTTTCTAAAGCCCAGGTGTTCCTTGTGAAGCTTGCAGGACAGGAGTGGATAAGCTCATCCAGGGCATATTAATCCCCAGTATCATTTTTAAAATATGTAGTAGTAGTAGCTAATATTTAAAAGAAATAAGGGTGCTATCAAAAACGGATCTCACCATGGCAACATTGTATGCACTGACGCTGGTTAAGATGGTGTTGCTGTCATCCAGGGAGAGATGACAGCAGCCTGAGCGGAGATGGTAGCAGTGGAGGGTGTGGTAGGTGTGCTTAGATGGTGGGAACAGAACCCATAGGATTTGTCCCTGGATTAGCTGGGGACAGTGGTGGTGAGGAAATAAGTCCCTTCAGCCCCCGCCCACCCCCCCAAAGCCAACCCAGGGCTCACTTAAGTTGCTTCTGAATGAAGTGACCTGGATAGAAGGGAGGGACATTGACTAAGACATGAAACACTGGAGGAGAAAATTTTGGAGGAGATATTTGGGTTTGGATGTTATTTAAAGGCACCTGTGAGACATCCCAGCAGACAAGGCTGCTGTCTGTGGTTGTGCATCTGGGAACTTGGGCAGAACTTGGCTGGAAGAGCGAGGGATGCCTCAGTTACGAGCATCCACAGAAAGAAGAGCCCCTTTGAGGAGCATCCAGTTACATGTAGAAGGTTTCATTCACTGATAACAGAGAAATAAGAAAAATGAGTGGCCAGGAGCAGTGACTCATGCCTGTAATCCCAGCACTTTGAGAGGCTGAGGCAGGTGGATCACTTGAGGTCAGGAGTTTGAGATCAGTCTGGGCATCACAGGGAAACCCTATCTATACTAAAAATAGAAAATGTAGCTGGGTATGGTGATGTATGCCTGTAGTCCCATCTACTCAGGAGGCTAAGACAGAATTGCTTGAACCTGGGAGACAGAGGTTGTAGTGGACTGAGATTGAGCCACGGCACTCTAGCCTGGGTGACAGAGCCCACCTGTGTCTCAAACACACACACACACACACACACACACACACACACACACACACACACACAAAATTAGCATCATTTATTAAGATTTAATAAAATTATTTTTGTACAGTTAAGAAGCCTCATGAATTCCAGATCAAGGCCTTCCTAAATATTTGTTATAAAAATGTCATGGAAAAATACAAACCTTATATTCCTATTTTGGCTTTTTCATTTTATAAGAAAGTGCCCAGAATCAGAGGCTCATGATCAACGCCACCTGCTGCCTGTAACAGGCTGCCCATCTTCATGAGGCTGATGACAGCCTGACAGCTGCTTCTTTACCCTCCTGCCTGCAACCTGTGGCTCCCTGGGGCTTTCTGGGGCCCAGAAGCTGAAGGTGAATTGGATGAGTTCTTCTGGACATGTTTTCCCCAGTATTCTCTGCCTCTGCCTCTGCTCCCCACTCCTCTTGCCTGCTGCTGTCCTAAGTCAAGCCACAGCATCTCTTCTGGACCCTAATGTACCTTTGTATTTCACTCACTCCTCGCAGCAGTTCTGAGTGAGTGCACCGTGTGAGCTTTTGCAGCACTGTGTTCTTCTCTGACTTAGGACCATAAGCACTCACCTCCAATGCCGCCCCTTACCTTGTGCTGGGAGCTCTGCCCAGGGTCTCCGGCTCCACTCCCACCCCACCCCATGCCCTCTCCCTGATGGGCCCAAGCCCTTTGCACTCACCTTTCTGGGCTGTAGTGGCTTCTGCACTTGCTGCTCCTCACCCTGGAGGCTTTCTGCAGACCCAGAGCCCCGGCTGACTCACTCTTATCACTCATATCTCAGGCCAGACACTGTGGCCCCAAGAACCTTTCCCAGATCCCCGGCCTGAGGTAGCGTATCCCCACCTGCCCTTCACTGTCATATCCCTGAGGACTCATTTCCTGCAGCCCTTATAGACAGAGGGACTTACCTGCCCTCAGTTTTTTACTTCCTTGTTCTTTGCCTGCTGTGATCCCAGCTCCATGGAAGCAGGAGGGGCCTTGTGACACTTGTTCACAGCGGGATCTCTGATGTCTAGTAGAGTGTCTCGCGTGCAGCCAGTGATTCTTATTTGTTAAATCAATAAACAAGTGAAGAATAAATGAGACAGCATGGACATGGAGGTCTAGGTTTCTGGTGCTAACATTAAGTCTTGAGAAAGTCATTTCACACCTCTGGGTGTCAGTTTCCTTCTCTGTGAAACTTGATCTCACTTGGCAAACAGTGTCTGTTCAATGAGTGGGAGCTCTTAGGGTGAACAAACACCGCATATTGTTCAAAGGCTTTTGTGCTGTCACTGAGGCCAAGGACACAGATGTGAGCACTCATCACAATCCACCCCTGATGGATGGGTAACGTGTGCATCCTTTTAAGTCAGTAGTTAGTTGACATGTAACTCACACCTTTTTAAAAGGATTTTTTGCAATAGTGCTGATGACTATCAGACATGTTGTCTAGATTTGGCTACATTCTTTTTTTCTTTCTATTCATGTATATAACGTATTGATTTATTAAATTAAAAAATGACTTAAAAAACATAATTTATTAAATTGAATTTATTACATTAAAATGCATAAATTTCTGCTATTTTCCAGGAATAACACTAGACATGGAAATACAGGGGTGAAAAAACACAACAACAGGCATTGGGCTTGTTTTCAGGAAGTTCCAGGTACTAGTGTGGACGGCCAAGAACAAAGAATCGCATATGAGAAGCAGTCAAAGAGAGTAGAGGGGACATGAGAGAATCAGAGAGGGGTCCTGAGTTAGGTAAGGGCTGCAGAGGTGAAGGTGACTCTGAAGGCACGTCCTTTCTACTGGGAGCAAAAGATGAGTGGGGCAGCAGGCAAGGGTGTGTGGGAGGACAGGCGAGGAGACGCAAGGAGGGGTCTCAGAGATCAAGGAGGAAGGGAGAGTGGGTGAGAAAGAAGACATCTTTAGGGGGTGGGAGTTGCCATCAGGATTTTAGATTTTATGCTAGGGAACACTGGGGGTTTAGAATGGGGAGTGACATGACACCATAGAAAACAGCATGAAAATGCTCTGCCCCAGCAAGGAAGATTATGTCCATTGTCCCCACCCTGCATCCACCAGATTACTTCTTACGCCAAAGGAGATTACTGCAGATTTTCCTGGATGACCTAGTTCTGTAATTGCTCAGTCAGCTCCCGCGACTGCTGTCATTGCATCTGCAGCAGTTCCGAGGCATATGGGGGGGTCCTGGGAGCATCGGGTCATTGAGGCGCTGAGACGCCGTCCTAGTGGGCTCACTCTTCCTTTAGTCCTTTGCACTAAAATGCCCTGTTTTTGAATTCAAATTTACTTCCTCTTGGAGGTCAGATGTAGGCATTATGTAACTCATGGTTGTAAACAATGTCTGTGCAGAAACAAATCTTCTACAGAGTTGGACTTTATACACCACAGGATAGAATTTCTTTTTTCAGAAATTTAAAACACTATTTGATTAAGAAGAAAAGATATTCTAATGGTCACAAGTTGCTTAGCAGTGACGACACATTCTGACAAATGCTTCATTAGGCAATTTCATCACTGTAGAATCACCGAGTGCACTTACACACATCTGGATGGATGGCCTACTAGACACCTAGGCTGCCTGGTGTAGCCAATTGCTCCTTGGCTATAAACCTATACAGCAGGTACTGTGCTGAATACTGTAGGCAATTGCCACACAATGATATTTGTATATCTAAATATATTTAATCATAGAAAAAGCTTAGTAAAAGCAAAGGATTGAATATCTCTATTAATCTATCTATCTATCTATCTATCTATCTATCTATCTATCTATCTATCTATGTATCTAATGGTACACTTGTCTAGGGCACTTACCATGAATGGAGCTTGCAGGACTGGAAAGTGCTCTGGGTGGGCATTCAATGAATGAGCGGTGAGTGAACTGAAGGCCTAGGATGCTATCGTGCACTACTATAGACACAGGCTACACTGAATTTACTAAAAGTGTTTTTCTTTCTTCAATAACAGATTAACCTTAGCTTACTATAACTTTTTTACTTTGTAAACTTTTAAATATTTTCCAATATTTCTGATTCTTTTGTAATAACACGTAGCTTGAATAAAAACACATTGCACAGTTGTACAAAAATATTTTTTTATGATTATTCTACAGGCTTTTTTTCCTGCTAAAATTTAAAAGTCTTTTTTTGTTTGTTTGTTTACTTTTTACGCTTGTCAAAACCAAGACACAAACATGCACACATTAACCTAGGCCTGCACAGGTAGGGTCATCTAATCAATATCACTCTCTTTCACCTCCACATCCTGTCCCACTGGAAAGTCTTCAGGGGCAATCATATGCATGGAGCTTCCATCTCTTCTACGACAATTTCTTTTTCTGGAATACCTGCTGAAGGACCAGCCTGAGGTTGTTTTATAGTTAACTTCTTTTTTTTAGAAGTAGAAGTACACTCTAAAATTGAAAGATAATAAAAAGTATCATATGGTAATACATAAACCAGTAACACAGTAATTAATTATCAAGTATTATGTGCTGGACATAATTATATGTGCTAGACTTTTATAGGACTGGCAGTGCAATAGGTGTGTTTACACTAGCACTGCCACATGTGTAATGCCTCGCACTATGGTATGAGAATGGCGATGACATCGCCAGACAGTAGAAATTCTTCAGCTTCATCATAATGCTATGGGATCCCAATCCTACATGTGGTCCATTGTTGACCGAAATGTTGTTATGTAGCACATGGCTGCGTTAGACACAATGGCCTCCTCAGAGCAACAATGTACAGTGCTTACATCAGTATCAGAGGGGGCACACAGGAACCTGTGGATGTTGTGTGTATTCTTAAAGTAGCTTCCAGAATTCTTAAAGTTTCCAGATTGACTTCTCCAGGTCATTCCTTCACAGTAAATGTGTGTACCCCTAGAATGAGGGGGCATTTTCTTACCTTCTGCTGAGTCTGGCAGACCTGCTACCAGAGCTCCCTTGGCCCGTGACCACCTCAGGAACATCGCCCATGGCGGTGCTTTCTGAAGCAAGTTTGCATTTGTCACCACGAGGTCAGCCTTACATGACTCATTTACAAGGAAATAGAAATAACTTCTCTCTACTTCCTGCTGCTGCTCTGCACAGTCTGTTGACTAAAAGGAGCCTGTCCTGAAAATAAGAGTCTAAACCATCTAAAAGCAAAAGGACAAATTAAAAAGAAGTCCTTGCAAAGCCTCTTGAATTAAGCAAATACCTGCTCCATTTTTTATGTTAAGACAGACAGAATGACTAATTAAATGCAGAGTAGACCAAGACATATTGTAACACCAAATGGCTCTAATGACTGGCTGACAACATTTTCCCATTGTTTCCGTAATCATTAGTGTTAGGAGAATTCCTAATCAATTTTTACCAGCAAATTAAAGTTCAACAGAACACTAATTGGTATTTCCTTTATGGAAAAATGGGGTTACATGTTGTCTTTTCATAGATAAATTGACAGGGACATGGGCTGGCTCTAAATGCTAAGACTTGCATTTCAGAACGTGTTTCATTCAATTCAAATAAATGAGATAAAACTTAGGCTATTCTGTGCTGGGTACTGTACAAATTGTTGAGGATATGTTGCTGAATGAGAAACCACTGTAACTCTCAAGAAAAAGTTTAATACTGGACATAAGCAAGATGGAATGAACTATAGTGTACAGTGAAATACCCTGACATTGGTATACACAAGAAAGGTGAAGAAGAAATTATATTCTTCAACTGAGCTCAAAAACTTTGGTCTGAACTTGTAAGGTTGCATAGAAGTCACCAGGACTTGAAGATCATTACAGGTAAAGGGAATGACGTGAGTAGGTGTGGGACACACAGGTGCCTACGTGGCTGTTGACCCGCCCATTAGGAAAGTAACATCCAAGTCATGTGGCTTTTGCAATAAAAACAAAGGCCGAGTTCAGATGTGACCTTCTTACCTAGATCATGGGTTGCCCGGGCTCCTGTAGAGAAAGCAGCAGCATGGAAAGATGATGATAGAAAGGGCGGGCTAGTCCTGCCCCTTTCTTAACCAGGGCAACTCCCATCAGAGTAAACGGTTTTCCGTTTTGCATGTAAAGATTCTGAAAAAGGTGCAGGCTATAAAATATCATTTGAAGAAAGTATTCCACTGTTAATAAAATCACGGATGTAGGAAAAGTCAGTACTTTCTAGATCTGGACAAAATGAATAAAAAGGACTTTTTCTGTGACCTGGCCATCATTTCTTCCACTGCAGTGGAGGTGAGGGAACGACAAAATATGAGCCTGCCCTGACACACAGAGTGAGAATTCTGTGACTAATGATTACAAATGGCAGCTTCCATTCCCTGCAACTTCGCAATCTCAGAAAGGGCAATCTGGCTAAATTTGGTCCTGAGACTCTTTGCTAGTCTTATATTTCAGGCAACAAATTGGAGTGCGAGAAACAAAGACAGAGGCAGTAAATACGTGTTTTGGATTTTTGGTAGAGGCAGATTAATTTTCTGGCATCTTTTGTTGGTTTAATAGCCCTGTTTATCACTGAATATTTAAATTGATGCTTTACCTCCCTGAGTAGGTGTGTGAATCTGTGGTCTGAGGACAAGGTAGGGTCTTTGACTTAATTATAACGGATTCAAGAGGTGGTGGACTCTGGCTTGTAGTACAGCATAAAGACGGTATGATGTAGCCAGGAAAGCAGAGTGCAGGGATTCACAGCAAAGGTGCTGGAATCAGATAGGCCTGGCTGTGGGTCTGACTCTGCTTTGTGTTCACAGCACTCTCTAACCGGTGAGCAATTTCAGAGGTCACCGTGCAGCATGGGCTACCATGCTTGCCTCGCTGGGATGCCTTAAGCATTAAGTGAGACAATAGAAGAACTGAGCTTACCTCAGAACCTTGGCTTTCAGCAAACCCATGTCAAGGGTCACCACATGGTTTCTGTGGCCCAGAAGAGTGGGCACCAGTGTGAAATAAAGCATAAGGCATTTTTGATTAATTAACAGCAAGATGATATAAAGAATATCAGCACACCCTTTAGAACCACTTTATGCTTGACTGTATTTTTTTTTCAGCAAATATTCAGTCCTCCTCCATGTGGGAGAAGCAGGTTTTCTTGCCTCAGTGATGTTGGCCTGGCCATGCAACCTGCATCAAAATGTGAATGGATGTGACAGTGGGGTGCGGGGTGGATGCCCTAAATGTGCTTGTGTGATTCGTTTTGGCCTCCTGTGCTCTTGTTCTCTGTGTGAGAAGAGGGTGTCCTAGGTACCCACTTCTCATTTGCCCTGGATCTCGGGACGTCCTATACATGCAATAGACCTGAATCCTGCCTTTACTGTGGATCATGGCCTCCAGCGGAACCACAAAGCCACAAGTGAGAAATAAAAGCCTTTGTTGCTGTAAACCACTGAGATTTTGGGGGCTGTCTGTTAGTGCAGCCAAGTTGCTTAATACATTCATATATCTTTTATGACGTCAAATAGAAAGAAACATTTAGGGTAGAAAAGCCTTAAGAAAAACATGATAAGCCATGAATCCTTGAAATCTGACTCGTCAAAATTCTAGTCATCTCCCAGTATGGAGTAAGGCCATGAGTCTGCCGGCCTGAAGATTTTCTGAGCTCATCTAAAAGCAGACATTTCCACTGACCCAGGAAAATACTCACTAAAAGTTGCATGTTAGGGGACTGGAGGAACTCGGGGAAAAGCCACCTTCCTCCATTTTCATCCACAAATTCATGTGGGACACAGGAGAAGGATTTAGATATTGAAATATCTGTTCTTAAAATAAAAGAGCAATATCTACACCTTGACTTGTGGTTTTCAAAACATAGCCTCATATTCAAAGTCCTTGTCTTTAAAATCTAAACAATCAATTAGATTTTTACTCCTATAACACTTGTCAATTCTCTGTGGGTTCATGTTTTTATACATTTTTTTCCTCTTTCTATATATGTTTCTTATTTTCCTATATGAAAATTCAGTATAGTTTTAATATGACCTTCTATTTATTGAATACAGAATTATACTGCCTTTAAGTTTGTTATAGCACATGAATAGAACATTCAATTTGTTCCATCTAGAAACAAAGATGGTATTAAACGTGGATTAAGTCACTATCCTCAGTTTATTTTGTTTCCTTCTCTGTGAGTACAGGAACACATTTTTTAAAACTGTATTTATCCTGATCTTTTATATCACATTCCCATTTTTCTATTTACAGATTGCTACATCACTCATTCTGTAAGATTGTATCTAAAATATGAGTCTGGCTGTAGCTTTCAGAGACTCATGATTTCCTTTCATGTCCCAGCATGTGCTTGAAGTGAATGCAGAGAGCATTCTTATGCTCTTCATGTATTTCTTGAGCATCCACCATTTGTGAAATTATAACAAGGCACTGGACAGTGGTAAACCAAGTCAAAGGAAAGCTTTCTCACCACCTGTTCTGGATGAAAAATCTTAGAGTAGTTAAGTACGAGGCTACAAATTGGAGCACCGTTGTAAAATCCCTTTAAAATGCATAGGATAAGCAAACTCTATTATAAAGTCAGGTTGCATTTTTTATTCTGGCACTAATAACTCTGTTTCCATTTTCTAATTATTAGAAATTAGAGCTCTTTTTTTGGCAAACATCTTAGTTATGTGAATTTTTTATCTAGACAAGTAAATAGCAATTCAATAGCAAAAAATATATAGGATTATAGGAATCTAATTTTGGAGGCAAGTATGTAAAAGAATTGTTCTTAAAATATTGGATGAAATGCAACTCTACCAAAGATAAAAGGAGTTGTAAAAAAAATAGAGAAGCTCACATTCCCAACATGTGGCTTGTTGAAAGTGATCAGTGAGCAATCTGTGCCCAAATGCTACTAATAGTGCTTAGACTTTGAGTGCATACTAATGAGAATGTGCTGGCACACAGCATCTTGATTCATTTGACCTTTGAGAATGGAAAGCTGGCATAACTTTTGAACCAGCAAAAATAATTTCACATATCTTCCATTTTAATTGTCTTTGTGAACACATTTTAACAAGTGCATCAGTGTGCAGACATAGATTCTCTTTTATAACGATGTACCCCTTAGACATTTTGGTGTGCTGGTCTATCGGCTGGTTCCAAGATAATGTCCTCTCCTGAAATGTCACAGTGATGCTCTTCAGAATAAGACCTAATAGGTATAAATCAATTTTTGATGTTCAAAGTCATCTCGAATCCATTCACTCAATTGATCTCTGCAGCTAGCCTGCCTTACCTCATTCAGAAATGTAGACTGCACAATTTCCTATGTGCAGGTTGAGGTAATCGAAAGGACAAGTGATATAAATACAAATACAATCTAAAATAAAATATTATATTATAAAAAGAAGCAATCAGCCCTTACAGAACTTTCAGCTTCATAAGTCAAATCTTACAATATAGTATAGGATTGACAGAAGCCTTAGAAGTCAATGAATTTACTTAAGTAAAATTACTCAAGACCAAATAAGGACTTAATGTTAAAACTTAGGTTAAAACATTGAATTCTGAATTCTAACATAGTGTGATTTCAAAATCATGTCTTTTTAAATAAAAAGTGCTTATTTTGAAGAGTATATTTTTGGAAATGTAATGAAGAGAAAATGAGCATGTTTTCAATAACGTTCAGTTATTGGGGTGGGAGGAGAAAGTTTTTAAACAACACACATGTCAATGAAACTTTAGGAACCAAAAACAAAAAGCAAAGGATGTAGAAGTAAACTCTCTTTTCCTCGATCAGAAGGGAGGGTGATCCACACCAGGGATCTTTGATGGGGGATAACATCTCTGTGGCTCTTGCCAAGGGATTGGGGTGTAGTTCCAGGTCATAGTGTCTCCTCTGTCTGCCCTGCCCCTTCAGGTAATAGTTAGGGCTTAAATTCTGGATTTGAAGGCTGAGTCAACACCTAGAGTTTGGCATATGAGGGAAATGTCTTCAGCTCTTCAAGCTCTTCTTTTATTTATTACTTTCTGAATTTTTTCACCAGATGCTAGAAAGGAACAAAGCGAAACAAGCCAATGATTCAATCTTGTTGTGATTGAAAGAATAATAATCTAGAAACTAGTAAGGCTGGGGGCATTTTGGAATCTCTTGCAAACACAACAGATTAGAAGAACAAAGTCAAATATTCAGTTATCCAAGAATGCAGGTGACCGTGGCCCTATAGTTTTACAATTAATTTAAATTGCCTTGAATAGTAAGCATAGTTTAATCGATTGACATGAATTTTTTAAACAAAGATGATGAAGAATAGCCAACCTTGGCCAAGGGTTATGATTCAAACCTTAATTGTCTTGTAGAAATACCATGGAAGATTCCATCTAATTTCTGCTACCTAAGTAGCATATTACTGAATCATCATGAGAGGATGAGAAACATATTTATGGCTGGTAGTAGGCAAATGAATTGGGTTCAATATCCAGTCATAGTGGGGTTTCGATGTGTTTTTATCTTTATGCTTTCTCTGTGGCATCAGATTTTATAGTGGGGAAAAAGGAATCTCTAAAAATACAAAAAGCTTAGTTGTTTTTGTATCCTTCTATAAGTTCGCAAGGTCTAATCCAACCTCAGTCTTTTGTGCAAGCCATCATTAATGTCTATACTACGGGTGTCCAAACTTTTGGCTTCCCTGGGCCACACTGGAAGAAGAATTGTCTTGGGCCACACATAAAAGACACTAATACTAATGATAGCTGATGAGCTTCTAAAAAATTGCACAAAAGAATCTCATAATGTTTTAAGAATATTTACAAATTTGTATTGGTCTGCATTCAAAGCCGTCCTGGGCTGCTGGTTGGATATGCTTGGTCTATATGTTGTTCAAAGCAGCAGAGGCAACTTGGTCAAATGGTTCCAAATGCATAGCCATTGCTTCTCTGTGATGTCTTTCCCCTCAGACTCCTGGCTGCCCTGAGAAAGTAACTGTGTTCCTCTTGTCTACCATGGCATCCGCAGCATGGCCTGATGCTTGGAACAAGGACCTGAGTACCAGCTATTACTGAATACTTTTTGCCCTACCGTGATTCTACAAACAATTTTCATTTTTCTTAACTCCTATTCTCTTCATTTCCTGCAGATATTCCCTCCACCTATTATAACTTTGATATGCTGATGTGTTTCAGGCCATGAGACTGGTGAGGGACCAACACACCTGCTGTTATTCTGAGTTTCTTTGTCTCTCCTTTCCTCTTAGAAGTCTTTTCTTCTTTGTGCAGCTCACCTATTGTATGGGCAAATACAAATTTTAAAATAGGAGGCTTAATTCTTCCTCATTGAAAATAAAGGAAGAGAGACTTAGCTCCTCCTTTGTGTTAGACCATTGACTTTAGAAAACTTGTGCGTTCTTTTTATGTCTCTTAGAAATTCATGTAAATCTTTCAAAAGGCTAAACCAGCCTTTTTCCAGTTTTAGGGCCTGGGAATATTTTTCTCAGGGGAGTGGGGAGCATCCCTTTGTAATGTGATCCTGAAGGAAAATAGCCCTTTTCTCCCAGTGTCTTTGGGAGGGTGGAATCTTCACTTAGGGGGGTGCCTTGCTCCAAAACTTCCTCCTCTTATAAAGACATGAGATTTGATTTCCCCTTGGCAGTAAGCAGTTAGTTCACAAGATCATATCAAGTAGATTCATCCCAATTGAATCTGGGATGAGCTAAGTGCTATTTAGTTTTCTTACTGGAAGACTAGTTACTGCTTATCTTGAGAGCATGTATGGAATGGGTTGTGTCTGTTTAGTTACATAAAAGGGTGAAATTTCCTTCTGTCATTTCAGTCTCTTAGAAAATTGCCTATGATGCACATTGCATTCTAGTTAGATGCTGATTAAATGATGAAGTTATTTTCTTTCTTTTCCACCTTTGTTGAGAGGGTTTTTGGTTTGAGAGGGCATTTTCCTTGTAATCATGTTTACCCAACACTGCCGTGTCATCAAGTCCATCAGCAATATCCTAGCTGCCATCTTCTTAATGCCTGATACATACTGTACATAAATATCTGACTTAATTCTTACAACTTACTGAAGCACATTTTTATAAACCGCCATCGTACAGTTGAGGAAACTGGGACATAAAAACCTAAAATTTGTCTAAAGCAACTGGCTTTACTTGGCTAAGCCAGTATCGCAAATCCAGGTCTGATGACTATAAACTGTGTCCTTTTCATTACTGAATTTGATTGCCTCTTAGCAATTGTCTTTCTTGAATCTTTAGTGTCTGCCCCGCAAAGGTCAAAGTTGGTCCTCTGAAACTGAAAGAGATTGGAAGTTCGACTCTTTAGAGTTGAAAAGGCCAGAGACCAGGCTGTGAGGTGGGGATCACCGTGGCCTCTGAGGCCTTTGTTGAGATCTTCCTAAACAGGCCATAATGACTAGAAGTTGGGGGACGGGAGCAGTGGTCATGATTAGTTATCAGGCATCATGATGAACAATTTATAAAATATTAATTCTCATATTAGACTAATGAGGACACTAATATTAACTTTATGTATTTATTTATTATATTTATTTTTAGGAGATGGAGTCTCTCTCTGTTGTCCAGGCTGGAGTGCAGTAGTGGTATTCACATGCATGATCTCACTGCTGATCAGCACAGGAATTTTGATTTGCTCCATTTTCATCCTTAAACAGTTCATCCCTCCTTAGGCAGCCTACTGGTCCCCCACTGCTGGGAAATCACTGTGTTAATGCTAAATAGTGCAGACAGCTCAGCCACATAGCTCACTACAGCTCAGATCTGTAGTGACCCCTTTTTGTTTAAAAAAATTTAGACCATTTACTCTCCCTAGGTTGACTCAATAAGTTCTCCTGCCTCAACCTCCCAAGCAGCTGGGATTACAGGCACATACCACCACACCCATTGTGTTTTAAAAAAAGATTTTAGTTTTTTTCCCCCATTTTAAATATTAAGGAGTTTAGAACATTTGTATAGAACTTGCTATAGTCTGCATAGCTAATATGTAGCAGCTAACCTGTCTGTTTTTAAGGCCATTACAAAAGGCAGTAACAATATTTCTTACCATCTCATAAGAATCACATCAGCAATAGTTGAAAACACAGATTATCAGGTCCTTTCATTGGAGAGCCTTGCTTGGAATTTTCCACGAATGTCCTTTGTGAATCTTATGAGAAGTTAACTATGAGCATGAAGGAATCCAGAAAACAGTGTCTCAAATTATGCTACATTTGTTGATTACTTCAAACTGAAGGCATTTGGAAAACAGCAAGTGTACAGAGGGGCTTTTTTTGAATTTCCTTCATCTGATTAAAGGCAGATTCTTTAGAAGGAAGCCAATTGTCCTGAAAACACTCCACAGGCATCTTTATTGAGTAAGAGTTGCATGCATCAAGAATCGTAGTCTGACTTATAAAAGACTGGAAATTGACATCTCAACCAGACAGGTAGTACCTCTTCTTTTGAGGACCCCTTTTTGTTTAAAAAAATTTAGACCATTTACTCTCCCTAGGTTGCCTCCACTTCCCTCTCCTCTATGAAGAAGGTTATATAAGCTTCCAAATCTCATTGAGTTATTGGCTATTTCTTATCTTTTATGTGATGCCCCCATGAATATTAAGATATTTCTGTACATTTTTCTTCTGTTGATCTGTCTATTAGGAGTTTATTTCATGGACCCTTCAGAGGCCAGAAGGGAGGCTTCCTCTCTCTGCCCCTACAGACATCTGCAGTGGAGAATTTTGAATGACAGGTAGCTGATGACAGTGGGATTGTGTAATGCTGGGGTGCACACTGGAGTGTTGAACTGGATGGTGTTGACTTTCAACTATAATTGTTTGGTAGAGTGATGGTGGTAGAATCACGATCTGGAAATAGCAGTGGAAAGTAAGGAGTGCTTTGGGCTCCTTCCGTAGGTCATGAGCTTGGGACATTGCAGAGGAACTTATATTGGAAAGGGTTGTGAGGAAGGTGGTGCTATCATGGGAAAATTGTGTTGGTTCAGGTTAGAAGATGGTGGGAGGAGAGATTGGCATGGGTTTGGAAAGGAATGTTTTTTAGATTTTAGGTTTCATTTTTATGTCAGCAATAGAATAGGGGTGGGTGGATGGAGGGGCTGTGGTTAGTGGGCTGAGGTGAATAAATGTATGTGGGAGGTGGGATGGGGAGCCAGAAGTTGGAGAGCTGGGGCCCAGGGTGAGAATTATCCAAGGCAAAGATGTAGGACACAACAGACAGAAAACAGCTGCAAGTGATGGGGAGTGAGGGATGAGGTAGAGGTGGGAAGGGCACAGGAAATTTTGACCCTGCCAACCCAACTTGACCCCAATTCCAAGGATCAAACAAAAGCAGCCTTCTCATTTATAACTAACTGGAAGCCAAATTAATTAGTAATCAAGACAATTTTAGATCCCAGGGAAAAGGAGCATGCTGTTAAAACAAGAGAAAACAAAATGGTTTAGAATAGCCATTGAAGGTATGTTCCAAAAAATTAATAAGAAATAACTAAAATGTTCAATTCCTGAACTGGAGCAAGAGTCTTTCTGAATTTGGAAAGAATAAATTGGTAGTGATTCATAGAACATTAGAACTGAACGAACCCTGACCATAAGCATCAATTCTAGGCCTCTCGGTTTGTAGGGAAGAAGCTGAGGCCGGGGGTCGGACAGAGGCAGGTTGACTCCCAGAGTCACACATTTGCCCTGACAGCAGGCTCAGCCCCTGAGGTCCTGCAGGCTGTGTTCCCTGCTTGGTTTCCTTCTGTGGCTTGGATGCAGAAGAAGATAAAACAGGATATGGGCTGTTTTTGTCTTTGTTGTGTTTAATATTAGCTTAAAAAGTTAAGGGAACTAACAACTCTATATATTTCTCTGTGCGTTTACACCCTAAAAATTCAAATAGCCATGTTTAACATGGCTTTTCTGCCTTTGTTCCAGATTTCCTTCTCAGTATAAAAGTATTCCTCATTCTTCTGATGGACAATAAGTGAAAACATTTCACCTGCAAGTGAAATGCCCACGTGTAAAAAATCCCCACCCCAACCCAATCCCTGCTAGGCTTTCTATCCCTTTGCGTTTAACTATTTCTTATTCTTTCTACAGGAGAATATTCTTACATCCCCTCTGGCTTCAGCACAAACAGTTATTTGTGGTCACAGGTTGATGCTAGTGTGTAAAACATTTCCTTGCTCTTTTCTATTCAAAAATACTTGGACTAGGACTCTAAAGTCATGGAAGAAAATGGAATATGATGTTCGAATGTGCAGTGAGCTGGGGTACAGTATTTGCAATCAGGGCATGGGAAAATCTCTGGATTGATTAAAATGTAGACTAAGCAGCTGACATCAATTCTTTATTTACTCTGAAGGAAGGCACTGGAATAAAAAAGATTAGGATTTTCTACATGCATATAGAATACAGGTCCATGATTTGCCTAAGGAGAGTAGGACATAAGAACTGGTTTTCTTGATGATAATTGCACAAGATGGTATGAAAATTGCTAATAGTTTCATTAGCTCAAAGAGATGATAGTATTACAGGCATTCTAATAGAAATGCAAACTTTGGAATTAGCTTGGCTTTTAATCTTATCTGGGTCATTTTTTAGCCTGGCAGACTTGTTCTATTCACTTAGTCCTTTTACATTGTTCTTAAAATTCTATGCAGTCCTAGGGTTTTGTAATCACATGAGTATACGATTTGCTAATATCCTGGGAAGGCTCAGCTGGAAAAGAAGTCAGTGTTATTTACTGAGCTGATAATTTTCTTATACAGACTCTCTTTCTCTTCTTTCTGGTGTTTGTCCTTTGACCATTTATTGTCTACTTTGCAGATGGTATTGAGAGAATGTGAAAGCGTTTGAAATTTCAGCAAGTTTAGTTTGCAAGTTGCTCATGTATTTGGAAAAGAAGTTTGCTTAACCTTGTATCCTTCTCTGATATTATGATAGGGATTTTTAAAGTAAAAATACCTGCATAATAAATTTAGTTCTCTAAGTGGACATAAAGTGGATTTGACTAGAGTGTGAGTACCTTGAGGATAGGGACCCTCTCTTGCTCTTCTATTCTGTGACTACCAGACAACGTCTTTCATAGAATGGGTGCCTACTCATTTTTTTCACAAATTACAGACCTTTAGAAAAGCTCTGAGGGACCAAATTGCCCCCATTGGCTTCCAAATTCCCGAGAACGCCCAGGTATTTTGTAATTATAAAATGTTAGAGTATAATTCAACTACACAAAGTCTATTCCGATTACCTTTGTTATATTTGATAAAGAGGGTTTTATTAGCTAGAGTAGACCAACTGTTATAGTAAAATATCCCCGAATCAGAGTGGATTAACATAGAAGTTTATTTCTTTTTCATGTAGCAAGACAACATGGGTATTCAGCAAGTAGCCTTTCACCTGGTGATTTGAGGACCCAAGCACCTTCTACCTGTGGCTCCTCAAGCTCTGGGGTACTCTGTTGACTCTGATGCACTGGATGCAGATGAGAAAAAGGGAGAGAGAGAGGAGGATCACTGTGGGAGGATTTTATGGGTCAGTCCTAAAAGAAGAAACCGGTACTTCTGCCTATAGTCTCTGACTAGAACTATTACACGGCTACACCTGCCTGTAAGGGACTGGGACACGCAGGCGAGTTGTGTGCTCAGTAGGAGAAAGTAAATGATAAGTGTCAGCCATGGTCTACTCTTTTAGCCAGAGCACACACTCCAGTCTTCTGACCTCAATAGGATACACTTGCACCTCCCCAGTGTACACAGCTCCAGATCCCACTTGCAGCATCGAGGGCCAAAGCTGGGATCTTCTGCTGACGTGTGGGCCTTTCTTCCACACCCCTGAATATTGGTACATATAGGATGGTAAAACTTTTATTCTGAAAAGGAGAAATAGAATGCATAGAGAAGCCCTAGTCTCCAACCATTCTGCAGTCCCTAAATATGTGTTATGCAGCCCCTGTCCTGCACAGGAGCAAGATGATTTGCTAAGGCTCCGACTCTGCTCTCTGGGTTAGGGAAAAGCTCTCCCTCTCTCTTGTTTTACCTCCTCTGTTTCTTATTTCCCATGGCCACATTTAAGTCAGGGTGGTATGTTCTTGCTAAGATTGTATAGATATTAGGTTGGTGCAAAAGTAATTGCAGTCTTCGCCATTAAAAATAATTACTTTTGCACCAGCCCAACAGTACTGGTTCCTTCTGCTCAGGTGAGCCAGGGGGCCTAAAACTTGTTTTAAGCACCAAAATGCAAAAAGAGTAAGAACTGAATTTACAGTTTCTTGGTCCGTAAGCTTTCCTCAAAATTCAGTATGTATCTCATGGATTTGCTTCTAGTTGATTCCCCATGCTTTGATAACCACACCCAGCATTTGTTTCTGCACATAATCACCAAGCCCAATTTGTTCTGCGGCTTTTTTGGCCCCATGACTCAGTGTAATGACAGCTTTATTTGAAATAATGGACCTTGGTGACACCCCTAATCTGACCTTTGCTGAGATCTTTTGTTTCACCGAAGAATTTTACTGGGCCCTTGTGGCTCAAGCCCAGAGTGTATCCTCATCCTTTCACAGGTGGCTTTTCTTACCAGGTGTGGCTCTTTCCTCTGAGCTCTGCTGGAAAGCCAGCCAACCCTCGCAGGTGCTTGTATCTTTTTTGGATTTCTACTAATGTCAGTCAACAGTAATCAACACATCAGAACTCTTTCATCCGCTTCCTCTAGAGTAGAGGCTTAGCAAGAATGTGAACTTTCTTCCCAATTACTGCAGGGCTGGATTTACACAACTGTGCAGTGTGATTGTTCCACTAGTGGCCATCTGGGCAGTGCTTCAGAACACAAGGCTCCTGCATCTCGTGGCTCGGCCACCCTTACCTCAGACATTCCCTGCTGGGTCCTCTGTTTGTAAAAGGATGGAGGATGGAAGTTGTCTTTGGTAGGTTCATATAAGACAGATATGGAAGTGGCCTGTGTTTGATTAGCAAAGACTAATGGCTACATCTAACTACAAAGTTCAAGAAGTATTATCAGCCCAGGTGAAAAAGAAACAGGTTTTGTTGAACTCATAGCAACCTCGGCCACAGGTAGCAAAGACGTGGACAGGTGGCCATATGTGCTCATGTGAACAGTTCAAAAGCATGTTTAAAGGTAAGACCCAGGAACAAGAAGCAGATATTCTTAGATGGGGCTAAAGAAATATGGAGAGTGAATACTGGGACATCCCTCAGTTAAAGACTTCCTTAAAACCAAATAAAAATTAAAAAGAAAGTGATGTGTGTCTCTCTCACCTGTCCCTGCTGGTGGCCAGACGTGGTGGAGTCCTTCAAGGAAGGACTTGAAGACAGAGGGGGAAAGAAAGTCTTCTAAACAGACGCAGAAGCAGAGTGGGCTGATTTTTCTCAAAAGTTGAGTCTGCAAACCATACATTAATGCCACTTAGGTTTGTTCCCTTCCTGCAAGGCTATGTGTGAGTCACCTTGGTTCATTATTATTTAAAAATAACACAGGGAAGGTGGGAACAATGGAAGGAAACCCATCTCTGGCATTCAAGTAATCCGTTGGCATTTATCTCAGGCAGGGTATGGGGTCGACTTCAGAGCTCCCAGCATCTGGGTTTCCACGTCCAGATAGACACCCGGCTGCATGTGAGAACAACTTCTGATCAAACTGGATAAAAATGCTTGGTAGATTTTCACAATTTAACTCTCTAATGCAGTTTTCCAAAGTCTTTCTTAAAAGAAATTATTTCTTAATTTTCCTGGGGATTGGTGCAAAAGTATCAACCTCTCTATGCTCAATTTCCTAAGTCAACTACTTTTCAATTTAATTGTAGCAGAAAAGTAAGAGAAAATGAAGAATCTCTTATTCTGCACTTGGAAACTTAAGCTTATATATGTCAAATCATTCCTAGTTTTAGAAATCTCATCAATCTAGACATCTTTTCTTCCTTTCTTCCTTCTTGCCTTCCTGCTCTCTTTTCTTCTGTCTTCGTTTTCTTACTGTCTTTCAAAATTCATGCAGTGTTCTGGGTGCAGGACATAAACTGGTGAAGAAAAACATATACATCCCTGGAGAGGCAATGATCTAATGTCGTATGTGCAGTAGAAATACATTATGAGCCACACATGTAATTTTTTTTTTTGAGCTGGAGTTTTGCTATTGTTGCCCAGGCTTGAATGCTGTGGCATGATCTTGGCTCACCACAACCTCCGCCTTCTGGTTTCAAGCAACTCTCCTGCTTCAGCCTCCCGAGTAGCTGGGATTACAGGTGCCTGCCACCATGTCCGGCTAATTTTTATATTTTTTTGTAGAGACAGGGTTTCACCATGTTGGCCAGGCTGGTCTCGAACTCCTGACCTGATGATCCACCCGCCTTGGTCTCCCAAAGTGCTACAATTACAGGTGTGAGCCACTGCACCTGGCCCACATATGTAATTTTAAATTTTCTAATAGCCACATCAAAAACTGACATCATGAAAATATTTCTCTGTTTTTGGTTTTAAATATTCAAAATATGCTGGATATTTTACACTTCTTGCACATCTCAATTTTGACTAGTGGCTAGTCCAAATATCAGGTTCAGTAGTTCATGTGAGTAGTAGATACCACTTTGAAGGGTGCAGGTCTAGTGGAGAAATAAACAGGCACTTATAGTCAACTGTAAAAAGCACAATTCTATGTGCGTCCATGGGACATAGAGAAGTCACTTAATCCAGATTTAGGAAATCAGAGAAGGCTGTTGACTGACAGATGAATAGGAGTTATCCTCAAATCAGCTGAGGATTTGATTTCAAATGGCAAGTATTTCCTTTCCCTCTTTCTTTAACCCTATCTAAGACTATCTACTTCTTGTTCCTCTTTCTTAGCTTATAAACAGGAAACATGCTTTTGAACTGTTCACGTGAGCACATGTTGGCACTTGTCCATGTCTTCGGTTGGTCAAATCAGTGGCACAAAAGGAGTATGCAGGGAAGAAAGAATATTATACAATAACATGGTGGTGACAGAAAACACTGCCTGCTAAATAATAAGAAACTCTGAGTGGTTCCAATTTAGACAGCAAGCGGCAGGACTGGGATGGAAGTGGCTCCTAAAGCCACATCAGGGACAGATGGGTTGATACTACTCCTTCCTCTGGAAGTTCATTTCTAGATCATTGTTGTGGACTGTTAGAGTCAGGAAAGACTGGAAAAGCGAGACTATCAGTTCTCTCAATGGTCAAGGCCAGAGTTGAGGAAGGGCAGCCTATTTAGGACGGTAGACATTGGGGAAAGAAATATTTAAGGGGAAAGAAAAAGCAAATGGCACACCACAAAACCAGCTTCTATCTAGTGAGATAATATTCAAAAATTTTTCTGCACCCACAGTTCATTTCAAAATAAAAAATTGATTTACCCTGTGACCTAGCAGTTACACTTTGGGGCATTTATCTTGGAGGTAAAAATATTTATTTTTATGCAAGAACTTGTGCACAAATGTTCATATCAGCTTTGTTCATGATAGCTGAAACTTGGAAATGACTCACTTGCCCTTCAGTGGGTGAATGGTTAAGTGAACTGTGGCATGTGCATACCATAGAATACTATTCAGTAATGAAAAACTCTCCATGCATGCAGTGACTTAGATGAATGGCAAAAAATTTATGTTGAGTAGAAAAAGCCAGTCTCACAAGGAGAAATACTGTATAATCAGACTGATGTAGCATTCATGAAATAACATGAATTCATGAAATAACAAATAGAGGCAGAGAATATAGTAGTTTTCAGGAGCTAGGGATGGTAGGAGAAGGAGATAAGTGGGGCTATAAACTGGTAAAAAGAGATGACAAGGGGGAGTATCTTGATTGTGTTAGTCATTACATGAGGATATGTATATGCTAACGTTGCACAGACAAGGCCAGCCATGGTGGCTCATGCCTGTAATCCCAGCACTTTCAGAGGCTGAGGTGGGAAGATCATGAGGTCAAGAGATTGAGACCATCTTGGCCAACATGTGAACTAATAATACAAAAATAATTAGCCAGGCTTGGTGGTGGGCACCTGTATTTCCACCTACTCAGGAGGCTGAGGCAGGAGAATCGCTTGAACCTGGAGGCGGAGGTTGTAGTGAGCCGAGATTGCACCACTGCACTCCAGCCTGGTGACAGATCGAGATCCCATCTCAAAAAAATTGCACAGCCACACATATAAATGAGCACATGTATAGATGGTGAGATCTGAATCAGCTCTGTGGATGGTTCCCATGTCAGTTTCTTGACCTTGGTGTTGCACTCTAGTTGCTAGGAACTTGCTTTGAGGGAAGCTGAGTGAAGAGTGGGCAGAACTTCCTTGTACGTTTCTTTACAGCCATCTGTGCGTCTATAGAAAAAAATCTAAGTAAAAAGTTAAAAAATTGCTCTGATGTTGCCAGTATTTGCTTTAAGGAAGATCTAGGAAAATGCCACAGCACTTTTTACACAAGAGCTATAAGTCAGTGTGGAGCATTTTCCTGCTTTAACTGCGTTCTTGTCAGGTTATGGCCATCAAAGATATTTATTACGGATACATAGTAAGTGCTGTACACACACATAAAATATAGAGATCATCTTGCATATTCAGGTCCACGACTATCTAATGATCAAACCCTGCCCTCATCCCCTTTAATCTGAATTATTCAAATGTAGAATTTTTTTCATCCTCCCTCCATCTAAGAATACTAGATTCCTCTCAGAGTTCTCCAGGAGGCAGTTGACTCCTATCCATACAGAGAAGACATCTGACACTCAGTGAGGGTCAGATACTTGCATCTTAGTACTATATATTGTGTATATGTATGTATATGTAAGTTTGTATATATTTATTATTAGATGTTTTGATACAGGCATGCAAAGCAAAATACTCACATCATGGAGAATGGGGTATTCATTCCCTCAAGAATTTATGCTTTACCTGCCACAATTTTCAAAGATATGATCCAAGAAGTGTCTTGTTTGTCTTATTTACCACAGGGTCCCTCATGCTTAAAAATGGCAAGTACATGAATTACAAGCCATGTGCCTGGATTTTCTACGTGACTCTGGAATTTCTGAAGTAGGTGTTAAGTTTTTGGTCTTTGTGGTAGGAAAGTATCTAATACTTGCATCTCAGGACGTTCTCTTCCTGAATTCTCTTTTCATGGTTGGTCTAAGAGGTGTGAGGATATAAATGTATACTCGACCTACAGGCTCTGGGTCCTGAAAGTTTTAAAATGCAAACAATGTGAGAAAGTACTTAGATTGCTTTCAAATGCGGCTTTCTTCCCTACTCCCACTAAAATCACCATTGCACAGGATGACAAGCCACAGTTTCGTTTACTTAGTCTCTCTGCAGGCTTGGACACAGTGCAATGTTCCTTCCTTCTTGGGACATTTTCTTGGCTTGGCCTGCAGGAACCACATCTCCCTTGATTTCTTGCTTCCTCTCGGCCTGGTAGCTGTCACTGTTCAGTTTTTGATGACCTTTTCTCCCCTTCCCACTCTGCAAAGATCAGAATTCTCAAGGCAGCCATGCTTGGCCTCCTCTCTAGCTGTGGTCCCAGAACTTAGATGTCATCTGTCTACTCATGAAACACAAACTTATACCCCCAGCTCCTTTCCCTCTGCCACCCTCCCTCTCCTCCAGATGCCAGGCTGCCAACTTAGCATCTCACAGCTGACACATTCAGATCACAACTTGGAATTTGTTCTCCGCCACCCTCTCCTCCTCAACTTGCACCCTCTCCACTTTGTTCCCCCTCAGAAGGCAGTACCACCCTTAATGCACTTTTCCTACCTCCAATCTTGGAGATTATTCTGTTTCCCCCACACAGCAGACTCAAGCACCAGTAAATACTTTTGGAATTACCTTCAAAACATGTTCTAGATCAGACTTCTTTCTGCCATCTGCCCAGCAATTACCTTAGATCAAGGTGTGACCCTCCCTTGTTAGAACTCTACAGAGCCTGTGGTATCCTTCTCCTTCTCAAAGTCTCCAGTGTCTTTTTCTGACTCTTAGAAAAACAAAATTCGAATTCCTTACCAGGACTTCCAAGGCCCTGTGTGAGCTCATCCTGGCCCATCCCTGTGACATTCTCTTTTGTCACTGGCACCTCCTCTTGGCCTGCATGGCTCCCTGGGCCTTGCAGGTTCTCCTGGAGTTCTCAGGCACGCCTTTTGCTCAGGGGCTTTGAAATTTTGTAAACAAGCAGATGGAGCTTTGCTCCTATTTGAATGTTTCATCATTAGTTTGCAGTGGTATTTTTTTCACTCTAATGATCTAGAATATTAAACACCCAAGTGCATCCAAAGGGATTCTGGCTGCTCCTCCCAGGTCTTGCTCCTGCCCTCTGTCTGGATCAGAAGATCACATTCTCTGTAAGGCTTTTCCTAACTCTGCCTCCTTCCTTGTCCATCTCACTTCCTTGCTCTACATTTTAGTCATCTTCATTATGGCTGTCATTCTCTGTCATTCCATTACATAATTTTTTTTTCTGTTTTCTGTTTCTCTTCTGCTACCACTTTTACTTATTTTTCTTCTTCTTTCCTTTTTTTTTGAAAAAACTTTGAGCTGATAGTTACCCATACTTTGTTTTTTAAAAATTTAAAAATTTTTAATTTTTGTGGATATATAGTAGTTGTATATATTTATGGGGGTACATGAGATGTTTTGATACAGGCATGCAAAGTGAAATACTCACATAATGGAGAATGGGGTATCCATTCCCCAAGCATTTATGCTTTACCTGCCACAATTTTCAAAGATATTTTCCAAGAAGTATTTTGTTTGTCTTATTTACCGCCGGGTCTCTTGTGCTTAAAATGGCAAATGCATGAATTGCAAGCCATGTGCCTGGATTTTCTATCTGAATCTGGAATTTCTGAAGTAGGTGTTAAGTTTTTGGTCTTTGTGGTAGGAAAGTAACTTTATCCTATATACATTTGGTTACGTGGCTGGTGTCAATATATTCACTGACATCTTTAAAGTTTTGTGAACAAGTAGGCTGATCTTTACTCTTATTTGAATTTGTTCCATCGTTAGTTCACAGTGGCATTTGTTCACTAGAATGAACTAGAATATTAAACACTCAAAATGCATGCAAAGAGGTTCAAGATAGAGTTCCTCCTCCAAGGAACTCAAGGTCTAATATGTGGATTGTGAGGTAGTTAGACATTCTGAAAACCTGCTTTTGGGAGTTTGGAAGAGAGTAAACATGCCCTTCTGCAACTAAGGACAGGTACTTATGGGATTATGTATGGAGTAGAAGGCAGAGCTTGGGTGATAGCAAATTTGATAGAAAATACCAGGAGTTTTCGAGTTGCAGATGCTGACAGTTTGGCAAGGTCAGGGTGCACTCGAATTGCCACTGATGTCATCTAATGATGTGATGGCAGATTCAGTATGCATTTTCTTGAATTATAGATGTAACTTTACAAAACGTAGAAAAGTAATTGGAAGTCTCTCTTTGTTTTCTTAAGAAGTAATCATATCGCCTCATTATTTATGGCCCATTGTGTTGCATTCTCATGAGCTAACTATGAAAATGAGTCTCAGGATGAACACAGAAACTTCACGAATTTCAGCCCAGCTACAAAATTAGTGTTATGTAATCCTCCAACCGCCTCCCTCTGCCACTGAGTTCTGAAATAGTGGTGCACAGGAGTGGGTGGTAAAACTGTCTAATAGTTAGCTGCTAGAAGAGACTGATTTGCATTCATTTCTATTTTCCCAAATTATTTTGGGAAAAGAGTCTTAATTGACAGCATCACCACAACAGGCCTTACTTTTGACTGAGTTTAAGAGACACTCTGGCACTATGCATATCTGTGGCTTTGTGGAATCAGGCTGGGTTCCCCTAAGGTGAGGATGCTCACGTTCCCAAGTGACCTGTCTTCTGGTGGACCTTGGGCTGTTGGGACCTGACTGACATCATCCCCAGGACAGTTTCCTGCCCTGTGGTTTTATTCTTTTAATCATTTACTTGCATCCAATTTTCCCAGTAAATGTGTGCAGTCATATGAACTAGGTGAGTGTGTCTTGTTCCTGGCTTGTTTACTATTGCCAAATACTTCCAAATTGGAGAGGAAACTTGGCTGCTTGTGAGTAAGAAGAAAATAACTAGGAAAGATGAGCGTACCTATAATAAGAACAGAGTCTCTGTGTGTAAGCAAAGTATTGAAACGTGCACTCATCCACATGTATGCACATACGCTTCGGCGCGGATGAACGACTCCATTTTAATCTAGAAGTCTGTCTGCAGTAGTTTGAAGAGTAATTGACAGCTTTCATGAGGGTTTCTCTTAATAGCAAAAAAAGTGTCATTTCAAGCAAACGAAATAAGTTCCCACTTTATACAGTGGAGTAAATAACAACAATAACAAAGAGCTTTAACCAAATAAAGTGACAAAAGTGCAGTTTTGTAGAGATCACAGTCAAAAATCTATCAACATGCTTCTCTGTAAAAATAAGGATATTTTAAGTAAACTTCGCAGACATAAATTCACACACAAAATATTTTGACCTGTTTAACCCATTTATTTCCAGACTAAAGCTTGTTTTCCCCAGGATTAGAAAAGATTTCACTACGAATTTTTCTTGATATATGTCTTGCTTTTATAATTTATTTTTTGCCGTACAGTGTTTAAAGTCTGGCTATTAAAATACTACTAAAATGTTTTTTTTTTTTTTCTAGAATTGATCTCTGCTACTCCTTAGATAGGTCTTAGGCCAGATTTGTTCCAGGACTGCATGGGACCACTACATATTTTGCCTCCTACATAAATGAAAAGGTAATGACCATGGCTCTTTAAGGCCTTATTTCTCAGTGGGTTTTTGTCTATGGAAGTTTCCATCAGTTGCATTGCTTTTCCGTTGTCTTGAAGCTGGGTCTGCAAACATTCTAACAGATGCTTAAATTTCTTATTTGAACCCATACTTTATTTTTTAGGAGGTGTTCTTAACACTGAATTTATAAAGAGTTTTTAGGCCCAGAATATTCTACTGAAAACTCATGTGAGGAGAACTTATAAGGATTCTTAAAACAATTTTTAAAAAAGTGGATTTATTCAACAAACATTGATGAGTGCATTATCCTTACAATTTCTTTAATTTCTAGGACTGAATTCTTAGGTCTGGACAATTTTGTCATTGAAATTGCTCTTATTTTTAAGTGACTGCTTCAGAGAACAGCATAAGCTTTACTTTTATCCTAAGCTAATTTGTTCACTTCGTCATCATCTGTAATCTCTAGAGTGTAGCCGGCCATTATGTGATGAGTGACAGAAGATAAGTAAAAAGAGAATTGAAAGGAAACGGACAGTATTTGATCATTGACTACATTTTTATTCTAACACCTGAATGGAGAAGATGGAAGAAATGGAAGGACTGAATTTATTCTGGGGAAACTTAGAAGAGTAATTGTCCTTACATGAAACCCTTTGTTACTTTTATCTTTCTCTTATTGCTGGAAGGTATTTTCATGTGTGATTATTAAAAGTAGTAAAGTGTAGGACAATGAAGGGAAATTCATTTTGTAATTGTCCTTTGGTAAAATAGCTTTCTTTTTTTTTTTTTTAGCTCACCTGAACTGGAAGAATGAGCAGATATCATAAAGACTATGAACTCTTCGGTGACATAAAATTGCTGTTCTATTGTAACTTCCTTTTACAATTTCTTGGAAGTCTAACAGAAAGTTGAAACCTGCATTATAACTATCTACAAATGGAATTGAAACAAAATAAGAAGCCCCGAAATGTGCTCACTAATACTCATAGAAAACTTTAATTTTAATTAAAAATACAACTTCGGCGTTTTTCATTTCATACTCCATTTGCCTGACCTGACACTGTTAAATTAAGTTGCAAGCATTTCTCTCATAGTACAAATGGGATGTTTTTGGCATTCAGTTTAAAAATATGGTTTTTAATGTCCATTTATTGAATAAATGTTTGTTGAGTATCCGTAGTGTTCAGGCATGATTTTACATGGTGTGATACTACAGCAAAGGAACAAAGGCCTTGTTTTCCTCTGATGTTAGGTCAGATGGTGGGAGCACGGCGTTGATACACATTGTGGGCACGGGAGGCACATCGTGGGTCCAGGTGGAAAAACAGAAACCAACTACGACCACCTGAGGAGGCAGGGTATTATGGGGTGTCCACGGAGATATCTGCACACCCAGGGAGGGCCGGGGCTTTCTTAAGAAGTGAAAAGGAGTCGATGAGATAAAGGCAAGAAGGGAGAGGAAAGACACGATGAGCAAAGCCTAGAGCCTTCCTGCATCTGATGGGCTCCACATTTTTGCAAGAGCATAGGCTGTGAGGGGTGTTGAATGAGGCTGAAGCGGCACAGAGCTGAGACGTGAGGGCCTCCTGCACTGTGCAGAGTGAGCCCGTGATGTACTGTTCACAGGGGATCATGTTGTTCAGATTGGAGGCTATTAAATAGAAGCAATGGCCAGGAGGTGAGAAATGGTGAGAAGCTGTGCTAAGACCCTGATAGTGGGAGTGAGAGAGAGACATTTGGAAGACACTGAGAAGGTAAATTGGAATGACCTTGAGATCAAAGGGTAAGAAAGGAAAGAGTCTAGAGTGAGTTCAAGTTTTTCAAGTCGATACAATTTTAGTCTTACTCGTTTGATCTGTAAATAGAAAATTTTAAAAGAGAAATTGAATTGTCCTCTGCAAGCCTTCACTTCCCATCCATATCTCAACACGTTGCAATGCGATTTCACCTCCAACCCTCCAGTAAAGTTGTCCTAGCTAAGCTCATCAGGGAGGGACCCTCTAATTGGTCAATCTAGTGCACATCTTTCTCCTTGAAGCTCCCTACCCCATGAAAGCCATTACACCACACCCTTCTAGATCTCTTGGGTTTTGGTGAAGGGTCACTGACAGAGCTATAAAGAATAGGAAGAAAGTGGGCAGGTGATGATTGGGGTTCAGGAACACTTAATGGATGTTGGCTCTAGGGAATAGGACTAGGTAGCTGAACCCATGTGAAGCCCACAATGGGATTTGGATTAGAAATAAAAATTCAGAAATCATCAGCATTTAGGTAGTTAAAATGCCATCAGCTGAACTCAGCAAGGAGAGTTGTGTAGAGTAAAAGAAGCAATGCTCCTTTTAGGAAACCTAAAAATCTGCTAAGAAAGGGGGAAAAACAAGCCTGGATGGGATGCTCTGTTTTCTATCATGACATACTGTAATGTAGGTCAGGAGGCTGGCCTGGTTATCTGAGTCCTCTGTTTTGAGAATCTCCCAAGATTGCAATCAATGGAATCGAGGTGTTAACCAGGGCTATGGTCTCATTAGAGGCTTCACTGGGGAAAATTTTACTTGAATTCATGTGGTTGTTGGCAGCATTCTATTATTTTGCAGGCTGCTGGGCTGAGGGCCTCAGTTGGAAGCCACCTTTAAATCCCAGAGGACGCCTGAAGTTCCTTGACATGTGGTCTCCACAACATGGGATCTCCTTCCTTACAGAAGCAACAGAGAGAGGACCTCCTGGCAGAATGCGTGTTACAATTCTATGTAATATAATCATGTCCACATGCTCACACATGTCCTGTGACTCTCATGTATTCATCGGTCATAAGCAAATTCAAAGTTCTTTCCACTTTCAGCAGGGAGAAAATTATACACCAAGAAGTGGGGACCCTGGGGCCACTTTCATGCCTGTCACTAGGGAGCAGGGAAGGGCTGACTACAAAGTTTCAAGGAGATCTAGAAGGGTGTGGTGTAATGGCTTTCATGGGGTAGGGAGCTTCAGGGAGAAAGATGTGCACTAGACTGAGCAATTAGAGGGTCCCTTCCTGATGAGCTAGAACAACTTTACTGGAGGGTTGGAGGTGAAATCGCATTGCAGCGTGTTGAGATATGGATTGGAAGTGAAGGCTTGCAGAGGAGAATTCAATTTCTCTTTCAAAATTTTCTATTTACAGATCAAATGAATAAGACTAAAATTGTATCAAAGTCAGTTTTAAAAATCAATTTTATCTATTGCAATAAGGAGATTCAGGAAAGCACTAATTTGGAAACATGAAAGCCAATATTTTTGCATTAAAATTACTTACAATATTTAAGGACTTGGCTCTTCAGATTTGGAAAGTTTATTGGACTGGAGGGATATATTGGTTTTGATCATATGGTCTGCCATTTAATTTTTGTGAGATTCTACAAAACCCACTGGCTTTTTGGGGCCTTCTTTTCCTTTCCGTAAAATAGAGGGATACAGTATATTGAAAGAGTCAGAATTTTGAGTCTCCTTGAGTTTCAAAATTTTGTAATGTTGTGGTTCTTTTATAATTTCACATGTTCTTGTTCACAGAATCAGGGCCAAATTCACAATTCTCTGAGAGATTTTAATTCTAGAGAGGTGTGTTTCATAGTACAGTAAAAGCTGGAACACTGCCATGAAGCCACAGCATCTCCAGTCAGCTGCAGCCTTCACAAAAGCTGAGGATGAGTTTTCTGTGCATTGCCCTCTATGGAGAGTGGATTAAAGCTTTGAGATGCAGCAGGTCTTGTTCAGGCCAGTTACTGTGACACATGCCCTGTCAAAGCATGCTTTTTTCATATCATGATTCTTTTGTATAAACTGGCAGTAAATGGAAGCAAATTCTTCCTAGCCTAAACAGTATTACAAAAACAAAAAAGAACATGCAGAAGACGGTTGGAACAATAAATGCAAATATACCCACCTTTCCTCTTACTGAAATTCTAACTGGCCTCTGGCACCCAATTTTCCCCTTAGGAATCACCAGGTCTGTACCTCCACCAGTTTCCTGGGAGGAAAATGGGGAAATAACAAAAGACCAATAATCTTGACTCTCATATACATTGAGTGGACAGAAGACCTGAATCTCTCTCTCGAGAGTGGCTGTTGATGACCAGTTGACGCCCAGCTAATGTTTAGCCTCCCATGTGTGCTGCTGGAGACTTTGCCTGAGATGTTGCACTTTGAGTGGTGGCTAGGTCTCTAGGAAGACAGCTAGCTCCACATTACTTTTTAGAACCACGGGAAGGGGATGGGTAAAGTCAGTGGCTCAGTTCCCTCTCCCCTCTGCTGAAGCTGGCTCATGAAGGAAGGTTTTCAAACCATCTGGGTTGGCTTGGGCAGCGCACTGGCTGCTGCAGTCTTAGCAGCCTCCTGCCATCCTTCCTGATGAAGTTCAGCACATGCCTCTGCCTCTTCCCTTGGCTATCCTGTGTTGCTTGCTTAGAATTCCATTTACAAGAGATAGTATGAGTTTAATAGGGTGTTCATGCCTGTTGCTTATGCCTGCCCTCCTGCAAGCCTCCTCCTAAGTGTTCCAGGGATCATGTCTGTTACGGTCTGAACACTTGTTTCCCCCTCTCCACTGGATTCATACATTGAAGTCCTAATCCCAGTGGGATGATATTAAGAAGTGGAGCCTTTAGGTTTAGGTTTAGATGAGGTCATTAAGGCCCAGCTTCATCATGGATTAGTGTTCTTATAAGAAGAGACGCCAGAGCATGTTCTCTCCAGCCTGAGAAGACAGAGCAAGCCAGAAGGGAGCCCGCACCAGAACCCAAACGTGCTGGCACGCTGATCTCTGACTTCCAGCCTCTAGAGCTGTGGGAAATAAATGTCTGGTATTTAAGCCACCCAATCTAGGGTTTTTCATTATGGCAGCCCAAGCTGACAGGCAGTATCCAAATGTAGGGACCTAAGAGACTTTGCAGTAGTTCCAAATTATTTTTTTTATTGCATTTTAGGTTTTGGGGTACATGTGAAGGACATGCAAGGTTGTTGGATAGGTACACACATGGTAGTGTGATTTGCTGCCTTCCTCCTCATCACCTATATCTGGCATTTCTCCCCATGCTATCTCTCCCCTACTCTCCACCCCCTGCTATCCCTCCCCTGTTTCCCCTGCAACAGACCCCAGTGTGTGATGCTCCCCTCCCTGTGTCCATGTGTTCTCATTGTTCAACACCCACCTATGAGTGAGAACATGTGGTGTTTGATTTTCTGTTCTTGTGTCAGTTTGCTGAGAATGATGGTTTCCAGGTTCATCCATGTCCCTACAAAGGACACGAACTCATTGTTTTTGATGGCTACATAATATTCCATGGTGTATATGTGCCACATTTTCCCTGTCCAGTCTATCATCGATGGGCATTTGGGTTGGTTCCAGGTCTTCGCTATTGTAAACAGTGCTGCAATGAACATTCGTGTGCATATGTCCTTATAGTAGAACGATTTATAATCCTTTGGATATATATACCCAGTAATGGGATTGCTGGACCAAATGGAATTTCTAAATTCTAATTCTGAAGTCCTATTTAGGTATTATGTGCCAAACACCAAAGAGCCTTCAGGTGCTTATGGTTCCTTCTGTCTGTTACGGAAAGATGCTTTCTACATTCCGGTACTGTCTGCATCCACTCCACAGGCTGACACAGCACTCTGGTTTTGGCCAATGTCTGCAAGTATACATTTAAAAAGCAGTCTTTACAACAGAGCCACGTGACAGGGTGCCCTCTCAAGTCTCAGTTATAATTTTCTCTATGATAACAACTCGCACCAAAGAAATTTCTCAGCCAAAGAAATCCTTGACTACAAAAAATAATGGTATGTATCCAGGCACCACTGCACCATAATGAGACTGGATTTTCCTCTGTGACCTATGAAAATTGCTCATTACTTCATGGGTATAATAGATCTATAGTGCAGAGACACCCTACTTAATTCTTCCTTTATTCAGGAAGCAAGTTAATATGTCAGGTAGATGTATATGAGGGCAGAAATAACAATGATTTGAATATATTCTCATAAATATCTTAGGTTATCTGGGATAGAACTTTCCAAAAATGAGAGGATTAAAGTCCGTGATTTTCTTGACAGCTTTCATTCTTGGATTGAGAAGATACCATCTTCTGTCTTTGTTTTGGGTAGGGGAGATGTGCAGAGCTTAGGAGACCTCCCTAAGGTTACATAGAAATCATTGCCAGAGCCAATCCAGTGTCCTAAGTAGTGCCTGAGACCTGTGCAGCCTGGAGTCCAGCTCTGGAGAGGGCATCATGCTTGGTTTAATGCTCTTCTGAGACTCTTGAAATTTTTAAAAATTTTTGAACAAGGGGCCATACATTTTATCTTGCATTGGGCCATAAAAATTATGTAGCTTGTCCTGATCATAACCTTCCAGTACTTCAGAGACATCATTTAGATCTCATATTCTGAAATTGTAAATTATGCTTTTTCAACTAGATGTTAGTAAGAACCTGGTACAATGGGGAAAAATGATGAAAGATTTTCCTATGGGCAAGGCAAGCCCAGCAGGCAGTGGTGTTGGAGACTTGTAAGGGCCAGGAGAATGTGTTCTTCCACTTTCTTTAAAAGGGAAGAAAATGTGCTCTATGCAAAGTCACTTACAGAGAACACAAAGGCTCTCTGGACCCTGGCACTAGAAATCTGAGACTGTTGCCCAGATTTTAAAACTTTGGCATCCATTTAAAATTATGAATTAGAAGCAGAGTTTGCAATGCTTTTTATTTTTATACTATAAACAAAGTACTATAAATAAATGGCTGTACATTTAAGTCTTTGAAACTTTAAGTGCATTTAAATTATGAGGCATGGGCATGAGTGTATAAGCAGTTCTGATCCAATTGGATTATGCATTCAGAGTGTGTATTTTAATTCTTTAATTTTTCTTGAGATGCATGGACTTAGTGAGGGCAATGATATATCTAACTTCATTCTTTAGCTCCAAGGGAGTCAAAGTCTCCTGACCTACCAATGTGAGGTAAACAGTTTTTCCAGTCTTACGATTTTCCTTGGTAGAGTTGTTATAAAAAGTAGAATATCTACATGATAATCTACCATTACTTTGCCTATTATTGTGACCCCTTGCATTTCACCTATTTCATGTCTTTTTTCCCCTATCCTGGTGCAAAAAAACAAATACCTTCTATCTTATGATATAGTATGGTGTACAATATCTCCCTGGTCATTTATAGCAGTGATTTTCAACTGGGTGACAATTTCGTTACTTAGGGGATTTGGGCAATGTTTGGAGGTATTTTTTATTGTGTAAATCAGGAGAATCTACCGAAATCTAGTAGGTAGAGGCTGTTCAGCACCCTAGAAGGCACTAAGAAGCTTCCCCAACAGAGAATTATCTGTCCCTAAATTAACAACAGCAAGGTTGAGAAATCCTGCTCTGCAGTTTAGAATCAGATGCAGAATTCACCTTTTGCTGTCCTGAAGAGGTGAAAGTGAGGATGCTGGCATGTGGCTCAGGTACTTAAGTGCTGTCAAAGCAAACATCAGCTAGATTGACAGGTATTTTATTTTATTTTTTAGGGAAAGAGCAAACAGTGTTTTCTGTAAAAGGTAAAGAGTTGTTGGAACTAAAATAGTTTTCTCCCAGGAAAAGAGACTTGGGATTCCTAGTCTGTTAATAAGTTGGCATTTCCAACACCTTCCAAGGCTGTTTTGTATCTTTTGGTATTTTGTTTTTGTGGTAAGATCACTTAACATGAGATCCACAAATTTCATCAAATTGTACACATTAAGTATGTGCAGTTCTTTGTATATTAGTTATACTACAATAAAACTATTTGAAAAATATGTTAGCATTATTTGTTGAAGTAGAGACGGAGAACTTACAGAGGAAGATCAACACTAATTGTGGTCCTTGCCTTCAGGAAAGGCATGGATGGCCTTAGAGGAGAAAGGGTATGGGTAGAAGGGGAGAAATATCTTCAAATCCCAAATAATCTCAGCTTCATGAGCTTATACCCTTTTACATTTCAGTAGTGGTTTAACAAAGTGTGTCAGTAGCAAAGCCAAATTTCTGGGCTTTGGAGGATATTTATTAGAGAGAGAGAGAGAGAGAAAAACGTTCTTATGTTTGGTAAGCTGAAAGTTATGTCGACATACTTGTAGTATAAACGAGTTGTAGTTCTTGAAGACTGTAAAGCTGGGGCTCACAAATTAGGGATGGCTGACTTTCTTACCTCTCATCTTCTATTGGTAGGTGTGTGAATAACTTCCTTATCATCTAAATAGTCCTCTAGGACTTTATCACCATTTTCATAAAATTATGCATGTCCTGTTGATGAGAAGACTGAGCCAAATTTTGCAACACAAGTAAGCATTCCTCTCGCTGGACCATAAAGAGCTGATATGTTTGAAGCTGGCAATAAAGTCACCACTAGATGCCAGTGGGAAGTATGCTTGGTATAGTGTCTGGGGCAGCTAAGGAAAGTCTTTGATCAAGTGAGTGCTGGGTCATCTGTGGGCTCCTACACAGTCCACGGGTGCGCAAACAATGAGCTTTGCCAGATCCACTCACTCTTAATTTTAGGACAGCTGGGCCTCTCCATTCACGGGCAACTTTCCCAGAATAAACGTCCATACTCCTGTGATTAACTCCCTCCTTCTTTTCCTTTCGTGCTTCAGCTTCTTGTTTAAACTCAAGGAAAATCTTTCTTCCACCAGTGTCTCCTTTTCCCTTCCCGTCAAATCTCTTCTTCCAACCTGCACTGGAAACCCCATTGTCTAGATCAGCACCATCCAACACAATAGAAATACAATGCAAGCCATATGCAGGTAATTTTAAATATCCCAGCGGACACATTAAATAATTAAAGAAGAAACAAGTGAAATAAGTTTTAGTAATATGTTTTATTTAACCCAATATATGCAGAATAGTATCTTTTGAAGAATTGCTTGACTTTGGTTCTGATGAGGTTTATACTTTCTTCTTTTGCATTGGTAGGAAAGTATTACATGAGAGAACATATATTAAGGTGCCTTTTATGGCCTGTCACATGGTGATAGCTATTGTTTTTATTTCCTCTGGGCCGGGCTCCAGGCCTCTCCTAGATACTCATACATTTATCCCTGGGGTAGGCGGGGAACTGTCAGAATCTTGCCATGACAGTGTAGATTTTAGAGAGCATAGAATCTGGGAATGAGTATGTACAAATACAAAAAAAGCATGTGTAAAATATCCATGACTTTTTGAGGTTTCGTTAGTTCTAGATGTTTTTAAATTAGGGAATTCTATTAATATTTTGGGCCACAGTGAATGTATTGCACATTACGCCATATTTATACATACTGCTTCATAATAAACTCTAAACATTGTACTAGTTTTGACCATCATAAATCATTTAATCATAAAATGATTACTTGTAGACATCCTATCACATTGATTCACGTTAATATTTTACTTTGGTCTGCTGCTATTGCTGAGTACAAGGATCTTAAAGGAAGCACTGTTTCTCGAGCTGCATAACTTCTGATCTGCCAAAATTTGTCAAACTAGTTGCATTAGTTTGCTGGGGCTGCAATAGCAAAGATCACAGATGGGGTGGGTGAAGCAAAACAAAAGTATTTTCTTACAGTTCTGGCAGCCAGAAGTCCCAGATCTGGGCGTGGTCAGGGTTGGTTTCTCCTGAGGCCTCTCTTCTTGGGCTGCAGGTGGACACCTTCTTGCTGTGTCCTCACATGGTCTTTCTTCTGTTCACAAGCATGTGTGCATCCCAAACGCCTACTCTTATATGGACATTGGGCTACGGCCCGTGTATATGATTTACGTTTATCTTAGTGATCTCTTTAAAGGCTTTATCTCCAAATACAGTCAGTCACATTGTGAGGTGAGGGATATACACCATGGAATGTTATGCAGCAATCAAAAATGATGAGTCTTTGTCCTTTGTAAGGACATGGATGAATCTGGAGAACATCATTCTCAGCAAACTGACACAAGAACAGAAAAGGAAATACCGCATATTCTCACTCATAGGCGGGTGAGAAAAATGAGAACATATGGACACAGGGAGGGGGCCTACTACACACTGGGGTCTATTGGGGGAAATGGGGGAGGGACAGCGCGGGGGAGATGGGGAGGGATAGCCTGGGGATAAATGCCAAGTGTGGGTGAAGGGAAGGAAGGCAGCAAAACACACTGCCACGTGTGTACCTATGCAACTATCTTGCATGTTCTGCACATGTACCCCAAAACTTAAAATGCAATAAAAATTAAAAAAAATAATATTGGCTGGACACAATCATCTCACAACACTAGGTAACCCCAGAGAGGGTATCCAACTGTCTTTATCCATCTTCTTTCATCAGCCAGAAATGGCTTTGATACCTTTGACCCAAGTAGACTACTGTATTCAACGGATCCATTTGAGAATTCCAAGGAGTTTTCATGACTCTTTTCTCCATTTACCTATCTTTTCTGATGAATATCTACCTTGGAAACAAATTATCTACATCAATCAGACTGTAGTTCAATAGAGAAATGGCTAAAGAAAAAAAAACCATTGTTCTTTCTTATTTAGAACATTTTAAACATTAGGCAAACTGAAAAGTGACACTGTTTCTATATGCGATTTTGGAAGACTGAAAAATCTTCCAAAATTTTGAAAGATTTGGAATCAAAATTGTGATTTGGTTTTTGTTTGATTTTTGTGTGTGTTGATTTTAAGACAATACTTCAGAAACTCTTTGGACTGTTTGATTTTATTTCTCTAGTTTCTTCAGATTAGATTTGTTTTGTCCCATATCTTCAAATTAATTTCAAGCAAAACTTCTATTCAAATAACACTCGTAAATGCTTCTTGTTTGACCTCTTGTCCTTGGTGTTGTCATTGCTTCTTTGTATCTTAAATCAAATCTCTTGCGTTGGCTTTATTCTTGTGTTTTCAAAAAAATTAAGATAAATATTGTTAACATTCCTGAAAATTGTCCTAATAATAAATATTTCTCATGTGTGTATTTATACTATATGAATGGAATTTCAATGCATGATGTGTGATATGGTTTGGCTGTGTCCCCACCCAAATCTCTTCTAGAATTGTAGCTTCCATAATTCCCACATGTCACAGGAGGGAGCTGGTGAGAGTCCTGCTCCTCTCATGATACTGAGGACGTCTCACGAAATCTGATATTTCATAAAGGGGAGTTCCCCTGTACACACTCTTTTGACTGCTGCCGTGTAAGATGTGACTTTCCTTATTCACCTTCCACCATGATTGTGAGGCCTCCCAGCCATGCAGAACTATGAGTTCATTAAATCACTTTTTCTTTTTTATTTTTTTTTTATTTTTCAAAGTTTCAGAGCCTCAGTGAATAATACATACCTGGGGAATATTCAGTACGCTATTACATATGGCATCTATTTCAGAGCTTCATTGAATAAGGAACACCTGTATTGTAGTCAGAATTTTATTTCATATAGCCACATATTCAGAGCCTAACTGAATAACATACACCTTGGAGAAAGTCAGGATTCTATTTCGTATAGCCACTCATTTAGAGCCGAATGTAAAAACGCACGCCTGAGGAGTATTCAGGAGTCTTTATTTTATGGCCACTCATTCAGAGCCTCACAGAATAATACAGACCTATGGAAGAGTCAGGAGTGTATTTCACATGGCCACTTACTTAGAACCTCAGTGAAGAATCATATATATCTGGAAAATCCTCAGGATTCTATTATATATAGCCACTTATTCAGAGACTCACTGAATAATGCACACCTGGGGAATAGTCTGGAGACTCTTTGATATGACCATTCACCCAGCGACTCAGTGAAAAATGCACAGCTGAGAAATAGTCAAGAGGATAGAGTCAGGAGTCTATTATATGTGGTCACTCATTCAGAAACTCACTTTAGAATACACACCTTGGGAATAGTCAGAGTCCAGGTCATGTGGCCACGCAATCACAGCATTACTGAATAATGCACAATGGGCAATAGTAAGGAGTCTATTTCATATGGCCTCTCATTCACAGCTTCAGTGCGTAATAAACAGCTCTGCGGTAGTCAGGACCCTATTTAAGGTAGCCCGTAATTAAGCAGCTCCGTGAATGATACACTTTTTCTTTATAAACAACCCAGTCTCTAGTATCTCTTTATTGGCAGCATGAAAAAAATCTAATACAATGTACACAATCTGTACTAATCTCAGGAGTAGCATTTGATTAGAAGATATTATGAGTTGTTCTTGTATTTTAGTCTATATTTACATTATACCTAAAAATAAAATGCCAGATTGAAATGTGAAAATGTCCCCTATCAGTGGTATGGCCTGACTTGCATGATACTCAAATAAAACATTCAATTAGACTTTCACATTATAAAGCCAATATTACTCATCCATGATTGGGGGAAAAACTGTTCTCAGATGTTTTCCTTATAGGGGCACTTTTTACTTTTGAAATCAATACTCAGATTTATACATGGCTCCTTTGAGTCAAAGATTGTTTTGTGTTTCTTTGTATGTGGAAGAGTTTTTGGGTAACTGGCCATATCAAGGTTTAATTTTGGCCTTATAGAGATGCTGGTCTGAATATATTAACTACTAGTCAGGTGGGACTATTTTTTCGTTGTTAATTATTTGAACTGATGATCTTGAGCATTATGTGTGCACAGTGGCTGTCTCCCGTTTACACAGTCTTGTGTAAGAGAATGGCTCTTCATTCCTTGTGGTTGCTCACTGGGTAGCTGTTTATACAACTTCCATTGAGGCACATCATATTCACTAGTACATCTCCTCACCTGCAATGTCTTTCTTCTGACTCCCCCTTCACTGACTCTTTGTTTCACAGGCAGGACTTTCTTGGAGTCATGATGCCACATTCTTGAAGCAGATCAACCTTCCAAGCCTTGAGAGGGTCACCTTCAGTGCCAAAACAGTTCATGCATTTCATGGTTACATTTGTCTTGACAGTTAATGTGAAGTATAGGCTAGACAATGCTGATGGGACTGTTTCCAGATACGATTGTTTTGCTTTGAGTAGGCTCAGGCTGCTTATATTCATAGAGAGCAGAAGTGAGGGTCTCTGCGTGCATCTTCAGCTCCTGCCATGTTGCATCCTTTCGTCCAAGCTTCTTAAAGGCCATGGCTGCATCTTGTAGGATGGGTTTTGCCAGTTGTAACATTGCTGAGGAGATTACCACATCCTTCACCTTTTCACATGAGAGATTCTTCATTTTCACTGTTTTTCTTAACGACATTTCACACTTATTCACCTATTTACTCATTCATATGCCCATCCACACATCCATGCCTGTGCTCAGTGGATCTGCCCCCTGTGAAGCCCACAGCAGGACTCAGTGATCACAAGATCCATAACACAGACACCCAAAGGGCTCATCGTACATTGGAAAGATAAGCACACGCACCCTGATTTATCTGATGAATGCACGACCAGTTTATCATGCACTGGTGCCCTACTGAGTCAAGTGTGACATACAGCAGAGACTATGAAGCAGGCTTCACCCTAGACACATTTATAATCTAGGGAGAAAGGTGACACTTTAAACAGAATATTTTTGTGGTATTATTTATGCTTCAGTGTAGGAATCTACAGTTATTTTGTGGATTTCCATTAGTGATCTAGACTGTAGCTTGCAGGACTAGGTATGACAAGGTTGTATGTGCAGAACTCCTGGACATGCTGCTGAAATGACTCTCACTGTTGGTGTGGAAACTGGCCAAGGGAATGAGTGGAGAAAGGGTCTTCCAGGCAACATTAAAAGCGTTAAGTGAAGGCATGTAATAAAAGATACATCGTGTGTTGGTGAATTGTTAGCAGTCAATATTACTGGAGTTTAATCATGAATCAAGGGCAATTGGCAGGCTATTGGCAGGAGGTGAATCTGGACAGATAGGTAGGTGGCAGCTCATTCAGGGTCAAATCCACTCTTAACTGGCTGGGACATTATTCTGTAAGACAGAGGTTCTCATCCCTACCAGACATTTCCTTCTTCTTAAATGTTTAATAATTTTCCTTTTACTGTCTTGAAATCTGCAGATCATATAACCTACCTGTAACTTGAATTTAAAATTTATGTAACATTTTTACTATAATATGATAAATATAAAAGAAAAATTAATTTAAAATAAAATGTCTAAGGATGAAAATGTTTGGATAAAACCTCATTAAGGAATATGATAAAATGATAAGAAGTTTCAACATAGAACAATGAGAAGTGTGACAGCTTCAAATGCAGACCGACATAGCCATGCCATGTCGATGACTCAGATGATGGGAACATCACAGTGATGCGATTTTCTAGAATGATCAATAACATTTTCTAACTTTAATAAAGCACAGTGAAAGGTACATGCATTCCTGGAAGAATCAGTGTACATCAAAACTGTATGAGAGCTTTGGGTTGATGGGCAAAGTGTGTGGGGCCGTCCCACACATCCCAGAACATCTGTATCCTTGGCTTCACTGCTCATGGCCATAGCCTTCTGCCCATCGCCGCGACAGCCCCAGACCCACGCATCCATTTCCACACATGCAGGCACTGCCTCTGTAAGAAATGTTGCTTTGGACAATGAGGAGTAAGAGTGTTAGTCAAGAGACTCCCATGACCAGTTTGCATGTAGTCAGATACTTCTGCAGTGTTTGTGACTTGAGTTTGAGGAGCACAAGATGGAAGGCAAGAAGATCTGTTATTGGGCTACTGTGATCATCCATGAGATATGCAAACATGGAATGAGGACAGTTGTAGTAGAAAGGGGAAGGAGTGAAAGACACTGGAGACTGTTGGTGAGCTGAAGTATTAAGATGCAGTGATTGAGTTGGTGCAGGGGGAAGAAGGAGAGTTCTTTGGCATGAATCCTAGATTTCTGTCCTGGGAGGTGAATGGGCCACTGGTGTGGGAAACTGAGCAACAAAACGCCAAAGAAATAAATACGGAGGAAAGATCATGAGTCTGGTTTCGACTGACTTCTAGTGCAGGTGCCCTAAGTGTCTATTTTATGTGTGTATATATGTGTATATGTATATATTTACATATGCATGTGTATATCATGCACATATAATGCATGTGCACACATATGATATCTGTATATGTATGAATATGTTTTATATGTATGTGTATATTACATATGTATATGTGTGTGTGTGTGTATATATATATATATATATATGTCTAAAATTCAGTGGGAAGACTAAGGTTGAAGAGAAACGTTTGAGTAGCATAGGGTTGATAGTTAAAACTATGAAAGTATTTCCAGAAAAGAGCGTGTGACACGATATGAGAAGAAGAGCACGAGTGTGAAGCTTCGAGGGAAAAGTGCTTAAGAAGAAGGAAAAGCAGGAGGAACCCACAGTGAAGACCAAAGAAGAAGAGAAGAGTTAACAAAGATACGATCATGGAGGAAGACACAATCAATAGTCTCAAATACAGAAGGAAGTTAGAATGTGTATACTACCATAACACACAACAATGTATACCCACTCCTCCCACACAGGAGTTAGGGGCAGCTTCATAAACAAAGAGCCCTATAAATAGAACTGATAAGGCAGATGCAGTGGCTGATGCCACCCAGCACTTTGGGAGGATGAGGCAGGGGGATCCCTTGAGTTTAGCAGTTTGAGACCAGCCTGGGCAACATGGCAAAACCCCACCTCTACAACAAATATGAAAACTGGCCAGGTGTGGAGGTGAACACTTGTAGTCTCGGCTGCTTTAGAGGCTGAGGTGGGACAATTGTTTGAACGTTGGGAGTTCAGGGCTGCAGTGAGCTAAGATTGTGCCACTGCCAGCCTGGGTGACAGAGTGAGAACCTGTCTAAAACAAACAAAAATACTCCTGATCTTTTCACAAGCATGTGAGGAAGAGTTTTGTAGACAGTCTAATAAAGAAATAATGGTGTCTGTATATCAATTTGTATTCCTGAGTATCTGTGCACATGCATAAACATGTTGTAAGATTTGAGTATTTATATGAATGTTCGTATGTGTAAATTTTTGTAGATAGGTATATTTACAACCTTCATTCTTACCTTCACATCTTGTGAGGTATGCTTATGCCATACTGATTAATATTTAGAGTTTTGAAAGTCGAAGTGATTATCTCACACCTTTTATCAGCTTTAATCTTTACAGGATGGCCATTTGTTTTTAACTCTTGCTCTCTCCAGGAATAAAATCTTACTAGGCTAAATGTGAGTTATCCCGATCATTTGAATAACCAGACAAAGGACTGAAGGCTCATATTTCTTTTATATTTACATCTATTGAAGAAAGAATTTTTCATAAACTCTGCAGTTTGATACTTATGCAAACACATGCTTAGTTTTAAGGACTCAGTGTCAGTTTAGAGAAGTCTTTCCTAGCCTCTCCTGCAGTTTCAACCCTGGTAATGACAACTGTCACTACCCTCATTATACAGAAGGTGATCTGGACCCCTGGGGACACTGAGCCATCTACATGTTGCCTAGGACGTTCAATGCCTTGCCAGAATCAGCGCCTTGATTGAGCTCCTAAGGTGTTGGATTGATCCCTGCATGAGTTGGATTCTGAGAGTGTTTTAGGTAGAAAGGACAAGATATTAAGATATCCACATCCAGATCACACAAAGAGCTGAATTACTCCAAGGTAGGTTTTCCTTCTATGGAGAAATGTTGCATTAACAGAAATCTGTTTGAAAATTCAGTGATGACTATATTAGCAGAAACACTCCCCAGGTCTTTAGGTCAGTTCGTTGCAATGAGAATCAGCTAGCATGGAACCTGTGTTTTTTTCCTTTTGGTGAAAGAGATTCACCTTGTCACATTCAATAGCTTGAAAAAACACTGACAACAATGACATTCCTAGTGTCTTAGACACCCAGAGTGAATCATTTCCTGATACTTCCTCCATATAGCAATTTAGACTTCTAAATCACATTGTTGATGAAAGATTTTGTTTTCTTTCTTTATTCTTTAGTTTTAAGACAAAAAGAATAAAACAAGACTCACTTTCTATTTTAAAGTTAATATTCAAATCCAGTAACATGTTATCTGCATGTTTTATGTTTGTACTAGAGTTTGTACTTATCAAACAAAAATATTACATCTCACAATTAGTACTCTATTTCACTGTATTAACATTTAAACATAAATAAAAATGTTCAAGTGGTCATACAGAATACAAAAATGAAGCAACACAAATTCAGTTTCTTAGTCTTTCCCATCATCATGCTATGTTCTTAAACACACTGTTTAAATCCAGCACTAGATGGTGAGGCAGCAGATGGTCCATAAAGTGCATCCACAGAAAGCTCATACCATTCTGAGCTGCTAAGAACTTACTCTCCTTTGGGAGGCCGAGGCGGGTGGATCACTTGAGGTCAGGAGTTTGAGATCAACCCGGCCAACATGGTGAAACGCTGTCTCTACTAAAAACAAAAATTAGCCAGGTGTGGTGGCGTGTGCCTGCAATCCCAGCTACTTGGGAGGCTGAGGTATGAGAATCACTTGAGCCTGTAGGGCGGAGGTTGAAGTGAGTCAAGATCACACCACTGCATTCTGGCCTGGGTGACAGAGTGAGACTCCATGTCAAAATAAAATAAAATAAAATAACCTACTCTCATTCCTCCAGTGTCAGGAAGTGATCATTTAATTGGAAAGTCCCTAAATTTAACTTCCATGTTGACCATGATGTTTACTAAAGAAGAATAATAAAAATATGTTAATTTGTAGCTTATACTTTTTTTAAAAAAAATTCAGCTGTAACCACATTTAAAACTTAAACCATTTTTTTTTTCTCCTGAGGGAGACATATCTTATCACTGACCTTACTTACAATTGCCATTTCATGATGTTAATAACAACCAGACAGTCTGCTAATTGTTGCCTCTAAATTCTCTACCATCAGTGACTCTCCCTCCTCCTCCCCTCCAAAGCCTGCACTTGGATCCGGTCCTGCCTGCTACCCCACCATTGCAGTGGAACTGATAATAAAATAGGTCCATCAGGTACCTTAACATCTGCTGCAATTACATCCAGAGTCCAAGATTAAAAAAAATCTATATAGAGCAATTTCTATTTGAAAACTATTGTATGACTGTTGTAGACTGAATGTGTGTGTCCCCCAATATTCACATGTTGAAGCCCTTATTCCAAAATGTGGTGATATTTGGAGATGGGATCTTTGGGAAGTGACTAGAGTTAGATGGAGTCATGAGGCAGGGACAGAAGAGAGCGCTCTCTCTCTCTCTCTCTCTCTCTCTCTCTCTCTCTCTCTCTCTCTCTCTCTCTCTCGTCTCTCTCCTCTCTCTTCATGTGTGCAAACAGAAGAGATCAAGAGAGTTCACAGTGAAATGGCAGCCTCCTTTGAGCCAAGAAAAGAGGTCTCAGGTTGAAACTACCTTCCTAGCACCCTAGTCTTGGACTTCCCAGCTTCCAGAACTGTGAGAAAGAAATTGCTGCTGTTTAAGCCCCCAGTCCATGGTGTTTTGTTGTGGCAGCCTGAGCCGACTAACACAATGATAGTTCCCTTACAATATTTTAATTTCCAAATCTTCCCTTGTTTTGAGAGAGAATTTTTATAGCAATGTTTAGTTTGAAGGAATTTTCTAGAACTCGTTTACAAACCCTTAATTAATAGAGCTTCCCCTCCCGCCACCACCCAATAGTATCCGCAGCTCAAACCTTACCTATAACGTGTGAATGGTCTGGTATCACGGTGATCTATGACTTCTAACAACAGGGTGTTTAAGATGTAATGTGGCCTGAAAAACTAGATTTAACCTTGTATTGCCGGCAATATTAAAGGAGTCTAAAGTAATGAAGCTTATAAAGGCTTATGGAGAATAATAGACACAATAGGGAATTTGAGACTCGAGCCAGCTACGAGGAAATGGTGCAGCTCCATCTTGCTCATTGGTGCTCGGCGCGCTCATGTCTAGTGTTTTGCCAGAGGCCTTAATTACGGCAAAATGCAGTTAAGTATACTCCCCTACCACCTCATCCAACGGAAATGTGCGCATTTGGATAAGCAAGGTTAAAATGTCAGGGATGATTGTATTCAACAGTCACCAATGGCAGCAACATCGTGCGGGAGGGAGCCGCTGGATGACGGACGGCGCTCTGGTGTGCGGATGGTGCACTCACATCCTCATCCTGGGCGTTGCAGCATCTCTTCACAAATGACTCTTAACCAACAAGCATATACCACCAGGCATCTGGACCAACCGCGTGTCCTGCTGCTTATTATTTCGAAATAGCAGCGATGTTCTGAAACCGGCGTGTCTCCATTGGCAGATAAGAGAGAGGAAGTGAAGTGAGGCTCCAGCACACCACAGCGCTCCGTCAAGCTCCCGTCCATCAAGCAAATGGTGTTAGACAGACACTAACTAACATGTTGACCTTGCTGAAATGTTTGTCTAGTTTCAAGCGATTTAATTTTCCTGCATGTTTGCTCTTCTTTAATTTTTCAAGTATTTAAATCTGTGGAGACTAGTTTAAGCATGCAGATATTTATCTGTTGTGTTTGTCAACACATTTTTCGCCACTCTTAGAGTCTTAGGTTAACTTTCCTGGTTTGGTAGGAAAATAAACAAGCAAATACACACACACACACACACACATACACACACACACACACACACACGTGTAAATAAATGAAAACTGATGAGGACTTTGGTGAGGAGTGTTCTCTTCAGATTCAGAGTGGTTCCCTGGACCATGATACAGAGCTGGGCAGTCAGGGTAGAGATGATCCCAAGTTCTTTGCCCTCTACAAGGTCAAAGAGTTGCAGACTCATAGAAATTAGAGATCTTCTCTCACTCTAAAGGCGATACTTGGCCTTAAGAATTTCTTAGAATGTGTGTGTCTTATGCTGTAGGAAATTTCTCCCTACTGTCCTAGCTGATTCTTCTTTGCTTCAAGTGTTCCTCCTGCTGTAATTAAATTGACGCTAACAAGTTTGAGGCCATGATGTTCAGCAGCTCTTCAGCCAGAAACACAAAGAGACAGAAAAGGCAGCTGGAACAGTTATATTAAATGAATCTCGAAGTTTGAGAAAAAATATGGACTATATTTTTGCTTTACCAGAAGTAGAAGTGATCAGGTGCTATGAAAATCAAGTTAGACATTTCTACACAGTAGGATATTGCAGAGGAATTAATAGATGTGATTACTGTGCAGCCATCTTACACAGACGTCATCCTCAGCTTCCCACATGTGCAGCCCAGCATCAGTGGGGCTAAGCATGGGATAAAACAGTGTTCCCAAGGCTGGCAGTTCCTTACTATATCTGGTTAAATTTTTCATTATTACTAGGCTTTGCATTTATATTGTATAGACGGCATATTATATTCGATGTCTTGTGCAGACAAAATAAGCCTTGTTTTATTAATGAAAGTTTGGACACAGAGATGTGGAATGACTTAGTCAAGGGTTCACATGGCAGAGATAGAGAATATTATCTCTATGTGGTTAAGGGCAGGAACTCTGGAGTCAGGTTCTGTCTTAACCCCATGATTTCCTACATACAAGACCATGGACAAATTATGCAACATTTGTGCTTCAGTCCTCATTTGTCAAATAAAAGTCATTGAGAAGATTAAATGAGGTAATATAGACACAACGTTGAGCACAGCGCCGGAGACATGGCAGTCTTTTGGTTGTCACTAATATGATCACACCCGAGATAAAATGGGAGACTTTAAGAACTAAGAATAATTAGCATTTGGTGATATGGTTTGGCAGTGTCCCCACCCAAATCTCATAGTGAACTGTAGTTCCCACAGTCCCATGTGTCATGGGAGGGACCCAGTGGGAGGTATTTGAATCATGGGGGTGGTTACATCCATGCTGTTCTCGTGATAGTAAGTTCACATGAGATCTGATGGTTTCACAAGGGGCTTCCCCCACACTGTTTGCTTGGCACTCTGCTTCCACCATCGCCATGTGCAGAAGGACATGTTTGCTTCCCCTTCTGCCATGATTATAAGTTTCCTGAGGCCTCCTCCGTCATGCTGAACTATGAGTCGATTAAACCTCTTTTCTTTTTATAAATTACCCAGACTTGGGTATGTGCTTATTAGCAGCATGGGAACGAACTAATATATTTGGAAACCTCTACTTTGAGATGGTTAATTTAATGTGAATGGCTCTGTCACTGGATGTGGAGCCATTTTAAGTTTGACTAAATACAAAAACGATTTCAGCCCTTAAGGACGTAGGGAAACACATTCCCTATGTCACAAACAATGTGGGAAACACATTCCACGACACCTGATTTCTTTTTCCGACTCCCCTGGGACTAGATAACCTTAGGGCTAATTAGAATTGGAGATGGAGGGTCAGAAATGACAGTTGCTCATGTTCTTTGGTATCGGAAAAATGATTTTTGCATTTTGATGTAATCTTTTCTTAATGGCTGCATCAACATGGTAATGTCAAGGTGTTCTTATTTCATGTCATAAAGTAAGTTTCCAAGTCATTCCAAAGGGAAAAAAAATCTCATGTTGGCTTGAGTTATCTCAGCTCCTACCTGCACTCGTGGTGGTGAACTACCCAAAGGGGTAGATATGCATTCAGCAGGAAAGATTTGGCCCATGTTCTTATTTTCCTCCAAAGTGCTGTTCTTATTATCTTCAGTTAGTAAAGAATCTACAATATAAAAATCGGTTACAAGAGTAATGAATATCCTTGTTGGCAAATAATGCTTCCTTAAAACATACATACTTCTCTATGTCTAAATTCTCAATTTTTTTTCTCTAAAACTCCCCTTTCCTCTAATTTGTTGAAATTCTCCCCTTTCTTTCTTCTATGCCCATCCCTAATTCCACTGATACATAACTCAAGGGAAGCTTCTTAAATTGTGAAACTCAAGTAAATATTATGCACCATCCTATCCCAAAACATCTTGCTCCAAATACTAGTATGTCTGCTCAGATAAAAAGATTCTATGGTCAAATGAGTTTTGGAAACATTGCGTTGAAATTTGTTTTCCTCCTAGGAGACTTGTGGTGTTCATCTTGTATTTAAGACTCAAAGTGGGCTGTTCACATTTGTCATATGATTTTCTAAAACATACCAACACAGAACCCATTGCCTCTTTTTCTTTTCATTAAGTAGAACTTAACTTGGTTTTCTATACACAGGGCAGTTTTGGTTTTACTTTCTTTTTTTCTTTAGGGCACAAAAAGAATCAACAGTTTGTGGGAGACAGATTGTGTTTTCAGTGAGGTGTCTGCAGGTGGGCTGGTTGGAACTTCAGCTTTAGTTTTGGTACTTAAGAGACCGTTGCCTCATCCAGAGAAGAGCTAATAAGAACACGCGATAGAACAGTGCTAACAGATGAGATATAGGGAACAATTAGAGTGCAATATTGGAGAGCTGAGATATCCCTGGATTGATGATTGAGTGGCTCAATCTAGTTGAGTTTAAAGGTTCAAGAGTAGTTGTGTGCGAGGAAGTTGGTGCCATTTCTTTAACAAGGGAACACTAGAGGTTGACTTAGGAGTAGCCAGAGTAATGTCACTTTTGCCGTGCTGAATTTTAGGTTTCAAAAAAATACATAAATTAAGATATTCAGGGAGAAGTTGGAAATAGAGGGCAGAGTTTAGGAGAGACATCTAATTTGGGAAAACGGGGTTGAAGTTTGTTCATAAAAATAATAATTAAGGCCAGGCATGGTGGCTCATGCCTGTAATCCCAGCATTTTGGGAGGCTGAGGGGGATGGATCACCTGAGGTCAGGAGTTTGAGAACAGCCTGGCCAACATGGTAAAACCCTGCCTGTAGTAAAAATATAAAAATTAGCCAGGTGTGGTGGTGCATACCTGTAATCCCAGCTACTCAGGAGGCTGAAGCAGGAGAATTGCTTGAACCCAGGAGGCGGAGGCTGCAGGGAGCCAAGATCCTGCAACTACACTCCAGCCTGGGCAACAGAGCGAGACTCCATCTCAAATGAATAAATAAGTAAATAATTTTAAAAGATTACTTTCTCTGACCCTTGTGCTTGGATTAAAGGAAAGGACAACATTCCCCTTTAATATCTTTTTAATTGTTTGTGGTTATCCACATAAGTTTGTCTTTTGAAATTTGCATAATTTTCAGAACTTTTTAGTTTAATTACGCTTCTATAGAAGTTCTTCCTTTTATAAAAATAGCCATTTTTATCCCTGTTTTTTTTTTTTTTCTGCCCAGCTTTTTTCTTTGCGGCTGTCAAAAGCACAAGCTGGCATGGTAATGACAGGAAGATATGGGTGAAATGCCAGCCCTAATTAGAGACTTGATTGCTCTGTAATAACAAGGCCTGTATTTGATTTGGACAGTTCTGGCTTGTCAGGTAAAATGAATCAAATATGTCTGCACTTTCATTTCAAAATGTGAAAAATGTGAATGTGCATTATTTATATTGTATTTCATGGCTATAATTAATTATGTGTCTGTGAAATGATGTCCCCAAAGACAGTTGATTTTATGTTCAATCTGTACATGCATTTGTAAAACTAATTTGTTCTCATTAAAATTTTTAAGGTTTTATTTGAGTTAAACTCAGGAGGCCTTTCTGGGTATAAAACTCACCAAATACAAAGCAAAAGTCTAATTTAGTTTTTTTTTGCTAGTAAACTATTCAATGCCTGAAGCATTGTACTAGATATTATTTTGGTGAATGTGGTTGGGCTATAAAATGAAGAGAAGACATACTTCCTTTTCAGACAGTGCTTTTAAACTTGCTTGGAAGACTTGGGCATAAAATGAATGAAATAATCCAATCTGAACTTATATTACTTAGTTAAAGAATATTTTGTTTTGTCAAAGAAATATTAAGCCTGTTTGATTAGTTGAACAGTTTTTCTTGTGAACCTATAGAAATGTGGAAGATATTTTGCTTTCTAAAAAATTGTTTGGCATTTCTTCCAGTTTTTATTTTTAACATTTTTATTTTTAATATTAATATATATTTTGTGAAGTAGTATAAAGCATTTTTTTTTTTTTTTTTTTTTTTTTTGCCAATCAATGAGAGCTTGTAAGGTTGCTGAGGTTGGTTGACCTTGAACTCTTGGCCTCGCCTTCACAAGCGCCACGACATCCGGCCGGAGCCACTTTGGGCCCCATAAAGCATATTTTCTTATCAGTGGCAGCAGTAATTGATTTACTTTCAAGCAGACTCACAAATGAACTGCAATACTGAAAATAATTTGTTTATCTCAAGTTCACTATAATTAATTCTCTTCATTTTGGTTGGATCTAATTGAAGTTATTAAAGCAATATTTACCAAAAAAGTATCTTCCATCATTTTCATTTATTTCTATGGTAATAAATCCCTAGGTGCTCCTAGTCACGGTACAATTATTAATAGTTCAATATTAATGTTGGCTAGCTTGTAAACATATTAGAGCTAATTTCAATATTAAAAATAATATTAGCATTAATGTTAACGAACTTACAGAGAATATTTATGTCTGAAATAAAAAGGTTGGCTTCAATAGGCCCTGAGTATTCCACTTCTTTGTTAGTTTTCTTTTGTTAATTTTCAACAGGATGATAATGGTAAGGACCAGTTGATACTTTGTTTTATTTTATCCAGTTTCAGAGATGACTACCCTCAACAAGATGAAGCCATTATTTCTCTCTTTATTTGGTGTTTTCAGAGACCATTAAGCTTATTTTGTCCTCATTGGAAAACAAAGCAATTTTCTAGTCAAGGTATTTCTGATTCTCAAAAACTAATTTTCATCAGAAAATAAAGTTAGAATGTCCATGGAGAGCTGTGGTATAGAGAGGGGAAGTAGATCAATGATGGAACACTTGGGAACACCCCTGGCAAAGGGACAAGAACTTTTACATAACCTGAAAAGGAGACCAAAGAGGTAGACCCTGTGTAGGGGGAGACCAGCAACCAAGAAAAAGCATTTGAGGCAGACATTACTATCAGATGCAGGAGAGGGGCACTGAAAAGTAGAAACAGGCACTGAATTTCATGAGACAGATATCGGTGCTAACTTTTGCCAGGGTCATCACAGTGGTGTGATAATGTGATAAAGGTGAATGATCACAATGAAGTCAAAAGCAGGGCCTGGAGACAGCCAGCACAGTCTAATCTTTCACGAGTATTGCATTTATTGGCATGGACTAGGTGGTATAGAAGTGGAAATTATCAGGCTTATCATTGTCAGTAGCATGTGGTTCTAGGTACAGCAGAAATTAGAGGCCTTACTCTGGTTTTCTTTCATGTCACTTAGAGGCACACTATGATATTAAGAATAATTTTAAAAATCTGTTCTTGCCACCAAGTTAAAAAAAAAGAAAAAACATCTGGACTCTGTTTCTCCTTCTCTGAGATTACTTTCAGGCATATGAAGATTCTGGAATTTAACAAAATTACTTATTTACTTATGAGCTGTCTATCTTTTCTTATTGTCATGTCATCAGGATTTATTCAACTCTATAAAACTTTTCTATGTTTTAAAATTCAGTCTACGTCCACGTAACCAATTGAATAACTTCTATTCACAAAACAATCCAAATGCTGTGTCTTACGGTGGACATCAGTACATAAATGACTCTAAAATAAATATTATAATATCTATAAATGATAAAGATATAGATGAAATTATTTGATCGATCTAATCAATAGCTTCCAAAATTTAAATTATGCATTCTTACAGTATGTAATTGTCATTTTTAACAGACTTAGGTTTCATTCTAATTTTTAATTCGATTATTTTTCAAACTTACTAACTGGCTGAAAAGTAGAAAGTTTATGACAAATAAAGGAATGACAAGTTCAAACCAAAGGTTAGAATTTCATTTCATTTTATTTTTTATGTGAAGTTTATTATCTTTGACATCATAAAACAGCCTACTATAAAAAGTAGTACATCTATTTTTCTTCTAACAAGAAACATTTTTTTAGGTGATGAAAATAAAGTGTTTTGACAATGCTAGACTTTTGTTTTTGAAGCAATCATAACTCGAGCATTGTAGCAGTAAGACCTCCTTTACTGTGACTGCTGTGTGACTGGCCCACTTGGGCAGATTGTACTGGCTCCCTGTCAACTTCCTGTTAACTCTGATCTCCCTCCCATGTCTTCCAAGGAATCCCATTCCAAAATTCAAATGAGCAATGAAAATTGAGATGCAGATTCAGGGAGGGGATTTGCAGTGTGTTGGAGTCAGTTCATCCTGGTTTGCAAGAGCTAGTTGTCCACATCCATTTCCTATTCAATGTTCAGTGATGGCAACACTGGTAGCTCAAAATCAGCCATATTGGGAATGTGTACATCTTGGAAACTGGCCATACTACAAACCAGGACTTGAACCTTGTAGAACACAGACTCACCAGCCTACCACTGCCACACACTGCAGTTCCCCAGTAGACATGGCTGCCCTCTCCATTCTCATCCCTCTTTGCCAGCAACTTAACCCTCCCCACAAGCATTTTCATACCCCACCAAACTATATCTCATGATCACCTTCCCTTTCAATGCCTACCCACAATTACTGTCTGTAATAGATTTTATTTTTTTTAGAGCACTTTTGTGGTTAAAACAAAATTCAGCAATAAGTACAGAGTTCCCATGTGCCCAGTATCGCCACATACAGACAGCCTCCCCCATGAAGAACATCTTCCATCAGAGGGTCTGATCATCAACACACTGAATCTGCACTGACACAGAATAATATGGTTTGGATTTGTGTCCACACCCCAATCTAATGTCAAATTGTAATTCTAAATGTTGGAGGTGGGGCCCAGTGTGGGTGATTGAATCATGGGGGCAGTTTCTCCTGAATGGTTTAGCTCCATCTCCCAGGTACTGGTTTAAAAGTGTGCGACACCTACCCCTTCTCTCTCTCTCTCTCTTCATGCTCCAGCCATGTGAGATGACTATGCCCACTTTGCCTTCTGCCATGATTGGAAGTTTCCTGAAGGCCTTCCCAGAAGCTGAGCAAATGCCAGCATCATGCTTCCTATACAGCATATTGAACTGTAAGCCAATGAAACCTCTTTCCTTTATAAATTACCCAGGATCAAGTATTTCTTTATAGCAATGTGAGAACAGACTAAAACACACCACTAATACCCAAAGTCCACATTTTACATTTGGGTTTACTCTAGGTGTTATACGTTCTGTGGGGTTTGGACATATGTGTAATGACATGTATTCCCTATAATAGTACCATACAGCGTAAGTTTCACTAAAAGCTGCTGAAAGTCCCCTGTTTTCCACCTGTTTATCTCTCTCTTCCCTCTAGCACTGGCAACCACTGGTCTTTTTACTGTCTCCGTAGTTTTGACGTTTCCTGCATGCCTTATAGTTGAAATCATACAGTATGTAGCATTTTCAGATTGACTTCTTTCATTTAGTAATACAAATTTAAGGTTCCTCTGTGTTTTTCATGTCTTGATAACTCATTTTGTTTTATGAATCATATTCCATTGGCCGAATGTACCACAGTTTATCCACTTGCCTACTGAAGGGCATTCTTGTTGCTTCTGAGTTTGAGACTTATGAATCGGGCTTCTGTGGACATAGTTTCAACCTCCTTTGGGTAAATACCAAGAAGTGTGATTACTTGATCTTATGGTAATCCTATGTTTAGTTTCATGAGAAATAGCCAAACTATCTTTCAGAGTGGTTGTGCCAGTTTGCATTCTCTCCAACAATGAGTGGGAGTTCCCGTTGCTCCAGATCTTTACCCACATTCAGTGTTCTGGATTTTGGCCATTTTAATAGGTGTGTTATTGTGTTTCATTGTCACCTTAATTTGTATTTCCTTGATGACACATGAGGAAATGCAAATTAAGGCCTCTTCTCATTTGTTTCTTTGCCATTTGTATATCTTATTTAGTGAGTTGTCTGTTCAGGTAATTGGCATATTTTTTAACTGGGCTTTTGTTTTCTTTTTGTTGTGTTTAAGAGTTCTTTGTAATATTTGGATACTAGTTCTTGATCAAATAGTACCCATTGAAAGCAATGGCAAAAACTGCAATTACATTTACAACCTAATACATTTTTTTGCGAATATTTTCTCCCAGACTGCAGGTTGTCATTTTAATCTCTTGACAATGTCTCTACCAGGGTGGGATTTTTTAAATTTTAGTGAAGTCCAACCATTACCTATTTTTTTCATAGATAATTTATTTGCTGCTGTTTCTAAAAGTCCTCACAACCAAACTTCTTTACTCCTTACTTTGCATATGCATTCTGTTTTCAGCAAATCCAAAATTTCTTCTACAGAAGCAATCTCTTTAGTGAAAGAGGATTTTAAATAAAAGTGATCATGTTTCTCCAGAATCGAGGCAGATCCTCCTGAAACCATATTTACTTTAGTTCTGGTGCTTGAGCTTCATAAAACTACAGGCCCAATATTTCCCCCAGCCTCTAGCTCTTATGCACGTGCACACCCACATACATACACACTTTGTTTTTATTGGATTCACGGATAAGATTTACTTTTAAACTCCTTCCAGCTCCATTTTAAACTCTTTCAGGTTTGGCAGCTGCTGAAAATGCAAGGCTGGAGGTTAACACACACACACACGTTTGGTGGAATGAGGATCCTAGAAACACTGGTGAGACAAGCAAGATCTCCACCCTGGCCTTCTCATCAAGTATTATGCACCTTCCAGATAGGGCCACCATCTAGTCTCTGACCCCACACCCTGGGAGGAAGAGCATCGCCTGCGGCCTATCTTTTCAGCGTGTCATTATTGGTTTCCTGAACTTCATTTGGGAGGCAGAAGTGACTAGATGCCTTTGCTTTCTTCCAGTGTATTAGTGGGTGGATATTTCCAAATCACTAAGCCTTAGCCAGTGTTTGCTGTGTATACTTGCCATAGGAGCAAATTGGTATGCATGGTCTCACTCAGACCCAGAGATGGAAAACACATGTGGAAGATGATAGATTTCCTTGGTCTATACTTGTCCTTCTACCTCAAGATTATCCCATGAGAGAGAGTGAGAGACAGAGATAGGGAGAGAAAGGAAAAGAGAGGGAGAAAGAGAGAGAGAGAGATTTATTTACATTTCTAATTTATAGGCCATGGTATTTTGAGTCTCTCTTTGTGGCTGTTTTGGTTTTACCTAGTTAAAGACAGCTTGTACATATTATATTTATACAGGTTCAGCTATACATTGAAGTGTAATTGCTGTAACTTAGCATATATTCATTTATAATTTTGAAAAAATGGTCCCCTATAGAGGGTGCACAAAATATCACTGCTGTGTAACAGAAGGCTGAAGAACTTTGATACAGCTTTCACATGTTTAGGGGTAGTGTAGACCAAAAGCTAATTTATGATGTTTTGTTAACTCAACTAAATACATGAAGAGCCCCAATGTCTTTTCTTTTTAAAAATGAGATTAACATATAGCAGAAATTGTCAATTTGCCGTTTTATGTTTAACTTTAAATATCTTGTAGGCATGTACAATCAAGTTTTACCATTAAAGAGTGGTATATACACAGTGTTTCTTAAATTTGACTGTACATCAGAATTGCCAGACTAACTTTTACAATTTAGGTGTCAAAGTGGATCCTGGTTATTTATCTTTTAAGTATCATATGATATTTTGATGTACAAATAGATTTTGTAAAAAAAACCCAGAACTGAGATTTGAAAGGAAATAGCTGTGAATTTAATGTCAGAAGACCTTACTCATACACAAAACTGTCATTTTAACAACTATGTTTGACAATTTGAGGACAGAAACACTCCTCTCCTCAGAACATTGGTTTCTACCTGACAGATGAGGGTAATATTATGATGCTTAATTTATATCTTTATTATGATATTAAATGAAACAATATATGTGGAAATACTTTAGAATCTGTAAATGTTTTTCAAAGATGTGTAGCATGATTGCAGCACTTTTACGCCTAGAGCTGCAAAAACAAGGAAAAATTTGTTAAACAACCGAATTTCATTTTCTGTAAACAAAGTGAAGAAAATAATTCCCATGAAAAGATCGATTTTCTATTTTTTAGATGTGATCCTATTTGTGTTTTCATTTTTTCCATATTGCTTTGTTGATCTCTTATAGTCAAGTCCATTTATTTTGTTTCTGTTTTATTCTGTCCTTTCACTCCATTTTTTCCTCTTCTCATCCCCCAAAAAAGGTGTTCTAGTTTTATAAATTAGTTGCATTTATTTAAAAAAAAAACAGAACTGAGATATAATCCATGAATATAATCTCAAACCAACTTATTCTTTTGTAATTTAAGTATTTTATTTTACATATCATTTTTTCATGTTTCCATGAGTGTGGCAGCTAAAATTTTGGAAATATAAGAGTGCATCTATGGAAAGGTGACTTTTAAAAGTTCCTTAAACTAAAAAATTGATATTACCATATTGCATAAACAGAAAAATGTAATTTCAGGTAATAATATATGATACTCCATCTCAATTAATATACAGATATAGATGTTATTTAAAAGTAAATTCAAATACATAATATTTTGTCATACATAGAGATATAATCATTGATCTAAATTAATCAAGTTGTGGGTGATTAATTTCCCAAAATTCTTTTGTATAAATAATGTAGTCAGTGTAATCATTTATTCTAGTAAACAGGAAAACATAGTGTAGTGGAAAGATTTCAGACCTATGTCAAAGCAAAATTCCACTGGACAAAGTTAAATGAGAAAGGAAAACTTCATTCAATGCTCTTGCAATAGAGGATAGTAACTAGAATGCAGTCTAAAGTCAACCCCATTGAAACAAAAGGCAAAAGGGTTTTTAAGTGCTGGGCAAACTACTGAAAAAGTGATGGAGGAAATCAGGGAAAGTTAAACATGGTGTGTGTCCAGAATGTTGAGTTATCCTGAGTTTGCAAATGTTTTTCTCTGGTGAATAGGGTAGCTGTGCTTGCTAATTAGCACCCGCCAAAGTTAGGCGCCTACACTCCCACACAGATTGGGAGATAGTGGCTCTATCATCTACGATGATTACATTTGAAAGGGGTGGTTTCCAAGTCCTTGAGGGAGACAGTTCTGGGTCATAAACCTGGCAAGAAGATTTTACAAAAAATTATATCTCAAAAATGCAGAGGATTTAGAAATTTTCTAAAAGTAAATGCTCTAAGAAAAGTAAAGTCAGGGCCTGTAGTCAGGAATTAGGTTGTCTAAAGTTTAGTCCATCTGAGGGCACTGTGGTAGCCACTACTTACAAAATGATGGACAAAGCATAGGTAAACTCTGTCCCCATGGACTTTATTGTAATGTTGTAAATAATACTCACCCGGCTTAAAACTTGAATAAGTTATTGTCCTCTTAGGCAGCTGCAAACTTTCAGGTTTTGACTCCACAATAAAGCTGAACAAGCTGAAAATCAATTTCTTTTCTTGAAACCCAATCAAATTGAGGTAACAGGGCGAACTACCACCTCAAAGTCTGGAGAGACAGGTGCATGACGGAGCCACAAGGTAAGACATCTGCTTACTTGGTGCAGAAGCTGCTGAAGCTATTAACTGGTCAAAACACTGATGTGATCATTCTGATGAATTGCTGGAAGTGGAGTGTGAATGAGCATCAGAATGAGAAACTCCTAGGGGTTGCAGTCTTGGGAGGACCCCACACTTTGGTGGGTTTTATTTCCCTCCAGAAACCCCATGAGACTGACAGTAAAGAGCTGAGAGAGGGCCATTTATGGCACTGGCAGGGAAGAGGAAGAACAATCACTGTGAACTGTACCTGGGGCATCCTTCATAGCAAGGGTCTGCTCTCCAAGCAAAGTCCTGGCCAGAGTATTGTCCCACTTGGGAGAAGGGCATTTATCCCACTCCAGCCTCTCTAGCCTTCCTGGCTCAACTGAGCAGGAAGTGGCCATACAAGAAGAAACATGTGGGGAGGTAACAGCACAGAGACACTGGCCCGCTAATGACTGAATTGGAAAATTATAGGACATCTTCCCTACCCTACTCCTTACCACCACACTCACAGGGCTCAGGGTCATCATAGTGCTGACATCCCAAAGACAGGCAAGACTTGGAGCATCAATAATTAGGCAAGATATAAGTCAACAGGGGACACAGAAATAAGAACCCCAGAGGAATCTGAAGCCTCTGACCCCTCCAGTTACAGGAAGAACAAGAGTAAGAATTACAGCAGACTGCTCACCAGAAACCATGAAAGCAGACAGAGTGGAGAGTAAGAAAAATGTTGAAAAACATACAACGAACTACAACTCTATATCCAGTGTAAATTATTTTCAAAAACTGAAACTGCTTATTATTTTATTAATTATTTTATTTTCTGTGAGGACATATTTATTTACATGTTCTCACAGAAAAGTGAAAGAATTTGTTTACAGATTTGCCCTGTAAGAAATCTTAAATATTCTTCAGTGAAAAGGAAAATGACACAAGTCAGAAACTTAGATCTACCTAAGGAAAGGAAAGGCATCAGAGAAATAATAAATGTGGAGAAAATAGTCTTTTATTTTTTCTAGAATAAAAAAAAAAGAAACAGAAGAAAATCTAGGTGACCCCAGATTTGTTAATAGGTTTTAGATACAGTGAGAAAAGTATAAACCATGAAAGAAAAATAGGTTGGGCTTTATTACAATTTTAAGAATCTGTTCTGTGAAAGATTCTGTTAAAAGAATAAAAAGACAGATGGGAGAACATATTTACAATACTTACACGTTGTAAAGAAATTGTATCCCAAGTGAATAAAGACTGCTTTTTTTTTGTTTTTTAGACGGAGTTTTGCTGTTGTTACCCAGACTGGAGTGCAATGGTGCGATCTCAGCTCACCGCAACCTTCACCTCCTGGGTTCAAGCAATTCTCCTGCCTCAGCCTCCTGAGTAGCTGGGACTACAGGCACGTACCACCATGCCTAGCTAATTTTTTTGTATTTTAAGTAGAGACAGGGGTTTCACCTTGTTGACCAGGTTGGTCTTGATCTCTTGACCTCGTGATCCACCCACCTCGGCCTCCCAAAGTGGAATAAAGACCTTTTTAAACTCAACAATAAGCAAACAAAACAAAGTTCTAAAAATGGTTAAAGATATAAACTGACGTATCACCAAAGAAGATTAAAGATGCATCATCTGTAATTAGAAAATTGAAGAAAACAACAATGAAATATCTCTTTATGCCAATTCAATGGCTAATCTAATACATCAAAAATAGCAATTGTTGGAGAGGATGGGCAACAACAGAAACTCTCATTCATTGCTAGGGGAATGCAAAATGGTACCACCATTTTGGAAGACAATTTGACAGTTTCATTTTAAGAAAAATATAGCCCTACTATAAGATTTAGCAATTGTGCTTCTAGGTATTTATTGATTTATAAATGTATGTCCAAACAAAAATGTTTATATCAACTTTATTTACAATCACCAACAATTTTAAAAAACAAGATGTTCATCAATAGGCAAAAGGATAAATGATCTGTGGTGCATCATGCAATGAAATATCATTCAATGACAAAAAGAAATGAGCTGTCAAGTCACAAAAGACATAAATGAATCTCAAATATGTATTATTGAGGGGAAGAAGCCAGTCTGGAAAGCTAAATACATTGTGATTGTAATTATATTATATTTTTGAAAATGCAAAATGTTATATATGATAAATGGTAAAAGCTTATAGATGCCATTACTTTGGGAGTACTGCAGGGAGTTGAATAGGTAAGTCATAGAAGATGTTTAGAGTGGTGAAACTATTCTGTATGATGCTACAATGGTGGATAAATGACACTGCATTTTTCAAAACTCACAGAATGTGACAGCACAAAGAGTTAGTATTAATGTAACACACAAAAATATAATTGTTTAGGAGTTTAGAGGAATCCCAGGATGGAATATACAATACAACAAAAGAATCTAATTGTATTGCAAATATATGAAACAATCTCACTGAAGAGGATGAAAAAAGATGCTGACCTAAGTAACTGTAAATAAGTGGATCTGTAACACTAAAGGAAATAGTGACTGCAGGCAAGCTCTCTAGTTGATTTGATAGTGCTGTCTTCCAAGAGGGTGTCAATTAACATTTCTTTTCTTTCAAGGCCTTATTGAAGCTCTTTTTTTTACTATTATACTTTAAGTTCTGGGATGCATATGCAGAAAGTGCAGGTTTGTTGCATAGTTATACATGTGCCATGATGGTTTGCTGCATCCATCACCCCGTCATCTGCATTAGGTGTTTCTCCTAATGCTGTCTCTCCCCTACCCCCTGATTTGCTGCTCTAATACCATGGTGGGAGCCAGGCTTCTCATTGTTGAAGTGGATAAGCTAGGGGAGCAGGCTACAATGGTCCATGTGGCAGTGGATTAGAGTTGGAGATATTAGTATGAACTCATATTCAGCTTGATATAGATAAAGATGGTTACATATGGACATGTGTTGCTACTTGTACCTGCATATAACAGTTAGTATAAACACACCTATCTCCTTGCTTTGTCAGTTTAGAAGACCTGGAAGCAATGACACCCAGATTTGGACTTCTAATACTGTTCTTCAATAAGTGAAAACAAGGTTCCTTGGAGAAATGGCTAATTCAAGAATTAGGCTAGGATATATAAAAGATGAGTGATATGGTTTGGTTGTGTCCCCACCCAAATCTCATCTTGAATTGTAGCTCCCATAATTCCCTTGTGTCATGAAGGGACCCAGTGGGAGGTAATTGAATCACGGGGGCGGCTCTTTTCTGTACTTTTCTTGTGATAGTGAATAAGGCTCATGAGATCTCGTGGCTTTATAAATGGGAGTTACCCCTGAACAAGCTCTCTTTTGCCCGCCACCATGTAAGACATGCCTTTGCTCTTTTTTCATCTTCTGCCATGATTGTGAGGCCTCCCCAGCCATGTGGGCTTCTTGGGTATGCCTTTATTAGCAGCATGAGAACACGCTAATACAATGATGTTGGAGTATCTTGTAGTGCTAAAAAATAAGGAAGTGATTAAAAAAATGATGTGGGTTTAACAAAAGGACACAGGGGTTAGCTGCAAGAGCTTCCAGTAGCCAAAGTTGAATTTGGCAATAAATTAAAGCACTGAATTATAACCTAAAATATAAAATAAATATCCATAGGTCCATACTGATAAATGATAGAATAAATGGACAAATGAGGAGAACAGACAAATATCTCAGGCAGAATTCTAAATAATTTATATAGAAACTTTGCCCTCAAAGAGGTGGAAAATAACTCACCATTTGCTAAATGAAGGCTCCACATAGGAACTTTCTTCCAAAAAGCACAGAACAAAAAGAAAGAAAACAACAAATAACTTCACAGTGGAGACAAAACTATCCCTGCCTGGTGATACAGATGAACAATAACAGTGGTAATTTATGGTAGCCATCTACACCATTCAAAATGTAATGAAAATGCACATCAACAAAATAAAAATAAGAAAAGGAAAAAAATACTTGATAATACCAGTTGTGCAGAAAAGTTAATTAATGGGATTTTATATAATCTAATACTTATTCTTGATAAAACCTCTAAGTCAGGTAGGAATGAAAGGGAATTATCTAAACTTGATAAAGAATGTCTACAAAATCCTACAGCTAAAATTATACATACTTATGAAAGACTAAGAATTAAGGACATGGAGATTGAATAGAAAGAAATCTCTATGTACATAGGTCATGATTATCTATGTAGAAAAGTCCAAGAAATCTACAAAAATAAAATCCTAGAACTAAGGCAATTCAACAAGGTTGCAGATACAAGATAAGAAACAAAATTAATCACATTTTTATGTACTCACAAGAAACATATGAAAATAAAAATTAAAGATACACCACTTGCAACCACCCCAAAGAAAGTGCACACTTACTGTGCTAAGCACATACATAGGCAAAATCTGTATGCTAAAAATAATAAGTTGATGAAAGAGAGTGAATAACGCATAAATAAATTGAAAGACACACTGTATTCCTGGATTAGATGACTCCCCATAGCAAGGTTGTTCATTTTTTTCTAAAGCGATCAACAGGGTAAAGATATTAATTGTCCCCAAAAGGATCTATAGTATTAATACAATTCCCGTCAAAAGTTACAGCAAGGTATTGTATGAATTTAGGTAAACTTGTACCACAGAAATGCTAAAATGATCTTGGAAAAGAAGAATAAAGTAAGAAAAATCACTCTACAGTATCTTAAGACCTACTGAAGCGACAGTAATCAAGACAGTGTGGCATGAAGTATGTCACTGAATGAGGGGAACACCCATAGATCAACAGCATAGAGAGAAGAACCCCAAAATAGACTCAAAAATTAGGCTCAGCTGATTTTTGACATAGGTGCAAATACAATTCTCTGGAGGAAGGAGACTTTTTCAGCAAAGTGTGCTGCAGCAATGGGAAATTTGCCAAAAAAGAAAAACCTCAATAACAAACTCATATAAAGAATAATTCCAATTGGACAATGAAACGAAATGTGAAACATAAAACTATAAAACTTATGGGGGAAAGACATGGGAAAATTTTGAGATACGGTGCAAGGCAAAGAGTTCACATGCTTGACAGGAAAAGCAAAAGCCATAAACGGAATAAATGACAAATTGGACTTGTCTATTTGAGAAAGTTCATGTGAATAGAGTAAAAAGATAAGCTATAAATAAGGAAAAATGATTTGTGAAGCATGCATTATATAGAAAACTAGTATCTGGACTATATAAAAAACTCAAAACTCAAGAGTAGAAAACAAGTAATTCAATTCCAAAATAGGCAAGCGCCATGAACAGACATTTTACTGAAGAGGATCTACACATGATGAATGAACATATGAATATATTAAGTATTCTTAGCCATTAGGTAAATGCAAATTATTACCACAATAAATATTATTGAACACTTATCAGAATGACAAAATAAAAAAAAATTGTGGCAACACGTAATGCTGGTAAGAAGAAGGAGAAACTAGATCTCTCATACACTACTGGTGAGAATGTAAAATGGTTTGGCCACCCTGGAAAATAATTTGACAGTTTCTTAAAAATCTAAACACATAATGACCACATGATCCAGCAAAATTACACTCATAGGCATTTACCATATAAATTAAAACATATGCTTACACAACTACCCATATAAAAATGTTAATAGCAGCTTCATTTGTAATAACTCCAAACTGGAATCAGCCCAGATGTCCTTCAGCAGGTGAATGATTAAACAGTTTGTGTTACATACATATCATGGAATATTATTGAGCAATAAAAAGGAATAAATTATAGATACTTAAAACAATTTAGATGAATCTCCAGGTAACCATGCTGAGTAAAATAATGCAATCCCGAAAGGTTGCATACTGTGTGATTTCATTAATATAACATTCTTAACAACATTTTAGAAATGGTGGTAGAATCAGTGGTTGCTAGGGGTTTAGAACTGGGTGCGGGGAGCTGGGAGTGCTTATAAAGGACAACATAAGGGATTTTCGTGGTGACAGAATGTTTAATTCAGATTGTGGTGGTAGATACATAAATATATACATGTGATAAACTCCAATAAAACTAAACACACACACACACACACACACACACACACACACACACACACACACACCATGAGTATAAGTAAAACTGGAGAAATCTGAATAAGACTGGTGAATTATATCAATGTTAATATCTTAGTTGTGATATCAGACTATAGTTTTCACAAAATGTTAATATGGGCAAATGAGGTAAAATATATGTAGGATATCATTTGTATGATTTCTTAAAACTGTATGTAAATCTATAATTACAGTAACATTTTTAATTAAAAAAGTTGAATTCCTTCTAATCTTCGAACACATAGAAAAGTTGTGTTGTTGCATTTTCCATCAAAATCTGAGCATTTCATGTGCTCAACATTATGATGGAAGGTATTTGCCTTATTCTGCGCCCTCAAAATACAGAAATGGGGCCTTGGCACTTACAAATAGCTGCTGCATAGGGCCAATTCTGCTGGTGCTGTGAAAACCTGAGATTTCAAATTGTTTGTAATTCTTTAAAATGTGCCTTTTTTGGGTATTTGGATCTAAATCAGAATAATATCACTATTGTCTCTGGAGATTGTATTTGAAATAATCTCTAGCCAAAATCACAACTGCACCCTCTACAAAACAGCTGACTCTGGCTTGAAATCAGGGTTCCCACTGCATTATCTTCCTCAGGATAATGCTGAGTATGCCTATTGTATCTCTCTTTGCTAATTTGACCACGGATACTTGGAGTTTCTTAACCCTTTGTAAGTTCCACATGTCTACAATGGATCACAGCTAACATTTCTTGATGTGCCCCTGTTTCAAACTTCAGGTTTTGTTTTCATTATGTTTAGCTTCTTGACCATCTTATAACTCAAGGAGAATGACCCTCGAAGTATTTCCAATCCCCCTCTTGGCTACTTACTTACTACCTTGCTCTGGTAATAACTTATACTTGTATTAGATCTTTTTCATTTCAGAAGGCTCTTAGGTAAAACGTGTCATTTAACTCTTAGTAAACCTTGTCAGGTAGATATTTTTATACCTTATTTATAAGTACAGAAATAGAAATTCTGAGTAATTCCCCAAGCTAGTGAGCAAGAAAGCAAGGCCTTGAATTCTAGGCATTCTGGTTCTAAATGGAGAGTTATCCCGATGACAATCAGGGATGCTGGAGCGAAATGGAAACTGCCTTAGTGGATAGGTGGAAGCCAGCACCTCAGGCTTCCTCCCACAGCCTCTAAGCCCATTCAAGCTCTTCATTACACATACAACAATCTAGGATGGCTAAAAAACTTCAGTGAAGAGCAAAAAGTTTTCTAAAGCTTTACTTCCTTATTGGCATATGGATCTTGGAAAACGTTTCCTAAAAATAATATTTAAAGATACTTCCTAAGATATTAACAAATAGGATAATTAGTTCTAAAACTGCTTGCTTATGGTGAGACAAGAATGTCCAAAATTGATAGAGCCCTACCTGAATGCATACTCATTGAACAGATGAATGAATGAATGAGCCTATGAAGACTGTAACTGTGTGCTGCAGAATGCAGCATTAAGTAATTTTAAAGCATACGTACTTAAAGGTAAGATCGAGAGAAATTACGCAAACTGCTTTGAATACTGTGTATTTGACAATGTTGCTTTTTTTGATCTGTTTAATCTTTTAACATTTTACAGCTTTGTTGCAGGTACCTTTGTTTTCTTACCCAGGCACTTGACTGTATGTGCTCATAATGTCATTCTGGAGAAGGAGGGTCAATTTCATTCTTCTTTGTGGATGAACTAAATTAGCCACAGAGTTATGTTTATAAGAACCAGGCTGCTGAAGGTTTCTTTCTATCTATCCACAATTGCCAGTATCTCGATAGAATAGGCTTAAGTGAAAGGAACCTGGAGTCTGAATAAGCACAACACTGGTGTGTTTTCATCATTATGTTTTAAATATAAGGTGAAGTATGCACTTTGTCCTTTCATTTCCCGAGGTGTGCCTCAGACAGTCTCTTCCTGAGTGTGTATGGGAGAAAAGATTTCTTGCCTCGCCCATCATTAGGTTCACGGTGAAAGCACCTACTACAATTGAGACACTAATAACAAAAAAGCATACACATTTTTATTTAATATAATTTTTATGGGACATGAGAGACTTCAAAAGGAAATGAAGACCCAAAGAAACAGGGAAGACTGTGTATTTTTCTACCAAGTTTGATGAAGAAGTGGATAACTGTGAAAAAACATGATCAGACCAGAGGTGTGATCTGACGGTAATAAGATGAGGGGATCATAGCAAGGCCCACTTGTTTAGGTTTTTCTCTCTGTCCCTGTGTCAGGAGAGATAAGGGGCTTTCCTTTTTGGGGGGTATAGGTACACAAATGTGTACAAAGTTGATATCTTTACGATACTGAGTGTTTACATCTCTTAGTTCAATATAATTCTCCTTTTCATTTCTTGTTTTTTTAATTTACAGTCATGCATCATTTCATGACAGGAATACATTCTGAGAAATGTATTTTTAGGCAATTTCATCACTGTATGAATATCGTAGAGAGTGCTTACACAAACCTAGGTGGCGTAGCTTCCTACACTCCTAGGCTATGTGGTATAGCCTGTTGCTCCTAGGCTTTAAACCTGCACAGCATGTTTCTGTACTGAATGCTGTAGGCAACTGGAACGCAAATCGCTAGGCAACAGGAATTTCATCTCCGTTATAATCTTATGGGACTACCATTGTAATATGAGGTCCATCATTGACTAGAATGTAGTTATGTGGTGCATGACTGCATTTCATTAAAATTTCAACATTTTCCCCATAAAATTTTTGTATATTTTAAGATTGATTTTAGAAAATTAGTAACTTATATTTACTGTAATTGGTATCTTTTAAATGACGTTTTCTTATTACTTATGTGTAGATCTTACATAGTGATTTTGATTTCAATTTATACCTTCACTCATTGCTTTCAATACTCATTATGTGTAAATAACAATGATTTTAATTTTGTTTTTCAAATATTTATACTTTTATTTTCTTGCCTCAATGCACTGGCGAGCTCCTCAGGAGAAGGGTGGATGGAACTGCTGTTAACTGGGTGCTGTGGCATGCACCTGTAATCCCAACTACTTGGGAGGCTGAGGCAGGAGAATTGCTTGAACCCAGGAAGAGGAGTGCAGTGACCTGAGATCACACCACTCCACTACAGTCTGAGGAAGAGAGTGAGACTCTGTCTCAAAAATAAATAAATAAATAAAATATAAATATCAATAAGCAAACATCTCCTACTTTATTATCCTCTTTGTACATTGCTGGATTTGTTTCGTAACATGGTTTCTAGTGTTGTATCTATGATCACAATGAAGGTTGTACAGTGCTGAGCTTGTGAATGTCAGTATGATAAACATTGAGTCCTTTGATGGAACTTTCTGTAAACTGGGCCTGGTGGTTTCTTTGGAGAAAGAGTTGACCTATTGACAAAATTTCAAATGTGATTATGGAACTGTATAGGTGTTCTAATTCTTCTTGAGTCCTTATTTTTCTTCTTCTTCTTCTTTTTTTTTTTCAGCATCCCCAATGAGACTGAAGAGTCTTTATTTTCCAATTCTCTACTATGTGCCCTGGTTCAAGCCAGACCATTGCTCTAACATTCTCTTCGCAGTCTGGACTACTCCTCTCTGAGATTAGGTTTATTTGCAGAGAGGTCTTCTATTCTACCCCAGCACTGAGCAAGACTAGGCTTGTCTCCTGACTTTCCCAACCTACAGGCTGTCAAACCAAAGTTTCAATGTATCCAACTCAGTAAATGTCTTCAAGGGGAAAAGCTGGTTTTCTTGCTGTGCCTGCTTCTATGAATTCATACTTTCATTTTGTTTTGACCTTTTAATAAGTATTAATTCTGTTGACAGGAGGTTAGAAGCATTTACATAGATTTTTCATTTTATCCAACATTTTTAGTTGGTTTTCACCACAGGATAGTCAAGGTATCTAGACGTTCATACTACCAGAAATAAAGGCTTATTTTCATTCTCAATCATATGATTTATTAAATTCTTAACGTGCTTCAGAACCTACTTCTCTAATTTTTATTTCTTTAATTACTCCCTTTTCTCTGGACAGTAACCTAGCAATTTCTAAGCTATCCCAACATGTTAACAACTCTTACTTTTTGCGTTTTTGACGCAGTTAGAGCAATGGCATTAATTATCAAAATATTTATTAAGTTTTTTTCTTCGTGGCAGGTGTGTTACCAGAAAGTAGTCCCAGTCTAGACCGTAAGAGAGGGTTCTTGGATCTTGCACAAGAAAGAATTCAGGGCAAATCCACTAAGTAAAGTGAAAGCAAGTTTATTAAGAAAGGAAAGGAATAAAAGAAGGCCTACTCCATAGATAGAGCTTGGTGTTCCCAGAAGCAAAAGAAGGAACACATCCACCCTCGCTACAATGCTTGTTTATATAGAAGATATTAAAGCAAAAAAATCACGAGGGAGATGTGCTCTGCTGCAAGGGCTTGTGACAAAGGATTGCTGATCTTGGCATAACTACTGTCTTCCACAAGAATCTGTATTATTATCTTTAAAGCAAAACTTTTTCTTAAAGTATGAACGTTCTTGTTCTTAAGATATTGGGACCTCAGCACGTTTTCCGGGTCTATTATCTTCTGGGTCTGTTAAATCCTGGTGTTAGTGGTAGCAAATCCATATGGGTTTGCAGCAACCTCAACTCTTGCCTCCTCAGAAGAAAGAATTCGGCCAAGGGGCATCAGGCAGAGTGAGAGGCAAATTTTAGAGAAGGAGTAATTGTTTGCTAAAAAGCACTAGAACAGGAATTAAAGGAAATAAAAAGTGTGTACCTATGCAACTATCTTGCACATTCTGCACATGTACCCCAAAACCTATAATGTAATAAAAATTAAAAAAATAAAAATAAAAAATATAAAGGAAATAAAGTACATTGGAGGAGGGCTGAGTGGGCGACTTGAGAGAACAAATGAACGGTCTGTCCCTGGGGTTTAGATGTTTGGATGCTTCCAGGGTGTCGCGTCCCTTCGGGCTTAGCCTCCCCTTGGCTGGGCTGTGTGTGCGCGCATTGGCCGCCGGCGCCTGGGAGGGACCGCATGCGCAGTGTGGTACCGAAGTTGTGCGCATGCTCCCTTGAGGCGTTCTTCCCCTACCAGGTGTGTTCCTAGAAGGTCATACACCGGTTAAGTTCCACCATTTTGCCTCTCAGTGCACGTGCTTAATCCCACTTACCCAGCTCCTGGGATGTTATTCAGAAGCTGATTACTAGTTTCAGGTGTTTCTATCTACTGAGAGATGGACTTTCCCTGGCACCGGCTGTGCCCTATGATTATTTTAGAGAGAAAGTTGAACAACTGCCTATCACCTACCTGATGGCTGCCTGACATTCCTGTGTGGGGAGGGGACGCTCTCCTGCCCTGCTTACATCTGACTAGCTACCCACTGTAACACTGGGTCTGTTCCGTAAACATATTAACTTGCTTCCTTAACTGCAAATATCCTGTGACTAAGAATGCCTAACTTTCTGGTAATGCAGCTCAGCAGGTCTCAGCCGCATTTGACCCAGACCTTATTCAAGATGGAGATGCTCTGGATCAGATGCCTCTGACAGATGCTTGAAGGTGATAGGAAGAGTAACTGTCATAAAACGCGGCCTGAGCTTCTAAGGAGGGATGGCCTGGGCTGTAGTGGGGAAGTCTTCGGGCAGACTACTTCATATCTACAGAAAAGAATTTTTAAAATGATTTAAAGTGGAATGTTTAAATATAGCCTGTTAGCCTGGTCACATGCAACTTATTTCAATCAGATTAAATCTTTATTTCAAACACTTTCATCATCCTTATTCTAGAGTAAATCTCTAAATGCATTTTCATCCACACTTTCATTTCTCCTCGGCTCAACCTAATGCCACAAGTATAAACTAAAATAATTTTAGGTATGTAGACTTTTAAAGAAAATGTTCCTATTTGACATTTGATTTTGTTCCACATAACTTGGTTATGGGCAGCTGTAAAGGAGGTAACTATGGTGGAAAGAAATTAGCAGGAAACACTGTTTGAGGAGACCTGGGGTTCGATGTTCATTGGCCGAAGTTCCTTGAGCAAGTCACTACACCCTCGAGCCTAGTTTCCTCATGTACTGAGTAGAGGCAACAATAAATTTCCTTCCACAGTTACGATTAGAATAAAAATTATGAGAATGTGATGCTAAACGGATGCTTTTAAATTTCATATCTATTCATTTCACTCTCCTGTTTAAAATCCTTCAATATCTTGCCTTTTTTTTTTTTTTTTTTTGAGATGAAGTCTCATTCTTGTCCCCAAGGCTGGAGTGCAGTGGCACAATCTTGGCTCACTGCAACCTCTGCCTACCGAGTTCAAGCGATTCTCCCGCCTCAGCATCCCAAGTAGCTGGAATTACAGGTGCCTGCCACCCTGCCTGGCTAATTTTTGTACTTTTAGTAGAGATGAGGTTTCAGCATTTTGGCTAGGCTGGTCTTGAGCTTCTGACCTCAAGTGATCCACCCTCCTTAGCCTCCCAAAGTACTAGGATTATAGGCATGAGCCACCACACCTGGCCAACATCTTGCCATTTTATTTGTAATAAAATTTAACACCCTTATTATCTGCATACATGACCTGGTTCCTTTTCAGCCCCTTATTTTTCTTGATTCCCCTCGCTGCCTCCTCCAGCTGCTCAGATGGGCTTCTGCCACACTGACCTCCTCTGGGACTTCAAACAATGGGCTCCTGCCTGTGTCATCTTAAATCCTGTTTTTCCTTCTGCCTGGATGCGTTTCTCCTCATCTTCCTGTCTCTGAAGTCCCAGCTCAGACACTGCCCAAGAGAGAGTCTTTGCTCACCCTGTCTCATGGAGCACCCCCACCGTCTGCCCCATAATCAATTATTCTAAGGCTAGAATAATTGATTCTAGCCTTAATTATCATTATTTTGAACAAAACATGGGGTTTATTTGGGGGAACTTACATACGGTGATGGTCCAGTGATGGCAGGCTGCAGAGGAGAATGATAAGCACTTGCAAAAATCATGCAGTTTATGTAACACCCTCACGTGGCATCTGGCCCTCAGCAACCTCCACGTGGCAACTCTATTTTCTTGAGTTATTTCTGTCAGCTGCATTTACCACACAGTATTGTTATTTTTTTTTTTTAAATTTGGCTAGGCGTGGTGGCTCATGCCTGCAATCATAGCACTTTGGGAGGGTGAGGTGGGTGGATCACAAGGTCAGGAGGTTGAGACCGTCCTGGCCAACATGGTGAAACCCTGTCTCTAATACAAAAATTTGCTGGGCATGGTGGTGCATGCCTGTAGTTCCAGCTACTCAGGAAACTGAGGCAGGAGAATCGATTGAACCCGGGAGGCAGAGATTACAGTGAGCCGAGATCACACCACTGCACTACAGTCTGGGGACAGAGCAAGACTCCGTCAAAAAAAAAAAAAAAAAAAAAAAACCTATACGTAGATCTTAGAATAGATTTTAGCCTCCGAGGTTGGGGTCACGTGGTTCACAGAGCTCCTCACAGGGTGACTTTCTGCCTGCCCTGCTAGAGTGTAAGTGCCTCAGTGCGAGGCTCTGGCTTCTGTTGTGGAGTCTTGAACAGCTCACACCACCTGCCAGGCATCAGTCACAGCATTTTTAATAAATGAATAGCTGTTTGGCTATGAATGTGTATTGAAAATGGTAAAGTGTTATTCAAACACATGGCATTTTGACTACATGTTTTATAGTCTGTTTTTTACATAGCCTGAGATTGTCAGAAAAGTCAGGTTGTGTTGTCATTCAGATCCAAGGTTTGACGCTCCATGTGACAGAGACCCTGCAACAACAAGGCATCCCACCGACAGCAACTCCAGTGACAGCCCAGGCTGCTCCTCATGGCACTGCTCGAAAGACAGCTCTCAGCCTTGACAGATGAGCGTTTCCAGCTGCTGCCTGTTTTAGCATATTTTCTAAATAGAGACACTTTAACCATCAGTGCCTTCCGTGTTTGCTGGAATCCTAAATTCAAATATGCGTTTTGGAAAGTGATACCGAGACAATATCTGTGTGACAGCAAACAGGTTAAATTTCAACTTGTCAAGCAGAGACCCAGTGACAGACAACCAAGGAATGTTTTATCAGAGGTAAAGCTCTTCTTTGTGTAATAATGTCAACAGTAGATGCTTTAATCACACATTTAAATTCCAAAGCACTTTTCATGAATGTTACAAGCTCCATTTAGCAGAGTGCCTTGTATTTCTTGCCATAATTGTGCTGAGGCACGTTCCTCACTCATGCAATAAGCACTGTATTATCAAACAACCCTGGCACACTTGACCATTTAAAGAAGTCTCCAACATATCGTCTCCTTGTGGGAAATGGTTGTTTAGTAATACAGTGCTTATGACATTGTGCATTCATAGCCAAACAGCTATTTATTTATTCAAAATGTGCTGATTGAATGCCTCGCGGGCACTGTGAGCTGTTCAAAACTTTTCTAAAACAGTGGGGTCAAGTCTGTGGTGGAACTGCTGGCTAAAGGTGTCAGGTTACTCAGCACTCTCAGCAGAACCAAAATGACTTAGCTTTGTGAAAGGAAAGTAAAAACTCAAGACCTCAATTCACTCTGCCAAAAGGAAAAGATTAAGTTGAAAGCTAGGTCATGCAAGAAACCGCCTTTTCTTTTGTTCCCAAGCAGATAACAGGTTAAATATCGCCACAGATATCTACTCTATGTTCATTTCATCTTATGTAATGTGTCAATTTTCCGGAGTACAAGAGGAGTAGTAATTGACTAGTCCCCTACCTGCTCCTTTTCTCTTTCAACACGTGGGTCACCATATCCTCTCACCTTCCCCTCCAGCCCACTTTTCCTCTTTAGATATTGAAGCCCTCAAAGTTATCTTTGGAGAAAGGCACAGAGCACAGACTGTTTCTGTGATTCCATGGTTTTTTTTTTCCTTCCAGGCGTGTCCTTAACCTTGGCAAAATAAACTTGTGAGTTGATTGAGACCTGTCTCAGACACTTTTTGGTTTACAACATGTTTGGGTCCTCAGACTAGTGAGCATTTTGTTCCATGCATCCAATGACCAATTGCCAGAATCCCTTATCAGCAGAGTCCATCTCAATGTGCTTCCAGAAAACACTGCACTGTTCTACCCATCACAGACACAGTGCCTCCGGATCCTGCACTACTTGCCCAAACACAAATCCTGTTATTGAACATGGATTGATTCTTCACATATTTATCTTCACTCCATCAGAGCATCTGGTACATAATAACAATGCATAAGGAGTAAGAACACTGTTGTATGCCTTCTGATTCTAAGACTTTTGACCCTTGATAAGAAATTGACTTTGCCCACAAAGGTTGTCTCCTGTTACTAAATGTTTATCTAGAGGAGGAAAACACGGACTGGCAGGGGAAAAGGGGATGCCTGCCTGTGTGGATAAATCAGCCAAATCCACGTAGGGTGTATAGAATGGCGGGCGTATAAAGGGGAACACACTGGCATCTTTGAACACAACTGATGGAAGCCCCCTCCTGCTCCACTCCCAACATCCTCACTCTCTGTCTGGTGTATGCAAAGTTCTCCTGCTCCATAAAGCCCTTCTACAATGTTCCATCCTGCAACGCCAGCTTCGTCTGGGGTTTTCGTAGCCCTGAAGAAGATGATTTTGAATGGTATTTGAGACCATTTCAGTTAACTTTTCTTACGAGGTGGAAGACTTCCCTGCCACAAACCTTGTCAGTTGGGTTTTCTTGTCTCTGTATGAATGTGTCCAGAAATTGTTTGTGTCATTCATTTTTCTGAAATACTCTTTTTGCTGCTCAGTCACATGCTGCTGTTGTCAAGGTCTCGGGGCAGGGGCGGGGGATGGCACAGCAGTGTTACACACACACTTGAGACCCAGGTGACCTGGATTTGAGTATGGCACATTCCTAGCCGTGTGACCTTGGTCAAGTTACTTCACCTCTCTAGAGCTCAGTTTTCTCACTTACAAGCTTACAAATGAAGTCACAACAATATAGACATCAGCTGTATTAATAAACAAAGTGGCTTAGAATATTGCTTACGCACAGAAAGGTTACTTCTTATTTACTATATGTATCTTTTGTATCCCCATAGGATTTGGCAAATTGGCATCAAACTCAAAGCAAAAAATGTCAATTTCTATAACTTATACTGTGAGATTTGAGAAGCAAAGCCACAGCGTAAACATCAAGTGGCACATCTTCTGAGTTTTATCCACACACCTAGGCCAGGGACTCATCTAAGCTCATTACAGCCACTACAACCCGGATGTAGGAAGTCAATGGGACTCCCCAGGCTTTAAGGAAGCTGATACTTGGCAGGTGCTGAGTCTACAGCGCAGGTCTAATGAAGGCTTGCAGATTGGTTGGATTTCACACCATGAGAGAGTCAGGGCAGATGCAACTCAACCCATTAGCTTGACTGGGCTGTAACCACCATTGGCTCTGGATCCTCACAGCTCCTGGGGGTGCATCCAGAAGTGATTTGGATTCTTTAGTAATTCTGTAAGGGTTGTGGGATGGGACAGTTAGTGGCTTCTGCTACCAGGAACAGAATGCACCATGAATAAGCAGCTTCACCTGTACCAATGCTGTCTTCTCACGTTATCAATGGTCTGGAGCCAGGGTGGTTTCAACCTCAGGGCAGGAGTTCAACAGTGTTTTTTAGGACTTAGGAGTTGTATTTTCTTTCCCTCTCTGCCACATCAACATGTTCACCTCTGCTCTGCTTACAAGAGTGATGCAGCATTCCAGGTGCCACATGGTGACAGTTGGGCATCTCATGAAGACGGGCATTTTTGTACTTTGACACTTTCTGTAAATAAGGAAAAAAATCTCCTATGCTCACTTTAAAACCTTTCTGGTAGGATTGGGCCACATACTGTGTGCTTTGCTGGAGAAGAGGCTGGAAGGGACAGTGCCCACCATCTTTGTTCTCTGAGGTTGGAGACAGGTCCTTCTGGAGAATGGGGAGGCACAAGCGATAAAGAGGGTCTACTTTGGAGCATCAGAAACAATGTTTCTTTCTGAAAATATACTGAAAAACAAAATGTGATATGAAAACATGGAGTATAGAAACAAAGGGTAGACAGGCTGCCTAAGGATGGAATCTGCCACTCATTCTGGTCTCCTATTTGATAAATTGGAGTTTATATAAATTTGCTCAATTTAAATGCAAACATTTGATTTTAGCAAGTTTCATACTCTATATATTATACGGCAGAAAATTTCCATATCATCACACACTCTATGAAAGAGAGCTTCAAATTATTTTTAAAGTATTCAGCAGCCTCGTAATAAAGTTGCACTCTGAACCTCTTCACACATGTATCAGCTGTGACTTATATTACTCCAAATATTTCAGCCTCTTTCTTGAGGATGCTTTACCTCGGGGTCTCTGAGTGTAAAGATTTCCAGTTGTTTCCAGCATCTACACACATCCTACCACCTTTATTCAACTCTCAAACTTCACTGAAGTACATAGATAATGTTTAATTCCGACACATCTTATTAAGAACTAATGAAGCTCTTCCAGACTTAATTTTAGGATTCGGCGGCTGTCTAGAATCCCAAGTATCAGCACGCACTTTTGTCATCACAAGCCTTGGTAATTTCTCTTTCTCACAACAGCACATTTCACGACTAACGATGGCCTGAAGGCTTCTTCCCTCCACGGGATTCTGCTCCAGCCACAGCAGAGATGCTTTTGCACATCTTCCAGACATGGTTGCCCCATTCCAGGTACCTCAAGGTCAGTAAGCACAACATGCAAATCTCATCTTACACCCATCAGGAGTGTAGACAAGACGATGGATGCACGCTGTTATCAAACACTTTTTCTCTTACTGTTTTTTATTTTTATTTTTGCTGCTTTCAAGAGCTGTTTTAAGAACACATATTTCCTTTAGGGAATAAATTCAATACAATGAGAATAAGTACATTTTCACACTTTAGGGGTTTTAAATTCTGTGTCATAACACAGATTTGCTGTCTAATCAAAGGAAGTAATGATGGTAACGTTAATAGCAGCACCACTGGTAATAATGGTACTCCAAGCACCACTGCTTGCAACGTGCTTGGGAGAAACTTACAAGCCTCTTAAAGCAGAGTTAGTGGATTTTAGGTTCTTACCAACTTTTTGTCTTTCTTTTATTCTTATATAGATGCCAACTCTTGAGAACAATACCCACCTAACAGCTAGTTACAAAAATTAATGCCCTTCTCTTAGAGAAAAGGAGATAACATTTTTGTAGTGTTCTAAACCCAAAGAATCTTTCTGTAACCTTCCTTTCCCCCTTAGTCTCTCAATATCAAGTTGCAGTAGAAACCGGCTGTTAGTAGATGCACAGTTTAAAACGGTACTTAATATGACATAATCAGAAGTTTTTTTTTTAACTTGCTTTGTGAAAATGAACTGCAAGTCAGCTAAGATACTTAAAACAAGGAGAAAGAAAGTCTTCTTCTCCAATGCCTCCAGGGTGAGTCACGGATGTAATCACCTGCTATATTGACCTCATGAAAGGATCAATGCCACTGCTGCATGTTCTTTCATGGTAAAGATTTTGAAAGCCAAGAACTAAAAATCAATCCTGCTACATATGCATCATTAATATGTACAAAACAGCTCTATAAGAAATCCTGTTATATAGTAAATCCTATTAATTTCTCCATGACATTGATTTCATCAATTTACTTGCAACCTCATTCTTACCCATATGCTTTTATTATTGTTAAATGAATGCCCTTAAGAAATTTTCTATTACCTCAAATACGAAAAGAGAGATTTTTAAAAAAGTATTCTGTAATCTTCATTCTCATGTTCCAAGGGCTCAACACAAGCAATTCTTGTGAACCCTGATTAATACTGCAAAACTCATCCTCTTTTGTCTACATCAGTCTTCTAGTTACAAGAAGGGAAAAGAATTTGTTCTTGATTTTTCTGGCCTGTGTATTATTGCTCTTGAACATAAGCACGATATTGAACCTTTCAGAAAGCACTGTGCTTCTATGCAGTGACAAACCATGAGGATGTGGAGGGAAAGATTCATTTTTCCGGATGTGACTGCATATTCATGGTAGATTTTGAATTCCCTCAACAGATACAAGTGCCCATCTTATCTCACGGACTCAATCAGGATATATGAAGATTGATAACTAGCAAAAGTGAGGTCAATGTGTGACCTGTCCTGAAAAGATGGCGACTGCATCTAGGAACAGGGATGTGTTTGGGGAAAAATGGAGTAGAGTCAGAGACGTACCTACTAAGACATCGTAGCTGCTGGGCACCTGAACGTGAGCAACCTGAAGCTTCGGGTGCGTGTCTCTATGGAGAGTTTTCTGATTATGTATCAGTTATTCATAGCCCCAGTAACACTATAGGACAACTGAGTACACTTTTCAGTGGGGAACAACTGTAAGCATTAATTTTGCTCGCATACTAAGGGATGACTGAGCCCTTCTGCTGGTCTGGGCCACACTTAACCAATAGCAGCTGGACCAGCTCTTGTGTCAGCTGCTGGATTGACCCTGGACAAGCTGGCCTAGGGTAGATTTGTTGGGTTGATTTGTCTCTGCTCTATGGTCTTTCATCTTCTAATAGGCTAGTCTCAGCCTCTCCCATGGTGGAGGCAGGGGTCCAAGGGAGGATGTGGAAACACTTGAGGCTTGGGGGTCCTACTCTGAGAATAAGACAAGGTCACCTCTGCTGCATTCTAGTGGTTAAAGCAAGCCACGGCTCAGCCCAGACACAAGAGTCCGGCAATGGTCTCTACTTATTGATGGGAGGAGCTAACTATGCAAATGATAAGTATAGAAAGAGGTGAAAATTTAGGGCCATTTTTGCAATCATTCCATTTCAGATATTATTGAGGAACATTTATGCATCTATATCCATACAAAATTACATATTCGAAATCTACCATGAATATGCAGTCACATCTGGAAAATTTTTGGTGTTATAGTTGCACCCTGATCCAGAGAAGAAAGGGATAGAGTATAACAATCTGTTTTCTGGTGGATCTCCTGTTACTGAGAAAACAAAATTACAGCTGGGCATGGTGTCTCTCACCTGTAATCCCAACACTTTGGGAAGCTGAGGTGGGTGGATCACAAAGTCAGAAGTTGGAGACCAGCTTGACCAACATGGTGAAACCCCATCTCTACCAAAAATACAAAAACTAGCCAGACGTGGTGACGTGTGCTTGTAATCCCAGCTACTATGGAGGCTGAGGCAGGAGAATTGCTTGAATCCAGGAGACAGTGGCTGCGGTGAGCCAAGATCGCGCCACTGCACTCCAGCCTGGGTGACAGAGAGAAACTCTGTCAAAAAAAACCCACCAAAATTATATAATAGCAAAATGTACTTGATAATATTAAGCTTTTAAGCAGTCATTTAGAAATTGCTGAAAAAAGTGATTAGGAAAAGAGGGTAAAAACCTCCATCACCTAGGGAAAATGCTGTAGCTATCAGTGGCAGAAAGCTATTTTCCACATGTCCCAGAAGGAATGAGAAAGTCAGCTGGACTGAACCTGTAGACCCACAGTGGAGTTACCTTGTGGGAGGGTGGTGGGAGTGAGCTGATCCCAGGGCAGGAACTACGGGCATATCATCTTTCCCAGGTGCCAGAGAGTGGCTGTGCCTGTGGCTCAGAATGTCTAGTCTCATGCAATTGTTGTAGATTACTCTCCTTAATAGTTCTGTGATATTTTCTTGTTTTTTTCATTATAAATATTTTAAATGTGTGTGTTCCAGAACAAAATTGTTTTAGGTGGAAGCATGCATAGCCCAAAAAGGAAAGAATCATGAATTGAATCTATTCTTTATGGACAGTGGAAATCTGAGTTACATATCTGAAATTAACATTAAATCATAAATACTGATTTGCAGTGTCCTTTCCAACATATAGAAATCATATAATGGTCCAGTGGCTGCAGTGAGGCAGAACTCTGTCTTTGGTTGACCCAGACCATCACCAGCCATAAACTTCAAGGATAGGTGATGTGCCCATGAGGGACAAATGAGGTTGTGTTTTTCCAAACATGGGTACCTTCCATCCCATGTGTTCTAAGTGCAAGGTGACCTTGTTTGCTCCTAGAGATAGATAGACTAATTCCTCTGCTCCTGGACCTTGACTAGTTTAAGTGACTCACTTGTAACCAGTAAAATGTCATGGACAGGGTACTGTGACTTTCCTAGCCAGGTCATAAAGGACTCTGCCCTTCTCCCAGGTTCTTTTGGAGCACTTGACTCTGCAGACACCCCAGGCCCCGCGGTCAAGAGTCCTGGCCATGCCCGGGCTTTACTGCCCCACATCCAGCTCAGAATCCAGACGTAAGCAAAAACTCTTCCAGGTGAGAACAGTCAGTAGCTGTTTGAAGTTCCTGTGGTGATCCTATAATCATAAGCCTCAGGAAGCCTTAGGCATCATGGAGTTGGAACAAAACTCTCTGAATTTCTGGCCAGCAGAATCCATGAGCATAATATAATAGTTGTCATCTCACAATTCTAAATTTAGGGTGGTTTATTACACAAAACTATATAATCAGAAAGACCCAAGACAGGATGAGTCACAGCAGACAAGGCACCATGCACCATTTCCCTGAGAGTATGTAAACTTGTCACAGTATGGAGGTCCTGTGGTTGTGGGGGTTGAACTGATCCCACAGGAGACACTACAGGTATATCACCTGTGCGAGGTGCTAGGGAGTGGCTGTGTCTGAGGCCCAGAATATTTGATCTTATTGGGGTTAGGTGGGCAGAGAGGGAAGGACAAATATTTGAGAAGAGAAAGCACCTTAGTAATAAACTCTGGACACTGAATTTGACTACTATTTTAAAAATGACTATAATCTGCTGGGTGCAGTGATTCAGACCTGTAATCCCAGAATTTTGGGAGGTTGAGAAGGGAGGATCACTTGAGGTCAGGAGTTAGAGACCAGCCTGGCCAACTTGGTAAAACTGCGTCTCTACTAAAAATACAGAAATTAGCCAGGTGTGGTGGTGTGCACCTGACATCCCAGCTTCTTGGGAGGCTGAGGAAGGAGAATCGCTTGAACCAGGGAGGCAGAGGTTGCAGTATGCCAAGATTATGCCACGGCACTCTAGACAGAGCAAGGCTCTGTCTCAAAAAAAAAGAAAAAAAAGAAAAAAGAAAAAAGGAAAGGAAATAAAAAAGAAAAAAAATGCCTATAATTAGTGTCTTTTATAAAGACACTAAAACTAGAACCTTAACATTTTAATCCATCCTCCACCCAACAGATAGGATCCTCAAGTAAGACAAGAATTATCTTACAAAAGAGACAGTTACATCTCATAGAGCTAAATATTAACTCTTAGGACTAGTGGTTACAATCATTGTATTGATTAAAATTAGTTAATTTGTAGAGGCTTGGGGTTGTGAGATGTAAAATGAACTAAGATGTGAATGGCATTTGTAATTTTTATTAAAATTGAATATTTTTATTCATTGAATTGTATTGACAATTAGCAATTTAGGATAAATGATTTAAAGCTGCGTTGCTTTCTATATTACCTTGAGATGATTTGTTTTCTTAGTGTTTTGGTGTCTGAAGCAACTATCACCCTATGAATGTATCAGATTTGTGGAGGTTCATTTGCAGCAATGAATTCCCTGCCTCAGAGTCACTTTGTACTCATAGGCATTGCGTTCCTTCCTTCACCTGTAAAATGAGCGTGGTGAAAGCAAAGAAAAACTCAGTCAAGCACAAATCAGCAAAGGATATCTGAGTCGTTGGAGACAGCAGCATGATGACATCTGGCCCCTGGGGGAGAAAAACAGGAAAATAAGTCACAAGAAAAATAAACCAGGCTGTTAACAAATGGTGGATAATCATCTAATGAAAATATACAGTTTTAGTTGTGTTTTTTCACTTTGGAATTCAATTAACGGTGCAAGATTTTAGCAAATGTGTATGTCATCTTATTGAATATATTTCCTAGTGAATGCCTTGTTGAGGCCAGATGTAGAATTACTCAAAAATTAGTCAGCAGTGATCCCAAAAGGGACGAATGGTCAAACGTTGCTGCTAAGAGGTGACAGATGAGCTCTCGGTAAAAGCACCCAGTGATGGGTGAAATATTCATGTTTCTTTATCCATTTTACAAGGAGATGCTGCTATGTAAAGAGAGCCCTCTTATCACACGGTTTTGTGGTTGTCTCTGAGCCAGCATGATTACTCACATCAAGAAAAACTGACATGTTGGATATTTTGCCAAGTTTTACCTTAGATCAGACAGTTAGAATTAATAAAGGATATTCACGAAGACACAAAACAATTATTTTTTAAAAAATGAAGTATACTGGTTGGGCGCGGAGGCTCATGCCTGTAATCCCAGCACTTTGGAAGGCGGAGGCAGGCAAATCATGAAGTCAAGAGATCAAGACCATCCTGAGCAACATGGTGAAACCCCGTCTCTACTAAAAATACAAAAATTCGCTGGGCGTGGTGGCGCGTGCCTGTAGTCCCAACTACTCGGGAGGCTGAGGCAGGAGAATTGCTTAAACCCGGGAGGTGGAGGTTGCAGTGAGCTGAGGTCTCGCCATTGCATTCCAGCCTGTCCAGCCTGGTTCCCAGTGATGGAGCGAGACTCTCTCTCTCTCTCTCTCTCAAAAAAAATAAATAAATAAATAAAATAAGTATACTGAGAAAAGTATGGCCGAAGGTACTGATGCTGTGTTAAACATTGCTGTGCTAGAAAGAGGGCTTGTCTCAGGCACCTAGCCAATGTGTTTTTACAGGTTTTCAATGGCCATATTTTCTAATGTTTAACACACTTACTTTTACATGTTCAGAAGAATATCTTGTTCTTTGCAATGCAGTGTCATTTCAGTTCATCTAGATAAGAGAGAGTCCCTCTTCCTTTTCGTATATTGTCCAGTGTTCTTTCATAACAACAATAACGAGAATAACAATACTACTTGCAATTACATTGCAAGTTTATACTTATGTATTTCCTCAAGTAAGGTTTATTTAAGCTAAATCTTCTGAGATAAATAAGACAGTTCTATGTCAACCAGTGGAATAGTATAAGGAAATTCGAGGGCTTCTTTGTTAACTGCTCATATGGAAAAATAATATGAGACTGTGAATTGGCTACCAGGAGATTTGAGTCCTATTTCTAATGCTATTTCTTAATGACTTCAGTAAAGCCACAAACTGTCTGTCTTTGTTCCCTCATATATGGAAGTTGAATCCCAAACCAACTTTGACCTTTTAAGTCGTGTGATACTCCAGTTGATAAAGTTTCCATCCAAATGTACACAACACAACTTACACATTTTTTAAAAAATTGAACGCAATTTGTAATTGTAAAATAATTTGAGCAAATATGTGTGATATAAATGTGGGTGGACAATGTCTTTTCTTATATTAGTAGATTTTTTTGCTGATAAAGAGGATGAATAGTATAAAGATTAGGCATTCAGATTCTGCACCCACAGCTACTGGATTTAAATTCTAGCTCAGCTGTGAATCTTTGCAAAAGTTACCTTGCATTTTTGTGCCTAATTTTCCTTCTCTGTAAAATGGGATGGTAATGGCACTCACTGAGATAATTACTGTGAAGATGAAATGAAGTTATATATGTAATTAAAAGAAGCCTCATGCATGTTAATTACTACATGAAAGTTTGTTATTTTTAAATGCTGGTATACATTTTAGTAGCAATTACCCTATCTTGAATTCTCATTAGTAACTCATTCAATTCTACCAAACAATGAGTCTTCATTTTACTTTGCATTACTATTTTACCTAAAAATTTGAATTTATACTTCTAGTCACTTGCTTTTGTCATTTTGAGAATAGTTTGGTTGATAAAATGCAGGTGTCTATTTTCCTTTGATATACCAATATTTCCAGTTATAATTTTTATGGTGTATGTGAGCTCTTTATTGTGATTCTAGATTTGTAATGCATCCTTTCATAGTGTAAACCTTTGAAAGTGAGACTGGTATGTGGAATTTGGAGATAATTGGTTTTTGGGAAAAGGTTTCTCAGTAAATGAAGGTGAAATCATCAGATAGAATGAGCTAAACACCACGATGTCTCTTAAACTCTCTTAAAATATTTTTAAAGGCAGATGTAACGTAATGCTTGCACATCTAAGTACAACCTGGCTTGACGACAGCTACAAATATTTAACCTTAAATTGAATTATTTGCCTAATTGATACCTCTTGAATATTTGTGAGGTAATTGCTAAGTGCAAGGGAGTGTGGGAAAATATCACATTTTACTCCATATTGTATTTCCACTGGCATAAGTAGTACACTGATTTACGTAACATAGAATGATGCAGCGTTGTTGATCCCAAGATTATGGGAAGCCTAGTTTAAGAAGCAGAGACAGATATATTTTAATGTTCCTAATATTGTGTGTGTGTGTGTGTGTGTGTCTGTGTGTGTGTGTGTGTGTGTGTGCGCATTTATCTGTACCTATACTTATATCTGTGTATATATTTGACTAAAAGAAGCTTGATAATAGATTTTGGCAACCATATATAAAACTAAATATTTTGACAGATAGTTTTCCCTTTAATTTCCTTTTATTTAAATAAGAAAGAAAGAATTAGCTTGCTTATATTCTATGATATATTTTTTATTTTAATAACTATTTTAAGGTGTTATTTTGGAAATCAATCCATTGAAGTTATATAGTCTCTGTGGTTTTTTTCTGAAATCATTATTTGCTGACATAGTCTGCCATCCTTGAACAGAATGCAGTAGTAAGAAGGTTTGAACACAGGCCAAGCAACAATAAATTTCTCACATTCTTGTTGACTCACCTAGTTTATAAATTTCAAAACATTGTGAAAGTTTGCCAAAGAAATAGTGTTTCGTCTAAATATTGAACAAAGGGTCGAAAGTAAATAGAGTGGAATCATTTGAAACCAACAAGGCATAGAAAATACAAGGAAAAGTTGAGATTCTGTAGACAACATAAGATGCTTAAATAACTGGAGAGCCTATCATATTCCAGTACCATCTAGAACTTGTCATGCTGATGACTTGTTGATGACGTTATAAATCTTTGTTTATGATTAACGAATAAGATGTACTACTGTTATATAAAATTTAATGATTTGCTATTTCAATCAAATGGAAGAAAAATTTATTTTTAGATTATTTTAAATTAAGTAAAAAATCATTTGAAGTTTGTAAGTTGCACTGGAAAAATTGAGTTTTGGATGTCTCAGTGGACTAGATTGATCATTTAAACAATGTATTCAGTTTTATGCCGTCAGTTATGACCAATGAAGCTTTTCACTTTAAAGCGCATGCTTTCAACTGTTTTATGAGAATGAATACTTAAAGCAATGATACGGGACACTTGTTCAACAATTTTCTATCAAGTTTTCCTTCCTTGAAATCTTTTAAATTGATGGTACACTCTCTGTATGTCCCTCAAACGAGCCTACAGGGAGGCATCATGCAATTCTGGCTGCTTCATGTCTCTTCCTTAGCACTATTTGACTATTGATACTATTATAGTTTGTTCTTTTCTCCAAGGATACATAACAAAAGGAGAATATTATGATGAAAACAATCCAATTTTAATAAAATAGATAATGTAGTTGGCACTTTTTTCTCACATATGAATTCTTACATGTTTAACAAAAGTGCATTTTACTTTTACTTCATTCACATACAACTTTTCTTTTAAATTTTCCCCTAAGTTCTTTGTCTTTTTCAGATATCTAAGAAATGCTTTTAATTTGGAAAACAAAACTTTTAGGATACCTGATTTGCATCAGGAGAGAAACTTTTAGGGAATATTTTTGATTTATGATTAAAGAACTCAGGAAACAGAACTGATACCTGTGTTCATTTAACATTTACTCAGCGTGTTTATTGAAAACCAGCTGTCTTCCTGGTACTTCACAAGGTGTGGGATAAAATTTTGGGCAAAAGAAAGACAGACTTTGCTTTCCTGAAGATTATAGTCAACTGAATGAATCTTCCCCTCAAAATCTGTTGTTTCAGAAAATGAAAGCAAAGAAATCTCTATCTGGTTAACTTACGGTTTGTATAATCTAAGTCTAGTTAAGACAGGACTGCCAAACATATTACTTCAGTAAATAAATCAGCTGCTTTACATGACACTGACCCTCCAGAATCGTATTTGAAGTTTACTTATGCAGTCAACAAATACTTATTGGACATCTAGTAGCATGTGAAGACTTGAGAGTTTTAAATTATTGTATATTTAGTGCTCTATGGTACTTAGTAATGCTCAATAAGTGTTTGTGGAATTCATGAATGGAAGATTAGATGCGTGGACCACCATCTGGAGATACCAGCTTAATTCTTGTTTCAAGGTTATGTCCTTGTGGAAGAAATAGACAAATGTTTGTTGCACTTGTAATCAGGCCCATTGTAAAAAGAAGCTCACATGTGCCCTCCCAGGGGCAGGGAAGGCTTCCTGCAGGCTGAAATGGCTTCGAGTGATCTCCAGGTGTTAGATAATGAGGGACGAAATTTTGTTTAGCTAGATGTGGAGCATAAATTAAAATTTTGGTAAGTAATTGAAACAGTGCTATCTAATAGAAATTTCTGTGATGATGAAAATGTCATAAATTTGCAGCATCCAATGCAGTAGTCATTTACCACATGTGGCTATTGGACACTCAAAGTGTGGCTTAGGAGCTCAATTTTAATTTCATTGAATGAAAACGTAAAGAGCCCTGTGTGATAGTGGCTACTAAATTGGATGGCCTTGAATAGAAGGTTGGCAGGCTGAGAGGCTGAGGACCTAGTGAGGAAGCTGTTGCAGTAAAGCCAGACACAGTGGGAAGAACATGATTTTGCCAGTTGCAATGGGGATAAATATAAACCGATGAGTTAAAAGTAGTTTTAGGAAGAGGAGGAGAACCAGGAGACTGCCACTTTCTGGGTGAACGGCCGCGTACGGTGCCCAGTCATTTAGAGCTACAGGGAACCGGGAAGACAAGCCTTTGTAGTCAAAGGTGACTCATCTTTGTGATACAGAAGAAAAGATGAAGATGTGGGTGAGCACAGAGACTTGAGAGGTAGGAATGGGATACATAGGCAAGGAAGAAGATTATTATGCAGATGATGTAGAAAGACTCAGAAAACTGGTGTTGCTAATTGTGAAAGAAGCCCAAAGTTTGTGTCCTTTGTAAGGACATGGATGAATCTGAAGAACATCATTCTCAGCAAACTGACACAAGAACAGAAAAGGAAATACTGTATATTCTCACTCATAGGCGGATGAGAAAAATGAGAACACATGGACACAGGGAGGGGAGTACTACACACTGGGGTCTATTGGGGGGAATGGGGGAGGGACAGCGGGAGGGGGGAGCTGGGGAGGGATAGCCTGGGGAGAAATGCCGAGTGTGGGTGAAGGGGAGGAAGGCAGCAAAACACACTGCCATGTGTGTACCTATGCAACTATCTTGCACGTTCTGCACATGTACCCCAAAACCTAAAATGCAATAAAAACAAAAAAAAAAAATAAGAAAGGGTGAAGGATTAAGTGTCGTCAGTCACAGAGAGCTGAGGACGATAAGGACAAAGGAGTCTCTAATGGAATGGGCATTCATCTGCCAGAGGTAACAGGAAACAGTTTCACTTGAGATATAGGGTTCCCATGGGTTCTAATGGCTGAGAAATAAGCTCTCAGTGAGGGCAGAAAAATGTAGGCTACGTCTTCTAATTTAAACTTTTAACTTTATATTAAAATAATTAAATGATTATTATGACTCAATCACTCTTTTATACAAATGTCTCTCAAACAAACTTATACATTAATCTCCTGTCAAGAAATATACCAAATTATTCATCAAAAGAAGCATGAGCGAAACTCCCGGAAATAAATGACTAAAATGAGGCTGTTTTGTTTTTAAATGAACGAATTTCAGTCATTTTATTTCAGTTCCTTATTTCTGGAAGGGATAACCGGGGGATGTATTCATTGTAGCTACTTTTAAAGGATCATTAATATTTCTAACCTGTAGGTTGTCTTTCTTCTGCAAACCTTTAGAGAGAGTAAGAGTTTCTTGTCCTCTGAGTCATAGATTAGTTGTTGTGACATGGCTAGAGTTTCACTCAAGGCAGTGGCTTTGCTACTACTGATGAAATCTTGCCCAAGTATCTGCAAGTCAAACCCTTTTAGGTGTGTGTAAAACTCTTGATTGGGCTGATGGGTTGGTGCTTGGTTAACTGTGACAGCCATGCTCGGGTTGTGAAGGGAGTTGGAAAGCAGAGTCCCAGGGAGGGCTTGTCAGCCTCCCACCACTGCAGCACCTGCTGGCAGCTTAGAGTAGCCTACAGTTGTATGAAGAGGTGACCTAGGGCATGAATGGAGCAGCAGTCACTACTGATTATTATTCCTAACCCTCAACCAACAGGCACAGGATGACTGAATAGGACAGCTCTACTTCAGAGGCACAGCTGGGGAATTTTATTCTGAAAGTTGCAATGTGCTTTGGTGCTGTGCGACAGCTTCCTTGAACCTCAGTGGGTCAGACTGACTGTATCACTGGTTTCGGAGTGAAAAAAAGTATCTGTGCACTTTCAGAAGAGTTGTCATACTGTCACAATGAAGGGAAAAAAGAAGGAAAAAAATCAAAGGTGGTTAAAATCTTTAGAAAAACATTAATTAAACAGGCACATTGGTCAAAAATTTAGAAACACCCAGTGACCAGATTGTAGTCTTTAAATATTTCCCACGCAAAAGGGCCAGGAGTTCTTTTAAAAATTATAAATTCCGGCCAGATGTGGTGGCTCACACCAGTAATTCCAGCATTTTGGGAGGCTGAAGTGCGCAGATCATGAGGTCAGGAGTTCGAGACCAGCCTGAACAACAGGGTGAACCCAGGCTCTACTAAAAAAAATACAAAAATTAGCTGGTCATCGTGGTGCATGCCTTGTAATCCCAGCTACTTGAGAGACTGAGGCAGGAGAATTGCTTGAACTTGTGAGGCGGAGCTTGCAGTGAGCTGAGATCCTGCCACTACACTGTAGCCTGGGCTAAGGAGTAAGAGTCCATCTCTAAATAAATAAATGTAAAAAAAATTATAAATTCCAGGTTTTGGGAGACAATGTACAGAATGAGCTTGGAACAGGTTGTTGTTCCAGGAATCAAGGGAGCTATCAATGGCTATCAGAGTCAAGACTACCAGGGTCATGTCAATGGACCCTCAGTAAGGATTACGATTGTAGTAGATTAAAGCACATCATTTTTTTAATGTAAATCGAAGCTTAGTGTAATTAAATGGTTCATGAGCAGAGATTTCTCTGTATGAAATTATTCTACATAAAATGAAGCAGAAATTGGAATATCACTTATTTTCAGTCCACTAATTAAATTAATAAATCAACACAAAGATTGTCAATCAATAGCTCCTAACTTCATGAAAAGAAAAACAACTAAACATTTTGGGCACCCAGTGAATGTACACTGTGCTATCTATGAAGTATCATTGCCAAACAAGCAAGCCTGAATCTGACCAGGTGTTTGTTCCAAGCTACCAATGTACTGGAAATACAGAAAGAAGGGAAGTGTTTTAGGTACACCACAGTGATACGATGAACAGGGTCCAGGCTGATGGAAATTCTGCACAACAATCTGGTTTCTTCAACACATAAATTGTGAGCAATTGCAAAACAAAACAAAATAAAACAGATAAAAAGAGGTGTTATTATAGTTTGAAGATAGACTTCAGATAATTGTCTTTATTTGGATGTTGTTGACCCAAACAAATAATATAAAGTTAAGTTTTGCCCTTGGAAAAATTTATACACTGCCTGGGTATTTAACAATATTATGGAGTGAGTTAACATTAATTTTGGAAGAAGAATAGTATTTCACTGGTGTTCTGAGTCCTTCTTTTCTGAAGATATAACAGTAATATTCAAGTACAAAATGATACAATATTTGAAATTGAGTTCAAAGTATTTGAGGAAGTAACAGAGGGGGTGGGGGTATAATTCATTAGGCGGGAGAATTCTACATAGGGCCTCCCATTCCTGCCCAGCCAGAGGTTTTAAAGGGCATGCGTAGAGAAAGCAAGCGATTGGAAGAGTCCAGGTTAATGTCAAGTGGAAGAGGGTGGTGCTTACGCTTTCGTTCGGCTGTAAAAATGTCCCTGTCTTGCTGTTAAATACGAGTTCTTCTACCACGCGGTAAATTGAATTTTGGTTCCCAACACCCACGTGGTGTTAGGAACTGCCATTTCCTTTTGTTTCTGGATTTTCTTGCAACTTGAGAACTGGTCTTTATTTTTATTCATGTTATTTCCTCACTAACACAAAAATGATTTAACTTTGAACCTATTTCAATTTGTCAGATTTTTTTTTTTTTTGGCTTGGCCAACTTTATCAAATTCCAAAATTTCTTCTTGGACACCAGGTCATGAACCTTTGCTAAATTCTGCTTTCCTTAGTAATCAAAATTATTCTCATAGGGAACATTGGGTTTATATTTACACTGCCTGGCAAACTGATGCCTCTATCATTCATAGGCCCTAAACAGGATGGACTCCCTCAAAACTGCCTGGCTTTTCTAGCTTTCTCTGGTTGGTTCGCTCTCTCACTCTGTGAAACAGTTATTTCAACTATTATTAACTTTCTAACTTCTAACCTTCCCTCCTCCACCTTGAATCTCAGTACATCACTACTCTTGTTACTTAACCATGAAAAAAGAACTTATTAGATAGAAATTCCATCAAATTTCCTGCATCTATAAATATATCTAAACATTTGGCACCCACCTTCTCCCCGTCTACTGCCCCGCTTCTATGGGTAAACAATGGAAACCAATACCTCCTCTAGGAATAACTCTATTTATGCTTTCTTAATAAATTTATTCTACTGATGTTTTTATTTTGTATTTTCGGCTTTTTATCTCCCTTCTTCCCATCTTTATCTCCCTTCTTTCCATCTTTATCTCCCTTCTTCCCATCTCTATAGAAATGTGGTTTAGTTTCTCCTATTTTCAAAACAAAATAAACAAGAATAGTTCTCTCTGGACATTATAAAGATCACACTAGTTTCATCTAATAAGAACCCAACCTTTTTAAAGAATTACTCTTATGTACTAATTCACGGTCTTCACTTACATCCCCTCTGGTTCTGCACCTCTGCTCAGCTGAATCTGCCACTTTCATGGGCCCTAATAACATCTGGCTCCATAAAGTCAGTGGGTAACTTTCTGACTCAGCTATTCCATCATCTTCAGCACAGTCAAACCCCCTCCTCCTTTTGGCACTGTACTCCCTCTCCCTCCTCCCTCCCCCACCTCTCTCTCTCTTTCTCTGTGTCTGTCTCTCTCCCTCTCCCTCTCCCTTTCGGCTGGTCATTCCTCATTCTTCATTGACATCAGATTTGACTCTGATTAGATAAAGTTAGATAGCATGATCTTTATAATGTTTATGGAGAGTTATTTTTGTTTCATTTTTATTTAATTTTTAATTTTTATTTTACTTTAAGTTCTGGAATACATGTGCAGAATATGCAGGTTTGTTACACAGGACAAGTGCCATGGTGGTTTGCTGTACCTATCAACCTGTTTCTAGGTTTTAAGGCTCACACACCTTAGGTAATTGTCCTAATGCTCTCCCTCACCTAGTCCCCACCCCCAACAGACCCCGGTGTGTGAGTTTCCCCTTCCTGCGTCCATGCGTTCTCATTGTTCAGCTCCCACTTATAAGTGAGAACGCGCAGTGTTTGGTTTTCTGTCCTGTGTTAGTTTGCTGAGAATGATGGTTTCCAGCTTCATTCATGTTCCTGCAAAGGACATGAACTCATTCTTTTGTATGGCTGCGTAGTATTCCATGATGTCTATGTGCCACATTTTCTTTATCTGCATAATATTCCATGATGTATATGTGACATTGATGGGCATTTGGGTTGGTTCCAAGTCTTTGCTATTGTAAATAGTGCTGCAATAAGCATATGTGTGCGTGTGTCTTTATAGTAGAATGTCCTTCTCAGTCAGTTCTTTGAACATCGATGTTGTTCCAATTTCAGTTCTAAACCACCTCTTCTTATGTGACTCTTTTCCTAGGCAAACTCATACATACCTGTAACCACAATGACTAATACCCAGAGTGTTGCTACTTTGTGTCTCCTGCTGAGATTTTTATTATGAGCTCTGGGTCGGTATTTCCGATGCATATCTAATGACTCCCTTAGAAGCATCTCCCTGTCAGCATCTGGAAACTGAACTCATGTTCTTTCCTTAACACGGGGAAGGGCCTCCAGAGATTTCCCCATATACCTCTCTAGCATCCTTTTTTCATCACCTCATAACATTGTATTAATTAGTTAAAAAAAAGTCTTCCCAGATTCATTCATATATAGTAATTATTACTATAAATGGGAAATATCTATACAAGTGAACATTGATTTTTTTTTTCTGTTAAAACAGAAACATACTGATATCTTTATGCTTTACTGGGATGATAGGGATTCCATTTCATTCCAATCAAATGTGATTTATGTCATTCAGGAAATGATGCATTGCACCCAGTTAATATTAATCATAAAGAACTATGTTCTTATCTTTGGCATTCATAAACAAGACACATCTTATTTTCTGAATTGATTTCTTCCATTAGTCACCTAATATAGCCAGGAGCTACATTAATTTCACCTCTACCACTGAGGAGAATGACAAAAAAAAAAAAAAAAAAAGTGCCAGCCTGGGGCTTTTGTACATGGCATCTTAGAAAATTACTGAAGGTCAAAATCCATTTCTTTGCCTCCAAATAATTGAGGGTGGATAAAAGCAAACTCCTGCCTGTTAACCAGTCAGAAAATCAAGATGTTCAACAAACGTGCACACTGATAGACTTCCAAAGAGATTGAGGATGGAATAAAAGATAGCAAGAAAAAATATTGAAATTTTTTACACACTATTTCTAATTGACTGTGGATTGATTACCATGTAATGAAAATAAAGCTGCACTGGGGACATCATCATATGTGAGTTTGAGTCCCAGCTCTGTCATTAAAACCACAGCTCTGCCGAATCACCTGGCAATGCCGTGCCTCAGTTTCTCCAACTTTAAAGTGATGGTCAAACGCCCCATTGACAATTTGCATATGTGAAAGTAAGAGTACTTTATGAGACTGTAAGTGTCATAAAATTGCAAGCTCATGTTCTTTATAAAGGTCCACAATTTCCAAGCCATCAAATAAATTGAGCTCTTCTCCAGCTTTTGTTTTCGACACTTCCAGATATGAGAAACCCTCTCTTGGGTACCCTGGGGAAATCCACAGAGTGATCAATGCCCCCTTCCCCGAATTCCTAGTGTGCTGACAGTGTCAGCCAAGAACAAGCAGGCAAGCTCACAAAGCCAGCCCGTGCCTTCCGTAGTTGTCTTGTGGGTTATGTAACAGGGTCTTCTTCCAAGGCGTCCATTTATTTTCCTTTGACATTCTACCTTCACGTTTTAGTTTCTGTAGTTTCACTTAATACAAGGATCTGCTATGAGATACTTAGAAAAAAAGGTATTTTTTTCTTGTTGAATATTTTCTATTAAATTATACAGGACAAAATTCATATTAATTAAATAAACTTTAAAACATAACAATGGAGCTTTAGCCCCTCTATGTGTTCATTGAGACAGTTTCACGTTGTTGGTTCTATTTTTTTTTTTTTTTTGAGATGGAGTTTCACGCTTGTTACCCAGGCTGGTGTGCAATGGTGCGATCTCGGCTCACCGCAACCTCCGCCTCCTGGGTTCAGGCAATTCTCCTGCCTCAGCCTCCTGAGTAGCTGGGATTACAGGCACGTGCCACAACGCCCAGCTAATTTTTGTATTTTTAGTAGAGATGGGGTTTCACCATGTTGACCAAGATGGTCTCGATCTCTTGACCTTGTGATCCACCAGCCTCGGCCTCCCAAAGTGCTGGGATTACAGGCGTGAGCCACCACACCCTGTCCGCTTCTATTCTTTTCTTCATCTTACTTAATTCCTCAACCTTTCCCTTTCTCCATTCCCTCCTATTCTCCTCCCCAAAGGAGGAGGTGGTCCAGGCAGGCTTTGGCATCCCCTCTCCAGGGAGAAGGGCCAGGTTCTCTTGGAGTCTCTGGTAGCTGATGAAGTAAGGCCTTCCTCAGTAGCCCCTGTTCTCCAGGAGCTGCCTTGAGTTCCTTATCTCAATCTGCCAGTTCTTGTATGTGGCATTCTAGAATGAGAGACATCCCCAGAAGATAGACAGAAATGTTACAAGGACAGAACAGTCCAACCTTTCAGCAGTTCTCTTTGATGGATCTATCTTCATTAATCAATTTATAAATCCACTTAAAGGGAAGAATAATTATATTTTGCTTACCTGCTCATACATTTTCCTGCTTTTTAAATAAGTCCTTTAAGCTGCTAAATATGGTTAGTTACTGTCTGTGTTTTTGTTGCAGAAATTAAATATTTATATTTTAGCATTATTTTGTCATCTAATAAAATTATAGCCTGTTTATTATCCTATTCTTTGGTGGGAAATAGATCTTCAGTGTTTTACAGGCATTTCAAATATATGCTACTAATTAAAAAAACAACCAGCCCAGTAGATGCTGCATGATTTTCGAAAGACAGTCATCCAAATAGACCCTCCATGATTCTTTTAAACACGAATGCCTAATACATATATACAATTGTTCCAGTTTACTTTTAAGAAATAAGAGTTAAATATGAGAGATACATTTTGTCAATAAAATGGTGCAAATTAATACGAATACTAATAATAATGTTGAGAAGGATGTGGTGAAGTGGGAATCTTCTGTACTGCTAGCAGGCATCTAAGTTTGCACAAACTTTGTGAAAGCAATTTGTCAATATTTATCAAACACCTATACCCCTTGACTCAGCAATTCTACTTTTAGGAAAGCATCCCAAGGAAATAACTGAAGCTGTTTATACAACAAAGCAGCTACGAGGAGCACTGCAGTCTTTGACGACAGGCAAAAATGAAAATGATCAAACAGATGACTGGTTGAAGAATCATGGCGCAGCTGCACAATATGCCCGTGAAAATGTGGGGATGGAAATACATTGTCTGACTGGCAGGATATTCACAATATGTGATTAAATTCACAGATATGACATATAACAGCACAGGCAGCATTTCTGTATTTTCATGTACAGAAGTGGTTTTCTCTGGGAGGGTGGATGATGGGTGACCTCTTCCTTCCCTTGTTTTTATTTATATATCTATATTTTACTTTTAAACAATAAAAACACGATTGTTTTGTAGTTATTTGATGATGAAATAAATAACTTTACTACACTGAAATGATCTTTTCCTGTGACCCACAATGGAAAACCTCATCCATCTCTCCTCTTCCTGACTTCTTTTCAAACAGCAGTTCAGCGGCAGAGCCAGCTAGTGGTGGAAGTTCATGTCCTTGCCATACTATCATTATTGCCAGATACTATCATTACTTCATAGAAATATAGTTCATTGATCACCTTATTTTCTTAATTTATGCAGAAATTGAGAAAGAAAAAGGATGGGATAAGAATAGACTATGTATAATATTAAAAACAGGGAAAATCAGAGATTTGTGTAGTATCTAAAGTTTTCCTTTATGTGCACTGATGAAAATGCTAAAATACCAAATAATTTTCTAAGTTAAATTTGTCTTAACAGTGCACATACATAATAATCATCCATTAAATAAGAAGAAAAATCGTATGACCATAAACACCGATAAACACCTCAGCAAGGTCATTGAATGTTTTCTTCTTACTTAGTAGCTTCAAATGTTGAAATAGGTATTTGTGTAACAAAGCTTTACCCTTTCGCTGTATTTAAATTTCATTAAATTATGTAAAGTCATTTGCAGTCTTGGCATTAAACTTGCTGAATCATTTTTTGGTGTATTTTGGGCAGTGTGTGAGGTTTTTCTTCAACCCGCCTTAGTAACGTTGTTGAGGGAATTCTGTCAGGTAATTTACTTTCTTAATACATTATAGAGGTTCCCTTCTCTCAAATAAGGTAAGTATAAATAACTATCTTTATCTCTGAGATCAGAGGTAGTCTATTTTTTCTGCTTAGATCTATGAGACAGTTCTAGAACGTTGAATGAACCACATTAATTAATTAATTAATATTAGAGATAGGGTCTCACTCTGTCCTCCAGGCTGGAGTGCAGTGGCCTGATCACAGCTTACTGTAACATCAAACTCCTGGGCTCAAACAATCCTTTTGCCTCAGCCCTCTGACTAGCTGAGACTAAGATTTATTCTTGAATTTTTCATAGAGAGAGGGTCTTGCCGTTTACCCAGGTTGATCCCAAACTCCTGGCCTCAAGTGATCCTTCTTCCTTGGCCTCCCAAAGCATTGGGATTACAGTTGTAAGCCACGCATCTGGCCTGAACCATATTCTTAATTATTCACTATATTCTTTGACAGTTATATAATTCTTTAAGAACTCATTAGAACATTCTAACAAAGTTAAAATTTCTGAATTCAGGGAACCTTTACTTGTACAAATTACATTGCAAATAGAAATAATGGTTATTGCAGTTGTAAAAATAAAGTAGATTGAGCATGTCTAGGGCATGCATTTAAAAATATCAGAGTATGGATGTACAATCACTTTAAATAAGATGCCGTGTATCCGTCATCACAGCTGCATCAAATGCAGCTCTGAATTCAAGGAAAACCAGCCAAGGCTCCATTCCTCAGGAAACCATCCCTTGTGTTCCCTCCACAAACAAAGCTGCCTCTTTCTTGTACAGTGTGGCTTGAAATCTTCAGTTTCACAGTTCTCTAGCTGGGCATACATTCCTATTGACCTTAAGAAGAGTAACTTACTCTCCTACAAATATGTTGAAAAATGTGACCACCTGGGCCCTTAAAGTGATATTTGAGCTTTTCAGCCCCTTTCAGCTGAATGAGAGAGACAAGTGCAAACTCTGTGATTCAAGGACAGTGGATGGATTTGTAAACATCTCTAAGGAACTCAGTCATAAATCACCAAATGAAATATACATATTTCTTACTAAGCAGATATTGGTTTTTGTTTTCATGCTTTAAATTATAATGTTGAAAGTGATTTATTAGCCAAATTTAGTAACATCTTAATGAAAATGACAGTTAATATCTCATCAGCCTTAACTGAATTATCTACTTTTTAGATAATGTATATCAAAAGACGCCTGTGTCCAGAAAGAGCAATAAGCAAATAAGTGATTTGGGATCCCACTGACAGATCCGCTGTGAAGCCTTTGTAACATATTGTGCCTTAATTATGATGCCAGTTTAATTAATTCTGCTCATAATTTATCAATTTGTTAAATTCACTTTCTTGACAGGGTATTAAATAATCGATTTGTATCTATGGTACACAAATGCACATACACAAAATCCTTCCTATTTTTTATGGGTTACCTGCATATACAGCCTCTATTCCTTTCCCTGCTTTGCAATGTTGAGATTTCACACATCTAAATAAGCCAAATATACTGTTCTGTTTGCTTCCTTTAGGCAACAGTTTCATTCTAACTTTCTACTTGTGAAGAAGGGTCTGGCCCTATAGACAGGATACCTCGAATATACCCATAACTTATATAAAAATATGGCATTAAAAGAGCCTGAGGGTATTCTCCAAGAGGAGGAGGGGAGAAGAACCCAAGAAAAAGGGAATTATTCCTTCAAATAAGCTTGGCGTTGCAGGATTTGACATTGTATGCTGGTGGTTTAAACTTTTTGCTAGCTATATAATTCCAGGCCAATGTGGTAGATGCCAAAAGCTAGTTAGGTTTTGGATTGGTGAGCATTCAAACTCAGAGTTCCTAAGGAGAGTTTACCTCCCTCTATTAACAATTTATCAACAACAGGGCATAGAATCCTCCTAGGAGGAAGGGTTTGAATTTATTCCCGTTTGATCCTTAGACTCATTTGCTGGAAGTCTCAGAAGCCCAAGAAATAAAAATTTGCCTTGTCAAAGGCATCCACTACCCTTTATATTTTTAGGAGGGAATAATGGTGGTGTGAATATCACACTCACAGTTTCAAGGACAAGACTCATCTCACTTTTACGGACAATGACTCTTGCAGTGCTTCAAGGGCGTCCACCCTTGATGGTGTCAGAGCCAATACAGGCACCAAAAATCTTTGACCGGGGAAATATTCTAACAGTGTGGGGAGGTACACACATGTAAATACAGATATACAAATATACACTGATTCAAAATGCTCTCATGCTAAAACTAGGGGGAAATTCATAAGATCAAAAGCTACAATTATCTGATATCTGTGCCTTTGGAAAATAGTCCCACCCAGGACACCTTGCATTTAGGACTATGAGCTGGGATGACCAGCTCTACTGAATCTTCAAGGAGTAAAGAGGACTTCTACCAGAACAGTGGGAGAATGAAAGGGGAATGAGAAGGGGACATAGCAGGCTTGCAGAAAGAAGTCAGTCCCTCCTTCAGCCCCAGCATGCAAAGTGTCCATCATCACTGTACAGCAGAGAAGGGAAAATGTTGGTTCTGGCAGAGACCCTTGATGCAGGATTGTGTGGTCCCTTCAAAAACAGTGAATGCAAAGCAAGTGAGCAGGCCAAAGTGGGGCAAAACAGGTTCCAAAACACACCGAGCAGACAGTTCCAGTGCAGAGAATGCAGGTTGGAACAGTGCAGATCACAACAGAGAAGCAGAATCTGCAAGGAGATAATTTCCTTTGATACGTTGAAATAATAAAGTGAAATTAGAACCAACTTCACAATGTCACAGGTTTACCAACAACCAAAAGGTCCCTCCTTTTGTAGTGTGTGATACGAAGTGAAACCGCTTTATACTCTCCACAATGTCCTGTGTTGAAGCATGCCCAGTATCTGATTCTATAGAGACGCCTGTGCATGTTGGAGCTCATATGTGCATTAGACATTAAGTTCTTGGAGCTCAGAATTGACCACCTTCCCATGCAGTGATGTCCTGCAGCCTGTAAAGAAAGAAGCAAGACTGAGACATTAATCAAAGCACTGCTTAACAATCCGCCATACCCCAGCCCATCCTGATTAATTCCTTCTTGCATTTGTTCCATCCTGTCTCTGTTTCATTGCTTATAGTTCCAGGATTTCACTGGATCCATCCAGATTTGTCATTCACACGCTCCGTAGGATTGCAATTCAGACTTCTTTTATGGACATGCTTCTCACTTCCTAGGTCTAGAATTACACGTTTCCTTGATGGGAATTTCCTGCTGTAGATGTAACTCTTAAGAAGCAAAACTCTCAGCAGAATTTCTTCTGGGCCATACAGTAGAAAATTATAGGTAAGAATTCAGTAGAAATTATAGATAGTAATCATAGGGTTAGAAGGTGGACGGGACGTTCTTGTCTTCCCATAAAATAGACCAAATAGAAGAATAGATGATTTATATCTGTGCAATCAAATAAATGCACATAAAAGCATGAGCCATTGCCTGTTAACAGAGCAACCAGATTAAAAAACATTGTTTTATCCTAAGATTTAGTGAGGCCTTGAGGAAACAGAAATCTCAGGCACATTAATGGATATATAAATTGGTGCAAACTTCCTTGAGGGTAGTTTAGAAATATGCAGTAGGATTTTAAATATAGTTGTGGAAATAAAGCAAGACAACCAAACGAGCGTTGGCAAAGGCTCTTTATTCAGTTTGCTATAGCAAGGGAGTCAGCACATCATTTATACTTTGGCAGAGACTCAAAGGCAGGCAGAAGAGTGGAAAGTTTTACAGCAGAAAATAGGGAAGTCTTCAGGTGTGTGGTGATTGGAGGCTGTTGGCCTGGGGAAGCTGTTGGTGGGCTGACTAGAGTGGGGCATCCTATGTGATTGGTTAAAGGTAAATACCTGACTTTTCCTGACGGGTCCTACATTAAAAATAGGGTCAAAGATTAGGGAACATGTCAGTTATTAATCAAGACATGGCCATTGGGAACCAGTTGTTACAGGGGGTCTGATTTGGCTTCCTGGATAAGTTGCTGGTGTGGTCTGACTGATAGCTAGTATGCTGGCCTCTTGGGTTGGTTACTCTAAGTCACGAGTAGTTTTCTTAGGACAGTTGCTGCAGATTGTGGGTTAGATTCTGTTTTCATATGTGGTCTGGCCATTACCTGTTTGTATGTACAGATTTTTAGAAGAATTGACTGGAGGAAGTAATTGTACAATCATTTTATTAAAGAAAGTATTTGTCATTTCAGAAAACATAAAATAGGTGAACCTTTTTTTTTAATCTACTGTTACACTAGACTGTTGCAAAAGCCTGAAGCAATGGTGCTTGTTTTACATAGGAACAGATAGAGCTCTCTAAAAGTGAAGTTACAAAGGGAAACATCATCTCTTTAGTGAAACACAAGATGATTCTCACATAAACTGTCATTCTTTGTGAGGTTTTAGAGTCCATCCAGATAAACCCCAGCGTCCACAAACCATCAGGAATACAACTTTGTTTTACCTGCAGTCAAACAAACATAGATATGTTAACTCACGTACCACAGGCAACCATGGGACGTCTCAGTAATGGAGTGTTAGGGCAGGCTTGTATACAGTTTGGGCTTCTGATTTGGGGTAGAAATAAGATATTAAGGAAAAGGGACTGTAAGCAAATGAGATTTAATTTGGAATTGGATGGTGCCAGAAAGCACAGCTGACAATTATTTAGTCACTTTTTACTTAGGAGGAGGGAGCACTGAAATGGGGCTTGTGATGTCGTCAACGGTAGTACTCACGTCGGCCAGGAGGGGGAGATGTTTGGTCACTTCGTGGGAGCTTGGCATCCTTGTTTTATTTTTGTTCCCACAGTGATGGAGTGACCTGTCTGATGTAGATGTTCTGTGAAATTGCTCATGTTCAGTAGGAGAACCCATGGCCTAGCTTCATGGTTCCCAAACGGTGTGCAGAGGTGTCTCTGGGCTCCAAAGCACATTCTCAAGGGCACCTTGGCATAATTTAAATTTTGGGGAGAAGATCAGCAATGTCTGCTGAGAATTCCATCACAACGATAACATTGTTTGGGCCTAACTCCTTAATACATGGGGTGGTTATGTGCTTCTTTCGGCTTTCGGAGCACTATGAAAAAAAACAAAAACAAAAACAAAAACAAAAAAAAACGCAGACAGTAAGGAAGTGATGAACTGAGCATGCTTGATAACCTCCGGCCTGGCTGCCACCCGACAGGCCGGATGCCGGGCCAGCTCTCAGGGTTGGGGAGTCCTTCCCCAAGCCCCTTTTCTTATCCCCCAGCCCATAAAAGTTTGCAACTATGGGAACTGCTGTCTAGACCTGTGCTGTCTAGTATGATAGCATTTACCACATGTTCTATTTAAAGTAATATAACTAAATAAAATTGTAAAAATCAGTTCCTTAATCACTATGGCCATGTTTCAGGTGCTCAATAGCCACATCTGATGAGTGGCTGCGGTATTCAACAGCAGAGATCTTTTCCATCACTGCAGCGAGGTCCCTTAGTTCCTTTGCTCTGTGTTCAGAACCTGGTCCAAGTGCTGTGGGTTCAAACGCTTCTGCCATGAAAGGATGCCCATGCAGAAACTCTTTCTCTGCTCGTTAAACTTTTCACATCCGCTGGCCAAAACATATGTTCCTAAGCAGGGAAGTTGCCAGGTTTTCTTCCCTTTTTCACAAATGAAGGACTGGCAGGGATAACCCTCTCCAGATGGTACACACAACACCTCAGTCTGAAATATTTACCTTTGTGCTATTTCAACAATGTCTCCAGCTTCACTGTCAGAACTAAAAGATGTTGACAACATAAACAGTTGCTTATTTTCACAGTTAGAACTACAATAACAACAGTCAACAAGGAAGTAGTCACCTCCGAATAAAAAAAGTAGTAACACAGATAAACTCGTAAACTGATTTTCTCAACTTACAGTTATTAGGGGATCAGAGACTGTAAAGTTAATACAGTATCAGAGCATCTTTTTAGGACAGGCAACTAAATCATGATGATGTTTTGATACCAGACACCTGAATTTCTGCTGAGGACTTCATGATAATGTTGAGTGGGACCAAGCTTCTCCTGCTCCTTGGGTAAACTTGGGGCTATTGCAACACAGATTAGGATTCTGAACTTGGATTGGGAATCAGATTGCCTGCCCTTGATCCTCCATCTACTAAATATGAGAATTTGGGAAAACCACTTAACTTTCTGTGTCTCAGTTTATCACTTGATAAATTGTGAGGGGAAAATAACATAACCTAAACTCAAAGCTTGCTTTGAGAACTTCATATTAAATACATAAAATTTTCCTAATTATAGTATGCACTTAGCAAATATTAGCTATTAATCTTACCATATATCTGGTACTGTTAGGTGATTTGATACTCTAATGCCATTTAAATGTCATAAGGACACTGTAAGATATTCATCTCAATTATGGATAAGGAAATTAAATATCAGAAAACATAAATGATTCACCACCAAATCCTACTGGCTAGGTTGCAAAGCTGCGATGCTTTGAATCCTTCCACAATATCAGGTCTGTCTATAATGTGCTGCCCATACCAACTATGACATTTTTATTTCAGTACTCCATTCACCTGTAATGATTTGTGAAGTGTTGTTATTCCCCAGTAGACTGTCCACTTCACAAGAATAAAATCTATGTCTGTCTTGTTCAGTGTTCCGTCTGATGTTCCTAGAACATGGTGTCAAAAACATAGCTCTTAATAAGGATTGTTGTGTGAATGAATCTGTTGAATCCAATTTGTATTTAATATATTCTCTAACATGAGGTTTCTAAATGGCTCTCTCCTCATTGCACACTATGATTGAGATAATCATTTTACCAAGCCTCTTTCCATCATTGCTTCTCAGGTCAGCTTAACTCTAAGTTGATTTAGTTTGAATTTTGTGAATAAAATACACAACTCTTTTGTGACTTGTATGAAAAACTGACACATTGTTTCTCCATTCTGTATCTCTAGTTTTTGAAAATAATTTTATTTTGGATGAAAAAAAGAAAAGTGAAGGAAAACTAAAATTTTTTTGTGGATTAAAGTTATTGCTCAATTTTTTTAAAAAAATAATGTTTGCATGAAGAAAAGGTGCTAAGTAGATTTAGATAAGGTTTGTCATGAAAAAAGTCACTAGTTTTAAATAAATGACATACTTAAAAGAAAAAATAAGCAGGTAGCATTTAGCAGTGATGAAAAGCATGAGTAACTGGTAGATTTGTAGCATGGAAGATGCTGAAGTAATCCAGGCTGAAGGTGGCTAGTGCCTGGATCAGGGACTCACCTGCAGAGATAGAGAATAAATAAATATTCTTGATCTTTAATAGAAAAATGTATTTTGAATGTAGAGAAAATTCCAATCACCTTGAAAGTGACACTTTCTATATAATATTAAGTTCCATTTTAATTCTGAAATCTCAATTAAATTCCACATAAATGGAGTTATTGCTAGGTTATTTAATCTGCAATTAGTTGGTGTTTGACTTCTTTTATTAGAAATTACAGCTTCCTGCTTTATAGCTAATATGCCAACCTACTAAATTCGTCACCTGTATGTAATAAGTGCAATTTAAGCATTTAAGAGGAACAATAGCCGCCAAGTGCTGATAACAGATGAAAGCATTTACCCACAAGTAATGTCAGCAGAAATGAAATGTCTCTACTGAAGGCACAAAAGCCTTGCAGTAAAGCAAGTACCAAAGACACTCACCTTAAACAACTGCGCAGATTCAAAGGCATGTGGTGTTCAGCAGTCAGGAAAAGCCTTTATTTCCCTTGTTTATCTACAAACTCATATCTGTTACTGTGTAAAGATTAAGGAGCTTTCTATTTTGGGGACATGCAAAGCATCATTTTATCACAGTCTATAGTTGCACATTTCTTAATATTGAACAATCCTTTTACTCCCGAGATAAATTCTACTTGCATTAATCTTTTATTGTAATACTAGAGTTAATTTGCTAATATTTCATTGAATAATTTTTGCATTTATGTTTCTAAGTTAGATCTTTTATAGAAAGAGTTGAAAAAATGTGCTCTTCTTTTTAAGTATGCATGAACTGAATGTTTGTCCTGTTACCTGCTCCACACATTTATTTGTTGAAGCCCTAATCCCCAGGATGCCTGTATTTGGAGTAAGAAAGTAATTAGGTTTAATCAGGTCTTAAGGGTGGGGCTGTGATCCCAAGCAGATTGGCAGCCTTATAAGAAGAGAGACCACAGAGCATTCTCTCTGTCTCTCTCTGCAGTTGATCATTAAGAAAAGGTCACGTCCCCAGAAAGACAGCTCTCACCAGAAACCATATCAGCTAGAAGTTTGATCTCACAATTCCCAGCTTATAAAACTAAGAAGTAAGTTTCTATTGTATAACTCACTCAGTCTATGGTATTTTGTTACGACAGTCCTAGTGAAGTAAAACAATATGTTTTAGAGTAATTTAAATAATATAGTAAATATTTATTCCTTAAAGGTTTAGAATTTACTAGGGTGAAAAAGTTGAATTTATCAAGTTTTCAAAGGATAAAGGTTTAGAATTTACTAGGGTGAAAAAGTTGAATTTATCAAGTTTTCAAGGGAAATTTGTAAACATTGAAAATTAAGTTTTCAATTTGTAGGAAATAAATGTAAGGCAACTGTTGTAATATATATCATTCTAAGGAACCATTGATTTGATTTTTTAATTTTATAATAAAAACATTTTTATTCTGTTGAGAAAGTTTCTTGCATCTTTAGTTCTGGCTGTGTTTCTCCATTATAATATTTATTCATAAATTCTCTCACTTTTCTCTAATTGGAATTAATGAGTGTTTAATTTACTGTTGTTTGAAAGATGAGTTTTTGATCAATACTGCTGTTTTTTAAAAATTTTATTACTTTATACTGAATCTTCTTTGACTCCATCTTACTTTCATAGTTGATTATTTTTGTGTCCTTTTATAAAATAAATCTAGAAATGAATGACTAGTAATTTTATTTTCAGTATTTCCTGTTTTCTATTACAGGAATTTGAAGTGATAAATTTTAGTACTTGAGGTTGTAAATATTTTCTTCTATGAGTTCATAACATGAATTCTATCTTTTTTTTTTTTTTTTTTTTTTTTGAGACGGAGTCTTACTCTGTCACCTAGGCTTGCAGTGGTGTGATCTTTTCTCACTCCAACCTTCACCTCCCGGGTTCAAGTGATTCTTCCTGCCTCAGCCTCCCGAGTAGCTGCGATTCCAGGTGCTCACCACCATGCCCAGCTACTTTTTGTATTTTTTAGTAGAGATGGGGGTTTCACCATGTTGGTTGGGCTGGTCTCGAACTCCTGACTTCAGGTGATCTACCTGCCTTGGGCCCCAAAGTACTGAATTTACAGGTGTGAATCAGCCGAATTCTATCATCTTTATTTAACCCTGAATAAACTATAATTTTCACTTTTTTACAAAATTCAAGAATTAGTTTAAAAGGTGTTTTCAAACTTGTCTTTAATCTTTGCTCTATATGGAGATCATAACCTATGAATGTGATTTATTTGATTCCTACTATTTGGAATTCAATAATTATTTCATTAATAAATGTTTAATTTGCTTATGTAGTTCATGAATAATTGACAACTTTGGACATTCAGTTTAGCATGTGTAGTTTTGAGACTATATTTATTAAAATAAAGTAGATTACTCAACTCTGTTTTTCCTTCTCTTATTCTAGTTGCTATGCTAATTTTTGAAAAGTATTTATTAAAATTTTGCACTGTAGCTACAAATATAATTATTTCTGACATTTTGTGTGTATATTTTAAAACTGCATTGTGACCAATATGAAGGTGCTGGACACATTTGATCAACGTGCCTTTTGTCAATGAAATGTGCCCACACTGTATTGTATAGATCAGGAACTCTTCCTGCTCTTTCTGACCTGGTTTTGGCTGATTTCCTCCAGTAAGAGCATTGGAGGGTGAGAGGATGATTTCCCTGTCCCTCTGTGTCAGGTGGCAATTCACGTGGTCCTAGTGTCCTCTGTAGCCCCACCTCCCCTTTGGAGAGATCTTTCCTGGTTCTCTCTTCAGTCTGGGGGCCCGGGAGCACTGCCTGACTCTTCCCTTCTCTAGCCTTCAGAAGGGAGCAACCTTGTGCTGTTCATCTGTGCATTGTATCAACATCTTTATGCATCTGATTCCCTTTTCTGTGTTATGTTGTCTCTGTTGAAATAGAAAGAATTAATTCTATTTTCCTGATTAAAGCCTGACTGATACAAGCCCCTTAGTCAAATAAAGGTTTGTGCATCATCTGATATGGTTTGGCTGTGTCCCCACCCAAATCCCATCTTGAATTGCAGTCCCCATAATCCCCACATGTAGTGGGAGGGATCAGGTGAAGATAACTGAATCATGGGGAAGATTTCCTTCATCCTGTTCTCCTGATAGTGAATCAGTTCTCATGCGAGCTGATGATTTTACAAGAGGCTTTTCTGCCTTTTGCTCTGCACTTCTCCTTGCTGCTGCCATGTGAAGAAAGACGTTTTTGCTTCCCCTTCCACAATGATTGTAACTTCCCTAAAGTCTTGCCAGTCATGCTGAACTGTGAGTCAATTAAACCTCTTTCCTTTATAAATTACCCAGTCTTGGGTATGTCTTTATTAGCAGCATGAGAACAGACTCATACATCATCTGACCTAAGAAGTCCCATGTCATGCAGTCCGAGATTGCAAGATTTGGCTTTTAAAATGTTTTCTAAAGGTAAAAATGTGGAGAAATGTGGGCAGTGACATGCCAGTGGGTACAAACTGTGGTGTGGCAAAAAGTATAAATGTGCAGGTAAGCTTGATTCCAAATGTCGAAGTCAAAGTCTCCATTTTTTCTGTTTATTTATTTTTTGGATGTGAAAATGTTTCCCATTTACAATAACAGAAGCCTCTGTCTCCAAAACTTACTAATCTGGGAAGAAATTTCCTGAAAAGTTATCAAATTCCACCTGAGCATTTCCCTCAATCATTATAACAGAAACGGCCCTCGCCAACCTGATCTAATAATGTGAGTCTGAAAGAATCAGATTTTTATTCTGGATAATACTTCCTGAAATGTCAGCCTTTACCTGATTTTCAGACTCTCTTTAAATGGGAGAAAATATAGATGTGTCTGTATTCATAGCTAAATGCTACAATGGTGTTAGTGGTGGAGAGTGACAGCCTCTTCTCCGCATCTGTCACTCCTGGTGGAAACTCTCCCCTGGGTGAGTCATTAAGGAATGAAATCACGTCAGAGGACACAGTCCATGTGACGGAGAAAACAGAAGGATCAAGAGAGGAGTCTCACATGAGAAATATAAATATTAAGTTCAGTTAACTCTTTTTATCCGTAGAGTGTCTAATTTTGCTTTTTGATTGTTTTCATGGTGAAAGAGAAATTCAACATGTTTAAACCCTTTAGTTGGCCTTATTCACATGCACTTGTTTTTCTTCCTTCCTCCTTTCTTCAGACCAGAAGTTTTTCGAATTCCATCTCTAATGACCTGTCAGATCAGAGGCTGGTAAGCCTAGAGCCTCATCCCAAGAGGTGATGGTGTCTGGGGTTATTATGGATTGCGGGATGTAACTATCAATCTGAAGGTAGGTTTAGCCCTGGCTCAGACAATGCGAAGCATCTGAAATGTCCTAATCCAATAAATTCTCATGTATTCCTGGGCCACACACTTCACTCGTCATGTACAGACATGTTCTGTCTCTATAATCACACCATGCCAACTGGTGATGGCTTAGTAATCTCTCCCCAGTGAACCACAACAAAATCATATTTTCTAGCTTCCTATAAACCAGAAGAAATACAATAATGCATGTTATTATCAGCCCGGCACTCTCATTCGTTGTTTCTGTGTTACTCTGTTCCCCTGGTATTCTGAAAGACTGTGGAATAATCAGGTCTAATGAGTAATGAAAAACCTCTAATTTATGTGGGAAATTAGTTCTTGTCCTTGTGCAGCCCCTTATTTTCCCTTTTTCCTTTTGCTTATGTTAACTTCTCTGCAGCTTTCATTCATACAAGGTTCCTAGACTCTCACCTTGGAATAGGGCTCCATTTTTTGTTTTTCTTTTTTTTGTGTGTATGTGGGTTTTGTTTTGTTTTGCTTTGCATAGTTAATTGAAGCCAAACTTAGTATCTTCCCTAAAATATTTACTGATTTTTTTTTCCCTTCCCATCTCTGATTTTTTTCTCCTCTCTCTCTACCTTCTTTTCTTCCTTTGAAAAATATTCCTGGGTACCCAGAATATATTCGTGTTCCAGAAATTGTGTGTTAGGACTGGAGCTTCCATAGTGAGCAGAACAGATGTATTTCTGACAGTCTGGTTGGGGGAACAAACATGAAATCATGCAAATGGGTGTTTGTAAGAGAAAGCATAGAGGAAACGTTTAATTTATGTAATTTTACTAGGAAAGATACACATTAGGAAGAAAATGTGAGCTGGAAACTGCAGTACAGTTCCCACAGAAGACAGCCAGGCAGGTAGAGGGAAGTGTGTCCCCAACAGAAGGATCACAGGTGCAAGGCTCTCAGAGACACACGATATGGCATCTTTGAAGACCTTACAAGACCAACGTGGCCGAAGAATAGGGAAGGACATGGCTGTTTTTGTGAGATGATCCTGAGACAGTGGTGCTGGGGTCTCACAGGATGCCGCAGGCCAAGTTAAGGATTTGGAGTCTTATATGTAATGACTGTTTTCCCCAGTGGAGAAGAAATACAATTCAATTAAAATGAGGAAAGTCAGGAAGGGAATTCAAAAGCCCTGCAGGAAATTACAGCTTCCATAGAATTCCAAGTGGAATAGGGAGACAACTGTGGAAATAAAAGAAAAAAAAAGGAGGAGCAATAATGTATTTTGGAATTTTAGTTGATAATCACCTAGTTTGGATATAGGAAGAAAAACAGATAAAGCAATGATGATTATGAGATTTTTACCATGAGCAACAGGTTTGATGGAATTAAAATTTAATGAGTTACGGAAGATTGGTAGAGAATCAGATATTGAAAGGGCACGTGCTTTATCTGAGACTCCTGTGAGGCATTCACAAAGGGAGAGATCAAGTAGTTAGTTGGATGACTGGGACCAGAGTTCACACGAGATGCCCATTGGGTGTCACCTGCGTTTGGGTGGGACAGGAAGCTACTGGAGTGGATGAAAACTCACAGGACAAGAGTGGATTTAGAAAGCGTTCAGTGGTGAGCTTTAAGGAGCATTAACATTTCAGAGATCAGGCAGTAGAGTGACAGACTCAGAAGAGAGCGATTAGGTAAGAGTGTGTTTTCACAGAAGAAAAAAGTGTTTCAAGAGAGAAGAACTGGTGGAAAATGCTGAGTGCTACTGACAAGAAACCAAAAGCATTGGCAACAAAAGCCAAAGTAGACAAATGGGACCTAATCAAACTCCACAGCTTTTGCACAGCAAAAGAAACAGTCAGTAGAGTGAATCGGCAACCATCAGAATGGGAAAAAATCTTTGCAGTTTGCCCATCTGACAAAGGGCTGATATTCAGAATTTACAAAGAACTCAAACAGTTTTACAGGAAAAAACCAAACAAGCCCATTCAAAAATGGGCAAAAGATATGAACAGACACTTTACAAAAGAAGACATACATGAGGCCAACAAACACATAAAAAAATTCTCATCATCACTGGTCATTAGAGAGATGCAAATCAAAACCACATTGAGATACCATCTCACGCCAGTTAGAATGGCGATCATTAAAAAATCTGGAGACAGCAGATGCTGGAGAGGATGCAGAGAAATAGGAACACTCTTACACTGTTGGTGGGAGTGTAAATTAGTTCAACCATTGTGGAAGACAGTGTGGAGATTCCTCAAGGACCTAGAAATAGAAATTCCATTTGACCCAGCAATCCCTTTACTGGGTATATATCCAAAGGACTATAAATCGTTCTGCTATAAGGACACATGCACACGAATGTTCATTGCAGCACTGTTTACAATAGCAAAGACCTGGAACCAACCCAAATGCCCAACGATGATAGACTGGACTTGGAAAATGTGGCACATATACACCATGGAATACTATGCAGCAATCAAAAATGATGAGTTTGTGTCCTTTGTAAGGACATGAATGAATCTGGAGAACATCATTCTCAGCAAACTGACACAAGAACAGAAAAAGAAAATACCGCATGTTCTCACTCATAGGCAGGTGAGAAAAATGAGAACACATGGACACAGGGAAGGGAGTACTACACACTGGGGTCTATTGGGGGGAATGGGGGAGGGACAGTGGGGGAGCTGGGGAGGGATAGCCTGGGGAGAAATACCAAGTGTGGTGAAGGGGAGGAAGGCAGCAAGACACACTGCCATGTGTGTACCTATGCAACTAACTTGCACGTTCTGCACATGTACCCCAAAACCTAAAATGCAATAAAAATTTAAAATTAAAAAAAATAATAAAATAAAGGAATGGCACAAGTCCATTGGACAGGGCAAAAGGGACATCGCTGAGGTTTTTATACGAGCAGTCACTTTCTATCCTTTGCTCTCCAAGGTGAGGTCAGCCCTCAGGGCTGCTTACCTGCGTCACATCACAGGGACCTTTCTCACCTGCTTCTGAAAGTCACTGTTTTGCACCTTCATCTTTTCCGCTTGTCTCCCACTCCGGATCTGTTTCCGCTTCTTAGAACAGTGTTCCCACTTCTGCTTTCCTAGGAAAGCCTGGGGCGTCAACTCTGGCCCCTGACCTGCTCTCCATCCCCACACCTACCACCTAATGTGTCTGCGTGAGTCGTCCTATCCTCAGGCGTTCCCCTTGACATCAGCCCCAACTGTTTCTTCTGGGAAATCAGTTCAGCACTAACCGCCCTCCCTGTTTTGTTGCAGTTTCTCTCCTTTAATTTGCATTCTGGGTAGAATGATGCTGAAGCGACTCAACCCCCAAATACCTCCACTTGAATCTATCTCCTTTTCTTCTTGGGGTTCCAACTCATATTTCCTTCCTTTAACTGATGAAATTTTTGGGGATAATCTCTCCCTTATCTGCCGTTTTGTTTTCTGTGGTTTCAGTTACTCACAGTCAATGTTGGTTCAAAAATAAGTGAGGACAGTGCAACAAGATATTGAGAGAGAGAGAGAGAGAGAGAGAGAGAGAGAGAGAGAGAGAGAGAGAGAGAGAGAGACCACATTCACATAGCTTTTTACTTTTTACAACATATTGCTATAATTGTTCTATTTTATTGTTGTTAATCTCATTCTTTGTCTACTTGAATAAATTAAGCTTGACTGTGTACAGGAAGAACACAGTATATAAAGGACATACTATCTGCAGTTTCAGGCATCTGCTGGGGGTCTTGAAACGTGTCCCCACAGACAAGGAACTTCTGTATGTGCAGATACGCACCCCTAATTCTCTTACATAAACAGTTCTCCTCTCTGAGCTCTGTGACCCTTTGACTCTACCACAGCGGTGACACCACTCACTCTGTTTCTGTTTTCACCACTGAATTCCAGGCTCCTTGAGGGCAGGTGACCACATTTTATTCATCTTCACATGCCATCCGTCATCAAACAGTGCCTGACGTAGGGAAGTTGCTCAATTGTGATCTGGTAAATGAATGAATATGTTTTAGAATGCTATCATGATTAAAAAATAGTATTCTTAATATAAAATATTGACTTTAATAAAGTACTAAATAATATACTTCTCCACTCTAATATCATTCCATTAGTAAATGTAATTAGACATGTGCTCTCTATGCTAAATCTATAATGCCACTTAGAGAAAACATATGTGAACTGCCTTCCAAATTAAGCCAATGTGTTAAAAGAATCAGAAGCTCTCTGCTGACCTCACAGTGATGGACGTCCTACTGATACATAGGGAATTAAAATCCTAGACTCTACCTTTAAAGAATTGTTGCAAAATCAGCTTTTGCCTAGTAAAGAGGGTGCTGCAGTTCCCATCTATTGGGATATTTTGAAAAACAACTGTTGCAATGACTATTTAAAGTAAACTGAGGATATTTAAAGTTATTTTTAAATTTACATAATTCTACATGCATGAGTGCTCATCAGGTATCTGTTTTTTAAAACTTATGTCACATATGTTTTGCATACCATATTTCTGATGACATTCTTTTCATCTTAGATCTGAAGATTTAAGTCATATTCAGCTTTGTCACCTGCTTGCTAATGCTTGGAAGATCAGAGCAGAATTCTGTGAAATGGAAGACCATCTGGTTCCACAGGTTACACCCTGTCAGTTATTTAAAAGGGAGACTTTCATGGAAGAGAGAGCAGCTCAGCCCACATATTCCCCTTTGCTCTTGTCTGATGCACCTGCTTCGAGTGCTAAGTATTGGATTTAGCATGTGTGATGTAAACACAGGCAATCAGTCTGGTTGCTGTATCTCTACCTGAGAAGAAGTGCTATTATTGGGCTTACATTTTTGGCTAATGTAGTCAATTATTTTGCAACACCTTGCGGTGAAAACAGTTTGACTTACAAAAAACTAGATAGATTTCTTGTTTAAAATAATAAGTTTTAACAGTGATTAGCTCTAAATGTACAAATTATATAAAGGTAAATGACAAAAAGCAAAAAGAAATTTAATGTTACTTGATTATTAGAAGTTATTAAACTGATGTTTTCATGGATATATCTAAAGAAAATGCCAGACACATCTTTGAACATAGGCAGATCTTCTATACATGTATGTAAAAAATTGACTCAGAGTGAAAACTTTTTCTTTTTTTTTACATCAAAACAGCAGATATTGTAAAGAATGCCATATAAGTTACAATATTTGTGTTTGTTTCTAACATTAACACATGATACTTTTTTCCAAAGTAAGAAGTAACCATTTCCTAAGATAACTTGGAAACACACCCAACAGAGCCTAATACATTATTTAGAATCCGATAAAACTATTTTCTCTGATTACAAGAAACTTCTGATATGTATGGGCTCAAGATCACCTTATTCTGTGTAATGGGAAATGTGCTGAACCTGGCGTTGGGAGATTCATATTTGGGTACTGGTCCCATTTCTGCCACTCCATAGTTTTGACAAATTACTTCTCCTTTTTGAATCTCATCAATTATCGTGAACCAGATGATAGTTTATGCCTCTAAAATAAGGGCATGGCATGAACTACCATCTAAATTATCTTTCTTTTCTGTATTCCAATAATGTGAAACAACACGAAGGTGGGTGGGTCTTAGGCAAGATTTTCCAGCAACTCTTTACTAAAATTGATATTATAGTGAGAAGCATCAGTTTCATATAAGACCTCTTTATGTTCAGCAGGATGCTGAGGGTGGGGTTCCTCTTTCCTCAGAATTAGCATCTATAATAAAATTGGAAAAATAAAAGGCATTTAGTATTCCTATATCCTTAAGAAAGCTAAAAAAAAAAAAAATGAGGCCAGCTATTCCTTAAAGCTCATTCAGAGGCAGCCACAGGCTCTGCAAACACATTCTTATGGGCACAGGGCTTGAGGGAAGGAGAGAGAGCTGAGTGAGTCTTAGGACTCCTTGAACATTGAACTCACAGCAGTAGAGAGTAGAAAGGAGATTATAGGGGCTGGGGGCCTCAGGTATGAAGAGAAGTTGATAAAAGGGTGCAACATTTCAGCTAGACAGGAGGGCTGAGTTCAAGAGATCGCTTGTACAACATGGTGACTATAGCTAGTAAGAATGTGTTGCATTCTTAAAAATTGCCAAGATAATAGACTTAACATGCTCTTGCCAAAAAAGTGATACATGAGATAACACATATGTTAATTAGCTTAATTTAGATCTTTCACAATGTATACATATTTCAAAACAGCATGCTGTATATGATAAGTATATTTAATATGTATAATCTACATAATAATATATAATATTCTATATAATATATATTACCTATATGATATATAATATGTATAAGTGTATATACATATGTAATTTGTCAATTAAAAATACATAGATAGAGAAGGTTGCTTAGGAACGCATTCTTCTCTCCTAGCTTTAGGGGGAAGAAGAAAGAATATTTTGAACCACATCAGGAGAATTACCCTAGAGAATCAGTTCACCTGCCAAAATTGGAGGCTGGCATCTTTTTCCTCTGTGAGAAGGCTGCTGAGCTCACGGGTCTGCCTTGGCATATAGTTGGAAATGTCTAGAAGGGAGGGTGTCTCCTGGAGTATGGGGATGTATGTGCCTCCAGAAAGTGGCAGCTGCTTCTGGTTAGAGACGTCTGAAAGGTCTGGAATCCTGGAATATGGTATAGTCCAAAAGAGGAAGATGAAAAGAAGCTGTAGAATGCTGTGCCTGGGAAGAAGATGGCACATTACTCTCCACATTCCCTGGCGCTTTTGGGAGACGTGTAAGAGGATCTTAGTTTCCATAGCTCCACATGAAAGAGCAAGGAGGGCTGCCGAGGTCCACTGTGGGCTCCAGGTGAGGGACTGGCCCATGGACAGGAGCTGTGGGAGACTTACCTGCTCTACTCTGAGCTGGTCCATAGCGGCAGAGGACACTGGGGTGAGCATCACTCCACGACACATGTAAAGTAAGTGACACTGGTTCCCAACTCTGCCTCCACAAAAATTATCTGTGAACCTTTTAAAATATACCTAAGAAATTATTACTGAATTGAACTGAGATGAGATTCCAGGTATCAGGATTCTCCAAAAGCTCCCCAGATGACCCAAGATGAAGTCTGAGTTGAAGACCCATGATCTGCAGGAAGTGTGTCCTGTGATTTGGAACCACAGGCGGGAGATGGACCTTAACGAGCACACCAGGAGCCTCTGCCCACAAGCACATGCAACCCTTCCTTCAGACAACTCCTGTCCTCTCTTCTAGCTTTCCCCCTCTCTCTAAAATGCTGAAGGTATAGATCCAGAAAGGCATGGGTGTAGCAAGAGATTATACCCTGTCCCCATTTAAACTGGACCAGATAGTTAATGAATAAAATTGACTGCTAAGCTCTGGGATCAGATGCCATTAGGAGTGGAAAAGGGAAGGTTATTACAGTCTTGTTGAAAGCAATGATAAGAAAAAAATAAGACCACATTATGTTATACTTGCTCCAATTACTATTGTTGCATGCCAACTTACTCCAAAACCCAATGGCCTAAAACCATAGCCAGTTACAAATATCTAAGAACTTCATGGGTCAAGGATTGGGCTGGGGCACATCTGGGTGATTCTTCTTGTACATGTGGTATCGGTAGGTAGCATTTTCTGATGTTCAGCTGGTGGATGGGCTGGTCTGGAGGGTCCAAAGTGCTTCACTCACAGCTCTGGCATCTTGGTGATGAACTATCTGCTGGAGGGTCTGTGCAGGGGCTCTCCAGCATGGCCATCTCATGGTAGGAGTGCTTTTCCAGTACTCCAGGGCTCCCTGAGACAATGCTCAGAGGGGCCAGGGAAGAAGCACAAGATTTATCATGCCTCAGCCTTGTAATGTCCCTTCTGTCACGTTCCATTTGTCAAGCAAGATACTAAGGCCACATAGTGAAGATCTACTTCCATATGAACCAATGGACTTCACGAGACATGACATGGCTAACCCTTGTCCTCTGTGCTGCTAATGTCCTTATTTTGCTGGAGATTTTGACTACAAATGTAAGGAACCAGCCATATAAGGATAGGCTGTTTGCAGAAATGTCTCTTGAGACAATCTGAGCTGACTTGCTTATCTTGCAGACAAATATATGGAGGCCCAGAAATTATCTGAATAAAGTCCTCAAATACGGTAATTTTAGAAAATGGACAACTGAGACCTATATCTGCTTACTGCTAGCACCAACGTCTTGATTTCTTTTCTTTTCTTTCTTTTTTTTTTTTTTTTTTGAGACAGAGTTTCGCTCTTGTTACCCAGGCTGGAGTGCAATGGCGTGATCTTGGCTCACTGCAACCTCCGACTCCTGGGTTCAGGCAATTCTCCTGCCTCAGCCTCCTGAGTAGCTGGGATTACAGGCATGCACCACCACGCCCAGCTAATTTTTTGTATCTTTTAGTAGAGACGGGATTTCACCATGTCGACCAGGGTGGTCTCTATATCTTGACCTCGTGATCCACCTGCCTCGGCCTCCCAAAGTGCTGGGATTACAGGCCGGATGTTATTTATGAAATAAGGCGTGCGCCTTTTGTAGAAACAAATAGAGCACATCCTACAAGACCGTCAGAGAGCGGAGAGGCAAGGAACCTACATTTTTCTCAGTTCTTTGCAGTTGCCTCTGGGCCTCTGGGTAAATGCGTTCCCTACTCGGTATAAAATAGGCACAATAATAGAATGGTAACACCTGGACTCATTTGTCCCACGTGTCTGAGCACCTGAAGGTAAAACAACACCATCACCAAAAATAATTCAGAGTTGTTCAGAAAGGGATTTAGAGAAATTTCTATCTGCTTTTGAAAATGTCTTAGGAGAAAAAGACAAAGCTTTTAAGTCACTCTTGTGGTAGCATTAATAATTTAAGTATTGGGATGATGTCCAGGGACTTTTTGCTGTGATTCACATCCTGAGTAGGAAAAGGTGATAAAAATTGTAGGAATGTCATCCAAGTGCCTGACTGATTTGATCGTAGAGAAGAAAGAAGTGGATATTGGAGAAAAAAGTCAATTGAAACAATGAAGGAAACAGGATAAAACTCTGAATATTGTTCAGCTTTGGTATGTTATGATTTAAAGAGTCCAGCTGGTTTGGAGATCTTTGGGTGAACGAAGATGTGAAATGATAGCGTGTCAGAGTGGGGTCTGGGTATGGCACCAAATGGAGGCTGTAACGTCAGCGGCTGAGAGAGGTGAATGGCACACACCTGCTCCAAATGCGACACAAGAGAAGCCTCGGCTGCTTTATGGTGTGTTTTAGAACTGATGTGTTAAGGTGTGGATTGTTGGGACAGAAAAAGTGCATGGAGAAAGAACATCATCCGGGCAGATTTATGGGGAAAAAGTATACCAGGAAACCAGCTTCCTGAAGGCCGGTCACAACATCTGGCTCAGAGCAATTGGGAAACAGCGGGAGGAAGCAATGGCATCATATTTCAGTTTTCATGGCAGAAGAAGAGCTAAAATAAAGATGCAGAGCAGTGGTGTTCTGAGTTTAGAGAAAATAAATACAGAATAATTCGGATGAGGGAAAGAAATGTTAACTCAACGTTTGGAGCCAGAAACAATGATCTACTTTAGTGTATCAATTTAACTCTTTGGTGTTTTCAATTTATTTTAAATTAATTAATGGCAGTCATCATAAAGTATGAGACAACTCATGCACTTTCATCTTACACTGTGAACCGTCATAGTCAGCTGTGGAAGGGTATGGATTGAGAGGCAGGATGTGTGATCCTTGCAGTAGGGCTCTGCAGCCACCCCTTGAGTGGCCCATTAGGCCCAACTCAATTTGTGTGTGTGTGTGTGTGTGTGTGTGTGTGTGTGTGTGTGAATTTCTTCATTCTTTAGTTATTGGTCCACACAGAAAAGTTATTAACCCTAATGACACTTTAATTAAAGATTTATTTTTCCTTTAATCCTGTGGGGCTCCTTTTGGCACCAAGATCCTAGCCTCCATCACCTCGTGTATAGTGAGCGGACTGTAATATGCATTATTTTTGACAGAAGAATGTTTTATAACATGTTTTTTTCTTCTCCAAATGTTACAAACTAATTTTAGCATCATGGAGTATTTGCCTCTGAAATAGCAGTTTCTTCTTTGAACTAATGCTAATACAGTTTATGAATTTCATGGTGCCACAATCCTTTACAAGGCTTTTCTTTATTATAAATAAAAGATTCCAAATAAGAGCCAAATATTTTACTAGACAAATTCTATTACAAAAAAAAAATCTCTGGTATGAATGCATTATTTAAATATATACTAAATAAATAGAATTGCTTAAGAATGCACACATTCAAACAAAAGGTGGATTCTGATTACAAAATACCTTCTTTTTTTTTTTTTTTTTAGTGGAAGAGAAAGCAACGTAAAAAGCAGGAGAACATCATTCTCAGCAAACTGACACAAGAACAGAAAAAGAAATACCGCATATACTCACTCATAGGCGGGTGAGAAAAATGAGAACACATGGACACAGAGAGGCGGTCTACTATACACTGGGGACTGTTGGGGGAAATGGGGGAGGGACAGCGGGGGGGGGGGCTGGGGGGATAGCCTGGGGATGAATACCAAGTGTGGGTGAGGGGGAGGAAGGCAGCAAAACACACTGCCATGTGTGTACCTATGCAACTATCTTGCACGTTCTGCACATGTACCCCAAAACCTATAATGCAATAAAAATTAAAAAAAAAAAAGCATGAGTCCCATTTTAAATTCTAATACTCCTTAGTAGGGGCTTCAGTCTCAAGATAAATAACTCGTTTATGGTCTGTGATTGTTCTTCTCCCTTTAGTAATTGGTGACAGAAGTACTTCAGCAGTGGAGTTGACAAAGATTCCAGTTACTCTTCCCCATGTGTCTGTGCTGTGCACATGGTATATGTCACTGGGATTGTGGGACATCAGTGTTGATCTTTACAGCACATTATTTCACAGTAACCCTGAGAGCAACATGCATGCAATTTCTGGTGCAGAACAGGTGAACACAGAAGAATGCACACAGGAATTATGATAACTTAGACTTGGATGTTACTTAGATATAACATGTATGATAGAATGTTGGTAGATCCAAAATTTGTGCAGTCAAAAAATGTTGCAATATTTGCCAAGACAGTGTCCTTTAAAGCCTTATCTTCATACCTGGACACTAATAAGTTTAAGAACCGTTTGTTCTGAGCAAGTAATTACCATTTGTTAAAATAATATTCTTAATCAGAGATCACATGTTTTAATTATCTAATAATCTATTCAAGTTCTTGATATAAGCCTTCTTCATGTAATTATGAAAGCAATGTGGTAACATTTAAAGAATTATCTTATTTTATTATTTCTAATGTTTATAGGTACATAGTAGGTGTACATATTTATGGGTTACATGAGTTTTATTGTTTTAAAAAATTGGAAGACATAATAGCTGTATATATTTGTAGGGTATGTGAGATATTTTGATACAGTCATGCAATACATAATAGTCACAACAGGGTAAAAGGGGTATCCATCACCTCAGGCACTTATTATTTGTGTTACAACAATGTAATTATAGTCTTAATCATTTTGAAATGTATAATAAAATTATTTTTACTATAAAAATAAAAATAGTTTCATCATATGTTTTTAAATACTTAAATTATTTTAATGAAATACAGAAAAAACTAAATTATTTTTACCAGCATCTGTTGTGCTAGCAAATATTAGGTCTTCTACTTCTATTTTTTTGGTATCCAATCACTACCACCTCTACCTTCCTGACAGCCTTTCCCAGCATCTGGGAACTATCCCTCTACTTTCCGTCTCCAAGAGTTTAACGGCTTTGATTTTTAGATTCCACAAATAAATGAGAAGATGTGATGTTTGTCTCTCTGTGCCTGGCTTATTTCACTTAACTCAATGACCTCCAGTTCCATTAGTGTTGCTGCAAATAAGAGGATCTCGTTTATTTTCATGGCTGAATAGCAATCCATCGTATATATAGGTACCATATTTTCTTTATCCATTCATCTGTTGATGGACATTAAGATTGCTTCTAAACCTTGGCTGCTGTCAATAGTGCTGCAATAAATGTGGAAGGGCAGGTATCTCTTCCATACCTGATTTTGTTTACTTTGAGTATATAACTAGGAGAGGGATCACTGGATTATAGGGTACCTCTATTTTTAATATTTTTTTTGAGAAACCTCCAAACTTTTCTCCATAGCGGTTGTAATAATTTACATTCCCAGTAAAAGTGTACCAAGGTTTGCTTTTCTCTATTTCTCCACATCCTTGTCAGCATTTGTTATTGCCTGACTTTTGGATAAAAGCCATTTTAACTGGGGTGAGATGATATCTCATTGTAGTTTTGATTTATATTTCCCTAATGATGATGACGTTGAGCACCTTTTCCTACACCTGTTGGCTATTTGTATGTCTTCTTTTGAGAACTGTCTATTCATAGTTTTTGCCCATTTAAAAATTATATTATTAGATTTTTTTCCTACAGAGCTGTTTGCCGTTTGAGCTCCATGTATGTTCTGATTATTAATTCCTTGCCAGAGGGACAGTTTGCAAATGTTTTAATCCATTAGGTGGGTTGTCTCTTCACTTTGCGGATTTTTTTCATTTGCTGTGCAGAAACCTTTTAACTTGATGTCAGCCCACTTGTCCTTTTTGCCTTGGTTGCTTGTGCCTGTGGGGTATTGCTCAAGAAATCTTCACCCACTACAATGTCCTGGACAGTTTCTCCAATGATTTTTAAAGAAGAATTTAAAAAATAATCAGAAGCTTTGGAGAACTTCAAGAAATTTGAATAATGTATAATAAGGTTTACTGCCAATTATATATTGGTAACTTAGAAAGGAGATATTTATAATTAAGAACTCTAAGAATGTTAATTACACAGAGTTCCATAGTTAGCAAAATATATGTTGGTTATTAATATGTAAGCCTCTTAATTTTAAATTCAATGATTTCTGTAATAGAGCCATAACAGATCTCTAGCATTCAAAATTATTTTTAAAATGTAAAAAATTCCAATCTTCTCATTTTATGTATATGCAAAAGTAATATTTCTGTAGGGCTTTAAACATACATACTTCAGAATATTTTCATAAACATGACTTCATTTTTATCTTACAACAATTTTGTGAGTTGGGTGTTTTATTATTTTGTCAGCATAAAAATAAGCAAACCAAGGCCCAGGGACTTGCCCAGCTCATGCGCCTTTTCTATGAGGTCTGATGCTGGAAGATAATTATACAATAAAGCTGAGTGGCACAAACATTAGCCTTTTTGTATCATAATGGCTTATATTTCATAATCCTACATTGTTTCAATCAGCTATGCAATTGATTCTAAATTTAGTTTCTTAGTTGAGCTAAATGCCATAAGTATATTTTTTCAAATTTATAAATTGTTTTTCAATTTCAACATGAAACTCTGTGATTTCACTTAATTGTCCAAGGCCATTGCCATTGCCATTTTGGCAGAGGCAGGTGGCATACAATGGAGAAGGACTCTTCGATGTCCCAGTAATGGCCATCAATTAACCTTTTAAAATTAAGTATTATCTTTAAAGAAAAAATAACCCCTGTATTACAGTATCTTCTAATACACATGGAAAAAAAGCAATTATCCAGTGGAAAGCAGCCAGAACAGAATATTACCTTGGACTATTGCACATGCTCCTGTGAACATTGGCTCTCTACCATTTGCAAAGTGTTGTTATCTAGTCATGAGATACTCTCAACCAACTTCTACAGAGTGATGGGATCCTTGGGAAGAGCCAACTGCTCCTGTCATGGCGAGAGGTCCTTCACAGAGCAGGGTTTGGGGAAGCCAAGTTGTTTGCATTTCCTCCATTCCAGTGACCCTGGTTAGGTCTCTGCCAGCATGCCTTTCTTTATCATACCCCTTCCTGACTTTGATATAGGCTTCCAATAGAAAAATGGCAAGAGCCATTGGAATAATGGTCTAGTGTTCTTGAAAACAAATGTGCTGTAACTAGGAGAGAAAGAAAGGAACAATTAGGAGTTTGTTCAATAAAAACATTTCTCAGAATTGGATCATCTGATAATTTGCAGCAGATTTCTCCAAGGGTTGGCCGGGAATCTTTACTCTTAACACAGCCACCTTGTTTACATCCAAGTTGTTTCATCATCAATGGTATAGGACAGTGTTCCAAACATCTTAAAAGAATCATATGTTCCTTTTGATTATGAATTTAAAAATACTTACAAGTGATATGCACATAGGATGATAATAATATTAGCAAACCACAATGGCACTTGTAGATATTTAACATAAAGATCTAGCAAAATTCTGTAAGCATTGCAAAAAAAAAATCATAGAGATTTGTCTTCATGCTCTGTGTGCTTATTTTTAATAATCGCAGCACAGGCTCTGTGATAAATGTAATGATTCCTACAATCATAAAATAATAGTAACTCAGCATAATATACACTTAGAGCCCTATTATTGTTTATAATCCTGGGTGTAAATCCATGTTTCTAATAGCGATAATAAGCGTTTGGTTGATTCTGTAGCAGATCTGATGAAGACAGGATTGCTACTTAGTTTAATGTGGAGCTGATGAAAGTTTTCATTAACTGTAGTGGATAAAGTTCTGTTTTTTTAATGTCATAAATTCTCTAATAACCAGGTCCAAGCAGTGCCCAAATTTTGGAATGGACACCATACTGGTGAGAGTAGGTTCTGGTCTGTGAGCTGCACATGTCCCTCCTGGTAGAGGATCTAGCAGCCCTGCCTGGGTAAGACTTTTAGTCTTACCTTTTATGGTTTATTTTCAGGAATCTTCTGTAACTAATAATTGCTTTGTTGGGATTGATTTGGCTGAAATGAAATTGCACAACCTCTTAACTCCTTTTACATTGATGCACCTAAACTGTAAACTTCAACAAAACAGAGAAATGCAGCAATAGAGACCGTGAGCAGCCTCTTGCCTTGGGCACTCACCTTCTTCCCTCTGAACATCCTAAACCAGGAGTGGTCTGAGCCCAGCTGATACATTAACCAAGTGGATGTGCCCTAGTCATGCAGCTTGGCTTCACAGAGTAGTGCAGCTTACTGCGTGCCTCACACTTCAGATGAAATGAGTAGAGATTTAATATTTTCTCCCTGTATCTCAGTGTGTCACCTTGAGAGGTTTTCTCTGAATTGTATAAATCACCTGCACACTTTGGAGGTCCTCATGCCTAGGAGGTGAAGATATCAGATCAGTCACATCAATTTTGCTGTTTAAATAATTTTTACTCTATATGTCATGTTGTACTTTAGGGGTACACATAATATTTTGTTACCTTCCTACAATGCGCAGTGATCAAATAGGGTAGTTGGGATATCCATCCTCCCAGTTATTCTTTCTTTGTATTGACAACATTCCAAATTTTTCTTCCATCGATCTGAAATTTAAGATTTAGTGGGAATATCTGAGAGAGTTAGAGAAACAATAATGGAAACCACATCCAAGGTGGGCAAAGAAACGTTGATTGTTTTCTTTCTTCCACTCTTCAACTGTAATAAATTCAGTATCTTTTTTAAAAATATTGCTTGGAGGCATAAACTGACATGCATTTAAACTAAAAATCTGCAACACATTTGAAATTTATTAAGCATCTGAAATCAGTGATGCTGCATTGGCATTTATTTTTAAGTTTAAATGTGTCTACAGCATTGTATGAACTAGACATTAAGTAGGAAATTACTAATTTAAAAAGAGCAGACAGATGTTTTATTAGAGCTACAAATAAACAGCTATAAACTTTTTTGGATTGCGCTTCAAGTGCTATTATCTAGTTTCCCCAGTGAACAGACTCTAAAACATAATATTCCCATGAGAGGGATGTGGGAAGTTGTACTTAATCTTCTTTGTGGTTTTAAAGACAACAAGAATAGTAAAAAGGAGTATCAGTAGTTAAGATGAAATAACTGACTATCTGACTACCTGCGTACTTATAAAGCATTTACTGTGAATATATTGATAATTCATCAGGGAAAAATATATACTTTCTTTGTAAATGATAATTTATAAAGTACAGACCAATATTTTGGGGAGATAAATTGTTTTAATGATGTAAATTGTGCAATATATATGCAAGCCTTTCTGTGCTCAAATTGGATGTTTAAATAGGTAGCACATTTATCAACTTGTGATACATCTAAATTCCCATTATAAAATATATTTCCTATTTCTATTCATGGCATTTTTCATGCTAATTAGTATTTTTGCATTTCTACAATATACATAAATTAACATAAATGTCTGGCTGTATGTCTAGAGTATATGTGAAAATGTTTTAAAAGCTAAGAATAATTTGCAGAGTTTAGTGTTGCAGTAAGAAGGGCTGTTAAATATTTGTAAAAATTTCATCTTTGTAATGCATTTTTTTATATAAATAAAGTTTACTCAATGGACTTTTGGCTGCAGTTTTTTGCAGATTATTAATGCTATTTATTAAAAATCCTGAGAAGTGTATTATAAAAATATAACACTGGAAAATCTCTATCATTTTAATTCTTCTGTAAAACCATATGCTGAGCATTTCTATGCAATTTGAGTCCCCTTATGTAAATTTTAAATTATATTTTAAAAAATCCAGACCTACATGTTTCCTTAATTCCGTAAAAAAGATAAAAAGTGTCTACATTTTAAAATTAGTGAAAAGTATTCAAGAACAATTGATTGACACAACTGCTTAGAAATACAGAGCATGGTGTCAAGGAGGCATCCTGGCGTTGTTCAGACACGTCCTGCACATTCCTCCTGGGTGTTTGGTTCTTCAAAGCAGTCTCATTACTCGGAAGAACTCACCTTCACCACAGGGGCTACTGTTTTCTCCGTAGACAAATGCCCAAGGGATACTTGAAATTTGGCAAAGGTAAGAACACAAATTAGAAGCACAGACAGATGTATCAGCTGGGATGGAACTTGTTAGTGTACTGTGGGATTTTCTTACTCTCCGTGTCTTAGGGAAAGTTAAACAGTTTACCCAATTCCTGCTGTGATTTGAGCAGGTCTTGGATTAGGATCCAAATTATAGCCACATCATCTGCTGTTCCTGAGCTGTTTTTAACAGTAAACACTTTGGTTATTCTAATATATTCATTGTTTATAGGTGTTGTTAAAAAGTCATGAGCTATCATATAATCAATATTAATTTGTATGTTTGATATGTTTACATATTTTATGTTTTTAATTTATTTACATGTATATATCTTTACATTATGTTTTATATTCATTTATACATTTTATATAAATGTTCACCTTCTTTGAAAAGAATATTTATAATGGATTATGTAGAAAGAGTTTCCAATATTTTGTCAGCCCTAAATATCAGGGTCAGGGAAGGAAATTAATATTTACTAGTATGTAATACAGTGTTAGGTATATTCTATAAATCGCATCTTTAGGTCTTAGACTAACCCTCCGAAGCATGCATTTATCCTCATTTTGACAAATAGGGAGATAGGGTTATTAAGTAGCAGACCTAGTAGAAGCAAGCTCTCAAAGCTAGTGAGTGGCAACACTGGAGTCTAAGTTGGGTTTATTACACTTCAAGGCCTGAGGCCTTTTTATTACACAAAGTTGTCTCCTTTAACATGTCTGCTTAGGAAGTATTTGATTCATTTCAAAGAGAATCTCAGTGCATCTCAGCCATTTTTTAGAAGGTTGTTACTTGTAACTCTAAATTTCTGACACCTACATTTCTAAGTTTTGAATCCGAACTAAGGGATATTGACTACCTACTATAAGCATAAATCATGATTAAATTTTAAGTTATTGCTGTTGTTTTTTGTGGTGATTATAGTGGGGTGTGTGTGTGTGTATTTGGATGTTCAAAGAATTTGACAAGCATGTTTGCATTTATTCTATGAAACAAATCATATTAGTTACCTATTTCTGTGGGATAATTGACTCCAAAACCTGACTCAAAACCACCATTATTTTGTTGCCCACAGTTCTTAGTTTACAACTTGGTCTGGGCTCAAAAGGATCTGTTTCTTGCTCCCTGTTGGGTGGTCCAGACTCACTTGTGCATTTGCAGCCAGTTAGGGTCTAAAGGAGGAGTAGCTGCTTCTGGAAGGTATCACTCATACTTGGGGCCTAACGTTGATGTCTGAAATAGCTAAGACTGATGGAATCTCTCCCCCAAAAGGCCTCTTTTTCTACTTGGTGTATCGTCTTCATGGAACCCAACCTGAACTTGTTCACACAATGACAGACAGAATTAACAGAGGGTGAAATTATAAATTGGAATACCATTTGTGGCCAATTCTTGTCAGTCACATGATGTCACTCATGTTACATTCTGCTTGTCACTGGGCCAGCCCACAGTCAAGGGATGGGGCCATAGACGTCATCTTCTCACAAAAGGAGATACAAAAAACTCGTCACTTTTAACTCACCATGAATATAGAACACACTGATTGTAATGAATGTTGTAATATCCAAACAACCTAAAAGAATCAAAGTGTTCTTAGTTTAAAATAAAAGTGAGTCCTATATTTTGCCCATCCAAATACAATATACATATTTTTACTAATTGCAACATTTATTTGTTCAGGTAATATCTTCTAATATAAACATTCAGTTAGAAAAATTATCTGATATTAAGTGCTTAGCTGGAGTCAGACTGGTCAAATTTGGCTTTGACTGTTGAAAGCAGTACACTTTATTTTCTCTCCATGTACCAATAAGGTGATTGACGTATCAGCCGGAGTCATGACACCTTTTTCTGTTTATCTGGCTACCTGATAAGTACGAAGAGGTTTATTGAGAAGGGATATTATTTATTTATACTGATACACAATGCATGAACCCTCACTAGGCTTATTTTTGCTTAAATCAGGTAAAGAAATAATGTCTGATTGTGGACACAATTCCAGTGTGAACCACAGATGCTATTAAGCAGATTATTACTATATAGTCAGCACCTAATGCAATACTTGAAGTCTGCAGCTGAGAAGCTACAAAAAAAATGACATTGAAAAATCAATATTCTTTTGGAAAAGCAGCCAATCAAAAGCAAAATATTGAATTAGATGATAAAATGCTTCATGTGCTATTTGTATATGTTTATATTTAAAGAAAAATCACCCTATTACTCTAAAGAAAGTATTTAATTTTGACTTTAGGACACTAGTATGGTATGCTAGGGTATATTTCTCACTTTTTAGAAATGTTTGTGGCCAATGGAAAACATAAAATAAATAAATCAGCCTTTCTAGTAAGTTGAGAGGGAAAACAGGATAATACACCATTGTGAGACGGCAGCAAGCTTTGGTGGAATGAACACAGCACAGGAAATCCAGAGAAGTAAAATCCCAACCAATGTCCATTAAATTACTTATTTCTCTGAGCTTTTTTTTCCACGCATGTAAAATTTATATTATAAAATAAAATAATTGAGGGAGAGATTTCTGGCTATCAAGAAATAACGTGGTAGGTTAATTCTCTTTACACAAAAAGAAACAAAAATGTATACAATTGTCAAATACATCCATTTCAGGACTCTTGAAGTTGACGAATGACAGGCAGCAAATTGATCATTTTTCTTCTTGAAAAACATGCATGCTAGAGATTTGAGTAAGAACAGCAGTAGTCTATGGTCTTTCTGCCTAAGATTGCTTCCCCCTTCTCCACAAATCAGTAAGTGAAAAAAGTTTTACCAGCATAAGTTCAGCCAGGAAAGCAGCAGCTTTGCAGCCAAAGGGAGCTTAGTTGGTTTGGAGTAAGGAAACAAACTTTGTGGCACTGTTAGCTAAATAATGGATAATACTGTTGAAAACAAGCAGGGAAAACCCACCATTTGGCTAGCTGAGATTGTAGTGTCTGTTGGGATAAGTGATACACTACCCAAAAATATAATGTGGAAGATTCTGGAAAAGAGAGAGCCATGGAAGAGCCAATTAGGCTCTGTATACATCACAAGCTAATGTGCTTGACAGGAGAGGGCCAGGTGGAAAATGAAAGCCAAGGGAGCCTTGAAAAGTAATTGAACCTTGAATCCACTCTATGCTCTTCACACAGATTGGTAAGTAGTGAGTGTAATCCTTATACTTAGAAGTGTTTGAGCACAGTGTGTGCCAAAATCATTGGCTGAGCTTTAAGTTATGATATGCAGAAGCAATCACTAGGAAGCTATGCTAAAAAAATAAAGATTGAAAAACATTCACAGAGTTCTCAGTAGCCTCATACTCAAGGGAGCAAGGGAGATAAATTCCACAGAGGAAAGAAAGAAGTGGGGAACAATATCTCAGAAAAATAAATATAAATATTGAGTATTATATATTAAGCAAAATGTTTAGCTTTCAACAAAAATATGTGAGATGTGTTGAAAATCAGGCAAGTATTTATTAGTACAACTATGTTCAAGTTAAAGAAACTATAATTAAATAATTAAACCTAATATGATAAACAATAAAATGTAAATATAAAATCAGTAAATGTGAGCTCTCAAAAGAAAAATAGAAACTCTAGAAAAGGAGCAAATAGAAGCTCTAGATTCAAAAATACAATTAAAGTTAAAAAATATCAAGGCAAGGTCAACAGCAAATTTGGGATGGTAGAAAAAAAATGCTTTCACCCAAGGATAGATGTTGGACTGGAAATAGTCCATCTGAAAAGCAGAGAAAAATAGATTAAAGACAAGTAAGCACTCAGAGACCTATAGGAAACCATTTTGTGTGTCAACATGCATATAACAGGAGTTCCATGATGACCTAAGAAAAAGCACATAAAGGCATTTGATGAAGGAAGATACAGGATGAAAGAAAATATTAACAACACTGAATAGTATCTCAGATACACAGAAAATAATGAAAATCACCATTAAAAAGTATGTGTTTAAATAGAAAATATTGTGTGAGTGTATGATTCCTAAGTTTTTATGGCTTCTGTATTTGTGAATTCACATACTCACTGAAATTTATTTACAATCCCAAAATCCATACCCAGGGCTTTTGCAGTCATTCATAGGCATACACAAAGCAGTGAAAAATCAAAGTCACTCAGTGCACACATTCTTCTCTGGGGTTCAGGCCAAGGCAATGCTTTGCTTTATTTCACTGTCATACCATAAACAAGAATCCTTTTTATGGTCTATTTAGTACCATATTTGTGTGTGTGTGTGTGGTTTTTTTTTTTTTTTTGGTGATTTTGTTGCTTACAATGGCCCTCAAGCATAGTAATGTAGTACTGTCCAGCATTTTTAAATATAAGAAGGCTGTGGTATGCCTTACAGAGAAAATACATATATTATATCAAACTTCATTCATGCATGAGTTATAGTGCCACTGGCTATGGGTTTGATGTTAATGAATCAACAATATACAGTTTATTAAATAAGGTGTATTTAAACAGAAACACACATAAAACAAGATTAAATATCGATTGGTTGACTAAAGTGTTGGGAACAGACTTTCACAGAAATATAATCATATATTTTCCCTAGAAATGATAGCTCAGTGTTCACTAATTTATTGTTTGCATTGACATTATAGAACACAACTACCATGGATGAGGAGAACTGAAAATATGTGTATACATGTGCATGCGAGTTTGTGCATGTGTAATTTCTCCTTTAGTTTTTTAATTAAAAAAGATTTTTAAAAGCAATAACATTAAGACTATTTGGGGGTTTATAACAATTGTTTATATGATATAAGTAATAATTAGACACAGGAAAGGGTAGAAAACAAAATCATATTAGAGCAAATTTGCTCTATTTTACCAGAATTTTGTAATTATTTGAAATGGATTGTAGTAATCTAAGATACATATGATAACCCCTTGAGCAACCATTAAGAAAATATCACAAAAAGTAGCTTAAAAGACCCCAATAATGCATTTAAAATGGCCTACTTAAAGTATTTATTCTGCGCAAAAATGACAGCAAATGAGAGCGGAGGAATGAAAAAGGCTAGCAGGCATACAGAAAACAAACAGCAAAATTACAGATAGAAACCCAGCAACATTAATAATTATAGTAAATGTGAATAGACTACATCTTTTATACAAAGAACAGAGATTGTCAAAGCAGATACAAAGCCAGATCTAACTGTATGAAGGATACACTTACAAGCAACTCACACTGGATACAAAGGCAAAAATAGGTTGAACATAAAGGGTGGAAAAGACACACCAAGTAGACAGTAACCGTAAGAAACCTGGGCACTCTAAATTCGTATTACAAAATATACCTTTAGGGTCAGAAATATTACTAGGATAAAACAATTATTTCATAATTTAAAAAGGTCTAACAGGAAGTAGATGTACTCTTTAAAATTTGTACTTTACTCCTCCCACTGGATATAACTAAAATCCCTGAACACCATCCATAAAACAAACATGAGAAAATGGCAAAAGGTGAAGAAGAGAAGGCAGACTGGCAGGGGATCTTGAGAAACGGGAGGGTGAATTTCCTGACTTTTCTTGTGCCTTATTCATGCCAAGTTGGCGCTGAAGCAGCTGGCAACCTTGAGATGTCAATGAGCGTGATAAAAATAAATAAATTAATTTTAAAAAGCATCTTCAAAGCCAGACTTTGTCAATAAAAAGATCTGGAAAGGGACATCCTAACACAACATCAAACTTTATACAATAACTGCTCTAATCCAGTCAAACATTATGGCCCCACCTGACCATACCAGCCAATGCTGGTGGGGAGTCAAGACTTTCTGAGACTCTATCGAAGCACCCCAGCCCCAGCAGGATGGTACACAGAGGTGTGCTGGGGCCCAGGGCTCTCTTTCCATGGTGGCACTGGAGGGGATAGAGGAGCACCCACAAGGCACTCCCACCCTTCCCAGCAGAGGAAGTGTCAGGTGAGGCTTAGAGTGAAGCCGAAAATCCCTTCCCTACTCAGCAGTAACAAGGAGCCTCCCCCAACCCACACAGCCTGAGAGTCAACAGAGACAAATCAGGAAACCTGGAAACCGTGAGATGATGTCTCCTCTTCCCCTGTGGCAGTGGTCTTAGAGGAAGCCAGCTACCACCAAGGTGTAAGTGAGATGCAGTCTCATCACATAGCACCAAGGTCCGGAAACATCATTTGATAAAATTTGATCTCTATTCATGATAAAAACTCTCGAAGAAAATAAAAATAGAGAGAAATCTTCTCAAGTTATAAAAAACATCTGCCCCAACATTATTCATAATTGTGAAAGATTGAATGGTCTCACCCTGAGACAGGGAACAAATAAAGATGTCCACCTTTCTATTCAAAATTATTTTGGCGTTTTTGGTCTGTGCAAGAAAAAGATCCCAGGATATAGGATCAGTATTCAAAAATTAATTACATTTATGTTATCATCAAATGATCTAAAAATTAAGCTAAGAAAACAATTTTACTCACAATAGCATGAAATAGTTTTTTAGTAATAAATTGAATAAAAGAAGTATAAGGCATATCACACTGAAAATTAGAAAACATTCCTGAGAGAAATTCAAGAAGATCTAAATAAATGGAGAGATTTACCATGTTCTCACATTGGAAGACTTAGTATTTGTAATACATCAAATTAATCTATAGATTTATTACACCCTTGCAAAATGCCAGCAAATGTTTTTTCTATAAAATTGACAAGGAGATCGGAGGCAAGATGGCGTCGTAGAGGCGACTCAGGATTGCAGCTCTCGGTGAAGGCACAGAGGGTGAGTCCTAGCCGCATTCTCGGATGGACCTTTTATGCCCACAGAGTGTTGAATGTCCCAGGTGTGGGAGAGACACTGGACCCTAGTGCAGCCGGCTAACGCAGCCGGCTCCCACCGCCTCTTTGGCCGGTGCCGCAGCGGGACCCGGAGCGGAACTCACTGGTCTGGGTGCCCTGTTAAACCGGCAATCTGAGATTTAGAAGGGCAGATTGGCATGTCCATCTGATTGAATGGGACTTGGACAATGAGCCAGACCAGGAGTTTCCTGGGAAGAGTGATCTGAGCCGGGGTAGTGGGCAGCGGCACGGGAGATGGCAGGGATCCCAGTGCCCTATCGGCAGGCTACTGGGGCGCCAGCGAGAGAGTCGACCTTTCAGCTTGAGGAGAGGAAGAGAGAGAGAGAGAGGATGGACTCTGAGGCAGGGAGCTGGGTGATCGGGCTCGGCGGGTCCCACGCTCACGGGGACAAGCAGGGCGGCGACTGGAGGTGCTTGGGGCTGAGAGTTTTGCTGCCGGCATCTAGGGACGGTGCAGCCCAGTGAGGGAGGGGCGTCCACCATCTCTGACGCAGTGCAACCCCACTGAAGTACCGCCCAGGTCTGACGCAGCCTGCCGTTGCTGAGGCAACCTGCCATAACAGACAGACTCCACCAGGCAGCAACAGGGCAGACCCGCACTAGCAGGTCAGAGCCCCGGCAGGCAAATAGTGAATAGACTGCCGCCTAGTGGAGTAGGACAGTGCAACAGATACTCATAAAGAAAGCCCCAACTCCCTGAGACAGAGCATCTAAGGGTGAAAAAAAAAAAAAAAGGGTGGTGTTTTATGAGTTCTATTGCAGCAGACATAAACAACCTCCCAACAACACTGAATGAACAACGGAGCTCACAGCTCAGCACTGGAGCTCCTATAAAGCACAGACTGTCTCCTCAAGCACCTCCCTGACCCCTGTATATCCAAGGAGTCACCCCAGAAAAGAACTAATCAGACTGACATTTGGCTGGCATCATTCTGGAACAAGGACAGCAGAAGAAGAAACTGGTATCATCCCTCACTGTTCCGCAGCTGCTGCAGGTATACCCCAGACAAGCAGGGCCTGGAGTGGACCTCAGCACTCATACAGCAAAGGGGATAGACCATTAGAGGGAAAACTAAGTAACATAAATACTTCATCATCAACAATCTCAGCGTCCACACAGAGACCCAATTGAAAAATCAGCAACTACTAAGACGACAGGCGGATAAATCCATAAAGATGGGAAGAAACCAGCGCAAAAAGGAGGAAAACACCTGGAACCAAAACACCTCACCTCCAAAAAAGGACCAAAATGCCTCACCAGCAAGGGAACAAAGCTGGACGGAGAATGAATGTGACAAAATGACGGAATCAGACTTCAGAAAGTGGATAATGAGAAACTTCAGTGAGCTAAAGGAACATGTTCTAAACCAGTGCAAAGAAACTAAGAACCTTGAAAAAAGATTTGAAAAAAGATTCGAGGAATTGATAACAAGAATGGACAACTTAGAGAGGAATATGAATGAATTGAAGGAGCTGAAAAACACAACACGAGAACTTCGCGAAGCATGCACAAGTTTCAACAGCTGAATTGACCAAGCTGAAGAAAGAATATCAGAAGTTGAAGATCAACTCAATGAAATAAAATGAGAAACCAAGATTAAAGAAAAAAGCACAAAAAGGAATGAACAAAATCTCCAAGAAATGTGGGACTATGTGAAGAGACCCAACCTACGTTTGATAGGTGTACCAGAATGTGACGAAGAGAATGAATCCAAGCTGGAAAACACTCTTCAGGATATTATCCAGGAAAGTTTCCCCAACCTAGCAAGACAGGTCAATACTCAACTCCAGGAAATACAGAGAACACCACAAAGATACTCTGCAAGAAGAGCAACCCCAAGGCACATAATCATCAGATTCACCAGGGTTGAAACGAAGGAGAAAATACTAAGGGCAGCCAGAGAGAAAGGTCGGGTCACCCACAAAGGGAAGCCCATCAGACTCACAGCAGATCTCTCGGCAGAGACTCTACAAGCCAGAAGAGAGTGGGGGCCAATATTCAACATCCTTAAAGAAAAGAACTTTCAACCCAGAATTTCATATCCAGCCAAACTGAGCTTCATAAGTGAAGGAAAAATAAAATCCTTCACGAACAAGCAAGTACTCAGAGATTTTGTCACCACTAGGCCTGCTTTACAAGAGCTCCTGAAAGAGGCACTACACATAGAAAGAAACAACCAGTTCCAGCCATCCTGAAAGCATACCAAATGCTAAAGACCATCAACAAAATGAAGAATGTACATGAACCAATGGGCAAAACAGCCAGCTAGCATCAAAATGGCAGTATCAAATTCACACATAACAATATTAACCCTGAATGTAAATGGGCTAAATGCACCAATCAAAAGACACAGACTGGCAAATTGGATAAAAAACCAAAACCCATCGGTGTGCTGTATCCAGGAAACCCACCTCACATGCAAAGATACACAAAGGCTCAAAATAAAAGGATGGAGGAAGATTTACCAAGCAAATGGAGAGCAAAAAAAAGCAGGAGTTGCAATTCTTATCTCTGATAAAATAGACTTTAAAGCAACAAAGATCAAAAGGGACAAAGAAGGTCATTACATAATGGTAAAAGGATCAATACAACAAGAAGAGATAACGATTCTAAATATATATGGACCCAATGTAGGAGCACCCAGATATATAAGGCAAGTTCTTAATGATTTACAAAGAGACTTAGACTCCCACACAATAATAGTGGGAGACTTTAACACTCCACTGTCAATAGCAGACAGATCAACCAGACAGAAAATTAACAAGGACATCCAGGACTTGAACTCAGACCTGGAACAAGCAAACCTGATAGACATTTACAGAACTCTCCACCCCAAATCCACAGAATATACATTCTTCTCAGCACCACATCACACCTACTCCAAAATTGACCACATAATTGGAAGTAAAGCACTCCTCAGCAAATGCAAAACAACTGAAATCATAACAAACAGTCTCTCAGACAATAGTGCAATCAAGTTGGAACTCAGAATTCAGAAAATAACTCAGAACCGCACAGCTTCATGGAAACTGAACAACTGGCTCTTGAATGTTGATTGGATAAACAATGAAATGAAGGCAGAAATAAAGAAGTTCTTTGAAACCAACGAGAACAAAGACACAACGTACCAGAATCTCTGGGACACATTTAAAGCAGTCTGTAGAGGAAAATATATAGCAATAAGTGCCCACATGAGAAGAGTGGAGAGATCCAAAATTGACACCCTATCATCAAAATTGAAAGAGCTAGAGGAGCAAGATCAAAAAAGCTCAAAACCTAGCCGAAGACAAGAAATAACTAAGATCAGAGCAGAATTAGTTAAGGAGATAGAGAGAAGAAAAACCCTTATCAAGGAGAAATCTCCTTATCAAGGAGATAGAGACAAGAAAAACCCTTCAAAAAATCAATAAATCTAAGAGCTGTTTTTTCAAAAAGATCAACAAAATAGACAGACCACTAGCCAGACTGATAAAAAAGAAAAGAGAGAACAACCAAATAGATGCAATAAAAAACGATAAAGGGGAAATCACCACAGATTCCACAGAAATTCAAACCATCATCAGAGAATACTACAAACAACTCTATGCACATAAACTAGTAAATCAGGAAGAAATGGATAAATTCCTGGACGCCTGTGTCCTCCCAAGCCTAAACCAGGAGGAAGCCGAAACTATGAATAGACCAATAACAAGGTCTGAAGTTGAGGCAGCAATTAAGAGCCTACCACACAAAAAAAGCCCAGGTCCAGATGGGTTCACAGCTGAATTCTACCAGACACACAAAGAGGATCTGGTACCATTCCTTCTGAAACTATTCCAAATAATCCAAAAAGAGGGAACCCTTCCCAAATCATTTTATGAGACCAACATCATCCTGATACCAAAACCTGGCAGAGACTCAACAAGAAAAGAAAACTTCAGGCCAATATCCATGATGAACATAGATGCAAAAATCTTCAATAAAATACTGGCAAACCGATTGCAACAGCACATTAAAAAACTTATCCATCATGATCAAGTAGGATTCATCCCGGGGATGCAAGGCTGGTTCAACATACGCAAGTCTATAAATGTAATTCACCACATAAACAGAAGCAAAAACAAAAACCACATGATTATCTCAATTGATGCAGAGAAGGCATTTGACAAAATTCAACAGCCCTTTATGCTAAAAACCCTCAATAAACTTGGTATTGATGGAACATATCTCAAAGTAATAAAAGCTATTTATGACAAACCAACAGCCAATATCATACTGAATGGGCAAAAACTGGAAGCATTCCCTTTGAAATCCGGCACTAGACAAGGATGCCCTCTCTCACCACTTCTATTCAACATAGTACTGGAAGTTCTAGCCAGAGCAATCAGGCAAGAAAAAGAAATAAAGGGTATTCAAATAGGAAAGGTGGAAGCCAAATTGTCTCTATTTGCAGACGACATGATAGTATACCTAGAAGACCCCCATCACCTCAGCCCAAAAGCTCCTGCAACTGATAAGCAACTTCAGCAAAGTCTCAGGATATAAAATCAATGTGCAAAAATCACAAGCATTCCTATACACCAATAAAAGACTTAAAGAGAACCAAATCAAGAACGAACTGCCATTCATAATTGCTACAAAGAAAATAAAATACCTAGGAATACAACTCACTAGGAATGTAAGGGACCTCTTTAAGGAAAACTACAAACAACTGCTCAACGAAATAAGAGAGGACACAAACAGATGGAGAAACATTCCATGCTCGTGGTTAGGAAGAATCAATATCGTGAAAATGGCTATACTGCCCAAAGTAATTTACACAATCAATGCTATCCCCATCAAACTACCATTGAATTTCTTCACAGAACTGGAAAAAAACACCATGAATTTCATATGGAACCAAAAAAGAGCCTGCATAGCCAAGTCAATTCTAAGCAAAAAGAACACAGCGGGAGGCATCACGCTACCAGACTTCAAACTATACTACAAGGCTACAGTAATCAAAACAGCATGGTACTGGTACCAAAACAGAGATATAGACCAATGGAACAGAACAGAAGCATCGGAGGCAACACAAAATATCTACAACCATATTATCTTTGATAAACCAGACAAAAACAGGCAATGGGGAAAGGATTCCCTATTTAATAAATGGTGTTGGGAAAACTGGCTAGCCATGTGCAGAAAGCAGAAACTGGACCCCTTCCTGACACCTTACACTAAAATTAACTCCAGATGGATTAAAGACTTAAACATAAGACCTGACACCATAAAAACCCTAGAAGAAAATCTGGGCAAAACCATTCAGGACATAGGAGTAGGAAAGGACTTCATGACCAAAACACCAAAAGCATTGGCAACAAAAGCCAAAATAGACAAATGGGACCTAATCAAACTCCACAGCTTCTGCACAGCAAAAGAGACAGTCACTAGAGTGAATCGGCAACCATCAGAATGGGAAAAAATCTTTGCAGTTTACACATCTGACAAAGGGCTGATATCCAGAATTTACAAAGAACTCAAACAGATTTACAGGAAAAAAACAAACAAGCCCATTCAAAAATGGGCAAAGGATATGAACAGAAACTTTACAAAAGAAGACATACATGAGGCCAACAAACATATGAAAAAGTGCTCATCATCATTGGTCATTAGAGAGATGCAAATCAAAACCACATTGAGATACCATCTCACACCAGTTAGAATGGCGATCATTAAAAAATCTGGAGACAGCAGATGCTGGAGAGGATGTGGAGAAATAGGAACACTCTTACACTGTTGGTGGGAGGGTAAATTAGTTCAACCATTGTGGAAGACAGTGTGGCGATTCCTCAGGGACCTAGAAATAGAAATTCCATTTGACCCAGCAATCCCATTACTGGGTATATATCCAAAGGACTATAAATCGTTCTACTATAAGGACACATGCACACGAATGTTCATTGCAGCACTGTTTACAATAGCAAGGACCTGGAACCAACCGAAATGCCCAACGATGATAGACTGGACTGGGAAAATGTGGCACATATACACCATGGAATATTATGCAGCAATCAAAAATGATGAGTTTGTGTCCTTTGTAATGACATGGATGAATCTGGAGAACATCATTCTCAGCAAACTGACACAAGAACAGAAAAAGAAATACCGCATATACTCACTCATAGGTGGGTGAGAAAAATGAGAACATATGGACACAGAGAGGCGGTCTACTATACACTGGGGACTGTTGGGGGAAATGGGGGAGGGACAGCGGGGGGGGGGCTGGGGGGGATGACCTGGGGATGACTACCAAGTGTGGGTGAAGGGGAGGAAGGCAGCAAAGCACACTGCCATATGTGTACCTATGCAACTATCTTGCACGTTCTGCACATGTACCCCCAAACCTATAATGCAATAAAAATAAAAAAAATAAAAAAAAATAAAATAAAATTGACAAGACAGTTCTGAGTGTTAAAGGAAAATGCAAGGAACTTAAATTTTAAAAAGAATTTTGAAAAATAATAAATGTGAATACTTATACTACCTGATTTTAAAAGTTACTATAAATATACAATAATCAAGACACAGCTTTCTCCAAATTATTATGGTTAGATGTATTTGCTAACATGGTCATGTAGGTTATTGGTGAGTTTCCAGCTCTTGTTTCATTTTGAAAATGAACTGAAAGTAAACTGAATGAATTTCTGAAAATAAACTAAATACATTCGTGTCATCTTGGTAGAACCCTGATGAATTAGTTACTTAATTGTAAAATCAAAATGTGTAACATAACCAGAATGTTCACAATGTTTTTTGTTTAATGATTTACCTGTTACACAATGTGGCTCTGTATTTTATCGTTTTGTGCTTCTATTTTATCTTTCTTTTTGTATTTTAATATCTTTGCTTCAAGGCATCATGTCTTTCATGTAGTATACTATTTTAACGGAAAGCCTGAGCAATTGATGCAGCTTAATACTGAGTCACACAAATGTGTTTTGGCCTGTGGGGTCTGTCGCAGGGGAATAGATGAAGGTCTGCAATGTGCAATAGCCTGGAACAGATCCCTTCTTTGCCTTATAAACTTAACTTCAGATGACTTGTTTTCCTGGAGTCTCTGCCTGTCACTTCCTTCATGGCAGCTCACCTGAGCAGGTCTTCCTTAAGTAGCACTTTGTACCTACTAGAGGCAGCTTGTTTTAGTAACAATAGCATGGACTTCTGGGAGAGTTACTTAATTCTCCAAGCCTGGCTGTTTTAATCTGCAACCTCAGCATTACAAAACTCGTTCATTTGGCTGTGGTAGAACTTAACATTTTAGATTTTTTTCCCTTTTCTCCTCTCATCCCTTCCTTTTTTTCTTTTTTTCCTCCTTACCATATCTCCTTCTCTTCCTTTTATTGCAAATATTTTTAAAGTAGTGACTCTGTACTGTATGGTGTTCTGAGGCTTGAGGTTTATCAGAACAAGACTCATGAGGTCTCTGACCTCATGGAGCTTACTATGTGTCTAATATATCTGGCACAGGATAGGAAACACATGGTGTTTTCCTTTGCATTTATCCTCTTCTTCTCTGTCTGCTCTGCTGATACAAATCAGAATTTAACTGCCCAAGTTTTATTAGCTTGTAAAAAATACTAGAAAGAGACTCATCAAAGAGTTAAGAGTATTTACTTCTAGGTGGAATTGGAGGTCCACGCAGCAAGGGGATTTACTGTTGTTATTTGTAAACTCATTGTTTGATTTTGTCAACATGCGTTTAAGCCTTTCTAATTAAAATATTATCAGTACAATGTAACAGTGCTGATGAACAAAAAGCCAAACATATTGTATCAGTAAATCTCTTTCCCTCATGCCTTTTCCCTCACCGATTGCACCTATTTAGGAATGGTAATAGGTTGTAGTAGTCTTTTGTCTAAAGAGCTTGTGAACATATATGTATTTTAGCACACAGCATTGCCCTTCTCCGTTTGTCTCTGTCTCGGTTTCTCTCTCTGTCTACTGTTTCTGTGTCTCTCTGTCCTTCTCTGTCTCTTTGCCCCATCTCTCTGTCTCACCATCCCTGTGTGTCTCTTTCTATCTCTCACACTCTTTCTCTGCCCGCTCCCATCCCGTCTTCCATACACTACATCATACATGGGTTTGCCTCCTGCTAGTCTCTCCGCCTTTAACCCCTGAGCCTATTCATGAAGGTTCCCTTGCGTTCAGTGTGGGATCTTCGGGAAAGGAGGTATGTAGCAAGGGACTTGAACTCATTTGTTCAGCTGGGAAAAGGGGGATTTTATTTCACTTGCATTCATTTTCTGTCTTTTTTCATTGTCCAAGTGATAAACAGATAATGGAGAACTCTGATGATGATATAACCTTGGTAAAATGGGCCAGACAACTTCGCCTGTTCCCTTTTTAGGGCTTTAGCCAGAGAGGCAAATGAGTACCTGCATTTCACAAGTGCTCTAGTCAAGGTATCTGGGATAGCAGGTTATGCTTGGCTCCCGTGCTAGGAGCCAAGCAAGCACTGACTCAGCAGGTCCGGTCAGCCGTGGCAAGCACTGACTCAGCAGGTCCGGTCAGCCGTGGCAAGCATTGACTCAGCAGGTCCGGTCAGCCGTGGCAAGCACTGACTCAGCAGGTCCGGTCAGCCGTGGCAAGCACTGACTCAGCAGGTTCGTTCAGCCGTGGCCACCCCCGGGGATTCTCTATCCATGTTGGGCAGTTGGTGGAGAATTCGTGATCCTAGACAAACACTTTTACATCCTGAAAGTAGATTTTTAAAATTTCCTTCTTATATCTCCTTCTTGATAAATTTCTTCCCAAGGCCTTGTGTCCTGATTCCTGGACAAGCAATTACTTGTTATAATTGTTTATAAAATAATGAATATTAATGTGACCTGAAAATCTTAACTAAGAGACTGTGCAAAAACTGAATTTATGTCATTGAATCAGATCAATATTTTCAGAAACAAATTTCTATAGAAATCAGAAAGTTTCAAATACTCGTACTAAATGGGAGAAGTTTCAACTAAAATTGTAAAAATAGTTTTCTTTTTGCTTGTTAGATGAATCATTCTGTAATTACTTATAATTATATTAACATGAGTATCATTGTATTGGTTCAGTGGCTCATTTTAACCTCATATTCAATGAAAAATTATAGGCACCATTATACTTTATATAATAAATGGTCTTTATTCGGTCAACGTTTATTAAATGGTCACAGGACTCCATGGAGAGACTTCTTTTTTCTAGTTTCTTTCTTCATCCCCTAGACATTTTAAATCATCTATTGTGGTTGGTGGTATTAATGGATGTCGATAGAACTGAAGTTACCAGTCTTAATAATATGCTGCCCATGATTTACTTTCCGTGGCTGTTAAGAAACACTCCATATTCCTTGATTTAAATCTATCAGAAAGATCTTCATGGAACTGGAACTAAATGTCCCCTTTAGGTTATGTACTGAGAAGCACGAGCCCATTTCCTGGAGATGCAGGAAAGCCAGAGCAGGACATAAAGAGGAGGAAGGACAGAAGCCAGGCAGATTTATCTCATGGCGCTGATGTCATAAAGAAGGAGTGTCTTTTTATTTTATAAGCCTCTTTAAATTCTAATATGTACTTAACCGTTAGCTTTTAGATTGGAAATTTGTTATGACTAAGCTGCTAAACATCTTATGATTAAATAAATGAAAGATCTGCTAGAAAGGTTGTAATTATGTGATACAGGCAGGTATGTTGCATCTAGATAAATAAAAATCCATTAACCAAATCCCCAATTCCCTAGTGGATAGTTAACTGAGATGTCACTAACCTGAAAGAGTGCCTATAACACTGAAAAGAGATGACTTTCAATGTCATTTAGATAGATAGGTTCAGATGGGTACATAGAGAAATAAATATGAGTTTTTAAAGTTGGTAAATTTGAAAGTATTAAAATTGATACTGACTTCATTTGCTAATCACATTACTGCCCATTAAATTATGAAGCAATAGCCCTTAATAGCAAAAGCGCACTTCATTGAAGTCATTATATTAGTAACAATGCTTCTATCAGCAACTTCTCAAATATTTCCACAGTCTCCATGGCTTCCATTGTTTCTCACTTTTTAGAGTATTGACCCTGCAGTTAATATTTTAACCTTTATTGCTTTTGCCACACTTTTTGATCACTTACTTTATTACATTTATCGTATTAGTTTCAGATTTTCTTTGAAGGTCATAACATTTTAAACATGGAGATGGACTCTGAAATCTTTCTTTCAGTATCTTTTCCTACTTTAATTAATGTACGGTTTAAAAGTGGAGTAAAACAATTTCAGTAGTTGATCTAAAATGTACAGCATACCAATATTACTGAGTTCCAGGAGCCACTTAACAGTACACAGAATTTTTTTATTAACATTTATCAGTGCTACAAAATGCATTAGTTCCATCATTTACTTAAAACATTTATTATATATATCATATATAATATATATTCAGTTTATATATTCATTATATATTATATATGTACATATATGCCCACAATTTTGACTTTTTCACTCTATTGGACTCCAGAGTTAATTTTAGTTGGGATCCTGGAAAAGATAACCAGTTGCTGATGTTGAAAATATTATCATTTATTATAATCTCATAAAACTCTTAGGTTTTCTGTAACATGCCAGCAAAGGACTCTATATTCAGTATCAAAATATTGCCCTTTGTAACCTCTACATATGATTATTGATTTTACCCACTTACATAATCTATGTATTGTATCTGACCAAAGGCCATAGAACAAAGAGAAATAATAATCTATGAACTGAAGATCCATGTTTATCTAAAACATGGAATATTTTTTAGTTTGTTTGCTTTTTGTTTGTATACTGACTATAACTTTCAAAGAAAAATAAAATAGATGTGATTCTCTTTAGAAACAATATGCCCACTCATATGCACACATGCACAAAAAGTTTAAAAGACAAATACGTAAATATTCATATTGTATACAGGTGTTTAGATATTTAGTATATGATTTAAAAAAAAATTTTTCTATATTCCTGCATTATTAACCTTTTTCATATTTTGATTATGGTATACATATTTTAGATATGATAAATTTTGCAACTCATTAAAAGTGTATGCTTATTCTAAGTGGTTTGAATAAAATGCTTCCAGGTCATTTATACTTGATTATTTATAATAATCGTGCTGTGCCTTTAAACTATGGTAACTGTTAATTGTAGTTACTATAGCAAATATGAAATAGGGATAATTGAATTTCAGTTAGAATAGTGGCAAGGTTGAAAAAGAATATTTCCTCTTCTGAAAGAGAATACAGCTATTGATGCTAGCAGCTCATCACATTTTGTCAGCCAACATTTATTAAGTAACTAGCATGGATTTTGTTTTTAATTCTCTTTATGTGGTGAATCAAATGTATTGATTTGCATATGTTAAACCAACCTTGCATCCCAGTCTATTAATCCATCTCTTTCAGGGCTTTTTAGTTAGTAGGTTTTTCATTACTTACACAATTTCAGAACTCAACATTTATTTGTTCAGGGTTTCAATTTCTTCATGATTCAATCTAGGGAGGTTTTGTGTTTCCAGGAATTTATCCATTTTCTCTAGATTGTCTAGTTTATATGCATAAACGTGTTCATAATAGTCTCTGAGGATCCTGTTTATTTTTGTGGGATTCGTTGTGATTTTTGTCTTTGTTGTCATTTCTGACTGTGCTTATTTGAATCTTCTCTCTGTTTTGTTTATTAATCTGTCAGTGTTGTTTATCCCTTCAAAAAATCAACTTTTGTATGGATTTTTGATGTCAATTTTACTCAGTTCTGCTCTGGTTTTTGTTATTTCTTGTTTTCTTTTTTTAGTTTTTTCTTTTCTTCTGCTATCTTTGGAGATGGTTTTTCTTATTTTTCTATTTCCTTTTGTGTAATGTTAGGTTTTTTTTTTTTTTTTTTGACAAGAGTCTTTCTCTGTTGCACAGGCTGGAGCTCAGTGACGTGATCTTGTCTCACTGCAACCTCCACCTCCTGTGTTCAAGTGATTCTCTTGCCTCAGCCTCCCAAGCAGCTGGGATTACAGGCATGCACCACCACACTTGGCTATTTTTTGTATTTTCAGTAGAGATGGGGTTTCACCATGTTGGCCAGGCTGGTCTGAAACTCCTGACCTCAAGTGATCACCTATCACATTTGAAGTGCTGGGATTACAGGCGAGAGTCACCGTGCTCTGCCAGATTTTTAATTTGAGATATTTCTAACAATTTGAAGTAGGTGTTTAGCAGTATAAACTTTCCCTTAAACACTGCTTTTGCTGCATCCCAGAGTTTTTTGGGGAGTTGTGTCGTCTTTATTTTCATTTTTTTTAAAATTTTTAAAATTTTTATTGCATTATAGGTTTTGGGGTACATGTGCAGAACGTGCAAGATAGTTGCATAGGTACACACATGGCAGTGTGTTTTGCTGCCTTCCTCCCCTTCACCCACACTTGGCATTTCTCCCCAGGTATCCCTCCCCAGTTCCTCCCCGCTGTCCCTCCCCCATTCCCCCCAATAGACCCCAGTGTGTAGTAGACCCCCCTCCCTGTGTCCATGTGTTCTCATTTTTCTCACCCACCTATGAGTGAGAATATGCCGTATTTCTTTTTCTGTTCTTGTGTCCGTTTGCTGAGAATGATGTTCTCCAGATTCATCCATGTCCTTACAAAGGACAAAAACTCATCATTTTTGATTGCCGCATAATATTCCATGGTGTCTATGTGCCACATTTTCCCAGTCCAGTCTATCATCGATGGGCATTTGGGTAATGAGTTCTTTTATTTTTGCTTCAGTTTTGTTATTTACCCAAAAGTAATTCAGGAGAAAGTTGTTTAATTTCCATGTAATTGTGTGGTTTTGAGCTATCTTTCTGGCCTTCATTTTTATTTTTATTCCATTGGCTGAGAGTATGGTTGGTATGAATTTCATTTAAAAAAAATTTATTAAGACATACTTTATGCTGAACATATGGCTGATCTTGGAGTGTGTTCTATGTGCAGATGAGAAATGTGTGTATTCTGTGGTTGATGGTCGGAGTGTTCTATAGATGTCTATTAAGTCCAATTGGTCACATGTCGAATGTAAGCCCAGAATTTCTATGTTGTTTCTCTGCCTTGATGATCTGTCTAATGCTGTCGGGGGGTATTGAACTCCCTATTATTGTGTGGCTAAGTGTTTCTGTAGGTCTAGAAGTAATCATTTTGTTCATCCGGGAGCCCCAATGTTGGGTGCATACATATTTGTTAAGTCTTTTTGTTCAATTAACACTTTGTTATTATGTAATGTCCTTCTTTATCCTATTTTACTGTTGTGGGTTTAAAGTTTATTTTATCTAAAATAAGAGTAGTGATTCCCCCCTACTTTTTTTCGTTTTCCATTTGTGTGATAGTTCTTTCTCAAACCCTTTACTTTGAGCTTGTGGGCGTCATTATATTTGAGATAAGTCTCCTGCAGACACGAGACGGATAGGCCTTGATTTTTCAATCCATCTTGGAACTTTGTGCCTTGTAAGTGGGGTGTTTAGATTATATGAATTCAAGGCTAACATTGATATTTGAGGTTTTGATCCTATCATGAAGTCGTCAGTTGCTTGCTCTGTTTCTATTGTGTGATTACCTTGTGAGGTCTTTGGGATATGTACTTAAGTTTGCTTCTCTAGTAGCAAGTATTGTTCTTCCATTTCCATGTTTAGAACTACCTTAAGGATCACTTATAAGGCTGGTATAGTGGTAAAACATTCCCGTAGTGCTTGCTTGTCTGGCAAATGATTTATTTCTCCTTTGCTTTTGAAGCTCAGTTTGGTGGGATATGAAATTCTTGGTTAGAGTTTCTTTCCTTTAAGAATAACAAAAATAGCCCCTCAGTCTTTTGTGACTTATAAGATTTCTGCTGAGAAGTCTGATTGTAGCCTGATGGGGGTTCTCTTTGCAAGGAATATGACCTAGCGTCCTTTAATATTCTTTTCTTAAGCATTGACCTTGGACAGTCTGATGACCAAGGTGAATGAATATACCTTGGTGATATTCATTTTGTACAGTGTTCTATAGGCATTCCCTGGATTTCTTTTACTTGGATGTCTACTTCTCCAACAAGATTGGGGAAATATTAAATTATTGTCTCAAATATATTTTCCAGGTTTACTTTTTCTACTCTCTCAAGAATGTCAATAATTCATAGGTTTGGTTGCTTTACATAATCCCTTGTTTCTCAAATACTTTGTTCATTTTAAAAAATGACTGTTTTAAAAATTTTGTCTGACTGGGTTAGTTCAAAAGACATCTTTACATTCTGAAATTCTTTCTTCTGCTTGTTCTGATCTATTGATAAATCTTGTAATTGTATTTTAAAAGTTTGTGAGTATTTTGATTCTTGAAGCTCTGATTGATTACTTTTCAAGATGCTTTTTTCTTCCTTCCTTTATTTCCTGGATTGATTTAGAAGTTTCTTTGCATTGTTTTTCAGGTTTGTCTCAGATCTCATTGACCTTGAATATGCAGAATGATTCAGATTTTCGTGTCATTCTTGTGCAGAGGCCATGCTAATCTTCTCTGTATCATTCCAACCTTAGTAAATGTGCTGCTGAAGCAAGGATGTTACCTGATCTTTAATTCCTGCCATTAAAGTCACTCCTATGGATTGGACAAAACTGACAAGGTCTATCCTCAGGGAGCCAACATTAAAATGTGCGTTAGTGAGAAGAGGATATAGAGACTAAAAAATAAATACAGTTTTGCATAGATTATTGTAATGTGTCGGTACTTAATTAATCCTGGCATCACTTTTGTTTTTAATACTTAAAAGAGTGTCTGAAATAGTCTAAGAGTTCAATAAATACCTTTCATTGAATGAGAATAAGAGGCAATGAGAGGATGCCAAAGGGATGGTTCAAGGACTGGCAAAAACAAAAACAAAAAAAACAAAACAAACAAAACCCACTACATTTCTTTTCTCCATTTGGCACAAAATTCCCATCTGCAACACACATCTCAAGTTAGACCTCTGGGCAAATTCAGTGGATTTCGAATTTGAGATTTGTTTCTTCCCGTTGTAATTAATTTCAAGGTCTAAGGAACCTAAAATGTTCTCCATTCAGACTCAATTTCCTATCATATTTTCTTCTTTTTGTTGTTTCCTTAGAATACATTACTCTCTCCATATAGTTCCTCGATTTTAAGTATTAGTTTTCTCACTTTGGGAAGGATGCTAAGTCAACACTAAATGTCTGTTTTATCTATAACATACATTTATCAAAATTGATCTACCACAGAGGGTTGCTGTGAAGAACAAATTACAATGCATAGTAAATACATGTAACAGTATCTTGTCAAAAATGCTGGACATTATGGCTATCACGTATCTTTCAAGATCCTGTTCAAGCATAACCTATTTTGTGAGTGTCTCCAGTTCCTTTCTCTTCTCTATGCCAATACTGCTTTCTGAACACAGCTTTCACCTTTCTTAGAACATTGCATTTTTATTGTTCCTTGTCTGTATTTCCTATTGTGAAATCCTTGAAGTCAGGGGCTGCAGCGATCACATTACCCAATGTAAATTCAGTACTCATAGAATTTTTAATATCAATAAGGATAGGAAAATTTTGAGGATCTAAAGGCAACAGAGACATCTGGGATATTCCACTAAGCAAAGAAAGGTATGAACATTTTTAGGGTCAATATTGAAAAGCACTGGATTCTAAAACCAGCAGAGAAACCCAAAAGCATTTGGGTTTGCCCAGGGTCAGCCTTCCCATTAAACATATCTATAATCAGCTAAAAAGTATGACTATTTATTGGTTATCTAAGAGTTTAGATATCCTGAACACTTCAGCTTACCATCTGGTGTTAGTGTAGTAAATGAAGAAATTGCAACCTAACAGTCCTCTAACCAGACCATGAGCATGTTGAAGTCATTCTGTTTAGTCTTTGCCTCCTTTTTGTTCCTTTAGGCAATTAAACATGTTATGTATTGTGACACAAAATTATTCTCTAGATCAAAAGGGCTCTTTGATGTTTCAGAGTCTCATTTCTCTCTTGGGATGATTTAATAATGTTTTATGTATAAAGTAGTGCTTGTAAGGCGGTGGGGGGGAAGGAGAAGTGACACCCCTGTCTAGGACACACCAGTTGCTAATGCTACTTCCTCAGAAAACATGAGTTAGAAATTCCCAGCCTTTCATCGAGGATGAAAATCTCATCATTCCAAAGGAGAGGATAAGAATATTTTATGAGAAATAAAATTTAATTCCTTCAGTTCCAATAAAAGTTGATAACAGTTCAAGGGTTTTAACTTTGTATCGCCTGATGGGTTAAGTAATGCTCATAATAGTTGTGAAAAACTGATGAATAAGAGTAAAATTCTAAGAATTTGGGGGTACTAATTTCTTAATATTTCTTTTCAACTTGTGATTTATTCTCTTGACTGAGTGGGAAATGAGAATAAAATAAACAAAAAGAAATTAATTTATCTTATTTTTTTGCCCCAGTGGAAATTCAGAATGATAGCTACCACTGCCTGAAAATCTCTGTAAGAGATGCTAAGTGGCCTTCTCCTCCTCATTTTGTAGTCTCCAGGGAGGAATGGGAATATTAAGTGACTTATGTTATAGCAAATAATTTTTAAAACATGGTTCCTATTATAGCATGGTTTATAAGCAATCACCAACTGATGATTTGGTGAGTAGTTTAAACCATTTGCTTCTTTTTCTAAAAAAATTCAATGCTTTCTTCTAGAGCCACTGCTCACAGCTGTGGTCTGAATGCTTGTATTTCCCCAAATTCATATGTTGAAACCTAATCTTTTCTGTGGAAGTATCATAAGGTGTGGTCTTTGGGAGATGATTAGATGATGAGGATGAAGCCCTCATGAATGGAATGAATGCTGTTACAAAAGATACCCCGTTGCCTTGCCCCTTCCACTACGTGAGGACACGATCAGAAGTGCAGTCTTTGAGGAATGGGCCCTCACCAAACACAGAATCTGCTGGCTTCTTGATCTTAAACTTCCCAGTCTCTGGAATGATGATAGTCAATTGGTGTTTACAAGCCACCTTGCCCAGGGAATTTCTGTTACAGCAGCCTGAACAGACAGAGACATTCATTCTTCTCATCTGGTCTGTGGCCTGAGATAGGCCTTATTGTCTACATTACCAAAGAACCCTTACCATCTGGCTTCCGGTTGAGCTTGGCCAATGAGCGAGAGCAGAAAACTATGAGTAGGTAAAAGGAGAAAGAGGTCAGGCTTTTTGTTCTTCTCCCTTCCTTGCTTTCTGAAGCCACAGGTCATTTGGATCACAACCATAGCTCTCTCTAGGTTCTGCAGAAATAATACATTTCTACAGTTTCTTGTTTCTGGATTCTTTACTATTTATTCTCTGTTCCCTTAACTCTTTTCACAATGGTATACGTAAGTCTTATGCTTCATTCATTGCTCCTCTGGGTTAGCCATGTTCTTATTTCTTTATAAATGACTGATGCAGAATTTGTTATCAAGAGTGGTCCTAGGAAACTGACTTTCAAAATGGGATTCTGGGATTGTGTTGCTCACATATTTGATGAGCTCACACAGTAATATCAGGACTACTCAGGTTTCTGTGGGTAGTGACATGAGATGGAGGGAATAATTAGACACTCAGAGGTCAATGTCCTGTGATAAATTTATTCACTACATGGGTGTATTGGTTATTCATCGCTGCATGACAAATAACCCCCAAACTTAGTGGCTTCAAGTAATAAACAAGAATTATCTTACAGTTTCTGCAGGGCAGCAAGTCAGGAGTGCCTTACCTGGTATTTTAGGTATTTCTGGTTTACAGACTTCAAAGAGGTTACAGTTGAAATAGCTGGGGCTGCAGCCATATGTTGGCTTAAAAGAAGTGAAGAAGTCTGCTTCTAAGATGTCACATCTTTGTAAGTTTTGGCTAGTGACCTCAGTTTCTTGCTGGCTTTTGTCAAGAGGACTCAGCTCCTTAACATGTAGGATTCTTCATAGCAGCTGGCTGAGTGATGACATGAAACTGGTTTCTCCTTGCATGTGGAAGGTGAGTAGGAAGCCATATACTTTTTGTGGAAGTGTGTGATATAGAAACCACAAACCATTGCTTCCAGCTGATTCTGAACAGTAGAAGTAATTAGCTAAGTTTAACCTACACTGAACCAGGGATGGGGAGGGTGGGATTAGGTTTTACTTTTTAGAGAGACTATCTAAGAATTTGTGGACATATTTTAAACCATTACAGGTGGCAATAGTGGCCACGGAGTTTATGGAATGCCTGACTATATTTTATTTTGCTTGAAATACTACACATTTTATTATCCGTGAAATACTACGTGGTACAAAAATTTTCAATGTTTATTGCACAAATGTAGACAAACTGACAACCTTGAATGCTTGTCTCAATGCATCATGAAGAATCTGAAAGCCTCTATGATTGCTTTAACAGGATATCATATTTCTTATGGTTGCAGGGCCAACATGGCTGAGGATTAAATCTGTGGACTGCTTTTAAGTGTTGCAGGGTTACAAGGCCAAAACAAGTGCTCAGTCCTGACAGGTCTTCCAGGCTGAAGTAAGGGCTGGTTATAAGGCAGTGGGATCTGAGATGTGAGGTGAGAATCTTTGAAGATAAAGGGATGAGTCTGAGACATTGAACCTCCAGTCCTCAAACCTTCCTTGTTTCTACCTAGGAAACTATAAGAATCTTCTTTTGCTTAAAAATGTTTTAATGTCTCTTCCCATAGGGTTGCTTCCTTAGGAGATGCTAATTCTTCTAAGGACCCATCCCCACTAGGGTTCATTGCCTCCTAGTGCATAAAGATAATTAAATCGTAGCATAGCTGAGACAGAGAAAGGGAAGATCTTCTCAGGAGGAGAAAACTATTCAACTAAAGGAGTTTTGTCAATTTTAATTCTTAGGTATCTAGGAAACACATGGCAGAAGACATTATAAGAGTACCAGACAAAGGAAAACAAAATATAAAATTAGATGAAGATGAATTTATTTATTAAAACAGATGAACTCACTGAGGATTTGGGATTTAACGAATGGGCTCAGGCACTGGTCATAAAAAATATGTATGCTTTGTGGTTTCTCTTGCCATTGCACTAAAGGGAATTAGAGGACATACAACCTAGGGCTTAGAATAAAGCCTTTCTTTCTGCTGACAAGTCTCTCACATTTTCGAGGCAACACTTGCTTTGCTACTGAGTCTTGGTAGAGACTGACTTTCTAAAAATGGACCCACAACTGATTATATAACATGAGTTCTTTGTCAAGAAATAGACCATCCATTAAGAACTGAACTAACTGTCTATGAAATCACTAATGTAGATGTAATAGCATCATTCCTAAATAAATGAAAATTGTGTAGAGAAAACTGGCCTGAGAAGGGAAGGTAGGTATAAGCATATCGCAGGAGAGGGTAGCTCAGAATCCCAATCTGCCTTCATCAGCTCTGCAGCCTACACTCTGATGTCATGGGGAGTTCCCATTGACCAATTAACAGAATGACAAAATGCACAGACATGGCTTACAAATATATCCGAAAGGTTTGTTGGTACCAACCAGCTGTGGATGGCGACTACATTAGAGCGAAACTCAAGCCTGGCCATGAAATACATTTGTGTAGAGAACAGTAGGCATAACATGAGGTAATACGTCTGATTTTACACTTTGCATGACAGGTGAGGTAGAGCTCTGATTTTAAACGTTGATGACAGGTGGGCTGAATGGTCAGAAATTTGAAAGTAACAGAATGTAAGGCTAAGGGGATATTGGAAGAACAAAGAGGAAGTGGTGTGTATATGAACTTCCTGCCAAGTCATCCATGTTCTGTGCATGTGTCTCCCAGATAATGCTCTTATTAGGTGGAGATTACCCATCCAGTGGCATTATCCAGCCTCTTCCTCCCTTCTCTGCTCCCTGCTCCCTGATGCTTGCTTGATTAGCCTTTATCCAAAAGGACCACGGCAGCAGGAATGGAGGCTATGCATGGGCTCAACAATGAGGATTTCACATTGCCAAGGCTATCCTGGCTACTACTGTTGCTAGTTATTCTCACTGCCAGTAACAAAGACAAAAGCTAAATTCTCGGGGTGCACCCACAGGAACCAATGGGTTAGGGTCAGGTAAAGGATTATTACATTGAACTACTTCCACCATGTTGAGGTGGCTAACAATCCATCTTCATGAGAATAGATGTGTGTTCCAAATTCATGTTTGCCTTCCCTTCCTACAGTGCTTCTACCAGCAGCACAGTTTGTGGAGTTACTGAATGTTTTATTCATCACCACAACGTCCCGCGCAACATAAGCTCTGATGAAGGAGTTCTTCGCAGAGTGAAGGAAGTGTAATAATTGGTGAAAGTCTGTAAAATTCGTATGCTCTATCACTTTTAAGCAATTGATATGATCTCAGAATAATATTCTGAAGGCTCATTTATAGCACCAGCTAGAAGGCATTAGAATGAAGGATTGGGGTCCTGTAGGACATGGTATAGTTTTTAACCTCCAGCAGCCAAAATGATATCTTCTCTCCAGAGCCAGAAAACACCGTTCTTATTATCAAGATGTGGAAATGTTAGTGCTTTCTTTTATTATTGGATGGAGAGGTGAGGGTTAACTAGCTCAAGATTGATCTCATTGGAGGCTGGCCACAGAGAAAAGAAGTTGCATCCCTTCAAATCTCTGAGAAAACTAGCCACATGCTTAGACAATAAATCCTATTGGAATTCATTTCCCCTTCCATTATGCCAGAGAAGAGCTATTCTACCCCCGAGTTCCAACATTGAATATTCTTTTAGTGAGTCATGCTACTAGCAAACCACACCATATATCTATAGCCAAAAGGCTTGTTTCCCCATATTCCTAATTGTGCCAGGGACAAAGCTGTTTCATCACCAACTATGAATGCTGAGCTGGCAGGACAGAGCTGAAACTACAATTCCTCCACATCATATTTCTCTTATATTCCAGCCCCTGATTATACTAGGAATGAAGCCAGCATTTCCTATCATGCAGATTACACCAACAGCCCAAAAGTTAGCATCTTTCTCCCGGAGTCTAATGTCTAATCCTGTTAAATCTGTGTACGCTACTGTGGAATGCAAGGTGCAATTGAGTATCCACATACTTACTACTGCTTCTCACTATATAATTTTTCCCCCAAAAACTTAGCACTAAAAGGTTTGGCTAAACTCAAACATACATCAGAGTGCAAAGGAGCTTGAGAAATATCTTCTGTAAAGTGTATCCTTGCAAAACGCAAAGGAGGACAGAGAAGGAATGTGAAGGGGCTTATGTAGAATAACCAACACATTTTCCTCCTTCAGCCTCAGCATCCATTCTTGATTTGTATTTGGATGAAAATAAATTGCACATACACAATGTAGATGATACTCAAATTCCTAACAGCTCATCACTGTGGGGTGAGGTCATTTCAGCCAGCCTAAAGAGAAGCTAAAGTGAAACGTTAGCTACCATCAATGCTTCTCCTAGAAAGGAAAGATAAAGGAATGAGTAACACATAATTCATATGAAACATAATTGCCATAGTTTATGCATTGAAGCTGGCCACAGGGCTGTGTTAATAATCACAGATTCCTTCTCCCCTTGGCATTTGCAATATAAATATTGCAAAAGTTATGCAATGTCCATTGAATAACTTACAAATGAAACTTTCGCTGCTGAAACAAGCAACAGATAAGGTAGTCTCTTTCCTGGTGAGGAAGATGAATCCTGGTTGCCAAAAGGAAAGAGAGTTGTTGCTACGCAGATGGAGGTGGAGGCAGGCATGGAGGAGCATGTTGGAAAGCTAGGGTTTCGTGGAGACCTTTCTTTATGTTCTCATTTTAAATAATAATGGTTAATAAGAAACTGTGACAAATTAATAAGGAGAGTAGACTTTAAGGACTTGGAAACTGGGAATGAAGGTTTGAATCGTCACCAGGTAAAACCTTTGACTAGCTGGGATACTGGCAGAAAGTCAGGGAACAGGTGATGAATGAGGGGAGAAGAAATCTGTGATTATTAACATAGTCCTATGGCCAGCTACAATGAAGGGCCTATGGCAGTCACGCTTCATATGAATTATTTGTCATTTGTTTCCCTTGCCTTCCTTTCTAGGAGAAGCAATGGTGGTGGCTCACATTGCAACTTAGTGTCGGCATTGGGCTGACCGAAACGACCTCACCCCACAGTGATGGGGTGACTGACAGGGATACAAGTGTCGTCTACCCTATGTATGTGCAATTTTGCATCTGAACACAAGTCAAGAGTGGATGCTGAGGCTGAAGAGCAGGGTAATTTATGCCGGTTATTCTACATACGTCCCTTCACATTCCTTCTCTGTCCTTCTTTGCCTATCTTTGTGCTTTGAGAGGATGCACTTTAGAGAAGACTTTTCTCAAGCTCTCGTGCCCTCTGATTTCTGGTCAAATCTAACTCTCACTAGAGTCACTGGCAGAAAACAAGAATTGGGATAAGAAGGACACTATGAATTTAATTTCCTCCCTTTCTTCCCTGCTGGGCTATTTTATTTATTTTTGAGACAGAGTCTGGCTCTGTCACCCAGGCTAAGTGCAGTGGCATGATCTCAGCTCACTGCAACCTCCACTTCCTAGGTTCAAGTGATTCTTGTGCCTCAGCCTCCTAAGTAGCTGGGACTACAGGCACGTGCTACCACACCTGGCTAATTTTTGTATTTTTACTGGAGATGGGGCTTTGCCATGTTAGCCAGGCTGGTCTCGAACTCTTGGCCTCAAGTGATCTACCTGCCTTGGCCTCACAAAGTGCTAGATCACAGCCCTGAGTCATTACACCGGGCCCTGGGTTTTATTTTAACAGCAGATTCATTTCTCTACATAAAGGCAGAGTGCCTTAGTAGCAGCCCCTGTCCCATGGCTGCTGCTCTAGTTGGGTCTTCCCTTTGTCCCTTCACGTCTAGGGGTGGCTAATGGCCTCCTGCTGTTACATTCCCTGGGTTCTTTGCCATTCATTATTAGATCCCTTAACCCCGCCCACATCTCTGTAAACATCTTTCATTAAAAAGGTCCTCCATTATTTCTTTGAATGTGTCAACTATTTTCTGCTCAACTTCCATCAGTATACACTACCTGACATTGACACAAATGAATTCTAATAGGAAAGGCTTACAAAGTGAAATTCAAATTCTTTAACACTCCCTTCACTCAGGGGTGGAATTTATGGCTCCTCTTCTTTAAACTTGGTTGAATTATAACGGCTTTGACCAATAGAGAATGGTAGACACGATACTATGCAGCTTCAGAAACTAGATCAGAAAAGACCTAATCCTCTTGGAAACTTGTTTTTGGAGACCACATCACTCCCAAACACTTCCTTTCAGAACTCAGCAGCCATACTAGGAGAAACTGAAGCTAAGTGGAGAGATTATTTACAGGTGATCTAGTGGACAGTATCAGCTGAGATGGCCTTGGCATCCTTCCAGCCCAGGCACCAGGGACGGTGTAATGTAGGAGAAGAATTCATTTTGTATTTGTTACTCTTGCTCATATGCTCCTCTCCAATCACATTAAACTTTTTGGTATTTCTTGGATGTGTATTGCTTTTTCCATTTTGAATAACTAAATATTCCCATCTTTCTGCCAGTATCTTTTCCCAATAACCTTCTCCTTCCCACATACCATGCTGAAACCTCTTTATTCTTCAACAATAAGGGATTAGATTGGACAGAAGCTTATGTAAAGTGAAGGAAGAAGTAGTCTGGAGACAGAGCTGCATGGTGAAATGCCATCATCATCCACCTTGGATAAAGGAAAAAAGACCCATGAAGAAAAACAATCAGAACATCAGGAGACAACTATCGAAGCAGAGCAATGCAGAAATAAAGACAGAAGAACACAGAGAAGGAAGAGGAAACTGACAATGTCAATACTGCTCCGGGGAAGACCATTAACTGTGGCAATGAATAATTTTTAAGTTTGGAGATTTCCCATCTATTTTTGAAATTTTTATCGGTTTAAAAATAAAGGTGGTATATATTTAAGACGTACACCATAATGTTTTCATGAACATATACATAGAGACATAATTACTGCAAAGCAAATTGGCATACACATCTCACATGTTACTTTTTAAGGGGTGAGAATGCTTAAAATCTTCTTTCTTAGCAAATTTCCAGCACGATCCCTCTAATTTCAGTAAAGATTACAGTATAATGAACTGCAGTGCTCATGTTGTACCTTAGATCTCTATGTTGAAGCAACTTTGTACATGCCCCATTCCCCCAACCTTTCCACTCCTGGTAATCATCCTTCTATTCCCTGCTTCTGTGTATTTGACTCTTAGGTTCCACATAAAAATGAGACTATGCAGTGTTTTGTTTTCTGTTTTTGTTTTATTACATTTGTCATAATGTCTTCCAGAGTCATCCATGTTGTAACTGGATGGATAGTATTTTAAAGACCGAATAGAATTTCATTGTGTGTGTCTAAATATATTTCACATAAACTGCCTTCTAATTCTCCCAAATCCAGGAACATTTTCTCCAGTTTCCCTGACACTATCTAGTGCATATATCATCATGTTTCCTAGGCTAAGGGCTCAGTGCTGGTTTTCCCAACTCCAGTCTTGTTTTCTTCTAATTCATTCTCTGCAAGACACTAGCCATAGTGATTTTTCTCTATGTCAAAAATTATGTGTATTCTAAAATCAACTGTGATGATAGTTGCACAACTCTGTGAATATATTAAAAACCACTGTACACTTTTATTGGGTGAATTGTATTTCAATAAAGGTATTACAAAAATAAGTAGTGTGGCATGTTCCAGATAATATTGAGATAGTTTTGAATGGGATGGGAGGAGTGAAGATTGTTGTTTGCAAGAGAAGTGGAGAAGAGAATGTAAGCTCCATGAACCCAAGGGTTTTCGCCTGGTTTTACAGCGATATGGACACTCTTGTGTGTTTAAAACAGTTGCTGGTACAGAGAAGGTGCTCAGTAAATATTGCATGATGAGTAAATGAAATAATAAGAGGTAAAAGGGACCATAGGATAAGGGAGAACTTTTCTTACTTTAGGATGGATGAGATGAGAATTATCCATAGACTGAGGTAGAGTGACAGTTGGGAAGGAAAGGAGAGGAGAGAGATCAACTCTTTGGCTGAACTCTCCTTGCAGAAACTGCAATTCCTTCACCGTTTTATTTGTACTTGTATGTTGATAGCGGGTAAAACACTATTTTTTTTCAATAAGTTTTTATCAAGGGTAAGTACTAGTAATTTCTCTGTAATGGATGGTGTGACCTTTAGAGTTTCTCTACTGAGAACCTTTATAATTTCACGCAATTGTCTTTCTTCCTACCAAGAATTTACTATTGAGTAAAATTCACCTTATTTATTGTAGCTTTGTGATTAAATTATCGATTTTTGTTTCATCTATTTATTCTTGCAGTAGGTAAAACAAAGGACAAGAGGTTTTTATTCAGAAGCTTTCAGAGTTACATCTGACATGCTAAAGTTTAAGGCTGCTATTCATTTTTAAATTTATCTTTATTTCAGTAGTTTTTGATGAACAGATGGTGTGTGGTTACGTGCATAAGTGCTTTAGTGTTGATTTCTGAAATTTTGGTTTACCTATCACCTGAGCATTGTACGCTGTACCCATATTGGTGATTTTTTTTTTCATTTCCTTGTAGATTCCAAATATTAATCCTTTGTTGGATGCATAGTTTGCAAATATTTTCTCTTACTCTGTGAGTTATCTGTTTACTCTGCTCATTATTTCTTTCTCTGTGCTCAAGCTTTTTATTCTAATTAGGTCCCATTTATTTATTTTTGTTTTTATTGCATCAGCTTTTGGGGTCTTAGTCATAAATTTTTTTTTGCCTAAGCCACTATCTAGAAGAGTTTTTCTCACGTTATCTTCTAGAATTTTAGGATTTTGGGTCTTAAGTCTTTGATCCATCTTGAGTTGATTTTTGTAAAAGGTGAGAGATGGGAATTCAGTTTTATTCTTCTACATGTGGCTTGCCATTTTTTTTCAGCACCATTTATTGAATAGAGTGTTTTTTTCTCCAGTTCATGTTTTTGTATGCTTTATTGAAGACCAGCTGGTGGTAAGTATTTGACTTTATTTATGGGTTCTCTATTCCGTTCCGTGTAAGGCTGATATTGCTAACACGAATAGTCATCTACCTGTGGATGCTAACATTTCTCTGAGAATAAATGTATTATAATTTTTAAATTGTTAACCATGATTTTTCATTTGCTTTCATTCCCTTGTTGAATGTTTCATGTGAAATTACACTTTTCATGAAATGTTAATTCTAATAGAGATCTGGCATTTGGCAGATATTGACAAATGTTGTTCTCCAAGGTTACAAACAAATGCTTATGGGAAAGGAAGATAGAAAACTCCACAGGGAATCTTAGGCATGATTGCGTTGTTCCCCAAATAATTTTTAAAACATGTCTTGGTTGATATTTTGAAATAACATGAAGATTTCAAAAATATATTGTACAAGCTTGTCTTACATGATTTTGTATAGGAATTAAACACTGAAACTAATACCAGCATAAAAGAAGAGGGATTAGGAGAAACAAACAAGAATACTGAGGAGAATTAATACTGAGAGTTTATAACATTTAATCTGGCAGTGTGTGTTGGCAAACCCCTGTAGTACCATCTACTTGGGAAGTTGAGTTGGGAGGATCACTTGAGCCTGGGAGTTCAAGGCTGCAGTGAGCTGAGATCATGCTACTGTACTCTAGCCTGGGCCACAGAAGGAGATCCTGTCTCAAAAAAGAACTAGGGCAGATTCAGAAAATTTCTATAGGACTTGGGGATTATCTACAGAGAGGAGTCTTAAATGACATGTAGGTAATGTAGGTGACTAGATAGACTGATGCTGTCATCTGAGATTTACAAATTAAGAGGAGGAAGAGTTTTATCAGGGAAGATGAGTTCAGGTTTGAATATTTTGACTCTAACATACCTGCTGAATATCTAGGTAGAGATATCTTATAGGTGATTGAAAACTTTATTCTAAAGCTCAGAGGAAAGAAGTAAAGTGGTATAAATTAAAAACTATGAGAGTGGATGAAATCAACTGGGAGAAAAATTCTGTCTTACTTATTTTTATGATTTCTTTAACTTTGATTCTCTATTTTAATTTAGTTACTTTGCTGTGACTCCACTTTCCTGTACTGGAAACTTAGGTTTCATTTTCAGGCTTTCCACTTTTTCATATCAACACTTACGGGTATGAATTTCCAAGTACCATTTCTTGTTTTTTGCTGCATTCTATTCATTATGATATGCAGTATTTTCAAAATTATTGTTTCTTCTTTTAGACCCATGAATTACTTAGAAGGCTGTTATTAGAATTCAAAGCAGATATTTTATTCTTAAATAGCCTGTATTTTTCGAACCATTTTAGTTACAGGAAAATTGAGAAGACAGTGCAGAGTATTCTTATAGATCTCCCACACAGACTCCCCTGCCGTTAACACCTTACTTCTGTACGGTGCCTTTGTTACAAGGACTCATCAATATTGCTGCATTCATATAAATGAATTTGGAACTTTGAGATCCTCAGTTTTACCTTGTGCCTTTTTTCTGTTCCAGAATTCTACCCAGGATGACACATTATATTTAGGCATCATCTCTCTTTAGTCATTCCTTGGTTGTGATGGTTTCTCAGATTTTCTTTGCTTTTGATGACCTTGACAGTTTAGAGGAATACTGGTCAGGTATACTGCAGGAAGCCCTTCTACTAAAATTAATCTGACATTTATCTCATGATTAGATTTAGATTGTCATTTTTGGGATAAAGACTATAAAGTACCATTTCCATCACATCCAATCAAGGATATGCACTACCATTGTGATTTTTGACTGTTGGTGTTGATCTCGAACGCTGCTTGGTTGGTGTTGTCAGATTTCTCCACAGGTTCTCCACAAGTTACTCTTTTGCTCCCCTTTCAGTCACTATGAGCAACACCCATTAAGAAGCAATTAGTTGTGTTCCCCTTCTTTATGCGGAAGTATCTATCTGAATTATTTGAAATTCTGCATGATTGATTTGTCTCTTCTCTCTTTTGTTTTTCAGTCTATCAGTGTGGACTCTGGACATTTATTTCGTATTGTGTATTATGGTTCAATGCTAGTTTATTCCACACGCTTATTTTCAGTTGCCACCTAAAACTTTATTTTTACACAATTGCATTGTAATCAATCAATCAGATGTGTGGTAGGACAGCAGTTCTTTGAAATCTGTGGGCAGTTCCTTTAATTTCTAATAGACGTTTATTTTCCATAGGTATTCTATGTGTGCTTAAAGTTAATATGTATTCTTCAGGTGTAAGGTACCACATGTGCTAATTACATCAATACTGTTCATTTCAATGTTCACAGCTTCCCTATGCTTGTTCATATCTTTTCCCTCCTTGGTTTATCAATCACTGAGAGAGGTATATTAAAATATTCAATGTAAGAAAATTGATCAGTGTAATATACCATATTAATAGAATAAAGTACAAAAACCACATGTTCATCTTAACTGATGCAAAATAAGCATTTGACAAAGTCCAACACCCATTTATGATAGAAACTCTCAACAACTAGAAATATAAGGTAACTTTTTCAATTTGATAAAGGGCATCTCTGAAAAACCAGTAACTATCATACTTAATATGATAGTTAAAGGATTAAAAGAGCTTCTCTAAGATCAGGAGCAACAAAAGAATATCTGCTCTTACCACCACCTCCTTCTACTAGAGGTTGTAGAGAGGGTAATTAAGAAAGAAAATGAAATAAAAGTCAACTTCTTATAAAGACCACCATCTCTCCATTCCCATAGTGAATGGAATGTGCATCCCATTAGTTTCCCATGAACAAAGACATTACCCCTGACTAAGGGTGCCAGGTAACAGAAGGCAACTTCCAGCATTCCTGTGGAAATTGGCATCTAAGCTCAGACACCTTGATTTCTGAGCACACAGTGCATATTTCTCACATCCAAATACACTATCAGTGTTGTCATATGAATAAGAAAAGCAACAGGAGCAGCATTTCTCTGCTGGAATACAAGGCCATAGTGTATATAGCTGCACCCAGGTTTAAGGACTCCTGTCTGCAGGAGATCAAAAGAATGAGGGACCAATGCCACACACCAGCCTTCAGTCCACAACTTTTAGCTGCAGCAAGTGGCATTGTTGATGTTCACCCGAAACCTATGCACAGTGAATGTCTCTAAGAATCCCTGCCTTGGAGGTGGATTTTAAACTGACATCAAAGTGGGGCTAAGAAGACAAAGCCTGAGGTTCTATTAGGATTTAGTGCCCTAAGAAAACACAATTTGGAATTAAGTTCAATGATCCTAGCATGACAGTGGCCCTAGTGCCCAACTGCACACCAAAATTCCTCACAAATATGAACACAAAAATTACCAAAAACTAGCAAACTGAATCCCACAACCCATTAAAAATATTATACACTGCAACCAAATGGGACTTACCTCAGGAATGAAGCATGCTTCCAAGGCAGGGATTCTTAAATTCTGTATGTCATGGAATACACAAAAATGCTTCTATTTCATGACTTGGTCATCTGGAGACCTGAGTGTATCCATATCTGCAGTATCTGGAAGAAATCCCTTCATGCACCATCAGCTGTGAATTCAGCCAAGCCACCAGGAGCTGAACTCAAAGTTCCTGAGCAAATACCCACGCAGCTGGTTGACCCCTCTGAGTCCAGCTTTTTCTCAGAGACATTTGCTTAATACCATGCTGTCCCAGCAATATAAAAACTTGCTCATGATATTTATGCAGCATATTACTTTATGGTATCAATATTTTGATATTTAAGATTATCCCAGTACTTATTTTGCTAAGGTGTTTTCTAAATATTATGCTTTCCCCTGGGGTTAGACTGTGACCCACCAAGAGATCCTGTCTCAACCTTAGAGCTGATGCTGTGCTCAGTAAAGCTCAGGAGCCAGTGGAGCTCACGTACAGGAAGAATAAAGGAGTTATTGTCACTTCCAGCTGTTAGTTACTCCTGAGCCTCAACTGCTACCTAGTTTTTCCCAGGAGTTTGTTTGTTCATGATATAATAGAGGACTCTTCTAAAAAGAAGCCATGTTTTCTTTTAATTAGTATTTTATGACTTCAGTTTAAATGACTGGACACACATGTCTGCACATATACACACACATCAAAGCACACTCCCAAATATGCACCCATTTTCCTTTTTCTCCTCCCATTCTAAGCTATTATATGTAAGGAAAAGCACACAGGAGTGAAAGAAAGGATAAAGGAGAGAAAAATGTGCCTGAGGATGAAGAGAAGTAAGAAAGCAAGAGTGAGAGTGAGACAAGAGGAGAGAACATGATTCACAGCCTGCAGATGTGGAATTTAGATAAGGGTAAAGAAAATACAATTTTCAGTCAGTCTTTCTCTGAGCTGAGTGAGGTTAATGATTATAGTGATTATAATCCAGCTGTTATGTGTGTCAGGAAAAGTTTTTAGCACCAGATGCAGTGAAGTTTAATTTACATGCAGTAAAATCCATGCTTTTAAGCATACAGTTCTATGCATTTTGACCAAAGTGTATCATGTTATCAACACTACAATCCACGTGAGAGAAACAGTTTTAAAATAACTCATTTAAAATAACTCATTTAACTCTCACAGTGAGTGAAGAGGCAGGAACTGTTATTATGACCATTTCACAGATAAGGAAACTGAACCACGGAGAGGTCAAATGGTCCAGTGACCAAGAAGATAAAGGAATTCTGGGAGTTTGACTTCCGAGCTTGGTTTTTTAAATAATGCATATCTCCTGCTCATTCCGTCTAGGAACTTTTAGTAACAACTTAAATTCATTTTCTAGACTCCTTGGCCTCCGTTTTGTGTTTTTTCTTGAATACAACAATATGCTGAGAATGGCTCAAGAAGCACAGTTTGAAGACAGAGGGGTAGATAGAAAATAGAAATCCATCTAGATAAAGATATGTGGATAAATGTACTGATAGTCTGCTCATTCATTATTCCGTCCACCATATACATTTAATTCAAATAAGCAACTCCTTCTGACATACATTTCTCAATCTGAAATTTGGGAAGAAATAAAACAGGTATTTGAAGATCCAGTTCTGTAACTGAATTCACCATACCTTGGTATGAGCTTCATAGATATAAATACATGGGAAGATCTTCATGATGTTACCACCAACCAATTCCCTCAGACATTTGCTGCATTAGTGTGACAGAGAATGGGTGAGTTGTGTTCTTTCTCATGACTCTCTATTGATTTCCTGAAAGACTGGATAATATCAGACTGGAAGCTGAATGTTGAGTTCCGAGGGATTAGAAGTAGTGTAGACAGCAAGGACAGTGAGCCAGATGCCGGGAGAGTGAAAGAGTGACACCCTCGGTGATGCTCCTCCCAGCTGTGGCCCTCTCTGAAGTGGGGGCCATACTAGATTTTTCTTTCAGGCCCACCACCAGAACTTTGCGAGTGTTATAATTCAAGCAATGTGTTCTGGGAAACCTGGTTTAGTCCAGTTAAGTGAAGCCCAGTCAAGCCCTGCCTAGCACATGCAGACACTCCTGCAGCTGAGCCCACAGCTGGTTCTCCCCATGAAATAGTGGAAAAGATGGGCTTCCAATAGGTGTAATTGGAATGGATACTTGAGTGTGTTCTGGTGCACACCAACCAACTCAATAGTGTGCATGTCAGAGAGAGAGAGAGAGAGAGAGAGCGAAAAAATCTGTCTATATGCAAGTGTTTACGCACTGCTAGGTAAGTTTCTGTGACTTAGAGAAGATTCATGGATGGGAGAGTACTTGGAATCCCAAGGATTACCTGGAATCTCAATGTCTGTCAGGGAAGTAAAATATGACATACTTAAAACCAGTGCAGAAACAATTATTTTGTTTCAATAGTGACAAGATGCTATTAACAAAATTCCCAATGTACAGTGTGAATGTACCTAAGAAGGGATTTCAGCCACCAAGATGTTTGGAAAGGTGCTGTTGAAGAAAAGCTCTCTGCTGCCTTTCTCCTTAGATTAGGAGATGGAATGGGTGTTACCCAGAAGGTGGGAGCAAAAGAACCTTACAGTGTGCAGATTACTAAATCAGGAAGGAAATTGTTAGGTTTAAAGATCTGAAGAGTCTATGCCTTGAGCTTAGGGACTGAAAGGGGGCAGTGGCAGGAGGTGAGGCTGGGGTGCAGGGCAGGCAGCAGGTCATGCGGTACCCTGGGGACCAGACACTATCATCATTAGCCCATGATAGGTTACTGAGTTCATACCTTTTAAAAAGATACTTCTGAGGATCCCAAGATGACCGAATAAGAGACAGCTCTGGAAAGCAGCTCCCAGAGAGAGAGACACAGAAGCCTAGTGTTCTCCACAATTCCAAAGGAGGTACCAGGTTCATTTTGTCAGTCTGGTTGGACAGTGGGTATAAACCAAATAGGGCAAGTTGAGGCAAGGTGAGGCACTGCCCCACCCAGGAGGTGCATGCAACTGACTAGAGGACCGGGGGATCTCTCCCTCTGGGACTTCAGTTCAGATACAGCACTGCACCCAAGCCCTCTACAACCCACAGAACAAGAGATCTTCGCCGGTCTGAAAAGCCTCATCGAGCTGCCTGAGCAGGGCAGAACAGCAACTTGGGCCAGAACTGGGGCTGTCAGCATAGATCTAGGTGGAAGCACTGGCTGAAGCTGAGAAAGCCAAAAAGCTGGCTGGATGGAGCCACCCGCCCCCCAGAAAGAAGGGGAACTGAGTGCAGGGAAACAGCCCAAATGGCAGGATGGGTCTCCCCCATCCCCACCACAAAGCCCAGCAGGCTCAAAAACAAACAAACAAACAAACAAACAAAACAAAACAACAACAACAACAAAAACCAACAAAAAAAAACTCTCACTCCAGACTTATGCACCCAGAACATAAGTTAGAGAGGGAACTGATCAGTTCCCCGAGCTCGGTCGGGAGAAGGGAAGTTGCCATTTGCAGAAGCCGGCCTAATTTTACTGAATAAATGAAAGATGCAGCAGCTCCATGGAATCTGTGGCTGCCCAGCAGTGCCTCTGCAGGCAGACAAAGGAAAGGCCGCCTCCCGAAGCAGCTACCTAAGACCAAAAATATATAAATCCAAGAGATGGGAAGAAACCAGCGCAAGAAGAATAAAACCATCAAAAACCAGAACGTCTCTCCCCCACCACGAGCTCACAACTCCTCACCTGCAAGGGAACAAAGCAGGACAGAGAACGAATTTGATGAATTGACAGAAGCGGGCTTCAGAAGGTGGGTAATAACAAACTTCTCTGAGTTAAAGGAACATGTTCTATTCCAATGCAAAGAAACTAAAAATCTTGAAAAAAGGTTAGGCGAAATGCTAATTAGAATAACCAGCTTAGAGAAGAACATAAACAACTTAAAGGAGCTGAGAAACACAGCACAAGAACTTCATGAAGCATACACAAGCTTCAATAGCCAAATAGATCAAGCAGAAGAAAGGATATCAGAGATTGAAGACCAACTCAATGAAATAAAATGAGAAGGCAAGAAAAGAGGACGAAGAATGAAAAGAAATGAACAAAGCCTTCAAGAAATGTAGGATTATGTGAAAAGACCTAATCTACACCTGATCGGTGTACCAGAAGATGACTGGGAGAATGAATCCAGGCTGGAAAACACTTTTCAGGATATTATCCTGGAGAATTTTTCCAACCTAGCAAGGCAGGCCAACATTCAAATACAGGAAATACAGAGAACACCACAATGATAATCCTCTAGAAGAGCAACCCCAGGGCACATAATAGGTTCACCAGGGTTGAAACAAAGGAAAAAATACTAAGGGCAGCCAGAGAGAAAGGTTGGGTCACCCACAAAGGGAAGCACATCAGACTCACAGCAGATCTCTTGGCAGAAACCCCACAAGCCAGAAGAAAGTGGAGGCCAATATTCAACATCCTTAAAGAAAAGAACTTTCAACCCAGAATTTCATATCCAGCCAAACTAAGCTTCATAAATGATGGAGAAATGAAATCCTTTGTGGACAAGCAATTGCTGAGATTTTGTCACTACCAGACCGGTCCTACAAGAGCTCCTGAAGGAAGCACTAAACACAGAAAGGAAAAACCAGTACCAGCCACTGCAAAAAAGAACCAAATGGAAAAGACCAATAATGCAATGAAGATGTTATGCCAACCAAAGGGCAAAACAACCAACCAGTAATAAAATGGCAGGATCAAATTCACATATAACAATATTAACACTAAATGTAAACAGACTAAATGCCCCAATCAAAAGACACAGATTGGCAAATTGGATAAAACAAGAACCATCAGTGTGCTGTATTCAGGAGACCCATCTCATGTGTAAAGACACACGTAGACTGAAAACAAAGGGATGGAAGAAGGTTTGCCAAGCAAATGGAGAGCAAAATAAAAAAGCAAGAGTGGCAATCCTAGTCTCTGATAAAACGAACTTTAAACTAACAAAAATCAAAAGAGACAAAGAAGGGCATTACATAATGGTAAAAGGATCAATACAATGAGAAGAGCTAACTATTCTAAATATATATGCACCCAATACAGGAGCACCCAGCTACATAAAGCAAGTTCTTAACAACCTGCAAAGAGATTTAGACTCCCACACAATAATAGTAGGAGACTTTAACACTCCACTTTCAATATTAGGCAGATCAACGAGACAGAAAAGCAACAAGGAAATCCAGGACTTGAATGAAGGTCCAGACCAAGTGAACTTAATAGACATTTACAGAACTCTTAACCCCAAATCCACAGATTATTATAATTGGAAGTAAATCACTCCTCAGCAAATGCAAAAGAACAGAAATCATAACCAAGTCTCTCAAACCACAGTTCAATCAAATTAGAACTCAGGATTAAGAAACTAACTCAAAACCACACAACTTAATGGAAAATGAACAACTGGTTCCTGAGTGTAGACTGAATAAACAATGAAATGAAGGCAGAAATAAAGAAGTTCTTCGAAACCAACAAGAATGAAGACACAACATACCAGAATCTTTGGGACACATTTAAAGCAGTGTCTAGAGGGAAATTCATAGCAATAAATGCCCACATGAGGAACAAAGAAAGGTCTAAAATCGACACCCTATCATCAGAATTGAAAGAGTTAGAGGAGCAAGATTAAAAAAACTCAAAAGCTAGCAGAAGATAAGAAATAGCTAAGATCAGAGCAGAACTGAAGGAGATAGAGACACAAAAAAACCTCAAAAAATCAACAAATCCAGGAGCTGGTTTTCTGAAAAGAAAATAGACTGCTAGCCAGACTAATAAAAAATAAAAGAAGAATCAAATAGATGCAATAAAAAACAATAAAAAAACCACCACCACTGATTCCACAGAAATACAAACTACCATCAGAATTGCTACAAACAACTATATGTACTTATAGCAGTAAATCTGGTAAATTCCTGGACCCTTGCACTCTCCCAAGACTAAACCAGGAAGTAGTTGAAGCCTTGAATAGACCAATAACAAGGGCTGAAATTGAGGCAGCAATTAATAGCCTACCAATTAAAAAAAAAGCCCAGGTTCAGATGGGTTTACCAAATTCTACCAGACTTACAAAGAGGAGCTGGTACCATTCCTTCTGAACTATTCCAAACAAAACAAAAAGAGGGAATCCTCCCAGACTAATTTTATGAGACCTACATCATCCTAATACCAAAACCGGCAGAGACACAACTAAAAAGGAAAACTTCAGGCCAATCTGCATGATGAACATTGATGTAAAAATCTTCAATAAAATACTGGCAAACAGAATGCAACAGCAAATCAAAGAGCTTATTCATTATGATCAAGTAGGCTTCATCCTAGGGATGCAAGGCAGGTTCAACATACACAAGTCTATAGGTGTAATCCACCACATAAAGAGAACCAAAGACAAAAACCACATGATTATCTCAATAGATGCAGAAAAGGCCTTTGACAAAATTCAACAGCCTTTTATGATAAAAACCCTCAATAAACTAGGTACTGATTGTACCTATCACAAAATAATAAAAGCTATTTATGACAAACTCACAGCCAATATCATACTGAATGGGCAAAAACTGGAAGCATTCCCTTTGAAATCTGGTGTGACACAAGGATGCCCTCTGTCACCACTCCTATTCAATACAGTATTGGAAGTTCAAGCCAGAGCAATCAGGCAAGGAAAAGAAATAAAGAGTATTCAATTAGGAAAAGAGGAAGTCAAAGTGTCTCTATTTGCAGATGATGTGATTGTATCCTTGGAAGACCGCATTGTCTCAGCCCAAAATCTCCTGAAACTGGTAAGCAACTTCAGCAAAGTCTCAGGATACAAAATCAATGTGCAGAAATCACAAGAATTTCTATATACCAATAAAAGACAAACAGAGAGCCAAATCAAGAGTGAACTCCCATTCACAATTGCTGCAAAGAGAATAAAATATCTAGGAACACAACTAACAAAGGATGTAAAAGACCTCTTCAGGGAGAACTACAAACCATTGCTCAAGGAAGTAAGAGAGGACACAAACAGATGGAAAAACATTCCATGCTCATGGTTGGGAATAATCAACATCATGAAAATGGCCATACTGCCCAAAGTAATTTATAGATTCAATGCTATCCCCATCAAGCTACCAATGACCTTCTTCACAGAACTGGAAAAAACCACCTCAAACTTATTTTGGAACCAAAAGAGAGCTCACACAGCCAAAACAATCCTAAGCAAAAGAACAAAGCTGGAGGCATCATGCTGTCTGACTTCAAACTATACTACAAGTCCACAGTAATCAAAACAGCATGGTACTGGTACCAAAACAGAGACATAGACCAATGGGACATAATAGAGGCCTCAGAAGTAACACCACACATCTACAATCATCTGATCTTTGATAAACCTGAGAAAAACAACTAATGGGGAAAGGACTCCCTGTTTAATAAATGGTGTTGGGAAAACTGGCTAGAAATGTGCAGAAAGCAGAAATTGGACCCCACCCCGACACCTTACACTAAAATTAACTCCAGGTGGATTAAAGATCTAAACATAAGACCTAACACCATAAAAACCCTAGGAGAAAACCTAGACAAAATCATTCTGGACCTAGGCATAGGCAAGGACTTCATGGCTAAATAACCAAAAGCAATGGCAGCAAAAGCCAAAATAGACAAATAAGTGGGCAAAGGATATGAACAGACACTTTACAAAAGAAGACATCGATGAGGCCAACAAACATATGAAAAAATGCTCATCATCACTGGCCATTAGAGAAATGCAAATCAAAACCACATTCAGATAACATCTCACACCAGTTAGAATGGTGATCATTAAAAATCTGGAGACAACAGATGCCAGAGAGGATGTGGAGAAATAGGAACACTTTTACACTGTTGGTGGGAGTGTAAACTAGTTCAACCATTGTGGAAGACAGTGTGGCGATTCCTCAAGGACCTAGAAACAGAAATTCCATTTGACCCAGCAATCCCATTACTGGGTATATACCCAAATAATTATAAATTGTACTATTATAAAGACACATGCACACATATGTTCATTGCAGCACTGTTTACAATAGCAAAGACCTGGAACCAACCCAAATTTCCAACAATGATAGACTGGATAAGGAAAATGTGGCACATATACACTATGGAATATTGTGCAGCCATAAAAAACAATGAGTTTGTGTCCTTCATAGGGACATGGATGAGTCTGGAAACCATCATTCTCAGCAAACTGACACAAGAACAGAAAACCAAATACCACGTGTTATCACCCATAGGTGGGTGTTGAACAATTAGAACACGTGGACACAGGGAGGGGAGCATCGCATACTGGGGTCTGTTGGGGAGGGGTAGGGGAGGGACAAAGAGGGATGGGGAGGGTGGAGAGGGATAGCGAAGGGGGAAATACCAGATATAGGTGATGGGGACATGAAGGCAGCAAACCACCTTGCCATGTATCTACCTAAGCCACAATCCCGCATGATCTGCACATGTATCCCAGAACCTGAAGCACAATTATAAAATAAAAAGATACTTCTCATGCTCCTGCAGAAGCATAGGTTATTTTTCACTGCTGTCTTTAGGGATAACAATGCATGGAAAATGTTTAATAGTGAAATAACAAAAATAACAGCAAGCCCAAACTTTATACCAGCTTTTTTCATTGTGCAGTAATTTACATGCCTTTGCCCAAAGAGAGAGAAAAAAATAGACAACATTGAAATTTTAGAGAAAAAAATTATCATGAGAAGTATTTCACAAAAATACTTTGAAAATAATTGTTATGTTCTTCCTAGCTTGTTGATTAAATTATCTTCTGTCATGAAGAACTTTTAGTGTGCCAAGGAACACAGAATGTAGTTTTGTGTTCTTATTCTTGTGACTTTTTACATCTACCTACTGTATTGATGCGGTGAAGGGTGGAGGCCACGCCCCAAACAACTTAGCAAATTGCATGAAGCCTACAACTTAGCAAATTGGATAAAAGAAGGTGCCTTGATAACAAAGGGCTACATGGAAAACTCCTTCAAAATAAAGGACAGTCTTTCTATTTAAAACTAATTTCCTAGTCGTATATACTTTCTTCTTAATTAACTATGATTAGGATAAAAGGTTATAATCTTCCTAACAAGGGGAATTTAAAAATCATGTGCCTTGAATATTTTGTTAGTTTTTCAAGTCAAGTGAAGCTTGTAGAACTCATTTTTTTAATGTTACATTAAATTGATCTTGAAGTTTCAAAAAAATTTACCTTGTTTCTTTCTGATTAAAGTATTTAATCACATTCAATAATTAGAAATTCATAGTGATATGTCACATAAAAAGGGAAAATCCATTTGATAGTTATTAATTAGAAACTTCATTTTGTTTTTAAAAACATATGGTGTCTCTACTTTTCATCATTTTGTGTGTATCTAATTGATAGTGTAATATGTAAATATATATAAATCACATTCATTTTTTTCTGCTCATTCTCTTTTCCAGGCATGTTTTTCTGTTGAGCTGGACATTTATGACATGAGTCAATAAGAGCTAAAACCATATCTTTATTAAACAGCTTTATGTGTAAATCTTTATAAAAATGATCATTTATGGAAGGCTTGAACATTGCAGACTTGTCTGCAGTTTCTGAGGTGGGTATTTTTATCCCAATTTTACATAAGAGTAAACTCAGCTCAGAGGGGTTGAGTTCATCAAGGTCCCCACAGCTAGTAAATAATGAGGTCTGAATCCAACAATCTGACATGAAATATTGTGACACTGAAGTTACACAACACACACACACACACACACACACACACACACACACACATCCCACAAACACTGAAGTTAGAGTCGTTCTTGGTTATAGAAATAACACATTCAAAAAAATTCATTCTTGCAATTGTTTTCTAACCTTATGCTTAATGTACTGAATTAGGGTGAAAAAAGAACATGGAAATTCTTTTCATAGTTAGCTTTTGATTTGTGTCCTCTGACAATTATTAGGTTTTTCACTAACAAAGTGTTTAGCTGAAGATAGCATTCTTCATTTGGTTATTGGTGCTTGGGAGGCATTGAAAATTAATCAGAAGGCATTAAAAAGAAAAGCTTCGTTTTGTTTCTGACATCCAAGGACTTTGCCCAGCTGTAACTATTTTTAAGAAATGAAGGGCATCAGTACATTATTTGTTCCTTTGCCAGCCATGCATCTTAATAACAGTGAATATCTATGTACGTCATGTACAATATAGTAAGGCTTTTGATTAAGTGTTATACTCGTCTACATATGAATCTGTACAATCTAGTCAAGAAAACTCACTGTACAAGAGTTTATGTGCTTTATTCCACGTAAGGTAGAGCCAGGTGCAGTGGCTCAAGCCTGTAATCTCAGCGTTTTGGGAGGCCAAGACAGGGGGATTGCTTGAACACGGGAGTTTGAGACCAGCCTGGCCAACATGGCAAAACCCTGTCTCTACAACAACAACAATTAGTTGAGCGTGGTGGCATGTTCCTATGGTACCAGCTACTTGGGAGCCTGAGGTGGGAAGATTGTTTGAGCCCAGGAGGTTGAGGCTACAGTGAGCCATAATCCCACTACTGTATTCCAGCCTGGGTGACAGAGCAAGACCCTGACTCATAAAAAAAAAGTTAGACAGTGACTGTTATTACATTGTATTTTGCATTATTATATAGGTGACAGAGCAAGACCCTGTCTCATAAAAAAGGTTAGACAGTGACTGCTATTACATTGTATTTTGCATTATTCTATATGCACTAATTCCCACACATTCATCTTAATTCGGTCACTTTATTTTTGGTTTTCTTCTTTTCTTCACCCCTAAGTACATTTTATTTTGGCATATTTTAGCTTGGGCATTTAGGTTTACACTTCTTGTGTCTCCTGTGTTGCATTATTTATGAACACAGAAAAAATTTATTAAAACATAATTTCTTTATGACAGAGAGTGGAATTGAATTTCAAGTGTGAAGAGATTTTAATAATGAGGCATTTATGATATAAAACTCTGAAGACATATTTTCAAAAAATACCTAAAAATATATTTTTGAAATGGTTGCACTCAGGGATCATTAATTATAATATAAATAAACTGAAGGAAAACTTAGAAATTATTTTACTTCCCATCCTCATGTTTTATGGCCAAAATAATTGCCTTTGGAATTTAACAGCCAATAACCTTAATGTCTTTTTTTTTTTTGTGACTGAGTTTCATGCTGTCTCCCAGCCTGGAGTGCAGTGGGGCGATCTCGGCTTGCTGCAACCTCCACCTCCAGGGTTCAAGAAACTCTCCTGCCTCAGCCTCCCAAGTAACTAGGACTACAGTTGCAAACCACCATGCCTGGCTAATTTTTGTATTTTTAGTAGAGATGGGCTTTCGTCATCTTGGCTTAGGTGGTTTCAAACTCCTGACCTCAAGTGTTCTGCCCGTCTCGGCCTTCCCAATGCTGGGATTACAGATGTGAGCCACTGCACCCAGCTTAATAACCTTAATGTCTGTCCCTTTTACTCCTAGAAACTGAACTTAGCACAACCACGTCCCTGACGACAACTATGCCCCACACAGTAGCCACACACCCCCACTAACAGCCACACCCTTCACTATAGCCAGGCCCCACATATTGCCACATCCTCTAACGACCATGCCCTTCACCACACCACATCCCATACTACAGGCACATCCTCTGGCAGCCACACCTTTTACCATCAGCCATGCCCTCTTACAGGTTCACACCCCACACTATCAGCCACACCCCTCACCAGCTACACCTTCTCATTGACAGCCATACCCGGTAACAAACCACACCACTCTCACCCCCCTAACCACAAGTCGCGATATAGCCACACCCCTCGCTAATAGCCATGGACCTTACCAAGCTTTCACTACTCACTATGGCCACACCTTTCATGGTAGCCGCACTCCGTAGTATAGCACGCCCCTTACCAAGCCACCCTCCTTGTCAACAACCATGAACCGGTTTGAGCTGTCTTTCAGCACCAGCACTTCCTTGACTTTGTTCATGCTACTTTCTTCATTAGACATACTGCCCTTGCCCATCCATTCTTCAACCTCTACCAGCCTATGCACCTCGATTCCAGTGTTCCTTCTCGGAAGACTACTCAGGCTCCCGAAGTTGAGTTAGTCCTCTACTTCTTTAGCACCCCGGAGATGTCAGCATGACAGCAAAACACATTTAAGTAATGCTCTAGGTATTTTTTTCATTCCTAGACTAGAGGCCCTTCAGAGTGGTAACCGTGCTCTCTTATTTCACTCTTTCCACTTACCACAGCACTTATCACCTGGTAGGTGCTCACTCAGGAGGTGACTAGATCACAGGTGACTAGTGAGAGGCGTCCTCTAGCTCGGTATCATTTCACAAACTGCACAGCTTCCCTAGTGGGCTTACGGGGATTTTGCTCTGCTTTCTGACCTAATTGTCCTGGGCTTGTCATCACGAAGGAGAAGGAGAAGAAGAAGCTGCTACCTATAAATGTTTCTGTTGCTTCCTCATTCTCTGGAATATGATGGCCTAAGACATCGAGGCTAAATCAGTCTCACGACTTGGAGCAAATTTGCTGCCCTCTTTCTTTTCAATATGTGACCAATTTTCTAATTCATTTCCCCCACATTTCTCTTTGTGTGCTCTTTTCCACCCAAATTATACATGATACATTCTATTAATATTCTCTGCACCTAAACCTACAGAGTACATATCGCTTCACTGATCATCTGGAAGAAGACGTTGCTGGAAAATAGAGCTCAATTATTTCTAAGGTGAAAGGAATTTTATGATAAGGGATTTTACCTTTAGCAGGGCTCATGCTCTTCTTATTTTCTTGAAAAACTCAGAGTCTGAGTCTCTAAGAATTGTACATTAATGATGTCTTTCTGTGCTTTGGGAAAACAATTCTTATGAGAAAATACAGAGCATTCTTCAAGCAGATTAAATAGGCCAGGAGCATGTTGACCTGGTATTTTCTTAATACCTCTAGGATTTTAAGGCACAAATCTGAGAAATCTTTATTCATCCAGCCACGCATTCAAATGCTATTTACCGAGAATACAAACTGGGATTAACAAATATTCCTCACACGCATAACAAATCTATTTACTTGGCAGTCACATTTTATATACCATGTGCCCAATATCCTATTAAGTAGAGGATTTAAATGACATCAAGATTTTAGATGACATATAGTTTAATTTGGAGTAATTATAATTGGAATAAATAGTGTTTCTACATGACCCAAATATGGGTCATGTATGTAAGAAGATTTATGATGTCAAGCTTTGTGGTAGACGCTGGGTTTGCTAAAATGACCAAATATATTCTCTCTTGAGGAGCTCAGCACCAGGCTTACCTTTCCAAATGATTGCATATTCTGCCAATCAAATCACTGAATCTCTGCTGAGTGTCGTCCATTTGAATTAGGACCCAGATCCCTTCTCTACCCCCTGCTCTGTGCCTCACAGGCCGACTGCCATCGAGTCTTTAATATGATCTCTCCTGACTTTAGTTGAACATGGCCAAGGAGAAGGACCAGCAGTGGACACGGGGTGGGAGAGAGTTCTGGATGTTTATGACCGCATTTCTCCCTGTTGCCTTTGTGGTTCTGGTGGTGACACATTAAGGCCATGGTTCCTCTCAGTGGCCGCTTTTCATAGGCTCCTCATCTCATCAGGCTCCAGAATTACGACACACTGTCTGCACGTCTGTCTTTAGTCCCAGGGCTGAAATGGGTTTTCCTGTGACTGGTGCCTCACTGGCCCTTGGTGACTCCTTTCATCTTTACTTCATTCAGTTTAACCATTTTAGTGTGCTGTCGATTTCACTCTTGGTGGGACCCACTGGTAAACAAGACATTGAGTGCTGAAAGAGGCTTTTCAACTACAGTCATCTAGTTTTATTTCTTTTATTAGTTTCTTGAAATGATTATAAAAAATTTCCCAAATTTGGCTGCTTAAAACAAGAACAATTTATTCTCTCACAGTACTGAAGGCAAAAAATTAGAAGTCCTCATATAAGCAGGGCCACACTTTCTATGAAGACTCTTGGAGAGAATCTTCCCCTGCTCTTTTTAGCTTCTGGTGGCTCCTAGTAATACTTAGCCTTTTCTACCTCATTGCTCCCTCAGCCTGGTGTTTTGTTCTCATCCACATGACTCATGAGGGCTCCCCAAATGCCTCCATTCTAACTCATGGAGGAGGAAGAGTGACAAGAAGGGCACACTTCCAAGAATTCCTGTATGTCACTTCTGATTACATGTACTTAGTGCTTTATTATATGGCCCCATATTGCTGCACAGGAAGCTGGGAATGGAGGGCTTATTTTGAATAGTCATATGTTCAGCTAAAGGTCAGAATTTACTTCCTATTTAATAAAAAATAAACAACAGGTTTTTGGAATAATTAGCATACTATTTTGCCCTCTGCAAAACTTTAAGTACCATTTGCTTAAGCTTATCTCCTTTACACCCTTTCAGGATCTGCAGAATCTTCTGCAAAGTTTGTAATGAACTCCTTAAAAAATACTTTTTAAATAGATGTTTTCTGTGCTTTCGTAACCTCATGAAAAGTCATTAACTCTTATTGTAAGACTACCATGTGCCAATCATTCATTCAATCACCATATATTAATTGGGTACCTATTATGTACCACTACTGGAAATGTATCAGTGATGAAGACAGCTGAAGTCCTTATCCTTTGGACAGAAACAAAGCTCCAATGGGGCAGAAAAATAATCATATTAATTCATTTATTAATTAATATTATTAATTATTAATTAATAATAATTTATTTATAATTTATTAATATTATTAATTAATAAATGAATTCATTTATTAATTAAATAATAATATTAATTCATTTATTAAAGACATAAATGAACTAAATCAATTTATATACTTATACATGTTAATAAAATAAAATGGAGTATGATACAGAGAATGACTTGGGAGGGGAGAGTTTACTTTGATAAGAGAAATATACTACCCTGAAGCTTATAAGCAGTTGTGCAGGAAAGATTTTTTCCTACTTTTATGCTCAAAATAACAATAGTGTTTATTATTTTCTCATTGTACACGTAAAAAGAAATTGCCCAAGGTCATATACCTTGTAAATTCAATCTTGCTGAATTTAAGGACTACGTCTGGGCCCAGGATTCTCTTTCCTTTCCTGAATTCTACATTTCTTCAAATAAGTCTTCTCTAGGGTTATTTCCATTTCAGTTTATGAAATATATAGTTAGGCAAGTATCTTCTAAGATGAAGGAAGAAGCTAATGGTTTAATCCACCTCTGTAATTTTCATGCTGCATCAGGTTGAACTGTAAAGCCAGTTTAGAATATGTAGGAGCTGCTTAGAAGAGCGCAAGTGAGAGAGTAATGGGGGCTTACAGGCCATCGAGGCTCAGTTAGGAGGTCACTGTTTGTAGAGAAAAAAAAAAGGCCCAAGGGGACATGAGAGCAGTCTCCAAATATAAGGATTCATTTTTGCCAAAGATCAATACATTTTTACCTTCCCCTATCCTATCATATTTCTGTCCTTAACTGATGAGGAGAGTTTTGAGAACTAAGTCAACCATTCCTCCATTCCTTTGTAATACTTTGATTGTTTCACTTCTAGAGTTATTTGTCTCTAAAAGTAGTACGCTTGGAATCACATAATATTCTTGTTAAAAATATAGATTCTGCTGGTCGTGGTGGCTTACGCCTGTAATCCCAGCACTTTGGGAGGCCGAGGTGGGAGGATCACAAGTCAAGGTCAAGAGATGGAGACCATTCTGGCTAACATGGTGAAACCCCATCTCTACTGAAAACACAAAAATTAGCCAGGTGTGGTGGCATGAGCCTGTAATCCCAGCTACTTGGGAGGCTGAGGCAGGAGAATCTCTTGAACCCGGGAGGCAGAGGTTGCGTGAGCCAAGATAGCATCACTGTACTCCAGCCTGGTGACAGAGCAAGACTCTGTCTAAAAAAAAAAATACATACATACATATATATATATATATATATATATATATATATATATATATATATATAATATTTAAGTGCTATTAAACAGTACTAAGACATCTACCAATAAAAACTGTTTAATATATGTACATATATATTCCTGTGCATCTCTCTAGAGACAGGATATATTTTGAAGGAAAAAATAACCCTGGCAATTCTTTATACACATTAAATTTTGAGCACTATTTTGCCAAAGACTATTGAATAAAAATGAGCCAGGTTAGCTGCTACACATGGTGATAAAATGGCTGGAAGATTTAAGATAATCTTGGACAAGTCCCTCAACTGTGGGTTTCCCCATATACCAATGAGCTCATGAGGACCCACAAGAGCCTTGCTGTGCATCTGTAATTCTAGATACTGAGACAGAGTGCAGGCATAAAGTCACATGTGAAAGAAACTAGAAAGAATGAGTTATGACTGGTTATATATCTGCAAAGAAATCAGGAAAAGCTACATTGAGTTGTTAAAAAGTTTTTATTGGTAGATGTCTTAGTACTGTTTAATCGCACTTAATTTTTTTTTTTTTTTTTAAGACGGAGTTTCGCTCGTTACCCAGGCGGGAGTGCAATGGCGCAATCTCGGCTCACCGCAACCTCCGCCTCCTGGGTTCAGGCAATTCTCCTGCCTCAGCCTCCTGAGTAGCTGGGATTACAGGCATGCGACACCATGCCCAGCTAATTTTTTGTATTTTTAGTAGAGACGGGGTTTCACCATGTTGACCAGGACGGTCTCGATCTCTTGACCTCGTGATCCACCCGTCTTGGCCTCCCAAAGTGCTGGGATTACAGGCGTGAGCCACCGCGCCCGGCCCAGCACTTAAAAATTTAATGAAAGTAAATCACTCTAATGAATACTCTAGTTTTTATGTTTATATTTTACAGATTTATCAGTGTGTTATCTTAAAAATAAATCCGATTAATTACCTACCACAATCGTACATCATTTCAGAAACTTTAGAATACATTTTCTTTTCAAAAAATATTTAAGTCTGTGCCAACCAACCATTGAGATTTTTCTCATATATTAGGAAAACAAACGAGCAAAGAGAAAGAAGATAGATTGCAACGTGTAATTTAATCTCACGATACTGATATCATAAACATTACAATCTACAGATTGAATTACAACTTGTGATCATTCTCTCTCCCTATCTATTATCCACCACTGAGTATGTGATGGCAGAGGAATCTAAATCAGGAATGCAACCAGCCACAAGATTAACGAATGAATGCAAACTACTCCTGAAACTTCCCTAAACAAAACTACCATTTACTGGTAAAATAGATGAATTTAGGACTTTTTGTGTTAACACTGGGGCTAAACCCATCCAGTTTTCTTCATGAAGACAAAGAATTTTAGAACTGGCTCTTGTAGACTTACTGGCTTAATGACATGATGTCTACACTTGAAATGCTGTGAAGCTCTGAAATGAACACTCAGCACTTTGACTAAAGAGAGTTTTGCCATCTGGCATATTTTGTTGCCACATAGACCTAAGACATTAGAAATCAACAACTCTTTGTTTGGTGGCATGATTCAAAGTAAGAATTATCTTTGAATCATGGTTTATAAGTTGTTAAATGTTGTTAAGTGCTTTGGTTTAGGCCAATACTGTAAGGAAGAAATTAGGAAATGTCAGTATGGACACTAACATAGTGGAATATGGGACTGAACAGACGGAACTGTATAAGGACACATAGCTAGACAGAGGGGTGTAAGATCCCGATCTAGGACCCAGGTTCCGAAGGTATCTGAGTGCCTTATTTACTGCATCACCCCATATCTCATAAACACTGGAGAATTACCCTTTGAAAATTTGCTCGCATTGTATATATATAAGTATAGATGCATGTGTTTTTAAAATACAGCAATTTCTGAAAATGAAATGTATTTCTAGTATTTTATAAAGCGCTATTAAAATTGAAATTATACATACTTTTGTAGTGACCCTTAAACTTTTTAGTGAGAAGAAATCAAATCAGTGTTATTGTTGAAAGTAATTATTTATTAAGTAAAAGAAATTCAGCATTGAAAGAGAATGTAAGAACCACATTTATTATTTATGCTCCAATTCCATTACTGGCTTGGAAACTATCTGGAGAGAGAGAGACAAATACCGTTGTAGAGGGTTTACCTCCCAGATGTCAATTTTTTTTTTCCATATTAAAAACTGCTACCAAATGAAGTGCTAAGGCTTTTAAAATATGTACCAGGCGTTATTGACAAAACACTCCATAATAATACTCTGGAATATGATATGGAAGGTAAAGGTATTTAATTAAAGGGAATGGTAATTCAATGGGCCCTGCTGAATGAATATTATAATAATCAAAATTATTATCTAGTTAAAACGTATCTGTATTTTTCATGTGCCAGGCACTATTTAAAATACCTTATATTTTAACTTATTTATTACAACAACCATATGAGATGAGTTCTTATATTATCTCAGGTTACAGAGGAAGAAATAAGTACAGATAAATTAAGTAACTTGCTCATGGTCACGCAGCTAGCCATTTTGGAGCTGTGATTTAAAAGCAGTAAATTTGTCTCTAGAACCCATGAACCTACTCACAAGCTGAGATTAATCTCTCTTCTTCCATATGAATTTGCAAATTGAATGTATAAATACCCAGTGCCATGGTAGATATTTTCTGAATATTCCAAAAGATATGCTTTCAGACTTGAATTTTGTCTAAGTAGGCATTTCATTAATCGATGTTGTCCAGAGAAACGGAACCAGTAGGATGTATATCTATCTATCTATGGACATATTTGTCTTACTTTAATGAACTGGCTCATGGGATTTTAAAGGATGGCAAGTTTGAAGTTTGTAGTAAGCCAGAAGACTGAAAATTCCATACTGGAATTTTTATGGAAATGACAATTAACCTATAGATCACTTTGGTCAAAACTGACATCTTTACTATTGCAAGACGTGCCGTCTGTTAATTTGGTACATCTCTGTTCATTTAGGTCTTTGATTCATTTTCATCAGTGTTTCATAATTTGCAGCATATACTGTACATATTTTGTTAAGTGATATCTGAATTATTTAATTGTCATTGAACAATTTTAAATGTTTTTAAATTGATTTCTGCATGATCATTGTTAGGATATAATTTGATTGATTTTTGTGTGTTCTTGTATCCTGAAACTTGCTGAACTGACTAATTAGATCCAGAAGTTGTTTGTGGAACACCTTGAGACTTGCTGCACAGATAATCATACAATCTGAAAACAGAAACTTTCATTTCTTCATTTTCTTTCTTTATGTCTTTTATTTCTTTTGCTTGCTGTGTTGCACTAGTTAAACTTCCAGATAACTTGAATTAGATTACTGAGAGCAGATATTCTTGCCATGTTCTCAATCTTAGTGGGGGTGACTGATTATTTAGTACAATGCTAACTGTAGGATTTCTGCATATGAGTTCTATCAAGTTGCGGTAATTTCCCTCTGTTCCTATTGTTTTTCTGAGATTTTGCACATACATAGGAATGTGCCAATACCTTGCTGGATATTTCCAACATTCAATTCATCTCAGTGTTATCAGTTGATTGTCTTTTCTCATGAAGTTTTCATTTCTTGCTTCTTGGTTTTTGATTTTTAATTGTATTCTGGCCATTTTGTCTATTACGGTAGGAGAATGAGTCCTGCTTAAATACTTAGTAAGAAGCCCCACTGTTTATGTTTAGCATGCATTTCATAGTCTACTTTTGTGGGCTATATTTCAAATGATGGTTTAATTTTCAGATGCCTTGCAGTATTATTTTGGTTTGCTCAGTTTATTTGTTGCTGGTTTTGTTTCCACTGGTCCCCGTTGCTATTGCCTGAATGGGCAGCGTTTCTCCAGGCCACCTGTTTCCTCTCAGTGGAGGAAAGGAGTCTCAAACCATGAGCGTGAAGAGACTACCTTGGTTCATGCATGTTGTGGTGAGATATTTCTGCCTTTGATAGAAAGCACTTTCCAGACAGGACCCTTGCAGGAGTGGGATCTCCTGTATCAGAGCTTGCCAGCCACCCATGTCTCTGGGGAAAAGTCTCAGGTCTCTGGGGACAAAGAGGCTTCTTTGGCTGGGCCACATTTTATAGTGAGTTCTCTCTGGGCAATGCTCACAAGTCACCCTGTTTTTCTGGGCCAGAATGGGAGTCAAAAACACACAGAGATAAAGAGAATTTCCTAGTGTTTTGATTTTCTCTTGTTGCCTTTACAAATAACCATAAACTGAGTGGGTTAAGCAACTCAAATTTATTATTTGATAGTTCTGAGGGTAAGAATCTCTCACATAGCTCATGGACTAAGATCAAGGTTGACAGGGCTGCATTCTTGTGGGCTCTGGGCCCCATTCATTTTGCTGCCTGTTGCAACTTCAAGAGGTCATGAGTATTCCTGGTATCATGGCCCCTTCCCCATCTTTGAAATTACCAGTGGCAGGTCAGGTCTGTTTCAGATTGCGTTACTCCAACCTCCCCTTCTGCTTTCCTTTCTGCTGTTAAGAAGCCATGTGATAATGTTGATCTTACCTAGACAATCCAGGGTAATCTCTTATTCCAAATTTCATCGTGTCTGCAAAGTCCCTTTTACCTCATGGAATGACATATTCACAAGTTACAGTGATTAGGATATGGACACTGGACCAAGTCACTTGTGGCATAGTCCCTTTCACCAGCAAGCGCAGTTTCTCTGGTGTCTGTAGGTGAAAACAAGGGATAGAATCCTTAGGGACAAGGAGGCTTCCTGAGTTGGGATACCTGTTGTGGAATGCCTCTCAATTGTGCCACCTTGTCGCCTGATGTGTCAGAGAGGAGCCTCCAGAGAAGGGGGGCCTGTGTGGAGGGAAACTTCTTCTCCTAGTCACTTTTTAATTTTGATACTAGACACAGTGCTAACTTCCTTTAATTAATTTTCCTAAGTATCTTTATATTCATAATTGACAAATAAAAATGTATGCATTCGAGGTGTACAATGGGATGATTTGATGTACACTGTGAAATGATTGCCACAGTCAAGGTCATAGAACAATCCATCACTGACCCCTAATGAGCGGGGTTTCCTATGGTTCCCCCTGCCAGTGGTGATGGGCTCAATTGGTGTGTTAAAGGAAGACCCATCCCATCCAAGGAAAGAATAAGGTTACCTGGTATGCCTCTGTTCCGGTGTTGGAGGTGGGAAGGCGTGAAGTCTGGCTGCCTTGTCTGTTAGCTGGGGTCACCTACGATGCCTTCCTACTGTGGTGATCCTCCACTACTGGAGCCCGTAACTAGTTCCTCTTTCCTTTAATATATTTCAGAGACCTCTTTTAGTCTCCTCTTTTGCTATTTCCAAGGTTTGCATTTATCCTTAGAAGGACAGCAGGGACAGACAAGTCTCGCTCATCTTGTCTACACAAGAAGTCATCTGTTCCATTTCTTATATTTCAAAGTTCTCTGAGTGACATGGATAAAACCGATCTTCTGGACACTTTTGTGCACTTTTATTTTTGTAAAAATTAGATCTATCCACCTTATCACAATTATTAACTGAATTTATTGGCAAATCAGTAGTTTTCTATTTCATTTTCCTTTCATAGACTCACCTAGAGTATGATTGAACAACACAGCAATAAGTAACCTGTGTCAAAGCTTAAAATATTTATTCATAAAGTGTGTGTCTTACAGTGCAAATAAACCTAGACCTAGTTAGTTGAGTTAAATTATTATATTAAAGTCTGTCTTTTTATTTTTGACCTTTACATACCTTTATCTGTTTTATATGCCCATTTCTTCTCCCATATAACTGTCCAAAAGATTATAATTGCATCTTATGCTTCATTAAACTATACATTAGGATTCCTGAGGTTCAGAATTAAAGTGACATGATTATGAATAAAATGATTAAAGCATAATTATGGTATAATTACCAAACGATTAAAATAGTTAACCTAGATGGTTGTGTCAATAAACATAACCATTTTTTTCTAATTTTTATTAATGAGTCAAATTATAAATATACTTCATGTTTTAAAAACTACTCGGATTTTAACTCATTTTTATCAGAAAAATTTTAATGACTTCATTTTAATCTTGAGGTGAATGCACATCTTAAGTATAAAACGGGGATAAAAGACAGTTTGCATGAATTATGATGCTAGATGTCATTACTGATGCACTTGTCCGGGGAGTATAAAGCATGCTCTGAAATGTTCCAACTGTTTTCCACTCGATGGCTCATTCATTATTCACCTTCTGCCTCTATAAAATTAGCCAGTGGACCCTTTACAGGGAAGGATGGCTATTCCTATGAAAACTTGTAATTTCATTCTAGTCTAGTCAAAAACATTCTGTAGTGTTATATTAGTAATGCCCAATTAGCAAGGCCTAGGGTAGAAAATAGAAAAAAAAATTGGCAAATGTAACTCACTCCTAGTAAAGTCATTTAATCTCACTCATCAACAGCTTTGCTTGTCTTTACTAAAATAGCAAAGTGGAAGTTTTGAGAAAAAGAAAAATGAGTCAGTAGGTCACGGTTCCTAGACAACACACAGTTTCTGAGCCAATGTGTTTTACTTAAGGCATTCTAAAAAGCAGGAATTCAATAAAAGTTCATTCAGTGAATGGGTTAAATAATATGATACTCTGCATTTCTATGCAAAACTTATAGGTGTTAATATTTTGTTATAATTATTAAATTATTCACCACATATACCCTCTGTTGTGTGAAAGACAGTGCCAGGGTGCTGCAAATCCCTAATTCATTCTTGATACTCTCTCTCAAGCACTTCAGAGATAAAATGAAATTTGCTGAGGTGGAATCATCTTTGGGTGGGTGTGACTGGGACACAGCTTAAATGTACCCAGGCTGTCAGCATACTCTGCATCTTGACCTGTGTGCCAATTACCTGGGCATTTTACAGGGCTAAAATCTATTGAGTTATACAATTATGTAATTTTTCTGTATGCATCTTGTCTTAAAAACTTTTTTACATGGGATTGTGAATTGACTTTCATAAACACAACATATTTGGTTTGAGGGTCAAAGTACAAGCTGTAGAGGACTGCTAAACATCCAAGACTGCCTGTCAATTAAAATACAGGAAGCCCAGTTAAACTGGAATTTAGATAAACACCAACCTTTTCTTTTCTGTAAGTATGCTGCAAATATTTCATGAACGTATTTATAATAAAAAGCATTTAACGGTCTTACAGATCCTGTAAATTTTGTTTGCTAAGTCTGTCAATCCTAATTGAAGTAATCCAAAATGACTGTAAATCAGCAATAAATATTGCACTTTTTACAGTTATATGCTATTTACCAGCTATCTTTAAACAGCTTACATTTTTCTTATAATACTATGAAGCTGTTATAAATCTATTCTAGCTAGAGGAATTTGCAAGACATATTTTTAATTACAAAGGAAAGACCACCAGGGTTAGTTTTCAAGAATTAACCAGGAAAATTCAGCAGGATGGAAATAATAAATTTATCCCATTGTAATTCCAACAACTGCCTTAATTAACATTGTGCACCTTTCTAAAGTCAAAATAACAACAGTTTAAACCTGTTATAAGTAATGTATTAGTTTTACAGGTACCTTTTACTGTTTCCCTGCAGTTCACTGTGGTCATTCTACTTATTGTTGACTTTCTACATTTATGAAATACACATTGTTTTTGCTTTTTGGCTCATTCTAAAAATCTTTGTTGTACATTGGGTATAAAACTAGGGACAATCTGAGAACCCACTCATCCTATCATTAGTTCCTGCTGGTAGAATTCTTATGCCTAGAATTGCCATGTGGAGTAACTTACTTTGTATAGGCAACTGGTGAAAAGCTTAGTGGATTAACTAAAATAATTTTACTTTTGTTTCAAATGTACAGAGGCTGCATATGTCTTCTAGCAATTCTGCAAGTTTTTTTTTTTCTGACCTAGAGTCTGTGAGCGACCTTAAAGCGCTAACAAATAAAGTTATTTTACTATGATTGCAATGAAATGGCTCACGTCACTCCTCAGTTTTTAGAAAGAAGTCTATTTTTTTAATGTCGTACAAAAAGTATGAGTAGAACCAAAGTAAATAAACATCACATTTGTCTACACTACCATCTAGTTCTTTATATTAACTTTACCATTTAGATAATAGAAAGTAGGCAGCAATTTCGGGATTGGGAAAGAGATTAACTGAAGAAAGTATTCTTCTATACTGTGTACCTGCGCTGACAGAACTGGCTTCGTTCACTTCTCCACTGGGCAGGGATTCATTTGTAAATAAAACCGGGCCGGCTCAACAGCCGAGGGAAGTTGGAAATGATGCGTCCATGTCTTGGTGCATCGTCATACAATTCAAGCAATGGTTTATCTACTGACTTGGACTTTTCAGGGACTCCAAACAAGGCTTTTTCTTGCAGTTGAACAAAAAACAACTCCCTGTGTCCCGTATACTTTGTAATATGTGCAGGAACATAAGGATACTGAGGAGGTTCAAAATGCCCCCTCCGTCAGTTACCAATGCAGCCGTCAATCACTCAGTCTTCAGAGCTCCATCTTGATGACAGTGTCTCTGTCATGAAGCGTTTTAGTCCCTTGACTTTATCTTCTCCTGGGTTAAGTTCGTGACCAGGTCATCTGAAGAAAGTTCTTCCCAGTTGTAGCAGTATCAGATGGGGTAGCCAGTGGTTCCTGTCCAATCAGAACCCTTTCTACAGTCCTCTTCCTTGTCATTTTATCAACTCCTTCCCTCGTTCGCTAACATCTGGCTGCAACAGAGCTGTCCATTACACAGAGGGGTTCTGTTATACCAAAAGTAAGGGGGTGCAACTTGATAGTGTGTTCCAGGGTGAGGGGCTGGTTCTGCTGGATGTACTTCTTGCCCAGGGATTGACCCCCCTGGGGCCATCCAGTCTGTGAGCAAGTGGGTGGTGCCATAGACAATCTGGTGAGCTCAGCCCTGGAGGACAGCAGGAAGGGGAGGCAGGGCGCAAGGTTAAGTTATCTGCAACCCACTCAGCAGCCACTGCCTGCCATTAACAGGAGACCATGATAGAAGGCCAAAGCTGTTCCTAATCATAAATTTCAGATTAACTAAAGAAGAACCGGCAAAACTGGAAAAAATTACTCTGCTAACTATGTGTTTAAACTTAGCTAATACATGTTAGAATTGGTATTATTATTTGCTACTATACATTCAATAAATATTCTAGACATTCTTTTACAGTCTTTTATTTTTGCTTCTTAATTTTTTCTCCTCATCAATTTATTTTCAATGGACTAATAAAAATTATATAAATGCACATACATTTATCATGTACAATATGATGTTTTGAAACATGGATACATGGTGGAATGGCAAAATCAAGCTAATTGACATATGCATTACCTCACTAATATTTTGTGGTGAAAACACTTAAAATCTGCTCTCTTAGCAATGTTCAAGATACATTGCTATTCATTATTGTCAGTATGTTGCCCTACAGATCTCTTGACCTTATTTCTCAAAACAGAAATTGTGTGTTCCTTAACCAATATCACCCTTGTTCCAGCCTCTGGTGCCCACTGTTCCATTCTCTACTTTCGTGAGTTCAACTTCTTTAGATTCCATATATGAGTGAGATCACGTGACATTTCTCTCTCTGTGACAGGTTTGCTGAACTTAACATAGTCACATAGGTTCATCCATGTTGTCGTAAATGACATGATTTTATTATTTTCCAATGCTAAAGAGTAGTCTATTGTGTATCATATCACATTTTCTTTATTTATTCATCATTTGATGAACACTTAGGTTGATTTCTTACCTTGCTTATTGTGGATAATGCTGCAGTGAATATGGGAATGCAAATATCTCTTTGACATAGTGGTTTCAATTTCTATGGATGTATACCCAGTAGCGGTATTGCTGGATCATGTGGTATCTCTATTTTTAATTTTTTCAAAAACCTCCATACTGTTATCCATAATGGCTGTACCAACTTGTATTCCCATCAACAGCGTGCAAGGGTTTCCCTTTCTCCATTTCCTCTCCAATATGTATCTTTTGATTTTTCGATAATAGGCATTCTAATAGGTTTGAGGTGGTATCTCACTGTGGTTTTAATTTGTGTTTCTCTGATGATTAGTGATGCTGATTTTTTTCAAAAATACCTGTTGGCCATTTGTATGTCTTCTTTTGAGAAATATCTACTCAATTCCTTTGTCCATTTTTAAAGAGCGTTATTTCCTTTTCCGCTATGGAGTTGCTTGAGTTTCCTAAGTATCTTAGATTTCAACATCTTATTAGATGTATGGTTTGCAAATATTTTCTCACAACATAGGTTATCTTTTCACTCTGCTGATTGTTTCCTTTGTTGCGCAGAAGCCTTTTAGTTTGGTGTAATCCCATTTGTCTATGTTCACTTTTATTAGCAGTGCTTTTGGGGTCTTTCCCCAAAAAATCATTGCCCAGAGCAATGTCACAAAGCCTTTCCACCATGTTTTAAATAGAGTTTAAATTGGTTCTTCATAGTTTGTCATTCTTGCCATTGTTTTTACATTTCTCTGATAGTATTCTGATAGGCTGAACCCAACTGAGGGCCAGAAATCAAGGGGGTTCTTTCAAAGAGTCAACTCATGGGGCTTAGAGCAGGTGGAGAGTAAGTAGAGCTAATGGAGAAGTAGGAGGCACCCAGCATTTCCTGTGAATTCCTTTACTGTGTATGATACCCCTCTTTTGGAGAGATTTATTAAAGATAGTCATTTATGAGCAGAAGAACTACTCTTGATTTGCTTTTTCATTGAAATTGGCTGTTAGAACATCTTTAACTCACTAAATATTTAGCCTTAAGTGTTTGGAGTCCCCTTTCAAGTTGAATAAATGATTTCTAACTGAATCCTTGCCTTTGAATTTTGATGCATATTTGGTTGAAACTGTTTTTGGATTATAGTGTCAGCCTAGGCATCCAAGCATTACCGTTCTGAGTAAAAGTTAACATTATTTTCTGATAGCAAATTCTCGGTTGCTCTCCTATGAAGAATGATATCACGCTATATTTTTAAGGAAGTGAGATTTGCCAAAGTGAAATCCTAAATAAAAAAAAAAACCCAATAGCTGAGATTACTGAAATGTTACATATAGTATTTGAGAAATCTTAAAGAATAAAAGAATTAATGAAGAATTAGAAATGTAATAACATTGCTCAATTTTTTATTTGAGATATTACCTTTGAGCAAATACTCTGAAGAATTATTTTAAAATTTGACAAATGTATTTTCTAAAAATCATCAAGTGTATGATTTTTCATACACTTTCATAAAGTGTAGGCTTTTCATGCAATCTCCAAAACCATGTCTATCATTTGATGATTTTTTTCAAATAGTTACTATAACTTCTCCATTTTAAAAGCAAAAAAAAAGTATTTGGGCAAAAAAGTGAAAGAAATAAGCAGCCACAAGTTACTGTAATATACTTGGGAATGTATTTTATTGTTATAAAGTTTATGGAAAATACTACCATGACACAGTTAAATCCTTCCCAATGAGATGAGTTGTCAGTTGCCATTTAATCTGCTAAAGCATAGTCCTTTGTTGGGCAACAGAAAATAAGAAATTAGGAAAAAAGCAATCTTTATTTAATCCTACTAACCAGGGCTGTGATAAGCTGATAGAGAAAACAAAAGGAAATTGAATTTCTCAGAAATAATCTAGCAAAAATGGGTCAGAATGGACTGGAAAGGGGAAAAAAGACAATACCAGTCTACTTTAAAATAGGAAGCAGTCAGACATTCAGCATGAATTATTGTTTATCAAAAGGCACCCACTTTCCAGCCTTGCTGTAAATTTCCATTTGCAGAAAGCTCAAATATCTCTGAACTTGATGTTCTGAATAAAAGGTATGATTTCTAGAGGAAATCTACTAGCTGTCTTATTTCCCATGCAAAGGGACAAAATCCTGCAACTTCTAGGCAGATGTCCTCACTACATAGGAAGTAACATCTCCTGTTCATATAAGATAAATAAAAATCTTGTAGTTTGTAGCAGAGAAATATTCATTTCTCGTTACCTATTTTTTAATTGAAGTTTTAAAATAAAGAAATAGTAATTGGATATATGCCACAGGTAATTTCCCCTAAACAGGTTGCTAAATATGTTCTGCCTTACACAACATGCATTCAAAATATCTTGTAGATATAATTTATTTTAAAGAGGGATTTCTTTTTAAAATTCATCATTGTTTGCCTGTAAAATGAAAAGTTGTCTGTTACTAAAACTTTACCTAATTAATTACTTCCAAAATCAAATCAGTAAAATTCCAAATTGAAAAGGAATATGTTAAATTGTCCCTGTTTGTGGATGACATAATTATATATACAGGAACCCTGAAGACTCCACCAAAAATAAAAAAACTGTTAGAATTAACAAACAAATTCATAAGAGTTGCAGGACACAAAACCCTCATACAAATATCAGTATCGTTTCTACATATTAAAAATTAACTGTCTGAAAAGCAATCAAGGAAATTCCATTCACGATAGCTACAAAAAGTAATCAGTAAAACAGGAAGAAATTTAACCAAAAGGTTGAAAGATCTGTATATTGAAAAGTATAACATATTGATTAAAAAAATTGAGAAGGACAAAAACACATGGAAAGATGTCTTATGTTTATGGATTGGAAGAATTAATATTGTTAACGTCTATACTACCCAAAGTGATCTACAGATTCAACATAATGTCTTAAAATATCAATGACATTTTTCATTAAAGTGGAAAAAGTAACCCTAACCTTTTCGTGGGACCACAAAAGACCCTGAATAGCCAACACTCCATAGCAAAAAGAACAAGGCAGGAAGTATCACACTATCTGACTTCAAAATTTACTGCAAAGTTCTAGTAACCAAAACAGCATGGTACTGGTATAAAGTCAGATACAGAGTCTAATAGAAAAAAACAAAAGGTGTAGAAATGAATCTATGCATTTACAGTCAAATTATTTTGACAAAGGAGCTAAGAATACACAATGGGGAAAGAGGGTTTCTTTAGTAAATGGTGTTGGAGAGACCGAATATACACGTGAAGAATGAAACTAGATGCTCATCTCTCATTATAAACAACAACAAAAAAATAAATTCAAAATAGATTAAAGACTTAAATGTAAGACACAAAACTATGAAATTAGTAAAATTAAAAAAAATAGGGAAAAACTCCATGACACTGGTCTGGAAAATGGCTTTAGGAATATCATTCTAAAAGCACAGACAGAAATACAAAAATAGACAAATGGAATTTCATCCAACTAAGAAGCTTCTGCACAGCAAAGAAAACAATCAACAGATTGAATAGACAACCAAAAAAGGGAGAACATATTTGCAAGCTATACATATGGTAAAGGGTTAATATCTAAAATATTTAAGAAACACAAACAATTCAATAGTAAGAAAAGAAGTAATCTGATTTTAAAATGGGCAAATGATCTGAATGCAGATATATAAATGACCAACACATATATATTAGAAAAGGTTCAGCATCACTAATCATCAGGAAAATGCAAATTAAAATCACAATTAGATACCACCTCAATAACTATTATCAAAAAGACACATGATAAGTGTCAGATGTGGAGAAAAGAGAACCTTGTACACTGTTGGTGGCAAATGTAAATTAGTAGAGCCATTATTGCCAACAGTATGAAGGTTCTTCAAAAAATTAAAAACAGAACTACCACATGATACAGCAATCCCACCACTGGGTGTATATCCAAAAGAAAGTAAATGGGTATGTCAAAGAGTTATTTGCACTCTCATATTCATTGTTGCACTATTCATGACAGTCAAGATATGGAATCAATCTAAGTGTCCACCAATTGTGAATAAAGAAAATGTGGTGTATACTCAAAATGGAATACTATTCAGCCCAGAAAAATAACAAACTCTTGTCATTTGTGAAAGCATGGATAAACTTCTAGGAAATTATGTTAAGTGAAATAAGCAGGCACAAAAAGAAAGATACTGTATGATCTTGTTTGAATCTAGGATCTAAAAAAGTTGATCTTACAGAAGCAGAAAGTAGAATGGTGGTTATCAGAGACTGGGGGGTTTGGAGTGGGTTGGGCAGATGTTGGTTAAAGAATATGAAAGTTCAGTTAGACGGAAGGAATAAGTTTGAGAGATCTATGGTGACTGTAGCTAATGATCCTATATTGTCAAAAAATGCTAAGACAGTGAAAGTAAATTGTTCTCACCACAAAAGTGATAGCTATGTGAGGTGATTCATGTTAATTAGCTAGAGTTTGTTATTCCATCATGTATATATACTTCAATAGATGATGTTGTAAACAGTTAATACATTCACTTTTACCTGTTCACTTTAAAAAGTAATCTTCTTTTGTTTGTTTGTTTTTTGAGATAGAGTCTCTGTTGCCCAGCCTGGAGTGCAGTGGTGCCATCTCACCTCACTGCAACCTCCACCTCCCAGTTCAAGCAATTCTCCTGCCTCAGCCTCCCGAGTAGCTGGAATTACAGGTGTTTGCCACCATGTCCCTCAGCTAATTTTTGTGTTTTTAGTATAGATGGGGTTTCACTATGTTGTCCAGGGTTGTCTTGAACTCCTGACCTAGTGATCTGCCCGCCTTGGCCTCCCAAAGAGCTTGGATTATAGGCGTGAGCCACTGTGCCCAGCCAAAAGTAAAATAAAATATATTTTTTAAAAAAGAAATAATTATCCAAAGATTAAATAACTTACATAAATATTCCACTGTGAACATAGCAGTCTACTTGTTCTCTGTTGATCTACATTCTAGTTAAAATAGACAAGATAAAAACAGAATATATATATATATATATATATATATATATATATGACTATGTCCATACAAGATATCAATAGGTTATACTGATAGAAAATATAACAAATAAATTAAAATGTGGTTTCACTTTTAGTAATGTATTTCCGATAAACTGTTATCTCAACATTTTATGTTATAGAATATATTTAAATTCAAATTGCCCTTCAAAACTCAGTACATTTATTATTAATCAGTGTCCTGGATGATTTCTTCGCACTTCAAATACTGCTGCAATAGCTTAGGTGCAGTACGTCCCGGATGATGGTAGCGTTGTCAATCAGATGGTGAGAAATGAAGAGACGCCTGTGAGACAATAACTACCTTTATTGAAGTGTTTTTCTACCACTACTTAGATTTACAGCAATTAATTTCCACATGCTTTAGCAATAAGCCTGTCCTCATTAAAACACTAAACCAATATGCAGAAAACATATTACTTCAGTATCTTGTCTCCAAATTGTTATATTGGCACTGGTTAGAAAACATACTCTAAAAATTCACACATCTTAAAGGCTAAGAGATTAAAAAACATACTCATCTGTGGAATATAACATTTTGGGGTCTTGTAGGTTCTTCAGGCTTTAAGAAAACAGAATTAAAATGTGCTGGCTTAATTTTCTTTTCTGGTTGTGGTTACATTATCCTGTGAGAGGAGAATCCTTTGATGTTGCAGGTATGTACCTTTTCAGATGTAATTCTTATGTAGACTTGGGGACTACTGACCTCATGTCTTCAAGAATCCCATTAACAAAAACACACATGCACACACACACATACACACACACTTCAGAAACCAAGAGTATTAAGAAAAGGAGGAAGAACATTAGAGGTGATCCATTTCATGATCCATCTTTTTAGTTCTTAACTCTTTTATATCTTTTCCTCAATTTTCTTCCTTATGAGATCTGCTTGATTGGATCACATGTAACAAACCGTGACAACTTTGCTAGGCAACTTGTCCCCAGGACCTTATGAAGTTCTGATAAAATAGAATCAAATTCTACAAAGACCTAGAGTTGACATAAAGGCGTAGGATCACTCTAAACATGGTTTTTAAACTCCAGACCCAAGCCGGGCCCAGGACTAAAGTGAACCTCTTGAGATACATCTCTGATCTCAAATGGGTTATTTTAGATCTTTCTCAGAACAAAACTGTGGTAAGAGGTTGCTTTGCTGTCTACACACACCCCTCAATCGTCCAAAAAGAATGAGCAAGGGAAAAATGGAAAGATAATCCAAGATTGTCTTTCCACATCTTAACTACCCTTGAGCTCTTCCTTTTGCACAAGGATTCTGTAAAACTGTGACCTCTCCCAGGACAGAGCAAAACACCTGGATTTCCCATGCTTCACTAAGTTGCAAACAGCTTCTACAGTCAGAAGCTTGCATTTACTACTTGCATTTTTAAGGGACTAAATAAGCTTTTATAGCTAAGAAATATTCTAATGATATAAATTTAAATTAAAAATAGCAATGAAAGAATACATTTTGAAATCACTAGGACCTTCTAGTGCTCTCCAAAATGAAAAGAAGTGGGACAAACATTTACATCATGCCTATTTTTATTGGGCAACTTAATGATAATAACAAAGATAAAAATACTAATCCTACTTTAAATCTGATAAAACTTGAGGCTAAAAAAGGGTATGTAATGTGCCTAAAATACCGATACGTGAGGGGCTGAAACACGGAATAGAAACTTTAAATCTTTGACTGAAATGTGTCCTCCTGAAACCAGGTTACCTTTTGTGTTCGTACATGGCAATATACAGGTAATTTTCTGTGCAATTGCAATTCAGTTGCTTTGTGGCCATTTGATCCAATGTTCCAAATTTCTCCTTCAGTGGACTACATGTTTCTTTTCAGAGCTGGCGAATGAATACTTGAGGTTCACTGGGTTTAGAGCAGCCAGATAAAATAGAGAAGATTCAGTTAAATTTGAACTTCAGATACACAAATGAGTAATTTTTAGTAGAATTGTATCCTAAATATTCAATGGGATATACTTGCAATATCTGGGACATGATTCTACTAAAAATATTCACCTATAATTCAAATTAACTAGGTGTTCTGTGCTTGCATTTGCTCGATCCATACCCTAACTGGGATACACCAAGTTAAGGTATTATCATTTCTAAATCCATCATTTTTTATCCTGACATTTACAGTTGTTTTGGGTATGTAAGATTAGATGCAAAATTTTACATTGCACTGGGGTGAATGCCATAGGTGCATTGCTGAATTCTATCTTTCTATTATTGAATTTCTTAACTGGAAGCAGAAAATCTATACTTTTTCAGCAAGAAAAAAAGTGACTCATGAAAAGTTCAGCAAAATAAATAAAAGCTTCTCTATAAGTATTACTGACAGTAAGGTGCATGTTTTCTTTCAATATTTTATATTTTTATCTTGCTGTGGCACCAATTTTAGTGACTCTTGCTATAGCCTGTGGTGAATCGGTATGTTTGCCATCCATTACTTTTGACAGCTTTAACACGCTTCATTGAATATTTAACAATAAGGGCATTTGATTGTACATATTTTTCATAAAGCTTAAAACATTTTTCTGTATTGAAGTTGAAGGCAAATGGATATGCCAAGGGTAATTTTCAGCAAGTGGCTAACATCTCTAACAGTCTAATTGTGCTGAAAATCTGTATACATAAAAAATCGAAGTATGTCCTTTGTCTTTCTGTTGGGGTGCAGAGTGTCATTTACCAGCTCGGAAGTAATAGTTACTCCCAAGAAATTAACATAATTCTGTCTATTTTTTTTTGTCATCTTGTAGCTTACAATGCATTTTTACTTATGTTTTAATTCTTAATAACAGCCTAGTGAATTAGATAGGTATTACTCCATATATACATGAATTAATTTTACTCCTTAAAACAAGAAATTTATGCACTTTTGAATTTGCACAAATTGCAGGGTGGTATTTATCTGAAAAAAAAAATACTGGACAAATAAAGATATATGTGTGTCTATATATACATATATATATATATACTATTTATCACACACAGAAATACTATTTATCTACTGTACTATACTACAAACGCTGTAGATAGACATATATGCATATGTAATATAGTATATCTACTATACTAAACTATAAATGCTATAGATACACACATATGTGTGTGTGTGTGTGTGTGTGTGTGTGTGTGTGTACTTATCTATGAAAAAGGTATCTTACAATGGTATATTTGCTAGCTTGAGGATGCTTCCTGCCGTAGAAAGCAAATCCTGACTTTTGGGTCTCTGTGGGTACATCAGAATGAATATGACCCTTGTTTTGAGTTATATGAGATTTGTTGCAAATTATTATATAAGAATGGGACAAAAATATGTAAGGATTGTATTTTAAAGTGTTATAAACATGTAGGATTTTAAATCTTTTGATTATAGATTTTTGATTTATATGCATGTGGTTTCTATGATATTGTAATTTTTTAAATTTATGAGTATTTTCCTTGTGAGTCACTGTGTGATAAATATTGAAAATATCTCATATATACATGACAAGAATCAGAGACTTATATAGTGTGCATGTTAGATAACACTTGTTAGTATTGATATTGAAATTTTCTATTTTCTTAATAATATTTTATCTTCTTTCTGAAAGAGGGGTATACAATTTTTGTACTATGATTTTGGAGTTGTCAAATCTTCCGTTTTTTTTTTTTTTGAGACGGAGTTTCGCTCTTGTTACCCAGGCTGGAGTGCAATGGCGCGATCTCGGCTCACGGCAACCTCCGCCTCCTGGGTTCAGGCAATTCTCCTGCCTCAGCCTCCTGAGTAGCTGGGATTACAGGCACGCGCCACCATGCCCAGGTAATTTTTTTTGTATTTTTAGTAGAGACAGGGTTTCACCATGTTGACCAGGATGGTCTCGATCTTTTGACCTCGTGATCCACCCGCCTCGGCCTCCCAAAATGCTGGGATTACAGGCTTGAGCCACCGCGCCCAGCCTAAATCATTATGTCCATAAATTTTTGTTTTCATACCCGTTGTGGACATATTTATAGATGTTCACAGGTTGATAACTGTAATATCTCTTGGTGAGTTACTTACTGAATTGGAGTTAGTTGCTTTTAGCACTTTTTGTGCATTTTTATCTTAAATGTAATTTTGTCTGCTGTTAATATTACTGCACAAAATTTCTTCTGGTGAAGTGTCACGTTCGTATTGCTTATTAGTCTCCACTCCTCATTTTCAAACTTTGACTGCTAAGTAGCATCCATTTACTGGATTTTTCTCTGTAGCAAATGTGACTATTTCATTAAAAAAAAATATTTATTGGTGAACAGTTTTAGATTTGCAGAGAAGTTGTGGAGATGGTACAGGTTTCTCACACACTTCATACTCAGCCTTTCCTATAATTAACACCTACTATCCTTACAGCATGTTAGTTACAAATTAATGAACCAGCATTGATACATTATTTTAAGGTCGTGTCCATAGTCCGTTAAGAGTTTTTGGGATTTTACCTAATGTCGGTTTCTGTTCCAGGATCCCACATTGTCTTTAGTCTTCCATCTCTCATTAGGCTCCTCTTGGCTGTGAACATTTCTCAGCCTTTTGCTTTTTGATGACCTTGATAGTTTTGAGGAGTACAGGTCAGGTATTTTCTAAGTGTCCTTCATTTGCGTTCTCATAATGATTAAATGGTGGTGAGGAGTTTTGAGATGGAAATGCCAGAAGTAAAGGACCATGCTCATTATATCATGTCAAGGATGCAAATCAAGGGTACTGTTAACTGAAGAATCATGAGGTTTATAAATTTTAGGAGGAGACTTAATTTCTTATAGATGGTTACAGCTTCAGATTGGCCATTTTGTCAGAATGGGAGGTGTGCATAAGCTCTGGCAGAGACTGGAAGATGGCACTTTGAGGGAGGGGAGGGTGGAAGAGGAATTTATGTTGAAAGAGTTCGCCAAGTATACATATTTAACAGGTATATGGGGGTTATGTATATTTATGAAGGAGGACATGCATATGTATGGTAAGCAACATGTTACATGCATCTTACATTTACTTTGGGATGGAGATGCAACATTTAAATGTATTACAATTAGGCCACATACATCAGAAGGTGAAGCAGGTGCATGAAGATATTTAGGGTGCAGCCTCTATAAACTGGCCAGAACCAGTCCAACGTCAGCAGTCTCCTATTTTTTTCAGAAAAAAAAATTATTAAAATCAGTTTCTTGTCCAATCAAAACTATAGTTATGACTTGCAGAACAGGAGGGCCAGTTAGTGAGTGCCTGACAGTTAGTGAGTTGTAATTATTTTAATACTGTTTATATTAAAGGCCAGTTTTTGTCTACTTGCTAAAAAAAAAAAAAAAAAAAAGAAAAGAAAAGAAAAGAAAGAAAGAAAAATCCCATGACAGTTAAAACAAATTCATTCTTTAAGTGTAGGGGTGTGTGCCTTAACCCTTACTTGACATGGTTTTAAGTCTGGATTATAACTTAGTATTTTATTGCCACAAAAAGTCCATTCTGTTGTCTTATAATCCCTATTTAACAATAGCATCAAATTACTTATCACGGATGGTGTCAATCTTGACCACTTGGCTGAAGTGGGGTTTGTCAGCTTTCATCACTGTATTGTCACTTGTTTTTCACCCTTTGCCCACTGTACTCTTAGGAAGGAAGTCACAAAATGTAACCCACACGTAAGGAGTTGAAAGTTGTATATTACCTCTTAAAGATAGAAAACTACACAAATTATTTGTGTTCTGTGAGTAACAATTTTACAGAATTTCTAGCCTGTGCAATAAGTTTAGGAGATGTTAGATAATGATTGAATAATTTACTTTATTCTTAATTAAAAATAAATAAAAAATCATGTTAAGAATGCTAGGACTACAATCTTTTCTATGTACCAGTAATGTAGTCAAAATATATGATGAACCATATATATTAGCAATAGCATAAAAACTGTAAAACATGCTTAAACATGAGACATGTTTATAACATATAATAGGAAAACTAGAATGAAGACACCATACAACGTTACTGAATGTCATATAACTGTGTTTCTGAATTAGATTAAGCAATAACGTAGTAGCCAACCCTGTATTATTTAAAAATTTAATGAAAGTTTACACAATTATACTTAAAAATCTCAGTGATATTTTCAGAATAAATTCTAATATTAGAAGTAAGTCTAAATTTAACACCAAGAAAAAGATTATAAACTGAAATATTGGCAAGTGATTTTATTTTAAAGGCATCACTGTTTTTAGCATAAAAGGAAGGGAACAATTATAAAAATTGTTGGATAAGATCCTTAGTTTATTGAGAATTTTTAGTATGAAGGGCTGCTGAAGTTTGTTGAAGGCCTTTTCTGCATCTATTGAGATAATCATGTGGTTTTTGTCAATGGTTCTGTTTATGTGATGGATTATGTTTATTGATTTGCGTATGTTGAAGCAGCCTTGAATCCCAGGGATGAATCTGGCTTGATGGTGTTGGATAAGCTTTTAGATGTGCTGCTGGATTCAGTTTGCCAGTATTTTATGGAGGATTTTCTCATCAATGTTCATCAGGGATATTGGACTGAAATTTTCTTTTTTTTTGTTGTGTCCCTGCCAGGTTTTGGTAACAGAGTGATGCTGACCACATAAAATGAGTTAGGGAGGATTCCCTCTTTTTCTATTGTTTGGAATAGTTTCAAAAGAAATTTCTAGTCACACTTAAAAATCCCTTCTTGAAACCCAGGTTGTGAGTAATCTATGTTTTCTTCTAGTATTTGCAGCTCTTATTTCTACATACAGACCTCTGATACATTTGATATTGATTGTCATTCATGGTGTGAGAAATAGACCTAATTTTATCTTGTACAAATTGCAATGTTTATTTGGTGATGTTAGACACCACTTTTATTGTATAGTAGATTTTTAAATGCAGCTGAATCAATTGCTGAACTTTTCATTTTATTCTATTGTGTCTGTTTATGCACCACGGCCACATTTACACAGGCTTCTTATTGCATTTTAACATCTAATGGAATTTGGAGCACTTCTGTTTTACTGTTTTCCTAGCAATTGTTGTAATTTTTTTTAATTATAAACTTTGGATCAACTTGTCCATGTCCATTTAAAAATTCCCATTGAAATTTTCATTAAAATTACATTATATTTATAAATTGACAGAGAAGAACTGACATATTAATGAACAAGAAATAGCTTTCTATTTGTTCAAGGGCATTTTTTTTTTCATTTTGAAGGAGTATTTGATAATTTTTTCTTACAGGTTTAAAACATTTTTTTAGGTTTACACCTACATGTTTTATGATTTTTATGGCTATTGTAAATGGGATCTTCTCATTCATTATATCTTCTAACTGGTTTTTATATGTGAATACGAATGCTATTGATGTTACATTAATTTTGTATATTGCTCCTTTAACTTTTATATTTTGGTTTGTTTTACTATTGTTTCAATAGAAGTTTTGATGAATAATAGTATCATATCATCTGTGTATCGAGGTGTTTGATTTTTTCTTTGCATATTCTTATTACTCCAGTTGTTTTTCTGAAGTCTAAATTCATTAGCTAGTACATATCAAAGTATCATAAACAGCAGTAAAAATGGAAGTCATCCTGTCATTGTCCTAAGTCCGTTGGCTTGAGCTGCTTCTTTAGGGTTTTCCCATTAAATGATTATGTTGGCTTTCAAATCTTTCTCTCTTTCTCTCTCCCTCTCCTTAGCCCATCTCATTCTACAGATCGATCGATAGATAGAAGATTGACAGATAGATAGATGATAGATATTCTAACCACTCTTCTTTTCTAAATGATTTTTCAATAGTACTAAATTATAGATATTGTCATATAATTTTTCAGAATCTATGGAGACAGCAATGTAGATTTTCTCCTGGTATTGATTAATATAGTCAGTTATTGAGATACATATTCAAATTTTGAAATAGTTTTGTATTCCTGATATAAAACTTGCTGGATATAGTATTTCTAAATGTAACATTTGGGTCTTTTGCTAACATTTTAGTCAATATTTTTGCACGCATATTTATAAATGATATTTATCTTTAAATATTTTTCTCTGTGTGCTGTATTTATCAGGTTTAGTTATCTGTCTTGTATTTTGTTCACAAAATAATTTAAAAGTTTTTCTTGCTTTCTATGCTCTGATGCATTTTGTGCAAGATTGGTACTATTTGGTCTCTAAAAGTCTGGCAGAATTCCCTCTGGGACAACCAAAACCTACTGCTTCTCTTTTCTTCTTTATAAAGCATTTTTAAATAACTTTTATTTTTTCTGTGAAAACTTGTCTGCTTCAGTTTTCTGTATGTTTTGGGTCAGTTTTGGAAGATAAAGTCAGTTTTGGAAGACCGTATTTTGTAAAAATCCATTCCTTTTCTCTAGTATTACCATCATGCATTACCATCAATTATAACTTACCCTGGGCTGGGTGTTGGGATAGCAATTAGTTGTGACACTGGCTAGTAGAGTTTATGTCTCCATTATTCACATAACAGAATAAACAGTATATTTCCATCTTCTTTGGCTGGTTTGTTTGTTTTGCATTGTTTTAAATTTAATTTTCTATGTATCAATGATTATTTCTTTCTTGTTTTTTTCTTAGTTTGTATACCTCTGCTTTATCTTACCTTTTTATAGATTAAATTAATGATTCATCTATTTTATTTTTTTCCTAATGAAGCAGAATTTGATTTATTTGATGTAAGCTTTTTATTGGTCCTCTACCACACTAATTTATGTTTTTGTTTTTATTTCATTTATTGTATTTTATTTTAGCTACACTTTAACACATACATGCAGTCCTGTTTTCTGCATACACAAATATTCAATATTATTAATCTCATATTTTTGAAATTAAATAAATTGCCTTTGTTTTGAAGAAAACCTTACTTATTGAAGTTAAAATTTAATTTTGTACTATATAACATCTAATGTAGTGCCAAGTACAGAATCTGTATTCTAAAATACATCTTGAATCATGACATCGACAGTCAGTTAAATTACATCTTGAAGCCTAAAACCAATTGGTGAAATGGCTATATACTCTTTCCTAGATTGAAAGTTTCGTGTTCAGAGTTTATGAACTATGAGGGTTGACACAGTTTGACTTTGTGTCCCCACTCAAATCTCATCTCCAATTGTAATCCCCACATGTCGAGCGAGGAACCAGTAATCCCCAAATGTAGAGATTGGATTATGGGGGTAGTTTCTCCCATGCTGTTCTCAAGACAATGAATGAATGCTCACAAGATTTGATGGTTCTATAAATGGCAGTTTTTCCTTCTGTCACACATGCTCTCTCACCGGCCACCACGTAAGACATACCTGCTTTCCCATCTGCCATGATTGTAAGTTTCCTGAGGCCTCCCTAGCAATGAAGAACTGTGAGTCAATTAAATCTCTTCCCTTTGTAATTATCCAGTCTTGGGTAGTATTCTTTATAGCAGTGTGAGAATGGAGTAATAAAAGGGTATATAGCTTTTTCTCTCAAAATTTGTAGTTAGATAAGGGTCTTATTCATGAAAGCATTAAAGAAAAGGCATAAAAACAGTGACCAAAGTCTTATATATAATGTAAACTAATATAATAATAACTTCTAATTATTCTAATGGTATCAGAATAAATAGTTTAATAGCAAAACATAAGTGGGTAAGTTGGAGGTGATTATAACCTCATTCCACATAGTTGGTCATGTATGTTCTTTAGTAGTGATGAACCACACCTCAAACAATCAGTAACAAGGTGACCAGAGATCTTAATGATTATTCTTCCAAAATATTACATGTTACAGCATTATCTTCTTAGACAGTGGTCAAAGCAGAGATTTTCACTATTTTTATTTTGGAAGACTTTTATTGCTCTCCTTGGTCACATGCCATCTGTGACCTCTCCATCCTTCTCCTAGGTGAGAATCAACTCTAAGGAATAATTTCACAAATTAAAAGAATCCTTTTTAAGTACATTCATAAAACTTTATATGTTTAAATAATGACTACTGATAACTATTCCCCTACGACATTTCTGTTGCTGTTTTTCACTTTAAACTCTGATAGCATCTGGCCCATGCACAAATTCTAGGTAGAAGTAGGTAAGGGCCTGCCAGAGAGGTTAAAATGTGAGTCATGTTGACAGATGGCTTGGAACTCATTTTCCATTACAGAAAGCAAGGAGCTAATGAATAGAGAAGGTGTAAACAGAAGATTATAGTAACTGAGTATCTTGTGCAGAAACTATCATCTGTAATAAATGGTGTGAACACACCTATGAAATATGAATGAAATAGATTATACTTTAAGCAAAGACCTTTTTTTAGAAGCACATAAGTTTTTATTCTCATTTGGAATTTGTAAGTTGCCATTTCTTCTAGGAAAATTTAAATAATTTGAAGTATTTTATTTTTATGGGAGTTTCTATTTTAAATTAAATCAGTGCAGCAGTACTGTCTTTCTACTCAAGAAAAGAGTAGAAGATTCAGCATCAGAATACCAGCATTCGAATCCTGGATTTAGGTTGCACTGTGTTTTGGGCTATAAATGCATCTCAGTTTTTAAATCCATATAATAGACATAATAACCTGCATGAGAATAAATTTAAGATAATATATATAGAGGCACTGGGTAGATGGAAAAGGTAAATTTTTACAAGCATGTTCTTAGGTGATAAATTCCTCTTCCTGTTAGTCTTCCTTATTCTTTGTTTTTTGTTGCTTTTGTTTGTTTTCATTTCATTTCGTTTTCATGTACTTAAGGTGTACATAATTTTGTTTTGTTTTGTTTTGAGATGGAGTCTCACTCTGTTGGCCAGGCTGGAGTGGAGTGGTGCAATATTGGCTCACTGCGACCTCTGCCTCCTGGGTTCAAGTGATTCTCCTGCATCAGCCTCCTGAGTAGCTGATATTATAGGCACATGTTACTGCACCAGGTTAATAGTTGCATTTTTAGTAGAGATAGGGTTTTGTCATGTTGGCCAGGCTGGCTTTGAAATCCTGACCTCAAGTGATTCACCCGCATTGGCCTCCCAAAATGCCGGGATTACAGGCCAGAGCCACCACACCCACCCTTACATGATGTTTTGATATACAATATGCAGAGTGAAATTATCACTGTAGTCAAGCCAATTAACATATCTATTGTCTCACCTTGTTATCTTTTTCTGTGTATATGGTAAAAACACCTAATATGTATTCTTTGAGCAAATTTCTGATACACAATACAATCATATTAAGTGTAGCCCTCAGGTTGTACATTAGAGCTCTCAGCTTTATCTTGAATAAGAGCAGTTTGTTCTCTTTGACCAACATCTCTCATTCCTTCTACCCCATCTTTGATGGTCTTTCTGTTTCTCTGCATTCAACTTTTGTTGAGGGTTGTACATTTAAGAGAGATCATGCCTATTTTTCTTTTTATGTCTGGTGTATCTCACTGAGCATAATGTCTCTCAGTTTACTTATGTTGTTGCAAATGACAGGATTTCCTTCATTAAGACTGAATAATATTCTATCGTTTGTGTGTGTGTGTGTGTGTGTGTGTGTGTATACAATTGCTTTATCCATTCATCAGTCAATCGTCACTTAGGTATTGTCCATATCTTAGCTATTGTCAATAATGCTGCAATAGACATTCGGGTGCAGAAAATGGGAATAATAATGATATCTGTCATATGAGGGTGCTGTAGTGATTAGAGTTTTTAAAATGTTAAGGTCATATCTGGCCCTAACACACAGCATGCGCTAAGTAAGTTCTAGTTACTGCTGGTGCTGATGTTTTCCTTCTTTTTTATATTACAAGAGCTACATATTTGGTATTTACACAACTGTTTCCCATTTGTGTGTTTTGCCCTTTGGACAACGCTATGTAGCATTCAAAGTATTTGTGAACCTTACCGTGATTGAAAAAAATCTCATTGTTTTAAAGTTTATGGACTATGGTGTTCTAAGTGAGAATAACCTTCCCTGGGAGGAATCAGAATATTGGAACAGAATGCAGAGGACATAGTAATTGACAGTTCCAAGAGTTGCTGACTGTATCTAAGCCACATGGCACAGCTCCAGGCACCACGCAGCTCAAGATGTTCAGTGTTTCAGCCATGCAGGAGAAGCGGATGGCAGAAAGATAGAGTCCAGTGCTTAATTGTTTTAACATCCTCATTCAGATGAAAGCTGTTTCAAAGATAGACATCCTTTTATATCAACAAAGGGCAGATTTTACTGACAAAAATAAATGCTGAAACTACAACCACAGAGAACCATTACATCGCAAATGCTTCATTGAAGTTTGATTCTGTTTTCTCTCAGCTGTGGAGGCATTTATGAAAATGTGAGAGCCATAAAATGATGTTCTGGCATAATATTATCTGTAATCTTCTGCAGGAAGAAGATGCCTGTGAGTCCAATTGGATTTCACTTTAAGGTACTCATAGCAGCCAAATTAATCAGAGTGTATTTTGAGGCAAGTTTTAGCAAGTATGTTCTTATTTAATGCTGAAATACAGAAATAATATAATCACAGAGATATTTTAATTTTTACCATACATCGCTCCTTGTATAAAACCTATCAGAGCTAGAATTTCCAACTTTGCCAGGTAAATTTTTTTATTTTAATAACAAATTTAACTACCACATGAAAGCCACAGTATTAAATGAACTTAGAATTTTAAGATAGTACTAGACATTTGCCTGTGTTCTGAGCAGGAACATAACGTGTGTATGTGTGTGTGTGTGTGTGTGTGTGTGTGTGTGCATGTGTGTATGTGCATGCATTCAGACACCTACATATGCATAATTTTTGCATTTTTATATTATGCCAGAATGATTTATTTTGTTACAAAGGGATTTACTTAACACACAGGAAAAAGGAAAGAAAAGGAAAAAAACAATTGCTTGAGAATAAACTGAAAAAATTATTCAAGAATCAGAGCAATTACTCAGGTTTTAACATTATGTAACTTTAATAATGCTTTATTTTGAGTAAGCCAACCTATTCTATGTCATGAGGTTGGGGGGTGTGTATATTCTGAAATTTACATATATCTAGTGATGCATAAATCGATCAGATGCAAGTATCAAAATTATCTCAAAAATCAGTACTTCTGTTTTGCTCTTTGTGTTAAAATGTCTTTCTTCTTGTCAAAGATGAATTAAGATCCTTAATATTTGTTTTAAACTTTAAATAATAATGTAAAATAATTTAACCTGGCCGTCAAGCCAGATTGTGATAATGGATTGAGTTCTGTTGTCAGTGTTAACGACTGCTAGTGTCCTGGAATCAAACGGGTCAAGGAGACATCCTTTGGCCATACATAATTAAAATTAACATCCATATTGATGATCACAATGTTTTATGGAGTATTGAGATACTTTTGTAATTATTAACCAAAAATATTCTGTGTTTTAAAGATAAAATTTCTTTCTTCCCATTGTCTTTAAAGATTGTGTTTCTTCAACATGGGAGTGAGACTTGGAAGTTATATCCCTAATAAGGTAATCGGACAATTATGACCATCAACCAGCTTTTAAAAACCACAGTCCAAATACAGTAAAAGCTAGCTTTTGAGTCACACAATTTCTGTGTTAGCATTGCAGGTTTATAGGGTATTATATTAGTCCATTCTCATGCTGCTATGAAGAAATACCTGAGACTGGGTAATTTATAAAGAAAAGAGGTTTAATTGACTCACAGTTCAGCATGGCTGGGAAGGCTTCAAAAAACTTGCATTCATGACTGAAGGGGAAGGGGAAGCAGGAAGGAGAGGTGCTGAACAAACAGGGAAAAGCCCCTTATAAAACCATCAGATCTCATGAGAACTTACTCACTGTCATGAGAACAGCATGAGGGTAACCACCCCCACAATCCAATCACCTCCTACCAGGACCCTCCCACGACATGTGGGGATTATGGGAACTACAATTCAAGATGAGATTTGGGTGGGAACACAACCAAACCATGTCAGGTACCCTCTAGGAACACGAATTCTCCTGCTACTTAGTGTAACTTGGTGTTATTCAAACTCTGTGAATTTCTCCAGGTTTCAATTAGCAAAAACAACAGCAAATATAGTTGGTTCTAATTATTTCATGAAATCTTTATTTGTGAATTTGCCTCCTTGCTAAGATTTATTCATGGCCCCCTAACCAAAACTCTCAGTGCTTTCTTGGTCATTCTGGGAAGTACATAAAGCAATAAAAACTTGGAGTCACCTGATGCCAACATTCCCATCTGAGGACAAATAAGGCTATGCTCTGCCTTTTCATTTCAGCTCTCACAGTAGGAACGTGTGCTCATTTGGCAGTCTATGTAGTGTCATGATTTTCAAATCTGTGTACTTTTTTTTTTTTTTTAAATTTTTATTGCATTATAGGTTTGGGGGTACATGTGCAGAACGAGCAAGATAGTTGCATAGGTACACACATGGCAGTGTGCTTTGCTGCTTTCCTCCCCTTCACCCACACTTGGTATTCATCCCCAGGCTATCCCCCCCAGCGCCCCCCGCTGTCCCTCCCCCATTCCCCCCAACAGTCCCCAGTGTATAGTAGACCGCCTCTCTGTGTCCACGTGTTCTCATTTTTTTTTTGATAGAATCTCACTTTGTTGCCCAGGCTAGAGTGCAGTGGTGCAGTCTCTGCTCACTGCAACCTCTGTCTCCCGGGTTCAAGCAATTCTCCTTTCTCAGCCTCCTGAGTAGCTAGGACTGCAGGTGTACATCCCCATACCTGGCTAAAAAAAATTTTTTTTTTTTTTTTTTTTTTTTTTTTTTTTAGTGGAGACTGGATTTCCCTATGTTGGCCAGGCTGGTCTCAAACTCCTGAACTCAAGTGATTCACCCTCCTTGGCCTCCTAAAGTGCTAGAATTACAGGCATGAGCCCCAACGCCCAGCCCTTTTTGTATGCTTTTTGTTGATGATTCTGCATTTATAATAGCCCCTAATCATAGTGTCAGACTGCTGGCTACTGTTTCTAGGTATAAGAAGTAAGGGTTCAGTCTCAGTTAGGCTTGAGTTACAGTGCATTGGCTGACTTTGCCAATGAATTTATAATGTTAATGCATCAATAATACACATCAAATGAGGTGTCTTTCGAGAAAATCACACCAAAAGCAAGGTTATGTATGGATTGTTTGATAAAAATGACTGGAGGCTCACAGGAATCTAACCCTTCATTTCCCTTAGGAGCAACCATTCTGTATTTGTTAATTCAGTGTTTATAGCAACTTTATAGATCATAACTACTATGAAACATGGAAATCTATTGTATATGATGAATAAACTTAACTAACATTTTAAATTCAGCTAAGTATAAGTTAATGGCTTGTTTTTGATTCTTAAAGCATGTTTGGGATTGTACAAACTACAGCCTGATGAGAAATTTATACAAAACATAATCTTCATTTACATAAATGTGTTTTTCTTAATAGCTATCGTATAAATACTATGTTAAATCTATCTTATTTATATAAGAACAGTATTTTATTTTATTTTATTTTTGGAGATGGAATTTCACTCTTGTTACTCAGGTTGAAGTGCAATGGCACGATCTCGGCTCACCGCAACCTCCGCCTACTGGGTTCAGGCAATTCTCCTGCCTCAGCCTCCTGAGTAGCTGGGATTACAGGCACGTGCCACCATGCCCAGCTAAGTTTTTGTATCTTTAGTAGAGATGGGGTTTCACCATGTTGACCAGGATGGTCTCGATATCTTGACCTCGTGATCCACCTGCCTTGGCCTCCCAAAGTGCTGGGACTACAGGCTTGAGCCACCGCACCCGGCCAAGAACAGTATTTTATTATTATAATTAGAGCAACAATAGTTATTGTAGTAATAATATTGGCTGAAAATTTCTAGGTGTCCAGAATGGTGTATAGCAGAATACACACATTTTTCATTTAATCGTCACATTGTACAGGTCTGCACAGGAAGGCACAGTGGTTTCATGACTTCCCCAGGCACACTGCTAGTAAAAAGTGGACCCATTAATACATATTATTATATTGTGTGTCTTATTTATTAGGTATATACTAACTAATATATTAAGTATATTAAACATATATTGGAATAATTAATTTTTCGATACCCGTTGCCTTAGTAGATTGTAACTCTCATAAAAGAACATCTCTTTTTTTTTCATCTTGGCTTTACTGGGTCTTGTGAACATGAGACCTCAATATAGGATACAGAAATGGGTGTGTGTTGCATGTAAAGTAGGCTCTGAGCCCATCATGTCAGTGTCACATTTTAGAATCACAAAGGTAAAGAAATCATAGGCATGTTATATAATGAGCAGCAAATTAGTCCCCTCTCTGGCAATAGTTAACACGGTCACTGAGTCAGTTTGAGTCGCATATTTTAAGTACACAATGGGGAAACTGTTATGTGTCCTTTACCTTATTGTAAATTACTTCCACATCCAGGACACTTATGAATATTAAGTGACACATTAGCTGTAAAAATAATGTCAAATGCACAGGAGCTGCTGAACGTGAATCATTCATTGTCATCGTCATCAGCGTCCCCTAGATTCAGTCATTTTATCATTGCTTCTTTCAACATTTACAGTTTGACAGCTGTTTCCTTGAACTAAGTTCAAATATGATTCTTAATGTTCCTGCTTTTTATACTGGTCTTGACTGAATTTATATGAGTTGAATTGTTTCTAAGACATATCATTAAAATTAAAAAGAAGACTTCCAGCAATTTGTATTTTATATTTTTTTACTGAGTTAATTTTGGCTTAATTTCTCATGTCATTTTTGATTACTTATCACTCAAAGCACTTCTGAATTTGGCAGTAAATATCTCTTTGATCAACCATCTCAAGTCATTGGGATTTTCTTAATGGACTACCTCCCTACATCAGAATGGAATACACTAGCAAATAAAAGCAGTAAATAGCTTGTTGTTCTATAAATAGCAATCAATTAAATCCTTTTTATAAAATTAAAAATTTCTTCACAAACTCATCTTGAGCTCATTAGATAACAGGCAAAATCCTGGCGTTATTTAGTTTTTCAAACGATTGGTAGGAAAATTTAACAGCTACATTTTAGACTTGGGAAATTGATTTGCTTTTTATGATGTGATACATTTTAATACCCAATAAGCTCAATGCGAAGAGTCTTCTGTGAAGCATTTACTCAATAAATATTGACGTGAGTTGATTTACAACATTGTGCCCTGTCAGCAATTTATGTTTTTAAGGTAACAAACTTAAAATGAAAACTGCTAAAGAATTTTACTTCTAAGAGTATGTTGAATCCTTAGTTGTCTTCTTTTAACTTTCATCTCTGCCTCATTTGGCGACTAACACCAAACACATTCTATTCCTCAGGTTGCTTTTTCTGTATGATTAGATGGAAAGTCACCAGATTTAGGGCTTGAAAATATTTTCCATCCCAGACAAAGTTTTTTATCTTTCATTGTGACATTTGTCAAATACGAGTTCTGCAATGACCTTTCTCATACAATGAAAGCAAGATGAAAGTCAGTCCTGTGAAGTTTACCACTCAGAACTCTGCTGCCTGTTGAAAAAAGCCATTTTATGTCATAAGAACTATTGAGTCTAAGCCTGAGACAGGAGCTCCCAATTTCTCTTGAGCCAGTGTGGCTTTAGGTTAGATGACTTTGAAATGACTGCGTGTATGGGAAAAGCTAGGCATGTTAATATACATTCATTAGGTACCTGCTTGGCATAGGCATGTAGCAAGATTATTCAACAATCAGTAAATATTATTGAGATGTCTTATGAGTAAATATTTGTTCCAGGCATCTGAGATAAGGCAATAAACAAAAGATACAAAGGCTCTTTGTAAATGCAATTTATAATGTAGTGAAATGAAGTGGGTGAATAAATATGCGTCTGGTAGAGATAAGTCTTGTGAATAAAAAGAAACCAAAGCAGGCTAAAATAATACACAAGATAACTTACGTCTGGGCTACCTGTTGTTTGCTTGCTTTATAGATGATGAGGAAAAACTACTCTAAGGAAGTGGTATTTGAGAAGAATATTGAAAGGAGTGAGGGAATAAGCCAGTTAAGACATGAGGGAAAGAATATTTCAATCAGATAAAAGCAGCAGGTGGGAACCAACTTGGCATGTTTAAGGGAGAGCCAGATGGTTGTGATTGAGAGAAGTCGGTGAAGGAAGAGTGAAGGAAATCCAGTCAGGGGCTAGAGTTCAGATCTATTTTAAACATTAGGGGAAGGCATTCGAAGGTTTTGAGTATTGGAATAGTATTCTCTATTGTCTTACAAGAAAGATCCACTGGCTGCTGGGTAAAAAATAGGTTTTTGGAACACATCTTTATGGGCTTGGAGTACTCAAATTCCCTTAAATAGGACACCAGCAGCATTACCTAGAGAGAAAATGTTTGACCAGCTGGACTGCATGAAAATTAATGCCTTCTGTCCATCAAAAGACACCATCAAGAGAAGGAAAATGTCAGCTTGTAGAGAAGGCGGTGATATTTGCAGTATGTGTATTCCAAGTACACATGTATGTGTATATACATATATAAAAACACACACATATGTATACAAATATGTATATACGCCAATGTGTGTATATATGTGTGTGTGTGTGTACATATAATGACTCATATCCAGAATATAAAGAACCAAAAGTCAGTAAGAAAAGATACCCTAACATAAAACAGGCAGAAGACATGGGTATTTTTGCAAAAGATGATATGTTTGACCAAACAATAACATGGAAAGGGGCTCTCAACTTTATTAGCCATCAGGTTACTGCAAATTAAAAACACAATTTGATGCCACTAGATATTCACCAGCATAGGAGGAAACAATGGAGAATTCCAAGTATTCAGATGTGGAGCAACCAGAATGCTCAGATGCCGCCAGTGGAAGTGAAAATGGGGATGACAGCTTGTTTAGGTAAATGGTGTGAGGAAGAGAGAGAACAGGCCTGCCTCATAGGGACTTTTGCCTGGGTAACAGAGTCAATAATGGCCTGTGTTCAAGATGGAGACGGCAATTGCAGGTGCCATTTGAAAGGAAAGAGAGGGGTGAAGGGTGTCTTCTCCCTGTTTGGTTTGAAATTTCTGTTAGATATTCTAGTAGAGTTTCTGAGTAGGATATGAAGATTAAAAAAAGATATCAGGATTTGTACGATAAACATGAGTGTTTCAGCACCTAGAAAATATGCAATGTGCTGTAATGAGATGAGATCACTGGGAAGGTGAATAAAAGTCGAGGAGAGAAGGAGGCCAAAATTGAGACTCCCAAGCATGCCAACATTTGGAGTTTGGAGAATAAAGTAGACACAAAAGGGACAGGGGTAGTCAGAGAGTAAACGCAGAAGAATACAGTGTCACAGAAGCCAAGGGTTCAAGGTGTTTCAAGGAGGACTTGAAGAGGGAGTGGTAAACTATGCCAAACAAGGGAAGGTTTTGGAAGATGATGGAAGCTTGAATTAGGCAAGATGGAAGTTACTGACAACTTTGAAAGGAGTGTTTCCAGTGGATGTGATCCAATAATCTGGTTACAATGATTTGAGATAAAAAGTTGATAAAGAGAAAACAGGATAGGCCACTATTTCTAGGTATACTCTTATCTGATATTAGGCACAGATGAATGGAAACGTAGGTTTAAGGTGACATGGAATGAAAGGAGAGAATATTTAGAAGAAGGAGGTATTAAATTCTGGTTGTAACCTTGTAGGGCTAATATAGAAGAGGAGAAATTGATGTAGAAAACAAAGAGGGGTTTGCAAGAGAAAATACTGGGTATGAAAGAAAGATAAGATGCGGTATACAAGTAAGAAAGCCAGTCTTTGCTTACCAGGCAATTAATAATACCACCAAAAGCTAGTAAGACTAGAGTGTGAGACAAAATAAGTAAGAATATAGCAGACTCCAATCAACCTGGCTGATTGCTTACTTAAACTAACTGGCATTTACAGAACACTCCTCCCAATACTGTCAGAATATACTTTTAAAAATATATATACATAGATAATTCAACAAGGCAGACCATATGCTTGGCAATGAAGCTAATTTAAATAAACAAAAAGTTATTGAAACCATACACGGCTTGTTCTCTGAGCACAGGGAATTTCACTTAAAGGAAGCAACAGAAAGACACCTGAAAAATATTCTGAACATTTAGAAATTTTTTACAATGCATATAAAAATAACCCATGACTCAAATAAACTCATTCAGAAGAGAAATTAGAACATGTGTTGAACTACAACATATATTTTTCAAAAGAATCAAAAGTTTGTGGAAAATCCACGTCTGCGGGATGCAGTTAAAGCAGGGCTTAGCAGGAAATGCATAGGCACAGAGAGTTGTATCAAAAGGAAGGACGAACCAACACTCGGAATTAAACTTCCAACTTAAGAAGACTTTAGAAAAAGCAGAGTAAAGCAGTCTGGGCATGGTGGCTGATGCCCGTAATCACAGCACTTTGGGATGAGAGGCAGGAGCATCACCTGAGCCCAGGAGTTCAGGGAGGATCCCGTGAGACCAGCCTCAGCAACATGGGGAGACCTCATTCCTATAAAACATTTTAAAGAATAAAAACAGAAAAGCAAATTTAAATCAATTAAGTAGAGAGAAGGAAGTGATAAACATAATGGTAGAAGTGAGTAAATACAAATAGTAATAGACAAACACCAATGAAATTAAATGCTAGTTTATTTGAATACTATGAATGAAATTGATTAATCTCTAAATATAAAAGCAAATGAGATACACACTTCCAATATCAATAATCAAGGAGGGAACAATGATATTATTTATCATTAATAATAAATTTAATAATAAATAATAAATCATTAATTTATTCATAATATTATCAGATAATATTATGATTAACTTCAGAACGATATATTTGACAGCTTAGATGAAGCAGACAAAATCTTTTAAAAGCACACATTTCCAAAACTGACTCAAGAAAAAAAAAAGAAAATCATAATAGCTCTATATTTACTAAATAAATTACTAATTAAAATTTTCCCACAAATAAAATTCCAGGCCAACATTTTATCAAACATTTAAGGAAAAAATAACCATCTTACACAAAATATTTTATAGTATAAAGGAAAGGGGAACACTTTCAAATTCATATGAGACCAACATTTCTCTGATTTTAGACTCATGAAGATCATTATCAAAAGAGAAAACTATAGACAAAATCTCTCATTAATATAGAGAAAAAATAGTCAAAGTTTAAACAAACTATCCAACCACGTGTGTGTGTACACACATATATAGAGACAAGCTGTATCCAAGGATATGCAATGTTTGTTTTCACATATTAAAATTAAAGTAATCTACCATGTTAATAAGTGAAAAAAGGAAAAAAAATTGAAAAAGCCAACACCCATTTATGATGAAATTATCTCACCAAACAAGGAATAAGAGACATTTTCCAACCTGGTAAAATGTATCCATAAAAAAATAGTTAAAATTAAAAATTTTAAAATATATATTTAAATAGCTAATATCAAACATAATGACGAGAGACTGAATTTTTTTCCTAGTTCACGAAAAAGGATGTTTGCTTTTACTACTTCCATCAACATTGTACTGAAGATCCTAGACGGTACAGCCAGACGTAAAAAAAAGTCGTATCGATTGGAAATGAAGAAGTGAAACTGTCTTTATTTGTAGAGAACATAATTGTGCATGTAAAAAATCTTAGGCTTCTTAGTGCTGCTAGCACTGATATATGTCATTTAGCAAAGTCAGAGCATGCAAGATCATTATTAAAAATTAATTGCATTTCTGCATTTAAGCAAATAACCATTTGAAAGTAAAAATATTTAAATGATCATTTACAATGGTATCTCAGGCTATTCAATACTTAATAGAGGTCCCCAGAATATCAAATACATAGGACAAATCTTGCAATACAATATGTGCAAGACTTATACATGGAACACTACAAAAATTATTTTTAAAAAATGACCTAAAGTAAATGAAATCATAATCCATGTTGATGGGTTAGAAGACTCAATACTGTTAAGATGTTCATTTTTTCCTCAAATGGTGCACACATTTACACAATACTAATCAAATTACTAGCAGGGTTACATCTATTTGTTTGTTTAAAAATTGACAACTGGCAAGTCAATTTACTGGGAAATAAAAAAGATCTAGGTTATCCGAAACTACTTTGAAAGAGAAAAACAAAAGTTAGACTTAGATTGTAAGCAATTAAGACATACTTCACAGCTATAGTAACTAAAACACTATGCTACTGTTGTAGAATAGACATGTAGATCAATGAAACAAAACAGAGTCAAGAACAGACATACATATAAGGTCAATTGATTTTAACAAAAATTCCAAGGCAATTAGATGGAGAAAGAAAAATCATTCAATAAATTGTTCTGTACCAAATAGAGATGGATAAGGAAATAAAGAAAATTTTATCTTTACGTTAAACCATGTGTAATATCATATCTATATCTCTCTTTGTGGTATAAATATATAATATATAAAGAACTCTTAAGATTCAATAGAAAACAAAAGTTAAAATAGTCAAAAAATTTAAGCACACACATACTATATATATGATATATATATATCATATATATATATTTATATATATGTATCTCCAATAATAGCCAATAATCAAGTGAAAGTACACTGAACATCTTAGTTGTCAGGAAATGCAAGTAAAAACAGCAATGACATTGGAATTGCTAAAGTTAGAAATAATTGAGAATACTAATCATTGGCAAGGATATGGAGCAGCTGGATCTCTCACGCAATGGGGGGGAATGTGAAATGGTACAATGTCTAAGGGAAGCAGTTTGACACTTTCTCATAAGCCTAGACTTACATACAATTCTGCAATTTCTTTCCAACGTATTTAACCAAGGTAAATGAAAACATATTTCACTCACACTTACTTCTGCAGAAATGTTCAGAGCAGCTCTACTGGTAATAGCTCAACCCTGGAAAACTTCAAAAGTTCTTTAACAGTGAATGTATAAACAAATTTATGTCTGTCTGGCCAGGAATAATACTTGGTTACAAAATAGTCTAAAATATTAATTCATGCAATGTTATGGAGCAATCTCAAAAATATTCCTCTGAGGAAGCCAGATTCAGAAGAGTTTATAGTGTGTGATGCCATTTACATGAAATTCTAGGAAAGTGAAGTCTAACCTACAGTGACAGAAATTAGATTACTGGTTGCTTAGAGTCAGGGGTCCTGTTAGATTGCCCTTAAAGGGGCAGTGGGAACTTTTTGTGGTGATGCACATGTTCCATAGGCTGAGTTTTGTGATGCTGGTGGGAGGAGGTGTTAGTCAAACCCATTGATCTGCACTCTTCATTTGTGTCCATTTTAGTCTATGTAAATTACATCTTATTAAAGTTAATTTTCAAAAGTTTTGGCCAAAAGTGCACTGTTGCTCTAATGGAATTGTCTCCCAATTTGTGTCTATCATATTTCATCAATTAAAATGACGTGCAAATAAAAGTGAGTAGTCAGAAGCAGGGCAGATGTGGTCTACTTGGTTCTACTTTGAGAGGTTTGGTGAGAAGTTTAACAGGGGCTTATGGCAAAAAACAGTGTCATTAGTGGAGGGGTATGCATTAGTTTGTAAAGAGTTGACTTGAACCTACTCTTATAATAAAGATTTTGGTGAAGTTTGTCTCTCCTGCTCATTTGGCCTGCTCTACTAAAAACAAACAAACAAACAAACAAAAAACAAAAGAAAGAAAGAAAAAGAAAAAGAAAACAAATCACTACGAATCACGAAGGCCCTTGTCCTGGATAAAGGCAGAGCTCACCCTCCTGGTTCCCTGGGTTGAGAGTCAGACCAGTGTCAACAGCTAGAGTTGCTTTCTTCTATCTCACTGTAACTTACATGTTCAGCCTGCGTAGAGCAAGGAGAAAGAACAGAGTATGTAAGAAAGCACAAACACAGGTTGACTTTGAGGCTGAAAGATACATAAAGAAATCTTACTTTATGTCTCAGTGGTAATTATCAGTGAAGACTTTAGCTAATTGAAGGAGAAAGGGACAGGCTGTGAAATTTTCACCTCAGTAAGATGAATTCGTTGACCATGTAATTGTCCTATGACAACAAGGGATTTTGGGAGAATCACTTGGGAGAGGCATCTATAACTTTAAAATGGGACATACTAACAGGTTGTATGTCTTTAATTAACTACACTCACCTTTGTGGGTATGGACTCAGAGCAGGCAAAGGAACGAAGAAGTCAGGCTCCGCGTGATTGTGGGGTGGGTAATTGGAAACAGGAACGTTTCTTAGCCACAACAAAATCATAGATTATTCAAAGGGACATACCATACACATATATTTTTGCTGTTTTCATTGTGATGAAATATAAAAAAAAAATCTAAAATATTTTCATAAATAGATTTTTTAAGCGTTTAAAAAAATTTTTATTATAGTTTTAAGTTTTGAGGTACATGTGCAGAACCTGCAGGTTTGTTACATAGGTATACAGGTGCCATGGTGATTTGCTGCATCCATGCCCACGTCATCTACATTAGGTATTTCTTCCAATGTTATCCCTCCCCAATCCCCCCACCCCCTGTTATCCCGTCCCTAGCCCCCTCACCCCTACAACAGGCCCCAGTGTGTGATGGTCCCCTCCCTGTGTCCCTGTGTTCTCATTGTTCAACACCCACTTATGAGTGAGAACATGCAGTGTTTGGTTTTCTGTTCTTGTGTCAGTTTGCTGGGAATGATGGTTTCCAACTTCATCTATGTCCCTGCAAAGCATAGGAACTCATCCATTTTTATGGCTGCATAGTATTCCATGGTGTATATATATATATATATATATATGCCACATTTTCTTTATCCAGTCTATTTTTAAGTAGATTTTTACACAGGAAAATTGGTTAATAAAAACCAATACAACATTTTTACTACTGGGCATGTTGGAATTATGAGGAAGCTTCCATCTTCTGACTTTTATCATGGCTAAACTCAAGTGAGATGAAGCAAAAACATAAAGCATTCCTCATGCCCCCAAAAAATAAAAAATAAAAACTTTGTTTTTGTTAGGACTGAGAAATGTTGAAAACAAAACAACACAAATATATTTTCTGAATAAAATGCCAACGCAGGTGGCAACAAATAGAAAACAGACTGTTTGTGATTACTGCTCCTCCTTACTATAACTGAAGCGATACCTTTAACAAAAACGAAGCTGGTGATGAGAATAATTCTAGAACCTCAGAAAAAATAATTACTTTGAAATTAAATGCACAAATTCACTATCACTAGTGACAATGAACAATTTAATCATTCTTAACTTGATTAATCATTGTTAAATACAACCTCACAGTTATATTTGCACTATCACAGAGAAAACAGTTACACTTGTTGTACCTTATTGTACTAATATTGTACCTTAGTATAAAATCATTCCCAGATCAGGACTTTGTCACCTTAAGTACAAATATCCCCTTGAAGAAATTAGTATAAGGGCAGCATATTCACACTTATGTTTTGAAACGTGATTTAAAAAATTCAAAAAAGTGTGCCACAAACCTTAGGCATCCAAATGTAGCTACTTATAACTTCACAACGACTTCTACCTTGGGATTTCTGGGGGACTTAAAAGAGGGTGTTGTCAATTTGAAATCTGATTAGAACCTTTGGCATCGACTGTCTTCTGGTATTTCTCTGCCCCTTAGGTGTTTGGACTTTGGGAAGTCCCGTCTCTTTGAAGGTTTTATCCCTTTTGAGTGCAATTATTGTCTAATTCTGGGCAGGTGAGAACACTGTCTCAGTAGGGAGTATAATGAGACTCAAACCTGCCAAGTCCATCTAGTAGTGGACCAAAATGTGGGAAAATTCAAGAAACATCCATTGTAAAAAGGCAACAACGTGTGACTGGAGGGCCAATCTCTTTAACCCCCAGGCCTCAGGTACCTTCATGAATAGGTCATTGTCTGCCCAGTTAGGACTGAGAAGACCCAACCTCTTATTTGGGAAGGGGAAGGTTGCTTTTAAAACCTGCAACCAAACAAGAAAGTCCGTTTAGCTAATGAGACAGCTTTCCCTTGAGGCAGCCACATCTGACATACTGTAGCTTATTATAAAAGTATTGATTACATGACATGTAGCCATGAGGCTGTGTTACTGAGGACCAATGTCCTTAGCCTCGCTGTCACAGAGCAGCATTGATGAAACCTTGGCCTTTGCACCAGAGACTGTTAGTCCGGGCTTTTGCAATTCTTTAGTCACCTCAATTTCTTTGCTGAGATTCTCTATTTCTTCATTTGTTTCAAGAGAATTCAAGTTGTTCGTTGGAGCATTTGAATGAAGGCTGCTCTAAATTTCTTGTCGGACAATTCTAGTATGAGACTCATTTTGCTGTTCATGGTCTCATTGGCAACAGCTGATTGAATTTACTGCTCAGGCTGTGCTTTTCCTGGTTCGTGGTGTGACGTCTGCTTTTTCATTATATTCTAGAAATTTTGGATGTTAAGAGACTTCGATCCCATTTAAATCTATTCTAGTAGGCAACTTAAACTTATTTTGCCCAACATTTTTTTTTTTTTTTCTAAACTTTCTTTAAGTTTAACTTATAGGTCTTGGCTTACTTTTCTAAGCTTTATATCCAATAACAATTTAGTGTTCAGAGTACTTGCAATACCATTCTGGTATACTTTCACTCTGCTGATGGCTCTGGGTCTCTGATTTCTATCTCTGCAGGTGCCTTTGGGTGGGAGTAAAACAAATATTGACCCTGATTTGCTTTCTGATTTGAGGAGAAGTTCAGGGAGATGCTGGCCCTGGGCCATTTTCTGCTGCAAGGCGGAGGGCCCGGGGATATCAGGCTAGCTGGCACTGCCCAAGGGCCACCCACACCACTGAGAGTGGGACAGGTGAGGATGGGTAGGTAGATGCCCAGGCTCTGCTGAAGTTGGTGCTGCTGGCAGATTGGATCACCACCACTCAGAATGGAGAGGGCACCTGCTCAGGCTGCTGTGTCTGGGGAGACCTGCCCATCTGCGGGTGTGCTGAGGCATGGATCTCCCTGTCAGGCTTCTGCTGGTCCATCCCTCTCCTGCCACTGTGTCCAGAGAAAAGCCAGGTTTTTTTTTTTAAATTTTTTTTTTAAATTTTTAATTTGAGATGGTCTCACTCTGTCACCCAGACTGGAGTGCAGTGGCACAATCTCAGCTCACCGTAACCTCTGCCTCCTGGATTTAAACGATTCTCCTGCCTCAGGCTCCTGAGTAGCTGGGATTACAGGCATGTGCCACTACTGCAGGGCTAATTTTTGTATTTTTAGTAGAGATGGGGGTTTCATCATGTTGGCCAGGATGGTCTCGGACTCCTGACCTCAAACGATCAACCTGCCTTGGCCTCCCAAAGTACTGGGATTACAGGCGTGAGCCATGGTTTGTTTTTTTCTATTCTCTTTTGGTCTGTACCTGTTGCCAGTTCCAACGCCCAAGACTCTCTGGTTCCCAGTCTGGGATATAAGGGAGGTAAAGGGGCAGCTTGCAGAACTCAGCTCAGTGTCACCAAGTCCAGCCATCCCCAGCCAGCCTTCCTTTTTTTCTAAACTTTCAGAGTACTGTTATCTATTTTAATTATTTCCAAGGACCAAGGTGGCCTCCGTATTCCCCTCTGTTTGACTAAACTTCAGATGGGCTTCCTGCTTCTAGGCCTGAACCCCCTTTCAGCAGCCCTTACAGAGCAGTTACCCTAACCACAGACTTTCGCTCCATTTCCTTGGAGCACTTACTTTAGAAATCCGGCCATTGTCATCAACTGTTTGAGATGTAAATCTTTTAACATGCTCCTAGGCGGTTTTGTAAACCCAGGACTCTTTTCAAGCTCCGGGGAATGATCCCTTTGACAGGTAATCAGAGAAGCTAGAAACCTAACTTCCCGCTCTAAGTTGTAAAACCCCGTTCTGCAAGAAGATAAGAGAAAATGTACTTTTCCTTTGCCTAAGGCCAATTAGAAAACATAGATGGCCTCAGATACTCTCTCCACCTCCAGCTCTTGTTTCCAGGGCTGAGTCCTGCCTTTTCTCTAATTGAAATAGCCTGGAATACAGCCTCCCTTAGTGGGTTACCTTGATCCACACGTATTTGCCCCTATATTCCTACTAGGGTTTCTTGCTGGGAACCCCCACCCAGTTTTTTGATTCGTATTTGGGCTCTCAAAGCCTGCACTGGTTTCTCTCTCTCCCCCCTGGCAAACTTGCTTTATAAGAAGCAAGGAAGCTTTGGAGGTGATGGATACGTTTATCGCCAGGATTGCTCTGATGGCTTCATGGGTGTGTAAACGCCCAAGCGGTTCACCTTGCCCGCTGCCTAGACAGAACCGGTTTACCACCACAGCGGAATTGCAATGGAGAAAGAGTAATTCATGCAAAGCCGGCTGTGCAAGAGACCAGAGTTTTATTGCTCAAATCAGTCTCGGAGTTTTGCTCTTGTCACCCAGGCTGGAGTGCAGTGGTATAATCTCAGCTCACTACAACCTCCACCTCCTAGATTCAAGCAATTCTCCTGCCTCAGCCTCCTGAGTAGCTGGGATTACAGGCATGTGCCACCACACCTGGCTGATTTTTTGTATTATTAGTAGAGACGGGGTTTCACCATGTTGGCCAGACAGGTCTTGAACTCCTGATCTCAGCTGATCCCCCACCTCAGCCTCCCAAAGTGCTGGGAGTACAGGTGTGAGCCACCATGCCTGGCTTGATCTTACGTTTTACAGTAGTGATGCTATCCCCAGGAGCAATTTGGGGAGGTTCAGACGCTTGGAGGGAGAGGCTACATAACCCCTAAACTGTAATTTTAAATCTTATAGTGAATTTGTTAGTGCCCAGGCAACAAGGGGGTCTTTTTGGGAAACAGCTGACATCAATTTTGTTTCGGAGTCAAACCATGAACTGAATTCCTTCCCCAAGTTAGTTGGCCTATGCCCAGGAATGAACAAGGAGAGCTTAAAGATTAGAAGGAAGATAGAGCTGGTTAGGTCTGATTTCTTTCGCTGTCATAATTTCCTCAGTTATAATTTTGCAAAGGTGGTTTCAGGTGTGTACATATGTTCAACCTCATCAAACTGTACACATTAAATATGTGCAGATACCTTTCCTTCTTCCTCCTTTCTCCCTCTCTACCTTCCTCCCTCTTTCCTTCTCCTCTGCCTCTCTTCTCTTTTTCTTTGATATTTCTTTCTTTTCTTAATTCCTTTCTTTCTTTTTCAAAAACAATTTGGGAGTTTTCTCAAGGAAAACATAGATGATAATGTAAGAGCCCTGTTTTATTCCCTCTAGGTACATCTGCATTTCTAAAAGGGATCACCTGTCTCCTCTCCCCAAATGACTTACGAAACTATTTCAAGCACAGGAAGATTTGGTAAGTCCAAGGTATGAGTGTTTTTTTCTGTTTTTATTTAGGTTAATAATAAAAAGTCAAAGGTTGTCACTGCTTATATGTTTAATGAAGATTTCCCTGGGTGAGAATCGATCATTACATGTTAACATCAGCATTCTTTCAATGACATATTGTTAAGGATAGTATTAAAATTGCCTTCAGAATACCTTAAATTGCCACAAGAGAACAATACAGTACCTTGTCTTTATGTCTAAGGCAGGGCATTTCCCCCCCCAAATCATTTGAACAGATCACTATTATTAAACTTGAACACAAACTAAATCATTTGTGCTACATTGGTGAGGCAGGTTGTCAAGAAAGCATATTGTATTTTTGAACACTGTAATCATACCCTCAACAGGTTAAAAAAATAAAATCTCACATTTTGTGAGGCTAAATGAAAAACACAGACTTGAATCTTCCATCTGTTAATGTAAATTAAAATGGGGACCAGGCCTGCAGAAACCTCAAGCAGACAAAGCCAGTTAGGCCTCCTTGTGACACCAACTTTGCTTGATATGCAAACATAAGTGAAATGAGCTATTTCTTGTAATTGCCTATTTTGAAAAACAGAAAATAAGCTCAGCCAACCAAAAGCAGCCAACAAACTTACAATTATATAACTAGAGACTTTCTGGTGGAATAGAACAAGTAAGACAACTTTGAAACCAATCACACGTCTTCTTTGTGTGGTTTCTCCCTTCGTTCTGTAAAAGCATGACCCTCAGTCTCCTTCCATGAGGGCTCCAAAGAACGTCTGGCATGGAACTCCTAATTCAGAAATCATTATTTGCTCAAATAAACTATTAAGAATTTCTCAGTTTAGTTTAGTTTGCCTTTTAATGCATTTCATCATCAGTAAGAAGTATATGCTTAAACTGCATGTCAAAATCATCTCTCTTTCTTGCCATGCATGTAGATAGTTAGGTTTTGGGGACCAGTAAATAATACCCTGCTTTGTCTTCCAAAGTCATGATCTCTTGAGTGATAAAGGCAGAAGTACACGTTTTGGTATAAAAATATCTACTTTATTACCAATAGAGCTGATCAGAAAATATGACCTTGGATTTGCTGCTGAATTGACTGAACTAATAAGCCTTCCCTTTTGATAGATATAGATGGATGCACCAACCCCAGGCAGGGTTGAAAAACCAAACATCATAGGGCCCTCCCAAAAGGATGGGCCTGGCCCTGGGAAGCTTGCTGTGTAGTGCAGAAAGCGCAGAATGGGAAAAAGTGATCTTTTCCTTTGTCCCAAACAATGATGGAAGCTAAGATACAAGTACACAGAGAGTCTGGGAAGGTTCCTCCACATGAATGGCTGGGAATATTCTTTCTTATTCTTTTCTTTCCTTCTTCATTTTTTTCTTTTGGTAGAGACAGGGTCTTACTGTGTGGCCCAGGCTGGTCTTGAACCCCTGGCCTCGAGCAATTCTCTCCCTCGGCCAAGTATCTTTCTCAATGAGAGTTCTGAGCTTTCTATTCCCTTCTCTTCAATACTGTTCTGTGGCATGTGACCCAGGGGGTAGGATTGAGCCCATGTTGCTTCAATGTTGCAATCTGGGCCCAACCTTGCTGCCTGGCATTCTCCCTCTCTGAGGGGTCCCACTGGACTCTGTGCCAGTGAATCTGCTTCTTACCTTCTCTCTACATGGCTTTTTCCCTTCCCTCTTCTTCTAATGAAAAAATCCTGATGATAATTTTTAAAGTATCTATTTCATAGTGTTGTTATGGAAATGGCATACATTATACTGAATAATCATGGGTTAGATGAGGTTTTTGGTGATTATTCTGGTAATTTTTTTAGGATGCTGTTCAGGTGTGATGCTATCCAAGAAACATTCCCTTTCTCAGCAAGTGGAGTGGATTCTCCTCCTCCCTCATCCTCTCCCAGCAGCTTGCCCCTGTGTCTACCATGAAAAGGCCTTTCTTGACTGCCTTTCCCTGGTCCATATCATTTTCTCTGTGACAAGGCCACACTTTGCCCCCGCCTGCACACTCACAACTGAGCCCAGAGTCAACAATTAATCACACATAGTGTTTGGGGGATGAAATTGCTTCCCATTGGTCAAGCTCACAAAGCCTGTATCAGATTCCCCTTCTCTGCTTACCTTAACTCCCCCGTTCCTCTCTGTCTTCCTCCTTTCCTGATATGGTTTGGCTGTGCCTCCACCCAAATCTCAACTTAAATTGTATCTCCCAGGATTCCCATGTGTTGTGGTAGGGACCCAAAGGGAGGTAATTGAATCAAGGGGCTTGTGCTATTCTTGTAATAGTGGTAAGTCTCATGAGATCTGATGAGTTTATCAGGGGTTTCTGCTTTTGCTTCTTCCTCATTCCCTTTTTCTGCCACCATGTAAGAAGTGTCTTTCACCCTCCACCATGATTGTGAGACCTCCCCAGCCATGTGGAACTGTAAGTCAAAACCTCCTTTCCTTTTCTTCCCAGTCTCAGGTACGTCTTTATAGGCAGTGTGAAAACAGACTAATACATACCTTCTTCTCTTTCTGTCCATTTTTCTCCCCCATCCTAAGTCAGCTGTGGCTGCATCTGTAAGCATGGTGAAGGTCATGGCAGATGAGGCATTGATGTGGAAAATCCTCTATCCTCTCCTTCCAGCCACAGCTCTGGATGGAGGCAGTTTGGAGGCATGTTGGTCACTGGCTGCTGAGGCCTGGCCCTCCGCTTTCACTGTTGATTTCTTCTGTCAGCAACAACCAGTCTTTTGTAAAATCAAATGAGAGGAGGCTGAAAAGAGCTGAGCATTGCTGGTTCCATAAGTGAGAACTTTTTACATTAAAATAATAATTCTAGTTTTAAAAGACAGATAGAGCAGGAAGATTAAGACATATTAACATGGTGGTAGAAAGCCAATAAATCCTGCTAATGCTTTCCAATACAGCAGTGAAATGTTTTTAGCCATTTTAATGGCCAGCTTATAATTAAGAAAAAGATGGGATTTCAGGTCTAAAAGATAGAACATATAATTCTTTGAAAGAGTTATGGCCTTTGTCTAGGTAGACTGGTATAACAGGACATCCCCTGAGAAATTATGACCAGGAGTGGTCTTGGTTAACCAGGGAAGAACCTGTCAATGTGCTTGGGAATATCACTAACTGGCTTTAAGTAGGTAACTCCCTGCACCGTCCGGTACTGGACCTTATGGTGAGTGCAAAGTGGTTCCGGGGCTGCTCTGGAAAATGACAGCTCAATTTCATAGCGACCTCCATTGTGCAGCCCCAGCCTTCCAAAATGAGGAACAGCAGGCCTTTCCATAAGAATTCCTCTGCTGTCAGTAAGAATTCAAACCCTGTACCCCAGGAATCTGACTCGGAATGCTGGTTGTTATACTTCTTTTTTACCTCAAAGGTGGAATATCTTCTATAGACCTGAGAGGTCAGGAGGACCATGAGCGAAGTGAGGAAAATCCGAAGGAGGCACAGGCTTTAGGACCCAGATAAGCGGGTCAATTTTGTGTGTAATAGGGATTTTGTGAATCGTAAACTTAGATTTGTCATATATGTAACTTAATTTTTTTTATAAAGAAAATTTACTTCACTTTTGGATCTGAATTTCTGTATGTTAAGTGGAAAACCTAATTTTGCTAAGCCATCCTAAATTAATTCTTGTGAAAAACTCAGTTTCTAGAGAAAAATAATAGGGTGATTCAGGATTCTCTGCCATCTTCCTTCTTGCCTGACTGCCCCAGGTGGTGAGTTGAGTGTTGGGGGCAGGGGTGAGTGAGGTACCTCTGTGTCACCCCATGTCTGAGGGAGTGGTGTGGAGAGCCACTGCGTCACCCTCTCCATACGTGGCCCCCATTAGATGAGCTTCCTTTTCTCTGGTCCTTGTCATTGTTCACTGATATCTGCTGTTCCTGTCAAAGCCTCCAGCTGCAGGATTCCCCACTCCCATCCCCGCTCCTTTTCCAGCCCAGGTAGTTTTGGTTCTGCTGCTGTTCTCTCAGAGTCTCCCTTCTGTCTTACTGGGGGAACTGGAACTGCTGCCTACATTTTCCCTGCCATGGGAAGCTGTGGACTCCACCAGTTCCTTGTCAGGCTCACCTTCTCAGTTTTAGTGAAAGGTTTAGTGCTGAGGCCAAGTCAGCATCTGTGCAGACATGGCCTGCCTAAATGGCTCACATTGTCAGCACAGTATGAAGAGCCAGCAAAGTGAGAGCCTTTCCACAATCAGCGTGGGAACTACAGGAGGCAGGAGACAATGGTCCGCACCCAGCGGGGGCAGATGCGAGGAACAGGAGAAGGAAAGTCAACAGCATGCATGGAACACCAACAGCGTACTTTAGATAGACAACTGTGGAACTCTTTATTCAAGTTTATGAGAAATGTGTTTGCCACATTTCAGAGGAGGAAAGGGTGATTCAACTGTATTCAGAGAGAAAAAGTTCCTTTCCCTGGGCTTCCTGGTTTTATAGGGAAAAAAGTCGAGATGCATATCTATTTCTATAGTCTCCATTATGTATTATTTTATTTCAGCAGCTGATATCAGCTTACTGCATCACTCTTTTCCCCATAAGCAACAGAAATATAGTTGGGAAATACTGCCTTTAAGTATATTTTATTGGAATAAGGAAGACTATTTTTGTTTGTTTGTTGAAAATAAAATGACAGAGGGCAGGAAGGGGATGAGGAAAGGAGAGGGAGAAACAGGAAGAGAAAGAAGAAAAAGGAGGAGGAGGTGAAAAGAGGAGGAGAAGAGGAAGAAAAGAAGGAAGAAGAGAGGAGAAGAAAAGGTAAAGAAGGAGGAGAAACAGAGAAGAAAGAAAAAGAAAAGGGGGGAAGAGGGGAAGCGTCATTCGAATTAGATGGAGAAGGATATAACTGAGGGTTCATCACCCCAGGAAAGAGAAGGAGAGTGGTAGAAAAATACAGGTGAAGGATTTTACTTGCCTGGAATAAGTAACTTTTCTGCATAAACAGGAAGAGGCAATTATATTTGATTCAAATGAATTTGAAGTAAAGCGAGAGGGTATTCCAGTTTTCTATGAAGAGGCAGTTGAAATGTGCTGGTTGCTTAAGATAGGGTTAAATTTAGGAAGAATGACTGTCAGGCTGGTATGGGAGATGAACTGGGAGGAAATAAGGACAGTAATTGAATTTAACTAAGGGCCTTGAAGAAACGTGAGTATCACACTGTGTATTTCTCTGCATTCTGCTTGGCACTCGTATTTTTTCACTTATGAAATTCATATGTTGGGTGTTTTGGTCTCTTAAGCCGGCTAAGCGAAACTTTTACAAGGCACACAGAACTCACATACTGCAGCTGTCATAGGTACTGTTTTCACCAGGAAGGATAAAAAAATAAGGGAAGGAAAAGAAAATACTATTGAGGAATCTGTATGTTACTGAGTGCTTCATAGGGAACATGGAAGAGTGTGTTTACTTTATAGACTCTCTAAGATTACTTCCAGGACCTCTGGGAGCTTCTAATCTTTCTAACACAGTGTCTTCTCTTTCTGATCTTCCTCAGCCAACAGTTTTATGTCCACAGCTCCTGCCATCCTGTTCTCAAATTGCCATTAAGAACATCCTTTTCCACAAAAGCTCCAGGTCAGTCCCAGTGTGCCTGGCCAGAAAGGGATCTTCCCAACATGAAAACCTCCATCCTATGAGAGCACTGAAGGGGCCACACATGACACCATCAACAAAAATTGTCTGTGACATAAAAATCCATATATTTTAACACTGGTGTTTTCTGCAAATATAACAGAATAGGACTCTGTATCTTGTCATGCTTACATTTAGTCTATTATGTAATAAGAGAATTGACCTAAAACTCTTTAAAGTGGAAAAGTATCCAAAATAAAAATGAATAAATCCTGAAACCTATCAGGTTACTTGAAAATACAAGTAACCTTTGGATATATGCTCAGTAATAGGATTGCTGGATTATATGGTCATTTCATTTTTAAATTTTTGAGAAACATCTATATTGTTATTCTTAATGGCTGTACTAGTTTATATTTCTATTAACAGTATATATAAGATTTCACTTTTCTCAGCATACCTCTCAACATTTATTATTTTTCTTGATTGCAGTAACTCTAACTAGACTGGGTAATTTATTTAAAAAAAGGTATAAAGACATACCTGAGACTGGGTAATTGCTTAAAAAAAACTAAGTCATGAGTTCCAGATGACCGGGGAGGCCTAACAACCATGGCAGAATGTGAAAGGCACGTCTTACATGGTGGCAGACAAGTGAGAATTGAGAGCCAGGTGAAAGTGGTTTCCCTTAAAAACATCACATCTCATGAGACTTGTTCACTACCACGAGAACAGTATGGGGGAAACTGTCCCCGTGATTTAAATATCTCCCACTGAGTCCCTCCCACAAAATGTAAGAATTATGGGAGCTACAATTCAAGGTGAGATTTGTGTGGGGACACAGCCAAACCATATAAGACAGAAGATGGATACTTTGCAAATATTATATTCCATCTGTAGCTTGTCTATTCACTTTGTTGATTGTTTTCTTTGCTGTATCAATTTAAAAAAAGAAAATTTAAAAAGTAGTCTGAAAAATTAGGAAGGGCGAGCCAGTGAATGACGTAACAAATGGACAAATACACCAGGTTGTGCCGTCTGAAGTTTGTCCTGTAGGTGATGTATGTGCGGGGAGCCCCAAGTAGAGTCCACAGCAGAAATGACGAGATCCTCACAGGAAGATGGGGATGATTTTGAGGGGTAGAATATTTGGGTGTTTTTTAGCAGTCTTGGTAGTTGATTGGATGTTTGAGATGAAGAAAAAGGAGTTGGGGAATGGCTTTAATTTAGGTAGGCCTGGGGAGGAGCTGCACTGGAATTAAGGAATGGACTGCAGGAACTTCAGCTGGAGATGAGATGAGTGAGTCAAAACATGGCAGGCAGCATCAAAAACTCAGTCACTGAGACAAAGGTAAGACTGGAACAGGAGTACATATGATTGGGAAAATCACGAATTCACTTTGGAAAATACTGACTTCCAAGTGAAAACAATTGATACCATGGCACAGAGAAGATTGGCTTTATAATTTCAAGCAGATGACAAATGAGGTAGGTCTAAGAAGATAAAAAGGAAAATAAAAAGAAAAATTTGGTGAGCATTTAAGTTAATTTGTTCAGATAGCACAGAAAGAAGCAGTGGCAACAAGGGGATTGTAGCACCTCTACACTTAATATTATGGGTTGACATTATATATGACACATTATTCAAAGAGGTTTCTACTAATTTCAATGTGTTCTACAACCCAACAGGTCAAGAATTACTAGAGAATATGTTGAAGCAGAGTAAGGGCAAGGAAAATTGTATGTAAAGAGCTCATTTTTCCCCCAGGTAAGGTAGGAATCAAGGTCCTTTGAAAGTGAACCAACGAAAATACATTAAGAGGCAGAAGAAGGTGGAAAGAATAAAGAAAAGTTGTTGTGGAGAACTAGAGAGAGTCGACTCAAGATTAATTAAAGATATCAGCGAGTATCGTTGATGTCTCACTGACTGATCCCTAAAGCAGTATGTTTTTAAAAAGGTTTGTGCAGTGACACTATGATTGGATAAGTATGTATCTTCTCTATGTGACCTCTTTTAGATAAACAAGACTCATTTGTACATGTAAGTTGATTTATTTACTAAAATTATTTTACATAATTTTATAGCCCTGACTTGCATTACAGTGATAAACTCAAATAAAGACTTTCTATTAGAATATACTTTAGAATACCTGAAAGTGTTTACATAAAAATCCTTAAACATTGGATAAAGCAAACAATTTCTTTGAAGTAAATATTTCCTCAAGCCTACAAATGTCACTTATCAAAGCCAGCAGTATTAGAGATTTAAGCTGAAAGTAAGTAGCACACTGAAGCAAGGAAGATTTTTAAAGTCGTAAAACCATAATCCTCTATTAAAATGTGGATTGCCTTGCTTTGTCAAATTTGAGAGGTGTAGTTTTACTGGGAAGTCGATAAAAGCCTCAGAAGGAAGGTGACAGAGGAGAGCAAGTCAGAGTGTTCTTCATAAGTAGAGAGAAGACGAATGCTTTGCTTGATACTGAGCACTATTATTTAGGGATGCTTGTGAAATAAAAATAAACTAAGTGGATTCCACTTTTATCAGATACAAGTGATCTTACTGTCTTTTGAAGTGTAAAATTATGTCACAATGAATGGTGTAGATATGTTGCTAATACTTTGCAACTACTTCTTGAACACCTGATATTATCCAGCTTACAGTTGATAATAAAATGCATTTATGTGGGGGATAAAGTATGCTAGAATTAGGGAGGCAATGTCTTGAGCAATAAGAAATATAGAGAAGATTGTATCAGAATAGCTATAGACCCAGTAAATAGTGAGATAAACACTGGAAAGATTGTATATCTTCAATATTTAAATGAAATATTATATATACATATACATGCATACATATATTTTATATTAGAAGGTATATTGAAGGTAGATCATTGTGGCAGATTTTCTTTACTTTTCTTTTTTTTTAAGAAAAAAAGGAGAGAAGGAGAGGAAGAAAGAGGAAGAAAAAGAGGGAGAGAGAACAGGAATATTGGTTTATTCTAAAAATGGGTGTTAATAATGGCCAATCAATATTTTGTGTGTTGAAAGTGAAGAATGTATATTTTGTGTATTTAAAGTGGAGAGCTCTATAAATATTTACTAAGTTTACTTGTTCTGAATCTGTGTTCAAGTCCTGGATATCCTTATTAATTTTTTTGTCTCATTGAGTCTAAATCTCTTTATGGGTCTTATGTATCTGGGTGTTAGGATCATTAGCTCTTATTGTTGCATTGATCCTTTTACCACTGTATCTTTGCTGCTTTGAAATCTATTTTATTAAATGCGAGAATTGCAACTCCTGCTTTTTGTTTATTTATTTATTTTTGCTCTCCATTTGGTTGGTAAATTTTTCTCCAACCCTTTGTTTTGAGTCTTTGTGTATCTTTGGATATAAAATGGGTCTGGATGTAGCATACCATTAGGTTTCGGGGATTTTGATTGGGGGATTTAGTCAATTTAAATTTATTGTTACTGCCATTTGATGTTAACTGGCTATTTTATCCATTCGTTGATGTAAATTCTTCTTTATGTTGATGCTCTTTACTTTTTGGTATATTTTTAGAAAGGCTAATACTGGTTGTTCCTTTCTATGTATAATGCTTCTTTCAGAAGTTCTTGTAAAGCAGGCCTGGTGGTAATAAAGTCTCTGAGTACTTGCTTGTTCATAAAAGATTTTATTTTTCCTTCAATTGTGAAGCTTAGTTTGGCAGGATATGAAATTCTGGGATGAAAGTTCTGTTCTTTAAGGATGTTGAATATTGGCCCCCACTCTCATCTGGCTTGTAGGGTTTCTGCTGAGAGATCTGCTGTAAGTCTAATAGGCTTCCCTTTGTGGGTAACCTGACCTTTCTCTCTGGCTGCCCTTAGTATTTTCTCCTTCATTTCAATCCTGGTGAATCTAATGATTATGTGCCTTGAGGTTGCTCTTCTTGAGGAATATCTTTGTGGTGTTCTCTGTATTACCTGGGGTTGAATAGTGTCCTGCTTTGCTAGATTGGGAAAATTTTCCTGGATAATATCCTGAAGAGTATTTTCCAGCTGGGATTCATTCTCTCCATCACATTCAGGTACACCTATCAAACGTAGATTAGGTCGTTTCACATAGTTCCGTATTTCTTGGAAACTTTGCTCATTCCTTTTTATCATTTTTTCTCTATTCTTGTCTTGTTGTTTTATTTCATTAAGTTGGTCTTTGACCTCTGATATCCTTTCTTCTGCTTGATCAATTTGGCTATTCAAACTTGTGCATATTTCACTAAGTTCTCGTGTTGTATTTTTCAACTCTGTTAGTTCATTTATATTCCTCTCTATATTGTCTATTCTTTTTAGCATTTTGTCAAACCGTTTTTCAAAGTTCTTAGTTTCTTTACATTGGGTTAGAACAAGTTATTTCAACTCCCAGAATTTTCTTATCATCCACCTTCTGAAGCCCACTTCAGATAATGGAACACAATCCTTTTCCATCAGGACTTGTTCTGTTGCTGATGAGGAACTGCAATCTCCTATAGAGGGAGAGGGGTTCTGATGTTGGGTATTCTCAACCTTTTTAGGCTGGTTTCTTCCCTTTATTATAAATTTATCCATCTGTCATCTTTACAATTACTGCCTTTCTAATTAGGTTTCTGAGTGGAAATCCCATTTATTGATTCCCAGTGCTGGGATCTGAGCAACCCACTGCGCTGGCCAAAATAGCAGCAATAAAACTGATGGTGCTCTTCTGCCCGGGAATCTCTGGTCTGGCTTCCTTCTAGAGTCCGTAACAAGTGGCTCTGCCTTCCCAGAACTCCAAACACCAGTCAGTATGGGAACCAGTCCCGTTTATTCTGCATGAAGAGCTGCCGCACCGAGGCACCGGCAAAACCACTGTGCCAGCCACAAGAGTCGCGCTGGTGATCCGTGGGGCTCCTCCACTGGAAATCTTCTAGTCTGTGAGTGATGAAAATTTGTCTGAAAGTGTGGCATCCTTTCATTCTCTGCGCTTTCACTGGGAGCTACTATCCCGAGCTATTAGTGATCAGCCATCTTGGAAGTCAGTCTATATTATATATATAGTATCTGAAAGGTATCTTTAACAGAAATAAACATGTAATAAACAACTGGTCATACAATACTAAAAACAGTAAAATAAGTCTGTTTACTGACATACATATTAGAATGGCCAAAATACAGAATATGATGAAACCAAATGCTGACACGGATATGTAGCTATAAGAGTGCACATTCAATGCCAGTGGAAATGCAGAATGTTGCAGCCACTTTGGAAGGCAGTTGGCAGTTTCTTACAAAACTGAACCTAGTCTTAACATATGTATTAGTCAGGGTTGTCTAGAGGGATGTAATTAATGGAATATATATATATATACACACACACGTACACACACCTAGGATTAATGCTTTGCATCCTTCAATCCAAAGTGTATACATGTATATGTGTGTGTATATGTGTATATATGTGTGTGTATAAATATACATATATATATATAAACTCCCCTATATATATGTACACACACACACACACACACACACACACACACACACACATATATAGGGGAATTTATGAATCATTAACTCACATGATCACCAGGTCCCACAATAGGCCATTTACAGGCTGAGCAGCAAAGAGATCCAGTCTGAGTTCCAAAACTGAAGAACTTGGAGTCTGATGTTCGAGGGCAGGAAGCAGCCAGCACAGGAGAAAGATGTAGGCTGGGAGGCTAGGCCAGTCTAACCTTTTGATATTTTTCTGCCTGCTTTATATTTGCAGGCAGCTGATTAGATGATGCCCATCCAATTAAGGGTGTGTCTGCCTTCCCCACCCTTCCCCACAGACACAATGTGATTCTCCTTTTGCAACACCCTCACAGACACTCCCAGCATTAATACTTTGCATCCTTCAATCCAATCAAGTTGACACTCAGTATTGACCAACACAAATCCACCCCTTGTCAACTTGAACTCATACACATACATCTCCTGAGTTCTTATATAATTTTCAAATAAGGACAATAATAAGGTCATAATTACACCTAACATAATACAGCTATCCTTCTTACAACTGGAAAAGCACAAATCCCCAACTCAAATACTATTACATTAACAATACTTAAATGCTGATATAAAGTCAATAAATCTTATGTTACATGATAAAGGAAAAAGGAAATAAAATGAAGATGTTTTCTTAGTACAAATGTATACATGCTCAAACATGTTTTTAACAAAAGGAGGAGGAAACACTCATGACAATGCTGCAGCTGGTCACATGGTTTTAGTTAGTGCTAATAACTACCTTCTTCTATTACCCATTCTGTATTCCCTTTACCTTCAGGAAGCACCTCAGCAGGTCATGGGTTTTTTTGTTTTTTGTTTTTTCCTGGTGGAGTGACCCAAACCTTCATTCCTGAAGAGTCTGTGCTATTTGTACTCCTGCCTGGATTGGGCTGTTGTAATTTCCATTGGCCTTAATCACAGAGCCTGGTAATACTAAGAGATGCCCTAATGGGTCTCCTGTATTGCATGCACACTCTTCCTTACCTCCATTATGGAGTAGTAGACTGATTTCATTTTGACAGTCCGGGTCAATCACCCTGGCCAACACTGTAACTCCCTTCTTAGCCTGTTGACTTATAGGTAGGAGAAGCCTGAAGTGTCCAGGGGGCAATCTTAACTTCCAGTTTAATGGAATTGTTGTTGTGTCTCCTGCTGGCAGCATTCCTCCCTCTAGAGCTAAGACCTCCAGGCTAGCAAAACAGCTTCTTAGAAATGGGAAGCACAAATTTTGCTAGTGGATCACTAGGGGTGATGGTGAGTGGTGCCACTATCACCCCTTGATTCCTGGATCCATGAATTTTGGCTACGGGACAATGATTCAGAGCACACATGGCCTTCTGGATAACTTTGCCCCAGTCCTGCAAGGTATTGCCACCTGGGGATTGTCACCTAGTTGGTGTTGTAATTGTAGTTTCAAAAGGCCATTCCACTGTTCTATCAATACAACTGTTTCAGGATGATGAGCAACATGGTAAGACCAGTGAATTCCATGAGCATGAGCCCACTGATGCCCTTCTTTATCTGTAAAGTGAGTGTCATGGTCAGAGGCCATGCTGTGTGGAATACCATGTTGATGGATAAGGCATTGTGTGAGTCCATGGATGGTAGTCTTGCAGAAGTATTACTTGCAGGATAAGCAAACCCATATCCAGAGTAAGTGTCTATTCCAGTGAGGACAAACCTCCCTTTCCATGACTGAAGAGGTCCGATATAATCAATCTGCCACCAGGTATGGTGCCTGGCTGATCACCCCAAGGAATGGTGCCATATAGAGGGCTCAGTGTTGGCCTCTGCTGCTGGCAAATTGGGCAGTCAGCAGTGGCCATAGCTAGGTCAGCCTTGATGAGTGGAAGTCCATGTTGCTGAGCCCATGTATTACCTCCATCCCTGGCACCATGAACACTTTGTTCATGGGCCCATTGGATGATGACAGGGGTGGCTGGGAAAGAGGCTGAGTGGTGTCCACAGAACAGGTTATCCTATCCATTTGATTATTAAACTCCTCCTCTGCTAAGGTCATCCATTGGTGAGCACTCACATGGGATACAAATATCTTCACAGTTTTTGATGACTCAGAGAGATCCATCCACATACCTCTTCCCCATGTTTCTTTGTCACCAATTTTTCAATCATGCTTATTCTAAGTCCCTGACCATCCAGCCAAACCATTGGCTTCAGCCCATGAATCAGTATATAATCTCACATCTTGCCATTTCTCCTGCTATACAAAATGCACAACCAGGTGCATGGCTTGAAGTTCTACCCATTGGGAAGATTTCCTTCACTGCTTTCCTTCAGGGAGGATGTCCTTAAAACAGGCAGCAGTGCTGCAGCTGTTCGCTTTCAGGTGGTGCCTGCATATTGTGCAGAACCATCTGTGAACCAGGCCCTAGTCTTGTCTTCTTTTGTCAACTCATTGCAGGGCACTCCTCATGAGGCCATCAATGCAGGCTGGGGGAGAGAAGGCAGGGTGGCTGGAGTAGATAATACAGGGATTTAGAGTCCTTATTCTTATTTGGTTAAAATTTCCAGAAGGACAGGGGCCAGTATTCACAGTTGTATAGCTAGTGCTTGGGGCATAATAAACACCCAATAAATATCTGTTGACTAAGAAAGATTATATCTGTCAACCTTCTGGAATGAGAATCATATATATGTATATATGTGTGTAAATATGTATATATACATATGTATATATGCACATACATATGTATTTGTGTGTATGTACTATATGTGCATAAACACATTTATACATTTGGTATAATGCTTAAAAACACTAATTAAAAATAATAGAAAATCTAAAGTAACATTGAAATTTCTAAAAAAATATCTCAGGTATACTAATAAAGTAAGATTGTGGGTAAGTGAAAACACACTTAACTGATATATGTATAAACAATAAACAATTTTTTAAAATAAAAATTTAGCATCCTGTGAACTACTTCTAGTGAGTACGATATGGGTGGTGGCTTGAACATATTATAATTAGCTTTTCTGGTTTCCCTTGTAAACCCACATGGGAGATCCACCTTTACTGTGACTAACAACTTGGATGGTGTGCAAGTCATTTGATAAAAGTGCCATTTAGTGAACTGTGGTTGCAATTTTCTAAATGGCAGCCATGAGGCCTGAGCATAATTACAACTCCTCCCTAAATGATGGGAAAATTTCCACTAATTAGGCCTAGATGCTTTTATGTATTAATGACATTACTAAGAAAAAATACTTTAATTAAAGGTTAAGAGTATTTGAAGATAAAAAGGTCATCACTGAATCCAGCTGTTCGTTACCGTTTATAATAGGCTTTCTTTACATTAAACGGGAGAAGAGTAATGTGTTCATATCAGAGAATTGCATTAACATTACACTGAAGTAAACAGAGGAAGAGCTGCTGCTTCCTGTTCCACATGCTGCAAATAGGTTACTGCAAAATCATTAAGCTGTGTAGCACTTCTGGCACATTTGATGCACCCTGTATATTCTGAATCAGAAGTGTTGGCAGAGTCTCCTGAGCTAAGTTGAATTCACAGAGTAGGTAGCATTGTCATTAAAGATCATCTTTACCTGGACTTCAAAATATTTACAGTTTTATTTATTAAATGTATAAACTGACCATGTGAATTGCCATGCAGTTTAGAATGTAGAGGAGCTTCAAGTACACGGTCATTTTCTCCTATTGGACATTTCCTGAATCTGGAATGGTATAGGATGCAGGGTGTGAGACCTGGACTAGAAAGCCTGAATACTGTACTTGATGAGGAAGGAACCCGTAGCAAGTATGCCAGCTTTTTCCTTTCTTGAATAGGTAAATGAAAGGAGAATCAAATGGCTTCATACATTATCATTCCATTTAAGTGGCATTCCATCCATACAATGGACATTTTTGTAATAAATGGAGAAGGCAAAATTGAAGGACAGAAAAGAGCAGTGCCAGCTACAAGGTTGCATGAATGAGATAAATATAAAGGGACACAGAAAATTATTTGGAGTCATGAATCATCTATAATTTGATGTGGAGATGGTTATATCACTCTATGAAATGTCAAAATTCATTTTGCTGTGGTTTCATCACTCCTGTATTATAACGAAAGTAAAGCTGAACAAACTGAAAATCAGTGATTTTTCTTGCAACCTGCAGAGAACTGAGGTTGCAGGGCAAACTGCAAACCCAAATTCTGGACAGACATAAACACAGAGTCACAGCTAAGATCAGTTTACCTGAAGCAGAAGCCACTGTTATTATGAACTGGTGGAAATACAAAAATGGTAGCCTTCACAAATCTTTGGAGGCTGAGTGTACGTCAGTGTGAGTGTGAGAAATTCCTCAGGGTGATAATCTTGGGGGGGAGTTACCCCCTTTCATGGGTCTTATCTCAAAAACCCCAGTAGGCTTTCATGCAGAGCCAAGAGAAAAAGAAAACCCTCGTGTATCTGGTGAGAGAAGAGGAAGAGCAACTGTGAAGTACACATGGAAGATTAGTCATGACAAAGGCCTACCCTGCAAGGGAAAGTACCTCACCAGGGCCTCATCAGACCTAGTGGAAAAGCAAGTACCCAACTCCATCCCCACCTAGTCTTCCTTTGTGGGGAAGGAGGGGAAACGCGTGATGGTGACAGTCCAGGAACACAGGCCACGATAAGCCTGATATTTAACCATAAGATTATAGAATGGTCCTCTTCTCTTTTCTTTCTTGTAATATTACTGTTGTTTCTTATAATATTGCTGTCATTCATTTCATTTTTCTGTATAATTACCTACTACATTGTCACGATTATTTGAACAAGTAATTATCTATTAGATCCATTAAGAAAAAAGAAAAAGTAAAACGTGTTATTACCTTCATTCATCTCTTCTCCACTGCAGCTGCATTATGTAGACATGAGTTTCTGACCTGTGCCATAACCCTGAAGAACTCTGAATATGTCTTGCATGTTATTTCCACTGGTGATTAATTCGTTCAATGTATATTTGTCTGAGAAAGTTGCTGGTTCTCCTTCACTTCTGAAGGATAATTTCAGTGGATGTAGAATTCTGGGTTATTGGGATTCTCTTTCTTTGAATACTTTAAATATTTTAGTCCACTCTCTTCTGGCATTCGTGGTTATTAATGTGAAGTTCAATGAAATTGTTATTTTTGTACCTAAGTAATGTGGTGGTGTCATTTTCTGCCTTCTTTTAAGATTTTATTCTGCCTTTGGTTTTCTCCAATTTAAATAGGATATGATGAGGCATATTTGGGGGGTTATATATACTGGTTGGTTTTCTTCCTCGATCTGTGATTATTTTGGTGTCTGCCATTAATTTTGGAATATTCTCAGGCATTAATGCTTGAAATATTGCTTCTGCTACATTATTTCTTCTTGTGTATTTCAATTATGTATATTTCCCATCTTCAAAATTCTCAAATATTCTGTTGTTGCTGTTGTTGTTCCTTCTGTTTTCTTTTGCTTTTCAGTTTGAACAGTTTCTGTTGATCTTTCTACTCAGTGATGCTTTCCTTGGCCATAGCCAGTCACTAATGAGCATATTTAAGCCACTCTTCATTTCCTTTGCACTGTTTTACCATTTCCTTCTCATTCTTTCTCAGAATTTCCATTTCTCTTCTTACATCATCCGTCTGTTCCTGCAGGTTGCCTACTGTTTGTATTAGAATCCTTAAAGTCTTAATCATAGCTATTTTAAATTCCTTGTCTGGCAATTTTAAAATCTGTTCCATATGTGAGTCTTATTCTGGCGCTTTACTTGTCTTTTCAGATTGTGTGTATTTGTAGGTTTTTTTTTAATTCGTTCCCTTGGACATGCTGTGTACTCTTTTGGTAAAGGCTAGACATACAGTATAGGGCAATAGGAAGTGAGATAAACAATCTTTAGTGTAAGGTTTTATCATTACCTGCTAGGAGTTGCTCTGTGTTTTATGTTTACTGTTGCTAAACTGTCAGAACTGTCACTGCTTCTGACTTTGTTTCTCTCTCATTTTCTCTTTAGTTTTCCTACTATCTCCCTGTGACATAGAGTCTACACCTCACAGCTTTCTGGCTAAAATCTGCGGCTACTTTGCTGAAGTTCTGTTATTCTGGGACCAGGGGCTCCATTGAGAAAATGCTCATTTTATGAGAGAGCCAAAAACATAAATAATGAATCTTTAACTCTTATGGTGCCAGAAAGTCAGACAGTTCTCAAAAAGCAAAATAGAACAAAACACATTGATGGAAGTATGTTGAAAGAGTGTAAGAGTTCACTGAAAGAGATACTAACGGTCAAAGCGGAAACAAATAGGATTGGATTATATTGCATTGTTGGATTCTTATCCAAAGTACAAAATAAATGTTGCTGATTTCATACGGATATTTTTTAAATGTCTGAATGAATTAATTGGTAGTGGAAAAGAGATAAATCTCCCAAGCAAAAAAGTTGCACATCATTTATATGAACACTCTTTTCTAAGGGATGAGGAGCATAACTCCCTTTAATAAACTTAGAAAATATAGAGGCTGGTCGCGGTGGCTCAAGCCTGTAATCCCAGCTCTTTGGGAGGCTGAGGCGGGTGGATCACGAGGTCGAGAGATCGAGACCATCCTGGTCAACATGGTGAAACCCTGTCTCTACTAAAAATACAAAAAAATTAGCTGGGTACAGTGGCGTGTGCCTGTAATCCCAGCTACTCAGGAGGCTGAGGCAGGAGAATTGCCTGAACCCAGGAGGCGGAGGTTGCGGTGAGCCGAGATCATGCCATTGCACTCCAGCCTGGGTAACGAGAGCAAAACTCTGTCTCAAAAAAAAAAAAAAAAGAAAAGAAAAGAAAATATAGAAAAAATGCAAATAAGAAACTATCAGCCATATTCAGAGTTAGTAACTTAAAAACTGACATACATACTTCCATCTTTTGTCTGCCTACCTACCTGTCTAACCAATATCTATTTATATCTGTGTCTATACCTATACTTACCTATCATCTATCTATCTAAAACATTCAAATTTTCTCAGTACTCTCAATATCTATCCTGACAGCTGTTTTGCATTTATTTCATCTGTTATTTCTGATCTCTTGGAGATAGCATATACATTTTATTTGTTTTACTTATTGATTTTCATCTAATTCATTATTAACTGGAAATTTATCCTCTTTTCTCATTCTTATCACAAATGTATTTGTTTTAATTGTTCATCTTATATTTATCTTTCCTATTTACCAGGTCCTGTTTGTTTCCATTTTTATCTTTTTTTCAGGCTTCAGATGGATTGGTGACATGATTTCATTGTTTTATTTGTTTTTGTTGCTAAAACAATTTGGTTTGAAAGTTACACATTCTACTTATATTCCCTTGTTTGTGATTACTCTTAGATATTTAATGTGTATGTTGAATGTAAGTTTTTATTGCAATTGCTAAAACAAATCATAACCTCTAGACTGCTTCTAAATAAGAAAAATATCCTAGCAATACAGGATGATAAACTAATATGCACAAAAGTGTTCTGCTTTCTCACTTGGTATTTTAAAAAAGTTTTCTTTTTAATAATTCTGGATATTTCTACTTCTTCCCAGTATATTTTTGTCTAGAAATTTTGTTTAGCTTATTTTTAAATATGTATAGATGCAGAAAGATAAACAGGTAGAGGAATAGATAATAGGTAGATAGGTAGGTAGGTAGGTAGGTAGGTAGGTAGATACATAGATACATAGATAGACAGATAAGTTCAAGCTTCTGGTGTTGAAATCCACCTCAGTCTCATTTATTGGCAATGTGCTTGCTTTTTCCTTCCTAGTTGATTTTTTTTAACGTTTTATCTCCTTAATATGCTTTAGTTTATTTCATCGCATCTACTGCTATTTCTATTACTTTGATTTGTCTTGTGTCCTTGCTGGCTTTTCCAAAATGAATCCTTGCAATTTTCTGTTCTGAGATGATTCTGAGTCATTATATTTTCGAATACTGTGTCTCCTGTGTTCTCTCTACTAGATATATGTTAGTACCAATGGATTTAACCTCCATACACCCAAGTTGTTTTTCAAAAATTTTAATCTACTCAAAAAAGTTTTAACTACATTTTCAACTGAATCTTCCCGTTTAGTAGTTCTTGTTTCTTTTGTGCTTTTTATATTCAACACATCTAATGTTGTTTTCCTAATTTTTTAATAAAAGTATTTAAAACATATATCATTTTCTTTTAAAAATTTTATAGCCTCATTGTTTTGTATTTATGTTTTATGACCCAGTCTCTATTTCATGGGCATTATTCTCTCTGTTTATCATGGACAGTATTAAGTGCACTTACTATAAAGGACACCAAACTGCTAAATTCCCTCAAGCATACTTACTGTAAAGGCTATCAAACTGCTCAGTTCCCTCTTTTTCCTCACTTTCTTGTATTCCATTTGTTGAACATGCTGCTGTGTCTCTCACTGTGTTGGAATGGTCGTATACTCAGTGATTCTCAGTTTGAGGTCATAGTGTGGGTGAGTCACAGCTTCTCTCCTGGTGTGCAGTGTGAGGTTATCCTTTGCGGATGCTTTAGTAATGACCTCAGCACTGGGCTTCTAGCACAGCTCTGGTCCAAGTCTTTCATGGTCAGCTTGTTTAGGGAGTTTTCTCATGTGTGACCAATGTGGTTTTAAGCTTCTTCCTAATGTGATGCCCTTCTCTGGGACCTGGTTACAACCCATGCCATCTCTAAGAATGTTCGTGGTATCATTCTTGCACATGACCATGGGTTGTATCTCAGCTGGGTTCTGGAACTGTCCATGGGAGCAAGGATGTATGAGAGATTCCTGGGCCCTGGTGTGCCAGACATCATGTCTAGAATCTAACTCTATACAGTTAGGACCATAGGCCATGGCTTCACATATGCTCCAAATTCTCATCCCCAGTTCTATGTGTGCATACAACTTTCTCCTTATCCTCACTAGAAAATATTGGTTCCTACTATGGGTGTTGTTTTCTTACTTTCAGGGATATTTCTCTATTTCTAACTGATGAATATTCTCCATTTCTAACTGGTGAATATTTTAAATAATTGATTACATTTATTTATTACTTTTTAAGAAAGTAATTTATTACACTTACTGTATTTAAAGCAGAAACATTTGGTTTTAATGTATGGTCAGCCAAACTGGGCATTGATTTTTTACTGCTATTTTCTTGGTCTTTGTGTTGATACAAACATACTTAAAATGATTATCATTACAATCTTTTTCTGCAAATTCTGGGAAAAGTTGTTGATATTTCTTTCTGTCATAACACACACACAATGGCCTAAAAATTAAATATTTGTATTATATAACTGCTTCTGTTCTGATTCATTAAAAATAAAATAAATAGACTTCTCAAGATATTTTTCAGGTAAAGAATAACTGGTTATTCCAATAATTAACTCTGATTCAAAAGAAATTTCTACTCCTAATGAAAAAATGAATAAAATTCAAATAAGATTAATCTTATCACTTCAGTTTGTGTTTTATATTTTCTATTTGTTTGTGGAGCAAATTCTAGGTTGAATTTTTGTTTCAATTATAGTTTCATCAACAAAATGCTGATGGGTGAGATTTCTTGGGCATATTCAATAAATCATCTCAACTATCACTTCTTTTTATATTTCTGTATATGCTGCTCTTTCCATTCAAAACTTCTCTGAAAACATCACAGTCTATTGAAGACACTAAGAGAACATTGGTAGAGCTCAATAGATTTGCTTTTAGTAATTGTGGCTTGATGCATACACGAAATATGGCTACTATATTCTTCCTCAACTTTCCACACAACATGTGCTACATTCATTTCCTCTACTTCTTGATCCTTATTCATAAGAGATACGTCAATGAGAACTAAGGTGAAGTATACACTTCGACATTTTTTATGACACATCATTGTGCCATACAGTGTATTGATCCCTAGGTTTGCTTCAGTTCTGAACTATGTTTTACTTTCTTTGAGTTTACACAATCACATACTTTTATTGTTTGAATTTGCACCTCTCTGCACCTCATTCACACACAAGACCTTTGACTGTGCACTGAACTTAGTAGGGTTAAAAATTAGAGGTGAAGGCCGAGAGTGATGGCTCACACCTGTAATGCCAGCATTTTGGGAGGAGTTTGAGACTAGCCTCGCCAACATGGCCAAACCCTACCTCTACTAAAATTACAAAAATTAGCTAGATGCTGTGGTGGGCTCCTGTAATCCCAGCTACTCTGAAGGCTAAGACAGGAGAATCTCTTGAGCCTGGGAGGCAGAGGTTGCAGTGAGTTGAGATGCGCCACTGCACTCCACCCTGGGCTACAGAGGAAGACTCCCTCTAAAAATAAAATGAAAGAAAAATAAAACAAAGCTGACTTGGAGGTTAGCACAAATAAATAGATGGCTACTTATTTTCTCCACTTGCCTTTTACACACCATTTAGTTTACTCCTTCAGAAATTCTCAATCAAAATATTTACTTCATTGATAACTTATTAGTGTATTTTTTAAGAATAACAAATGTAACTTCAGCCATTCAACATGTATTTAGAATAAAAATATTTGTGTAGTTTAGACAATATAAATTAAAAGTCTTAGCAGCAATTCCTAAAACCTAGGCACACATACAAAGGCATCATAAATCATTACCCACTCTTGTTAATGGAATTTATAGTAAGACTTAGTCCAAGAAGTTGGAAAGTTAGATTGCCTTAGGGTGAAATTTTAAAATCAATGCATAATGAATCAGAGTAGAGGTATGAAAAATTCTTTAAAATGAGAAAAAATAGTTTCTATAAATATAAAGATGAGCTTGTAACTTAATTAAGTACATTAGCATATCTAAGTTAGAAAGTATCAATTCAAAGGCCATTCAATCATCCTTGACAGTTGAAAAAGAGAGGACAACTTTCAGCTTTCCAAGGAACAAGAATTGGAGTCAATGGACCTACAGTGCTCCAACCTCTTGGTAAAACAGTTTCTACTTTGCAATGTCTGTTTCTGTTTTGATAGAATTAAATATTGTACTCTAATTCTCTTGTTGATTCTGAGCTCACCCAGATTATCAGCTTCCACTCTCTCTCTCTTTAGGTAAAATCACAGGGGGTGATATTTTTAAGCCGGTAGTAATTGTGCCACTTGGCATATAAATTAATCAGTGCTTCCTTTTATTCACATTTGAGCTTGGGTGAATTTACTCTTGGTTCATTGGATAAGTCACTTTTCTGAGCCTGAAATAAAGAGGGCTCAGTTACCAGCAAATTTACTAAGATATCATCTAGTATTGAATGGGGCATCCAAAGAAATAGACTACAGCCTTTTTCCTAGCCTTCCGGTGCCCTCAGCAACTTTTTCTACACTGTCATCCAAAGCAAGGCATAACTCTCCATAGGAAATTGCTAATAGGTCAGTGTGAGAAGTACTCAGTATGAGAATTTGGCAGAATGTCTGTTTTTTTCAAATAGAATTATCTTAAAATTAGATTATTTTTTCCAAAACTTTTGGATCTAAACAGTTTTAAGTTTAGAGATAAAACTATTTATCCTGTTTAATAAAGGAAAATATGTGACCTGGTGTTTCATCAAATGATAGGGCAAGTTTTAAGATATATCAAGGCTTTGAGGAGAAATCTGATTTAAAATGGAGGGCGATTTCTATCATAATAACATTAATATCATTTACTTCTCTAATGACTGAGAAGAATGAATTGATGTTTTCATTCGTAAGTTGACACAGGCTAGTAAAACACCATGAACCATCTGGGATAGAAGATTGTTAGGAATAATAATAGAAGCATTACATAATGGTAAGGCTCAATTTTCTGAAAACAGGTAACCATCCTAAGTGATTTTATATCAAACAAGTTACTGTCAAAATACATGGGCCAAAAACTGATAGGACAGAAAGAAGTAGACAAATACACTTTTTTAGTTGAATTGTTTAAGACTTCTCTGTTATTAATTGAAAGAGCAAGAAGGTAGAAAATAGTAGGGATGGGAATAACCTGAACACTGCTATCCATCAACTTGATCTAATTTACATTTATGGATACTTGAAACGACAGCAGAATACACATTCTTCCCAAGTTAACAAGGAACATTCACCAAGATAGACTATATTAAGAGTCATAAATTGTGATTAACAGAATTAAAAGAATAGGAACAACATAAAGTATGTTATCAGGCCACGATAAAATTAAAGTAGAATTCAATAGCAGAAAAATAATTAAACAAATCTCTAAATATTGCAAAATTAAACAACACACTTCTCATAGCACATGGATCAAAAAAGTAACAAGAAGAAATGAAAATGTTGTAATTTTTCTGTTAAAAGAAAAATATTTTCACTTTTCAATTATTTTTCAGTGTATTTTAATTTTATAATTAAAAATTTCTTTGAAATATCAAATTTCAATGAAAGTTGAAGGATGTAGTAAAGCAATACTTACAAAGAAAGTTATAGTACTTAAAGTATATATTAGAAAAGAAAAACCATCGTAAATCAATAACCTAAGTGTTTTCCTTTGGAAACCAGAGACAGAATAACTAATTAAGCCTAAAGCAAGCAGAAGAAATGTAGCAGCAAAAATTAGTGCAGAAATCAATGAAACAGAAAAAAAAGGAAAGCAATAAAAAAAATCAACATTTAAAAATTAATCAAGTTGATAAACAGACTAAAGTTGATAGACAGACTAAGCAAAAGAAAAAAGAAAAGACAAAGAAAAGGAAAGAGAAAGATAAAACACACATATAAATTCCTGATATCAGACATAAAAGAAGGGTCATCGCCAGTGATCCTCTGAACAATAAAAGGACAATAAAGAACTAGTATTCTATTCCCACATATTTATCATTTAGATGAAATGGTCAGTTCCTTGAAATACAAAAACTATCCAAACTCATATGAGGAAAAATAGATAACCGAATATCTCTACCTGTTCAAAACTTTGTGTTAATAACTAGTGACCTTTTGAAATAGAAAGTACCAGCTCCAGATGGCTATACATGGTAATTCTACCACTCATTTTTATAACAATTTCATTGAGATATAATGTACAGACTGTATAATTCACCCTTTTAAGGTGTACAATTCAACTACTGTTTCTTCTATTCATAGAGCTGTACAGTTCTCACTACAATCAATTTTGCAGTATTTTCATCACCCGCAAAGAAACTCTGTATCATTAGCAGTCCCTCTTCTTATCCCTCTAAATTTCCAGCTCTAGACAACCATTAATCTACTTTCTGTATCTATGTATATGCCTGTTTTGGACATTTCATTTAAATAATATCATTCAACATATGATATGTAATATATATATATTTCTGTGGGTTATCTTTTTACTTTCTTGATGATATCCTGTGAGCAAAGGAATTTTTAATGTGATAAAGGTAAATTCATCTAATTTTTGTCTTACGTTGCTAGTACTTTCACTGCCCTATCTGAGGGGGTTTGGCATAACTAAGGTCACAGAGTTACTCAGATATTTTCTTCTAAGTTTGTATAATTGTAGCTCTTACACTTAAGTTTGCATTCATTTTGAGTTAAAGTTGTGTTTAGTGTTTGGTGTGAGGAAGGTGCCAAACTTCGTTATTTTGCTTATAAATATTCTGATATCTGAGCACCATTTTTACCCCCTGGATTGTTTTGTGACCATTGTTAAATGTGAATTGACTGTAAATGTGCGGATTTGTTTCTAGACTTTCATTTCCATTCATTTATCTATATATCTACCCCATATCATTATCTCAGTCGATTACCATGGTTTTGTACTAAGTTTTAAGATCAAGAACAATGTGCCCTCCAAATTTCTTCTTCTTTTCCAAAATTGTTTTGACTGTTATTGGTCAGCTTGAATTTCCATATGAATTTTAATAGTTGCTTGTTGATTTTGGCAAGTTAATCAGCTGCATTTTGATAGAGATTGAATTGTAACTCTGCGTCAATTTGGCAGATATTGTTATACTAATAATATGAAGTTTCCAATTCATCAAAATGGAGTGTCTTAACACTTATTTAGGTCTTCTTTGTTTTCTTTCAATACTATTTTCCAGTTTCACATTGTGTTTTAATTCTTCAGTTAAATTTATTTCTAATTATTTTATTCATTAGGATACTATTATAAATTGACTTTAAAAACATTTGTTTTTGGATGGTTCATTACAAGTGTACAGAAATAAAATTGGCTTTAGTATATTGACCTTGCACCCTGGAGCCTTGCTGAATTTTTAAATTAATTCTAGTTAACTTTGGATGTCTTAAAAATTTTTAATATACAAGATTATGTCATCTCCAAATAGAGTTGTGGTATGTCTTTCTTTCCAACCTGGATGCCATTTATTGCATTTTATGTCTTAATTGCCCTGGGTAGAATTTCATGGCGATGTTGAATAGACATGGTGATAGTGGCCATCCTTGTCTCATACCTGGCAAAGTCAGAAGCGTTTGTTTGGTTAGCACCAACTGTGATGTTTGCTGTAGGTTTACCATACATGCACTTTGTCAGGTTGATAAGGTATCCTTCTATTTCTAATGTTTTAATTTGTTTATCATGAAGTATTGTGGGACTTTTAAAAAATTCTTTTTATCCTTTAATTGGGATAATCATCTTTTTAACCATTTTTCTAATAATAGGTGTATTATATTAATTAATTTTCAGATGTTAAGCAACCCTTCCATACTTTGGATAAATCCCACTTGATCATGGTATATGATCATTTTCATATGGTGATGAATCTGGTTTTCTAATATTTTGTTGAGGATTTTTGTGTCTTCATAACAGATTTTGATCAGTTGTTTACTTATGATGTCTTCTGGGTTTTGTGTCAGGGAAATAGATGCCTTATATAATGTGTTGGAAAGTCTTCCTTCCTCTTGTATATTTTTTTTGGAGGACTTTGAGAGGAGTTGATATTAATATCTTTAAAGGTTTGGCAGAATTCACCTGTTAAGCCATCTGTGCTGTATGATCTCACTTCTACGTGGAATCTAAAAAAGTTAAACTCATAGAAGCAGAGAGTCTTTTCTGTATGGGAACTTTTGAAATTGCTAATGCAAATTATTGTTTTAAATAAATTCATTCTTAATTTTAGTAATTAGTGTCTTCCCCCACCTTTTTTTAAGTCTAAGTGTTTGCCAATTTTGTTCCAAAGACCATGCTTTTAGTTTCATTGATTTTCTCTATTTTGTGTCTTACTGTTCCTTCTTTTGAGTTTAATTTGTTCTTTGTTTTCCATTGTCTTAAGGTAGAAGATCAAATAGTTGATTTTAGATCTTTCTTTTTTTAAAAAAATAGGCATTTATAGCTATACATTTCTCTTTAAATATTACTTTAGCTTAATCTGGTATATTTTGATGTTTTATGTCTTCATTTTAATTGATGTAAAACTTCTTTTCTAATTTCTCTTGTTATTTTTGCCTGATCTATCAGATATTTAGGAGTATGACATTTACTATCATTTTATTTGTCACTTTTAAAGTAAGTTTTTGTGGCTGATTTTTAATTTTATTTCATTGTGGTAAAATAAAATACATGCTTGTTGTTTTTTAATGTATTGAGGCTTGTTTTAATTGTGAGGATCTAGTGAGGTTCCTGGGGATAAAACCCACAAAAGTATGGGAGTCAGCTAAGAATAGGTCTCCAACACTTCCTCACCCCTCTGCCTCTCCACTCCAGCAGCAAAGTGTCATTATTACCATTTACTTATCTCTACCAGCATACAACTCTAGTAACTTCTGCTCCAGGAAATCTGATTTCAGTTAGAACCCTCTGTATTCTCATAGTTCTCGATTTCAGGGTCTGTTTGTTCTGTGATCTCGAATCTTTGATGGGTCCAAGGAAGTCACTGATTTTCAGTTTACTCAGCTGTTTTTATTGTTTTGTTTTGTTTTATGTGAGGATGGGAGACTGTCAATATCCTTAACGTGTTGATGCTCAATCCAGAAGCCGCCCTTCAAATCCCTGACTTCCTAACGATGACGGCAAGCTGTCACATCCATGGTTGAAACTGACCAATTTTGCCGTTTCTCAGATTTGTCTACCTTGTGCCATCCTTAGAGGTTTTCCTTTACTCTAGGGAACTTAACTGAAAATTATGCGGCCCCTTTGAACACCCCCTACTCCACCAATTTTTTGCCCTCATCTCTCAAATCTAGAGTTTATTTTTCAGAAACACTAGCAATAGCCCTATCACCATCTCAACACTTTAATTCTCACACGTTTATTCGCATCTTTCTTATTATCCCAGCTGAGATATTAAATGACTGAGAAAAGCCTAGCTTCCTCGGTACATTATTCTTCTGATTGTAGAAGGTCTGGAGCTCTCTGCATCGCCTGGTAGATTAAGTAGGACAGGTAGGAGTGGTCCTGTGGTCCTGTGGTCCATGAGTCTATTAATTAGCTGCTTAAGTTTTATTTTCTCCATTAGGCTATTTTCCCAGGAATTTCCATACTGTGTTAGTTCTTAGAAGGGATTATGACCCTTGATCAGATCTCTCATTTGAAAGCTCCGGATTAAATGAGGCAACTGAGGTTAATTAATCAATTCATTCAAATTGTATGCCCCAATATATCTTACAGATATATTGTCATGCATTCGATAGAGCTTGTATTTTGACAGTAAAGCTATAACTTTTTGGCTCAAGAGCCAAATCATATAATAATCAAGTAAAGTTATGTTTCATTAATATCTGGGATATGAAATTTGGTTTTAAAAATAGGGCTCTCTTTTAGAAACCTTCAAGAAAAAAAAAATCTGTCATTAGGCCTCAAAATACATGAAATCCTTAGGAGTTTAGAAAAATTAAAAATAACAAAAACATAAAAAATAGAAAATGTCTATAATAGAAATATTGTTAAGTGGAAAATTTTTCAGTGGCAGAATTAACCTTTGATTTAACTGAGATAGATTCGATGGGTATGAGAAACCACTCAGCAAGCTGCAGGTGTTCCTAAGATTAAAAGGTATTGGTGTTATTATTTTGTAGTAGGAAATTACAGTGTCTCTCATTGTGGTCACTCATATAGGTTACACAGTAGAGGAGCTGAACTTCTTAGAGGGGCTTGTGGTCCCCAAAACACCAATGTTCCAAGAAGGGTCAGATGAAAGTTGTAGTGTACTTTAACTTTAAGACTAGCCTGAGACTGGTACAGTGTCTCTTGTTCCACCTGCAATTCATTAACCCGAGTCGCTGACCAGCCCAGAATCTCTACAGGAAGAACTACACCAGGGTGTGAATAGTGGAAACTCCAGTTTAATGCAGGGAGTCTCTAAAGTCTAGATGCCAAAGAGGGATGCATTAGGTAGTCTCAGCTTATTTGAATGCTGCCAGTAAACTTTCCTGTACGCTTTAATAGAAATCTGTCTCTTGTCTCTGCAATTTAAGTAATCCAATGATTATTTAAATATATTAATATATAGAAGTCTGTGACTTTGAACTTCCAAGGTAGACTAGACTATTATCTGGCTAACTATAATTAAGAAAAAAGGTTTTTTGTTTGTTTTCTTGGAAGAGAATATCGTGTTATTTTGCTTCACTTTTTGTTTACTAAACAAAGAAAAAATCAAAATAGGTATTTATGTCTGTGACTATGAGGCATCAAAAAAGAAACAACATCATCCTGGAAGCTAAAATGTATGTTCTTTCCCCAGGTATGATATTTAACAGGTAATCTAATACAGTTGACCAGTGAACTACATCAAAGTCAGGAAGAGTCAGGGCATTGACGCTCTGCACTGTTGAAAATTTATGTGTGTATCTTTTGACTCTTCCAGAAATTAACTACTGTTGACAGGAAGCTTTACTGATAATATAAATGGTCAATTAACACATATTTTTATAAGTATTATACACTATATTTTTATAATGAAGTAAGCTAGGAAATAGAAATATAAGGACCAGAAATATATTTACTATTCATTAAGTGGAAGCGAATCATTATAAAGGTCTTCATCTTTGCTGTCTTCACATCGAGTAGGCTGAGGAGTAGAAGGAAGAGGACAAGTTGGTCTTGCTGTCTCAGGGGTAGCAGAGGCAGAAGAAATCTATCCCATATAAATGGACTCATGCAGTTCAAACTTGGGCTATTGAAGGGTCAACTGTATTTTGGATCCTTGGTTTTTTCCAACCGTGAGAGGATATTGGATTTAGCTTAAACGTTTACTTCATCTTTGAAGCTTTATGCTTGATTTTACCTAATAATGAACTTATAGAGTAAACAGGGACCTCCAGGTGTCCTTCATCATCTAACTTATAAGTACAAACATCGAGCTAAGATATCTCACATATTCCTGTGATCATAAATCAAAATGTTCAAGATACTGAGATGCCTAGGAGGAAATAAGATATTTATTTATTTATTTCTCATATTAAGTTTACAAATTTCCTTAGGACCCCAATCTTTCTTTTTTTTTTTTTTTCGGTCCATTGGGAACAAGCTAGCCAACAGCATCTGGGAAGAAGGACCCCAACCTTTCTTCAGCCTACCGGCACTAACCCAGTTACACACACACATGCATACGCATACAGAGATGTGTCATCCCTGTATCATAGAGGTCAGCATCAGATTGGCCTTTCATTTTCTCATCAGATTATTATTGAGAATAAGCTTGTACATCATTCATGATTTTGGCTTTGTGGTGAGCATATATTCATTTGTGGCCTATGCTTTTTCATTAGAGCCCTTTTAAGTCAGAAAAGTTTTTTTTTTTTGTCAATCCGGGGCATAATATGGTAAAATGATCAAACTATAAGCTGCTAGAACCCGGAAGTATGAATGATCATGTTTGATTCAGAAAAGTCCTAAATTTCTTGTTTTCAACACCAGAGGGAACTTTAACTAGATAAAGCTCTGCATAGCAGTTGAACATTCTCACCAAAATCCATGTACTCTACAACCACTTCTATAGTTGTAGAACTTAAGGACACACACATTGGAGATGTTACATGCAAATGACCAAAGTGTAAACAGCGGTATGCTGCCAGTACATATTATAATGAGGGCAAGCTGACCTGCAGAAGAAAATTGACCCTATCTGTGCAACTAAGAAAAATAGGACACTACAAATATGGGAATACTTAAAACTTAAAAGTATGAAATTTGAATAACAGCAGACTGAGAAACATCGTTTTGTGCGATTCATACCAACAGTCCTAGTCTGTGGATAAGACTGATTCAATACAGATGGCTCACGATTCAAATAGCATCAGTCACTGAAAAGGGACTAGAATGTTATAAAAAGGAGAATGTCATAAAACAGCTGAGCCCAAAGGAATCTTATTTGGTTTTGTCTGGCAAATGATCTCACTGATTTCTTAGTTCAGGGAGGATGGATGTTAAGTCAGAATAAGACTAAATCTTCTTTTTAGATCTATCCACGTATAATTGTGACCCAATCTCTAATAATATGCATGTGATTCTTGCTTGGGTGATGATCATTCTTTATTCATAGGTTTCTTTTTTATTAAAAAAGGAGTCATTAAAAGGCAGATACCTAACAAGGTGACCACCAATGTATAACTGATATTAATGTTTGTCCCCAGAATTTATGAGCTAAGATTTTAATAAAATGAAGTCCATTCCGACTGCATCACATGTTTCATTGGCTCTGTATTTCTAAGTTAGTAAATGATCTGCGATGTTCAAAACCACATTCATTTGTTTAAAGAGTAATGTGCCTTTACAGTGAACCTTCTGAAGTTCTTGTTAGACATGCAGAACTTCTAAGATAAAAACTAACAATTGGGAATGACTGTTACAAGTTTTTGTTCCATCTGTGGAATAAAAATGTAATTAGTTTATAAACAAAATTTTTCTTTCATTCAAACCTTTTTATATAATCTATAGACATTTATTGGGTACCAGTCTTACTGGGCATTATGCTAGCCATAGTAAATGAGAGGATAGTAGATAATTTTCAGTTATCTCTGCTAAATCAGTACAAGTGAAAAATAAAATACAAATTATTAGCAGTGTGTAACAGCAGAAATTTAGATAAAACATCTTCCCAAGGGTTTTCTTTTTTGCCACTGTTAGGTCAATTTTGGTTCAAAAATGGTTGGCAAAGATGAGTAAAACTAATGCACACACACAGACTCTTGGATTTGAGACCAAGTGAGTGAATGTTCAGCACTTGTGTTCCCTCTGTTTAGGAAATGCTTTGTCAGCAAAGCAACTTGACAATGCCTCTTGAAGGAAAAATGATTACAGAGGGTTTCATTTGGATCGTGACTAGTCTTAAATGAACTATGTATGTGGAATTCACGTACTCTTTAAGACCTGAGTGATTTTAATGTAAAATTTAAAGTCGATTATTGAATTATTAACTAAGACATTTTTGTCAAACCAATTATTAATTGTTTATAAATATATTATTGTAGCTAGTACTATTTTCCAAAATCATAGTCCTGAAAGAGGATTTGCAAAGAAAAGTGATGAGCTCAGATCTTTCTTATATAAAAATTACAGATAAAATATTAGCTATTGATAAGCTATGAAAGATTTTAAACTTCCCAAAGAGGCTACAGAAAGTTCTTTACAAATGATGCCAATTTAAAAAGAGATTTCAGTTCCATTTATCAGTATTAGTTTGGGTGTCTATCTATAGGGCAACATGCTGAGGTTTGGATGCAATGCAAAGGAAAGTGATATTTATGTACCTATTATAAAGTAAGGAAACATATAATTGTTTTACATTCATATAAGGAAAAGGTCATTTACAACAAAGCTCTTCACACAGTTTGAAAAGTTGGAAAATTTACTGAGTTTCTAGGTGCTAAGGATCATTGCTAAGGATCATTGCTAAATTTATATACTAAGTTCTGTTCCAAGGAATTGCAGAAAAATCTGATAATAATGACAACATATTCTGAGAAAACTGGAAACGTTGCTTAGACCCAATTTCCTGTTGAAAAGACTGACCTTTTTAACAGTTCTGAAAATTGTTTTCCTTTTCACTTGTTGCTCTAGCTAATTGTACATATCCATATTTCATTAGTGCCAGATTGCAAAACCCTTGTCAACAAGATTATAACAAGGTTATAAATGTGGGAAGAGAAGAACACACCCTTCCTTCCATAAGGTATGTATATACATGTAGGATTTTAGGGATTTGTTACCACTTGCCAAGGAGCTTGGTAAGAATGGAATATCGAAAGATGAGACGAGGTCATTAGAAGAGGAGATATCAGAATTACCTGCAGGAGGTGAAGACTGCGGAAAAAAATGCAGTTTTGTTTGTTTTCCTCATTAGCTGCCCTCCTCCCTCTAACACATAGTCTCAGTTACACTTTTATGGAGGATAAAGGAAAATATTAAGATGGGCTATAAGAGTGGTCGGAGGGTGCTGTAGAGGGGAGGTCAGGATGGTTAATGGGTACAAAAATTGTGAAGAATGAGTAAGACCTACTCTTTGGTAGTACAATAGGGTGACTATAGTCAATAATAACATAATCATATATTTAAAAATAACTAAAAGAGCGTAACTTGTTTGTAACACAAAAGATAAATGCTTGAGGGATGGATACCCCATTACATATTGCATGCCTGTCTCAAAACATTTCATGCACCCCATAATGGTATATACCTGCAAAAGTTTTAAAAAAATTAAAAATAAGTAAATAATAAATACACATTTTTTTGCTATCCCAAACCTACTTCCCATGGTTCCTGGTGACACAACTCCAAATTTCCCTTGGCAACCAACCCTCCCCACATTTGTTCATGTCATTTGGGATTATTCTAGTGCAAAGCAATCAGATCATGTCATTTTCACTGCCACCACAGCTGATTCTGGAGTGGTTGTTATGATTCAAATGCACGTGTGCCTCCTAAATTCCTGTGTTGGAACCTAAGCCCCAAGGCGATAGTATCACAGGGTGGGGTTTTTGGGAAGTGGTTAAGTCGGGAGGCTCCACCTTCGTGAACGGATTAGTGCCTCGTGCAAGAGGTTGAAAGGAGAACCCTAGTGACTTTGCTCCTTTTCCCTTCCACCTTCTGCTATGTGAGGATGCAGCAGGAAGGCCCGAAACACACACTTGATCTGGGGCCTGGATTTTGGACTTCTGAGCCTCCAGAATTGTAAGAAATAGATTTCTGTTCTTTTTACATTACCAAGTCTAAGGTATTCTGTTATTGCAACAGATACAGACTAAGACATTGATCTTTGCCACGTAAGGCCACTGTGAGGCTCTGAAGAGGCACCCTGGGGGGAGAGCCCAAGATGGCAAAGGACATTTAAATCCCCAAAGGAAGCACACACAAGAAAGCCAGTTGATGATACGGATTCTGAGGGTGTGAATCCTAGATCAAACTATGCTTGACAAGATTGTCATCTTTCCAGTGGTGACAGTCAATAAATAACCTTCAAGTTTCGCATAAATTTTATTTGCCGTTTCTGCTGCATACAAATGCATTATTTCCAAAACAACTTTGTAGATGTTTTGCTATTTTCCCATAATCCAGTATGTCCCAAGATGTACTACTGTATTAATACCAAGTATTGTTCTGGTCAAAAAAAAAAAAAAAAAATGAGAAAACAAGTTTATGCTTTCCTTACCCAGTCAAATTGTTTAGCTAACTCAGCTGGAGTTATATTTTTTAAATTCCATCTAAAGTATTGATGGTTCTACGAACAATGCATGTAGGCAATACCCAGTTGATATGTATATAATTTCAAGAGGTGCTTAGAGATATTACAGAATTGATTAAGATGGCTTGATTTGATTTGAATAAAGAAATATTTGGCTTCTGGCTGGGCACTGTGGCTCACACCTGTAATCCCAGCACTTTGGGAGGCCCACCCAGGGCGGGCGAATCATGAGATCAGAAGATTGAGACCATCCTGGTCAACATGGTGAAACCTCGTCTCTACTGAAAATACAAAAATTAGCTGGTGATGCACTCATGTACTCTCAGCTACTCTGGAGGCTGAGGCAGGAGAATCACTTGAACCCGGGAGGCGGAGGTTGCAGTGAACCAAGATTGCACCCCTGCACTCCATCCTGGCAACAGAGCGAGCCTCTGTCTTAAAAATAAAAGTGCTTGTCCTCAGAAGGCTTCCTTTATGTCTTTTTTCCTATGTTTATATATAGATAAAGTAATTCTTGCCATACATTTTGTTAATGTAGCCTTGGACAGGGAGAGTTATTAAAAACAGGGAAAATGGAATATTATTTACTTTCATTTTAGGAAAGAGGAATTATGTGCCTGACTACCTCTCTGCCATAAATTTACTGGTCATCAGATAACTAACACTGTATTCATCACCAATTTATAATCATTTAGTAGCTTATGATATGTGATTTGGATATTTAGTAAGATTTGAAAAGAAACAAAATTCTTTTTTGTAGCTCCCCACATATATCCAGTAACCTAAGCTTGACATATGCAATAGGTTGAAATGCTACAGGCTCATATCATGAGAAGAGTTGCCGAAGTGTCTTTTGCTCAGTGCCCGTAACAGAGTAGGTCTGCATGTCCATTCACTCCGTCAGTCTGAGTTCCACGCTTCTGTATGAGAGGAATTTCAAGACTGCATGTTATTCATGATCTCCCCACATGTAAAATAAATGTTTTTGCAATGTACCAAATATCTCTGTTTTCAACACTATGTAAAGCATAAAACAAGAAAAACCAACACTAAATTATTTCAATCTATTATAGATTAACACTTTAATGGTTTTCTATTATTAATTTGATAAATTATGTAGGAAGGCTAAGATAAATTAGCTATAAGAAGCTCATTTGAAGGTGCTGAAATTCCACTTAGAACTAATTTGCTAATTAGTCAAGGAATAGGCTGTGTTGACAATGCTCATATTTCATAGGCGTATTCTCCTCAATTCTCATAATTCTTGTGGCTGTGAGATTGATTAATAAGTATCTTATCAGAACTGTTTCTTTCAAGTATGATGTAACCTTGTTATACATCCTTAATTCCTGACAAGCTCCATTTAAGAAAAATAGTAAACTTGTCTTCGTATCAACAAATGTCGCTTTCATTATTACATCCATTACCCATGACCCTGAGACAAAAAAATAATGTTTACTTATATGTTCCCTGATTTTTCAGAAATTTAACTTTGACTAAGCATTCATTGTTCTTTGGAATAAATGAATTTGTCCTCACTATATCTGTCATTTTATAAAAAATATAATGACCAAACAGCTAATATAACCTACTTATGCCATCAACTTTTCTTAGTATACATTCTGTACAAATAGTTTGAAATAAGTTATGCAAGGAAAGTACTGAGATTATAATTATCTGGTGCATCAACAGACAACACAACTGTGTGGGAGTTCCACTAAAAATGACATTTGAGCAAGCAAAAGAAGAAAAGAAAGAAGTAAGAAAGAAAAGAAAGAAAGAAAGCGGGAGAGAAAAAGAGAGAAAGGGAGGGGGGAAAGAGGAAAGAAAGAAAGGGAGAGAGGGAGAGAGAGAGGAAAAGAAGAAAGAAAGAAGGAAAGAAAGAAAGGGAGGAAGGAAGGGAGAAAGAGAGAGAGGGAGAGAGGAAGGGAGGGGAGAGTGGGAGGGAGGAAGGGAAGGAAGGAAGAAGGAAGGAAGAAAAAAGGAAGAAAGGAAAGAAGGAAGGAAGGAACAAAGGAAGGAAGGAACAAAGGAAGGAAGGGAGGGAGCAAAGAAGGAAGGAAGAAATAAAGGAATGAAGGAAGGAAAGGAGTGAGGGAGGGAGGAAGAAAAGAAGGAAGGAAGGAAGGAAGAAAAAAATGTTAGTTTATTCTCCAACTACTGTAGGTTTCATAATGTATTCTTCCAAAAGAGTGACTGCATTTTTTCTGGCAAATTTCTCGTATTTTGAGCTTGGCAAATGAAAAGTTCTGCGAAGGAGAATGAAGGAAAAACAGTCTCTATGAACTTAGTATGAATTAACATTGAGATGGACACTCTGGCCTTCTGGTCTACCAGTAGGGCCCTATAGAGTGGTCTCTTGAGGAAATGATGCTGAAATCTATTGAGTGAAATTATATCAGTTCCCAGGTTGGAAGTAAGTTCTAGTTTCACCTTATGTATAGCCAAAAATACTTACCCTGCATCCAAGGGTAAACACTTAGCTCTATAGGAAATATTTAGTCACTCTCAGCTATACACCATGGACCTGCTGTTTGACCATTCTTTGAGAATCTACTGGTGATTAAGTTGTCCACAGATTTAAAATTTCCACGAAGTTTTAAATTTTTATATAAAATTAGGAGAGAGCTATAATACTGTCATGATTGGAAGGCATTCTGAATGTCCCATTTACTCCCTAAACAAGTTAAGCATGAGACTGCCATTTCGAAACGTCTAACCAAAATATGTTGGAAAAGCAACCTTCTCTAGAGAAAGACAGAGCAGAATATGTCTTTTTGTGTCTCATGATCAAATGTCATACATAGAATGCTTCTGCTAGAGGTGAATGTAAAAGGTATGAGGATGGAAGTTAACTTTGAGAATGACTGATCTATCAGGGGCATCAGAAGCACTCAAGTTGCTCAGTATCATTGTGGAATCCCCAGTCCACCTGTACTTCAGAACCATGGGAGGTATTCAGAAACTCTTGTGGAACAGTATATTGTGATATAGCTTTTCTTACAACCTTTGGGGGTTTCTTCTTTAAGTAAATAATTTGAGTAGATTACAGCTAACAAGGTGGAAGAAATAGAGTCAACATTTAGACTGCAGTCAATCAATCAACAAAATGCAATCAAATGCGAAACAAGAGTTAAATGATCTGAATTCAACAGAGACAAGGTAGTTCTGAAGGGATGTGGGGACTGGTTCGATCTTGCCTTCAACCATATACTTTTTTAAACATTTTTTGAAATCACTTATCTTCTAATTTTCCATAATTTTATAACCTGTTGTGTCATTCCGAGAACTTTTATTTCCTTGAATATATGCCCTCATTTTAGTTGTGTTGTGTATAAGTCTGAAAAATTGATTTATTATCAACGTGAAGTAATTGAAAAAATGCTACAAACTTTTGCTTTGTTAAAATATACACTAAAATATTTAACCTTTATTCAGTTCTGGCAGTTATGCATTTTCCTTACTATTCCTGTATTCAAAATTTCTAGTGGAGTTTAATAGGAATTTTTTAAAAGTCATTTTTTTGGGCCGGGTGCGGTGGCTCAAGCCTGTAATCCCAGCACTTTGGGAGGCCGAGGCAGGTGGATTACGAGGTCAAGAGATCGAGACCATCCTAGTCAACGTGATGAAACCCCGTCTCTACTAAAAATACAAAAAATTAGCTGGGCATGCTGGCGCGTGCCTGTAATCCCAGGTACTCAGGAAGCTGAGGCAGGAGAATTGCCTGAACCCAGGAGGCAGAGGTTGCGGTGAGCCGAGATCGCGCCATTGCAGTTCAGCCTGGGTAACAAGAGTGAAATTCTGTCTCAAAAAAAAAAAAAAAAAAAAAATCATTTTTTTTTTTTTTTAAATTGTACTTTAGGTTCTGGGGTACATGTGCAGATCATGCAGGATTGTTGCATAGGTACACACATGGCAATGTGGTTTGCTGCCTCCATTCCCCTGTCACCTCCACCTGGCATTTCTCCCCATATTATCCCTCCCTGACCTCCCCACACCCCTGTTGCCCCTCCCTTGGCCCCCCCAATAGACCCCAGTGTGTGGTGCTCCCCTCCCTGAGTCCATGTGTTCTCATTGTTCAACACCCACTTGAGTGAGAACATGTGGTGTTTGATTTTCTGTTCTCGTGTCAGTTTGCTGAAAATTATGTTTTCCAGATTCACCCATGTCCCTACAAAGGACACGAACTCATCGTTTTTTATGGCTGCATAGTATTCCACAGTGTAAATGTGCCACATATGTGCTCTCTTTTGGTTCCATATGAAGTATAAGGTGGTTTTTTCCAGTTCTGTGAAGAAGGTCATTGGTAGCTTGATGGGGATAGCATTGAATCTATGAATTAGTTTGGGCAGTATGGCCATTTTCATGATACTGATTCTTCCTAACCATGAGCATGGAATGTTTCTCTATTTGTTTGTGTCCTCTCTTATTTCGTTGAGTAGTGGTTTGTAGTTCTCCTTGAAGAAGTCCTTTACATCCTTTGTTAGTTCTATTCCTAGGTATTTTATTCTCTTTGTAGCAATTGTGAATGGGAGTTTGCTCATGATTTGGCACTCTGTTAGTCTGTTATTGGTATATAAAAAAGCTTGTGATTTCTGCACAATGATTTTGTATCCTGAGACTTTGCTGAAGTTGCTTATCGGTTTAAGGAGATTTTGGGTTGAGATGATAGGGTCTTCTAAATATACAATCATGTCGTCTGCAAATAGAGACAATTCGACTTCCTCTTTTCCTAATTGAATACCTTTTTTTTCTTGCCTAATTTCTCTGGCTAGAACTTCCAGTACTATATTGAATAGGAGTGGTGACAGAGGACATCCTTGTCTAGTGCCGGATTTCCAAGGGAACGCTTCCAGTTTTTGCCCATTCAGTATGATATTGGCTGTAGGTTTGTCGTAAATAGCTTTTATTATTTTGAGACACGTTCCTTTGATACCTAGTTTATTGAGAGTTTTTAGCATAAAGGGCTGTTGAATTTTGTCGAAGGCCTTCTCTGCCTCTATTGAGATACTCATGTGGTTTTTGTCTTTGGTTCTGTTTATGTGGTGGATTATGTTTGCAGACTTGTGTATGTTGAACCAGCTTTGCATCCCCAGAATGAAGCCTATTTGATGGTGATGGATAAGCTTTTTGATGTGCTGTTGCAGTCAGTTTGCCTGTATTTTATTGAAGATTTTTGCATCTATGTTCATCACGGAGATTGACCTGAAGTTTTCTTTTTTTGTTGATTCTCTGTCATGTTTTGGTATCAGGATGATGCTGGTCTCATAAAATGATTTAGGAAGGATTCCCTCTTTTTGTATTGTTTGGAATAGTTTCAGAAGGAATGGTACCAGCTCCTCTTTGAACGTCTGGTAGAATCCGGCTGTGAGCCTGTCTGGACCTGGACTTTTTTTGGTTGGTAGACTATTAATTGTTGCCTCAACTTCAGGTCTTGTTATTGGTCTGTTCAAGGTTTCAACTTCTTCCTGGTTTAGGCATGGGAGGGTGCAAGTGTTCAGGAATTTATCTATTTCTTTCAGGTTTGCTGGTTTATGTGCACAGAGTTGTTTGTAGTAATCTCTGATGGTAGTTTGTATATCCAAGGAATCAGTGGTGACATCCCCTTTATCGTTTTTTTTTATTGCATCTATTTGATTCTTCTCCCTTTTCTTCTTCTTCTTCTTCTTTTTTAATGATTCTGGGAAAACCTAGCATATGATTTTTCTTCCTCCTAGATGCACTAGGATAAACCAACTGAAGTTGCTCTTTGTTAATGCTGTGATTTCAGTGCCTCTGTGTTGGTTCAGTAAAACATATGTTACAACAGATTTGGTACTGTGCCCTCATTTCTGTAAAAGCCTTAATTCTGCAGGTTCTTCATCCAAGTTGTTGGCCTTTGTTTTTTATTTGATTCTCACAGCATATGAAGATTTATAATGTGAAAAAAGTCTTTGTCTTGTAATATACCAGTAGAAATATAATTGCCATTCTAGTATCTGATGTGGTTTGATTTTAACAATAAAGTTAAAATCATCCCTGTTTCATATCTTCAGGATGTTTGCCTTTCTTCTCACGTGTCAGGACTTTAATTTCAGAGCTCTGCGGTGGTGCTGTCTCCAAATGTGGGCATGTACAGTCTAAATCAGCATTCACCTTTACTTTGGCACTATTAAAGTGCCAGAGAAAAATGCCATCTTGAAACTGATTTTCATTGGTGTCAACTTCTTTTACATTCTTTCCAACCATACACTTTTATGCAATATAGTGGATATATTATCACTGAAAAAAAATTCAGTGATCAAGATGATCTTTGAACTTCTAATCTCAAGCTTCTTCCTGGAATGAGCCACCAGTATCATATTAAATTACAGCCTTCCAAACTTTCAACCATATATGTATGTATATGTATGTTTATCTATTTATCTAACGTAGCCTTTGTTTTAGCCTTAATTGTAAATGATATTGATTACTTCTTTTTTTTTTTCACTTAACAGACAACATGTTAAATATATCTTTCCTATTTGTGAGTGTAGAATCTCATTTATTATGTCTATCTATCTTTTTTTCTCTCTCATATCTTTCTTAGAAAAGATTTAGGCAATTCACTATTTTTCTGCTTCAAAAAATCATGTAATGCACATCAACATCAGTATAAGAATGTTTTATATCTGTGTAATTTTATTCCAGATAGATGCAGATTTGCAATTTTTGGATCTGTGGGTGATGTGTGAGTAATATTGTAGAGGGGGGGAGCTTACTTTTTAAAAAATTAGAAAAAAAACTTTGACTAGAAGATCTGTGACATTTAAAAAATTCCTTAGCATTTATCACATCTGCACAACAAATTTACATCATCAAATTTTATATATACGTTTTTAATCTGGTGGTTGAGAAACATTGTATGTTATTATTTACTTTGCATTTTAGTAGTTATTACTGAGATTGAGCATCTTTTCTTAGGTTTTTCAGCCCTGTGTTGGTGAGTCAATTATTCATGTTGCTTGTCTATTTCTTTCACTGCATTGTTTTTGATAAAGATATATAGGGTTTAAACATGTGCTGCATATGAATTATTTGATATTATTAAAAGAAAAACTTCAGCTGGGTTAATGTTAAAAGAGTTTAATTGAGCAATTAACAATTTTTGAATCAGGAAGCCTCCAGAATCACAGCAGATTCAGAGAAACTCCAGGGGTGCTATCTGGTCAGAATAAATTTATAGAAAAAAAAAGTAAAGTGAGGTACAGAAATCAGAAGTAAGGTGAAGAAACAGCTGGATTGGTTACAGCTTGAGATTCGCTTTATTTGAACACAGTTTGAATGCTCGGTAAGGTATGGTTGGCTGATGTATGGCTGCCAGGATTGGCCAAGACTCAGTGAGTGTTACAGGGGCACATTCCTAATTAGACCTTAATAGATCTCATCTACCTATTAAGTTAGGTTGCAGTTAATTCACAAAGACTCAAATATAGAAGTACAGAGTCCTTCTCAGGCCATATTTAGTTTGCTTTAACAATATAAATGTTTAAATAATTTCTCCCAATTGATTTGACTTTTAACTTCATTAATAATATATTTTGTTGTACAGCAATTTTAAATTTGAAGCAATAAACTGTATTCATCTTTTTCTTTGTGTTTTTTGGATTTGTGTTTTTCTTGGAAACTCTGGTTTAAACTTACATAAACATGTTGATATTTTCTTTTGATTTCTTTTGACTTATCTTTTAAATCTATCTGAAATGTTAATGTGGTGTTAAGTGACTCTAAATTTATGAATTTACATATTAATAAATGAGTGTACAAGAACCATTAGTTGTATTAATTCCCCATTGATTTGAATGCAAATCACTAAGTTTGTCTGAGTTGCCTGCACAAAAGCCAATCGCAATTTCCTTCTCACTTTCCTTCATTTTCTATAGATGTCAGAAAGCTCAAACATTCACTTGCCCAGATTCCTTTGCAGCTTGGTGTGGACATGTGATCCAATTCTTGCTGATGAATTTGGATCGGGTTTCCTCAAAAGTTTTATCTTTGGATCAAATGCTTAAATATTATTAACCACAATTTATTTAAGCTGAGATTGTCAGGTTCTCTGCTGCATGCAACCAAATGCAATACAAATGATTAGAAACATAAACCAAATTCCAATATATTCCTGACTCTGTTTCTAGTCTGCTTGCTTTCATATTACTATTTATTCCTATATAACACCACAATAACTGAATTAATATTTAATTCATATAGATTTTATGTATTTTAATATGTAGATATATTATCTTGTGTCATTTATCTAAATTTTATAAAGTTTATAAACTTTAATTCAATTTTAAAATTATTATTTTATATTTTCTAAAAAACATATTTAGGTGTATTTTGTATGTTATTTATATGATTATATTAAGAATATATTGAATGTTTTGTTTCTTTTGTCATTGCATAATTTTTTCTAGCTTTTTAATATAGAAAATTACATTATTATGTTGTCTAATTTGAACTATTCTGGATTTACAGAGGTAAATCCTTGTTGATTATCATGTGGTTTTTATTTTTGTATACTTTTGATGCAATGTGGTAAAATTTTTGGAGAATGGTACATCTGTGCTTATTAGTGATATTGAATTGTAGTTGTTTTTCTTTTGCTATCATATTCTGGCAGAATACCATGGTTATTTAGGTCTGAGAAAATGATTTGTGTAAAACTTGTGAAAAATCTGTTCTTTGAACATTTGGCAAAACTTGTTCATAAACTATTTAGGTGTCATGGGTAGGCTTAGTTCTTGAACTTAGAGTTTTGTTTTGTTTCTGTTTTTGTTTTGGAATTCATTCTTCTAAAACATTATTAAATAATGACTGTAATACTGGTAAGTTGCTGATTTCATCTTTTATACTTTGTCTTGTAATTTCTCAGATAAAGAAAATTAAATAAGATATATATTATACAAATTATTAAAATTTACAAAATAGCTAACATTATTTGAGCTTTTTAGTTTAAGTAACAGAATTTCTTATGACAAAATAGCATTTCTTTAAAGAAAGTATGCAGAATTTTTGATTTTTAACTTGGAACCTAATTTAAAATACAGGTTCTAAATTTTTATTTATAATATTCACAATTCATGGTTTAAATTAATTAATGGGAATATTATTAAGGACATCAGAGAAATACCTTGACATAGAACACAAAATGTATAATTTTAGAGAGCATAATATTGTATCTAACAATATTGTCTTATGATTACAGTCATTTCCTATAAATGCCTTTTGAAACAGAAACAAAGGACTACTGCTTCCTTACAAAATAGGCAACTGTCTCTCTTCTAAGCAATATTGAGCACAAGGTGTATTTCATTTTCAAGTAACAAACACATTTATATTTGTAATGTTCAGCTGATTATAAAAAACAATATCACTAACATAAAACCCAACAATTGTTAAGTACAGAAATTTTTCATTTTGATTATCTTTCGTGTAATGTTATTTCATGGTAATGTTTTACATATTATGATCCTTATCTGGTATTGTAAACTACTTGTGCAATCAGAATCAGTACTGTTAAGTCACTCATATAACTGTAGGATTCTTGTCAAAGTTAAAATATGTTTGTAAAACATATATTTTATATATACATTCACAAATGCACTCACAATTCCACACTCCCTAACACACACACACACACACACACACACACACACACACACACACACACGTGTATGCTCAAACACATTCATACCACAATGCACAAGTGGAAAATACCTCAAAATGGGTAAATTTTATCTTGTGAAGACTATCATCTTGTTTTCCATGTTTGACAAACAATTCACCTAAATTAAATAATGATCATGATAAATAATATTTTATAAATGTAAATTTAAATTTAATATTGAACTTTGCAATCATTAAAAGTAAAAGGCCGATATTTATCTTTAGCTATCCATATATCAGACAATGATTTCATACATTATCTCAATGTTTTAAAATGTTCTCTATTATGTATATTAATGTGCAGGGAACACATACATTTATAATAAATGTGATATCTGCCATAAATAAAACATTAATTATATTATAATTATGTCCCCAAAATTGATTTGTGTTGAAAGTCTTTATAAAACATACAATGAAAATTGTAGTGAGTTTTTTTTATAGTTAGCAATTGTTTCTCATGCTGAAAACATTTTAAAATTTTACAATTAAATATATATATATATATATATATATATATATATTTTTTTTTTTTTTTTTTTTTGAGGCGGAGTTTCATTCTTGTTACCCAGGCTGGAGTGCAATGGCGTGATCTCGGCTCACTGCAACCTCCGCCTCCTGGGTTCAGGCAATTCTCCTGCCTCAGCCTCCTGAGTAGCTGGGATTACAGGCAGGCACCACCGTGTCCAGCTAATTTTTTGTGTCTTTAGTAGAGAGGGGGTTTCACCATGTTCACCGGGATGGTCTCGATCTCTTGACCTCATGATCCACCTGCCTCAGCCTCCCAAAGTGCTGGGATTACAGGCAAAATTAAATATTTTATTCTATTCAGTTCATCATCAAGATTTTTTTTTACCTTTTATTTCGTTTTCTTTTTAAAGTGCAGAAGTAACTATGTTGTATTTGAAACAAATCAAGGACAGAAAAATACAATAACTCTATTGATATTTTACAGGGCATCCATCATATTTTACTATATGATCACTGACTTATGTATGAACTATTGAAAACTAAGAAAGCAAGGAACTTGAAAATTGCTCTTATTGCTTGAAATCAAGCTCTTTTAAATTGAGTGAAGAATCTCATCTCCATGGTCATTTGCTGACTTTTCATCACACTTCACATTCTATCAAGTTGTCTCATTTGAGCTTGCAACATTATTGTGAGATGACTATCCTTTTTCTCAGCCTTATTTCGAAACTGAGTAACACGAGCCTCAGGCAGTCTTAAAATTATTACATAATATATTTTATTTTTAATTAAAGCCTTTTAATTTTAAAATTAGATTTGTTTTGTTTTGTTTTTGCTTCTAAATCTGCTAAGATTCTCAGGAAGATGCATTAAGTCCTCCATGTCTCTGAAGTTGGTGATAATTAAATGGATACTCATCAAAGATGGGAAACTATTCGGTGGCGTTTTCTTCAGAGTTATCCGCAGAGAAAATTAGACTACATAATCTTCTTTTGAAGAGAAGTTTAAAATTAAAACACTGTTTAAATTAACTTTTTTATTTCTTTTTATTTCTTTTACTTTAGGTTCTAGGGTACATGTGCAGGTCATGCAGGGTTGTTGCCTAGGTGCATACACAAGCAGGTGGTTTGCAGCCTCTATTCCCCCTTTGACTATATCCCACATTTCTCTCCATGTTATCCCTCCCTACTCCCAACTGTCCCTCCCCTAGCCACCCCCCTAATTGCCCCCAGTGTGTGATGCTCCTCTCCCTGAGTCCATGTGTTTTCATTGTTCAACACCTGCCTATGAGTGAGAACATGTGGTGTTTGTTTTTCTGTTCTTATGTCAGTTTGCTGAGAATGATGGTTTCCAGATTCATCTAAGTCAAGCTATGGTCTCAAACATCCCAAGAGCTGTAGGTGGAGGGGTGGACTTCAGAATGGTTGTTGTGTTAACAGACATGAAAATAATCTCCCTTAATCTCTTTGTATGTCTCCATCAGAGCTCTTGGGTGACTAGGTACATTGTCAATACACTAACATTTTGAAAGCAGTTTTATTTTTCAGCAGTAGCTTTCAAGAATAACCTTAAAATATTCAGTAAACCATACTGTAAGCAGATGTGCTGTCATCCAGGCTTTGTTGTTCCATCTAGAAATAGAAAGACAGTTGATTTAGCATTATTCTTAAGAACTGTAAAATTTTCAAAATGGGGAATGAGCATTGGCTTCAACTCAAGGTCACCAGCTTCTTTAGCCCCTAATCTTAGTGTCATCACATACTTAGAAGCTTTGAAGACAGGTATTGACTTCTCTTTAGCTATGAAAGTCCTAGGTAGCATCTTCTTCCAATATAAAGCTGTTTTTTCTACATTGAAAAGCTGTTTAGTGGTGTATCTTTATCAATGATCTTACCTAAGTCTTCTGGATAACTTGCTGAAGCTTCTACCTGGGCACATTCTGCTTTACCTTGCACTTTTCTGTTATGGAAATGGCTTCTGTCCTTCAACCTCACGAGCCAAATATTGCTAGTATCAAGTGTTGTTTTTCTTTTTCTTTTTCTTTCCTTTAGCTTCCTCACCTCTCTCAGCCTTTGTAGGATTAAAGAGAGTTAGGACTTTGTCCAGATTAGGTTTTGGTTTAAGGGAATGTTGTGTATTGTTTGATCTTATATTCAAACCACTAAAATTTTTTTCCTAACAACAATAAGGCTGTTTTACTTTCTTATTATTCATGTGTTCACTGGAGTAGTGCTAAAAATTTCCTTTTAAGGTTTATTTTTATTTTTATTTTTGTATTTACACCTTGGCTAACTGAAAAGAAGCCAATAGTGCAAGATGCCTACCTTTCAACCTATCTCAGCTTTCAACTTGCTGTCCTCACCAAACTTCCTCATTTTTAGCTTTTGATTTAAAGTGAGGGATCTGGGACTTTTCCTTTTTTTTTTTTTTTGTGGGACTTTTCCTTTTAATTAGTTAAAGCAAACTAAATATGGCTTGAGAAAGGCTCCATACTTCCCTTTCTGAATCTTTGTGGATAAACTGTAATCTAGCTTAATAGGTAGACAAGACTGAAAACCTAATTAGGAGTATGCACCTGTAACAGTAACCGAGTCTTGGCTGATCCCAGCGACCACACTTCAGCCACTCAAAGACTGCCAAGTGTTCAAACTGTGCTCAAATAAGGCAAGCACCAACCTGTAAGCAATCCAGCTATTCCTGTGACTCACTGCCCATTTCCGTACGTTATTTCTCATCTTTTGACTATAAATCCTCTTCCACCACGTAGCTGCGCTGGAGTCTCTGTGAATTTGCTGAAGTTTTTTTTATCAACTTGAACCTTTAGAAGTCACTGTAGACTTAGTAACTGGCATATTTTAATATTGTTGCTTCTCAGGGAATAGGAAGGCACAGGAGAGGGAGAGAGATGGGAAATGGATGGTGGAGCTATCAGAAACACACATGTATTAATTAAGTTGTTTATCTTGTATGGCTGCAGTGTGTGGTTCCCTAAAACAAGTGTAATCAAAGATCACTGATTACGGATCACCATAGCGGATGTAAGAATAATGAAAAAGTTTGAGATACTGCAAGAATTACCGAAATGTGGCAGAGATATGAACTTAGCATGTGCCATTAGAAAAATAATGCCAATAAACTTCTCCTTTTAAACTTTTTGTAATTATTTTTGACTTTAAAAAGTTCCAAGTGGTCAAATTTATTTATCTTTAAAGATTTCTTGCATTGATTTATGCTTAGAAGGTCATTTCACATCTTCAGAAAAAAAGATGCCTTAATTTGCATCTTTAAATATATTATTCTTTTATGTGTAGCTCTTTAATTTAGTAGGAGGGTATTCCGTGATGTGATGTGAGCCTATATATTAATACATATTGTTAAAATTGAGCTCATTCCACAAGAGCATGATTATTGGACTGGAGGGCACTTAAAAGTAAGATGTTAAGGTCAGAGAATTCTCAGGCTCTCTTCATCTGCATCTCATGTATCATGAGCAAAGCAAAGAGGGAAAGATACAAGGAGAGGTGTTTGCCCCATTTTTACTGCTCTTCAGGCAGGAAGCAGTATTCCTTCTCTGATCTTCTATTCCCTTTTACTGTGGTTCTTCAATCAGCCACCTCCTGATAATTTTCTTACTCTTGGTCCTCAGATTCCCACTTCCAGCACCTGTGGTTCATTTTCTGATGCTCAAACATTATAGCCGTGCCCACAACACGGACATTTTATTAAGTAATAATAAATAATTTGATGGCCCATGATTTGAGAAGCCCCAACGATTGTCATTTTTGATGGGGCAAAGGAAAATAGCCAGAGGAATATAAAATTATCTTTAGTGGAGTAATACAGATTTTCTAAATGCAAAGCTAAAAGCATAAATGCACTTAATTTTCTTAACTATCTGTTATTGTCAGAAGGAACTAGAAGTATTTGTAGAAGAAATATTGTACGATATTTTATTTTCAGTTTTCTCTCACAAAGCTGAAGTTACGTTAGCCTTTATGCCAGTCAGATTTACATGTATTCAGGCATTCTTTCCCTCATTCATTCACCTTATTCATTTTTTTCCCCAAGCAGTATTTAATTAAGCAGGTACTAAGTGTTAAGTGAGCTTTCAGCTGTAGGGCATTGGAAGATGAGTGGTATTCAGCTGCAGAATCTTCAAGACTTAGCGTGAGCTGCAGATACACAAGATTTTTATCATCCTGCGGTAGGGGCAATGATGGAGACGGCTGGTTTGAAAGCACATGGAGGGCCAGCTGCCTGAGACTGGTTTATGTGGTGAAAGGGGAAGGCTTCCTGAAAGAAAGGCTATGCGTTCCATTAGTGAGCTTACTTTAAACAAGGGGAAATGCAAAATTAGCAACATTAGAGAAGGGAGTGGGATGAGGCAGGAGGACAATCTAATTCTATGCATCTTTAGAATTTTAACGTCTGAAAACAACATGTCTTCTGAGCTTTACTGGAAGTGCTCCCAAATAATGAACTCCAGTTGGTGAGTCAGGAAACCCTGGTTCCAGAACCTGTTAGCTCTGTGCGTGAATCATGCTCCCTGGGGGTCAGCGTCGAGCCCAGGCTGTGAAGTGAAGCTGCTTAGGGTTAGCGTTCTAGACATTAGAGCCACATCTTATTCAGAGATAGTAAAGGTTACTGCTCATTTGGGCTTAAATGTTTGTGGAAATATAGAATATGACAATGTTTTTTAAAGCATGTAGGCATTGTAAATGAGTTTGTAAAATTGTATAACATCAGTCAACCCTAAAGTGTGTTTTCTTCTCCAGAATATTAATATTTTCTCTTTCTGAAGAGCTAGTTCTACACAATCACCAAATTTCTACCTTGACGTTTATGATATCAGCAATGGAATATCTCTAAATTAAATCATTAGTTAAGAGATCTGATGACATTTAAAACAATATGAAAATAAGTCAAATGTTTAACCAAAAAGAAGCCAGTGTTTTCCTGTTGATAAATCAAGCCAATTAAGTTGCTTCTTTGTGTATTTTAGATAACTATAATCTTATCTCAAGTCAACAGGAAAAATCGACCAATTTTAAAAGTTGCATTTCACCTCTTACCAGTGAGCACAACAGTGCTCTAAGGTTAGGATAAGATGCATAAGATCTTAGAAAATCTGATATTCTTTGATGCTTTTGAGATTAAATACATTCCTGTCACACTGGCTGGGAAATGACCTTTTTGTGTTCCTCCTAATAGCTTCAAGAGATATTTGATTTTCTAAAGGGGAACAAAAGGAAACACCAGCATCCTGTTGCTTTTCCTCTCTGGTGTCTCATTTTGGTTTTCTTTGATATATATTTTTTTCAAACATGTCCTTGAAGCTATGCAAATGAAAGTCAAATTACTGTCTGACATACCACACAGTCAGAGAGCCAGAAGGAGTTTTTAAAGATCTATGGACTCACTCTCTAGACAATTTATAAAAGGCTGATTTATAATTTGATTCATTGAAGTTCATATTGAAAGTTCCATTTTATAATTATTTTAGATTATTTCTGCACAGTGTGGGTATACGTGTGTATACATGTGTGCATGTATTCATGCACACAACATATGTATATGTATATATTATTAAAGTTCATTTTATTTTTATATATACTTATACATACACACAAACACACACAGAATCAAAGAGAATGCATTTTCCCTCAGTAAATTCAGAATTGATCCCATATAATTTCTTTCACCAGCACTCACCTGAACAAACTTGAATTCTTTCTTTGGCATCTTTCTACCCACATCCACCCCATTGCCTCAGTAAACCTGCAGTTTCTGGGTAAAAGTTGTGTTTTTTTTCTTTTTTCTTTCTGATACAGCAGGCCTCTATTCTACAGTATGACAGAATAGAAATGATAATTGGGTGGTGAGCTGGAATCTGAGTGCACTACAGTCCTGCTTTGTGGGAAGCAGTCACACCCTCAGGCAAAGCATTTGTGATCTCCTGTGCCAGGATCATCACAGCAGCCATGAAGCCTATCTTAACTTCTCATTTAAACGCAAATTGCCTGGTTCTTTTTTATTTTTCCATCTGCGACATAACTAGAACAATTGTATTTGTGTCACATGGATGCAGGGGGCTGGAATAAGACACTGTGTACAGTGCACTTAGAATGATGGCTGGCACCCAAAGCATGTCCCATAGATATTAGCCGCTACGTTGTGGTGCGATGAAGACTTGGGGGATACCTGGAGACAGGTGATCATACAGCCAGTAAATGTAGGTGAGACCACCAACATAATGTAGAATGAGGAAAGAGTCCAGAAGTGCAGTGTCTGATAAAGTAGCCACTAGCCCCACAAAACAGTTTAAATGAAATTAATTAAATAAAAACCAGTTCATCAGATGCACTGGCCACATTTCAATTTCAATATGCACATGTGTTCATTGGCTACATACTGGGCGATGAGTATTAGAACATTTTCATCATCACAGAAGGTTCTCTGGGAAGCAGTTATCTAGAATAAAATCCTAATTAAGGTACCTAATTAAGAAATCATGATCGGAATAGCTAAAAATTACTGAGCATTTACCATGTCATGTGCTGTGCTGAAAACATTAATAAATTATCTGTGTTTTTTTCTCAAAAACTATGAAATACTCATTATTGCTTTACATTTTACATCAGAAGAAACAAAGAATCCTGTAATTTAAAGCATGGCTCCAGGAGACTTATCAAAGGAGGATTTGGAGATGCCATGACTCAAATCTGTGATGTGGTTTGGCTGTGTCCCCACCCAAATCTCATCTGGAATTCCCATGTGTCAGGGGAGGGACACAGCGGGAGGTAATTGAGTCATGGGGCCAATTCTTTCCTGTGCTGTTCTCGTGATAGTAAGTCTAATGAGATTTGATGGTTTTTAAAAGTGGAGTTCCCCTCCACATGCTCTCTTTTTGCCTGCTGCCATCCTATAAGACGTACTTGCTCCTCCTTGCCTTCCACCATGATTGTGAGGCCTCTTCAGCCATTTGGAACTGTAAGTCCAATTAAATCTCTTTCTTTTTTAAATTACCCTGTCTTGGGTATGTCTTTATTAGCAGTGCGAAAATGAACTAATACAAAGTTGGATTCCCAAATACTAATTTTTCATTTAGTCTCTGTCAGCCTCATTATCACATAGGATTGATTCTAAGAATCTACACGCAACATTGTTTATGTTAAGAAAACATTTACTCTGTATGTGAAAGCTAACTTTCTTTTTTTTTTTTTTTTAATTGCATTTTAGGTTTTGGGATACATGTGCAGAAAATGCAAGCTAGTTGCATAGGTACACACACGGCAGTGTGCTTTGCTGCCTTCCTCCCCTTCACCCACATCTGGCATTTCTCCCCATGCTATCGCTCTCCAGCTCCCCGCCACTGTCCCTCCCCTAGTCCCCCCAATAGACCCCAGTGTGTAATGCTCCCCTCCCTGTGTCCATGTGTTCTCATTGTTCATCACCTGCCTATGAGTGAGAACATGCAGTATTTCATTTTCTGTCCTTGTGTCAGTTTGCTGAGAATGATGTTCTCCAGATTCATCCATGTCCCTACAAAGGACACGAACTCATCGTTTTTGATGGCTGCATAATATTTCCTGGTTTATATGTGCCACATTTTCCAAGTCCAGTCTATCATTGATGGACATTTGGATTGGTTCCAGGTCTTTGCTATTGTCAAGAGTGCCGCAATGAACATTCGTGTGCATGTGTCCTTATAGTAGAATGATTTATAGTCCTGTGGATATATACCCAGTAATGGGATTGCTGGGTCAAATGGAATTTCTATTTCTAGGTCCTTGAGGAATCACCACACTGTCTTCCACAATGATTGCACTAATTTACACTCCCACCAGCAGTGTAAAAGTATTCCTATTTCTCCACATCCTCTCCAGCATCTGTTGTCTCTAGATTTTTTAATGATCGCCATTCTAACTGGCGTGAGATGGTATCTCAATGTAGTTTTGATTTGCATTTCTCTAATGGCCAGTGATGACGAGCATTTTTTCATATGTTTGTTGGCCTCATGTATGTCTTCTTTTGTAAAGTGTCTGTTCATATCCTTCACCCACTTTTGAATGGGCTTGTTTGTTTTTTTCTTGTAAATCTGTTTGAGTTCTTTGTAAATTCTGGATATCAGCCCTTTGTCAGATGGGTAAACTGCAAAAATTTTTTCCCATTCTGTTGGTTGCCGATTCACTCTAATGACTGTTTCTTTTGCCGTGCAGAAGCTGTGGAGTTTGATTAGGTCCCATTTGTCTATTTTGGCTTTTGTTGCCAATGCTTTTGGTGTTTTGGTCATGAAGTCCTTGCCTACTCCTATGTCCTGAATGGTTTTGCCTAGATTTTCTTCTAGGGTTTTTATGGTGCCAGGTCTTATGTTCAGGTCTTTAATCCATCTGGAGTTAATTTTAGTGTAAGGTTTCAGGAAGGGGTCCAGTTTCTGCTTTCTGCACATGGCTAGCCAGTTTTCCCAGCACCATTTATTAAACAGGGAATCCTTTCCCCATTGCTTGTTTACTTTCTATTTCTGAAGTTTGCTGTGTCTTCTGTAGTGATATGGAATGATTACATTATTAAAGATTTTAAAGTATTTTAAATTTTTGAAATCTTCCAAAGCCAAAAGACAGAACTGTTAAATAATTTGCCCAATGGCATATATCATTGAGTGTCTGGCCAGGAGTCAAACCAACTCTTTGGGAAACAGCACAAACACTGGAACTAATTTTCTAGAGCTCAAATCTGAAGCATTTCTATTTGCTATCTCCCCCTGTCTCCCTGAAATGGCCATATGCACCTTTACTGTATCCCTTATGAACTTACCTAATTTTATAAAACCTGTGGTTAAACATTTGCTGGGTACAATTAAAATTGTGCATAAATCCCTGCTGTTCTCTTACCAGTGAAAGACACCATGATACAGCAGCCTGTTGTTTCTGGCCTCTGTTTTTGACTGGTTCTGTTTTGTGTTATGTCAATAATAAAAAAATGCTTTACTATTTTGCCTACAGACATTTTGACAATGCTGTAACTCTTCTAACATCAATCTGGTTAATTAAGAAAATTAAGACAATCAAGCTCTATTGTAGCCATTCTGAAGCAGAAACTGTTTTTCTCAGGAATAATAACTTTTTTGCAAGACTCTGCGTTTTCCCTCTGTTTCTGCAATGTGCTGCTGATTGGTCTGTGCCTGTCTATCACTCTGCATACCTTTCCATTTGTTTTTAAGTGGCATTTTGATGATATGTATGACTCGTGCGACTCTAATGATACTTTTCATGTTCAATTCAGTTTTGCCTTATATACTGTACTGACATATCCATAAAATTACTAGCATTGTATAAAAGCAGTTCTACGGAATTATCTTGAGCTCAGAGAATTACTCTTTTAAATTGAAACTAAAAATGTCACCATTTAACTGCTCTCATCATCCTATCAATCATACCCTAAGATGTCATTTCAAGGTAGGAAAGAAAAATGATGTTCTCAACAAAGAGAAAAATAATAAAACATTTTTATCTCAATAAAATCATACCCAGTCACATGTATCAGGGCTATCTAATGACCAAAGAGACATGCCATTTATTCTCACGGGAAAACATATCATGTCAAAAAATTTATGGTTGAAAATTCTAAAATGATTTATAACATTCTTGTCTCTATTGTGTATATTCAATAAACGTTTATTGACTGACAAACAGATGTCAGGTTGGGTGCAAAATACTACGCAGTAATTATTTTTTGGTACTCATGTTTTAAGAAATGTAAATACCTAAAAATTATTTTTAAATGGCTGTAATCTTCATGCTGTTACACAATATTTTATGTTTGTAATTTTTATCTTAATCTCTGCAACTGAATATGAAATTTGGAAAGGAATTTTAACTTTGATTTTAGAATTTATATTTCAAAAAATAGAACAACTATTTGAAATCAACTCAATTTCATGAAGTAGCACCATTAAAAAGTATATATATACTATTAAAAGTATGGATAGATGAAAAGTATGTACATACCATTAAAATACATACATATATTAAAAAGTATACATATATTTAATACTAATATAATAATATCTGATATGTAGCATATAGTTATATCTAGTATTATATAATTATATATTTCCTGATCTCTGTATTTAATGAGCTTGAACTCCAAAAACAAATATTTCAGTAAATGAAACATCAAATATTAAATCTGTAAGCAAATAATTCATAAGCTACCTAAACAGATACTACTACTGTTAAAGTCCGTTAAAGTCATCTTACGGAGGAGTTGGTGCTTAATATGGACCTTAAAGGACTGGTAAGGTTTGAATAAGACATGCAAAACATTCAATCAAAAATGATGATTAGAAAGAAATAATTAGTTATTTAGAACGTATAAATTAAAAGTCATAAAATATAATAGCATACATATTATGAATAATATAAAACTAAGGATTGACTAATCCATACAAGAAATACAAAATAAAGTTGATTTTGACTATATTTAATTGTAATTAAAGTAATTCATATAATTTAAAACATAATAATTACCACTAAATAGTCTGGGAGAAATTCTTGAGATTCTTTTACTTCACTTAACCACAAAAATTTTCATACATAAAATCATATAAACACAAATTATTTTGATGTTCTCTAATTTGCCCATGCAAAAAATTTTTTTATCACACTTGAATCCTTTTGCATCAATTTGTATAATGCGCTTTTGCCTGTTTTCTTTTTAAGATGAAAATATCTGGGAAAGATAGATTTTAGCAGACTTTATGTAGCCATGCTCTTAAATGGTCACATATTATAAAAAAGGCAAGGTGAGAAAGGAACTTATAAAATCACCGTGGACTCCTTTATTTGGACACTAGAGATAGAGTTCGTTAACTAAATTTACAACTAGATAAAAACCAACAGAAACCAAATTATAGAGGATATAAGCATTTCTAATACTCGTATAAATTATTAATAAGAGCAAAAAGGTACAAGAGGAAAAATTCATTGATAATAAATGAAATCAACCCTAAGAAGAGCTTTGTGCAAAACATTGAGAACGAGCAAGCGAATGTGCATTTACTCTCTGAGAAGCTGTACGTGATGAAAGTATAAATAGGCAGTTTCTGCTGAGATGAGAGCAAAACAACGTGAGGGTTACACCCCCTTCATGCAACCATTAAGAGGCTGTACAAAGAAACAGTTGAACAGATTCTGAAAACCAACCTAAACTGTATGAGAAACCACTGCAGAGTAAAGATTATTGATTATATCAGTCTACTGGAATGCCATAGCAACCAGGGGCCTTATAAAACAAATTTATTGTCTCACAGCCCAGGAATAGAAGTTCCAGATCAAGGTATCTACAGGATTGGTTCCTTCTGAAGTTCGTACAGCAGAAGCTGTTCCAGGCCTCACTCCTGGCTTCTAGTTTTCTGGGAATCTTTGGCATAGCTTGGCCTGCAGGTGCATCACCTCATCTCTGCCTTTATGTGCATATGATCACACGATGTTCTTCTCCTACGCATCTGTGTCCAAAGTTCCCCATTTTATAAGGACACCTATCATAATGGAACAGGGGCTTATCCTAGCTTTCTTAATGAATTATGTCTTCAACAACTTAAATAAGATCAAATTCTGAAATACTAGAAGTTAGGACTTTAATGTTTGAATTTGTGGAGAACACAATTTAAACTACAACAGAGGGCAACAGAAGACTGGATCCAAAGAGGGCCAGACACCATGGATGGAGAATAGACTTGAGTAACTCCATTTAAAGAGCACATCTAAAAATATATGAAATGAGACTGACATGTTTAATTAATCAGGAAATTTATATTGACATTCCACATATGCCAATCTCTATGCAAGGCATCGTATGAAAATAAACAAAATATGTATAGATTCTCATTTCCATATTCAATAAGCTTGCACACAAACCAGTAAAAAAAATATTTTAAAAGAAGAAATGTTAAATAAAAAATCTATAAGAAAATGTGTGAGCTACCTAAAGAGCTACAATTGTTATTTTTAATACTCATTAAGTCATTTGAGAGTGACTTACAGGGCAGTTGAGGAATTGTTAAGATTTGGACGTCTGGGGCCCAAAGTGGCTCCGGCCGGATGTCGTGGCGCTTGCGAAGGCGAGGCCAAGAGTTCAAGGCCAACCAACCTCAGCAACCTTACAAGCTCTCAATGATTGGCAAAAAAAAAAAAAAAAAAAAAAAAAGATTTGGACGTCTACAAAACACATGCAGAAGGATTAACGAAAAGTGACAAGAGACAAATAATTGTTTAGAATAACTAGTAACTTAAAATTGTTGTTAAAATGTCAGCAGAGATGGTTCCTTCTGGAAGCTCTGGGAGAAAATGAATTTCCTTGCCTATTTTCAGCTTCTGGAGGATGCCTACATTCCTTGGCTTCTGGCCCCTTCCTCCAGCTTCAAACCAAGTGATGACATTATTGCCACCTCTGTGTATGTCATCTTATCTTTTGCTCTCTTGCCTTTCTTTTTCTTTTAAGAAACTTTATGATGACATTGTTCCCCACCCCGACCCTGAGTGTAATCCAGGATATAGCCTTTTCATCTCAAGGTCCTTCATTGCATCTGCAAAGTCCCGTTTGCCATGTCAGGTGGCCTATTTACAAGTTCTAAGTTTTCAAACACAAATTTCTTAAAGGACCATTAGTCTGCCTCAAATTCTAGGTAGCATCAAAGAGGTGTCAGATCTTAGCTAAGGTGGGAAGTAGATGTCACAAGCCCACAGAGAAACTAGGAGCCTTGAACATTTTTTTAGCAATCCATCTGCACCTCTGCACCCACTTCTATACACTGTTGGAAAGTCAGTGGTTTCATACTTCATCATTCACATACATCCCATGATGCACATTACTGGTAGAATTACTAACGCCAAAATTCTTTTTCCCTCCAAAGAAGATGGAAGACTACACTTCCCAGGACGCTTGCATTCTTGCCAATTAACTGAGATGGAAAGCACCATCTACCTCTCCAGATGACAGCAATGAAAAGACGCTGGGTAATTCTCCAGAGCCCCCATTCTATTCCTGATGAGACCAATGACTGCAGGGGTGGTAAAGGTAATGTCAAGCTGTGTCCCCAGGGAACAATGTCAAGCAGAGCCTTCTCAGGTTTGTCCTCTCTTTCACTCATGTATATTATAAGAGACTTTATATGTGGAAAAAAAAATGGGAGAGGGGTCAAGTCATTGGTGTTTATTACTGCAAAATAAGCTTACCTTTCTGACTAGTAAACTTCTCAAACTATTTTTCCTTTGTGTATTTTAACTTGATGTATAAAATGTTTCATTTTAATTTTAACTTGTTGCACATGATGTAAATTCTAGTGTGTTGTGATATTGTGATAATTTTAAATGGATTAATCACTCTTTGATATTTAATCTTGTGGAAATTTAGAAATGTACACTATTGTATTGTTACTTTTATTCACCATGCTGCGCAATAGAGCTCAAAATTAAAAATATTCCTTCGGTCTGAGATTTTGTACCCTTTGGCCATCGTTTTCCCCATTCCCTCACCCCCTAGCCTCTGTAACCACCCTTCTACTATTTGCTTCCATTAGTTTGGTTGTTTCAGATTCCATACCTATGTAAGCACTAGCAGTTACTTGTCTTTCTGTGTGTGGCATATGTCACTCAGCATAAAGCCCTCCAGGTTCATCTGTGCTGTCTCAAATGCCAGGATTGTGTTCTTTTTATGACTGAATAGTATTCATTTAGGTTGACTTCATAACTTGATGATTGTGAATAATGCCGCAATGAACATAGGAGTGCAGGTATCTCTTCAACACTCTTTTCAAATCTTTTTGGTGTATCTCAGAATTAGAATGTCTGAATAATATCGTAGTTCTATTTTTGTTTTCTTGAGGATCCTCCATATTGATTTCCATAGTGGCTATACTAGCTTCCGTTTCCACCAACAGTGTGAAAATGTTGTTTATCAGAGGAACTTTGATGTGGACCTAAACTTTGGCTGGGTGCAGGGGCTCACACCTGTAATCTCAGCACTTTGGGAGGCCTAAGTGGGCAGATCACGAGGTCAGGAGATCAAGACCATCCTGGCCAACACTGTGAAACCCCATATCTACTAAAATACAGAACATTAGCTGGGTGTGATGCCATGCGCCTGTAGTCCCAGCTACTTGGGAGGCTGAGGAAGGGGAATCGCTTGAATCTGAAAGGCAAGGAGGAGCAGGTCGTATCTTACGTGGATGGTGGCAGGCAAAGAGACAGAGCTTGTGTAAGGAAACACCCACTGATAAAGTCATCAGATCCCATGAGATTTATTCACTATCATGAGAACAGCATAGGAAAGACCTGCCCCATGATTCAATTGCCTCTCACGGGTTCTCTCCTACAACATGTGGGAATTCAAGATGAGCTTTCATTGAGGAGACAGAGCCAAATCATATCATATCATAAGCCACTGTGATGTGTGGAAATGGGCTTTGTCCCTTGAGGAACTTTGATGTGGACCTAAACTTCGGGAAACCCTAATTTGGAGTCTTTGCATTAAATTCTACGTTTATGCAGGTTTCCTTTTCCTTTCACTATACTCCCTAACCGCATTAATGGCTTACCTGCAACCAACGTCTCAACTACCATCGAAATATGTTTTTAGTGTTGAGTTCACAAACTATCTTCTTTCCATTAACCAGACAGCTCAGCCAGAATCTCAAATTCAATATTCCCTACAACTAACCACATCAATTTGTTTTACTTCCTCAGAACTTTCTGACTGTCTTTCCTTCTTCTCCCTGCTTGTCCTTATTTCAGGCTGATTTGTTTACTGTAACAGTGGAAACGACTTTATAATGCATATCATCTTATTCAGTGTAGCCTTCTTCCAGTCAATTTCTCAACGATCTCCAAGATTATACTTTTAAATGCAAGTTGAATCATCATAATCCACTCCTTAAGATCTGTAAGTAGCCTTCTGTCTTCTTCCTCCCAAAATAAAAGCATTCGTATTGTAAGACTTTTCCTTATCTGACCTAAGAATTCATCTCAATCCACCTCCCTGGCTTCTCATTTTTTCTTGTGTTCCTTACAGTTCATCCATCAAAAATTTGAAGTTTCCCAATGTTACACTCTCTTGATCTGTTTTCTTAGTGTGATCTTTCCCATACACATTCTTTGACCAAAAAATAATCTCTAAAACTTAGCTCACTTTGAGAGGCCAAGGCAGGTGGATTACTTGAGGTTAGGGGTTCGAGAGCAGCCTGGCCCACATAGTGAAACCCAGTCTCCACTAAAAATACAAAAATTAGCTGGGTTGGGGGTACACACTTGTAATCCTAGATACTTGGAAGACTGAAGCAAAAGTATCTCTTGAACCCAGAGCGGGAGGTTGCAGTGAGCCAAGATCGCACCACTGCACTCCAGCCTGGGTGACAGAGTGCGACTCTGTCTCAAAAAAAAAAAAAAAAAAAAAAAGCTCAAGTCCCCCCTTCTTCAGGAATACATTTCTGCAGCCCACCATTTTTATACTTTAATGTAGCTGATGTGTATGAGAAGCTCAGTATCAACCTGTATTTAAGTGAACTAGAGCATATGCCCTTATCATTATGCATAATTTTCCTTTCTACCAGACTGAGCTTTTGAGAGAAAACAACACTAATTATTTTTATTATATCCTTAGTGATAAAAGAATATTTGGCTCACTTGTGTTTTTTGAAAGAGTAAAAGAATTCATAAAATTGTGCCTTTTCTGATTTAGTGACCTCAGTGTTCTATTGATCATGCTTCTTTGTTCTTATAAGGGTAAAGTAGATTTTTTTTAAAATATGAGATTTGAACTTATTTGTACATGTTTGCAGTAAAATTCTATCAGTGCATATCAACTAGAAAAGATGTTACTGTTTCATTAAACACCTTTCAACAAAAGCAAGATTTAAACTGTTACTTTTCTCATATCTTTCAAACTACAAAGGCTCTGATAAGAAAGATAAGAAATCTTGAAAGCTGATTTTTATATTGCAGATATTGTATGAGTATTTATATAAAAGGGGATGGGGTAGAGAAACAAGCAGAAGACAGCAGAGGAGAGTGGGAGGGAAAAAGACAGAAGAGGAGGCACATATAAGCCTGCAGGCTTTCTTTTCAACAAAAAATATTGCCTTCCCTTTCTTCTATGAGTAGTAGCTAGAATAATGCTAAAGTTAATTCAATATCCAATGCTAGACATCATAATCTTTCAGCAAAAATATCTAGTGAAATTTAGCCCTCCCTGTAGCATTTTTCATGTACAGGGATTTTGGAACTTACAATTAAGTGAATATATAACAAGACAAACATAAATCTCTTCAAGACATAACTTTACAGAAATCTTAGTATGTTTGTAGACTGAAATAAGCTTTGAACATTCAGAATATTGCTGATTTTGCTCATTTTATTCAGGCTCAAAGTTTCCTGTAGGACAAATAAAATTTTCTTTGAATATCCTGAAGCATTAATAATTTACATTTATTCTGCATGCCTCCTTCTGGACATAGTAATAGAATAAAGGTTTGAGGCACTGTTTTTTGTGTATTTTGTATAATGTATCTTCAACAGTAACATATGTCATATGTTTGGATTCGGGACATGGATGAGTAATTTATACCTCAGTCACATCTGTTTGTTCCAGCTGTATTTTTATTGATATATGAGATTCCAATATTATCAATTAAGGTAAGAGTCTAAGAAATTATAATAATAATGCAATTTGTTACTTGCTCAAAATAATTATTTATGTTTTACACTGATTTAAATCAAAATTAAATTATTCTGTATTTTCATATTTTCAAAAATTATATCAGTTTAAAAATCAGAAATTCAATATCTAGGATTATAGAAAACATGTATGTTCTAATACAACAATGGCTTGATAAAAGCTTATAAAACCAACACAAGAGTGTATCGAATATATAAAGAAATAAGGGTTTTTTTTCTTGATACTTCTGCATTATTTTGGACATTGCCTCTTATTGGTTTCATTGATATAAATATATCCTAAATCAATGGATTTGTTCATAAATAATTTTATTATTTATAATATCTTATCTTGACCAGAAATATCCAAATGTTGCTAAGATGTAGCAAGTATATGCTTCAAGGTCTGTATCTTCTCAGGGAAGAGAAACAGTCTCTGAAGCAGAACATACTGTTAGTGATAACCCGGAAATTAGATTTTCTGTAAGGCACACATGAACTCATCAAATATTTAGAGGGTCTTCTGCTAATAGTCATATCAGGGTTATGCGTACATTCAGCACTATGGGTTGTGGTAATAAAGTAGATGAAGCCAAAGAATATTCTATTTACTTCTTGTATCTTTTGTCCTTTAATTGTAAAAATGTTATTTAACGAATAACCATTTCCTCTTTATCTTTCTAGCCAGCTAAGATCAAGAGGTGGCAGCTCTCCACGTTTTGACTGTCTCCTAGAGAAGAATAAACACTGTGTCTGGAGCAACACTGATTCTTCTGACTACACAACACCATGTAACTTGGGTGAACTGTTAGATCCGTCAGTGAACAGAATGACATTTCCATACCCTGATGAAAATACTGCTGTTGCAACAATTAAGCTCTTCCTTCATTTTCTTCCCGCTTAATAACAAGACCCCTATTCTCACTCTTCCCCCAGAAAAGGAGTTACAGGAAAATTGTGGAATATAATTAAAATATTTTCTTGAATCTATGAATAGGAGACCATCTTTGAGTAAGATGAATTGTGAAGAGAGATGAGTTGTCTTCTCTGTAAATAAGACTCGGGAAATGAGTAGTATGTTGAGCTACAAAGTAGCAGGACTCTTCTACACTAAAGGCACAAAATGGTTACCCCATGAGGCATGATTAAGAACTGTGACTGGAAGTTACATAACAGGGATCTAATCGATTTCATTTCCTGGATACAGAATGCCTAGCCCATCTTTTATGAAGGAGTGACTGGACTGACTCATCACCACATTGATCTCTTCATCAGGCCCATTCATTCAGTATGTCTTGAGAGTCCGCCCGTATCACCAGTGTTTCACATTAGTATAAATTACAGATGCCATTTTACTATGGTAAGTGAATAACATCAATGGTTGGTGATGTGATCATGATTTTTTTTTAGTGTTAATAACACTTTTAAATGTAATTAAATATAAAACGTAGCATTTCAAATACAGGAGCCATTTAGTATAAATTAATTACAGGTGCCGTTTTACTATGATAAGTGAATTACATGAAAAGCTGGTGATGTGACAATGGTATTTTCTTTCAGTGTTAACATTTTAAATGTAATTCAATGTAAAATTTAGCATTTTAATACCTTTTTAACTATTTCCTTTGGTTCACTTCCATTACTGGAAACATCGTATTTCTTTTAATAAAACCACATGTAAGGTCAAATATTTGGGAAGCCAAGGCAGGAGGCTCGATTAAGGCCAGGGTTTCAGGACCACCCCGGGAAACACAGCAAGAGCCTGTCTCTACAAAAAGTAATAAATTATCCAGGCATGGTGGCACGCAGCTTTGGTCCCAGCTACTCTGGAGACTGAGGTGGGAGGATTGCTTGAGCCCAGGAGTTTCAGTCTGCAGTGAGCTGAGATTATGCCATTGCACTCCAGCCTGGATGATGGAGCAAGACCCTCTCTCTCTTAAAACAATACAAAACAAAAGGTCAAATAGAAACTTGCCTTCTCTGCCATATACATGACCCACTTAAAAAATAAAAATAAAAATACAACAAATTTATATATAAAAGCCTTTGTTTCTAAAATATTTTGGCATATAATGTCCTTTTAGTATTGACAGCCAAGTTATGTAAAATAATGGAGCCAGGCATATCTCATGTGCTTCACATAGCTTAATGCTATGCTTACTGTCTTAAACAGTTATGTGAATTAGAGCTTTAGTATAACTCACAGAATTAAAGTGGATTCATTGAAACCAAGCATTTTATAGTTACCTTTGTCATACACATTTTGATCTCCACATATAAAAATATACGAACTGAAAAGTTTTAATGTAGCCCCTGTCAAAAATAGATTCTGGGGACTCCTAGGGGCTGGAGGAGGGGAAGGGGGAAGAGTTGTAAAACTCACTGTAGGCTCAGGCCTGTAATCCCAGCACTTTGAGAGGCCAAGGTGGGTGGACCACTCTAGGTCGGGAGTTCAAGACCAGCATGACCAACACTGGGAAAACCTGTCACTACTAAAGTTACAAAACAACAACAACAACAACAAAAAAAAAAAACACCTCAGCTGGGTGTGGTGGTGCATATCTGTGATCCCAGCTACTTGGGAGGCTAAGACAAGAGAATTGCTTGAACCTGGGAGGCAGAGGTGGCAGTGAGCCAAGATCTCACCATTGTACTCCAGCCTGGGCAACGGAGCAAAACTCTGTCTCAAAACAAAACAAAACAAAACAAAAAACTGTTGGGTACCATCTGGGTGACTGGTTCCTTCATACCCTGAACTGCAGCTTCATGCAGTATATACAGGCAACAAATCTGCACACGTACCTCCTGAATCTAAAAACTTAAAAAAGAAATGAGAAGAATAACACTCCTGAATAGAATTGAAGAATCGAAAGTTGACCCAAACCTACCCTCCAGTAAGATTCAGGTTATTCGGTACAAGTGAGACCTACTGACCTTGAGCACTGTTGATTATGAGAAACTAAAGGTAATCAATCATGAAATTGAGAAGATGAAATTCAATATAATTAAATTTCATGAAATTGAGAACATCTTTGACAATTTTGCAGATGCATGCATTTATTTTATTATTTTTCTATTCTCCAATGTGACACATTATTCAATTTTGAAGCATGTTATGTGTTTTCCTGTGGAAACAGATGTCTTTTTAAATATTTTTTTTTCTGCATTGCAGTCCTATTTAAATATGTGGTGTACACTTTCCACCCTTGACATCTTTAAACTTGTTTACCTTTTAAAAATTGAACAGAATTAAGATAGCTGTCATGGTGTCCATCACCCGGCATTTCTTCTTCCCAGAGGACACATCATGCTATCTGACATGAATGAAGCTTCAGTACCCCTCTGTGTTGACCAGTGTTCTAAACTGGGCACTGATTGCCTTCACTTATTTGCTTTATGAATAAAGCGAACCTAGAGATCGGTTGTTCAATACTTAATTTGCTAGGATAAATCTAAGTCCTTCAGATGAAAGACATTTTTAATTATGTAATACAAAGTTGTACATGGATATGTATTTCAGAGGAGTATTAAAAAGTACCAAACTTATTCACAATCTTTGAGAAGCTATCAAACCTGAGAAGAGAACTAAGCAGTTCCTCTAATTACTAACATACATTACACATTTTATGGCTGTATTTTAATTAGTGTCTCTTCCCTGTGTGCTCTCAATGTCAAAGTTTCCTTTCTGAGTACACTAAGGTGTTTGAAGACGGGGAGAGAAGGTTTGCATGCACCTGTACTGCCCCATTACTACCTTCCCAGAGCCGTGTGGCAATCCCCGTGTTTTCCTGACAGTCTTAACTACACCTTTACTTTTCCTTAAGCACTTAAGTGTGACTGACTGTCAAGCTCTTGAGCTGAAGTCAAATACCATTTCATTTTTCTTATTCTGGAAAAATGAAAAATGAGAAGGCTGTCACAGAAGTAAACCCAGAAGCCATAAAACAAATACATAAGTTTTAGGTGTTTTCTATGCCATGGAGAACTGAGAAGAGAGAAAAGAAATCATGACAAGGGAGTATGGTGATGGGTCACAATCGTAGAAACAGGGCTCTCCTTGTCAGAAGCTGCTCTAAGCACTTCACTCAAATACTTCATTCATTCTTCACAGCAACCTCATTAGATATGTGCTATTTTTAGCCCCATTTTAAAATCAAGGAAGCTGCGGAATTGGGATGTTGAATAATTGCTTAAGGTCATATATCTGGCGAGGCCCATGGCCTCTGTACAAAAGGGACAATCAGTATGGCCTTTGCACTCAATAGCTGTATAATGTTAAAAAAATAATTGTGGCTTTGTGAGTCTCAACTCCTCTTCTTGCACAGAGGAGGTGGTATGTTGGAATAAAATTAGTCTGAGCCTTGTTGCTCATTGGGTTCCATACTCAGGATTCTGACACATTTCCTTGAATAGATTTTACGTAGATAGGGACACATTTCCTTGAATAGATTTTACGTAGATAGGGACCTTTGATAGTTTTATTTCACAGAAAGTGAAAATATTAATACCTACCTCATAGGAGTTTCAAGGGGTTTGAAAAGTTAACATATTTCTCACGCCTTGTACAGTTTCTGATAAATTGAAATCAATAAATATGAGTTTATATTCTTTCCCTCTTTCAATAATGGTAGAGGGAAAAATGATACCCAGGGATTCTATGATTCTTAATGATTTTAAAATAAGTTCATTATTTGGAGGATTGAGAAATATAACTAATGAAACAATATAAGTACATAAAAATATAAATAATTCCAAAGTTACCATGAAATATTTTAAGAAAAATAACAGAATTATTAAAATTGAATTCAGAGGATCCTAGAAATATTTGATTTAGTTGATGTTAAAAATGAAGGATACAACAAACTGAGTTTGAAGTGGGAAGGGAACTTATGAAATGAGGAGTTTGGGATTTTTTTAAGGAGAAGGGAAACAGGGCCAGTATTAAAAGCTGCATAGCCTTTTAAAGAGGCAAAATTGTGCTCTTTATCCCAAAAAGAACTCTACATTCAGAGGAGGCCAGAGAGCACAGAACATGTTTAAGTAATTGATACATCCCAGCTAGATAGAAACAGAGTTATTAATGGCACAGAGTTGGGGAGAGGGAGGAAATACAGACAAGAACGCTTAAAATGAAATTTAGAATAACTGTTAAAGTCTAGGAAATTTGCTCTCGATCCTGGTGATAAAAGGAGTTAACTAGTCAAGGCTAGACTTCATTGCTTCTTGCATTTTCTCATTCCCTCTTCACTGGATGCGCATATACTCAGTTCATAGTATTCTCTTTATTTATTTATTTATTTATTTAAATTTTTACTGCATTTTAGGTTTTGGGGTACATGTGCAGAACATGCAAGATAGTTGCATAGGTACACACATGGCAGTGTGTTTTGCTGCCTTCCTCCCCTTCACCCACATTTGTCATTTCTCCCCAGGCTATCCCTCCCCAGCTCTCCCCCCGCTGTCCCTCCCCTATTCCCCCCAATAGACCCCAGTGTGTAGTACTCCCCTCCCTGTGTCCATGTGTTCTCATTTTTCTCACCCACCTATGAATGAGAATATGTGGTATTTCCTTTGCTGTTCTTGTGTCAGTTTGCTGAGAATGATGTTCTCCAGATTCATCCATGTCCTTACAAAGGACATAAACTTGTCATTTTTGATTGCTGCATAATATTCCATGGTTTATATGTGCCACATTTTCCCAGTCCAGTCTATCATCGATGGGCATTTGGGTTGGTTCCAGTCCTTTGCTATTGTAAACATTGCTGCAATGAACATTCGTGTGCATGTGTCCTTATAGTAGAATGATTTATATTCCTTTGGATATATACCCAGTAATGGGATTGCTGGGTCAAATGGAATTTTTATTTCTAGGTCCTTGAGGAATTGCTGCACTGTCTTCCACAATGGTTGAACTAATTTACACTCCCACCAACAGTGTAAAAGTGTTCCTATTTCTCCACATCCTCTCCAGCATCTGTTTTCTTTAGATTTTTTAATGATCGCCATTCTAACCGGCGTGAGATGGTATCTCAATGTGGTTTTGATTTGCATCTCTCTAATGACCAGTGATGATGAGCATTTTTTCATATGTTTGTTGGCCTCATGTATGTCTTCTTTTGTAAAGTGTCTGTTCATGTCCTTTGCCCATTTTTGAATGGGCTTGTTTGTTTTTTTTCCTGTAAATCTGTTTGAGTTCTTTGTAAATTCTGGATATCAGCCCTTTGTCAGTTGGTAAACTGCAAAGATTTTTTCCCAATCTGTTGGTTGCCAATTCACTCTAGTGACTGTTTCTTTTGCCGTGCAGAAGCTGTGGAGTTTGATTAGGTCCCATTGGTAGTATTCTCACCTACAAGATTCTCTAGAACTGACTGCTTTTGCTAGGCACGCCACCACCACGTGCTCATGTCCCTTGCTTCCTTTAATCACCAAACTTACTACACTGGTAATTTCTTGGGTATTTGTCTTCTCTCTAGACAGTAAGCTCCTTGAGAACAGAGATCTTTAACTTATATTTGTGTTTGTATAATGCATTTTATGTTTTACAACAGTTTCTGACTTACGGAAAAATTGAAACCATACTACAGAGAATCCCCAGGTACCCCATATAGTTTTCCTTATTATTGACATCTTACACTGATAGGGAACCTTTCTTAAAATTAATGAACCAATGTTGAAACATAATTATTAACTAATGCCTGTAGTTTACTCAGAGTTCTTTAGTTTTTATTTAATGTTGTATTTCCAGTCCAGGATCCCACCCAAAATACAACTTTACGTTTAATTATCATGTCTCTGCAGTTTCTTCTTGATTGTGACAGTTTCCCAACTTCCTTTGTTTTTGATGAACTTGACAGTTTTGAGGAATATTGGCCCAGTTATAGCAGGATGCTTCTCTATTGGAATTGATTGGGTGCTTATCTCATGAGTAGATTCCTAGTACTCTTCATTGGAAAGAACACCACAGAGGTAAAATGCTATTTTCATTATGACTACATATCTGGGTTACATTCTGTTAAGATGGCTAACAGTCTGTTAAGATTGACCCCATCAATTGACTGAGGTTTGCTGGGCTTCTCTGTTGCACAGTCCCTTTCCCTGCTCTTTCTATGCTGTAACCTTTGGAAGGAAAGCATCATGTGCAGCCCACACTTAAAGCATAGAGAATGAAGCTCTTCTTCATTCAGCGTGGCATATTTATATACATTTGAATTCTTAGGCCAGGAATTCTCCGCCATTTGTTAATTTATTCTATCATTTATTTATATCGATAAGGACTAATGGATTTTACATTTTGGGGTATCATCCAATGTTACTTTATTTTGTTGCTCAAGGCACCCCCGTTTGGATTTGGGAGCTCTTTCAGTTGACTCCTGTGTCTCTTTGACATACCCCTATCAATGCGTGTTTTTGTGTGTGTTTAGCACTTCCTTACTGTCGGACTACAAGACATTGCATGCTCAGCTTGTGTATTTCCTTTTCAATCCTAGAATCAGCCATTTCTTCAAGGAGCCATGGTTCCTTTTACTAGAGGATGGTATTAGAAACCACGATGTGGAAAATGGGTGTGCTTCTTGCTACTAGAGCATTATTGTTGGTGTCATACCATCTGACATAGAAATCTGTGTGCACACACTAACCCATGTATATCTATAAATATTTCAATATGCAACCATCTGTGTCTGTATCAAGCACATCTGAGTGAAACGGAATTTATACGTTTTTATCCAACTCTAATGCATTACCACATGGATCTTGTAACCTGCTCAATTTTCTTATCTGTAAACTCCTATCCCAACAATGATAAGTCTGGCTCCCATGAGCTGCCATCTATTTACTTAAATGTGTGATACTAATATATATGTATGTGTGCATATATATATATATATATATATATATATATATACTGTTATAACAATGTTACATATACTATATATATATATATATATATATATATATATATACTGTTATAGCAACATACAGTGTGTGCATGTGTGTGTGTGTGCATGTGTGTGTGTGTGTGTGTGTATATATATGCTATTATAGCAATGCCAGAATTGGTAATCTGTGTAACCCCTTGGAAACAACCGTAGGATCTGGAGGACAGCACTTATATGCAGGTAGTTTTGCTTTAGTCTCTAAAGATGCCACCCTTTTCCAAAGTTACTTAGATGTCTACCTTTTCCTTCCCCTGCTTTGGTGAATCTGTTTCATACATGTGTAATAAGGCTAGAATCTTTTGTTACAGTCTGCAATTCCTCATGGGACCCCTAAACTAATGATTTTTCTAGTTGGCATGCTTTTCATCGTTAATATCTCTATGTTTTACAAATATATAATGTCATGTATCCACCATCACAGTTTTATACAGAATGTATTAATACCCCCTAAGCACAGGGGATCTGTGCTTTATCTATGTATCTTTCACATTGCTTCCAAAACCACTGATTTTTTCCTACTCTGTCTACAATTTTGCCTTTTCCAGGATGCCATGTAATTGGAATCATACAGCATATAGGCTTTTCAGACTGCCTTATTTAATGTAGCAATATACCTAAAAGATCCTTCAATGTCTTTTCATGGCTTCGTAGCTGATACATAAGTTAAATAAGTGACCACGATAGAGTGGACTTATATATGGATGATGCGTGTTTTCACCTGCTGCAGTTATCACGAGTACATGAGGTACTGGAAGACACCTTAGTCTCCTATTATTCCGTTTTTCATTTGCTTTGCGTTTTCTTGTAGCAGATATTCTGACACTAGACTCCACAGGTATCTCTTCTCTATTGGTACGAATTCAGGGGTCTGTGAATCTCCTGAGAAAAGATGCAGAATTCAGATGTATACACACAGGCCTTAACAGGGGCTATGTGTTTTATTTATTTCAAAATTGTATTCTGCTAATATCTATATTTATACTAAAATCGTACTAAAGCTATTTTGTGATAACAAATTAAATGCCTTATACACTATCAAAAATCTGTTGGTGAGTTAAGACTTGCTGGTACTGATCGCTAGAAGAGGCTGTAGCTGCTCGATGTAACTTTGATCTCCTGTTGTTTAAGTGTGACAGTACAAACTCTGAATGCATTCCATAGACCCTATTTCATTGTATGTCACTCTTATAGAAATAAGACTATCTTAAACAATGACATGAAAAATTCATCGATATGCATTAATAAGTTAGTTAACTCAAATTATTGTCTATTACAATGTTCAGAAATGTAAGTGTCCAAGAAAAGGACAACCATTCTGGAAGTGGCATCCCTGGAATGAGGATTCAGAAGAGCCCAGGCTTTGATCTCAGCACGCCTGGGAATGATTTCCAAGACAGCAATTACCTTAAGGACAGGTCAGAGTCCCCTTCTGAGTAAAAAGTTTTTCCACTAATTTCAAATTCCTGGTGGATGAAAAAACTACCCTGTGCCAAATCTGTTTATCCTAAACTAAAAATTTCTTCTTTTACAAAATCACAAAAATTTGGTCTCTAATAAACTGTATATCTTCTATCAGCTAAACTTGAATTAAGTGTGATACCCCAAGTTTTATACGATTGCTATTACCAGAATATATTTTAGTTAATATGAATTTACCATTTAATGAGAGACACATGAATAATAATATAATCCATAATGAATAATTATCTAAAAGCTAAAGGAAATATGACATCAGAGTCAATTCTACAAGTAGATAAGTCTATTGGTTGATATCAAATATTAAACATATTTACATCAATATAAATTGATAAATATAAATATATAAGTATATGTATATATTTATAAAAACATTTATTTACATACGTACATAAATATACATATTTTATATTTAATATAAAATATTAAATATATCTAAAACATAGGGTTAAAACATTATAGTTATAAACCCTCTGAAATGTTCAAAAAACAGAAAAAATATATATAATATGCAATTATTTAGGGATTAGTAAAAGAGAGATATTACGCAATTTCTAAAGCTAACATAATCATGATATCAAAACTTGACAAAATCTTTAACAGAATAATATCATTTATAAACATATATGCATATATGCTAGCTTCATACATGCATAAATGGTAGTTTCTAAACATACATGCATAAAATACCATAGAGAACTTAGAATTTAATAGTAAATAGTAGTATTGGAGGTATACAATCTATCTGAGGAGTAGACTAGTTATTCCTAATATATGAAAGTCTTTTACTTTAATGTATTGTATCAATAGATACAAATAAGATAGCTTAAATATATGCAAAGTATATTTAGAAAATTTAACAAAGTATTTTTAAGTAAAGCACACAAAACGACAATTTTACCAAATACTTCAAACAAGATACAAGATAGTATTTCAGTAATCTATAGCTTTGTAATAGTTGTTTCAAGACGTTTTGGCTTAAAAATTTCAATGGTGGCCGGGCGCAGTGGCTCAAGTCTGTAATCCCAGCACTTTGGGAGGCCGAGGCGGGTGGATCACGAGGTCAAGAGATCGAGACCATCCTGGTCAAAATGGTGAAACCCTGTCTCTACTAAAGATACAAAAAAAAAAAAAAATAGCTGGGCAAGGTGGCATGTGCCTGTAATCCCAGCTACTCAGGAGGCTGAGGCAGGAGAATTGCCTGAACCCAGGAGGCGGAGGTTACGGTGAGCTGAGATTTTGCACTCCAGCCTGGGTAACAAGAGCGAAACTCCTCCTCCTCAAAAAAAAAAAAAAAAAAAAAAAAAATTCAATAGTATAATTTCTTATAATTCTCTTAACCAGGAATTTGAGCAGTGAGCTTATTTGGAGCTGTAAGAAACAAGATGGACTCTCAACCTTCTAAGGGCTTATCTTCACTTACCTTCTGATTAGCCAGTTCTCTGGTCTGATTGTCTCACTGCATGGTGACTGGAGTTTAAGATGGAGGAAGCAGAGCTGCCTGGTTTTTATGTCCTGGGCTTTGAAATTCCAGAACATAACTTTTGCCATATTGTATTCATCAAAGTAAGTCACAACATAAAACCAGATTCAAGCAAAGGGAAAACAGACTCCACTTCTTGAAGTGGGGAAGAGAACAAGCATATGGCTAAAAGAGAATATGATGCCTGTTGTAAACATCAACATCCCTCACAAACAAAACACATTCACACACTCTGAACATCCCATTAGTTTACTGATTTTTAAATTAAGGTTTAGATATGGAAGCTTTTCAAGTATAGCTCCTCTCTGTGATCACCTGTAAACTCAAAATATATTTTTTTCTGCCTCATCTCCCACCCATGCACCTAACAGGAATAGAATGACTGCAATTGATCGGCCCAATCAAAAGGCAAGGAACACAAAAATGCAGAGGAGCCATTGGTCTAATGCAATTCTAAGTCCAACTGGGCATATGTTTTTAGGGTCTCCTATTCCAGTGGCAGGGGTCGCTCTTTAATAGGGGCACAGCTCTTCTTTGAGTCCTTCTCTGCAACTCCTGGATTTGTCTTCTGGACTTTAACTCTACTTGATCCATTCTTTTCTGTACTTGAATCTCCCATGAATTTCTTTCCCAGCTTGTTTTTGGCTGTAGAAAGTTGTATGCTTTTTATTATTATTATTATTTTTAAACCACCATTTTTCTTTTAAATATAAGCAGATATCCCTCCTTTAAAAACTCTCTGGGCTTCCCATGCATAAAATTATAATGCATTCTATATATTAAAAGTCCCTCCCATAAAACTATATGGGCTGAATTTCTCTTTATATTTGGGCTGTCATTCAGAATGCTGAAGGACAAAACCTTTAAGATTTTCAGATGGCTTTTTAGCTTGATGATAACATCTACGATGTAACACTTTAAATCTTCCTGAAATTTCAAAAAATACTGTACAGACACAAACCTTTTTAATATTTACATGGAAGCTATATGTTATTTGGAGTCCCCTGGACCATAGATTTCATCTTTACTTCGAAGCCATCATTTAAAAATTTTATTTTTATTGTTAGTTTTTAACTTTGAGAAGGCTTTGCTATCCAGACAGGCTGAAAGTAAGAGACACTTTCATTTCTCAATGGAATAAGTCCTGGTTTGGAAACATTTCTTCTAAATTCTGCTTGAAAACTTAAAAACCTTTTCTCTCGTTCCAAACTTCATCCTAAGCTACTTAAAGAAGCTGACAGACACTTTCAATATTTCACCTGTAACTCTCAACCTGGTTCAAAAGCAGTATCTTTCAAATTTTTCAGCATCACTCCCATTTTAGATATAAAATTTACTGCCCCTTCTCTATTGCCCTATGGTAAGTTGCCCCAGAACTTAGTGTATTCAAACAACATTTTTTTTTTCACCTTTCAAATGATTCTCTCAGTCAGGAATCAGGCAGGGTTCAGTTGTGCTGCTTTTCTGAACTCTGTATGTTGCTGCTGGAGCCACCCAGTCAACTTCATCCAACCAGAAGCTCAGATAGAACCAGAGCCACCAAGAAGGCCTCTCATTGTTCACAGCGTCCTTTCCAGTCCTTCAAGCATTCAGTTGTCTAGACTGGACTGACTTCAACATCGAGGTTGGCTTCCAGGAAGGAGTATATAAAGGTGTGTATTCCAGGCAAAGATTTCTTGAGTGATACCCTACAAGCGCAGGCAACCACAGCGAAAACTGACAAAATCACATCAATTTAAAAAGCTTCTGCACAGCCAAAGAAACAACGAACAAAGTGAAGAGAAACCCATAGAATGGGAGAAGATACTGGCAAACTATCCATCTGACAAGGGATTAATAACCAGAATATAGGGCCGGGCGCGGTGGCTCAAGCCTGTAATCCCAGCACTTTGGGAGGTCGAGGCGGGTGGATCACGAGGTCAAGAGATCGAGACCATCCTGGTCAACATGGTGAAACCCCGTCTCTACTAAAAATACAAAAAAAATTAGCTGGGCATGGTGGTATGTGCCTGTAATCCCAGCTACTCAAGAGGCTGAGGCAGGAGAATTGCCTGAACCCAGGAGGCGGAGGTTGCGGTGAGCCGAGATCACATTTCACTCCAGCCTGGGTAACAAGCACGAAACTCCTTCTCAAAAAAACAAAAACAAAAACAAAAACAAAAACAAAAACAAAACAAAACAAAACAAAAAAACAGAATATATAAGAAGCTCTAACAACTCTATAGGGGAAAAAAATCTAATAATATTGTTAAAAGTGGGCACAATATCAGCATAGACATTTCTCAAAAGGCAAGACACACAAATGGCAAACAGGAATATGAAAAGATGCTCAATGTCATTGATCACCAGAGAACTGCAAATCAAAACTACAATGAGATATTATCTCATCCCAGTTAAAATGGATGTTATCCAAAAGTCAGTCAATAACAAATGCCAGTGAGGATGTGAAGAAAAGGGAACCCTTGTACACTGTTGTTGGGAATGGAAATTAGCACAACCCCTCTGGAGAACAGTTTGGAGGTTTCACAAAAACTAAAAATAGAGCTGCCATATGATCCAGCAAACCTACTGCTGGGTGTATAATCCCCACAATGGGAAATCAGTACATCGAAGACATATCTACACTCACATACTTATTCCAGCACTATTCCCAAAAGCAAGATATGGAAGCAACCTAAGTATCCATCAACAGATGAATGGATAAAGAAAATGTGGTACATATACACTATGGAGTACTATTCAGCCATAACAAAGAATAATATTCTGTCATCTGTAACAACATAGATGGAACTGGAGGTCATTATGTTAAATGAAATAAACTAGGCACAGAAGGACAAAATTTTCATGTTCTCATATATTCGTGGGAGCTAAAATTTAAAACAATTGAACTCATAGAGATAGAGTAGAATGATGTTTACCAGAGGCTGGGCAGGATACTTAGGGATGCATAGTGGTAAGGAAATGAAGATGGTTCATGGATACAGGAAAATAAAAAGAATGAATGAGACCTAGTATTTGCTTATCCAACGAGGTGAATATAGTAAAAAGTAACTTAGTTGCATATTTAAAAATAGCTAAAATAATGTAATTGGATTGTTTGTAAAACAAAGGAAAAATACTTTCCTCATCACAAAATTGGTAAATACCATATTTTCTATGATGTGATTCTTACACATTGCATGTCTGTGTCGAATACCCTTATAGCCCATAAATATATACACCTACTATGTACCCACAAACATATACACCTACTATGTACCCACAAACATAAAAAGTAAATAAATAAATGAATAGCCAAAGCGGGTGGATAACCTGAAGCTAGGAGTTTGAGACAAGCCTGGTCGACATGGTGAAACACCTTCTCTACTAAAAATACAAAAATTAGTGGGGTGTGCTGCAGGCACCTGTAGTCCCAGTTACTTGGGAGGCTGAGGCAGGAGAATCATCTGGCCCCGGGGGGTGGAGGTTGCAGTGAGCCGAGATTGCGCCACTGCACTCCAGCCTGGGCGGCAAAGAGACTCAATTAAAAAACAATAATAAACATAAAGAAATAAATAGAAATCATCTAGTGTTCCTAAGTCTAGAGTTAGGAAGTTCATCATCACTTTCACCACCACATTGCATTGAACAAAGCAAGTTACAAGACAAGATTCAAAGTGGGAGTTTTCAATTACATTAAAAGAAAAAACAGAAAAAGTCAAATCCTCAATTTTGGGAATAGCTTTCTTAAAGATAGACACATATTTAGGGCACACATTTATATGTTTGTAACTCATTTTCTCATAACCACTATTTAAAATCTGCTTATATAGATAATGTAACTGGTAGAAGCAATGGCTATTAGCCTCTGGGCTTTCTTCTGTTACAAATGTAGTGCTTTTAGGGAATTCTAAACTCTGAAAGATTTTCTGTCTAGACAGTTTTGCTTGATATCTAAATATCATTATTCTACCAGATTTACTTCTACTGTGTGATGTTTACACCTGCTTTTATTAAAATGAAAAAATAATAAAACATTGAAGTAGCATGTAACTTTACACCATCTATTTTAATAGACAGCTATAAATTCTGATAAACAATTTTTTCTATGAATATCAGGATCTATCAGATTAGAGATTTTATCTAAATTTTTCATACAAGCTATAATAATTCATCTTTCATTAAATAATTGATTTTATAAATGTCTGATTAAAGTCTGGATCTGGTGCTTAGATTATTTTTGTGTGTGGGTCAAAGATGACACATTAAATAATATAAATGGATTACTTCAGTAGTGTCTATATTTCTCTCCTTGGATAAATAATGCAGAAAACAATGTTCTTGGGTCAAAAGTTATACAATCATCCCTTAAACTATTACAGAATTAACCATATATGGTTAGTGGCAGATGGTCTTTTTTTTTTTTTCCTACAGTTGTGTTCATAGTCTGGTGTATTTTGACTTGTATGAGGGAAAAGTTCAAAAATGGACGCCTGAGACCCTCTGTGGTTGTCTTTGCAATTCTTGGAAGCAGCAGCAGTATTCAGGTTCTGGGTGGCCCTCTAGAAAAAGAAGACGGATGTAATAGCAGAAAGCAAATTAAAAATCAGTTGGAATTGGCCAGGTGCAGTGGCTCATGCCTGTAATCCTAGCACCACAGGAGGCCAAGGCAGGCAGATCACTTGAGGTCAGGAATTAGAGACTAGCCTGGCCAACATGGTGAAACCCCATCTGTACTAAAAATAATTAGCCGGATGTGGTGGTGCATGCTTGTAGTCCCCAGCTACTTGGGAGGCTGAGGTGGGAGAACTGCTTGAACCTGGGAGGCAGAGGTTGCAGTGAGCCGTGATCAGCACCACCACACTCCAGCCTGGACAACAGAGGGAGTTTCCATCTCAAAAAAAAAAAAAAAAAAAAATCAGTTGGAATAGATCACTTTAAACCCACGTATCCTAAAATTAACTACAGGTTGGCATTTTTTTCTACATATTATACTGATGTGATGTGATTGTATATTCATTTAATATGTAAATCCATTTATTTAACATTGAATACTCAAAAAAATATATTTTTAGTTAGTTACTTAATATTAAACTTGGACTTTGCCCTACTCTGTTCACGCTGCTGTAACAAACTACCATAGACGGGGTGGCTTATAGACAACATAAATGATTTTTTATAGTTCAGGAGGCAGAAAAAAGAAACAAGATTAAGACATCAGGAGACTCCGTATCAGGTGAGGGGCCACTCTGTCTTCCCTGTGTGTCCTCACACGGTGAAGGGGGAAAAGGACAAACCTCACACCAATCACTGCATAGGTATCCCCCCTCCTAATAAATCACATTGGGGATTTATTATTATTTATTTGACTGTGTCAAATTTTAGACTGTTAACTGTGTACAGTAAAGGTAGTGCCTGCATATGTGTGTATTAGTCAGCTCAGGTTGCTGTAAGAAAATATCACTGGCTAGTTGGTGTGAACAATGTAAATTTATTTTCCCATAGTTCTGGAAGCTGAAACTCTGAGGTCAGGGTGGTAGTTTGGTGTTTTCTGGTGACGACTTGCAGAGGCTGCCTCATTCCTGCCTGCTTACCTGGTCTTTCTTGGGTACTTGCGGGTGAGAGAGAGAGATGAACTCTATCAGATCAGGGCCCCACTCTTACGATTTTAATATCCTTAATCACCTCCTAAAAGCCCTGTCTGCAGACATAGCCAAAATGAGGGCTAGGGCTTCAATGTAGGAATTTAGAGGGAGACACAATTCTGCCCATAGAAGATTGCTAGGCCAGTTTAATAACTCTCCTAGGAATCCTAACCCCAGTACCTTTCAAGGTTGGGAATTATTTTCTAAATCCCATTTTCTCTGAAGCTCCTGGTTAAAAATCTGTGAATGAGAGAAACTGAAACAAGATTGAGATAGTGGGAAGGCAGTGGAAGCATTTATTCTGAGAAGCTGATGACTGTCATACACAGTGAGGCTCAGACATGGAGCGCCTAGGGAAGAGGCTGTTTCTACACATTTAGGGGCACCACACACCCAGGTGTTGCACAGACCTCCGCAGGAGCTCCCAGGACACACTGTCCAGGAAGACTCAGGAGCCCTCCATGAGCCCTCACTTTGCAGCCCTGCATGTCCTGCCTCTCACACTTGTCTGCCTTCTCTGGCCTTTGCTCTGGCACCAAGGCTTTGAGCTTCAGTAGTTACTGAATATTCCTATTTGTTCTTTACACACTTGTGCAAACTCTAATCCGTATATGCTGTTTCATAATATTTTAGTATTTGTAGTGGCTTTTTCTTCTTGAGAACATTCACATTGATATACTGAGATAAATATCTTTCTTTCCAATATGTGAGGATCTATTTACACATTTGTAAATTGTTAAATTTGTATATGGCTTTACCTAAGCACAGAATAATGTGAAACTTAGGTTATATTATATATAGATAGATTAATTTTATAAATTATATTTATATGTACATAAAAATATATATGTATATATTAATTTTCTAGAGGATTTGCCCTTTTAGTTAAAAAAACTTTAAAATGCCATAGGTTTTATGTCTCATGTAAATAAAGAGTTTAAAAATAAAGCTGAGGAGAACGATCCAAGATGGCTGATCGCTAACATCTCAAGATTGCAGCTCCCAGTGAAAGTGCAGAGAACAAGAGGAAGCCACACTTTCAGACAAATTTTTGTCACTCACGGAGCAGAAGATTCCCAGTGGAGGAGCTGCACGGGTTGCCAGTGTGACTCTTGTGGCCGGTGCAGCGGTTTTGCCGGCACCTCGGCACGGCAGCTCTTGGTGCAGAGTAAACGGGACTGGTTCCCCTTCTGACTGAGGCTTGGAGCTCCGGGAAGGCAGAGTTGCCTATTACGGACTCAAGAAGGAGGTCAGACTGGAGATTCCCGGGCAGAAAAGCACCATCAGTCTTAACGCCGCTGTTTTGGCCGGCGCAGTGGGTTGCTCATATTTCAGCCCTGGGAATTAACAACTTGGACATCTACTGAGAGACCTAATTTGAAAGGTGGTAATTACAAAGACGACAGGTGGATAAATTTACGATGATGGGAAGAAACCAGTGTCAAAAGGCTGAGAATACTCAAAATCAGAATGCCTCTCCCTCTAAAGAGGATCACAATTTCTCATCAACAAGGGAATAAGGCTTGATGAAGAATGAGCACATCCCAATAACAGAATCAGGCTTCAGAACATGGATAATAAGAAACTTCTGTGAGTTCAAAGAACATGTTGTAGCCCAACATAAAGAAACTAAGAACTTTGAAAAAAGATCTGACGAAATCCTAATGAGAATAGACAATTTAGAGAGGAATTTAAGTGAATTAATGGAACTGAAGAATACAATACGGGAACTCTGAGAAGTATGCACAGGTTTAAACACTTGAATTGTTCAAGCAGAAGAAAGGATATCAGAGGTCGAAGTCCAACTTAATGAAATAAAAAGAGAAGACAAGAATAGAGAAAAAGGATAAAAAGGAATGAGCAAAGTCTCCAAGAAATGTGGGACTATATGAAAAGACCAAATTTACGTTTGATAGGTGTACCTGAATGCGACGGAGAGAATAAATCCAAGCTGGAAAATATTCTTCAGGATATTATTCAGGAAAATTTTCCTAAACTAGCAAAGCAGGACAATATTCAACCACAGGTAATACAGAGAACACCACAAAGATATTCCTCAAGAAGAGCAACCCCAAGGCACATAATCGTTACATCACCAGGGTTGAAATGAAGGAGAAAATACTAAGGGCAGCCAGAGATAAAGGTCAGGTTACCAACAAAGGGAAGCCTATCAGACTTACAGCAGATCTCTCAGCAGAAACTCTACAAGCCAGAAGAGAGTGGGGGCCGATATTCAACATCCTTCAAGAACAGAACTTTCAGCCCAGAATTTCATATCCTGCCAAACTAAGCTTCACAATTGAAGGAAAAATAAAATCTTTTATGAACAAGCAAGTACTCAGAGATTTTATTACCACCAGGCCTGCTTTACAAGAGCTTCTGAAAGAAGCATTACACATAGAAAGAAACAATCAGTATTAGCCTTTCTAAAAATATACCAAAAAGTAAACAGCATCATCATAAAGAAGAATTTACATCAACGAATGGATAAAATAGCCAGTTAACATCAAAGGGCAGTAATCCTAAATTTAAATTGACTAAATCCCCCAATCAAAAGATACAGCCAAAACCCAATGGTATGCTACATCCAGATCCATTTCACATGCAAGGATACACAAAGACTCAAAACAAAGGGATGGAGAAAGATTTACCAACCAAATGGAGAGCAAAAATAAATAAATAAATAAAAAACAGGAGTTGCAATTCTTGTATCTGATAAAATAGATTTTAAAGCAACAAAGATATAGTGGTAAAATGATCAATGCAACAATAAGAGCTAACCATCCTAACACCCAGAAACATAGAGACTTAGACTCAATGAGACAGAAAATTAATAAAGATATCCAGGACTCTAACTCAGATCTGGAACAAGTAAACTTAATAAATGTTTATAGAGCTCTCCACTTTAAATACACAAAATATACATTCTTGTCAATACTACATCACACCTACTCATAGGTTTAAATGAAATATTGATTGGCCATTATTAATACCCATTTCTTTTAGAATAAAGCAACATTTCTGTTCTCTCTTCCTCTTTTTCTTCCTCTTTCTTCCTCTCCTTTACTTCTTTTTTTTTCTTTCCTTCTCTCAAAAATAAAATAAAATAAAATAAAAATAAATCCACAGTGTAGAAGAGTAATTATGTAGTGTTATTTGATTCATAGTAAACTCCGAAGACACTGTGTTGTGAATTAGGTACATGAAAAGGACTTTTTTTTTTTTTTTTTTTTTGCCAATCAATGAGAGCTTGTAAGGTTGCTGAGGTTGGTTGGCCTTGAACTCTTGGCCTCGCCTTCGCAAGCGCCACGACATCCGGCCGGAGCCACTTTGGGCCGGACATTAATTTTTATAATAAGAATGTTGCACAAAATCCTAATTTTTCTGATTTTCATAACTTGTATATTATAGACTACTTAACAAAATGTTTTACAAAAACTTGCTGTGTTATACTAAAGAAAGCACATTTTTACAGTAATTACAAAGGGTATAACCCAAGAACTATCTATGAGTGTATAATCCTAATAGTTCAGACTTACAACTTGGAAGCAACTGAATGCGTCTTTTTATTGTAAACTGCAAGGTAAAAAGTTTGAACACTCATTTTTCACCCTCATTCAGATATACATTGGAAAGAGGCTCTTATTAATTATGCTTAATCCTTATTTTGGTTTTAAAATTTATTTCATCTACACAAGCAATGCTCAAAATTGAGATTTAAAAATAGTTTCTATTGTTCAGTTTGTATGTTCAAGAAACAGCAATTGTGATTGCTACTTGGGTGTGTACTTTGCAAACTTTAACCCTCCCTTTCTCTCAGAGTTAGGGAAATGAAAAGCAATTCAAGGCAGAAATGGGAGTTATTAGTTCCATTAACACATCAATGAATAGATTTTGTTTTTAGCTTTGAAGTTGCAATAGAATCTATAATGTAGAGCCGGTAACGAGCATGTCCTTCATGCATTTTTTTAGGCTGCCATTCACAATGATATCAGGTAGCATTACTTACTTTTGCTATTATCATTCATAACCTACTCGCAAAGAGCAATGGGTAGGGTGGAAGGTGAATTTTTTTTTTTTTTTTGGTCCCAAACTAACTGGAGTTGTGTATTATTATCTATTTCTTTTGACTGTGGACATGTATGTACTTTTCTTTTACATGTATAATATGTATGTATACTTTTAAGTTGCTTCTGTTTGCTATTAGTATTCAGTCTTGATATTGCAATTCTATTATAATACTTTCTAAAATATTTCTTTAGAAATAGCCTGTTGGTGTTAAAAAAAATTCCAGATTCTTTATATTATACAGAAAGTGGTATTTTCTATTATTGAGATTGGAATCCAAATTCTCTAGTGTAATATCTGCATTTATGAACAGTCTAGCTTTCAATATTTATGTAAGAAACAAGTTGATCCTTTAGTAGCAGTGACATATCTGTAAATAATCTGTCACGTGGAAAGTTAAATATAAATATGTTTTCTCAATTAGATATATTATTGCTCATTTCCCAGAGTAAATGAGAAGACTGAGACAACTTTGTATTTCTCGCTTAAGTAAATATATTTCTATCATTGACGATCATTTCTCCTCAAATAAAAATAACTGTTAGGTAATAAACTACTTAAAATTCAAAGGCAGTAGAATGATATTTTCTTTTTTTATCTTACCTAAAAACCGTAGCAAAACGTAATTTGTCCAGAAAAACATGTATAACATATACAAAGAATATTAAAACTCCTAGTCAATTTCATTGTATATTTTTCTGGGAAGAAAATACCAATGATAATCCCAGGTCTCTGAGTGAAAACTCAACTCATGAATAGGTATGCTCTTTAATTTATTACTCATGACATAGCAGTTCACTGATGCTCTCAAGGATTTAATTAAATATAATTTTATTTTTTATATTTTTATTTTTTAAAATTTTTATTGCATTTTAGGTTTTGGAGTACATGTGCAGAATGTGCAAGATAGTTGCATCTGTACACACATGGCAGTGTGTTTTGCTGCGTTCCTCCCCTTGACTCACACTTGGCATTTCTCCCCAGGCTATCCCTCCCCAGCTCCCCCCCCGCTGTCCCTCCCCCATTTCCCCCAATAGACCCCAGTGTGTAGTAGACCCCCTCCCTGTGTCCATGTGTTCTCATTTTTCTCACCCGCCTATGAGTGAGAATATGCGGTATTTCTTTTTCTGTTCTTGTGTCAGTTTGCTGAGAATGATGTTCCCCAGATTCATCCATTTCCTTACAAAGGACAAAAACTCATCATTTTTGATTGCTGCATAATATTCCATGGTGTATATGTGCCACATTTTCCCAGTCCAGTAGTAGCTGCTAAATTTGAAGTTTCACTAAATAATTTTCTTTGGTAAGATACTTGACATATACCTACAAATTCAAATTGAAGAAGTAAAGCAATTAAATTTTTCTAAATTTTGTAATGTATTACCAATGCACTTGATTTATTTGTGGTTGAATGAGTTTTGATATGTATCATCTATATCTTAAATTCCCAGAAGTATCATTTATGTGAACCATAATCTGTAGAAATGACTAACCTTCAAAAATTATTATAAGGTGTGGTTACGATTACATGTATCTAAAATGTACATCACTTCTCACAGACTAAATGTGCAGATATTTTGAAACATTGTATTGTATGTGATATTTCTCTTTTGACTCTTTATATCATAATAATGCTTTAACGTCTAGGATAGATCTTTCCTTTTCTATCCATCACAGCCATAAGTAGTACATTTATTGAGCAATATAATTTAGTGTTCGTGTACATGTGCTCTGGAGTCAACATCCTAGCTCCTCCATTAATAGTTGTGACCTTAAGCTAGTTACTTTCCTTTCTGTATCTGTTTTCTCAGTGACAAAATGGTGAAAATCATAGCATCTATCTCATAAAATTGTTGAGAGGATTCAATATATTAATAAGAGTAAAATATTTTGAAGAGTGGTACATAGTGTTTTTAAATTGTGAATTGCTATTGTTATATCATTTAATTCTATCAAAACCCTATGGGTTTATAATTTTAGTTTTTCATTGTTTAGATTAAAAAAACAAATCCTAAGATTTGGAAAGCATAATTAAGTTGTCCAAGGTGACATATCTTGTAAATACTGTAACCTGCATTATAACCCAGACTATCTGATCCAAAGTCCATGGATTTTGGATCAGATAGTCTGGGTTATAAATAAAAAAAAAAAAAAAACATGGGTTTTATTTCTATGCTATTTGTTCTCAATCTATATGAACTCTTCCTGGCATCTCCACCTCTGATTATCCACATGCCTTTTTCCTAAATTTTCAATCACTGATACGGTTATAGCACAGATATAGATACCTATGTACTGCTTTATAAACATTATTTTCCACGTGTTTTTGTTTCATCTGTTCAAATAGATTAGAAGTTTGCAAAAGGAATGGGTTGGATTTTAAATAATACAATACTTCCAGAGTGTGTAATACAGTACTGAAAGACTGGAGTTTGCTCAATAAATGTTGTTTAATTGAAACAATGCTGGAAAGGTGTGTTTTAGAAAAATGCACAAATTCAAATACAAAACTCTGCAGAAATTTTCTGAAATGCTGTCAAATATGTACAGCACAATTACTCTTTTCCTCAATCAGCAGGTGTTTTATATTTCATTCCTTACAGCTTTTGATACACAGATTAAAGTTTGACAAGAGCATCTCTGCACAGATGTAACAAAGAAAAAAGTACATTGGGTTAAAAGAAAGAAGTGTCAGAATGATGACTAAATGGTGTGTGTAACAATTTAACTGCATAGCACAAGTGGTGTTCAAAATCTGTGTTCCCTCTGGTTTCCATGTCTAAGAGTGTTTCATAAAATTAGAGTTATGTGGAGTAATTATAAATGATAAAACGGTAGTCTGGAAAGAACATTTGTGTTCTAAATTTGAGTATAACAAATATGGAATATATTTATTCAGGGGAATCTAGGATAAAATGTGCTTCCTTGAATTTAAGAGGTATGACCTTGTCTCTAAAAGGGACAAATGTTACCTTGTTTGAAGTAGCTGTATATTTCTTACATTTTCCATTATAAAGGCAATAATCCAAGACTATGATGGGATTATAGAGGTCATGCCAAAAGCCCAAGTAGCAGCAACCTCTACCTTAACCCACATCTTGAGCTTGGGTAGGTGTCTACGTTTAGCAGGAGTTTTCAAGGAATGAGTTCAGACTCAGGGTACAGTCAGAGAGAAAGTGAAAAAGTAACTTGAACACAGACATTTCTAACAGTCTATGCTAAATCATTTTTATTAGAAATATTTTGATAAGGCCATGAAGAAATGTAATTTTGATAAAGTATGACTATTAAGGTACATGGTTCTACTGCGTTAACGTATACACACATATCAAATAGGATCTATTTCCTTAAGTCTCTTTTGAAGATAAATAAGATGCTACAGTGTTAAGCAAACAATTTTATCCGTATGCTTCGGTGTGCAAAGTAAATAAAATTAAAGTATGATCTTGATTTTAGTGTGCATTCACTCATTACAATATGTAAAGCGCCTCACTGAGAAAGCACACCTTCCTCATCAACAAGAAGGTTCAATGTTATAAAAATGACAATACTTCTAAAAGTGACCTATCTCTCACAAAAGGAACAGTAAATCTCACTCAGCAACTTTTTACAACACCAAATTCAGCCATTAACACTGTTTCATAGGCCAGTAAAATGTCTAATGTGTGCTCCAATGAATAGCCAAACATAATCAAGAGAGGCAAATATTCTTTACTTACTTAAATTGCAGTACTTCTCCCTTGATACAAAAAAAATCACCTTACACTATCATCTTTTAATGTTGTAGTATTCCATAACACAGCAGTTAAAGATATAATTTGAATACACATAAATTGTGGTTTTATTAAATCACCTCATGCATGTATTGATGTCTTGGATATCCAACCCTTCACCAAAGAGTTAAGGTGGCAACTGAAAAAAGAAAATCAGTGAAACAGAAATTTTGAGAGGATCAACTATAAGAGAGAAGCTATGTAAAGATTTTGACTGCTAAAAAGGGTAAGATTAAGATGGGATATAGCCAGGGGATAAAGAAACACTCAACTTCATTTTTGCCTTTAATTCAATGCTAGCCTTCTTCAAATAAAATTTCTTACCCCAAGTTTGCTTCATGTATAAAATTTCCCATCTTTACCTACCCTGAAATTACTGGGTTTGTGTACTGACCTCTACACACAGACCATAAATTGTTTCCTGCACCAGAGATGTGCTGCCTGTTCCTGCCTTTCCCACACAACATGGAGGAAATATCTTCCCTCATCCCACAACCTGAATCCGCACCACTGCCTGCTCAGCCATGGAATGTCTCCAACCAGCAAATTTCTCTCCATTTTCTGCATCCTTAACCCTTTCTAAGAAGGTTTCTTCTGTATTTCACTTTTCCTGAAGCCTCTCTTTCATCATAGACGTTAAGTTCCTTCCACCTCTCTCAAATCTGATTATTCTATGTTTCATGTTCCCAAGAGTCACAGTCCTTTTCAGTTCAGTTCACACATTTGAGTCTATTTTATTGTCTTTCCATTACTTTATAAAAAGACATTATGGTGGTGACAGCTGGGGAGGAGTTTGTTTTCCATTGCTGTTGAAAATAATACCACCATTTAGCAGTTTAAAACAACATCCATCTATTATCTCATAATTCTACAGGTCAGAAGCATCAAAATTCTGGTGGGCTCATTTGGGCACGGAGCTTAGCATCTACTATGGGAAATATTGGAGTTGAGAGAGTCTGGGCTATTATTTGGAGGCTTCTGTCTGCAGTGTTATGAGATTCTCACTACCTTACTGGCTGTCAGCCGGGGGGACAACCTCATATCCCAAAGCTACCCATACTTCCTTTCTAGTGGTGTTCTCTTCCATCAAAACCAGACCCTCATGCTTTGAGTTTCTTGGAATCCCCTTTATGCTTTTGAAGGCTTATGTGATTACTCAGGCACTCCTGGATAGTTCTTAAAATCAGCTGATTAGTAACCTTAAGCACATATCCCTATTGCCTTATAAAATGACATATTTGCAGTCCTGGGGTGAGGATGAAAGTGACACCCTCCTTGGCCACTTTCATTCACTGTTGAATAATTTTCACTCCTTAGTTAGAGACTGTGTCGCCCATGCCACACCCCACCCCTCCATCCCAAGCCTGGGCTCTCTCCCATGCCAGGTCATCACCAGAGCCTCAGCCTCTTGGCTTCTCACCCACACTGAGCTGCTCCTCACTGGTGCCTGAGCCTTCCTGGCTGCATGACAACCACACAGCACATGTCCTCCAGATCATGCTGGGAATTCATTCTGACTCTGACGTTGTACTCCCTCGTGTCTCTCACCCCACTACATTTCTTTTAGCTCCCCCAGGCCTCCAGTGACTTCAATCTTCTTTGAGCTGAAACTGTTCCCTTTCATGTCTCGTAGTCTCTTCATTTAACTGTGCTATGGTCCATATTCTAACCCTTCCATTCCAAAAATGTTTCATTTTTCATTATGCAATGAAATCCTCCTTGAATCCAGGTAGATGCCCTCTTCACAACCATACCAGCTTGTTCACTGCTGTTTACAAAGAGTCCATGGAATGCAGGTAGATGCCAGTAATGAGACAGGTGGGCTCCAGGTTCCAGCAGGGACTCCGTGCTGCCCTGCCAACCTCCTATGTCACCTGCTGAGCTTTCCTCCCACGCTGCAGAGGGTGATTGAAACTCGCTCCATTGTTTTCAAAGCCCCAGGTCTGTCACCTTCTCCTGTACGAGTGACAGATCACCTTGTTTTCTGTCACAGGTCCTAATAATATGATCTAATCGTAGGGTGCTTGTTTCTTAAAAATCTTCCAAAATCTGTGGTCTAATATAACTTTTTGGGGAAAAAACTAATAAGAATTGTTCTCTGATGAGTTAGAAATAATAATCTTCTTAGATTATGTATTTTACATTTATTTGTAAGTAGTTTAGTATTCCTTTAAGTGAATCTATTTTGCCCCTTTAACAAAAAATACAAAAATTTAATTAGATAGAATTAATAAGACCTAGTATTTGATAGCACAGAACATAACTACAGTCAACAATAATTTCTTGTGCACATTAAAAGAACTAAAAGGGCATAATTGGTTTGTAACCCAAAGAAAGGGTGATAAACATTTCATTACTCAGATTATTGTACATTACATTCCTGTATGAAAATATTTCATGTACCCCATAAATATATATACCTACTTTTTTCCAAAAACATAAAAATTGAAAGATTGCTTAAAAGGTTCAAATTGTCTAATCCCATCTATATGGAAAGTAGATTCCCAAAGATTGTTTTTGTTTTGTTTGCTTGATTTACTAATATTCAGTTTTAAAAAAAGCAAAATGTCTTTATTAACTTAAAATTAAAACATAAAGACAAAATGAATTTACATTTCAAAAATTAATGGGTTAAAAACTAAGTAAGCCAAAAAAATAAAAACTTTACCAATGTATCAGAAAACATTGAAAACAAAACATAAAAGCAAAATCTCCTCTTGATGAGGTAATTAAGACCTTCAGGTCATGGTCGTAGACAGCTCATTTCTTTTCAAGGTTGTGGGGCGATTGGATGATAGTTTTCATAGCTGGGTAAACCTTGCTGAGACAACAGTATTACGGGAGATTGTTCACACCTGCAGATTATATGTAATTCTCTCTCCTCCTGTTGCATATGTTTCATTAAATAAAGAGGAATAAAAATCTGAATATCTTTCACCAAAATAAAGAGAATCACAACTTGAAAGATACATGTTTTAGTCCCTTTTGCTGCATCCTTCCCTTTGTAAAATGGTTGAGGAATGAGCATGAATTTCTGAATTCTTACTTTAGGACTATTCACTTACAGGGTTTTAGTCAAAATTAAATTTGGATCTGTCTGGTACTGCAGAAGTAAAAGATGGTCCCTTCAGTTGAGAGACAACACACGTCGCTCATGTGCTGTCATGCTGGACAGCAGAATGTTTTCCATGGCATTAAATAGGAACGCCATGAACAGCAGGAGCTGGGAGAAACTTACGGTCATGACCACAAGACTTAGCATGAACAGTCACCATGGATTCAGAGCTCTTATGGGCTCTTCCCACTGGGATATGTGTAAACAGAAAAAGATCTGACTTTCCAGTTGGTGCACCAAATACCTGTGAAATGTACCCCAAGGGCAGTCAGTGCCTTAAGGCCCATCTGCCCCAGCATCTGTCTTGACTCCTCTTCCGACCTCCAGGGCACACATGGAAACTCATTACTTAGGTCATATGATGTGTTCTCAGACTTTTTCTCTGTTCTTGTATTTTTTGCATAGCCGGAGAGACAAAACAGACAGAGAAAATTGGAAGGCCTAAAAAGAACACTATTATCTTTACCTCCACATTATTAACTGGGCAGTGGCGGGGGGTGGGGGGGTAAAATTAGCTTGCTTAGGAAAATAAATGTTTACAAGTGAAATGCTTGTATTGAGTGAGAGGCTAATAGAAACCTGGGTGAGTCTAATTTAGTTATTTCTAACTTACAAATAGGAAGAAACTTTATTTGATGACTAAATCCAAAGAATAGTGTAGGAAAGATTTCTGATGGAGAAATTAAGAAAACACAGATTGATGTGATTTTCTCTTTTTTTGAAGTGTTTTTAATACTAAATAAACTATATTCCCTGTTTTTCTCTAGTATTGTAAAATAATTAATCTTAGAATTTTAAGGTCTCTGTTTGATGATTCCTCCAATAGGGGCTCCTATAGGGTCTATTCCATAGTATATTGAAGATAGCAACTAATGACAGACTTCATTAAGAACACTTGATGGTGAATCACTTAATAACAGGTTTTCATTTCCTGTCATTGCTAAAAAGCATGAACAATTTAAAATACAGGCCATATAACCATGACACATGGCCTTCCTGTAGTGCTTATCTAGATAGAGAAAAGCATATGAGAGTTAATGAACTCCGAAAACACAGGCTCAGGACAAAGAAGACAGAATATCAATCTTAAGCGTACCATAGCAGTTGTGAAAATGCTACCGTTCTGGTCGCCGGATACTTCCATATCCCCATAACTGTTTGCTAGGCTACAAGCAACTGTTTTTCTTGCTGAATTTGGCATCGCCCTCTTGTCTTCTGAAGCAATCCTTCCTCCTTGACTTCTGTAACCCTGGGCTCCCCCAGCCCTCTTTGTAGCGTTCTGACACTCCCTTCTGTCTCTTTCCCTTCATCCTTATCTTCTTTCTGCAGTGTAGATGCTGGTGTTCAACATGGATGCTGGCCTCTTTTTTTGCCCTTTCTCTTCTTTCTCCCTGGAAGCTTTCTTTCACTCACACTTCCACTTCTGGGTACCTTAAGCCCTTCAAATGTCTGACAAGCTGAAGATGAAACTCATCCTTTGCCCGCTTTCTTCCTCGATTAACTCAAGATAATTCTTCCTTTTTGGTCTTTCGTGGGATTAATGGTGGCCTCTGTATCCAGTCAATCGTTTAGACTGAAAATCTTGACATCATCACAGACTTGTCTTCATTTGCCTCCTCTGAAATGATTGCAATGAAGGTCTCCTGCTTTGCATTCTACATGTTCCTGAGTTCCATTTCTGCCTCTCAAACTTCACTGTTGTTGGCTGAGATGAATTCCTCTCCCATTAGGCTTTTGTGCCCTCTGCTTCTAATATAAAATATCCATTATCATTATTGTTAAAGTAATTTTGGTTATACTAATTCACTAATATTGCCACTATTACTGAAATCTGTATGTATTCTGTTACTTTTGGATCAAATTTCAGTATCTTCAGTGTAATCTGTATGGACTATCATCTGTTTCCATCTAATTCTAACCATTATTTATTGCTACATTTATACCAATGTTTAGCAGATTAAAGCAACGAACATGTACCACCCCATGATGACAAGGATCCAGGCATGTCCGAGCGAACTGCCTCTGCCTCAGAGTCTCAACAAGCCATCAGGTGGTCCACCAGCCCGGAGCTGTCTTAAAGTTTTCTTTCTTTTTGGTTTCTGGCAGACCTCATATTCCCACAAGTTGTTGACAGTGTATTCGTTTCCTGCCACTTTGGTCTCATTACGGCTATGGAAAAATGGCGTCTTCTTTCTCTGAGAGTTAAAATTCTAAAACAGAGAGGGAAGGGGCAAGATAGAAGTCACAATATATTCATATGCAAGCGACATCTCATTATTTTTGCCATATTCTCTTTTTAGGAAGAGAGTCACTAGTTTTAACCACAATAAAGAGGAGAAGATTTTAGAAAAGGTATTAATACCAAGAGGGGGGATAATTTGGGTCATTTTAGGGACTCTCGACTACTTTCAGAAACTAGTGTAATGTCTTGTTACACGGTCTGTTGTCTGGCTTTTGTAGGTAGATATTTAAACATATTTTATGGTTTTTTTGAATCTGCTTTTACATATATAATTTTTTCTTTCTGAGACTTTTTTCTTTTCTTAGCCAGACAGATTTGAAGAACTGGTATTGACACTTCAAATTTAGTTTTAGGTAAAGCTAAAGCTAAGCTCCTTTATAAGACATTCCTTAAATTCTCATCATTTTATGTCTTCTGTATCTTTTATGTTTCTTTGTTACTGTATATGTTACATTATGCTGAATTTATTAGTTTATGAGTTTCTCAAAAGATTGTAAGTTTATCAAAATGATGGGCTCTCTTACATTCAATGTTCATTGAGTAAACATCAGTGAATTGTAAAATAAATTGAATAACTATTATTACTTTTTTTGAGATGGAGTTTCACTTTTGTTACCCAGGCTGGAGTGCAATGGTGCGATCTCGGCTCACCGCAACCTCCACCTCCCGGGTTCAAGCAATTCTCCTGCCTCAGCCTCCCAAGTAGCTAGGACTACAGGTGCATGCCACCATGGCCAGCTAATTTTTGTATTTTTTAGTAGAGACAGGGTTTCACACCACGTTGGCCAGGATGGTCTTGATCTCTTGACCTCATGATCTACCTGCCTCAGCCTCCCAAAGTGCTGGGATTACAGGGAAATACTGTTACTTCTATAAAAATAAGATATATACAAGTGAAAAGATAAATTCAGTACATTATTAACTACCTTCTATTGTGTCATTCTGCTTATTTTTGGACAAAAACCCTAAGTAAATTATGTTTCCTTTGAAGGAGCTCACAATTTAATGATAGTAGTATACATCGAAGTTAGATAAGACATGCTGAAAGCCTCAGCTTCATCATCTTTAGTACAGCTTACTTGGTGGGTCTCTCAATCTTTTTCACCTTTATATTATTAATATTGATACCTATTATAGCGAATTGTTGTAAGCATTACTCTTAGTCTTCATGTAATATCAGATGTTATTATATATAATCTATCATTGTACTTTGAGGTATCTTCTAAGTAAAATAATATATTCAATCACCATTTAAAATGAGTGGGGGTAAAAAAACACTATGGCTGGTAAAGAATACGTCTTCAGACCCAGACATCTATTAATAATGAAGGTGAAGAATTTTGTGTTCCAATATATGTATTTAGAGAAATTTTTAAATCAATAAGTATCTTATGTTACTGAGATGTCAATACATTTTAATGAAAGAAAAATGCTGTGGTATCAATGAATGCGTTTATCCTATTACTGTCCATTTCTCTTTCAAACGTCTTATATTTTTTCATTTTCTCTCTCAGCACTTTCCACTAATCTTCATTTTATGTGTATAAATTTCTTCCTGGTATAATCTCTCTCATTTTGCACTAAGACATCAAAGAAACAGTTCTGAGAATTTGCTGAGATCAGGTAGGGAAATAACTCTTTTCTAAAATTAAAAATGCTTAATCATGGTCTAGAGATTTTCAAGGTTAGAATCTAAATATATAAATAAGATGTTATGCAATATTTAAAAGCTTCCCCAAGGATATTACATAATGTCAACAAAAACATTAAGATGAGTATTGTGTAAAAGCTGTCCTTAGGAAACCAAAAGGTGATGATGATAGAAGGACAGTTATAGAGAGGGATTCCTATATGTTTAGCACAAATGTGGCTGCTGCTAAATGAAATCTTCTACACACATTTTATAAAAGTTATACAGATAAATAAAGGCAACATATACTGTCATTCAAAACTCATACTAAGAGGATAATTTATAAATAGAGAATGTGATAAATCCTCATTTACTGGTAATTTGAAAATATACTCCTGAGGTCAGCAGAGGTGTTTCCAAAGCAATTATCAGCAATATAATTGGGGGAAGTTAAGCAGAAGATGATTAGAAGTGACACATGATGGAGAAGCACAAGTATACTTAGTGTGTGTTTGTGTGTGTGGGGGGTTCACTCCTAGAAGGCTGCCCCAACACGTGTGACAACAGAATAAGAAGAACAGGTTTGAGAGTAGTGCTAATGATTATGAACGTGGAAATTGTGAAGTACCAGAGATGCCTGTCTTAGAAATGAAAGGTCCTGGGAGAGGAAGGGCATTACTTACAGACTTAGAAGGGAAGGTATTAAAACAAAGTGACTGCAAGAAAGATTGTTTCAAAACAGAGATTGTGTAAAAAGTTACAAGAAGATAGACTCTCTATAGATGCCATTTATTTAATAATGTTGTGCCTCACAATACCAACAGAAGAGAGTATTTTGAATAAAAAATGAATTAAGCTACTTAAACTTTCCCATCATAAAACTGTTAGAATACTTTATTATTGGTTAAACAGGAGTGTTCTTGTATGTAATAATGAGTAGGAAGTCTAAGTCTTCATTTAATCAAAGCTATGAGAAGAAAACAGAAAGTGAAGAGAAAACATTGATGAAAATACTCAAAGAAAGAAAAAATCTATAAATCAAGGGAGAAATCTGGAGTGCACAGATGAAAAAATGTATAGCTTCATCATTTAAATAAACAACCAACATATAGAAATATAAATTAATAGGCATAAATTTAAAACAGAAATGGATGAACAACAAAATATATAAAATTGGAGTAGAAAAAAGTCAGAAAGATGTTAAAGAAAAAAAAAAGTACCAGAAATGAATAACAAAATCTAATCTGTAAATAAGGGAATCAACACATATATAACATAAACACGTATTAAAGATCCTTTTTTTTTGGGATACATATGCAGCATGGTATTGCTGGATCATATGTTGTTACTATTCTTAGTTTTTGAGAAACCATCATACCGCTTTCCATGGTTGCTGTACTAATTTACATTCCCACTAGCAGTATATGAATGTTCCCCTTCCTCCATATCCTCAGCAGCCTCTGTTATTTTTTTTGTCATTTTAATAATAGCCATTTTAACTGGAGTGAGATTATAGCTCTTTGGGACTTTGATTTTCATTCCCCTGATAATTAGCAGTGTTGAGGAGCATTTTTTCATATACCTCGTTGCCATTTACATGCCTTCTTTTGAGATAGGTCTATTCAGATCCTTTGTCTATTTTTAATTGGGTTGGTTGGTTGTGTTTTGCTGTTGAGTTGAGTTACTTACATATTCTGGTGAAATACTTTGTCAGTTGAAGAGTTTTCAAATATTTTCTCCCATTCTGTATGCTCTTTGCTCTACAGTTTCCTCTACTGTGCAGAAGCTCTTGAGCTTCATGTAATTCCTTTTGTCTATTTTTGCTTTTGTTGCCTGTGCTTTTGAGATCTTTGCCCATATCAATGTTTTGTAGAATTTCCCCAATATTTTCTTCTGGAAGTTTCATAGTTCAAGGTCTTACATTTAAGTCTTTAACCCATTATGAGTTGGTTTTTCTATATAGTGAGAGATAGGGATCTAGTTTCGTTCTGCCGAATATGGCTATCCAGTTTTCCCAGCACCATTTATTGAAGAGAATATCCATTTCTCGTGTATGTTCTTGGCGCCTTTGTTGAAAATGAGTTGGCTGTGAATGAAGAGATTTATCTCTGCATTCTTTATTCCGTTGCCTTGGTCTGCGTGTCCATTTCTATCCCAGTAGAATTCCGTTTTGGTTACTACAGATTTCTAGTATAATTGGAAGTCAGGTAGTGTAATGCCTCTAGTTTTGTTTTTTGTTGTTGTTGTTTTTTTTTCCTCAAGACTATTTTGGCTATTTTGGGTCTTTTATACTCCACATAAATTTCAGGATTATTTATTTCCGTGAAGAATGTCATCGGTATGTTGATAGTGATTGCATTGAATCTATAGATCATTTTGGGTAGTATGGACATTTAAAAATATTAATTTTTCCAATTTGTGAGCACAGAATATCTTTTCATCATTTTTTTGTGTTCTGTTTAGTTCTTTCATCAGCGTTTTATAATTTTTATTGCAGAGATCTTTTCCTTCTTTTGTTAAATTTATTCCTAAGCATTTTATTTTTGTGTAACTATTATAAATGAGATTGCTTGCTTGATTTCAGATTGTTCACTGTTGGCATATAGAAATGCTACTGAATTTTAAATATTTTATGCCCTGAATAGCTTGTTTTTAATACAATATGAATTTAGGTAATGTAAAAGACTGATTCTTAAGAAGCAGATTGCCATTTAAAAAACCAGGGTTTGTATTGTAAACCATCTTTCAATAAAGTGGGATACCAGAAAAAGAAACTGTATCATAACATATCTGTCATATTCTCTTCCTTGAACATCCAATTTTTAGTAAAAAATGACTTGCCATGTGAAACTCTCAACTAGTCATTGGAATGGCTTGCTGTTCATAAACCTTGGTTCCCTATTGAGTCATTTATTGAGTTGGCTATGCAGAATTCCCTGACCCTCCTGTCTTTCCAATTGCCGTTATTCCAAGGCAAAATATCATCATCAGAAGGCTGACTTGCCCCAGCTTGCATTGCTGGTCATACTCTGCTTTGTGGGATTAAAGCTGTACCCAAAAGAGTCATAATTCTCCCTTTCTTGCTTTATCTCAGTTGATTCCCTGTATTTAGAATGTCTCTCCTTGTAGCCACTTGAATGGTACCTTCTTTTCATTCATTAAGTTATAATTAAAGGATCTCTTCCTCCAGGATGTTACTATAATCCTGTCAGCCAGTCTTTTTCTCTTCTTCTGCAGAATGTAAAATAATATATGGTATGATTCTGAGAAATTTCTGGAGTGCAAAATGGATGACTTGATACTATAAACAGATTTATTTGTGCATCACTAGTAAAAAGTATATAATAAAAATAAAATAATAAAATGTGATAAAAATAAAATCTTACTACTTGACTAAAAAATAACAAATGTTATCTTATTAATTTATATTAATAATATTTTTCAAAAATCTTAGGAATTTGAGACAAATTATTACATATGTAATCCTTTATTTAATGTTTCATGGTTATAGAACAGAATATAAATAATGTCAGTGATCTGGACAGTAAAAAAGTTGTAAAGAGAAGAACGTTGCATGGGAGGTGTTAAGGAGATGTAGGAAGCCACAATATCTTCATTTTACACAATGGGGAGACAAGAAATTACAACTAAAACTGAATGAAAATGACATAGAAGATTAAGTATGTAATTAAAAAAATGCAAACATAAACAATAGATGAATGTAAAACGAAATTGTATCAACTTGTGGGCAGGGAGGAGAAGGAAGGTAGAAAGTAATTTGTGTAAGGGAAATGCTCATTTCAAAAGCAACCATGCACATGCATTATGCAAAGCTGACATACAAGTAGAGCTGTAAGGTACATTTAAAATCATGGAAGTCATTACCCAGAAGCATCAAACATCAAAACCATCATACTCAGCAGCCTCTGCAGACAGACTCGAGGGTGCTAAAGGGTAGAGTAGAGAGCCATGTTGTTCTCTAGAGCTTTTGATTTTTTTTAATTGTGTACTTTAATAAAATAAATAAAACATGTTGTTGCATTTCTCTCTTTCAAAAAATGTCCTGCATATCTCTGTTATAATATTTCTTTCCATTTATTTGTGGAAGAAAAAAGCTGGCTCATTTTCTTGGCAGAAATAAAATCAATAATTATTCTTGATAACTGTTTCTATCTGTACATCATGATATCAGTTAAGAAAAAATATTTTGGTTAATTGAATCTGATAAGATTTATTTGCTTGAGGCAGTGTAGTAGAGTGGACAGAGCCCATATTTAAAAACAGATGCTATTCTAGGCCATGTTATTCACTGATTATATTATTTTATTACCAGTTACTTAACCTTTCTGAGCTTGTTTGCATATGTAAATTGAGTTGATATCTAATCATAGGGTACTGTAAAGATTAATAGTGAGTATTTAAGTAAAGTGTCCTTTTCTAATTACCATTCACAAAACATTAGCTTTCTGATATTCTTTTAGCTTCACTGATTGATTGTAAGATGATAAATTGGACAAGCGCGACATGAGGGTGCAAGGAATGAAAGATGTCAACTCCATTGACAGCCAGAGTCAGATGATGATGCCCATTTTTTCCTCCTGATTGATTTAATATGTAATTCTCTCAAATTTTAATATTTAATTTGTAGTATTAATATTAATTAACTTCTAGATCACTCTCACTGATAAAATTTTTATTACATATTTTTCCCTCAAATTGCCTGAATATTTTAAAGTATCCAATGCAGATCGTAGTTTAGTTAATTTTTACCACAAATCACACTGCATCTTTATTATCGTCACTGACATAACTCCCTTTAACAGTGCTGACCTCTCAGTTCGTATGAAATAACACAATGATTTTCTGAAATTTAGTACAAAAATTTACTCCTTTATGGGTAAGAACCACTTTTTAGCATATTTATTATAAATCGTATTTAACTGCTTGACTATGCATCACTCAATGGGTCTCAACAAGATATATCCCCTTTTGTTGTTAAAGCATATTATTTAATTTATGTACATATTTCATATATATTAATATTATATATATTAAAGCTCTGGAATGTACAAGTTCTAGAAGACACAACCCTCAAATACTCAACCATACATATATATTCTCCTTTAATTTTTGAGGTATGCATCCTCTAGAGCTTGTATTTTTTATTTTGATGATTATTTGAATTGACACACAATGATTGTACCTGTTGATGGAGTAACAGTGTGATATTTCAATACATGTATACAATATGTAATATTTTAACTATGAAACTTCATTGTGCACTATGCCCACATTAAATTTCAGTTACAATTACATGTACTTATAAACAGGACCATTAGCGTCTATTTTATTATAACGTTGCCTGAAATATTTTCATCTGAAGTATAACAGATCCTAATATTTATGTTAAGATGCATATAAGTTTTCCAGCTTTATTACTCAATGCTAATTACAGGAGTGAAAAATACTATATGTAATGTTTAGTTACTCAGCCGAAGATATTATAGTAACTATTACAATTTACTATTTGTATTTCACACATACAGATGTTTCTTCAGTCTTGAAGCAAGACAATGATAGGACTAGACCAGTATTTCCTTATAGAAAATGTTTGATGCCCTAGTTGATTAAAACCATATTTTAAAAAACTACAACAAATAAACAATATCACTAACAACAATACAAAATTCAATTTGACTGAATTTTGTGGACTCAGTATTATACCCACATTATATGATATATTGTGTATACATGGGTTTATTGTGAAATATACAAACTAACTATAACCAAATAACAATAAGATATTGGGTTTGAAGCACTTGCCTAAATTGACAACAAACATTAATAATGTTTTATAGGAATGTTAGGTTTGCAAAGTGTTTTCACTGATTAATTTATTCACCAATATTTATTGAGTATCTACCATGTACCAAGATCAACATAGGCTGCTGAGAAAAGTGAGCACAGGAGAGCCAGTCCTGCACATTTCTGTACTTACATTTCTCATGTACGATGAACATCAGTCAGTCATCCACACGACACAGCTAAAATGACAGAGACGAGTGCCATGAAGGAAAAGTGGATGTAGACAAGACAGTAGGTTATAAAGAAACTGATATGGAATTGAGGGCGGGAAGAACTCTAACAAAATGACCCTTGAGAAATATATTAGGAAACAGGATTGTTACCCACAAAGTTCCCGTGGCAGGAAATCATTTGCTACATCTGCCATTAATTTTTGCCTTAAGAAAATCAAAGATTCATAAAAGCTAAGTACAGGTGTTAGCTAATAATATAATGTTTGAAGAACATGTAGGAATATGTTAGTGTTTTGCTATGTATTGACTAAATTGGTATGTTTTAGGTTCAAATCTATTTAGAAATCTTCAGGGCTGAGAAAACTTTTTTATACCTTAGAATGTTTTTAGTACTATAACTATTAATACATGAATTTAAATACGTAACTACTTGTATAAACAACATAACATCTATTGTTCACATACATTCATATAATATGCATTTATGCATATATATATATATATATATATATTCATATACACAAACATGTCTATCATCCTTCCTTTCACCCATCTATCTGCCCATCCAGCCAGCTTGCCATCTATATGCTTATTCATTCTGGTCTCTGAGAAATGTCAGCCATCTATATTTTGTTATTTGCTTTCGCTACGTTTTATGAGGGCTTCATCAATTTGATTTTCTTCAGTATTGCACACATTCTTTGATGTGTCCAATGTGATCTTAATTTCTGCCTTTGCTTTGTCAGTTTCCATGGAGGCTGTTTAACTTCATGTTTTCCTTCCCTCTGCTCCCACTCCCTCTCTCTCTCTCTTCTTTCTGGGAGAAGTAGTCTCATGTTTTTCTCACCTTATGATTTTCTGACCATAATATCCCATTGTGATATCAGTTTTATATTTTTATTTTGAATCCACTAGAATGGTTTGCAGAAGTTAAATTTTACTATCTCTGGGTTTATCTTTTTGTAGTTGTTGTATAGGATTTAGGTGAAGGACAAGTCACTTTTTCCACTCTTACCGAGGCTGGGATATTCATAAAATTAGAATTCATGTTTTGTGTAACAATGTAAATTATGTTTTGCCCATTCTCTATTTGCTACTAAAGTAACCCAAAAATCTTCATTTTACATTGAAGGGGGGCAGAATAACTCCATGTTCTTTCAGGCAGTCACTAGGTGCAGGGATGCAGTATTAAGATGGGATCGTCTGTGTTCTACTCTGAGAATGTAGAAACCCTGCATCTCTTAATTTCTTTTTTTTTTAAAATTTTTATTGCATTATAGGTTTGGGGGTACATGTGCAGAATGTGCAAGATAGTTGCATAGGTACACACATGGCAGTGTGCTTTGCTGCTTTCCTCTCTTAATTTCTATAGCTAACAAGATTAAGCTTCCTTACATGACTTTACTTGTGAGAATTCTACCTCCTAGAGTGTTAATTTTTAAAATACTTATTGAGTTCTAATGTTTTTAGCAATATGGGAAAGGAAGAGCATTTAGATAGAATTTAGGATTATCATGTTGTCTAGAGTTTGGTTTCCTTAACTGTTGAAGAAATGCTGAGTTGAATATATTAATGCTTTAGGGAAAATTGAGACTGCTGGAATGAAGATGAAGATGCTGCAAATTTCTCATCACAGGGTGGACTCAATTTCAGGGGTGCTATAATGTCCCTGCAAATTTGTTGTTAAATCCTGGAAATGAAATGTTTCAAAGCCAAACCATTTCGAGAATCTTTCAATGATAGGCATTTGCTATGCTGAAATGGCCAAGGACTTAAGAGTGCTGCAGAGATTAGGGAATAAGCATTTTGAGTCTTCACTTTTGGTTGAATGCATTGAATAATGCTGGCTAATATATAAGCTGAATAATCAATGACATGAAGACAACATTAAGAATACATCCGAAAATTTTATTTCGTAGTAGTTTAGTCATATAACAAAAACTCTTCCATATCATAGCTTTATAATTTCCTAAAAAGATACTCTTCTACAACTTTCTGTGGGATAATGTGACATGCACTATTAAGATTTATAATTTCCACAGAATTTGAAAAATATTCCAAAGTATTACTGCTGTTCTAGAAAATAATTCTTACCAATTGTATTTTTCCTACATTTGTGAAATGTAATAATCATTCATTAGGTTTGCCGGTGCTTTGTCAACTCATAATTAATGCAATTGTTTAATTATCTGCTCTGGTGAAGTGGTAAAGTCTCAATCTAATTTTTGGCATATTTTTTTCTATTTGTTTTGTGAAAGTTAGACAAATGCACTCTGAAATGGAAAAAAAAAAATTAGCCCTTATCCTTTTAATAGTACTAGAGAGATCTTGTATGTCATATTTATATCTTTCCTTGTCAACTATCACGGTTATCTTTGAATGTGACTACTATCTTAAGAAAACAAGAAATATTATTGATTGCTTCATATTTTGCTTATGATCTCATTACAAGTTGAACCTTGTTTATGATACAGACTCTCCAAGGCACAGGACAAAATCAAACTTCATCACTTAGAACAATCTGTTTAATTAAATCAAGAGCAAGCAACAAACTGAAAAGTTCACCGTACATATTTTATTTTTCGGGATTTTATTAATTAAGTACAATTCAAAATAGAAATGCCAAAAAATTGTCTTCAATTTTATATTAGGACTAAACTACATGTTCGCTTTAGAAATGGGTTTGGAATTTGTTCTATTATTTTCACCTTGCCAACCTTGTTTCATTTTATAAATGCCTTATTTTAAAGGTCGACTATAAATGGTCAGCAGATTCTTTTAAATAAAACAAAGTAACAAATATCTAAATATGTTGCTAATGTTTTCTAAGGAGTTAATGTTCAAGTTTAATAGAAATTTAATACTAGAAATTCTTTGCTCAATAAAGTTAAAAATTTATTTTTTAAAATGTTGCCCATAAACGTGAAATAATCCATGTTACTTTAAAAACTGTCTTTCTTTTAAATATTCCCATGAAGTCTTATGAAATTCAATTTTTCTGTTTATAACATAAAGAATAGAAGTAATTGGAATAAATTAAGAAACTATATATCACCAGGTCGGTATTATCTCCCTGAGAGAGTACTGAACTGTGGTATATGCCGTAGCTCTGTTCCCAAATGTTACTCACAAAACCAAAAAGAAATGTAAGCTAAGGGATGTCAGAATCACCCACAAGCCTATCAATCCCTCATAATGAATTTATCCAAATTTTATTTGAAGCTATTAGGACTTCAAATTATACCACTCAATAGAGTAATATTCTGTGAAGTTTAATATATGATATATAAATTGGAGTCTTTATTTTACTTTTTTTAAATTGGTAATTTCATGTTTCAAAGTTAACTCTGTGATTGTTAAGGGAAACAATAGTCCTCACTTCCTTATGGTTTTAAATATTGATCAAAATTATCTTAAGAATTCTGAAAAATTCTGTATTTTCTAAGTCTGTTTTATATTAACAGTCTCTTATGTGATTCATAGGTTTGGTATTTACTCATTTTATAAAGCTTGCTGTGTCATTTTCTGATATTACTTGTGTAGATACAGGCTCATTTAGATCATAATTTTGCACATACCTTAAGAAAGTATTTTCTAATTTAGCTATAATAGTCCTCCTTAATCATGACCAAAACTGTATCTTCACTGTCATATTGAGTAGTTGTTTTTAAAATAATGCTATGCAATGGCATTCTTTTATTGAATTTCTGATACCATAAAATTTGTCCTTCACATTATGGTAATTTGTTAATATTGTGCATCTACAGCATTTTTTTAGTTGACTCGGCATTTCATTACATAGACAAGCTTTATTTCATCTGTCAAATTAAGACATTTGTGCTATTAAGTCCCTTTTGTGACTTATTTACATATGCAGACATTTTATCTTTAGGCAATTATGCATGTTTAACTGTGCAGTGTGGCATTGACTTTTGGGAAACTATTTCTATCCTTCCCCCCCCGCCCACTCTTTATTTCTATTCTCTCAGTTCACTGTTCATGGAACAATTACTCTCCTAAAGCTATTGTTTTGTATTAATAAATTGGATGTGGACTTATACTAATAATTTTAAGTGATCTTTTAAAAATGTTGTGAGATAATTACAGATTCACAGGCAACTGTAAGAAATAATACAGAGAGGTTTCATTTATCCTTAACCCAGTCTTCATCAATGGTAACATCTTGCAAAACTATAGTACAATATTACAATAACATAATTGGCATGATAAAATTTGTTCATCTTATTTGTATTTACCCACATTTATATACGTTTCTTAAACTTTTTATGGGATTATGTGTGTGTTTTAGTTCTATGCAATGCTAATATGTGTAGATTCATGAATCTATTGACACTGTCAATGTATATAAGAATCTATCCCCAAAATAACTAGTCATGTGGCACTTTCATGATCACACCCACTTTCCTAAACTGCTGTCCCATCCTAAACTCTGGCAACCAGTAATTTGTTCTTCATTATTGTAATTTTGTCATCCCAATATGTCCTGTATACTGAATTGTACAGCATGTAATCTTTTGGGATTGACTTTTGGTTTCTCACTCAGAATAATTGCCTTGAGATACATCGAAGTTGCAGAATTATCAATAGTTGTATGGGTTATCAATAAAGCATTTTATTTTTGGCTGGTAATATTCCATGGTATAGATGTACCACAGTTTGATCAACCATTCCTCCATTGAATGCCTTCTGGGTTGTTTCCAATTTGGGGCTATTGTGAATAAAACTATTATGAATGTTCACGTACAGCTCTTTGTGTTAGCATAAGTGTTTGTTTCTCAGGAATAAATGCTAGAGTACAATTACAGGGTCCTATGGTAATTGCATGTTTATATTTATAAGAAATGCATTGTTTTCTATAGTGCTACACCATTTTACATTCCACCAGCAATGTGTAAGTTATCTAGCTTTTCTTCATCCAAACCAGCATTTGGTGGTGGTGGTTTATTTATTTATTTATTTATTTATTTATTTATTTATTTATTATTTATCTTTTGGCTATTCTGATAGGTACATAGTAATATCTCATTAATGTATTAATTTTATAAGTATATGTAAGATATTATAATATCTCATTATGGCAATTTCCTAATAGTTAATCATGTGAAAATATTTTCACGTGCTTATTTTTTATTTGTATCTTTGGTGAAATACAGTCATGCTTTGTTTGATTGCACCTCGCTTTCTTGTGCTTTGCAGATAATGTGTTTTTTACAAGTAGAAGGTCTGTGGCAATCCTGTGTCAAGATAGTCTATTGGCCCCATTTTTCCAACTGCTTCTGCTCACTGCATGTCTCTGTCAGCACTTTTTAGCAGTGAGGTGCTTTTAGACATAATGCTATTTCACATTCACTAAACTACACTACAGTATAAATATAACTTTTATATGGACTGGCGAACCAAAAAAAAATGAGACTCACTTTATTGTGATATTCATTGTATTGTGATGATCTGGAACTGTAGGCACAATGTCTCTGAGTTCTGCAGATAGCTGTTCATATCGCTACCTTTTTTAATTTCTAATTTTTGTGGATACATAATAGATATATACATTTGTGGGGTATATTGGATATTTGGTACAGGCATGCAATGTGCAAAATTCACATCAGGGTAGACGAGATATCCATCACCTGAAGCATTTATCCATTGTGCTACAAACAGTCCGATTACACTGTGTTGTGCTGTTGTTTTGTGTGTAGTCCGATTACACCGTGTTGTGCTGTTGTTTTGTGTGTAGTTTTTAGAGTACTCTACACGTTCAGGCTACCACTCCTTTATCAGATATGTGGTTTGCATATATTTTTGCCCAGTCCATAAGTTTTCTTCTTATCTTCTCACAAGGTCTTTCACAGAGTAAAAGCTTTTCACTTTCATGAGGTTCAATTTATCTTTTTTTCTTTACAAATTATGATTTGGGTATCAAGTATAAAACTACACCCCTAACTTCAGTTCTGAAAACTTTCTCCATTACATTTGTGATCTATTTGAAGTTAATTTTCATATAAGGTGCTTGAGATTTAAGTTGAAGTTTTGTTTTTGTTTTCAAATTTTTTCCCTGGCTATCCAATTACCTTAGTACCTTTTGTTGAAAGGATTATTCTTCCCATTTTAAATTGGTTTTGCCTCTTTGTCAAAATGAATTGGGTTTATTGCCTGGTTCTACCCTGGGGCTCTCTAACAACGACAACACATAATAACACACAGTGTTGTTACTATACCTATGTAGTAAACTCTAACATCAGGTACAGTGATTCCATTCATTCTATTTTTTTCAAGATCAATTTGGCTATTCGAGGGCAAATTAGTTTCCACAAACGCTATTGATTTTTGTGTATTGATCTTGTGTCCTCCAAACTTGTTTAACATATTCAAGAACTTTTTGTTTTTTAATAAATCTTGGTTTGTTCTGGTTGGTTTCTGCCTTAGTATTTCCCATATAGACAATCATGTCATCTACAAATAGGGACCATATTATAACTTATTTTCCAACCAATATGTCTATTATTATTTCTTCTTGCTTTACAATGTGGCTAGAACGTCCAGTAGTATTTTAAATATCAGTGATGAGTGTGTTTACCCTTGCATTGTTTCTGATAAAAGTGTGTAAATATTAGGCTTTCATCATCATGTATAAGATGTAGGTTCTTTATAGATAGTATTTTTTAACCAATTTGAGGCTTTCTTTTTTAGTCCTTACTTGGCAAGACATACATAATTAGTTAGTTCTGGTATTTCTGCAATAGTTAATATAATCATATAGTTTTTCTTCCTTAGTGTGTTGACATGGTATATAACATCAATTAATTTTTGAAGGTTGGAACTTCTTTACCTGGAATAAATCCCATTTAGTCATGTTGTACAATTATTGTAATTTTCAGGTATATGCTTTCCATCTGGTTTTCCTATATAACTTCTAGTAATTTTTTTGATATTTTCTATTTCTTCCTTTGTTTCAATAGAGTGTTACTGTTTTTTGAAAAATTTTTATAAAAGCTCTTTAAAATCCTTGTCAGATAATTACAACAGTTCATTTATCTTGGGGCTATCATCATTTCCTTGTTTTTCCTCATTTAAGATGTGATTTTTCTTGTTCTTAGCATGATGGGTGTTTATAGTGTGCATTTTTGATATTTGTCTATTACATTATGAGATGTTGGGTTCTATTTAAATCTTGACACAATTGGGTTTTCAATGACAATTTAATTGTAACAGTTTTTGTGGTGCTATTTTGGTCTGCTTGGTTTGTCTAATGATCCCTGCTGGTGCCACATGAAGGAGCAGAAGGAGCTTCCACAGAAGAGAGCAGAGGTGCCTCTCGGTGGGGTAAGGGGTCTCTGCCACTGGAGACAAAGGTCCCTGCGGCATCTGGCACTTACCATGATGAGATTCTTGCTCTTCAGCTGGCAGCCTCCTGTTCCCCTTATTGGTAACTCCCAATGCCTGGTGTTTACAGGTGGGATCAGGCACTGTGCCCGCTGGAATCAAGGAGGGTGTTAGGGATAAGCACTTACTCATTTGAGTGGGACACTCCTAGTTAGTGACTTTTGGTCACCAGGTGTCTCCATCTGAGTGAGGGGAGTTTTATTAAATGGGGAGCTTCTCTGTTATGTCCCAGGTGATTTTTGTGGCAAGACTCTCTTGTCTGTGACGCCAAGTCATGTGCTGTCTCTAGGTGAGAAACGGAGTCCTCTGGCCCATGACTCGAAGAGATCTTTCCAAGTGGAGTCACAGAGACTTGATGTTTCTTGCTGGTGGCCCCTGCTGCCTTGCTTCTGGGTGGGACAGAGGAGTACCTCCTAAGGCCACTTACTGTTAACAGAGCTCCCTGTGGATTTGCCTTCCTGGTGGCAGTGGGCTTGCCTGGTATTGTTAGAGAGATGTCTCTGCTATGGGGGAGGAATGAGCCTAACTGGAATAACTTGCTAGGCTGGGCTCTAGAGGGGTTCGGCCTCAGTTGCCTCCTGCTGTTCAGTGGTAGGTCATAAGCCATGTTGTTGCTACATTCCTTCCTGTTCCTACCTTTCAGAGTCCTTCTATGGTTGCCTCTTGTATTAATTCCAGGGTTTATAATTATACTAATCAGGGAGAGGTAGGGGTGGATGATCATGTCATGTTGTCTGAACCAGAAGTTTTCTTTTTTTTTTTTTTAAATTTTTATTGCATTTTAGGTTTTGGGGTACATGTGCAGAACGTGCAAGATAGTTGCATAGGTACACACATGGCAGTGTGTTTTGCTGCCTTCCTCCCCTTAACCCACATTTGGCATTTCTCTCCAGGCTATCCCTCCCCAGCTCCCCCCCCACTGTCCCTCCCCTATTCCCCCCAATAGACCCCAGTGTGTAGTACCCCCCTCCCTGTGTCCATGTGTTCTCATTTTTCTCACCCACCTATGAGTGAGAAGTTTTTTAACACAGTTTTTGAACTTAGAAAATTAGATAAATTGCAACGATTCAATTCCCCATCACACACTTTGTTAGAACTTGAAGATTTACTCTTCGTTATCCTTTTGTAAATAAACAGATTGCCAAATAATTGAGTAATTTATTTGCAAATTCTTAATGTGTGCCAAAATATGTGTGGGAAAATTTAAATTAAAGCGGAAAAAAATTGAGCCTCCTCATCTAGGACTTATGATCTACCTAGTGAAGTTTTACATGAAAACAAATATATAAAGCAATTAAGACAAGTAGTACGACAGAAGACTATATGAGTATATAACTCACAAAAGTACAGAGATGAATTCATTCACTAGTATTCGTTTACAAAGAAGAAAACTGGATAGTTTTGTCTGCCAGTGGTCTATAGTATGATTTGAAGGAAGTTAGCATTTGGAGACAGACAGAATATGGAAATTATTAAGACATTTAGAATATTATGGTAGTACTTCAGGTGAGAGATGGTAACAGCTAAGAATACGTAGTGCCAGTGGGCATAAAAAGGGTGAGGACAATAAAAACGCTCATTCAAACTGTTCCAGCTGCTTTTCTGTGGATAAAGACCATCCACATGCTCAATTATGAATAAAGTTAAATGACCAGATGTTTCCTAGTGACTCTCACACAATGAAACTTGTGGCAGTCTCTGTAATATCCATTCCAGCCCAATCCATTGTGTACTCATGTAGAACCCAACTGAACTACAGGTTCGGAAGTGAGTACTAAATACCTAAATTGGTGCTAATAGTAATGTGCTCTATTCGAAATTGTAAATATTTTAGCAGGCTTTAAAAAATTGTTTTAAGACAAAATTAATTTTAATAATATATTTGGTTTAACCACATATATTCAGTATGTGAACATTTCAATATGAAACCAATATAAAAGTAATGAGGATATGCATTACATTTAAAACTATGTCTTTAAAACTTTGTATATATTTTATAAATAGGTAATAGATAAATATATATTTGCATATTTCAATTGAGATGTTAAATTTTCATTGAATATCCCAGACTTGCACTTAAATTTTATAAAATGCACACCTTAAAAATAGATTCCCCATTTGAAAATTATTTCAAGAATACTTAAAGTCTCTCTAATAACTGAATGAAGTATTTTTAAATTTGTTAACTAACTTAAATATATTTTAAAAATTAATTTCTACAGCACCCTAGCTACATTTCAAACGTCTGATAACCACATATAGCTTATGGTTGCCATATTGAACAGCACAGGTCTAAGTCAATTTGTATGATTCTGGCCCTTGTCTTTATATTTGGTTAAAGTATTTTATTTTCCACAATAATTAATTCAAGATGGAATAAAGCATTGGATATTTGTGATGGTTTAGAGGCTCCTTCATTCCTGTTTATTCTGAGAATAGTTCCATTTCAGGATAATGCCTAAGGAAAGCCAAAGTGAGGCTTTTATACAAGACCATTACACAAAGAGGGTGAACTGAGGGATGAGCAGAGAAGCAAAATTGGATTAGAGTCAAAACTACTTGAAGGCCAAATGATTATTAATGATCTTTTTAGTCATATGACTCAACAAATGTTTGTATTTATTTTTCAAGCCATTTTGAGTTAGATGCTTCATTATTTGTGAGGAAAAGAATCCCAGTTGGTACAGGATTACTATTAAAAGTGGAAAGTATCAATAAACAGATGACAAAATATGAAACTGACTCACCAGAGGATTTAGGTAGAACAGCCCTGAGGATAATTCTATCTCAGCTGTGAGATAAGTTGGCAATTATAATCACAGGCTGGTAGCATTTATTTGGGTCACCCAGTTACAGGCTCTTGGTGTTTTTTCTTATAAGGACACTAACCCTATTGGATCAAGGCCCCACCTCTAGGACCTCATTTAACCTTGACTAAGGTTAAACTTCTTAAAGACCCTGTCTACAAGTACAGTTACATTGGGCATTAGGATTTCAATATATGAATTCTGGGAGGACACACACATTCAGTCCAAAACACTTCGATTTGCTTACAAAGTCTTCTCTATTTTTCCAACTTCTAGTCACTCTGTGCATCAGTTGGGATATCATCTCCTGATATATCTTTCTATTTACTAATTTTCTCTTTAGGTCTTTTTTTCTATTCAATCATTGAGTCTTTAACTTCAGATATTATATCATTTTAGTACTCCCATTTAGTTTTCCTTTATGTCTCCGTGTTCTCTAGCAAAAAATCCAGTAACGATGTAAATTTATTTTTATAATGTTTTACGGTATTTTTACATTTTTATAACATTTTATATTATTTACAATATTTTTGCAATATTTTACAATACTTTCCACAATATTTTACAATATGTTTACACAACTATCAGTTACCTTCTCTCCAAAGGTCATACCACTTCCTTAATCAATACTAGTGGAAGAATTCATCTTATTTATTGTAAAATTAATAATCTTAGAATTTTAAGGTCTTTGTTTGATAACTTCTCCAATGTGGGGCTCCTATAGAGTGTATTCCATTCTATATTGTTTTTCTTTATTGTCAGTCATATCTTTTGTCTAGTTGGTGTCTTATTTTTTATCCACTTAGAAATGTCAAAAAATCAGTAATCATTTTAGAATTGAAAAATATTCCTCCAGGTTTTTTAGTTTTGCTTCTGATGGTTGATTAACTCAAATTTAATCAAATTGTCAAGGGTTAAGATAATCAAAACCTAGGCTCCAGGGCTGGCATAGGCTGGAGTACTTCTAGAACACTTTTAGTCCTGTAAGCTCTCAAGAGTCATAACATAGTAACTGGAAGGCTAAGAAGCCTCTACTTTGTATCTGCAGAGAGGGTGTTCTCATTTTGGTTCCACGAGCCACGTGCAGCTGTCAAAATTGCTACTTATAATCTTGGGCTTTCAGTTTTCACTTCAAGGATGGGTTGACAGCCATGGAAAAAGTGACTCCAAGTGTCAGGCTTACCTCTCTGGGTCTTCTTACCTTGAATCTTAGACCCATAATTCTTCAGCATGTTATAATATCACTAATGCCTCCAAGAGTAATATAGAAAATATTTACTTCATATTTTCGAGTCGACTTTACTAGAATGATCCTTAAAAATTAGTCTTATTACCGGAATCAGAAGCCCCCGATGAAATTTAAAGTTGCATTGCCTAAGAAGGTAAAACCAGCAGATCAAAGCAGTAATATCAAGGATATCAAGCATATCAAGAAGTTGATTGTTAAAGTGTCCTCCACAGTGACCTTTGCAGATAATGTCATAAATGTCAACAGTGGAAACATACAATAATTGCAACAACAAAAAAAAATTCACTTATTTTGTCCTAGGCAAAATTTTTTAACTTTTATTTTAGGTTCAGGGGTACATGTGCAGGCTTGTTATAGAGGTAAACTCAGGCCATGGGAGTTTGTTGTCCAGATTATTTCATCACCCAGGTACTAAGCCTAGTACCCAACAGTTATTTATTATTTTCTGATCCTTTCCCTCCCCCACCCTCGGGTAGGTCCCAGTGTCTATTGTTCCCCTCTTTGTGTCCAAGTGTTTTCAAAATTTAACTCCCATCTATAAGTGAGAACATGTGGTGTTTGTTTGTTTCCTGGATTAGTTTGCTAAGGATGATGGATTTCAACTCCATCCATGTTCCTATAAAGTATATGATCCTGTTTTTTGTTTTTGCTTTTGTTTTGGCTTTGAGACCATCTCACTCTGTCACCTACGATAGAGTGCAGTGGCATGATCTCAGCTCTGCAATCTCCTCCTTTGGAGTTCAAGCAATTCTCCCGCCTCAACCTCCCAAGTAGCTGGGACTACAGGCTTCTGCCACCATGCCCAGCTAATTTTTGTATTTATAGTAGAGACAGGGTTCACCATGTTAGCAAGGCTGGTCTTGAACTCCTGCCTCAGCCTCCCTGGGATTACAGGCATAAGCCACTACATCCGGCCTGACCTTATTCTTTTTACCGCCATGTAGTATTCCACGATGTACATGTAACACATTTTCTTTATCCAGTCTACCACTGATGGGCATTTAGGTTGATTCCATGTTTTTGCTATTGTGAATAGTGCTGCAGTGAACATATGTGTGGATGTGTCTTTAAGGCAGAATGATTTATATTCCTTTGGGTATATACCCAGTAACAAGATTGCTGAGTCAAATGGCAGTTCTGTTTTTAGCTCTTTGAGGTAAAAGCCTGGCTGCTTTTCACAATGGTTGAAATAATTTACACTTCCATCAACGGTGTATAAGTGTTCTCTTTTCTCCACAATCCCACCAGCATCTGTTATTTTTTAAATTTTTAATAATGACCATTTGATTTGCATTTAAGAGCTTATTTTGAAGTTATTTTTTCAGTGCTAAAGGAAAAAGAAGTCAGATAGAATGCTCTCCCCAACTTTACACGCATGGAAGAGGTGGCAGAGAAAGAATCTTTCAGCCAGTCCCAAAAAGGTTGTAAGACATTTATACAAATAATAATCAACTCTTCTGTTTCCAGAGCCTTCACCTTTAATAACTACACCATAATTCCCAGCAGGCAAACATAGTTACCAAAGAATAAAGCACAAGAAAAAGTCTCTTGTGAGCAGAACAGGAACAGATTCACCAACTACAGAGTCAATGGGCAGGAAGACAATGTATAGTGCAGTGCTAAGCCTTGTTATTTTCATGTGTGCTTTTCAGAGTAACACTTTTGTCAAGATTATAAAGTTCTATCTCGGTATTGCATATTAGCTGTATTGGGGATAAAATCGTCAGATTGCTGGTAGAGGGTATGGCTTATATTTCAGCCATTTGGCTCATTGTGTGCTGGAATTTTGGGGAAGGGAGTGACAGTATCTCAGGTAGGAGAAAACATACTTGAAATTCTATGCATGGGAAAGTGGGCATTTTTGAATACTATTTCTGTTATTTTGCATATTATGCCTGTTGGCAAAATATAAGTACCTAATAATAAAATTAAATGATTTTCTAATAATCTCTCTCTCTCTCTCTCTCTCTCTCTCACACACACACACACACACACACACACACACACACACGCATACACACACCAAAGCCCTTGTGAAATCTTCAAATCAACTGGTTTGAACATTATATGAATTAATCATACTCTTGGTATGGGAATAAAATGTCATTCACTCGCCTCAGCTAAAAAAGTTGTGGAAGTATATTTAGGTTTTTGAAAATCCTTGATTGTGAGGGAGCACATTTTAGGTAGATGGTAGGTCTGAAGAATAGAAATGTCTTTGAATTTTAGAGAAATATAATAGTTGCCCAAACATTTTTTTCTTCATACTTGAAACAAGACATCAATTTAACTCTAAAAATTATTGAATCATTTACATTTTACATTAGATTCAATTCGCTGCTTTCTTTTTCTGATGGCATTCTGTCCATTAATTAACCTGACGTTTTTATAACATAGTCCCACAAAAGAACATTGAGTTCAGCCGTCTTGTATTCTATTCATTGCTAGTTTTTTTCTCTTTATTTTGCAGCGGTTTTCTTTCTTTTTTCATTGCTTTTCTTGTTACAATAAGCCACCAAATATATAAAAATAAGAGAAATATTATTTTAAAATATCCATTTAATATATTTGCAAAGTATAAAATTATTTAACACTAAAAAAAGACGAATAGTCTAAATAATTTATTTTTCTTCCAAGCTAACTATTTCTCAGTCTGAGTTTCTGAAACCTATTTGCAAAGATTCTGTTTTTTAACATTAAAACATATATATACATATATATGTTACATATATACATATACATATATAAACATATATATATCCACATATATATGTTTATATATATATATGTTTTCACATATATATGTTTTAATGTTAAAAAACATTGTGTGTAAAAACATTGTGTGTAAAAACATTGTTAAAAACGTGTTAAAAAACATTGTGTGTAAAAATATATATACATATATATGTGTATATATATTTTTAGCCTAAGTTACTAAGTAAAAAGTATTAATGGAAAAACGAAGTTTTCTTTATTTAGTAATTCTTTAAACACCAAAATGAGCAAGATAAATTATAATATGTTAAAACAGGTAAATAATGTGCTTTGACCTAAATGTGAAATGAGTGAAAGACTGAAAAACTGAGAGACAATAAAAAGCTTGTAGCCTGGTGTGGGGGCAGTGCCTGTAGTCCCAGCTACTTGAGATGCTGAGGCAAGAGAATTGCTTGAATTTGGGAGCGCAGGTCGCAGTGAGCTGAGATCATGCCACTGCACTTCAGTCTGGGTAACAAGAGTGAAACTCTGTCTCAAAAAAAAAAAAAAAAAAAAAAAAGGCTTGAACATGATAAAGGCAATAATGGAACTGATTAGGCAAGGAAGGACCACAGGAAGCATTTAGTTGAACAGATGACAGATGTGTCTGTAATCTACTGTTAGGATAGAGTTGGAGGCAGAGGAGAATAGTTAAGTTTGTTATGATTCTGTTTTTAAACAGTGAAGTCTACTAGGTGATGCTGCTTTATCAAATAAATGAGATGTTTTTAGTATAAGACAGGGAAATCTCAGAAATGGCAGAAAATAATGCTGCAAGGTACATGTCAATATAATTTCAGTGCAGTGGTGACTCATCTGCATTTTTCATCTGTCTTTAGACAGTTAGATAGTTGAAACTCAGAGTATTCTATTATTGTTAAATATAACTCTACACATATGATTGAAATTTTAATAAATGAAGGATGAAAGCAATTATATTACCTGAAGCTGAAAAACGATCACTGCAAATATTTTACTAGCAACATGATGGAAAACAATTAAGAATATGTGAGCCTCATTTAAGAAATAATTGTGGCTTCTCAAAAATCTGCTGGCAACGTTCTTATTCACAATCCTTATTATAACATTTGCCACTAAATTCTTTTGCTAAGGTATATTGTAAAGTTTCTTTAATGTTCTCCTTTATTTCTTACTTTAAAATAGTAAAAAGAAACTCACAGGGTATACATGTTTTCATAAATGTGATTTATTAAGGTTTTAAATATTTATTGTTGATGTATTTCTAATCATTCTTTCAAGGAAGATGGAAATCAGAGAGGGAGAGTTTTCTTCTCCAAGTTTTCTTATCAGTGAAATGAAATACATTAATATATTGAAGAACATAAAAAGATGTGAATTACAGCATTTCTGAATAAAATCACGTTAATCAAATGACAAATATTTTATGCTCAAACAAACGGCTCAAAGCTGTGAAGAAGCTTAGTATCCATAGCAACTATCATAGCATAACAGTCTGTTTTCCCAGGCCACTTTGTTTGTTTGTTTTGTTTTGGGTTAAGAAGAATTCCCTGGGCTTGCTGTTAATATTTTGTGCTAGCAAACTACTGAACCAAGAAAGAATCTTGCTAGCAACTGTGTTCGAGATTAACTTTGGAAAAATTAATTTGCTAAGGACAAGAGTGAAAGCCAAATGGTTGCAATAAATATAACACAATCAAATATATGAAATTTATGAGTCATTTAAAAAGGTCAAGTTTAGAATCACCAGCTGTGAATTTAAATGAAAAAAAGGATTGATTTCTTTATAGTTTTCTGAGCAATTAGGTATGTAAAAACATACATTAGACAAGAAAGTCAAGTGGTGCCAATCCATCAGGGCTACTGAAGATGTTGACAAAAATGATATGCATCCACAGGAATCATTAATCCAAAATCCATGTTAATAACTTATTATTTATTAATGTATTTAAAGCTTACATTTTCCACATGGGGAACATACCATAATTAAAAGCCAACGTTTTGAGAATATACAGGGTAAATGTACAACTTAGTTCTCTATATTGCTACAGAATTAGAGTTGAGATGGTGTTAGCGTTTTCTAATGTGACCATCAAGACAACATGGGTTCCTTTCTTTACTTTGCAAAATACTTTCAGACAAGTTAACCAAAGGAGTGGCAAGCCTGCCACATAATTTATCAGAGAAGAGAAATAAATGCTGCTTATTTCCTTTTGTATTTTGCATGAGTGCCTTAGACTAGTTCTCAAACTTCAGTTCACGCCAGAATCACAAAAGGACCTGATGCATCCCAGATTGCAGTTCCTTCTCTCCATCTCAAACATTCTGCCGAGGTAGGTCAGAGCTGAGGCCCCAGAATCTCCATTTCTTACAACTGCCTGGCTAATGCTGATGCTGCAGTTGGGAGAATAGCCTCTGACAATTACTTCTTTAGAATATAAAGCATCTCCTGCCTTCTAAAACTACTAAAATGGAATGCATGTCTACTTTTCTATAATTTGTCTCTATTCCTCCTTATTTCTTTTGGCAGCTTTCCCTCTAATTACTAAATTCTTCCTCAAAAGAACCTAAATATCTCTCTATAGTTTGATACTTTTTTTCCTATTTCTAAAGTTTTATTTATCACACTTCTTTGTGAATTATCTAAATCTCTCTGGATTTAATTTTTTTCTTTTTTTTATTGCATTTTAGATTTTCAGGTACATGTGAAGAATATGCATGATTGTTGCATAGGTACACACATAGCAATGTGATTTGCTGCCTTCCTCCCCATCACCAACATCTGACATTTCTCCCCATGCTATCTCTCCCCAGCTCCCCACCACCCGCTGCCCCTCCTCTATTTCCCCCCGACAGACCCCAGTGTGTGATGCTCCCCTCCCTGTGTCCATGTGTTCTCATTGTTCAACACCCACCTATGAGTGAGAACATACCATGTTTGATTTTCTGTTCTTATGTCAGTTTGCTGAGAATGATGGTTTCCAGGTTCCTCCATGTCCCTACAAAGGACACAAACTCATCGTTTTTGATGGCTGCATAGTATTCCATGGTGTATATGTGCCACATTTTACCTGTCCAGTCTATCATCGATGGGCATTTGGGTTGGTTTCAGGTCTTTGCTGTTGTAAACAGTGCTGCAATGAACATTCGTGTGCATGTGTCCTTATAGTAGAACGATTTATAGTCCTGTGGATATATACCCAGTAATGGGATTGCTAGGTCAAATGGAATTTCTATTTCTAGGTCCTTGAGGAATTGCCACACTGTCTTCCACAATGGTTGAACTAATTTACACTCCCACCAACAATGTAAGAGTGTTCCTATTTCTCCACATCCTCTCCAGCATCTGCTGTCTCCAGATGCTAACTGGTGTCTCCATTCTAACTGGTGTGAGATGGTATCTCAATGTAGTTTTGGTTTGCATTTCTCTAATGACCAGTGATGATGAGCATTTTTTTTTTCATATGTTTGTTGGCCTCATGTATGTCTTCTTTTGTAAAGTGTCTGTTCATATCCTTCACCCACTTTTGAATGGGCTTGTCTTTTTCTTGTAAATCTGTTTGAGTTCTTTGTAGATTCTGGATATCAGCCCTTTGTCAGATGGGTAGATTGCAAAATTTTTTTCCTATTCTGTTTGTTGCTGATTCACTCTAATGACTGTTTCTTTTGCCGTGCAGAAGCTATGGAGTCTGATTAGATCCCATCTGTCTATTTTGGCTTTTGTTGCCAATGCTTTTGGTGTTTTGGTCATGAAGTCCTTGCCTAGGCCTATGTCATGAATGGTTTTGCCTAGATTTTCTTCTAGGGTTTTTATGGTGTTAGGTCTTATGTTTAAGTCTTTAATCCTTCTGAAGTTAACTTTAGTGTAAGGTGTGAGGAAGGGGTCCAGTTTCTGCTTTCCACACATGGCTAGCCAGTTTTCTCAACACCATTTATTAAACAGGGAATCCTTTCCCCATTGCTCATTTTTGTCAAATTTGTCAAAGATCGGATGGTGGTAGATGTGTTGTGTTGCCTCTGAGGCCTCTGTTCTCTTCCAGTGGTCTATATCTCTGTTTGGTACCAGTACCATGCTGTTTTGATTACTGTATCCTTGTAGTATAGTTTTAAGTCTGGTAGTGTGATTCCTCCCCCTTTGTTCTTTTTGCTTAGAATTTTCTTGGCTATGCAGGCTCTCTTTTAGTGCCATATGAAGTTTAAAGTGTTTTTTTTCCAGTTTCTGTGAAGGTCATTGGTAGCTTGATGGGGATAGCATTGAATCTGTAAATTACTTTGAGCAGTACAGCCATTTTCACAATATTGATTCTTCCTAACCATGAGCATGGAATGTTTCTCCATCTGTTTGTGTCCTCTCTTATTTTGTTGAGCAGTGGTTTGTAGTTCTCCTTGAAGAGGTCCTTTATGTTCCTTGTTAGTTGTATTCCTAGGTATTTTATTCTCTTTGTAGCAATTTTGAATGGCAGTTGGTTCTTGATTTGGCTCTCTTTAAGTCTGTTATTGGCATATAGAATGCTTGTGATTTTTGCACATTAATTTTGTATCCTGAGACTTTGCTAATGTTGCTTATCAGTTTCAGGAGATTTTGGGCTGAGATGATGGGGTCCCATTTACACATTTCAAATTTATTTGCCTGTTAACAGGATATTGACCCTTTGTTATTATGAGTCTATCTTAGTTGACAATTGCTTCAAAGCTTAAATAATATAAAATATTTAACACAGTACCTGACACATAAACACTTCTACCTTCTGTTATTTCCATAAGAAAGTTGGACATTTTCAATTTTAAGATACATGTTTTGTAAGTACATTCTGCTTTTTTTTCTTAACTTTATCTTATATATTTCAGGTTCTTTTGAAATAAATCTAATGGAATATGCAGTCAGAAAAACATCACTGGTTCTTTAATGAAATAATGCTTAAAAAGTCTGAAATTCCATAGCAATGGAATAAAGAATTAGTTAAAGCTGCCTAGGAAATATTACTTTAAAATGAATATTTTTCTTCCACTGTAACCCATGGATGTTATATCCTGAGCTAGTATTATGCTTGTAACAGACAGGCTTGAGGACACAAAATACAGATTCTGCTGCTTCTCCCCCATAAGGGTCTAGGAAGCAAGAGAGGAAGGGAGGGAAGGAGGAGGGAGGAAGGGTGGGAGGGAGGGAGGGAGAGACAGAGGGCAGGCTCTGTGTCAACATGTCCTGCAGGAATGCTGCCTGGCAGGGATGCTCTGGTGTTCTTTCCATGTGGTTTCTGTTTCTGTATCTGAGACACCATCCCAGTTGTCCACAAGCTAGCTCATCAGTATATGTCTATGTTCACACCAGACAGAGTTAAAAGAGAACATGGAAGCAAAGAACATTCATATTTTTAAGGCCCAAAAATGATATTGCACTCACCACTTTTTTTAAATTTCTCTGGATACATAGTAGGTATACAGATTTATGGGGAACATGAGATGTGAAATCAGCAGATCATGGAGAATGAAATACTGGCAAGGATCTGGAGAAAAGGGAACCTTCATACACTGTGGGTGGGAATGTAAATTAGTACAGCTACTGTAGAGAACAATATGGAGGTTCCTGAAAACAAAAACTAAAAATAGAGCTACCACATGATTTAGTAATCCCACTGCTGGGTATATTCCCAAAAGGAAGGAAATTAGTATATCAGAGAAATATCTGCCCTCCAATGTTTGCTGCAGCTCTGTCTACAGTAAGTAGCTAAGATTTGGAAGCAACCTGTGTGCACACATCACTTATTTTAGTCTCTCAGTCACAGTTGAGCCACACACTGACACCTAGCAACAAAGCAGGGTTGATGCTATCACACTCATGGACTCTCACATTTGTGCACGTCTTGGGGGTAGGGCACAGTGTTCCCTTCGTTTTGGATTAAGTTTTCAAGGATTTTTGTCTATCCAATAGCCTTGAAAGATGTTGAGAATGTCTCCTTCCAAAGTGAGAGTTGGGCACAGGAACTCCCACCAGGTTGCCTCTTGGCTCCCTAAGTGCAGGCTCCTTTACTGCAATGCCATCCACTCTGGATGACTGTGTCATTTGGCCGTCTTCATGCCACTTTGTGTGGATTAGAGCACAGGGAACTGTCACAAAAAATGCTTATGCTACTCTATGGATACTGTTATTGCTGTAAGCAACAGAGCCCTTTTCTGCCAGAAATCTTCCATCTTCTGCCAGCATCAGTGACACTAGGAAAGGCTAACTTGTAAATTTGAAAGTAGGGTAAAATCTCAGCCCTATCAGAGTTTTTGACAACTCTGGCAATGCTGATGGGATAGTGATAAATACAGTGGAGAATAAAAGATGAGGGCATTGTCAGCTGATTAATGGGATTTGTAGGAAGTCCGTGAGAATCAGTAGGAAACATGTTGGCTGAAGTCTACCTGGTAAGACTGGTCCTTCACCTTATTGACTGATAGGAGAAATCAGGGAGATAGCTATAGTTTGAGCAAGCACAAAGGAGATTTAAAGACCACTGCCCAAATGATCCTCTGGCTGTGGTTACCACACCCCTGGTGGGAGGACTTCCTGGTTCATTCAGCAACCAGCCTCAGATTCAGTGCACCACAATGTCTACTACTGAAATTTGTTCTGAGTGAGCAGGAAATTCCAATTCCTTCCAGGAAAACAGTTATAGAGATGCACACTCACTCAGGATGAAATGAGAGAAATTCATGACAGCACTTGGCTGAAACTAGGCAAATTACTACTTTGATTGGTTTGATTGGAGGATGACAGTCTGGGGCAAGTAATAGTTTTAAATAAAGAAGAAATAAGTTCTCATGTTCTACACCACTGTAAGATGACTATAGTTAGCAATAATATATAATACATTTTCAAATAGCTAGAAGGAGGATATTGAACTTTCCTAACAGAAAGAAATAAGAAATGCTTGAGATGATGGAAATGCTAAGTTCACTAAACATATCACCATACAGTATATGCATAGAAAAAAAATCACTGCTGGCTAGATGCAGTGGCTCACACCTGTAATCTCAGTGCTTTGAGAGGTCAAGGTAGGTGAATTGTTGAGCTCAAAAGTTTGAGACCAACCTGGGCAACATAGTGAAATCCTGTATGTACAAAAACATACAAAAATTAACCAAGCATGGTGTCACATACCTGTAGTCACAGCTGGTGGGAGAATTGCTTGAACCTGGAAGAGGGAGGTTGCAGTGAGCCAAGATAACTGCAGTGCATTCCAGCCTAGATGACAGAGAAGAATCATGTCTCAAAATAATAATAATAATAATCACAATGTACTCCATGAACATGTACAACTATTATTTGTCAATCAAAAAGGGGAAATTTTTTTAAAAAGAAAGAGCAGCAAAAACTTTGCCATTTTATGGCTCTATAGCTCCTGTAGTCTTTCTGTCAAACTCTGATTCATTTAGAGAGGGCGGTTAAAGTTTTCTGAGATTCATTTTTTAATGGTTCCTCATCGCATTAAAGAAGCTTTGATTCTCTTGTGGAGAATCTTCCAAGAAAACATTCTTGTGTCCTGGAAACTCATAGACTTGGCACTGGCAAGCATTCAACTCTAGTGTTGATGAAGGTGGCCTGCAGGACAATGAGGAACTGACCAAGGAAACTGATACACTCTTGCATTCACCACCCTACTGTCCTGGATAACTCCTTTAGTCGTTATGTTAAAATGGGGCAAAAACTCAAGCCTTATGAAAATGGGCAGCAAATGTCAGCCATCGGATTGGGATGGTGATATTGTTTGGATTTGCATCCCCACCCAAATCTCATGTAGAATTGTAATCCCCATGTGTTAAGGGAGGGACTTGGTGGGAGTCAACTGGATCATGGGGTGGTTTCCCCCATGCTCTTCTCATGAAAATGAGTAAGTTCTCATAAGATCTGGTGGTTTAAAAGTGTGTGATGATTTCCTCACGCACTCTCTCTCCTGCCACCATGTAACACATGCTTTGCTTCCTCTTTGCCTTCTGCCATGATTGTAAGTTTCCTGAGGCCTTCCCAGCTATGCAGAACTGTGAGTCAGTTAAACCTCTTTTCTGTATAAATTACCCAGTCTCAGCTAGTTCGTTATAGCAGTGTGAAACAGACAAATACAGATAGGCTCCGTAGAAAAGGTGTTGCGTCTGGGAGAGTTAGGTTTGATTCAACCAAAGGGTGCAAACTCCGTGACCCCAGCCAGAACTGTGGCTGCTGAATTCAGGGATCCCCAAAGCCCAAGTAGATGGTGTCAGCCATGAGGACCTGGCTGAAAAGTCTGTAAGTTCACATGTCTGGGTCACAAGCTGCATCACAACACTCTGCTTACAGGGCGTTTCTTTCCCCCTTGCCCTGATCCTTCCCTCTTTCTCTCCTTCTTTAAATAAAAAGATGACTAAGACTTTGGCTGACGTGTCCCAGTCTCCACTGGGGAATAAAAGCCATTCACGTCTATCCAAGCATGCTGGAAAACTCAGGAGATGTGAGTAAATTCAGATATTATGATTTTGTTGATACAAGTAACCAAATCACCATCAATGTGGAAGGAAAGTTAATGTAACCTTTCTGGTGGGGCCCATGAGCAGGGTTGATCTGATGTCCTATTCCGTGGCCTACAACATTGACAGTACAGTAGGAATTGTTGTGCTCTGTATGTGTACTTGCAATACACAAGTGCTCGTTCTCATCAGAAAGAGCCATTTGTAAAGAAGTTTTAGTAGCTCCCCAGGCATCCTTGGGGTTTCTGATGCCTCATCTCTGTGACACAGCCACTTGTCACATTCATTTGGAAAATCACTTTTACTTTCCTTCTCAAAACAAAATGCCTGACCCATGGAGGCCTTGTCCTGATGTTCCAGTTCTGGGGTGGTACAATGAGACTCATTGATTATCAAGATAGGAAGGGTTCAATAAGATTGACTTATGAAATGGCAATGGTCTTTGGAGGCCAAGGCGGGCAGATCACCTGAGGGTGGGAGTTCAAGAAATGGCAATGGTCCATTTAAAAATGTGTCTAGGTCTCGGGGCCGGGTGCAGTGGCTCACGCCTGTAATCCCAGCACTTTGGGAGGCCGAGGCGGGTGGATCACGAGGTCAAGAGATTGAGACCATCCTGGTCAACATGGTGAAACCCCGACTCTACTAAACATATAAAAAATTAGCCGAGCATGGTGGCGCGTGCCTGTAATCCCAGCTACTCGGGAGGCTGAGGCAGGAGAATTGCCTGAACCCAGGAGGCGGAGGTTGCGGTGAGCCGAGATCGCGCCATTGCACTCCAGCCTGGGTAACAAGAGCGAAACTCCGTCTCAAAAAACATTTTTTTTTTTTTTTAATTTAAAAATGCGTCTAGGTCTCCTCATGGCAACTTGGCCTTGCATGAAAAAGTGAGCTGTTGGTTCAGTGAGCTCTCAATTCAGAAATCTCTTAAGTGGCTAGATCTATTTCACTGGTAGTTTGGCTGAGCTGAAAACAAGTGGTGCTCACTGGGCTGTGGTGCTGTTCATCTCAGTGCCAACTATGTACAACCAAACATCAACATGGTCAATTTCCTCAGTGAGCATCATTCAAAGACATTCTCACTGTTAGAGCCAATATTCTCCTGGATTAGTTTTGTCATATTTTTTCTTATTCTGTAAAGTGAGACTGTAGACAATGGCCTAGAAATTTGATCTGTTACTTAGAAAACCACAGGCAGACAGATTAACTTATGCCGAGTGTTCCATTATTGGAACGCTAAGTATGTGGGAATTATTTATATCCTACTGCTCAAGGTCATCACCAAGGTCTGATTTCAAAAATTCAGAAAAATTGCAACCTCAGGCACAAATGGCTAAAGACACCTCTATTTACACTTGCAAAGGGTGGAAACAAATTGCTGCTAGTAACAAATGCCAGATATTTCACATTCTGTTGTATTTATCAAGAGTGCCATGGAGCTATTGGTACCTTTTAGGCTGTGGTATTGCTATTTCAGATTATCAACTGACACCACCATTCCAGCCATTGCAACTAAACATTTGGCATGCTTCCAGCTCTCCAGGCATTTGTAACCTGGCACTTGTTGATAGTAGCTTAAGAAAATTCCAAGCGAGAGAAATTTAAGAGATTTGGTCTCAGCTTCTGTCAAGCCAATGGAGTGCTATAGTTGGCTAAACCGCAGCAGCCAAAAAGGTCTAGAAATAGGAGTTGTGTATTGTTGGGAGGTAATTGTCCTTGGCCCTTTCAACTTTATGCACATACTGCAAGCAGTGTATGCCACCAACCGCCTTTTATTTTCAGGAGCATATTGCAAGCATATTTATTTAATGAACAGCCTCAGAAGAAGACATAGATAGTGTCTCCCACCAAAACAAAGGGCAAGCATGCTCACTGCCCTCTGCAAAAGTCTGCCCTCCCTAAGCTAAGAGTTATTTCCCTGTAACTCAGCCCGCTTTGTCAACAGACGTCATTTGTTTCTCTTCATTTTTTTCTTGTGGCAAAGGGGCCTTGGAGAATTGAAACAAGAAAATGCTTACTCTGTAGCATTATAGACTGAATTGTATCCCCTAAAATCCATACATCAACATCCTAACTTCTATCCAGGACTATGTTTGGAGATAGGATCTTTTTTTTTTTTTTTTTGAGACTGAGTTTCGCTCTTGTTATCCAGGCTGCAGTGCAATGGCGCGATCTCGGCTCACCGCAACCTCCGCCTCCTGGGAACAGGCAATTCTCCTGCCTCAGCCTCCTGAGTAGCTGGGATTACAGGCACAGGCCACCATGCCCAGCTAATTTTTGTAGTTTTAGTAGAGACTGGGTTTCACCATGTTGACCAGGATGGTCTCGATGTCTTGACCTCGTGATCCACCCGCCTCAGCCTCCCAAAGTGCTGGGATTATAGGCGTGAGCCACCGTGCCCGGCCCTGGAGAATGGATCTTTAAAGAGGTAATTAAGTTAAAATCAGCTCACTAGGGTGAACCCTGATCCAATGCGACTGGTGTCGTATATAGGAAAACAAGAACACAGTCATGCAGAGAGGGGTGGCCATGTGAAGATACAGGGAGAAGACAGCCGTCCACCAGCCAAGAAGAAAGTCCTCAGAAGAAACCAATCCTGCTGACACCTTGATCTCAGACTTCCAGCTTCTGCGACTGAGAATACACATTTCCCTTGTTTAAGCCACTCAGTCTGAGGTACTTTCTTATGGCAGGCCTGGGAAATTCCGTCTCTTGTCTGACAAAACAGTCTCATATGATTTTGTTTGTTTTTCTGGTATTCATCCAGACAAATGTGTTAGCTTGCAAGTAGACCACTGCCTCAGAATATCCACATTTCTTGGCAAAGGGAAGCTGTGTCTTTAGCTGGATGGCTGTATTGGTGCCTTCTCATGCCGCTATAAAGAACTGAGCAAGACTGGGTAATTTTTAAAGGAAAGAAGTTTAATTGGCTTGCAGTTCTCCATGGCTGGAGAGGCTTCAGGAAACTTACAATCGTGCCAGAAGGTGAAGGGGAAGCAAGGCACCATCTTCACAAGGCGGCAGGAAGGAGCATGAATGCAGGAGGAACTACCAAACACTCATAAAACAATCAGATTTCATGAGAACTGCCTCACGATCACAAGAACGGCAGGGGGGAATCTGACCTGGTGATACAGTTACCTCCGCCTGGTCTCTGCCTTGACGCGTAGGGATTATGGGGGTTACAATTCAAGATGAAATTTTGGGTGGGGACACAGACAAACCATATCAGTGACAAAATACACAAACAAAATCCAGGATGAGAGAAAGTCCTATCACTACTAAAATCAGAAAAGTTGGAACAGACATGATTCAGGGGCAGGTAGAATAATAATAGTGGAATATGGAAACAAATAGAAGGGAATGATAATGTCACAAAGACAAAGATGAATGTGTTTACTTATTTAGTTGTTTCAAATATTACAACTACATTTGAAATCAGCATTTCCCTAAGTTTATTCTGAGGATCCAAATAGAAGTTTCTGGGTTAAGCAATTGTAAATGGTGACTGCAATGATAGCCTTTAGAGGCTTTTCTGTTAATGATTTTATGGTTTTGACTCTGCAATAGCTATAATGATAGTTTTCCTTAATATTTTCACTGAAATTGACTTATTAACATCTCATGGTGATAATTCCAAAAATTCATAGGATTCTAATCCAGTGACTTCATTTATGATTTACTAAACTGATGCGTCTATGATTATGTGGCTTGACTGGGAGCTACGCCCTGGGAGAGTGAGAAATGGGATCCATTGACTCTGATTTCCATATGAGTGGTTTTCCCAGGATCACAGGTTTGTCTTTTTTTAAAAAATAGGCATAAATTTAAGGTAAACAAAGATTCACCGTAATGCAAAAAATGTGTGCAATACTTATATATGTTAATTAAATCATAAAAAGATTGATCTATCTAAAACTAACTTGATATTAATATATTCTTAACACTCTGGGTAATATAATTATTGCTAGAATATTAAGACTATCCAGAGTGTTAATATTTTAGTAAATATTATCATTTGTATTCATAAAACCTTAGATAAAACATTTTTGGGGATCATTTAAATCAAACATGTGTCATCAATTAAACTATTTTATTAAAATATTCTAATTTTTTATAACAAGTATATACTGTAAAAGCATTTTTTGTTTTCTTTTTAGGCCACTACCACACTTAAATGAACAAGTTCATCATTAATATTTAAGTTATGAAGCCTCTCTTGGATCAGCTTTTCTTCACTGACCATTGATCTTTGAGGTACCGTTACCCCTTACAGGTGGCAATGTAAGTCAATATCAAGGAAAATGTTAAGTGCCATACAGAAATGTGCCAGGAGTAAAAGTGCCTGAAAGTAGAAAATGTAGTTTGCTATGAATGTGCTAATAATGATGGTGATATAAGGGGAGGGTGGTGTGCAGGATAGTGGACCCCAAAGGTGTCCATGTGTTGATTTTCCAGAACTGTGGTTATGGTACTTCACATGGGAAGGGGAATTAAGTTAGCAGATGAAATTGAGATTGCTAATCAGTTGGTCTTAAAATAAGGAGATTATCCTGGTTTATGTAGGTGAGGCTAATATAATATGGAGAGTCTTAAAGATGAGAGAGGGAGGCTGGTGTGTCTTTGTCATAGTACCACAACATGGAGCAGACTTAACTGGTCACTGCCGTGAGGCCAGGAGGGCAGTCAGGCTCTAGAAGCTGGAAAAGGCCAGAAAACACTTCCCCCTAGAGCCTCCAGAAATGAATGCAGCCTTGCTGATACATTGTTTTTAAGCCTAATAATATCTATTTTATATTTCTGACCTTTAAAACTGTAAGGTAATAAATCTGTGTTGTTGTAAGCCAGCACATTTATGGTAATCCTTCACGGCTCTGTTAGAATATATGCAATCTACCAGGTCTGTTTTAGAAACCCCATGAGCATCTGTCTTTCTACTGCCTCTGTGTTATTGTGAAAGTTGGGTTCCTTCATTAAAATAAAACACAAATTATATGTAAGGTCAGGTGCAGTGACTCATGCCTACAATCCCAGCGCTTTGGGAGGCCAAGATGATGGGCAGACTGCTTGACGCCAGGAGTTCAAGATCAATCTGGGCAACATAGGGAGACCCTTTACCAAAAATACAAAAAATTAGCCAGGCATGGTGGGGTGCCTGTAGTTCTAGCAACCCAGAAGGGTGAGGCAGGAGGATCGCTTGAGCTCAAAAGCTGAAGGCTGTAGCGAGCTATGATCACAGCACTGCACTCCAGTCTGGGTGACAGATTGAGACCCTCTCTCAAGAAACGACAAGGACAACAACAAAAAGAATTCCACATATGTGTTAGAAAGAAATAAGTCAATGTAATCATAGAAGAGGTCTTGAAGAACAGGCCCTACCGCTCAGGAAAGTAGTCACCCCTCCTCATCCCAACCCTCCCACTGCATCCTCTTCCCTTGAAGGTTTCTCTTTTCTTTTTTCTTTTTCTTTTTTTTTTTAAGAAAGAAAAAAAGGAGTGAAGGAGAGGAAGAAAAAGAGGGAGAGAAAACAGGAATGCAGTTTTATTCTAAAAATGGGTATTAATAATGGTCGATTAATATTTTGTGTATTTAAGGTGGGGAATGTATATTTTGTGTATTTAAAGTGGAGAGCTCTATAAATATTTATTGAGTTTACTTGTTCTGGATCTGAGTTCAAGTCCTGGATATCCTTATTAATTTTCTGTCTCGTTGAGTCTAAATCTCTTTATGAGTCTTATGTATCTGGGTGTTAGGACCGTTAGCTCTTATTGTTGTGTTGATCTTTTTACCACTGTATCTTTGTTGCTTTGAAATCTGTTTTATCAGATGCGAGAATTGCAACTCCTGCTTTTTATTTATTTATTTATTATTTATTTATTTATTTTTGCTCTCCATTTGGTTGGTAAATCTTTCTCCATCCCTTTGTTTTAAGTCTTCGTGTATCTTTGGATGTGAAATGGGTCTGGATGTAGCATATCGTTAGGTTTTGGCTGTATCTTTTGATTGGGGGATTTAGTTGACTTAAATTTAGGGTTACTGCCATTTGATGTTAACTGGCTGTTTTATCCATTCGTTGATGTAAATTCTTCTTTATGTTGATGCTTTTTACTTTTTGGTATATTTTTAGAAAGGCTAATACTGGTTGTTCCTTTCTATGTATAATGCTTCTTTCAGAAGCTCTTTTAAAGCCAGTCTGGTGGTAATAAAATCTCTGAGTACTTGCTTGTTCATAAAAGATTTTATTTTTCCTTCAATTGTGAAGCTTAGTTTGGCAGGATATGAAATTCTGGGCTGAAAGTTCTGTTCTTTAAGAATGTTGAATATCGGCCCCCACTCTCTTCTGGCTTGTAGGGTTTCTGCTGAGAGATCTGCTGTAAGTCTAATAGGCTTCCCTTTGTGGGTAACCTGACCTTTCTCTCTGGCTGCCCTTAGTATTTTCTCCTTCGTTTCAACCCTGGTGAATCTAACGATTATGTGCCTTGGGGTTGCTCTTCTTGAGGAATATCTTTGTGGTATTCTCTGTATTACCTGCGGTTGAATATTGTGCTGCTTTGCTAGATTCGGAAAGTTTTCCTGAATAATATCTTGAAGAGTATTTTCCAACTTGGATTCATTCTCTTCATCATATTCAGGTACACCTATCAAACATAAATTTGGTCTTTTCACATAGTCCCATATTTCTTGGAGACTTTGCTCTTTCCTTTTTATCCTTTTTTCTCTATTCTTGTCTTCTCATTTTATTTCATTAAGTAGGTCTTTGACCTCTGATATCCTTTCTTTTGCTTGATCAACTTGGCTATTCAAACTTGTGCATATTTTGCTAAGTTCTTGTGTTGTGTTTTTCAACTCCATTAGTTCATTTATATTCCTCTCTATATCGTCTATTCTTGTTAGCATTTCATCAAACCTTTTTTCAAAGTTCTTAGTTTCTTTACATTGGGTTAGAACAAGTTCTTTTAACTCCCAGAAGTTTCTTATCATCCACCTTCTGAAGTCTACTTCTGATAATGGCACACAGTCCTTTTCCATCAGGGCTTGTTCTGTTGCTGATGAGGAACTGTAATCTCCTGTAGAGGGAGAGGGGTTCTGATGTTGGGTCTTCTCAGCCTTTTTAGGCTGGTTTCTTCCCTTTGTTATAAATTTATCCATCTGTCATATTTACTATTACTGCCTTTCTAGTTGGATTTCTGAGTAAATGCCCAGTTTATTGATTCCCAGTGCTGGAATCCAAGCAACCCACTGTGCCGGCCAAAACAGCAGCAATAAGACTGATGGTGCTCTTCTGCCTGGGAATCTCCTCCCGTTTACTCTGCAGGAAAGCTGCTGCGCCAAGGTGTCGGCAAAACCACTGCGACGGCCACAAGAGTCGCGCAGGCAACCCGTGGGGCCCCTCCACTGGGAATCTTCTGGTCCGTGAGTGACAAAAATTCGTCTGAAAGTGTGGCGTCCTCTCATTCTCTGTGCTTTCACTGGGAGCTACAATCCCAAACTGTTAGCAATCAGCCATCTTGGATCTTCTCCCTTGTAGATTTCTCATCTTCATCTTCCACTTACTACTTATTCACTTTGAGGTCAGAATGTCTCTGACTCAACTGTCAGGTAAAAGTGGTGTTTTGATTGGAGGAAGTCTGGTTATAATAATGCTTTCACCCATACTAGCCCATGACTTGAGAAAAATCTTTCATTACATTTGATGCTTGAACAACACAATTTGACCTGCACAAGTCTACTTATATATAGATCTCTTCTTTTCAGTAAATCTCTCCTGTCTGTCTTTCCATCCCATCCCTACAACCTCTTCTGCCTTTCCCTCTTGATGTGGTTTGGATTTGTGTCCCCACCGAAATCTCATGTCAAATTGAGAGAATGAGAGACCTCAGTGTAGAACGAGAAGCCTATTGGGAAGTGATTGGATCATTGGGGTGGATTTCCCCCTTACCGTTCTCATGATAGTGATAGATTCTCACGAGACCTTGGTGTTCAAAAGTATGTAACACCTTCCCTTTCTTGCTCTTCTTTCTGATCTGACCACGTAAGACCTGCCTGCTTCCTCATCACCTTCTGCCATGATTGTAATTTTCCTGAGGCCTCCCCAGTCATGCTTCCTATACAGCCTGCAGAACTGTGATCCAGTTAAACCACTTTTCTTTGTAAATTACCCAGTCTCATGTAGTTCTTTATAACAATGCAAGAACAGACTAATACACCGCCCCTTAGATGGCAAGACCAATTCCTCTTCTTCCTCCTCAACCCACTCAATGTGAAGATGATGATGATGAAGACCTTTGCAATGATCCACTTCCACTTACTGAATAGTAAATATTTTCTCTCCTTGTTATATTTTTTAAATAATATTTTCTTGTATATAATTCTTACCTTATTGCAAGAATCCAGTATATAATGCACATAACATACAAAATATGCATTTATTGACTGTTCACATTATCATTACATCTTATGGTCAGCCGCAGGCTATTAGTAGTTAAGTTTCTGGGAGTCAGATGCAAATTTTTAACTGCATTTTGAAATGGTGGGAGGTGGGGGTAGTGCCTCTAACTCTCAAATTGCTTAAGGGTCAACTGTATATAGGGGAATCACGTCATTTTACATTGAAAGTCCATTTTTCACAATGGTAAAACTAGTCAATGATTGCAATGCATTTTTCTCAACATTTTCTATGTCAATCAATAGCTACGTTATACATATATTATTTAACAGAGACTCTAAACACAATAGTACTTAAAAGCTGATAGCAAAGGATTCATCAGAGAAAACCTGATAAGAAGTTTTGGCCTAATCTGCAATTTACAAGTCCTTTCAAATGTCTTTCTTGACCTCAGTGCCTCACTGCAAGCAAAAATGTAATCCTTTTCGTCAGTGCTTTGCAGCTGCCTTATTATGGTGTCTGGCTGCGATAATCTTACTATAGTGAGAACATTTTGCGCAGCTCTTCATATTCATTGGAGGTTTCTTAAACCTGACAGAGGGCCCCAGCCATTTAAATGACAATTTTTCCAAGCTGTCATTTTAATATGAATAATTCAGTGATTCTCTGTGTTTCTGGCTTTTGTTCATTTTTTTTACTTCAGATGTGAAGATATGAATTGTTCCTTCTACTGCCTTGTAAATAGAAGAGAGCATACCTCTGCTGGCATTCTTTTCCTTTCTTTCCTTCCTTCCTTCCCTTCTTCCTTCCTTCCTTCTTCCTTCCTTCCTTCCTTCCTTCCTTCCTTCCTTCCTTCCTTCCTTCCTTCCTTCCTTCCTTCCTTCCTTCATTCCTTTCTTCCTTCCTTCCTTCTAGATGGACTCTTGCTTTGTCACCCAGACTGGAGTGCAGTGGTGCCATCTAAGCTCAGCTCACTGAAACCTCTCCCTCCTGGATTCAAGTAATTCCCCTGCCTCAGCCTCCCAAGTAACTGGGATTGCAGGTGCCTGCCACCACACCCAGCTAATTTTTGTATTTTTGGTAGAGATGGGGTTTCACCATGTTGGCCAGGCTGGTCTCCAACTCTTCACCTCAAGTGATCCACTTGCCTTGGCCTCCTGAAGTGCTAGGATTACAGGTGTGAGCCATTGTGCCCGGCCCTGCTGGCATCTTAATTTCAGCCAGGACCATTGGGCTTAATTCTCCTCATGGTGCTTTGTCTCTGGTTCTCTTCCAATTTTCCCTTTCACTTTTAAGGACCCTTATGATGATGATGGGCCCACCTGGCTATGGTAAGTCCCTCCATCTGTGCAACAGATCAGTGCTTCTAAAACTTTAATGTGACTACAAATCACATGGGGATTGTCTTGTTGGATTCTGAGATTCTGCGTTTCTTCATGGTCCTACAGAATTCACTTTGAGTCCCTCAATCATTGCCCTAAGCCTACTCAACATTTTCTTCTCCCAGCTCATTGTCACATAAACCTTCTTGTGTTTCCCACATTTAAAATTACTCAATCAGGCCAGGCATGGTGGGTCACACCTGTCATCCCAGCACTTTGGGAGGCCAAGGTGGGTGGATCACGAGGTCAGGAGTTCGAGACCAGCCTGACCAACATAGTGAAATCCTGTCTGTACTAAAACTACAAAAAATTAGCCGGACATGGTGGTGGGCAACCTCAGCTACTCAGGGGGCTGAGGCTTGAACCCAGAGTGGAGGTTGCAGTGAGCTGAGATCATGCCATTGCACTCCAGCCTGTGTGACACTGCAAGACTCCATCTCAAAAACAAACAAAACCCCCGAACACTAAAATAACTATCACCCACTCCCCTACTTCATTTTCCTTCTCTGGGTATCAGAACATTTGTGTCCCTTTGGAGGAAAGCCTGAAATTCTTTTAGTAATACAGCATGTATTGTTGTGTGGCTTTTGCTTCCTCCATTTTACCACAGTTCCTCTTATCGAGCAGACCAATGACCTGTATTTTATCATCAATTCTCAGTTTTCTGGCCTCTTTTAGTTATATGACCCATCAACATTCCTGTGCTGATTATTTCTCCTTCTCAAAATATCTTCTTGGCTCCCAGGACTCTACATGGCCTTGGTTTTCTTTCCACAACGTGTTTTTCCCTTTCCCAGTTACTGCTTCTCTCTGGCTTTAATGATGCCTTCTAGGGCTGAAGTATGGGGCCTCTCCTCTCTGATGACAGCCATTGCATTGAGGCACTTGTCCAGACTCCTGGAATAAAATATATTCAATTTGCTAATGATTCTTAAACGTGTATCTCCAGCCTGGACCCTTTCCCTGAAATTCATACAAATATGTTGTATTACTCAGGGTTCTCCAGAGGAACAGAATTAATTGGATAGATGTATATACAAAGGGGAGTTTATTAAGGATTATTAACTCACATGATCACAAGATGAAGTCCCATGATAGGCCATCTGCAAGCTGAGGAGCAAGGAAGCCAGTCTGAGTCCCAAAGATGAAGAACTTGGAGTCTGATATTTGAGGACAAGAAGAATTCAGCATGGGAGAAAGACATAGTCTTGGAAGGTAAGCTAGTCTACTCCCTCCACCTTCTTCTGCTTGGTTTTATTCTGGCCATGATGGCAGCTGACTAGATGGTGACCACCCAGATTGAGGGTGGATCTGCCTTTCCCAGTCCACTGACTCAAATGTTAATCTCCTTTGACAACACCCTCACAGACACCCAGGATCAACACTTTGCATCCTTCAATCCAATCAAATTGACATTCTACATTAACCATCACCCAGGTATATCCAACTCTGTGTTTGCTATCCCTGCTTGAACATCTGCTCACCATTTAAAAACTATGGTGACTGACCAAATATTTTCTAAGTTGAGTATCTGATGTAATCTACCCTGAATCCACTCTCCCATCTCAGCAAATGGAAATTCCATTTGGCTCAGTTCCAAAACCTTGGAGCTGTCTTTTAGCTTCTTCCGCATCCTGGGATGTTTCCACCTAAAGGCTTTGATACTTGCCATTGACCTTACCTGGGATGGTCTTCTACCTATTCCATTGCTGACTTCCTCATTTCTTTCTAGTCTCCATTCAAATGTCACATCATCAGTAAGTGTCTTCCTGATCTTTCTAATCTAAAATTGCAGTGATTTTTCTCCAACGCCCATTTCAATGTAAACTTTTCCAGGCTGTGTTCACGATGTTACTTATTTACATTGTTTATTATCTGTCTAACCCACTGCTAAGACTGGAATTATCATCTGTTTTCTTCATTGCTGTATCTCTAATACCAAAAGCAATGTTTAATACATCCTCGAGTCTTAAGTATTTTCAGAATAAATAAATGAAAAAAAGTGCAGATCTATTCTGTTTATTTTAATAAACCTTTATCAAGCACCCATTCACACTCCTTTTCTGCTCATGAAAATACTCATTCTGACTCAGGAGGAACCAGACATTTAAGTAAAGGGTTGAGAAGTAAAATGAAGCAGTAAAATGTTACATCTGAGCTGGTAAAAGGTATTTTTTTAATTGTCTCTTATTTTTTTTTTTAATTTTTATTGCATTTTAGGTTTGGGGGAACATGTACAGAACGTGCAAGATAGTTGCATAGGTACACACATGGCAGTGTGTTTTGCTGCCTTCTTCCCCTTAACCCACATTTGGCATTTCTCCTCAGGCTATCCCTCCCCAGCTCCCCCCCAACGCTGTCCCTCCCCCATTCCCCCCATAGACCCCAGTGTGTAGTAGACCCCCTCCCTGTGTCCATGTGTTCTCATTTTTCTCACCCGCCTATGAGTGAGAATATATGGTATTTTCTTTTCTGTTCTTGTGTCAGTTTGCTGAGAATGATGTTCTCCAGATTCATCCATGTCCCTACAAAGGACACGAACTCATCATTTTTCTAGGTTCAGTACAGAAAGTGAAAAAGAGGGGCAGCCATCTCCGAGGAAGTTGGGTGACGGGGGCGATTCCTCCTTCCTCCATCTGTGCTTTCTCTTCCAAGCTGTCTTCAAGATGAGTGTGCTCTTTTTGATTCAAGTTATTTTTTATGTATTTTCAAGCTGTATAAAATAAACGGAATATATTAGGGGTTCTAGTTCTATTTTTAGCTCACAGACTATCCATTCATCCATGCATTCATTACAAAAAGGTTATGTAGTGTCTACACTGAACCAGAGCGTCTAGCCACAGCAGAATATTTTCATTAAAGGAAAGGAAAGTAAAAAAAACTAGCATTGGATTTTTAGGGTCTGTTCTCCAACTCCAAAGAACACATCCTACTTATAGCCTAAAGAAGGTCTTGCTCTCAAAGTCTCAGGAAGGCATAGATTAATTCATCCCACTATTAATGTGTGGCCAAAATAGAACCTACTTATTTAATTTCTATTTTGAGTAAAAATTGTATTAGAGTGATTCAGAATATATTTACATATTACTTGAGTAAAGTACTATATTAAGCCATCTTATTGTGTTTATCCTCACTTGTCAGAAATCTTGTGCGGCTGATTTGGAGACTATAGATGGCTTCCAGGTCTGAATGGGCAGACATTTTATTTTTATTATGGAGCCAACTTAACACATATTTCATAGTTAGAGTCAATACTGGGCTGAACTGAATTCAAATTACTAAACTGGAAGTGAAAGGACTCATTTTTCTTTATTCCAGACTACTAAAATGACAGTTCCTTGAAACATTCGGAAAATGACTTGAGCTAAATTTGTATTCTCCCTACAATCGTACACACACAATCACACACATGCATATGCATCTGTCACATTGCAGTTACTCAAATTCAAATATAAGGAGAACCAAAAGTATAAACAAGAGGTCAATAAGAATCATTTCTTTGGAGATGTTGGACCACTAGTGTCCTAGGTTCCTAGCGGTCCCTGGTTCCGGATTAACTGGGCCACGTGCAACACTGTTGGTGACATCTAGAAGGTCTTGCAACAAGTCACAAAGTCCACGGTGCCTTTTAACTTAGCAGAACTGATGGCAACATGACTGTATTTTCAGGAAGGACTGAAAATCAGAACAGTTCCTTTGGTGTTCTGGTCAGAAGTAGGGAATTGATTAAAAAATACATTTCTAGGTGTCTCCTTAGTATTTGTGCTCTTTGGGACATGCGTATTTCATCCTGCCTCATGAACTTCAGTATTTATGACACGAGCCTCTGAGGGGTACCACTGAGAAAACAAAAGCTTGTCAGGCATCCTTAGGGGATTTTCCAATCTCCAGGATCCTCTCTGTCGTGAAAGTGAACTGACTTCTATTCTATGATCCCAGCCTTGCTGATGGCCATCACCTCTCTCTTTAATCTGCTGTCTTCCCCTTCCTGGATTTGCCACTCTACCAGACTCTGCTATCATTGGGCACCTTCATATAATTCTGTGATTTCATCTGACATTTCTGACTATCTTTTTTATTCATGCCCATTGAGAATGCTTCTTTGCAGAGTCTCTTTTCAGAAGCACCATTTGATTATGTCTTTCCTAGTTAAATACTTAAATTAAATGAGAATTTTCTACAGAACAAAATTAAAACTCCTAAGCAAGATATTTAACTCATTCTGCCTAGTTTTACACTAGTTTTCTAACATTATATACCCTTCAATTCTCTTAAACCCCTGCTTCTTTTTGTTTAATTTTCTTTTTCTTTTCTCTCTCTCTCTCTCTTTTTTTTTTTTTTTGGCAGAGTTTTTCTCTGTCACTCAGGCTGGAGTGCAGTGGCACAATCATGGCTTATTGTAGCCTTGACTTCCCCAGCTCAAGAGATTCTCCCACTTCAGCTCCCTGAATAGCTGGGACCACATGTGTATGACACCACGCCTGGCTAATTTTTGAATTTTTCTGTGGAGACAGGGTCTCACTCTGTTGACCAGGCTGGTCTTGAACTCCTGGGCTTAAACATATCCTCCTGTCTCTGTCTCCCAAAGTGCTGAGATTATAGGCATGAGCCACTGCCCCTTGTCATTTGAACCCTGATTTTTAATAAACGAAGTGACTTTTGATGTTCTTGCCTATTGTTATTTCTAGTACATCGTTCCCTCACCCTGAAATGACTTTTGCCACCTCCACTTGTTGAAATCTTATATGTCTGTCCTGGTCCAGCTCAATCACACATTCTCTACTAAACCTTTCTTGATCCTCCAAAATAAAATACTTTCTTGCATTCCAGTGCATCCAGCACATTATATCCACCTATCTACCTACTGTCATATGTAATGGGTCCTATATATCTTAGAATGATATCTATATATGATAAGTAGGTAGACAGGTAGGTAGATATGTATATATACGTACATATCCATGTAAATATGTATATGATAGAATCCATTACATATGATAGGTAGGTAGATAGGTAGATACAAAATCATTATTAGAAATGAGAAAATTTTCCATGGTGTATATGTGCCACATTTTCACATTTTCTTTATCCAGTCTATCATTGATGGGTATTTGGGTTGGTTCCAAGTAACTGACACAAGAATAGAAAACCAAACACTGCATGTTCTCACTCATAAGTGGGTGTTGAACAATGAGAACACACAGACACAGGGAGGGGAACATCACATACTGGCGCCTGGGGGGTAGGGGACTAGAGGAGGAATAACCAGGGGTGCGGGGGATTGGGAAGGGATAGCATTAGGAGAAATACCTAATATAGATGATGGGACAATGGATGCAGCAAACCACTACCACGGCACTTGTATAACTGTGTAACAAACCTGCATGATCTGCACATGTACCCCAGAACTTAAAGTATAATCAGTAAATATAAATCAGAAAGTTAAGTAGTATTTCAGGAATTACATTATCACTGAGGTGCTTTTCTTTATATAAAATAGAATGTGGATGCTTAAGATATTAAGCAAATTAAATAAATGCATATTTTTTCTATATGAGGGACCAGGAGGCATTACATTATTTGTCCTGCATATACTACCTCCAACTCCTAAAAGGTCCTTCAAGCAGGGACCTGTGGATTTTTAAAAAATGTTTAAATATTTTTGAGGGTACATAGTAGGTATATATATTTATGGGGTACATGAGATGTTTTGATACAGGGATGCAATGTGAGAGAAGCACATCTTGGAGAATGGAATACACATTGTCTCTAACAGGTATCCTTTGAGTTACAAACAATCCAATTACATTTACAAAGTTGTTTTAAAACATATAATAGAATAGTGTGGAACTATTTTAATTCCAAATAACAGAATTTGAGAACTGCTGGTCTTTTCCAACCCTATACCAGTAAAAATGATGCAAAATATCTTCCCAAAGATGAATATCCATGGACCAAAAGCGGCCTCACTGGAGGCTGTGGCCTCTCCTATCAGAATTCGGGATACAGAGAATTGGGGAAATGTTACTCAAAGGTTACAAACATTACAGCTAGGCAGAAGGAATACGTTTAAGAGATCTATTGCACAGCATGGTAACTATGGTTGATGATGTATTGTATTCTTAAAGAATGCTGAGAGAATGAATATTAAATGTCTTCGCTACAAAAATGATACCTATGTGAGACAATGCATATTTCAATTAGCTAGATTTAACCACTCCACAATATATATATACTTCAAGATGTCATATTGTATATAATTACATACTATTTTATCTGTCCATTTAAAATAAATCAAGGTGAAATTTAAAATGTTATTTTACATATTAAGGGTGAACATATTATCTGTAATATGCAGAATATATATTTTCTCTCAACTTGTAATTTGTCTTTTGACTTTGCTCATAATTTAGCGTATGTTTAAAAATAATCATGCAATCAGTTTTTTTCAATTCCTGATCTTATTGCATCAATATTTTCAATCATAGAATAAAATGTTCTCAGCAGGTTATTGGGGAATCATCCATATTTTATCCTAGTAACTCCACAATTTTACTTTTTTTACATTTACAAATGTGATCCACTTGGAGATTATTTTTATGTGTAGCCTCTTTCCCTGAGTGGCTGGAGATGCTGATGTTTTAAAATACCAAAGTTTCGTAGGTACCGTATTATTTCTTGACTTTAAATTCTATGTTACTTGTTTATCTGTCTACTCAGGTGTCACTACCACACTTTTCATTCTAGAGTAAACACCACAAAGCCTTCCTATCCTATTTTTAACTTGTCTTTTGTCCTGACTCAGTGTTTGCTTGTTTATCATAAACCTCTGTTTCTCAGGATTTTTAACAAAGTTGGTTCTGACAGTCCCTGCTTTCTTCCACCTGAGATTTTTTTTGGCGCTGCCTACTCTGACATTTTGCTGAAATTATCCTTTCTCTCTTTTCTTCCTCTTGTACATTCAAGTATCCCAAGGACATCTCTTCCATCCTTTTAACCCCATTCTCCCTGTAATTTGAACTTTCCAGGACAGTTACCTTGAGTTCCCTTGCAGTTCCTTTGCTTTAGTCAGCGATCTCATCTATACAAATATGTTCACATTTTCTGGTGGGTCATTTGACATTCTCTCTCTCTCCCCCCATTTTTTTGGTTTGTTTGTTTGAGACGGCATCTTGCTCTGCCTTGCAGGCTGGAGTGCTAAAGTGCAGGGCGTAATCACGGCTCACTGCAGCCTTGACTTCCTGGGCTCAAGAGATCCACCCACCACCCCTGTGCTGCGTTTACAGACAGGAACGAACATGCCCGATCTATTCTTCTTTTCCATGCACATTTGCCAGACCCACATTTCATTCTTTGCAAAAGCTGTGGTGAAAGACTGAGAGAAAGCATTATTAAAAAATTGAAACGTTTTTCTACTCATGATTAATTATAATTACCTTGTGTTCTCTGTGTCCCAGCTATTCTGAAGATAGGGGATTTATTTGATTCTATTTGTTGCTGTTTTTGTTAACTATAGTTTTGGAGGATGGAGGGAGAGATTCAGATTTAGGTGGCTGGAATTACCTACTCAGAAGTTCTCCAAATAATTTTAAAAATTCATGTGTAAAAGATTCAATACTATGACAATTTGATAAACTCAGATACTAGCTACAATTTCATAGTTGTATCTTTTTTTAGAAAAAATACGTTTAGCAGTGATACAGCAGGTAGCTGCATAGTGTGATGTCCAATACATTGTGCCATACGTTTGCATTAAGATAATGAAGGTGGTTCTGAAGAAGCATGAAAATAGTGAGGCCAAAAGGGTACTATTTTTTGTTAATATGCCTATGCTTTTCTCAGAAGAACAAACAAAAAATGAAGGAAGGAAAAAAGAAACAGTGAGATTTTACCCTAAAATAGCTACCCAGACAAATAAAATAGATTTGGCTGTCCTATAGAGTATTAACAGATGGTTCTATTTAAGCAATGGATTCTTAGGATCAGCAAAATTCCACATTTTCCTATCACTGAGATAATATCACTATTTCATACGTAGGAGATGGTGCTAGAAAATTGCTTCAATTTGCTATATATTCACATTTTTATTTCACATAATCAACATACAGTTCAACATTCTTTAAAATGCATATAAATGTATTATGTGTTACAGAAGTAGGAGGATATCTTGTATGCATAGTATGTCTTCCAAAAGTTTGTGATTCAGGTAAAAAATAAATGCCTGTAGAACAATTAAAACATACTCTAAAACAGATGTTAATTTAATGTCAAAATCAGTAATGAAGCCAGAAAATTATAGTATTTGAATGACGACCTAATATTTGGGCAAATATGCAGGAAATAGTTTCAGATACTAATGAAGAATACTAAGGGTTTTACTTGCAGGAAGAAATGAAATGGACTGATTGTCATGGATTAATTAGAGGCCTTTTATTGCAAATAAATTTGTATAAATAAATTAAATACATTTCAAGTAAGCAAATAAGAGAGTAAATAACTTATTTGTATTATAATTATGGAAGGTAGAGATGTTTTATCAACCTAAGAACCCCAGAAATATCCTGAATTTGGTAACTGGGGGCCTGTGTTATAGCTTCAAAAATATTCAGTGATCTTGGTTATATCCCCCCTTCCCTGGCCTTTCTCTGACTTTCTCTGCACATGCACTTCATCCTTTTCTTTCTCTGAATGTTTGCATTCCCTCATTCTTGGTTACACAATGGCTGTGCTACAGCTTGAACGTTTTAGGTTATACTTCTAAGCATATTCTGATTCAGACCAGTCAGGCCATTACATTTGTTGACCCAAAATTAGGTTCTTGGACTTTTAAGAAAATATTTTCTGTCTTACAATGATCAAGATTGCATCATTTACTAAGTGATGAAGCTTGATCTTAATATCATAACCTCATGAGGAATATTATCTATTAATGTACATTTGCTTCCATAAAATGCTTCAAAGTAAATTCCCCAAGAACTATGTTTTTCTGCAAATTCTCCTCACTCATCTATAGAGCTTTCTGAATCGTTTGTCCTTGCTACAAGAAACATCAAGATTGCAAGGTGTATAAAGAATGAGTGTGAGAGGTCTCTGTGGCACTAAACCACATTGTTTTAGGGTCAAATACTTTTGCCTCCAGTGATAAGCAGTAACACTATTTTTCAAGGAGGAAAGAAAACTTCGTACCCTATGTGTTACTGAACATATAAGTATGTACACCACTGAAGAAGTTTGAATGTGTGTTTTCAATAAATCATTCTCTTATCTTCAAAATCTGGCTGCTGACCAGAAGTTACAGACAATATTATGAAGGAAGGAAAGTCGCTCTATGGAGCCCTGGTAGCATTTGGATACTTAATTCCATATTATGACTTCCTTTCTTCCCACCTCAGGACTCTAGCGGAATCCTTTTCTGGTGGGGCAATCTCACATGGGCCTGCTTCACTTACATGCTCAAACACATCCTTTTCATTTCTCCTTCTTCTTGATAAAAATGCTGTTCCCTTACTCTTCAATTTTTTATGATTATGAAATGATAAACTAATTATTTTAATATGAGACTCAATAAACTATTGAAAATATCCTAAAATGATACCCCAGTGCTTAAAAGGTTTTGTTGAAAGTCAAACTGATTTTTCCCCCTTGTCTCCACTACTTATAGAGTAGGCACACTCTAATGTATTTCAGAGTTATTGAAAAGATAAAAATACGTCTACAAAGCACTTAGCACACTGCCTCTCATATAATATCAAATAAAACATTACTAGTATCACATTTAATGGCATTTTCTCTTTAAGTAAAATATATGGAAAGTTAATCTAAAAGAATCTGTAAAAGAAATTTTGGACAGTGTCATCATATGAAGAAGATATTAAGGTTCATCAGGTTCTGAAGTCTGTTCTATACTGACCTCCATTCACCTCTCTTTCGTCAGGGGCTCTTTCCATAAATCACCAATTCAACCTCTTCTTCATTTAGTCCTAATTATCCAGTTCTTTGTAAAAGTCTCATTTCATGTTAATCTCGGTTACCATCAGAGTTCCTTACTGACATTGTTGTGACTTCATAGCAGAGTTTAATCTCAGCACAGTCATCATGTGCAAAAAGTAGACTGTTCTTTATTTTTCCACAACTCATATTACCTTCAATGACAAATCCAGAGTTATTGTAACTTTATAACTGTCTGGAGTTTCTGTCTCTTTTCTCCTATAAAGGGTTACTGTAGCTTTGTGAAGTATCGGGTCGGGGTGGATTTGTACCCCTGTCCACATAGGTGATGGTGAACAATTGTCCTTATCTGATGCTGGCTCAGAAAGGTCACCTTTGACACATCTTCTGTTCTCATCTACATGACCTCCCATATCTGATGGCCATTACCAGTAATTTTCTGCCATGTGAGGCTCTGCAGTTATCCCTTAAAAGAAATAGAATACAGCATTCTCCAAGACTCTCCCCATCCCTGCTCCATACAACACAAGCCAAAAAATACTTTTCTTCTCTAATTTTTCCCTTGATATATCTTCCCCTGAGATAACGGACCCAAAATGACGTGAGTGCCAAAAATAAGAGAAATGAATGGCAAAAGAGAAAACTATCAATAAAAAAAACACTTCACAAATCTAGCAATGGTGTCCACATATCACATAGTATTCTGTGAAGAATGCAGTCTGTCTCTCTCTGTCTCATATGCTGTTAATATTCACTTAGCACAGTGTGTGATGAGAGCAAATGTTCAAAATAAAAACCAAGTTCCGTTGCTAATTTTGTAACTTTGTGAACACTTTTACTTCTTTGTGTTTCAGGTTTTCATCTGTAAAATTGGGTGAATATAATAACTGCAGGGTTACTGCTAAGATCTAAAAAGAAGATAAGTTATACAAAACAGTTAAAATGTTCTGGACCTATATTAAACCCTCAGAAATGTTATATATTGTTACACATGCTTGAGTCAAGCTCCAGTTACTTAAAACTTCTTAAGACAGTTTTTAATCCATTCTCAAACTCACAGCCCCGGAATGCAGGACTCCTAGTAGTGATTCAATGGCTTGCTTTTAGGATGCACATGTGTCCAACACAAAACATATTTTGAAAAGTTGTATGACCCTGATAAGCATCAGTAATATAAACCAAATCTGATGTTACTTCTGGATTCTCCCCAATCATTTCTCCTAGATCCAATTGTAGATTAAACCTCAACAAAACCACTCCTTACATAAACCACTCCAATAAATAAATTGGTTGTGTGACTTGCTGGCAAAGCATGACTACCTGTGACTGTAACAGAGGCAGGTAATGGCATTGATACCTTATCAGGAATTTTGGAAGCGGAATTGATGTTAACAAAGGATAAAGGTATAAGGCAGTTGAATATGCTAGAATTTGAATAGGAAAGTAAAAGCTCAAGACTTCTGAAAAACAGGTGGAAGGGTAAAGATACTTCTGGGTGTATCTAGAATTGTTTACAAGTCAGGCATCTACTTCAGGCAAAGACTGAGTAAGAGACACTGGGTTTACTCCTGCCTACAAGCAAAAATCAGGACAAGATATATGAAACAAGCTATTTGACGACAGGCAGGTCAGAATGAGAATCCATGAGAAGAGGAAAACCAAATGAGGTGAATTTTACAACTGCCTCAATTTACCGCCTTAAAAGAAATTCTACACATGGCATCAAACTTTTTATGAAACGTGGGTGATTTGTTTTATGACAATTATACCTCAATAAAGCTCTTAAAAACAATTAAGCTAACACATATCAAACATCTATCATGTTTCACCTTGCCCTAAGCACAGTCATGTAGATTCTCAATCTCTCAATAGTATAATGACCAGATTTTGCTGTATAACTTGTATATGCAGGGTAAACACAGGTTTGACTCAATTCTCTCGATTTTCTTTTGATACTTTTGTTTCTAAAATCTTGATGACACTGTGCCAAAAGAGGCAATAAAATATTTAAAAAAAGGATACAGAGGACACCTATTCCTGAGTCAGTGGATCATTTTTGTCCACATTTTGTACATGCATTTAAACTTCAATACTGTTATCCTTACAGAAAGTGCTAATGAATGTTGGTTTTAAAAGGGAAAAAGGACATCAGACTCATTATTAGATGGGGTGTCTGTTAGTTTCTGCCATTTTCGCTGTATTATTGGGCAACTTATACCTGCACTTCAACCTTTTTCATAACTAAAATGAAAGTGTAACATCTAAACTGTTTTGTTCAATCTAGTAGCATTAGCCATATGTGGCTATCTATATTTAAATTTAATACAATTCAAAATTCAGCTTCTTAAGTGCAGTAGCCACATTTCTGTTGCTCAATAGCCAAACTTGACTAGTGATGGTACTGGATAGTGAAGATTTCAGAATATTTTTTATCATTACAGAGTTTCTGGATAGCTCTGAATTCACTGGCCCACCTCCCCTGAATACATTGTGTGACAGTCTCTGCTTATCACAATAATGCGCACACATTTTTTATAAACTTTTGCACACAAAATGAAAACATTATTTTTTCAAGTATTTCTATAGTTATTCGAAGCAAAAGCTCATTGAGATCAGCATGAAACTATGCAGTTACCTTGAGAAATTAATTGCTCCCAGGATGACAGTATAACAAAACTATATTTATTTATCAGCCATTTTCTCTTTTTGTGTTTTAACTTTCTAGAGAAAGAAAGAATATTACTTTTATTCTTATTTTTAACTAAGTCAACTCATTTTTCTTGAAAAATGTTTTTTTTAATTGCATTTTAGGTTTTGGGGTACATGTGCAGAACAGGCAAGATAGTTGCATAGGTACACACGTGGCAGTGTGATTTGCTGCCTTCCTCCCCTTCTCCCACATCTAGCATTTCTCCCCATGCTATCCCCAGCTTCCCCCACCGCTTTCCCTCCCCTATTCTCCCCAATAGACCCCAGAGTGTAGTGCTCCCCTTCCTGTGTCCATGTGTTCTCATTGTTCATCACCTGCCTATGAGTGAGAACATGCGGTATTTCATTTTCTGTTCTTGTGTCAGTTTGCTGAGAATGATGTTCTCCAGATTCATCCATGTCCCTACAATGGACACAAACTCATTGTTTTTGATGGCTGCATAATATTCCATAGTATATGTGTGCCACATTTTCCCAGTCCAGTCTATCATCGTTGGGCATTTGGGTTGGTTCCAGGTCTTTGCTATTGTCAAGAGTGCTGCAATGAACATTCGTGTGCATGTGTCCTTATAGTAGAACGATTTATAGTCCTTTGGATATATACCCAGTAATGGGATTGCTGGGTCAAATGGAATTTCTATTTCTAGGTCCTTGAGGAATCACCACACTGTCTTCCACAATGGTTGAACTAATTTACACTCCCACCAGCAGTGTAAACGTGTTCCTATTTCTCCACATCCTCTCCAGCATCTGTTGTCTCCAGATTTTTTAATGATCGCCATTCTAACTGGCGTGAGATGGTATCTCAATGCAGTTTTGATTTGCATTTCTCTAATGACCAGAGATGATGAGCATTTTTTTAATATATTTGTTGGCCTCATGTATGTCTTCTTTTGTAAAGTTTCTGTTCATATCCTTTGCACATTTTTGAATGGGCTTGTTTGTTTTTTTCTTGTAAATCTGTTTTAGTTCTTTGGAAATTCTGGATATCAGCCCTTTGTCAGATGGGTAAACTGCAAAGATTTTTTCCCATTCTGATGGTTGCTGATTCACTCTAGTGACTGTTTCTTTTGCCATGCAGAAGCTGTGGAGTTTGATTAGGTCCCATTTGTCTATTTTGGCTTTTGTTGCCAATGCTTTTGGTGTTTTGTTCATGAAGTCCTTGCCTACTCCTATGTTCTGAATGGTTTTGCCTAGATTTTCTTCTAGGGTTTTTTATTTCTTCTGTTTTCTTAATTTTTTTTCACAGTAATAAGTATCATATTTTCAAAGATTGAGGAAGTGCCTTTGAATCACTTTTGGAATCAATGCAATTCTCAGAGTTATAGACAATTTTATATTTTTTTGCCCTCAAATTGCATTTGATGTCAAAATGATGCTTTTACACTACTGTTACCACATTCTCTGCTAGAAACGTAGATAGATGTATTAGCAATTCCTAGAGGACATCTAAGTTTTCCTTTCTTTCTCCATTGCTGTTATATATTCAGAAACTTTCTATAACATAATAATTGATTCAATGTGTAACTATTATGGAAAGAGCAGTAATATACTTTTAGGTTCTGAAAATCTTTCTTTTGGTGAGACAGTTGAATTCAAATATTTAAATTATCAAAGAGACTCAGCTAATAGTAATTCTATCAGAATACATAAATATGTCATTACTTACTGATATAATCTAATATTTGGTCTTGCGCTTTGATTAAAAATTTTATAAAGCCAACAACAATTTGTTGTGAACGTGGCTTCAAGTATTTCAATTTTCCAGCAAAGCATGCTGAGATATTATGAAGAAGGGGCCAAGATTAAGCCAATTCAGTTTCATTCCAACTGACCTTCTTCTTGGTTGGCCACTGACAAGGAGTGGGACAAGGTCAGAAACCTTCAAAACTGGCATATTTCAGGAGACAAAGGCAACTTGATCTGATCTAGATTGACAACAAATTTGAGGGGTTTATTTAAAGGTAGAGACTAAACTATAAACTTTTCAAGAGATGGCAATGTTTATAAATATGCTGAATTGGGGAACAATAATCATTTAACTGCCTCACAGGAATGTTCTGCAGATTCAGTTTATATATACATACGTGCACATATATATATATATATATATGAAAATGCAATAATATATATAGCTACAGAATTCAAGTCAATTTTAAGGTTTATCTAAATTGACAAAACAAATTTTATGGATTTTCATATAAAGTGAATGTATTCATAGAAGAAAACTATAAAAACATTTCTTTAGAAAAATGTTTTAAGGTTTAAAAGGCTTTGGGGGATTCTGTAATTATTCAATGCAGTAATGATAAATAAGGAGGTAGATTGTAAATATAATTCTCACTTTTATATGGCACTTTTTTCACAGTCTCTGTATCATTTTTTAGTACATTGTTTTATATTCTTTTCAAAAAATTTAGGATAAGTTTAGAAAGTTCCCAAATAAAAATATGGATTTTATAATTATAGATGGCAATTTATCTCATGGACTGGGAAACAAACTCTTATTTCTTAAGTTAATACTAGAAAATTTCTGTGAAAACTATCTTTAAATATGCCATATTAAAATAAAGATTGAAGATTTGTAATGAACAAATAAAATGCCTAAGGAATTCTTTTGATAAGAAAATAAAACATACTCAATATTATCAGATAATCTTTTCAAAATTACAGTTCTTTGTCTGGTTTGGTGAAAAAGGCAATGAAATTAACTAGAAATTGTATCAAATTTTAATTTCACTGATGACAAGTGATGTATCCTAAGGCTAGTCCAATAGATATGCTGTCTTCAATTTCTTCAGTTGATGTAGGAATAATATGGATAATATTACTCACTCGAATAAATTTATTGAAAATGCAATAGGTTCTCAAAAGTGATGGCTATTTTATGATGACTTAATTTATAAATAAAATGATGAAACCAAATGAGTTTATATAAAATAAATGTGACATTTTACCAAGAAATGATTTTGTTTCATACACAATTACTCCCAGAGCAAATTTTCATTCCCATTATTTATTTGGATTATTATTTTTTATATTTACTACTCCTTAAGGGTAAGGTTTTGGCTTTGCAAAGATATTAATGTGTAATTATCCAAAAGTAAGTTATTATTTCAGCTCTTTATTCTGTTTAATTGACATTATTTAAATATAGAAGAAAAGTAAAAGCATGCCAGATAATTTTTAGATTAAAAAAATTGTTTGTTGATCCATTTTATTATTTTAAAATTTGCGCTTTATCTAAGCCTAAACAATTTTAATTTTTTTTTTAATTTTCATTGCATTATAGGTTTTGAGGTACATGTGCAGAACGTGCAAGATAGTTGCATAGGCACACACATGGCAGTGTGTTTTGCTGCCTTCCTCCCCTTCACCACACTTGGCATTCATCCCCAGGCTATCCCTCCCCAGCCCCCCCCGCTGTCCCTCCCCCATTCCCCCCAATAGATCCAGTGTGTAGTAGACCCCCTCTCTGTGTCCATGTGTTCTCATTTTTCTCACCCGCCTATGAGTGAGAATATGCGGTATTTCTTTTTCTGTTCTTGTGTCAGTTTGCTGAGAATGATGTTCTCCAGATTAATCCATGTCCTTACAAAGGACACAAACTCATCATTTTTGATTGCTGCATAATATTCCATGGTGTATATGTGCCACATTTTCCCAGTCCAGTCTATCATCATTGGGCATTTGGGTTGGTTCCAGGTCTTTGCTATTGTCAAGAGTGCTGCAATGAACATTCGTGTGCATGTGTCCTTATAGTAGAACGATTTATAGTCCTTTGAATATATACCCAGTAATGGGATTGCTGGGTCAAATGGAATTTCTATTTCTAGGTCCTTGAGGAATCGCCACACTGTCTTCCACAATGTTTGAACTGATTTACACTCCCACCAACAGTGTAAACATGTTCCTATTTCTCCACATCCTCTCCAGCATCTGCTCTCTCCAGATTTTTTAATGATCGCCATTCTAGTGAGATGGTATCTCAATGTGGTTTTGATTTGCATCTCTCTAATGACCAGTGATGATGAGGATTTTTTAATGTGTTTGTTGGCCTCACGTATGTCTTCTTTTGTAAAGTGTCTGTTCATATCCTTTGCCCATTTTTTAATGGGCTTGTTTGTTTTTTTCCTGTAAATCTGTTTGAGTTCTTTGTAAATTCTGGATATCAGCCCTTTGTCAGATGGGTAAACTGCAAAGATTTTTTCCCATTCTGTTGGTTGCTGATTCACTCTAATTACTGTTTCTTTTGCCGTGCAGAAGCTGTGGAGTTTGATTAGGTCCCATTTGTCTATTTTGGCTTTTGTTGCCAATGCTTTTGGTGTTTTGTTCATGAAGTCCTTGCCTACTCCTATGTCCTGAATGGTTTTGCCTAGATTTTCTTCTAGGGTTTTTATGGTGTCAGGTCTTATGTTTAAGTCTTTAATCCATCTGGAGTTAATTTTAGTGTAAGGTGTCAGGAAGGGGTCCAGTTTCTGCTTTCTGCACATGGCTAGCCAGTTTTCCCAACACCATTTATTAAACAGGGAATCCTTTCCCCATTGCTTGTTTTTGTCTGGTTTATCAAAGATTATATGGTTGTAGATATGTTGTTTTGCCTCCGATGCTTCTGTTCTGTTCCATTGGTCTATATCTCTGTTTTGGTACCAGTACCATGCTGTTTTGATTACTATAGCCTTGTAGTATAGTTTGAAGTCTGGTAGTATGATGCCTCCCACTGTGTTCTTTTTGCTTAGAATTGACTTGGCTATGCGGGCTCTCTTTTGGTTCCATATGAAGTTCATGGTGGTTTTTTCCAGTTCTGTGAAGAAATTCAATGGTAGTTTGATGGGGATAGCATTGATTGTGTAAATTACTTTGGGCAGTATAGCCATTTTCACGATATTGATTCTTCCTAACCACGAACATGGAATGTTTCTCCATCTGTTTGTGTCCTCTCTTATTTCGTTGAGCAGTGGTTTGTAGTTTTCCTTAAAGAGGTCCCTTACATTCCTTGTGAGTTGTATTCCTAGGTATTTTATTTTCTTTGTAGTAATTGTGAACGGCAGTTCATTCTTGATTTGGTTCTCTTTAAGTCTTTTATTGGTGTATAGGAATACTTGTGATTTTTGCACATTGATTTTATATCCTGAGACTTTGCTGAAGTTGCTTATCAGTTTCAGGAACTTTTGGGCTGAGGTGATGGGGTCTTCTAGGTATACTATCATGTCATCTGCAAATAGAGACAATTTGGCTTCCACCTTTCCTATTTGAATACGCTGTATTTCTTTTTCTTGCCTGATGGCTCTGGCTAGAACTTCCAGTACTATGTTGAATAGGAGTGGTGAGAGAGGGCATCCTTGTCTAGTGCCAGATTTCAAAGGGAATGCTTCCAGTTTTTGCCCATTTATTATGATATTGGCTGTTGGTTTGTCATAAATAGCTTTTATTACTTTGAGATATGTTCCATCAATACCAAGTTTATTGAGGGTTTTTAGCATAAAGGGCTGTTGAATTTTGTCAAAAGTCTTCTCTACGTCAATTGAGATAATCATGTGGTTTTTGTTTTTGCTTCTGTTTATGTGGTGAATTACATTTATAGACTTGCATATGTTGAACCAGCCTTGCATCCCCGGGATGAATCCTACTTGATCCTGATGGATACATTTTTTAATGTGCTGTTGCAATCGGTTTGCCAGTATTTTATTGAAGATTTTTGCATCTATGTTCATCATGGATATTGGCCTGAAGTTTTCTTTTCTTGTTGAGTCTCTGCTGGGTTTTGGTATCAGGATGATGTTGGTCTCATAAAATGATTTGGGAAGGGTTCCCTCTTTTTGGATTATTTGGAATAGTTTCAGATCCTCTTTGTGTGTCTGGTAGAATTCGGCTGTGAACCCATCTGGACCTGGGCTTTTTTTGTGTGGTAGGCTCTTAATTGCTGCCTCAACTTCAGACCTTGTTATTGGTCTATTTATAGTTTTGGTTTCCTCCTGGTTTAGGCTTGGGAGGACACAGGCGTCCAGGAATTTATCCATTTCTTCCTGGTTTACTAGTTGATGTGCATAGAGTTGTTTGTAGTATTCTCTGATGATGGTTTGTATTTCTGTGGAATCTGTGGTGATTTCCCCATTATCGTTTTTTATTGCGTCTATTTGGTTGTTCTCTCTTTTCTTTTTTATCAGTCTGGCTAGTGGTCTGTCTATTTTGTTGATCTTTTTGAAAAACCAGCTCTTGGATTTATTGATTTTTTACAGGGTTTTTCCTGTCTCTATCTCCTTCAGTTCTGCTCTGATCTTAGTTATTTCTTGTCTTCGGCTAGGTTTTGAGCTTTTTTGATCTTGCTCCTCTAGCTCTTTCAATTTTGATTATAGGGTGTCAATTTTAAATCTCTCCACTCTTCTCATGTGGGCAGTTATTGCTATATATTTTCCTCTACAGACTGCTTTAAATGTGTCCCAGAGATTCTGGTACATTGTATCTTCATTCTCGTTGGTTTCAAAGAACTTCTTTATTTCTGCTTTCATTTCTTTGTTTATCCAATCAACATTCAGGAGCCAGTTGTTCAGTTTCCATGAAGCTGTGCAGTTCTGAGTTATTTTCTGAATTCTGAGTTCCAACTTGATTGCACTATGGTCTGAGAGACTGTTTGTTATGATTTCAGTTGTTTTGCATTTGCTGAGGAGTGCTTTACTTCCAATTATGTGGTCAATTTTGGAGTAGGTGTGATGTGGTGCTGAGAAGAATGTATATTCTGTGGATTTGGGGTGGAGAGTTCTGTAAATGTCTATCAGGTTTGCTTGTTCCAGGTCTGAGTTCAAGTCCTGGATATCCTTGTTAATTTTCTGTCTGGTTGATCTGTCTGATATTGACAGTGGAGTGCCAATATCCCACTATTATTGTGTGGGAGTCTAAGTCTCTTTGTAAGTCATTAATAACTTGCCTTACATATCTGGGTGCTCCTGCATTGGGTCCATATGTATTTAGGATCATTAGCTCTTCTTGTTGTATTGATCATTTTACCATTATGTAATGTTCTTTTTTGTCTCTTTTGATCTTTGTTGCTTTAAAGTCTATTTTATCAGAGACGAGAATTGCAACTCCTGCTTTTTTTTGCTCTCCATTTGCTTGGTAAATCTTCCTCCATCCCTTTATTTTGAACCTTTGTGTATCCTTGCGTGTGAGGTGGGTTTCCTGGATACAGCACACCGATGGGTTTTGGTTTTTTATCCAATTTGCCAGTCTGTGTCTTTTGATTGGTGCATTTAGCCCATTTACATTTAGGGTTAATATTGTTATGTGTGAATTTGATACTGCCATTTTGATGCTAGCTGGCTGTTTTGCCCATTGGTTCATGTAGATTCTTCATTTGTTGATGCTCTTTAGCATTTGGTATGCTTTTAGGATGGCTAGTACTGGTTGTTTCTTTCTATGTGTAGTGCCTCTTTCAGGAGCTCTTGTAAAGCAGGCCTAGTGGTGACAAAATCTCTGAGTACTTGCTTGTTCATGAAGGATTTTATTTTTCCTTCACTTATGAAGCTCAGTTTTGCTGGATATGAAATTCTGGGTTGAAAGTTCTTTTTTTTAAGGATGTTGAATATTGGCCCCCACTCTCTTCTGGCTTGTAGAGTCTCTGCCAAGAGATCTGCTGTGAGTCTGATGGGCTTTCCTTTGTGGGTGACCCGACCTTTCTCTCTGGCTGCCCTTAGTATTTTCTCCTTCATTTCAACCCTGGTGAATCTGACGATTATGTGCCATGGGGTTGCTCTTCTTGCGGAGTATCTTTGTGGTGTTCTCTGTATTTCCTGGAGTTGAGTATTGACCTGTCTTGCTAGGTTGGGAAAATTTTCCTGGATAATATTCTGAAGAGTGTTTTCCAGCTTGGATTCATTCTCTTCATCACATTTTGGTACACCTATCAAACGTAGGTTGGGTCTCTTCACATAGTCCCACATTTCTTGGAGATTTTGTTCATTCCTTTTGGTGCCTTTTTCTTTAATCTTGGTTTCTCATTTTATTTCATTGAGTTGATCTTCAACTTCTGATATTCTTTCTTCTGCTTGGTCAATTCGGCTGTTGAAACTTCTGCACGCTTTGCAAAGTTCTCGTGTTGTGTTTTTCAGCTCCTTCAATTCATTCATATTCCTCTCTAAGTTGTCCATTCTTGTTATCAGTTCCTCGAATCTTTTTCAAATCTTTTTTCAAGGTTCTTAGTTTCTTTGCACTGATTTAGAATATGTTCTTTTAGCTCCCTGAAGTTTCTCATTATCCACTTTCTGAAGTCTGATTCCGTCATTTCTTCACACTCATTCTCCATCCAGCTTTGTTCCCTTGCTGGTGAGGAGTTTTGGTCCTTTGTTGGAGGTGAGGTGTTTTGGTTTCGGGTGTTTTCCTCCTTTTTGCGCTGGTTTCTTCCCATTTTTATGGATTTATCCACCTGTCATCTTAGTACTTGCTGATTTCTCAATTGGGTCTCTGTGTGGACGCCCAGTTTGTTGATGATGAAGTATTTCTGTTACTTAGTTTTCTTTCTAATGGTATAGCCCCTCTGCTGTACGAGTGCTGAGGTCCACTCCAGGCCCTGCTTTTCTGGGGTACACCTGTAGCAGCTGTGGAACAGTGAGGGATGCTACCAGTTTCTTCTTCTGCTATCTTTATTCCAGAATGATGCCCACCAAATGTCAGTCTGATTCGTCCTTTTTTGGGGTGACTCTTTGGATATACAGGGGTCAGGGAGCTGCTTGAGGAGATGGTCTGTGCTTTATAGGAGCTCCTGTGCTGAGCTGTGAGCTCTATTGTTCATTCAGGATTGTTGGGAGGATGTGTTTATGTCTGCTGCAACAGAACTCATAAAAACCCCCCATTTATTCCCCCTTAGATGCTCTGTCTCAGGGAGTTGGGGCTTTCCTTATGAGTATCTGTTGCACTGTCCTGCCCCACTAGGAGGCAGTCTATTCACTATTTGCCTGCTGGGGCTCCGCCCTGCTAGCACAGGTCTGCCCTACTGCCGTGGGGCTCCATTCTGCTGTGTTGTGCTCCACCCTGCTGCGGAGTCTCTCTGTTATGGCAGGTTGCCTCGGTAACAGCAGGCTGCATCAGCCCTGGGCGGTACTTCAGTAAGGGCAGATTGCATCTGTAGTGGCGGACCCCCCTCCCCCACCAGGCTGCACCGTCCTAGATGCCGGCAGCAAAACTCTCAGCCCCGAGGGTCTCTAATCGCCACCCTGCTTGTCCCCATGAGGTTGGGACCCGCCAAGCCCGATCACCCAGCTCCCTGCCTCAGAGTCCGTCCTCTCTCTCTCTCTCTCTTCCTCTCCCCAAGCTGAATGGTCGACTCTCTCACTGGCGCCCCTGTAGCCTGCCAATAGGGCACTAGGATCCATGCGATCTCCTGTGCTGCTGCCCACTGCACCAGCTCAGATCACGTTTCCCAGGAATCTCCTCGTCTGGCTCATTGTCCAAGTCCCATTCAATCAGATGGACATGCCAATCTGCCCTTCCAAATCTCAGATTGCCGGTTTAACAGGGCACCCAGACCAGTGAGTTCCGTGCCGGGTCCCGCTGCGCTATGGCGCTGGCCGATTCGGCCACATGAGCCGGCTGTGGTAGTGTCCCGTGTCTCTCCCACACCTGGGACTTTCAACACTCTGTGGGCAAAAAAGGTCCATCCAAGAATGCGGCTAGGACTCACCCTCTGCGCCTTCACTGAGAGCTGAAATCCTGAGTCACCTCTATGATGCCATCTTGGAAGCCTCCCCCAAAATTTTAATTTTAAATCTGATTTTGTGTTTGCACTTACATCTACTTTTTTATTTAATAAGGATATTCAAAATTATGTAAGCTTCTTTATAAAGGCTAATATTATTTTGTTTAAAAATTTTTCAGGCCAGGCACAGGGGCTCAGGCATGTAATTCCAGCACTTTGGGAGGCCAAGGAGGGTGAATCACAAGGTCAGAAGTTCAAGACCAGCCTGGCCAATGTGGTGAAACCTCATCTGTACTAAAAATACAAAAATTAGCCAGTTATGATGGCAAGTGCCTGTAATCCCAGCTACTCAGGAGGCTGAAGCAGGAGATTCACTTGAACCTGGGAGACAGAAGTTGCAGTGAGCCTAGATCACGCCACTGCACTGAGACTGTCACAGAAAAAAATTGTTTTTTTCAAAGTAGATTTTAACCTATATATCGTATGAAATATATATAGTGCATGAGATTATCTGTTAAATATATACATTTACACATACATATACACCCACACACTCATAAAAATTAACTGAAATATTAAATAGAAATAAATTTAGGTACTTTGAGACAATATTTTTAAAATCCTATTTGGACACAAAAATCTCATCTCACAAGATATCACATATGCTTGATATAGGAAACATTGGCTCAGAACTGCTTTTGCTTGGAGGACAAGCAGTGCACTTTTTGTTAAATAAATCCACATAAGCATGCTCTTCACCAGTGTTAGCCAGAGAACAGAAATGTCTTACTTTAAACTATGACTCAGTGTCTTTATATTACCTCCTAAATTACTGCGTGTTTATCAATGGCCAATGTAGAGGAACTCTGTGGGGGCTTAAGCCACTCAGCTCAAAGAAACTTGTGAAGAGGAGTGAGATATATTCTACTCATCTACCAGAACAGTCTGCAGTGTGTGCTTCTCTCCTGGTTCTCACACAAGTGTCAAGGCTAGCCCATTTCCCCTGACTGCCTGCTACACAGTCTGTGAAATCATTTCCCACCTAATAATGACTTCAATCAACCCCCCAGTTTCCAGTCCAGAATCATGCTTCCATGAATGATAACATGCTTGGCAAAAACAAAAAACCCGAAAAGTCAGAGGTGATCATATTGAAAGGATTTTTTTATTGCATTTTAGGTTTTGGGGTACATGTGAAGAACATGGAAGATAGTTGCATAGGTACACACGTGGCAGTGAGATTTGCTGCCTTCCTCCCCTTCACCTATGTCTGGCATTTCTCCCCATGCTATCTCTCCCCAACTCCCCACCCCCCGCTGTCCCTCCCCTATTCCCCCCAACAGACCCCAGTGTGTAGTGCTAGTTTTGTGTTTCTTAAAATACTGTTATCAAACAGCATTCATCATAATTATCTCTGTTGACAGAGGAGTGAAGATTCCTACGGGTACCTCTCAATTAGATAAGGAAAAACTTATGATGATAAGCTGGGAAGCCTGGATACTTCTAGACGACTTTTAGATACATAAAAATATGAGATTTTGATCTAATCTATTAGGATAAAAATGGCTGAGTTTGAAAGTAGACTTTAGGCTGCTCTTTACATACAACCTTCTGCTTGCATGCTGCAGGTGAGTGGGTAAGGCATATGTGTATTTGTGTTCCTATGGATTTGTGTTGTTGGGGGATAGGGACTCTTAATTGTTTAAATGGTATTTTGTTTTCTCTTAGGAATATGAGCCACAGGACAGTAGGTACCATTCTTGCCTACTTTCTACTACCCGGATTACTTCTTTATCAGAATTAAAGCAACATACACACTCTGTTTTTGGGACTCTGAGCTCCAAATACGCATACACGTTGCTTACCGCAAGTGTATAGGGTTATCCTAGCAAAGCGGAGCTGAAAACCCTATTGGCTTACCACTTCCTCTCTGGCCTCTGTAAGACCTGAAAACAAGTGAGAAGAGACCCACACTCCAAGAGACCTAGCACATTAAAAGATATGGTTAGTAATTCTGTCAGATCATATCAGTAATATTAAGTCAGATGTTTTTGGATGGAATTAAAAGTTTTTAGGAGTCTCCCTCTCTTGCTCTGCCTTGGCTTACCTTTCCTTTCCTTAATGGTGGTATCATATAATGCTATTTTTAAAAAATTTCCCAAAAGAAATTTTTAAGGGCACTTCTAAAAGGTTCCCAACTCCTTCTAGTGTATTTTAATTTATTTGTAACATCTACTGATTACTGATTATATGTGACAAATAATTTTTGTCACCTCTATTTCTTTTTAAAAATACTAGATATGGTATTACGTGAGGAGCACTATATATAGTTCAAATAGTAAGCTATTAAAAATAGGTTTGAATAATTCAAAAACGTATGACATACCTGGCCTGATAAATAAGTACTTAATAACATTTAAATGAATGATAAAATATATGAAGATTGAAAATTCTTGATTTGTACTTCTATATTTCTTTTGTACTTAGTGTTAAAATGATTAAAGTCATCCAAAAGTTTCTGAAGTATTTCTGTGAGTTCACTCCTTACTAATCCCAACAATGAGATGTAAGTGAAAGATGACACCACTCCTAAAATTCAGGAAAAATATGGTCTTCACAAATCATCGGAAATTTCTAGTGGCAATAGAAATTCTGAACTGAAGGTGCATAACTTAGAAGATCTGTGAGTGAGTGATGATGGTTCAAACAGCTGTGCAACATCATCCATGATCAGCTGTTCATAAGCTTAGACAAGGTCAAGTTCTGTAATGACCTTCACCCCACAGGAGTAACAGAGTGAAGCTGACCTGCTGGCACTGGGCTTAGATAAAGCCAGATGGTGTGAATCACAGTATGGATACAGTTTCCACAGTGACCATTAGTCAGCAGCAGAGTGATACAGCCTTCTGAATGCATGCAATTGGCTTAATAGCACCAGGTGCAAAAAGTTACCAGAGCTATTCTTCCAAGTTGTTTTGTTAAGATGAAAGATACAGTTATAAAATATAAAGGTCCCTGAAAGTGTAGTTGAAAAGAAGAGTGACTACATAGCCATCAGACCTATGATCACAGTCAATATCTGCATCTTGCTAACAGGATACTTAGCCTTTCGGAGCCTCAGTTTACACTGCTGCCAATTAGTTTGGTTATGAAGAATAGACATTATAATTACTTACGTAAAGTATCCCTCCAGTCCTCAATAACTGTGTATATTTGGAGAAGAGCAAACTAGAGGTGGGATTTGGTACTATTTTTCATCAATTTCTTTGTTTATCTGACAATATCTTAATAAATGCTCTGTTTGAATGCTTCTGGAACTCTGCATGTTTTGAACACAGCCCTTTTGCTTTTAGAATATACATTGCCTAAATCTTATAATTTTTTATGCTCTATTTGTGATGATGCTTGGAAACTTCTCTGCAGAAGGCATGACACATCTTTACAAAGACTCATAGAAAGCTTTCTCTATCTAGCCATTTAAATTTTGTATATCGTATAACCAACTACTCTGGCAAAGGGCCCTTTAAATAATGTGGCATCTGCTTTATTGATGTATCAGAACAGACTCGGTATCTATTGAGTCATTTTGTTAAAATAATACAAGGCACTATATTGACTCAGTATCTCAATTCTGGACTTAAAAAAAGTCTTCGAGGCAGTGATATTATTGAGAACAGCAGAGTATGTATCTTCAAAGGCACATCCCCTCACAGTAACACTAAATAGTTTAGGGAAAACTGTCAGGATCAACTTTGCCCAAACTCTGGAAAATAGTCAAAGGTTTATAGAAATTAAGCAAATACTGGATTAAGAAAAAAATACCTTAAAAAGGTAAAAGACCCCCATAGCACCCATAGCATATTTACTGGCTCTTTACCCACAAGTCCCTGGTGTTGTGACAGTGTGTTGTGGCACACATTCCTAGTGTGGACCGTGGCTCCTCAATGCAGAGGGAGAACAGACCTTGTTCCCAAAGAATTGCTTGTGCTCAAATTGTCTGGGGGCTACCTGCAGAATTCGTGCAGGGCACTTGCCTTTATTTCACCTAATTAGAAATTTACTCAGGATAAAAGAAAACAGTGAACGTTCCTTGAAAACATTGTAAAGTCAATGAATAACCCATGGATTTATGGGACAAACTATTTTGGTTGAGGCAAACAATAGATTCACTGAAAATCTGGGACGAAAATCTGGAAAGAGAGTGTCTTTGAGAAATTAAGGCATTTGAAAGTGTTCATGTGTATAGAGGAGTTTAGAAAGGGGAGCATATGATGAGACAATAACTCATCATATTATTAGATGACCCTAAGTTTTAACCTCTGGTCTATCTCTAGGCTTAGTGCAAGCAGAATATGAAGATGAAGACAAAATTGTAAGTGGTCTAAGCATTAGAAGAATGCCCCAAAATAAACTGTTAAAATTCAAAGACAAATTTGCAAAGGCTGAGAATATTTTCTTTGCTTTTATGACTTTTTCTTTTCTCCTCTTTTTCCTCCTCCTCATCTTTTCCCTCCTTCTTCTCTTTCTGTGTTCACCTCATTTTATTCCATTTAAGGAAATTTATGTCAAAACACTAACTGAACATTAGCTGAAGAAACAGAGAGTACAGATATTACAAATAATAAAGAATATGGACTTTATCCAAACCTAAACAAATAGCTACAGCCCACAGTGAGCAACAAACAAATAATAACAACCAAAAGTAAATCCTTAGAAAGAGAAAAAGCTGAATTTGAATTTCCACATTATAGTATGCAAAAAGTTCAGTTTCCTATAAAAATTAGTATAAAAAGAAACGAGGGAAGATGGCTTATTTGTGGAAGAAATTAACAGACTGTTTCTTAGGTGCACAGAAATTGGGCTTACTAGGCAAAAGCTTTAAGTTAATATGTAATTTATACTCAAAGAGGTAATGGACACAAGGGACAAAGAGCTAAGGAAACCTGGAGAATAATGAAAATCACATACAGAATACCAATAGGAACAGAAATAATAAAAGGAAACCAAACAGAAATTCTGGATCTTAGAGGTGTAATAACCAAAACAGAAGAATTCAAAAAGCTCACTAGAGATTTCCAACTGCAAATTTGAGCAGGCAAAGGACAGAGTCACTTGAAGATTAGTTAATTGAAGTTATTTTGTCTGAGGAGCAGAAAAAAAAACACTAAAAATTAAAAAAAAATTAACAGAACCTAAGAAGCCTATGGAACACCATCAAGTATACCAACATATCTATAGTGGTAGTCCTGGCAGGAGAAGAAAGGAAAAAAGGAACTGAAGGAATTTGGAAACAATAATGACTGAAAACTCCAAATTTTGTAGACATGAATCTACACATTCAAAAAGTTCAATCAAATTCAAGAAAGATAAACACAGAGAACTACACTGAGACACATTATAATCAAATTGCTTAATTTAGACAATGAGAAAGTCTTGAAAACAGCAAGAAAGAAGTACTTATCATATAGAAATGACCTTCAATAATATCAAGGATCAATTGCCCATCAGAAATTATGAAGGTCATAATGAAGTAATGTTCAAAGTGGTGAAATAAAAATGAAGAGAAAGCTATCAACAAAGAATAAGATACTCATCAAAACTATTCTTGAAAATGAAAGAAAAACGTAGATATGTCATATAACAATACTGACTCTAGACAGTAAGTGAAAGCTATATTAAAAATTAATAATTCTAATAAGGATAACTACAAAGGTACGTACAAAATCAGCATGATTTTATTTTTTTGTTTGTAACTACTCTTCTTATTTCTTATGTGATGTATAAGACAAGTGCATAAGACAATAATTATACATTCATGTTAATGTTCATGAAATGTATAAAGATGTAATTTATGGGAGAAACAACATAATGGTGGACTGGATCTCTATAGGAGTAGACTTTTTGTATGCTATTGAGGCTTAGTTGGTATCGATTCAAATTAGATTGCTATACATTTAGGATATTTACAGTAAAATGTTTAGGAGTTTCAATGGTAGTTCCTAAGGAAATATCTAATAAATATACAGTATAGGAAACCAAAAGGAAATCAATATGGCATACTAAAAATCAACTGGAGATGAAGAAGGATGTAATGAAAGAAATAGGGACATTAGGTATAAAACAGAAAACAAATGGTAAAACTGTAGAAGTTATTTATTAGAAGTTATTTTAGATGTAAGTGGATTTGACTATTCAATTAAAAGATACAAATTGTCAGCATAGAATAAAATTATATATTCTAACTATATGTTGTATATAAAAGACTCAGTTTAGATCCAAAGACACACATAGTTTGAAAGTTAAATGATGGAAAAATATATTGCAAGCTCATAGTAACAAAAGGGAGCTTGAATAGCAATACTAATATCAGACAAAATAGACTGTCAGACAAAAAGTTATAAGATACAAAGAAAGTCATTGATATTGATAAACAAGATTGGGAATCTTACTACCAGGCTTACAGAAATAAAAAGGATTGTAATAGAATACTATGAATAATTGAATAATTGCATGCCAACAAATTAAGTAACTGGTGAAATAGACAAATTTCTGGAAACACACGAATTATCTACATTGACTCAAAAATGGGTAGATAATCTCAATAGACCTATAAAAAGTAAAAGGATTAAATAAATAATAAAAAAACCTCCCCAAAATAACCATAAAATTTCAGGATGAGATGGTTCCTGGTAAATTCTACCAAACAATAAAAAAAATTACACCAATTTTCCCAAACTCTTCCAGAAAACAGAAAATACAACAGGAGGGAATACTGCCTGATTTTTTCTATTAGGCTGGCATTACTATGATACCAAAGCCAGATAAAGACAACAAGGGACACGTTACAGACTAACATCCTTTGTAAATCATATGAACATAGATGTAAAAATCCTCAATACAATATTAGCAAACCAAATCTGATAGCATGCTAAAATTACTTTGCGCCCTGGCTAAGTGGGCTTTCTCTCAGGGATGCAAGGTTGGTTCAAAATAAGAAAAGAAATTAATGTAATGTATATTTCTTGCTCCTCTAAGACAAGAAGAAGACAAGGATTCCTGTTTTCATTACTGCTATTCAAAACTATGCTGGAAGTTCCACCCAGAGTAATTATTCAAGAAAAGAAATAAATGGAATTAGGTTGAAAATGATATGAAATTGTTATTTGCAGATGATACAATCTAATATTTAGAAAATCCCAAATAATTCACAAAAGAAAACTACTAGAGCTAATAGGTAAGTTCAGCGAATATGAAGGGTACAAGATAAACACAAAAGAGTCAGTTGTGTTTCTGTGCACCAGCAATCCAAAATAGAAATCAAGGAAACAATTCCATTTGCAATAAAATCAAAACCAAATTACACAGGAGTTAATTTAACCAAGAAGACAAAACATTAGTACACTAATTGAAAAGAATTAAAGGTCTGAATAAACAGAAATACTGCCATGTTCACAAATTGGAAGATGTCAATACTCTCCAAAATGGTATATAAAGTCAATGCTATGCATATGAAAATTCCAATAGTCATTTTGCAGAAATGGAAAAACCATCCTAAAATTCTTATTGAAATGTGAGGGCCTGCAAGTAGCCAAAATAACATTGAAAAAGAAGAACCACGTTGAAGGATTCACACTTCCTGATTTCCTGACCCAGCAATACTATGCCTAGGCATATACCTCAAATAATTAAAAATGGATAATATTTGCACACAATTGTTCATAGCAACACTATTCCCAAGATCCAAAATGTGAAAACATCCCAAATGCTCATCAAGCAAATGAATGAATAAACAAAATACGGTATATGTATAATGATAGAATACTGGTCAGACACAAAAATGATTAACATACTCTACAATGTGGATAAGACTTTAAGTTAGTATGCCCAGTGAAAGAAGCCAGATAAAAAAGGTCACATCTTACGCAGTTTCATCTGTATGAAATCTCCAGCATAGGTACCGTAAGAGAGCAGACAGTAGACAGGGAGCTGCCAGGGCCAAGGAGAGGGGGAATGGGATTGAGTACTTAATTAAGTGCTTTTCTTTTGGGATGATCAAAATATTTTAAAAATAGAATGGTGATGTCAAACACTGTGCATGTAATAAATGCCACTGGATTATTCGGAAATAAGTTATATCTGTAATAATTATCACACTTGTCACCTAGTTCATGGAAATTTCACAAGGCTAAACATCCATTCTAATTTGAACCAGTTATTTTCTCATGCAGCATCTTGTGTTCCCTATACTAAATCTTCAAGCTGTGTTTCAGTGACCTGGAGCTGCCTGAGCAGGGATTGGTTAATCTTGCCTGATGTATAGGGACTGCGGATCATGCACTCCCTGATTTTGTTGACCCTGTGAGCTGGTGGTTTATGTTTACTATCTAAAGAGAAGATATCAAATACCACTCCTACAATTTCTGTAACACATCATGGGCCCTCTAGGGTACAGTAAGACATGTCAAAGTTAGGTTCAGACACACACAAAAAAACAACACTATGTAGACTTTATTGTTTAGTAATGATGCTAACATTGTCCTTATATATAACAATCGGCTTATGAAACTAATGAGGTGAATTTCAACACAAATATAAATAAAACATGTTTATTATTGTGAATTAAATGAAGTTAGTATTCTTCACTGCTCTAATGAAGCCTAATCTAGCAAACATTTTATGATATGACTTTGCTCTAATTACTTGTAGTTCTCTTTCTTCCATTTATGTACACCAGTTTTGTTTTTCTTGTCAACTTATACTTGGCTCGGTATCATTATGTGTACCTCTCTCTTCATCCTATTTCCATGTATTTTCCAGTGATTTTGTTTTGGAACCCTTCATGTTACTCCCTGGATATCTACCCAAGGTCACTGAGTGCTTGGTCCTCTAGGTTGAGGTAACATTGAGTTTTGCCTAATGAATTAAATACATCTACACTTACAGGGTGGGTATAGTCTAGCCATTGTGGTGGAGGGAAATCACCCTGATATTACCTCTTCCACGGTTGTTCGTCCACAAAGACCAATGAGAAGGCAGAAGGGAAGTTGGTGCTTGATTCAGAGTCCTGTGTTCCAGGCAATAACATCTGTAACGTTATACATGACAACAAAATCACCAGAGATAAAGACTGGAAGGTAGAAATGAAACTGATATCATTTAATTATGTGATGTACATACGGAAAAATTGAAAAACCCAAAATAACCTACTGAATACTATAATATTAGAACAGTAAGATAATTTAGAAAGTTTAATGAATAAAAGATAATCACATAGCTAACATTTCTACCCCAAGCAGTAACCAGAAGCATGAGCCACCTTGCCCAGCCGCAAATACTTACAATAAATATGAATGTGTGATTGCGTATGTCCATAGTGAAAATATGTCTTGGATTTTGGATAAAGTTGTGGAAAAATTTAAGAAGTCTTGTTGCACTTCTACCTCGGGTGTCTGTAAGGGCAAAAATAAAATGAGAGTAGAATGAGAAATCAAACTTTAGAATAGAAATGAATAGAATGCGATAGAATAGGATAGAATGAAAATTTAACTTTGGCATTACTGTGGCAAGTTCAGTGCTGCTGGTATTTTTTCCATTTAAGATACATTATGAGGATTACATAATACATTGTCAACAAAATATAGTATCTGTAAATCTTTAAAATGTATGAGATAGATATAAGATTTCTTCAAAGACACACCAAAGTAGTTGGAATAGGTCTTCAAAGATAGTGTCCCTCAAGGAAACAACAATAAATCTTGAAAGCAAAGCTTTGTTTGGGAGTTAAGGTAGGTTGAAAAAAGACTTTTTGCTAAGAAAGGAATTTTATAAGGCTTCGAAACAAAAAAAAAGAAACAAAGCCAAGTGACTAAAGAAAAATATGGTTAAAGAGAAAATTATTGCAGGACTAAAATTAGAAAAGGCAGATCAATAAATCCTACACTAGATGCTAAAGTCTTAGGGCAATAGAAGTATGTTTGATAAGTATAGGAGGCAGAGCAGGATTTCAAGCTAATCATGGAAATGTCACTTAGAATATTTGCAGCTTAATCCTCCTTCAACACCTGGTCTCTAGAAATACAGATGATAACTCAAGTTTTCTGTTCTTTAGTTGACAATATACATAATGAGATTAGAGATGCTTGTCATATCCTAATGGACATAACTATTATAAAGGTTCATAAAATATTTTGCAGATGATTTTAGACTAGTGACTAGTAAATTAGGTTTAGTAATTTAAGTAATACCATCTGAAATAAGTTTACTTTTACATACTGTTTTAATAGGATATTCAAATCATAGACTTGAAACCACTGCAGTGGGTGATTGTCAGGCTGAATTAAGCCATGTGTCAAACAGTAATGACTATAACGAAGCTGGACCATGTATTAACCTGAGTATCACGTGATGAAGGATATAAGTTATGGAGACTTGTGACCTGGGATTAAATCCCAACTTGCATAATTATTAGCTATGTAGACAATTTAACTGTAGACAGTTAAAGATCATATGCTTCATTTTTCTTATCTGTAAAATGGAGAAAATATCACTACTTACAACATTATGAGCATTAAATCATATAAAGTACTTATAACTGTGATAGACACATAAGTGTCGTCATTACGTTGTAAACACTAATATTAACACAAAACTAGAGTTAATTGAGAAAACATATATATTAAAGAATAAAATACAGACTTCAGTGCTGAAGTGGTGACACAGACACAAGCCAGCTTCACTGACCCCTACTCCAGACAACCAAAGCCAAATATACAGCACTGAAATCTTCACCAATAATATCCCAGAACTCAAACAGAAGTTAATTCCCAAGGTCTCAGGGAAATAACATCTCCAGGCAAAGAGTAAAAAAATCCTATTTTTATATCCATGACACCCCTCACCCCAGTCTGTGTAGCACCAGGCATGCAGAAAATTTCCTGCAACTCATGGTTTCTATACTGCAAAAAGTGAGATATGGTGACAACCAGCATCCTCAGCATTTGGGTTCTTTGCAGGAGACTTGACCATGTCTCCACCCATGGAAATAGTCTGAGTGCCTGAGGGGAAACATATCTAGAGACAAAGGGGGAGGTGTGACTATCATCCACAGTCCTGGAAAATTCGCTTTGCCCCTCAGCCAAAGGAGATGCCAAATCAGAGGGGTTGTTTGGCAGTGACACCCTACAGGATGTATGTTCCATGGTTCTCTGCGTACAAATCCCTTGCAAGGCCTTCCACTCAGCTGGGATGTCCCCTTTGGGACCTTCCCCATTCTGGCCCAGCAGCACTCTTGGATCATTTACTAGAGTTGAGGCAAACTCTGGCTTTAAGCATACCTAGTGTGGAAACAAAGGCACTGGTGAAAAAAATATAAGAAATTCAATAGGTAAATTATGAAGACTCTCTAAGCAAACATAGCCAATTAAACCCCAAGCAATCCACAGGCTAGAATAAATAATCCTTCGATGAAAAGACACAGGCATGTATCCACAAGAAACAACAGCACAAAGGGAACCATGACCTCCCCAAATGGACAGGCCAAGGAACCAGTGACCACCATAATGAGACAGTGATCCATGAACTCTCTGACCAATAATTAGAGTAGTTTAAAGAAACTTAGTGATCTCCAAGGTAATACAATAATGTGATTCAGAAATTTATCAGAGATATTTAATGACGAGATTGAAATAATTAAAACATCAAATGAAAATCGCAAAGTAAGAAATATATGTCAAAACTGAAAAGACAGTTACAATTTTTTCAAACAAAAATTATAATAATTCACCTCCACCTGACCAGTCATATAAGAAATGCTAAAGAAAATGCTTCACTGTGAAAGAAAAAAACACTAACATGGAAAAAAAAACATTCAAAGGTGCAGAAATCGTTGGTTAAATGAAGACAACCCCAGAATACTTAAACACTGTAATTGTGGTGTGCAATCCACTTATAACTAGTACAAAGCCTAAAAGACAAAACTATCAAATACAACAATAGCCACAGCAATGAGTTAAGTGATGGGCAACATAAAATTATATAAATTGAGCAATCAAAAGTCAAAACCTGGGGCGAATGAAGTTAAAGCCTCTGTCATCCTCTTTCTTGATTTGTATTTCTTGGCCACCAGGCTACATTATACCAGTCCAAAGGGAATGTGATTTCTATGTTTAAAGCATAATTTTACTTTTTATATTTAATTTCTCCATTTACCACACTGTCACACATGATAGTGTTTATTCATTTGGTAAATTGACTTAATAATGTTGTTTACACATCTAGAAGTAAAATGAATGGAAATTGTATTCCATCTGCAAGGTAGAACTCCTCTTTGAATATCTCCGAATGCATCATAGCACACTTTATAATTATTAATTAAGTTAAATATTCAACATGGCTCACTGGGTCCTTAAAAAATAACATGTTTAGGGAATTGAAAGTTGGTTTTGAATGATTTCTTCCCCTTAGAGAATTGTTATATTTTCTGTTAATCACAAGTTTAAGAGTCATTGCATAGTTCTTAGGGCTATAAATATTATGCTTCATTTCTTAATTCAGCCTGACTCAGATGTCTCTGCAATGAACCAGGCATTTAGATGTAAAGTTTTCAGTGGGGATTTCTTAATTTGCTTTAATAAGATAAAAATATTAGCATCTGCTGTTTCACCCTTTTTATTCAGATAAAGTTTAGAATTTCCAATATTAAACAGCACTATTATTTATTTTCTTTTTGAACTCTAAAGAATATTCCATTAAATTGATAATGCAGGACATGGGAATTTGTTTGTAAAAGTTATAATCACTACTCCCAATTTATATAGTTTACTCATTTTGAAATAACAGTTTATAGGACATGTATGAAACCTATCTCAATATAATCACACTTCACTGTATAGTAAAAAATAAAATATTAACGAACAGCAACAACAGAATATTTGTGTTTTAGTGTTATTGAAAGTGGGTGGCCTTAACTAAATTTAACTTCAATACAAAGGAGCATGTTCACATTTCATTGGGTTATTTAACTTGATGGGCTCATCATGTGTTTTTAACTGCACAGGATAGAGAAGGTGTAATAAAATGTGAGCTATGTAACCTTCCCAAAGAGTTTACCATATATTTAATATGTTACTCAAATTTCCATATATAAACGCTTTATATATTTGCTACTTTCAGCAATGTGGTTCAAATATTTCCTCCCTACTATACTTTCAAGCTCCATCTCTCTACCCAACATAAAGACCGTAATAAGCTTTACATTATATTTAGAAGGTCTCACATCCAAACTTCCTCATTACCTGTGATCTGCTGACTTCAAGTCTAGTGTTCTTTAAAATAAATATGAGTTATTGCATGGTAAGAAATACATATGCAATAGGATGGTAACATCAAAAGCAGGAAGGGAATGCAAAATTCCATAGAGGAAGGGAAGAGAGGAAGACTGAAATAGATCATCTTATCAGGAAGTATATGTAAAATGGCTCCTCTCTTGTCTCACTTGATTTATTCTTGGTTTATAGGAAGCTGTGACAAATGCAAAAACATGCCTTTCCCGTGGATTTCCTTGTCTGTTAAAGGACATGTTATCATTTCTATGAAAGAGACTTGTTTGCCCTTTCTGACTGCATTCTGAAAGAGTTCTTATTAGAATATAAAGGTTAATCGAAACACAAGTTGTATTTTGATGAAAAAATAAAAAGAAACATTTTCCTTGGCCATCTGTCAACCCTCAATAAAATTTGAGAGCATCCTATTAAATTTTACTTCAAAGGAGACAATACTGTAAACTGCAAATGAATAAGTGAAATGAAAAACTAAGAGCATGTCTCATTCCACAACATACACATAAAATGAAACCATAATGTACAACATAATTATTATAAATTTGAATTTCAAAATATGATTCTCTTAGAATTATTTAGTCTTTCTGTAAAAGTTGTTAGTATATACTGTATTTCTTTTGCGTTTCATGACAAGAGAAGTGTAATGAACACAAATTGTAAAAGGTGATATCCCATCAATAGTATTCAATGTTTTGAGGAAATAGCCTGGTGTACAAAGAGATAGGGAATTCATTTCTTTTAATATATTTATTATTTCTTACTAGGAGAAGAAATGCAACTATTCTCTTTAAAACTGCTAAAAATCAAACACTGAGGCAGCCACCCCATTGTTTGCTCCCTATGTTCCATTACCGTTAAGATGAGCTCAAAGACAAATTAACCCTTGATTCAGGGAAAAGGTTTCTGCCAATCTGATTCTTTTATCATATCCATGAAAAAAATCACTGAAAATTAGTTTATACAACTTACGCAGTTCAGAATTGTTTTTCTTGATATTTGATCATTTTGAAATATGATGAGGCTTCTGCTGTGGCCTCTAAAGCAATCTCTTGACTTCATTTTATCTTTCATTCTGCAACCAAACCTGATTAATCTTTTCACACTTCAGCTCCAATCATATTACTTTCCAGATTAAAAGGCTGCATTCATGCCTCAATATGAAGTGAAGTCTTCTCCACCCAGAGTCTACCTAGAAAAGCCCTTTGTAATTTAGAACCACCTTTGAGAGGATGGTATTTTATATTCGAAGCAAAATGCAATGTGTTTTTTCTCCATTTCCAATTACATCTGTGCTTTTGCTGCTCCGTAACCCTGTTCACTCTAAGTGTCTGCCTGTGGAACCCCTGCTACACTTAAACAACACTTGACTTCAATTACACATTCCTTGTTGAAAATACCATGCTTTACAGTTAACAGGTAACTCTTTGAGGCAAATAAGGAGCCCAGGTCACCGATCTGACAAAAATGAAACAAGGTCATTAACAATTAAATTAGACATTTTAAATGGACCTATATGAATGTTTACGTTCATTGAGGTCATAATTAAGCATATGGTAAACATTAACACTGTCTAATAACTTCTGTGATTTGGTTACTTCTACCACCTACCTCTAGGGGGAGGTTGCTCGGTGGCGGTTTTCCTCCTCTCCTCTGGGCTTGCTGGTGTTCAGGATCACGGTAGAGCCAGAAGTGACTGTATGAACTGATGGCAGGATGTGGTCTTTGCATCAGGAAGCGGGTAAACCAGGTACTATTGACTATATAACCAATGCTCCGAGTGCCATGATAAACTAGGTACTGTTGCCTACCAAACCAATGCTCCGAGTATGTCAGTGATTCTCTCAGGGTGACCTTGGCCTTCTAGCAGTGGCAACATGGAAGCACTAGACATTTTATCCGCTTTGTGCTCTGTGACACAGAGGCTCTGGTTTCCTCGGAAACTTTTCTCTTACCTTTCTTCATATTTATTTCATTGATGCCAATTATTTCATTATTAGCTAACAGACTGTGGATTTTTAAATGAAAATATATGAGTAACAACAACAAAAACAGTTACTACAAAAAAGATTCACAAATATGTAAAGTGTGAAGAACAATCACATAATCCTACCACTCAGAAAAAAAAATGCACTTTACTGTTGTGGTGTATTTTCCCAGACTTAAATTTTTAACATATATGCAATAAAATATATATGCAAATACATATTAATTTGATATATATATACAAGAAAATATAGATGTAAAATATATATTAAATTTTTTACATATATAAGAAAAAGAAAAGAAAAAATATGTTTATTGTTTCAGAATGAAGTTCTATTGTGCACATTGTTACTTAGTGCTTTCTTTTTTGCACAGAATGTAAACAGTAGATATTTTATGTGTCAATGTCTTTAGATCTAAATTGTCATAGTACGGCCATTTTGCATTTGAGTAGCTGACTGAACCATGTGATTTAACTAATCCCCTTTAGTTTGACATTGAGGTAATTTCCATGTTTTTCCTCATTTCCAGCCACATTGTGATAAACAGTTTTGGTACTTTGGTGATTATTGTACCCCTGTTTTTGACCATATATTAGATATGATACTGGTTAATATTCGACATATTACTTATCCAGCTAACATATCAAATTGTTGCCTCAAAAACCTTAGTTTCAAATGTCCTATGAAAACTACAGTACTTAGAATTTTTTTTAAAAAGGGAGAAAAAGAAAACAAGATTATTTGTCACTACCCATGGGGAATCAAATCCAGTAACTATAGGGTAAGGCTCAGCTATACATTTTGTTTGTTTTGAGATGGAATCTCATTCTGTCACCCAGGCTGGAGTGCAGTGGTGATATCTCCTCTCACTGCAACTTCTGCCTCCTAGGTTCAAGCGATTTTCATGCTTCAGCCTCCCAAATACCTGGAATTACAGGAACCTGCCACCATGCCCAGCTGACTTTTGTATTTTTAGTAGAGACAGAGTCCTACCATGTTGGCCAGGCCAGTCTTGAACTCCTGACCTCAAGTGATCTGCTTGCCTCATCCTCCCAAATTTGGGCATTACAGGCATGAGCCACCACTCCCAGCCTGCCTTTCTAAAAGCTGTACAAGATGATCCTGATATGCAACCAAAGAACTGGCATTAACGTGCTACTCACATATTTTTTAGTCATTGCAGAAAGGGCAAGACTGTAAGTATTATTAATGCAGAATCTTATATAAGTATGTAAGATTTGACCTACTGAATTGTATAACCTTAAACTGAATCTATTACATATGAAATGAAGTGTGGAACTCAAGTAGTAAGAACATACTTTTTAGTTAAAATACCTCTACTACTCTTAGCTAAATGTCCAAGAAAGCACCCATATTGCCCAAGCCAAACCTTAATATCTAACTCATTTTGTCAGATGTATGTTATGATTAACATTTATCTATTAATGTTTTATCTATTGTTCTTCCAGCTTCAAAGGTACTATAAAAATTAAATGGCATTAAAAATCACTTTTTTGTGGAAAGGGAACTTTGACAATTTTCAAATAGTTTTTCAGTGGCTAGTCATAGTTCTGATCATGTTGTTTACCATTGAGGTGTAGAGTTTTTAGTGCTTAAATCTATATTTTCAGGGATCACAGAATTTATTTATGATTTTATGCTAGGAGTATAAATTCAGGTTGCAGACAAATACTTAAGACTTAGGCTAAGCAGTTGCACTTACTCTGTTAAGTAATAGGCATCAATGAAGGTGGATAAATTGGGGAAGAATCATAATGATTTGAACCTACATAGCTAGACAGTTTAAAGTTAATAAAAATAAGACACGAGAGAATTAAAAAGCAGGATGTTGATCATTCAATGAAAATGAGCTAGAAATATTCATAAGGCAACTAGAAATGTCATGTTTTGTGTGTTTGAATTGCTTATTCTGAAATTTGAACATTTAAAATTAACTGTTTGAGAAAATAAATAATATGCTCAAGAGAAAGAATAGAATATAGCAGAATGCCTGATGGTCGTCTTTGAGAGACAGTCTAATTGTGGCATGAGATGACATTACAGTTTGTGTTCCCTGCTCATTTCATGTTGCACAGAACCAGAGATTATTAGAGAGATTCTCACTATGAATTTGAGAAAGGAAATGTGCAAGATGAGTCAGGACTACATGGAAGCCATCAAAAACTACTATGGTATGTTAAAAAAGAATAGGTTACCCAAATAAATTGGAAATTTACGTTCACATAAAAATGGGCACACAGATATTTATAGCTGCATTTTTTTGCAGTGGCCCAAAGTTAGAATCAACCAAAGTATCCATCAGTATGTGAACAGATAAAGAAACTGGGGTATATCCAGACAACGGAATATCATTCAGCACTAAAAACAAATGAGCTGTCATGCTGTGATAGCTAATTTTCGGTGTCAACTTGACTGGATAAAGGGAATCTAGGGAGCTGGTAAAGCACTATTTCTGGGTGTGTCTGTGAGGATGTTTCTGGAGAAAATTGGCATGTGAGTCCTTGAACAGAATGGGGAAGAGCCTCCTTCAGCGTGGGTGGGCACCGTCGACTTTACTGGGGACCCAAATGGGATAAAATAGCAGAGGGAAGGCAATTTCACTCTTTCATTTTTGGAGCTGGAGCACCCTTTTCTTCCTGGCCCTGGGCACCAGAATTTCACCTTCTCTGGCCTTTAGACTCCAAGACTTGCGCCAGCAGCCCCCAGGTTCTCAGGCCTTCTGCCTCAGACTGAGAGTCACACTGTCATCCTCACTGGTTAGGAGGCTTTTAGACTTGGGCTGAGCCACACTGTTGACATTCCTTGGTTGTCCAACTTGCAGATGGTCTCATGGCACTTCTCAGCCTCCATAATCACATGAGCCAATTCCCCAAATAAATCCCTTCTTATCTATCTACTCACTTATCCATCCATCTGTCTGTCAATCTTCTATCTCTATCTATCTATCTATCTATCTATCTATCTATCTATCTATCTATCTATCATCTATCTATCTATCTATCTATCTATCTATCTATCTATCTATCTACCTACCTACCTATCAATCATCTATCTATGTATTCATCCTTCCATCCTATTCGCTCTGTCTCTAGAGCTCCCTCACTAACACCCATCATGAAAATACACAGAGGAAACTTAAATGTATATTACTGAGTGAAAGAAGCCAATCTGAAAAGTCTACACACTGCACGATTCCAACGATGTGACATTCTAGAAAAGACAAAACTATACAGACAGTGAGAAGATTTGTGGTGGACAGGAATGAGAGGGGAGAAAGATACAGTCTATTTTTAGGTCAGTGAAGCCACTCTGTATACTACTATAATGTGGATCAATGTCATTACACATTTGTCCAAACCCACAGAATGTAAAACATCAGCAGTGAAGCGTCATGTGAATTCTGTATTTTGGGTGCTAATAATGTGTCCATGTAGGTTTATTGATGATAACAAATGCACCGCTATTGTGTGGAATGTTGACAGGAGTGGAGGCCATGCATGGGTGGGGACGGAGGGTTATGGAAATTCTGTATGTTTTACTGAAATTTGCCACAAACCTAAATAAAGAATTCTTCATTAATTTAAGAAAAGCGTATGGCAGAAAACTTGAAGATATTCGTTCTGACTCAAGAGAGAGAATTTAAGCACAAACCAAAACGATTGAAAGTATTGAATACATCTAAAATCCATGAGTTGATAAAGTTTAAAAAAAAAAACAACTAATTTTCAACCAGAGTTTGTTAAGGTTCCCATATATGATTTTCAAAATTGGCAAACTTTGCATTTCTCCTGCCATACACCTTCGACTTTTCTTTTAGGTTAACTTCCTAATTTGTGGAAAAATCTCCAAAAGGGATGATAAAATTAGAAAAATACTGTATTGTAATCACTAATGTAATAATGAATTTAGACAATGTTTGATGGATAAATCAATGATGAAGGCATTAGGTGAACAGTATTTGGGGATGTTATGAGAAAAGTTCAGACTGTACATTACCCAGTGATATCAGCATCACCAAAAGAGGCCACATAGGCATAAGTGCCTCAAGATGTAATGAAATGGAGAATCAGAGGCATGGCCTATAAAATCCTCAGCTACAGACATCATTGAACTATTAGCTAATAATTCTCTAGGTCTGACTGTACTTTTGCAACAACTGGAAGGAACAGAGAAACAAGTTAACTCATATTAGGAAGAGGCAATAAATTAAATGCAGAAAGTTGGACATTCTTTAGGGCTGTTTTGGATGATTAAAGAATAAAAAAATGGAGAGTAAAATAGATACATAATACGTAACAACCAAAATGAGTGCTTGTGCCTATTTAAATGCTGAATTAAATAAATATGCTACAAGAAAAATATTTGGATTCAATTAGAAACATTCAGATATGAACCAGATATTAAATACTATTCCAATAATACTAGGTGATTAAGGTCAAAATTGTTAGCTAGGTTAATTTCATATTGTTATATAAAATTTTAATATCAGTTTCATTTAGGACAACATACTGGTTTCAGTGGAAAAGTGGTATGATATCTGGAATTTACTTTAAAATCCTGCAACAAAAATTAATTAAAATACATAAATAAGTAAACACAATAAAAATAAGTGGGTGATTAGTAAACAAGATTGAAAGCATGTTCACAATTATTAAAGCTGGTTTCTAGATGTGTGGGGGTTCACCATAATATTCTCTCTACTTTCTTTATTTCAAAATTTCCATAATAATTAGAAAAAATGTGTTGCCTACATCAAAAATTTTCCCTTCTTTATAAGTTTATTTATTTTAGCATATAATCAATCTGCCAGCTCCCCCACATAATGAAACAACAAAACTTATCTGCTTCTGTGAAAACAAAAAAAATGCTTTAAAACAGGTAGGTGTCTATATGTACTTTCTCCTATATTCTATTCCTCATTCTCTCTCAAACCCACTACAGTCGGGATTCTATTTCCACTACTTCATTGAAGCCACGTTTGTCAGTTTTACCAATAACTTTCGCGTGGGACATTTCCCAGTTCACTCTACAGTTCTTAATGTCTTAACCAATGAGCAACAGGATTTGACCCAGTAGAATGTCATTTCTTCTCTTACATACTTTCATCTCTCAATATACTTACATTACTTTGTACTGTGCTGTTTTGGTTTTCTTCATATCTCACTGATCACTTTGGCCTTTGAGGCAGAGCGCTATTCTGGAGGCTGAGCTTGGGGAGCCTAAGGATGGCTTTAAATGTCACGTCCATGCTGATCATTGCCAAATACATGTCATCAGCCCATCCCTCTCACCGACATCCAAAAAGTTTATCCATACACCTGACATTCCTAACCTCATTATCGTAGATAGACATTTCATTCTTTCCATCTCCAGAATTGAGTTTCTGGTCTTTCCTCATACATCTGCTTCACTAGCCAGGTGCAGTGGCTCGCGCCTGTCACCTCAGCACTTTGGGAGGCCAAGGTGGATGGATCGCAATTTCAGGAGTTCAAGACCAGCCTGACCAAGACGGTGAAACCCCGTCTCTACTGAAACTACAAAAATTAGCTGGACGCAGTGGCAGGTACCTGTAATCCCAGCTACTAGGGAGTCTGAGGCAGGAGAATCACTTGAACCCAGGTGGCAGAGATAGCAGTGAGCCGAGATCCACTGCATTCCAGCCTGGCTGACAGAGTAAGACTTCGTCTCAAAAAAACAAAACAAAACAAAACAAAAAACTGCTTTACCTGCAACCTTTCCTGATTAAATTGGTGAAAATGCTATCCTTTTAATTAGGGGGTCAGAAAATTAGAGTTGTTTTCTCTCTTTTTCAATTAGTCTACATCCAATCCTTTAAGAAACCCTGGTGTCTTTCAAAATATATTTAAATATGATGTCTTCACTCCACTTTTCCTGTTACCATTGTCCTGTGCGCTAAAGGTGGGAAATACCTTTTAACCAGTCTCTATGGTTCTGCCCTTTCCCTCCTACCTCCCTCCAGTATACTCTGAATGAAAAAGTTAGAGAATTCTGTTTTTAATACAGGCTGATTTATATCAAATCTTCATTCGAAAACCTATGGATTTGTTTCATTGAGAGGTAAAGCCCAAGCCCTAGGAGATCTGGGTCTTTCTGTCTGTTGGCTTCCCTCCTGTTAAGATTGAACCATGTAAAAGTGCATGTTCCCACCTTGAGGATTTTATATTGACCTCGTTAAAGAAAATCCTCAGGCAAATTAAGTTTAACAGAGTTTAACTGAGCAAAGGACACTTTACCAATCTGGCTTCCTCTTGAGCCAGAGTGTGCTCAGAGAAACTCCAGTACAGCCGTGTATGGAAGAAGATTCATGGACAGGAAAAGAAGAAAGTCATGTAGAATAATTGATTACAGCTCAGCTTTTCCTTTGCTGGAACACAGTTTGAACAGTTGATCCCTTTTGATTGGCCAAAACTCAGTGATTGGCACAAGAGTAGGTTACGATCTGCTCACACCTCCATTTACGTTATGGTTCATGTGTACACAGAAACCTTTAGGCTGGACTTAAAATATATAAGGAGGGCAGCTTTAGGAGAAATTTAACACCGTATAATGCAAAATTATTTATGTAAATTATGTACAACACTATCTTTGATATCGACCAATCCAATTACTTCTTTAGTTTTAATAGTAATTTTTACATGAGTTAATCACAAGATTCAGAAAGATTAAATACTTTTCCAAAGTGAATGTATTATGGAGTCAAAATTTTAATCCAGGTCTTTCTCTGACTCTGGGGTGCATCTTTTTATCATTAAATTGCACTGCTTCTAATGCAGTGATGGAGAAGTTGGATTCCTCATTGTTCATAGACATTTGTAAATATGTAAAAAGATCACCACTATTTCCATTTTTACTAATATTGCACCATAAGTTTTATTCACTATTACTAGTAAAAATTATTTCCCGGTACTTACCTCTTGTCCTAATCACATTTTAGATTTTACAAACTAATACTGAAAATGGTTTTGTCTGAATTCTAATTCTCTACTAAACAATGCTTGACTTTTTAAAAAGAGTTTCAAATTGACTTGATTAAATAAATTTAAAGCTACTGCTTATTTTATTTTGCACTTAATTTTCTTTCCAGTGTAAACATACATACATACATACATACACACACACACACACATATATATATGTATATGTATGTGTGTATGTAATATATATATAATATATATATATTATATATATATATATAGAGAGAGAGAGAGAGAGAGAGAGAGTTCTGGAAACTAGTTTATTATTGTTTTTTTTTCTTACAAATCTTTAACCAAAAGCTTAGTGTGTTCAGGGGATCCTCGAGCATGCCACAGAATCGTAAATTTAATTCTAGGTTAGTGTTCTAAGGTCTGCTCAGCTATCAGCGTGGTAGTTTACTTTTCTCACTGGAAGTAAATGCAGTTTATGTAACCTATTCACATCATGGACAGTGGCCAAATACTTCAAATTGTGCCGTACATTTTGAAGTCTCAAAACTTTGTGAGCATAAGACGAAACAAACATTTGCCTTGAAGGTCCCAAGCGTGCCCTTGTCTGTCATAATCCACAGGCGGCCAAAAATATCAGGCTAACATATTTCTGAGCAGTGTGCAGCATATACAACATACCTTAACAACTCAAGATTTATACTACCTTATTAAAATGTAATGTAGAATTTTATTCCTGTTAGAGTTCATTTGAAATCGTGTTTATAATCACGGGTAATTTCATTGGCAAATGCATTTAAAATAAAAATTTAAATGCCTCATAATTCAAAACTCCATCACATTTGGAAAATTCTGTATGTAAATTTCTTATATCAACATAGCAGGCTAAGATAAGGGAAACCTTTCTATCCTCCGACATTAATGAAGACGTTCAGACTTGATGTTTGAGGCATCTTTGAGAAACCTTTCCATATCCTCCAGTGCAAGAACCAAGCAGTGCCTCATGCAAGAAGCAAACTCTCAATTCTCTTGTTCCTGCCCTTAACTTTCCTTTTTCCTGTAAAGTTGAATGGTTTACCTTTCATCTTAACAAATGCAAATACTCTAAGGCAAGGTTCATGTCTCTATGATTCACTGCAACACTGAAAAAGAAAACTTATCTGGGTAATGACACTTACAACCACTTAAAATTTCTTGTCTGACCCAAAAGTCAATTCCAGATTAATGAATGACAAGAGTCAGATAAAACTATGTTCCTAATTTGCTTAGGCTTAATGTGATTTTCCCAAGCTCAGTTCATACAATAAATTATTGACTAATTGCAACGGCCCTACTAACAGTTGTATTGCTATAAAACCTACTTCACATGGTTCTCACAGGGGACTTTTCTGGGAGTATACACACAAATGAAATTTATTTTTCTACCGGCCTCAACGATGAGTTGTTATTTGAGTACTAGGTTGTGGGGAATCCATGAGCCCCATGTGTTGGTTTCCCAGAATGTAGGATCCATGAGTCCCATGCTGGGCACCAGAACGTAGGGAGTCAGCCCTATATCACTGGTAAGTACCCCGAGTTTGGCGGCGACCAAGGAATGAGAAAAAGACAGATTAAGAGAAAAAGTCGGACCAGGAGGCCATCACTTTATTACTCTGGAGGAAACATGAAGGCCCTGAGCTCTGATCATCCACACTATTTATTGATTACGAAGACTTTATTCTATAGGGTAGGGGTGGAGTGATGATGGGATGAATCAGTGAGCCGGAAGTGAATCAGTGAGCAGCAACTGGTGTATCATCCTAAGGATTGGTAACAGTGGCAGTTTGGGAGTTTCACAAAGCAAGAACACGTGGTTATCTTTAGTTTATTATTTATGTACAGATGATGGAATGAGGGCCTTACAAGGAGCCTACAAGTCTGGCTACGTCACAGTGCTACGAAGGGGTTTTACGTCCTTGGGCACAGTGTTTATGGTAACAGAGCCAAGGTCACCCTGCACCAGAACATGAGGCACGGAGAGGTCTTCCTCCTCATTGGCCTCCTGCAGCCTTTCGCAGTTTGTTCTTACTTGTTTATATGGTACTCATAACCAATTTGTGCAGGCACTCTGTAAATCCTTTCTCCTCTGCAGTGTTTCCCAGCACTTGGTACTCTTAAAAACTACTCAGCCCTCATTTCTGGCCAGGATCTTGATGAAACATTTTGCTTCTTGGCTTCAGTTTGGGCAATTCACCCCTTATTCTACCACAGAATCTACCCCAGTCCTTCCATACTTCGTGTTCATTCACTGTGGACCTGAAGGAAACACAGTTGCTCTTTTATTACTGCATGGAAACACCCATAATGTGATATTTTTTTTAAAAAAAATAAAATACCATTGGACAAGTTTCCCAAGGAATTTTCAATCACACCATTAAACAAAGAGATTTTGACAATAATTCTACCTATTGGCTTCACATCTGCTGTTATTTTCTAGGTTGCTACATAGAGGTGGATTATGGATTATCTGTCTAACAGTGATTTATAAATTGAACCTAACACATCATTCTTTAAATTCAATTAATGTCATCCCTAAGAAGTTGAAATAAAATATCCTTTGCATTTGCTATTGATACTTCATTTTGGCGTTCTAGAAGTACTAGTATGGCATAAATTCTATTCTGGTGTGATATTATGGCACGAGTTCTACTTTAATATATTTTTTGATATTTATTATTGTAAAATATTCAAATGTTAAGTAATAGTAAAAAAAATATGATTACTTTTTTCCCTCCCATGTATTTTGGGCCCAGTGAAATCTCTGATTGGTTCTTAGACTCAGCTACTGCTTTCTGTAAGGCTTCTCAGCCTCTCAGCTCTGAGAAATGTGCAGATACCATGAGGGAAAAGTGGCACCAAATATTGGGCTTCCATCACTGTAATTGCCAGCATTGGTATCTTCACCCTCAAGGTTGTCTACTTTGAGAGCCAAGAGTTGTAATTTTTGTCTCCCCAGTGCTTTGCAACACTCGATGGTCTTCATTAGCTTTCCTTCTGGTAGCTCTTACCTTTTTTCTTACCTATTTCTCAACCTCATAAAGAAAATGTATTCTGAGTCATAGCTACTTGTATCATATCAACAATAATTACAGTTTTTAGCTAATGAAGAAAACCACCATGACTGCTCTCCCAGAAATAACTCATTATTCACTTATTTTTCAGGACATTTACAGGAGACCTATGTTTAACTAAAATGTTGCTAATTCCTTTACTTTAGAAAAAAGATTCTCAACTTTAAAAGTATCAGTTCTTGAAATATCCTCAAAATTTGTCAAGTTTGATCAATTTTTTGAAGTGTTTCATTTATCCTGGAATCTTATATTATTTCAGGTACAATAGATTATGCTCTATGGTTCAAAACATATTTTTTATTTTGTGTTACTCTGTATAGTGTTTTCTCTGCCATAGAATAGTTACTCCTTCATAACTGATTTATTTAGAGCCATGGTGATGGCTCCAAAGTATGTTATTCTTACAATAACATACAGGTAAAGGCAATTTTTCTACGTCTCAAAAAGATTTTAATCAGTTGTTATTTTCAGTTAAAAATAAGCATAACTTCTGTAAAGATTAAGAAAATAGCATAAATCACTGGCACATCGAGAAATTTTCATACAACTATAAATATTAAAATATGTCGTAGATTGAATCTTGTTGTGCTTGTTCAGTCACATTCTAAGTAACAGTTTTCACTTAAGAAGAGGGAGTCCATGTTTTCTGGGCCAGCTATGCTCAATTTGTGCCTCAAAGTTTGCCTGCATGGAAATGCCAGCTAATTTTCTCACTACAAACTTTTCATCATCCACTATTTGGATGAAAACTAACAGCACACATCACTTCCTTTGAAAATACAAAATGTTGCGTTTGACAAAACATCCTGTTCTAGTTTCTATTGCCACTTAACATGCCATCTGAATGTAGGGTTATAAAACTATGGTGAATGTATTCTCATGATTTTGTAGGTTAGAAATTCAGAAAGGTCTTGGCAATTTCCTGGCTCCATCTGGTGTTAAATAGTTTTCTGCTGATAGCTGGGGGCAGGGCCACATCGTTCAAGATGGTTCCACCGATGACAGGCTTGCTACCTTGGTGCGGAAAGGTAATCCTGATTGCTATCTCTCTCCCTCCATGTAGTTTCTGGGCTGCTTCATGAGGGTTCTTTAATAGAGCAGTCATATTCTCTACATGGCATCTCTAGGCTGCCGCTCTTCATAAAGGCTATTTCCAGAAATGTTGTACCACTCTTTCCACTCTACTTTAGTATCAGAGAAGTCACAGGAAAGACCAAATTCAAGGAGAACAGAAATAGATTACACTTTTTAATGGGAGGACTGTTAAATAAATTATATTTGTTTGTTTAATACAATGATGTATAGATCAGCATTACTACTAATACTACCAATGCTAACAAACATAATCCATTGCATTTTCTCCTAACCTTTAAACCTCTTCTCTAAATGCATACCAACAGGAAGGCTATTGAGTTATTGCTATGTTTACCCAAAGCCATTTTTTGGAAATTATAATAAGTTCTTCTTGATTGTTATGAGAATTTTTATATTATCAGTCATTCAAATGTGATCCACGTGTTTTTTTTTTGTAAGTGCTTCCTATGGTTTAATTTTTTGAGATATTATAATTTATTTCCTGAAATTATTTGTCATGTTTTACACAAAGAAGACATTCCATAGATGTTTTAATGAATAGTGTTTCTCTCATCATTTTTCTTGTGATTTTGGGTCTTCTTGTTTGGTTTGGTTCTATAGATTTACAAAAATGATGATAATATAAGATTGTGTGATATTTATGTAACAATATTAAATCAAAGAACTGATAAGCCAGTGACAAGAAGCAGTTAAATCACTGTCCAATAAACTTAACTTACATGAGAGAGTCGTTAATAAACGGAATAATTCTGAAGGCCTATACAATTACTTGGGAGAACTAGATACATATGTAAATCGGACTAAGGCTGAATTTGTAATCGAAGTTCCATGGAAAAACAGATGCACATTGGAGTTAGGTATATATTTAGAAATGAAAATATTCCTATGGTAGTTTTATGGGATTAAAAAATACAGAACTTCAGTTTGAAATCTTCTATTTTATAATAATTTGCCAGACTATAGAAAATGACTATCAGAGATAAAACATGTGTATTATCTACAGGGATAATTAATTTCTTAAGAATATATTTCAAAGCCACTTCACTGTAATATTGATGCAAAGTAGAATTATTGGGGAAAAAATCCGTCAGATATTTGAATCTTTATCACATCATTATTTTGATCACTAAATCATTGTCAGCTGATGTATCTAGCTAATGATAGAACTTCTGTGGAAGTTCTCTAATTTAGAGATTTTTCTGAGAAAGAGGAATAGGAGATTCTAAATTCTTAATAAGATTAATCCAATTATTAACATGAAAAAGGACTGTTCAACTTAATCAGGAGGCATATTCTAGTATTATGAAAGTTACTTAGAGATTATATATGTATGTGAGTGTGTGTATATATATATATATATATATATATATCCTCATTAATAAGCTTCTAATAAAAGAGTGAAATAATCATAGTGCTAATTTAATGGGGAAAACTAAATGAAGAATGTAACATCATGTACCCTTAACAGATGTCCTAATTAGATATCATTAAGAAGACTATTAGGTGAATTAAAATTGAGCCTTTCATTTGCTACCAAAAATATATCCAATAATTTAAAATGGAGCTGTTATATAGGCTGAAATACCCACCTGTGAAATAGGAAAGTAGGTCTGAATTGTCTGGAATCAGCCTGCCATGCTCATTACAGTTCTAGGTCACTAAGTGGAGACTGAATATCTAATACTGATCTTTAAAATTTGTTCTTTGATACAAAATAAGGTATTTAACTATACAGATTATTTTTTCATTTTTAACGATAACTTCCTATGGAAACATATTTAATAATAATAATAATTTAGTTTTTTAGGTCAGCATTTTCAAACTAGAAAGTAAGCCATGAGCCTGCTAAGCCCTCAGGTACATTTGAGGTATGTATTTTCCTCTTTAACAGAAATTTTTTATAATATTCAAGTGTTACATACAAAGCAGTGATGAATGCATGTTTTTCCCCTGTGCTTGAGTGTATAGAGCAGATTCGCTGAAATCTAAACATTAATACTATACAGAGAAACGTGATGAACATCTGAACAGTATTAGTGTTCCTAATAATAATTACCTATATTTACTAATTAACTTCTTGTAATTAAATACAGAAGTAACAAAATACAGTACAAAACTCGAAACCTTCCCCAGGTGCGGAGCGCACTCCTGCAATCCCAACTACTTGGGACCTAAGGTAGGAAGATGGCTTGAGCCCATAGATGCATTGCTATGCTGTCCAGGCAGGCCAGCCTGTGCAACATAGCAATACATCTCTTCAAGCAAGACAAAAAGATACTTACTAATCCTGCAAATGTGTGTATGAAATTCCCCTTTGTGTTCAGTCCACCATGTTTGGTCATGTCCAATTGACTTTTTTTAAATCCTCTAAGGGAAGGCTCCCTATTTAACCAATCAGAATAGGTGGGGCCCAAGCATCCTTTCATTCTCTATCTCCAACCTGGTGCCTAACCTAGGATCCAGTGTTGCTTCTGGGGCATTACACAAAAGGAGTTGAATTGGGTGAAATTTTAGGATAAAGTTGTATTGCTGTAAAGCAGGAATAAACTCTACAAGTATGAGAACATAAAAAGCAGAGAGATCTTCGAAAGAACGAATCTCCTTAAGTCTGAAGGTATAAATATTTCAATTATATAATCCCTAAATCACCTAACACATTATATTTAATATGTGTTTTCAGAATAGATTCTTGTGTTGACTACAAATATATCTGTGGTTGACTTATGAGCCACTGAATATAGAGGTCTGCTTTACAACATTTGTGATTATTATACCCCTCCTTCTAACTCACAGAAAGTTCTGTCTCTGGAAATCAGTTTGTTTAAGTGCCTTCACCTAGATTCTTCAGTTGTAGGCATTTAAAAATATATTTCCGTTGTGCATGTGTTTTCTGAACCATTTGAAAATAAATTTTAGACATTTTGACATGACATTCCTAAAACTTTAGCAAGTATCACCTAAAAATGACATTTTGCTATATAACCGCAATAACATCAATATCCAAGGTTTAACCTTGATTCAGCAATACTATTACATAGCTCATATTTTTTCAAGATTGGTAATACCTTTAAAAGTTTTATTTTTCAATCAAGGATCTCACATGACATTTTGTTCTTAAGTTTCTTCAATTTTTGTTCCTGGAACACAAATTTATCTCTTAAAAAATGTTTCATGACATTGATATTTTTGAGGTGCCTAGACTAGTATAGACTGCTGCACAATTTGGATCTTTTACAATTGTTTTCTCATGAAAAAAATGTAGGTTTAAGATATTATTTTTGTAAAAATATTCTTTATATGTGATATTGACAGCCTTTCAATTTATAGCATCTGGAGGTTTTTTTTTTTTTTTTTTGAGACAGAGTTTCGCTCTTGTTACCCAGGCTGGAGTGCAATGGCGCGATCTCAGCTCACCGCAACCTCCGCCTCCTGGGTTCAGGCAATTCTCCCACCTCAGCCTCCTGAGTAGCTGGGATTACAGGCACGCGCCACCATGCCCAGCTAATTTTTTGTATTTTTAGTAGAGACGGGGTTTCACCATGTTGACCAGGATGGTCTCGATCTCTTGACCTCGTGATTCACCCGCCTCGGCCTCCCAAAGTGCTGGGATTACAGGCTTGAGTCAGAGGGTTTTAATGTCAGTTTGTCCCATTAAAATGATGTTATTTTGATCACTTTTCTAATGTGTTTTCCATCAGACATTTACATTGCGATTTTTCTTTGTAATTATCAGGCTGGTACTTTGTAATTATAAGGTGATAGTTGAGATCCCATTCGCTAACATACTTTCAGCTGATGTTTTAACACTTATTAGCTATCCCTTCTTTATCAATTATTCCATTAATAGTTGTAAAAGTGTTGCTACAATACTCCTATTCTTTTTTTCTTTTTAAACATGTAGCTAGGTGAAAATCTTCTATATAAGACATTCTTTCCTACCTCTTCCCTTCTCCTGACTTCTTATGAGTCAGTATGAACTCAGACATTATTTTATTTATTTAGAAAGAAATAAATCATTGTTATAAATATTCTTTCTGATAATCAAATGTACTCAAATCTGGCTAATGTGAGACTCTCCAAGCTGGTTCCTGTTTTCTTTTGAAATTACACCATCCATGTGTTTACACTTTCATTCTTTCTGCCAAAACAAGATGTTGAGACTCACAAACTTTCACTGCCCCATGTAGATTCAGACATTTTGACAAGAAGCCGTGTGTCGCTTTAATGAGAAATGATATTATAAAATGAAGATCTGGACAATATGTGGAATCATTGAGCCCAGATTTCTCAGTGCACCAAAACAGGAAACATGTTTTATTTTAAGATATTATGAGTTCATATTGATATCTCAAATCCAAACCTAATGCCACAGTGCTTGTTTTTCTTTTTAAAATTTCGTATTGATATTTTTCTACTCCCATAGTTACAACCTTAATTCCCATCAGCATCAACATATTTTCTCATTTACTCTGACCCACATTAGTTTCAGAGATTTAAAAAATAAATTTCAGAATTACTACAAAAATGCTATTTTTTTAAAAAAAACTATTAGATGAAGTTAAATACTCTTTAGTCCTTTATATCTTATAATACTTCATGAAAATATGTATCCCAAATTTATATGACTTCATTAATTTGTTAGTGTAGGTATATTATCAAGGTTTTTATCTCTACCAATCTTCTATTTTTAAATTAATTTTAGAGTTTCTTTTAACATTCTTTTACTTTCTTGATTATATAAAACATTTAAACAATCCAGAATCAACTATACATGCACATATTTTGGCATATTTATATAATAGATTATATATTACATTTATATGCTAAGATAATGAGTAAGTCTAAATGTCTATGAATGAATAAAGAAAAAGTGCTATATATACACAATGGAATACTATTTAGCCTTAAAAAAGAAGGAAATCATGTCGTTTGCAACAATATGGATGAACCTGGAGGACAGGATGTTAAGTGAAATAATCCAGGCACAGAAAGACAAATACCTCATGATCTCACTTACGCGCTGAATCCAGTAAGTTGAATTCATAGAGTAGAAAGCAGAGTGGTGGTTATTATGAGCTGAGAGATGGAGAGAGGAGGGGGAGATATTGGTCAAAGGATTAAAAATTTCAATTACACAGGAAGAGTAAGTTCAAGAAATCTATTGTATAATATATCACAGCGACCATAGTTAATAATAATGTATTGTATTCTGGAAAATTTCTTTAAAAAGTAGATAGTATACTAAATGTCATGATCACAATGTTTTAAAATAAATATGTGAGGTAATGCGGCTGTTAGTTAGTTCAATTTAACTGTTTCACAAGGTGTTCATATTTTAAAGCATCATATTGTACCTGATAAATATATATAGTTTATATTTGCCAACTCAAACAAAAAGAATAATTAACCCACACACATTGGTTTAAAAAGAAAAGTACACTGTCAACATAAATCACTTGATAGATCCTAAAGAGCACTATTGTGTTAATCATCCTCTAATCATAATGTATAATATGCCATAGGTGATTAAAGCCACTCCTTTTATTCTGTTTTATTGCATTCAGTTTATTTTAGTTTTCATCTCTTTCTTCTCTGAATTCCACAACATTTTATTTCCCTATAAATACCCACACCCACATATTTATCACATATACTTGCATATAAATGTATTCTATAATATATGTAGTGTTTAGTTGAACAGGAAGTATGGTTTTACATTTACAAAAATGTTAATATTTTACAGAAAAGTCTTGTTTGTTATTTTAATTTATGGAAGTGTAATTTAAGGATAAAGTTGCAGAAATGGAAATGATACTCATTCCATTTCTTTGTATGATCTCATTTAATTTTATCCATTTCTTCCTTTTTTTAACAATTTTTAAGTATGTATCTTATTCTTTTAAATTTTTATGTGGTGTTTTGTGTCTTTAAAATCTATTTTATTTGCTATAATCTATGTTACTTTAAAAAATGTTTGTTATTGTTAACTTTGTTATGAATTATTTTAATACTCTACATTCTGAGTTTGCAGCTAATTTTTTTTTTCTTAAAGTAGTTGACCTGTGGCATTTCACATTTTATATCACTGATCTTAAACTTCATTTATTTTATCTACTTTTTATTTGGGTTTTTCTTCCTATATGAGCTTTCATTTTGAATGATTGAATTTAGTTTTAATAAATTCAATATCTTAATTTAACTGTTTAATTTTATACTTCATACCATTCTTTATTTTGTCACAACTTTTTATTTAGTTGGTTTCATCTCTTAGGTTTTGAATTATCTTACATTTATTGTATTCTTTTAGTTAACTTATTTTTATAATACCAGAAAGAAGGATTTTCTTTAGAATGAACAAGGAAAGATGTAGAAATTTGTCTTCTGGCTGAATATCTTCTCTTATTTTTTCACCAACTGATTCCTGAAACTACATGAGTGAATTTTCCAGAATTTTTCCCCAGAGGGCTTTTTGATTCAAGGGTTAATTCTTTCAACAGCAATTAGCAGGAATTATCTTTGATGTTAGAAGAGTGTTGCTTGTTGGAGAAGATTTGTGTGTTTCAAAATGTCTGTCAGTTGCTTATTGGGGAAGAAATATGAACAATATTTATGGAACTGAAGGAGATGGCACAGAGGGACCCACCTAGGGAACGGTCCTGGCATAAAACTTGTTGGAATCAACCAACATTAACCTCTTAATACAAACTAAGGAGCAATGGCATTAATTAATTTTTGAAAGCATATTTCTGGCTTTATTTTTATTAATCAATTATCTATTCTTCTTCCCATAGCAACTCTGTAGAAGTAACATTTTAGAATTCTGTTTTCTCACCTTAACTTCTTAAAGGTTGAGGAGATACTGGCAAGAATAAAAATAAGCCAAAACTGAAATGTTGTTTTAATTTATCCATTTCTTTATTTGTAAATCAAATTTTCCTAGAAGGATACATCTAACAGTATAGAAGAGGACTTCTTTATTTTGGATTATGAGCCACAGTCTGTCCATTTACCCATCATCCTAGTCTTTATTCCAAAGTTTATATATATATAGTGTGTGTGTGTACACACATATATATTTATATACATTTTATTGTACTTTAGGCTCTGGGATACATGTGCAGATCATGCAGGATTGTTGTGTAGGTACACACATGGCACTGTTGTTTGCTACCTCCATCCCCCCATCACCTATATCTGGCATTTTCTCATGTTATCCCTCCTCAACCTCCCTACCCCCCACTGTCTCTCCCCTAGTCCCCCCAACAGACCCCAGTGTGTGATGCTCCCCTCCCCATGTCCATGTGTTCTCATTGTTCAACACCCACCTATGAGTGAGAGCATGTGGTGTTTGATTTTGCTGAGAATAATTGGTTTCCAGATTCATCCATGTCCCTACAAAGGACATGAACTCATTGTTTTTTATGGCTGCATAATATTCCATGGTGTATATGTGCCACATTTTCCTTGTCCAGTCCATCATCAATGGACATTTCGGTTGGTTCCAGGTCTTTGCTATTTTAAACAGTGCTGCAATGAACATACATGAGCATGTGTCTTTATAATAGAACTATTTATAATCCTTTGGATATATACTCAGTAATGGGACTGCTGGATCAAATGGAATTTCTATGTCTAGGTCCTTGAGGAATCACCACACTGTCTTCCACAATGGTTGAACTAATTTACATGCCCATCAACAGTGTAAAAGTGTTCCTATTTCTCCACATCCTCTCCAGCATCTGCTGTCTCCAGATTTTTTAATGATGGCCATTCTAACTGGCGTGAGATGATTTCTCAATGTGATTTTGATTTGCATTTCTCTAATGACTGGTGATGATGAGCATTTTTTCATATATTTGTTGGCCTCATATTTGTCTTCTTTTGAAAAGTGTCTATTTATGTCCTTCACTCGCTTTTGAATGGGTTTCTTTGTTTTTTCTTGTAAATCTGTTTTAGTTCTTTGTAGATTCTGGATATTAGCCCTTTGTCAGGTGGGTAGCTTGCAAAAATTTTTTCCTATTCTGTTGGTTCTGGTTCACTCTGATGATTGTTTCTTTTGCTGTACCGAAGCTTTGGAGTTTGATTAGGTCCCATTTGTCTATTTTGGCTTTTGTTGCCAATGCTTTCGGTGTTTTAGTCATGAAGTTCTTGCCTATGCCTATGTCTTGAATGGTTTTGCCTTACTTTTCTTCTAGAGTTTTAGTTTCCATGACATCGCTAAGGTAGACTGTTACAATCATTCTCTCAAACCTACTGTTTAAAAGTTTCACACCAAGTTGAACAGAATCCAGCTTCTTTAAAACTAGGATTCAGATATCTACCAGGTTGCACATTTCCGTGACTATATTCCAATTTGGATTCCCAACCCCTATGTGTTCTGAAATTTTTATGTAGTCCAAACATGAATTTTATTTTTTTCCCCTTTAGGGGACATGTGTAGTGATTAAAAGTCATTTTTGCTTTAACCATTCATGTAGCTTCAGAAGGAGATCTCTGCCTTAATTTTATCCTATTGAGGTATTGGTAAGAGATTGCATCTCTTCATCCCTTTCTTTACCTTCAAATGGCTAACTTATTACGGGTTTTGAGAATTCTTCATTCGTTATCTTAGAGTTATTTTATCTTCAATGTGAGTGTCCAGGCCTATAAAGTCCACATGCATCCATAACTAGGGATAATTAATTCTGTTGATTCTGCATGATTCTGTTGATTCTTTTCTAGTTGGGCTTGACCCAACATGTAAGATCAATCTATTCTATGGAAAGTAGGTGTTGTTATGGGTGCCAAGCTGACCAATCAGACAGTGGGAGCAAAAGAGGCAGTTTATGGGACAGGTAGGCAGTCTGGGACGTGTCCATGGCAAACATTCCTCTCATGGAACTTGGCCAGTCTGTTTTTTCCAATTACTCATCTCAGGGTGTTTTCCTTTTTTTTTTTCAGGTGTTTTAATTTCACTAAGCATTCAAGGGACTTCAAATTTGAAATATTTATCTCCATTTCCTGATTGTATGCCAGTTACCTTACTGACTGCCAGAGAACCAACTGGCAAATAAACACTGGCAGAGATAAACAGGGATTGGCCACGTTTGCCTCCACCATCCTAGAAGGGACTGCTGTGGTGGTATCTGACCCTCAAATATGTAATTATATTGTCCCTATTCTGATCTCTTTGCTTGGCAAACTGGACGTGATGATTAACATTTATCTGTCCCTTGCCAAAAGTACAATGACATGTTTGGATTCATGATCTCAACTGCGTAGTCATTTACAACATATTTCTGTATGCCATATCATAGACCAAATCACTTCTAGGAACTTGAATGCCAGGAATGGAGAAGGCATACTGAATTCTATTCACAGCTACTTAGTAATGAAGGATTATATCTCTGGGAGGTGTATTTTCAGAAAGGGAAATATAATTTTTAAATTATTATTTTCTTATTTCAATTTTAATGCATGTTTGCCAAAATATAACTTTGAACAAAGAAAATTAAAATGGCTACAATTTCAGTATTAAATATTATTTATTTTAACATTCCATCAAGATTTTTTCTCCCTTAAACCATTACTTTTCTCTCCATTCAATCTGCATTACCCCAAGCATATTCAGAGGCATGTAAGAATTCATAGGTATGTGACTTGTTCACAATCATCTCAAAATGAGTAATAGAATGGGTCAGGAATAGGAAGACCATTCTGAAGTGGAATAAAACTGGAAGATAAACTTTGTCAGATTAAAAAAAATACTATAGAACAGCAATAAATAAGACCATGAGTGTGAGGAAGGACACGTAGACTCATTGGGAGTCCAGAAACAGACCCAAGCTTACATGGTGATTTGATTTACGAGAAATGGTACCATGTAACTAATGAGGAAACAGCATTCTAGTCAATAAACTGTGCTGAAACTATTGTAAATACATACTGATAACCTCAAAGCACAGGGAATTAGTTTATACAGACCGTAAGCCTAAATGTGTAAGTTCAAATTACAATGCATTCATACGAAGTGGACCAAGTGAGCCTGTCACATCAAGGAATATTTGTCACAAATGAAGAAGTTCCTACCTTCAAGAGAATATTGAAATAATGAAAAACTTACATCTGCTCCTGGGCACTAAATATCTTTTCAGGTCTTAAAGTCTTTTTAATCATATGATCAAGTTAAATGTCACAACAGCAACACATAATGACATACATAACCCTCTCAGTTGCAGTGTTCAACGTAAGATCTCAACGTAAGTGAGCAAATACTATGTGACTTCATTTATATATAAAACTCAAAATCTGCAATAAAAATTCATGATTATTGGAGTGAGAATAGTGAATAAATCCTGCGGGGGGCGGGGGATGCCTGACAGAAATTTCAAGACTGGCGGTAATATTCTATGTATTGAATCACATAGCAATTATATTGGCCTATTAATTTGGTACAAATTTTGATTTGGTAGGAATTCTTCAGACCATGTACTTAATATTTTTTGCATTTTATAGCAGTTATGCTTCAGTGAAATGTAAACATAAATTGATATAAACAAAACAACATGACAAATGACTGGGAAATATTTGCAATATATAAGACTTGAATATAAACATGTATGTGTCTCAATTAAATTACATCAATTACATAACAATTAAAATGATAAGCTTTAATGTTTTCAACAAATAAGAAAAGCAGCCATAAAATTGTCCAAGAACTGTGATTACAAGTGCAGTCTCATTAGAAACCAAAGATAAGTGAACTCAAATGAGATACTTTTTTTTTTATCTAATTGTCAGAAACTTTAGAAACTAATACTCACTCATGGCTGTCAATGAAGGGTTGAATCATTTAGACACATTATGATTTGAAGTGACATTTCATGTAATATTTCTGGGAGAATATTTGTCTAGGAATTAAAATAATTAGACATTTATATATCATTTACATAACAATTTCACTTTAAGATATCAATCTGATGGCTATAAATTAGAATATAAACCAAATTTAAATGTCAAAAATTTTTATGACAATGACAATTTAATCTAAATGGCAAACACAACTCATAAAAATTATAGTATGTATATGTAATAAAATCTTTTGAATCCACATAGTAGATGAAGTAAAAATTAGAAGTACGCTGTATATGCAGTGGCTACTCAATTTACTTATATACATTTGATTTATACTGACTTCTGTTAAAATTTATATTCCTTTTACAAGACTAGTTTCAGAGTCAATTTTTAGAAAGAAGACCTGAATATATTTTGGATATTTTTCTCCCCCAAGAATACTGAAGTTCAGTTTTGATTTATAATACAGCAGGATTTTGATCCTAGTCATTCCATAATAAGATATTAACTAATGACAGTACCAAAGAATGGACTGAATATTCAAGGCATTCAAGCCCTCGTTAAGAGAGTACTACAGAGAGATTTGAAATATGTAGAGAGGAACCGTTCTTAGATAACAATATCTAGGCCAACAACCACAAGATTTAAGCAGAAGTCCAAAAATATTAATGACACAGCCTAAAGATGTACAGCAAATTTTTAATTTTAAGTGGATCCTAAAATTTGGTTTCTTGACCTCAAAATATGCAAAGAATGTGCTTATAGTCCTGAAATATGCACTGCTTTTAAATTAATATTGTACTTGCTATTAAGGTTTGAACTGTTTCAGAATAAATGGAAAATAGGCAGCTGTAAGTGATAAAAATCCAATTATTCTGTCAGTTAAAGGAGTCAGTAAGTCTTTCACCTCCTCTGGCAAAGTGTTCAGTGCTTGTGAATCAAGGTTTCCACAGATTGTGTAATCTCTAGACAAGTCACTTAATGATCTGCTTTTCTTTTTTCTTTCATAAAACTGGTGGATATTTATGGAGTCTAACACATTCCTATGTAAGGATTCCATGATAGAAAACCAGTAAAGCACATAAAGTAATAATTATACATTTTAAGCAATCAGTTATTAATGACTTAAAATGTATTATAGTTTCCTTTTTCAGTGGGTGGCTTTTTGATATACTTTATCACTTCACATAACCTCTTTTTTGTATCTTGCAGAGATTTCTAGTGATGAATGCGTTTTATTCCTTAGTTGCTGTTTCAGTCATACTAGAAAAGGCAGGCACTAGGAAACATCAGAAACACCTTTTTACAAACTTCAGGCTAAGGAAACTAGACGCATATGAGTCATTTGTGAAGAGGGTGATAGCTCCGATTCTGTAGGTGCAGAAAGGGGTCCAGGTTTCTTTGTTTCTATCAGGTTTTGATATCATATTGACACTGTCCGTTGTCGGCCTATGCTTACGAGTATTGATTCTGCAGGGGAAATGTTTAACTCTAGTAACATTACAGATTAGCAGTTTGAGGGTCTATGTGATTTGAGGACCATACTTTCCCCTTCTTTCCCTATTCAGTAACTAGAGTATGATCATTTCTTTGGCCTAATTATCATCTTCCTTTTATTATTTGCCTATTTTTAAAGACTTCGTTCCCAAGAGGGTTTATGGTAATATATACTTCCCTATAGAAGGGAATAAGGTTAACATGAGTAAATGAACAAACTTAGGAAAGAGAAAAAGAAGGTTTGGATAGAGAGGAAAAAAATCAGTGGCAAGTTGAGTATCCAAAACTGCTTTCAGATAGCTATACACTGCTTCTTAGAAGCCAACAGAAAAAGGGTTTAGACACTCGGGCCTACATGAGGGTGGAGGGTGGGAGGACAAGGAGGAACAAAAAAGACTAATTATTACCAATGGATACACTGACTACCCGCGTGATAAAATGATCTGTGCACCAAACCCCTGCAGCAAGCAATTTACCCACATAACTTACCTACACATGCATCCCCTGAACCGAAAATAAAAGTTGGAAAGAAGGAAAAGATGCAGCAGCCAACAGAAGAGTTACGGGGTTCTTCAGCTCTCTAATTCACCGCAATGTCATGAACCACTGTAACAGGTAATTTGGTAAGGAGAAGCACAGCTGTTTGTTACTTATACCAAAGAGAAATTGTTCTCATATCAAGAAGGAATTCAGTGATTTGCAAGCAACATTATCACTAACTCTTTATCCTTACTGGGAAAAAAAAGTGCTGGGTGTGTCAGAATTTTTCTTAGGTGTTTCCTCTTTTGCGCTGATGGAAAAACACCAAAGTTTCTCAGTAAATGTCAAAATGATGTTCTCCAGGTGCAAAATTCTCAGGTGAAGTGTCTTGATGTAAACATGTTGCACTCATTCACTTTACTGCATACCAAACATTGCAAAACCTCTGCAGCTTAAAGCATCCGACTTTTCCTTTTTTTTTTTTTTCAACTCTTATTATGTGTCAGAAGCTGCTTAGCCCTCGTTGGCTCTTCCTAGTTCCATATGTCTTTTCATTCCAGAAGCCAAGTAAAAAACCGCGACTTGGTTTGTGATGTGACTTAATGAGAGAGAAGCAGCGCAAGAGGCTGTGGGGAAGCAGCTGTGTTGGAAGCTTCTGGCTGAACACACTGCAGAGGAAGTCCACGAGTCATCCTTGGGTAAAAGCAAGCCACCTGGACAAAGAGCTGTAATCACTGCTGGTCATGTATACTTCTACTGGGCTCAAAGTTGGGAAGTGAAAGTAAATGTCTGTGACTAATACAAATTACCAGAAGTAATTTCTAGTATATTTAAAATACTAAAAAAAAAAGACTGCAAATCTTCTCAACCACTATGAGCTGTTAATATTTGACAGCAAAATTTGAAGATGTACTTTCTGACAAGTATTTGGAGTGTAGATAGCCCCATGTGATGTGTAAGTGAATGACATGTGTGGTAATAAGTGGTTGGAAGATCCCGGCTATGTGATTTTGGAAAATATATTCAATGTTTCTAAAAATCTTCCAGTAAGTGGATATTATAAGAGGGGCTTTTTAAAAGAATTAAATAAGAAAATGTACGTAAAGGAAAAAAAAATCAAAGTACCTGGAATATAGCACGTATTTAGTATTGTTGATATTATTGTTACTACTATTTTGTTTATATAAAGTTGTCAGCTGAAGATAGGGTTGATGTCACCTTATTAAATCAAGGAGTAAGCGGTGGAATGTAAACTAGTACAACCACCATGGAAAACAGCATGGAGATTCCTTGAAGAACTAAAAGTAGAACTACCATTTGATCCAGCAATCCCACTACTGGGTATCTACCCAGAGGAAAAGAAAGAAGTCATTATATCAAAAAGATACTTGCACACACATGTTTATAGCAGCACAATATTCATATATATATATATATATATATATATATATATATGTGTATAACCAAAGAATAAACTGATCACAAAATATTGGAATACTACTCAGCCATAAAAAGAAACAAGTTAACACCATACGCAGCAACCTGGATGATATTGGAGACTATTATTGTAAGTGAAGAACCTCAGGAGTGGAAAATCAAACATCATATATCCTCTGTCATAAGTGAGAGCTAAGCTGTGACAATGCAAAGGCATAAGAATGACACAAGGGACTTTGTGGATTCAAGGGGAAGGGGTGGAAAAGGGGTGAGGGATGAAAGACTACAAATTGAGCTCAGTGATGGGTGCACCAAAATCTCACAAATCACCACTAGAAAACTTACTCATGCAACCAAACACCACCTGTGTCCCAATCACCTATGGAAATAAAATAAATAAATCAAGGAGCAAGGACATGTATAGATAAACCTACATACAAAATATTTCTTTCATAAAAAGGGATCCAAATTAAAAATAAAATAAATAAAAGGCACATTAATATGAGCCAATAAACAATCACCAGTTATACAATGTATTGAAAGAAACAAAATAATTCATGTTTAAGTATGACTTTAATCATATTCCCAAGATTAGATCTAGAAAGAAATGTTGAAGGGAAAATGAAAACCTCGAGATGAATTCTAAGTGGCAGATAAAGGTCGTGAATGAGTGAGAAGTCAAGTGATATTCTGTAATAATAACACATAATTTCCAACTGAAGTCAATCATGCTAATGCTGATTTAAAAATTAACTTATATCAGTAAAAATATAACACTGAAAATGCAACTATATAAATCAATTCTAAGTTCTTATGATCTGCAGAGGCTTTCATTTATTCATGCATACTGGGTAAAACGCTTTGATCTACAAAATATGTAAAACCTTACACTGCAATTATAGGACTTAACTTACTATGGAGAATAACACCATGAAAACCATTTTTATCGTGTAGCATAGGGTTAATTTTATGTGCCTCCTTGCATCTGACCCCAGAGTACAAACTAGTTCAATAAAATAGTACTGGATAAGTATTACTAAATAGTACTGAAATCACCCTCTAAGCTGCTAATGATATCCAGAACAAACTATACGTCTCTATAGTAACAGATGCTAGTGATTTTTAAGGAATCTATGGTCTTAAATACCTTCAGTGGTAAAAGTTAGAATTGCATTTGTCTGCATGTCACAGAAAACAACCTCAGTTTTGCTGAAACTAATAGGGGTTTACTTTTCTTATGCAAGTGTAGATTCAGATAGTCTGCGAACAGTATGGGGCACCAACAAGGCCATCAGGAATTAATGATTTTAGTGAAAAGGTATATTAGTCAATGTTCTCCAGAGAAACAGAATAGCAGATAATATATGTATTACTCCATTGCTGCATTGCTATATAGAAATACCTGAGAGAGGATCATTTATAAAGGAAGGAGGCGGCCAGGCGCGGTGGCTCACGCCTGTAATCCCAGCACTTTGGGAGACTGAGGCAGGCGGATAATGAGGTCAAGAGATCAACACCATCCTGGCCAACATGGTGAAACCCCGTCTCTACTAAAAATACAAAAAAATTAGCTGGGCGTGGTGGTGCACACCTGTAGTCCCAGCTACTCGGGAGGCTGAGGCAGGAGAATTGCTTGAACCCCAGGAGGCAGAGGTTACAGTGAGCCGAGGTCGCGCCATTGCACTCCAGCCTGGTGCCTGGTGACAGAGTGAGACTCTGTCTCAAAAAAAAAAAAAAAAAAAAAAAAGTAAAATAAAATAAAATAAAGGAAGGAGGCATAATCGGCTCAGAAGTTCTGCAGGCTGTACAGGAAGCATGCTGGTATCATGTTTTTCCCTGCACACAGTCAGGGATGTGGGTAGAAATGTCTTTTAATCTTTGAGTTCCTGTAAGATACAGGGCCTGAAGGACTGGACTGGCCAAACCTCATATCAACCATCAGAGCTGTTTTCCAAGGAGACTCATCCATGTCCCGGCTACCTCTGAGCCTGCTCAGTGGACTGATGGCTGCAGTGTAGACAGTTACGCCACGTGAACCAATGCTGCCAGCACGGAGCTCCTTTCCCCATGACTAGTGCTGTAGGGAGTGCCTGCTGCCCCATCCCTGATCCATCCACCTCCAGGAGCAAGACAGAGAGGCCCAGGAATGGAAAGCAGTGTTAATAGCAGGATTCAAGTTCCCCCACCGAAGTACCTCTAAGCAAGTAGCTTTCTACATTTGCTACAAGATCAGAGGACAGATGGTATTGGGAGCCCTTTGGAGAACGCCACATTCTCTCAGGGCCCCTGCATCTGTCAAGCCTTGCAGTGTCAGAAACTCTGTGATCTTGTCCTCAGAATGATTCTTGGAAGACCTCAGGGAATTTATAATCATGCCAGAAGGCAATGCAGAAATAGGCCTTTCATATGGTCGGAGCAGGGGGAAGAGAGAGAGGGAGTAGGTGTCATAAATTTTTAAATGACCAGATCTCATGATAACTCGATCAAGAGAACAGCACATAACAGATGGTGCTAAACCATTCATGAAGGATCTTCCCTCATAATCCAATCACTTTCAAACAGCCCCGCCCCCCAACACTGAAGATTACAGTTCGACATATGATTTGGGTGGGGACACAGATCCAAACCATATTATTATATATGTCTTATAAAGAGTTGGTTCACATGATTATGCAGACTGGCAACTCTGGATATTCACTGTGGGCCAGCAGGCTGGAGACTCAAGACAGCCCAGTGAGGATGAAGTTTGAAGGCAGTCTGTAAGCAGTCTCCTGAAGAATTACTTTCTTGCTCAAGGAAAGTTCAACCTTTTTGTTTTTGTTTTTTTGTTGTTGTTTGTGGCATAGAATATATTTACTTTTTTTTTTTTTTTTTTTTTTTTTGAGACAGAGTTTCGCTCTTGTTACCCAGGCTGGAGTGCAATCGCGCAATCTCGGCTCACCGCAACCTCCGCCTCCTGGGTTCAGGCAATTCTCCTGCCTCAGCCTCCCGAGTAGCTGGGATTACAGGCACGCGCCACCATGCCCAGCTAATTTTTTGTATTTTTAGTAGAGACGGGATTTCACCATGTTGACCAGGATGGTCTCGATCTCTCGACCTCGTGATCCACCCACCTCGGCCTCCCAAAGTGCTGGGATTACAGGTGTGAGCCACCAGAATATATTTACTTTTAATTGAAGTATAGTATTTCTTATTACTGTGACATATTTTTTTTTTTTTCTAAAGACGTAACAATCTGTGTGGCATTCCAAGGAGGGACAATTTCATCCTTTCTCTTTAACATATATACGTGTTTTTTGTTTTTAATACTTTAAGTTCTGGGACACATCCTCAGAACGTGCAGGTTTGTTACATGGGTATAAAGGTGCATGATGTTTTGCTACACCCATCAGCCCGTCATCTACATTAGGTATTTGTCCTAATGCTCTCCCTCCCCTTGCTCTCCACTCACACACAGGCTCCCGTGTGTGATATTCCCCTCCCTGTGTCATATGCTCCCTTGTTCATTTCCCATTTATGAGAGAGAACATGCGGTGTTTGCTTTTCTGTTCCGGTGTTACTTTGCTGAGAATGATGGTTTCCAGCTTTATCCATATCCCTGCAAAGGACATGAAATTTTTTTTATGGCTGCATAATATTTCATGGTGTATATGTGCCACAGTCTATCATTGATGGGAATTTGGGTTGGTTCCACATCTTTGCTATTGTGAATAGTGCTGCAATAAGCATATGTGTGCATATGTTGTTATAGTAGAATGATTTATAATCCTTTGGGTATATACCCAGTAATGGGATTGCTGGGTCAAATGGTATTTCTGGTTCTAGATCCTTGAGGCATCACCACACTGTCTTTCACAATGGTGGAACTAATTGACACTCCCACCAAGAGTATAAAATTACACTAATAGAAAAATCCAAAGTTTTGCTTTCCTTTCTGAAATGTCACTAAATAACCAACATTTTTTCTTGAAATATGGCAAATGGGGCAAGGAAGTGTGAAAGCGGGACTCTAAGTATGAATTTACTGAAATTTACCAAAAGGATATTCAGGTACTCTCATGTCAAAGACAAATAGTACAGATTGTCTGGTAAACATAGACTATTTATTGAATATCAAATCTATAAATATTTAAACATCTGATATAGTTTGACAAATGTTAACTTATTTAAATTTCTGCTATGCAGGAAACCACAGTCAAAAACCTAGTGCCACATGTCATGGGTGCAACTGGCTGGGGCCAGTGTCCGCAGGTGGTAGAGGAATTTACTAAGATAGCTGTGGGGAAAGAAAGGCAGATTTATCAGAGAAAGCACAGAGATTCCTTGCAAGGGTGCAATGGGAAGCTCAGAGAGAGGGAGCTTTCTGCAAAGACGCAGCAGCTAGAGGGAAATTTTTATCAGATGGTGCTGGAGAGCCTGCATGCAGAAGGAGGTGTTTGGGAACATGATGTTGTGCCAGTGGATTGTTTGCCATTAGCTGTTGCTCAGAACAACTGTTCTTCCCTGCCTGGGACTCCTTCTTCATTAATTATCAGTCCTCATCTTAGCAGGACTCCACACGAAACAAACTGCTGCTTTTCTAACCTCATAGGTTATCTTAAATATCAGTATTTATAAATTGTCTGTATTTTATTTCAATTGCATCATTGAGGTGTATCAAGGTATGTCTGCCAAGAAGCATAAAAGTGCGACTTTTCTTCTGAGTTACAAAAGTTTTAATACACACTTTAGATACATTGGACTATTATCTAAATCTCTTTGATAAATATGTTTGTATAATTTTGAAGTGAAGACCTACTTTAATTGCATATCTGCATATTTTATTATTAATGCTTTGTACTATATTTATTAAAATGATTGACAATATTTTTATGATGTTTCACAGAAAAACAAACCTAACAACATTATATTATCTAAATTAATCATTTTCCTCCAAGAAGTTTTGCTTAATATTTGCTTAATAAATAATATTAATATAAGGAAGGAGGTATATTTTTTTAATTTTGTTTGACAGAAACTAAATTATATGCCGTTTTCAAAATTGACTTTTTAGAGTTTAAGTAAAACATTTTAAAAACTTCTACTAACCAAGTGATTAAATAAAATCAGATTAATTTTAATAATTATTACAACCATAACTAAATGAAATGAATGTAACTTACTATTTCTTCATTGTCTTGAAATGGAGCTATTATAAAGTTTTCCAAATCAGATTAATTAGTGAGAAATCAAATATAAAATGATTTCAAAAATAAGGCATGAATTATAGAATTCTCTTTAAAGAGTGTAGTAAGTTATGTGTACTTTATCACATTAAAAGTAAAAAAAAAAATTGCCAATTGAAATTATGAAATATTCAAACCATAAAGAAGTTTAGGAAGTAATACCATTCTCCAAATTTTTTAAATTTTGACAGATCATCATATTTGCATATTTATTTTATACATTTTTTAATGAAATATAATAATTGAAGCCCATATGCACTACTTTCTAATGTAGTTAATATCTTTAATATTATAGGTAGTAACTGCTCTCATAAACTTAACATTTATGATTTTAGCACAAACTTTACACATTACTTTATAAGTATACATTCGGAAATGTAATAGTATTTTTATCATTTTAAAACCATATGAAAATATTAATATTATTTAAATAAATATGTTCAACTTGATTTAGGATTTAAATGTTATATTTTTAAGTTATCTATATTGACAGAGGTAGCTAAATATCATCCATTTTATGTGTTTTGTGTATTATAATGTATTTATTCAAATATCTTTATGGTCATCATTTAGTTTCCAATATTTCATTATAAAAGTATGACAAAATTATGTTCTTGTCATGACTTCTTATATACAGTATATTATTAAAATTTAATTATGATATACATGTAGATTACAAGTCAATAGTTTGTTATATTCTTTACTTAGTATTGACAAATTGCATTATTTATTTGAAATCTCATCAGGCATGTGCTAATTTCCTGGTTTTTATTCTTTTTTTTTTTTAATTGCATTTTAGGTTTTGGGGTACATGTGCAGAACGTGCAAGATAATTGCATAGGTACACACATGGCAGTGTGTTTTGCTGCCTTCCTCCCCTTCACCCACATTTGGCATTTCTCCCCAGGCTATCCCTCCCCATCTTCCCCCCCGCTGTCCCTCCCCTATTCCCCCCAATAGACCCCAGTGTGTAGTACCCCCTTCCCTGTGTCCATGTGTTCTCATTTTTCCTCACCCGCCTATGAGTGAGAATATGTGGTATTTCATTTTCTGTTCTTGTGTCAGTTTGCTGAGAATGATGTTCTCCAGATTCATCCATGTCCTTACAAAGGACAAAAACTCATCATTTTTGATTGCTGCATAATATTCCATGGTGTATATGTGCCACATTTTCCCAGTCCAGTCTATCATCGATGGGCATTTGGGTTGGTTCCAGGTCTTTGCTATTGTAAACAGTGCTGCAATGAACATTCGTGTGCATGTGTCCTTATAGTAGAACAATCTATAGTCCTTTTAAGAACAGTGATAATGTAAGGCATTATAATTTTGTCATTTTCAAGAGCCCAAAATGGTATTTCAATGTAATTTTAATTAGGAATCAGAGATTGACACTTTATATTTAACTGGATTTTTATTTATTTCTCCTGTAAACAGTTTCCTTTACATTTTTTCTATTTGTGTTAATATGATTTTTCTTGCTATGATTAGGAATTCTTAATGTAGTCTGGCTATTAAGCCTCACAGTTTTCTGTGTTGTAACACTTTTTCTCCCAGGTCTTGACTTTCCTTTTTCACTTCTTATGATGTCTTTGATGTTAAACAAAGGCTGAAATATAATGTAGTAGATATTGCATGTTTGTTTTCTATTCAGAAGATGTACTGTTTCCTTGTTTATTCTAATAATATGACTATAGTTCCTTAGGAGGATTCTTTGTAAAAACTTAACTAAGTTCAAATTAATAATAGGATTATCTTCACATTAACATTAATAAATATTAATTCAATGTATATTTAAATTAATAGCTTACTTAACACTAAGTTTCAATCATTGAATATGATCCTTTCCATGTCTTACTACATTAGCTAGGACTTCCAGTTCAATTTCAAATGAAGGCAGTGGTAGTTTTCCCTGGAAGAAAATGATTCATAAAGTGATAGTTTTTCCTAGGAAAGGATTACAGATCTTTTTTGACTTCTATAAGAGGTCCATCCTTTTCTCTAGCTTTAGATATGCTGGATAATTTGACCATTTGACTTTGGTTAAATTTTATACTAACTCAGGAAATTTATGGGTCAGTATTTAAGCCAAGAGTAAATATATTCTATTTAATATTACTATATACCAACCATGTAACATAACCTCATTTTTAAAGCTTTTGTGTACTGAGCAATAATGAGTAACTGATATCGAAAAGATGCAGCTGAACTGGAGATTCACTTACCTCCTAATGAATCTTCCCTATCTTGGATTATTCAGTTAAGAAACTAGGGTTAATAATTTAATGAAAATATAATTTAATGGAAGGGCTAAGTACCTGTTCTTAGCTGGAGGTAGTCAGCACCCAGAATTTACAAGTAATAGAGTTGCTATTTTCAGAAATTAGTGAAGGTACACTATGATCACTTTAAGTTGAGAAAGACCATTGCTAACCCCCTTACCTTTGGAAAAATGGAACACTCCTCCAAAGTGGTTGGCTACTGAGCCACCTCAAATAATATGCTTTAGACCCAAATGGTAGAAACTTTGAAAGAGGAGGCTCTTGCATGGGCTCATACTGGAAATGACTTGTTGGTATGACAAGAGATCATATAGGGGATCAGACCAACTTGCTATGTAGCTATCAAGCATGGGCTTTAATGATGGAAAAAAAATAATGTTGAAGACATTCAAAAGAATGTGAATGTCTAACAGAAAAGAGAAGACAATAAGGGAAAAAGAAACACAAACATCTAAGCCAGGAGGAATTGTTCAGGTGATTCATAATGGAAGGAAAAAAAGAAAGAAAGAAAAATAGAAGCAATTAGCAACATTTCAGAAAACGATATGGTGGTACACTATTGCTGATTGGAAGGAAATCAATATTCACTATTATTTGGGAAACCACCTCACCAAAGAAAATGCTATTTATCTCAGTTTTGATGAATGTAAGTCCATTCTGTTGAAGGAAATTAAGGTAAACTGTTAGAGTGGTGTGCTGAATTTTCTCCTCTGTTAAAGTGGTAGAAGAAGAGAGGCAGATATGAGGGCTAGGATGCCATGTTTGGCCTCCAGAAGGAATCCAGGTTCAAACGCTGCAACTGAATTAGTGGACTGATGGTGGTGAAAAAAAATTTGGGCAAATAATTGATTATGGTTTCTAATGAAGTGAAAGCAAGAACTCAGATTGGTATGTGTGCACCTATGTTCATAGTAGCATTATTCACAGTGGCCAAATGGTGGAAATGACCCAGGTATCCATTGACAGATAAATGGATAAACAAAATGTTGTGGCTAGGTGTGGTGGCTCTTGACTGTAATCCCATCCTTGCTTAAAAACACAAGGGCAGTATGAGAGGGCTGCAGTAGGAAAGGTGGAGTGAGTCTGCGGTAGAAGTTATGAGGGTTTTGCTGAGACTACTTAGAGAGCAGGAAGGTTTTTTCTGTTTTTTTTTTTTTTTAATGCTTTATAGTCTCTTTAACTATAGCTGAATGCATAATTGAAATTAATAGATGTGATGAACAGGCTCAAATATCAGGCAAATTTATTCTCTACCCAATTTCAGTTGGTTATTTAAACGGATATCTTTAGAATTGTCCAAACTCATTCTAATAGTAAATATTAAGCAGTACCAAATTATGGAGGTCAAAAAAATTTTGGCTTTATTGAAAAAAATCAATGATGCAAGTACTCATATGCACCAGATTGCATTGAGAACCTGGTGGATTCTGGAGACTAAATGTTGACTAATCACTTGAACAAAGTACTTTCATTGATGGCTCTACCAAGGTAGATGTGGCTTTCCCTACTCAAGAAATCCAATAGCTCAAAAATGACTTCAATGCTTTCAGATACTTGGCCACTAAGCCCCATTAATAAGAAATAATCACAATGCCTTATGACACTATTTGCATTTTGAAGGACACATATATCTCACCTGGGTATCTCCTTATCTATTATACAGCAACTGACCAAAGACAAATATAAATTTAAATAAGGCCCAAAATAACAATTATTACAGAAGGCTGGCTGCAGCTCAAGTGTTACTATTAAAAACAGATACTTTTCATAATGATGAACAATGTGAAACAAAAATCTCCCCTTATTTGGCATCTGCATGTCTTTTGGCTCATTTATTAATTTAGTTGCTTGTTTTCTTATTGCTGAATTTTGAGATTTATTTATATATTCTGGATTTAAGTCTTTTATCAGATAAATAGTTTACAAATATTTTCTTTCACCAGTGGATTTCTATTTTCAAACTCCTACTAGTTTTTTGAAGAGCCGAATGTTTTATTTTGATAAAGTCCAATTTATCAACCTGAGTATTTATGGTTCATAATTTTGGTTTATTTATAAAAATTAATTGCCAAGCCCAAAGCCAGACAGATTTCCTCACATGCTTCCAAAAGTTTTAAATTTTTATGTCTTGCATTCAGATATCTGACTAATTTTAACTTAATTTTCAGGTCTGAAATATGTGTTTAGGTTATTTACTAACTGTAAATGGAAGTTCAATTTTTTTCAGTATTATTTGTTAAAAAGACTGCTTTTTTTGGAATCAGTTGCCTTTGCCAATTAGTCAATAACAGCTGAATATATTTTTGTAGGTCTATTTCTGGAATTTCTATTGTGAGCCATTTACCTATATGTGCCTATTATTTTGTCAATATCATCTTGTCTTGATTACTGTAGCTTTATATTAATTATTGAAACTGAACATTTTGAACCTGTCAATTGTTTGAAGATATATTCTGTCAATTCTATTTCATTTGCCTTTTGAACACATGTTAGAATCAGCTCATCAACATATGTACAAAGACGTGAGATTGTTTTACTAGGGTAGTAACATCACTAGATCAAATTGGGTAGAGTAGATCTCTTAACAATATTGGGTCTTCCAGTCCATGAATGTAGTACACTTCTCCATTTATTTAGGTATCTACTTAATTCTTTCAACAGTATTTTGTAGTTTTCAGTGTAGAGATCCTGGGCATATTTTTGTTAGACTTAAACTTCTCTCTCTCTCTCCCACGTTAATGTGCACATATGTACGTTTAAATTTCAAAATAAAATTGTTCATAGTTCCATATAAAAGCATTATTGATTTTGTATATTGACATTTTATAGATGACCTTGCTAAATTCACTTATCAGTTCTAGAAATTCCTACTGGATTTTTTAGTATTTTCTATATAGATAACAATACCTAAGATTTCTGTGTTCTTTCTTGCCAGTCTGCATCCATTTTAGTTATTTTCTAGCCTTATTATCTTTTGTAGGTTTTCCATCAAGATATTGAATAGAAATGGTGAGAAGGAACATCTAGCCTCCATCTCTAGTCATAAGGAGACAACATTTAGCCTCTTACTAATAGGTTAATGCCATCTGTAGATTTACTGGTAGGCATAATATATTAAGTTAATATTTTTCCAACTATTGTTTCTAAATCAATGAGATGACAGTATTCAAGCATCTCTTTATAATTGTAAACTTTTCTATTCTTCTTTTCATATCTTCTACTTGTATTTGAAGTTGTATTTTGGGTGCATTTCCATTTAGTATTTTAATGTTTTCTTTAAAATTTCTTTAACATTGTGTATTATCACATTTTATTTGTGAATATATTCCTTATTCAAAATTCTACTTTTTATAATATTAATATAGCTACTACAGCACTTGTGTGTGTAGCCATATTTATGCCTGTATACTAGATTTCCCTTCACCCTTGTTTTTTTTTTTTTTTTTTCTATCTGGGATTTTAGAAATGGCACCTTTTTTTTTTATTGTACTTTAGGTTCTAGGGTACATGTGCAGATGATGCAGGCTTATTGCATAGGTACTTACATGGCGAGGTGGTTTGCTGCAACCATCCCCCTGTCACCTATATCTGGCATTTCTCCCCACATTATCACTCCCCAACCTTTCCACCCCCTGCTGTCCCACTCTAGTCCCCCCAACAGACCGCAGTGTGTGATGTTCCCCTCCCTGTGTCCATGTGTTCTCATTGTTCAGCTCCCACTTATGAGTGAGAACATCGAGTGTTTGATTTTCTGTTCTTGCGTCAGTTTGATAAGAATGATGGTTTCCAGATTCATCCATGTCCCTACAAAGGACACGAACTCATCGTTTCTTATGGCTACATGGTATTGCATGGTGTATATGTGCCACATTTTCCTTGTCCAGTTTATCATTGATGGGCATTTGGGTTGGTTCCAGGTCTTTGCTATTGTAAGCAGTGCTGCAATGAACATTCGTGTGCATGTGTCCTTATGGTAGACCGATTTATAGTCCTTTGGATATATACCCAGTAATGGGATTGCTGGGTCAAATGGAATTTCTATTTGTAGATCCCTGAGGAATCACTACACTGTCTTTCACAATGGTTGAACTAATTTACACTCCCACCAACAGTGTAAAAGTGTTCCTGTTTCTCCACATCCTCTCCAGCATCTGTTGTCTCCAGATTTTTTAATGATCGCCATTCTAACTGGCATGAGGTGGTATCTCAATGTGGTTTTGATTTGCATTTCTCTAATGATCAGTGATGATGAGCATTTTTTCATGTTTCCTGGCCTCATATATGTCTTCTTTTTAAGTGTCTGTTCACATCCTTTACCCACTTTTGAATGGGGTTATTTGCTTTTCTTCTTGTAAATCTGTTTTAGTTCTTTGTAGATTCTGGATATTAGCCCTTTTCAGATGGGTAGATTGCAAAATTTTTTTCTCATTCTGTTGGTTGCTAGTTCACTGTAATGATTGTTTCTTTGGCTGCACAGAAGCTCTGGAGTTTAATTAGATCATATTTGTTTATTTTGGCTTTTGTTGCCAATGATTTTGGTGTTTAATCATGAAGTGGGCCTTTGTCCTGAATGGTTTTGCCTAGGCTTTCTTCTAGTGTTTTTATGGTGTTAGGTCTTATGTTTAAGTCTTTAATTAATCCTTCTGGAGTTAATTTTAGTGTAAGGTATCAGGAAGGGGTCCAGTTTCTGCTTTCTGCACATGGCTAGCCAGTTTTCCCAACACCATTTATTAAACATGGAATCCTTTCCCCGTTGCTTGTTTTTGTGAGGTTTGTCAAAGATCAGATGGTTGTAGATGTGTGGCGTTACCTCTCAGGCCTCTGTTCTGTTCCATTGATTTATAGCTCTGATTTGGTACCAGTACCATGCTGTTTTGTTTACTGTAGACTTATAGTATTGTTTGAAGTCAGGTAGCATGATGCCTCCCACTTTGTTCTTTTTGCTTAGGTTGGTCTTGACTATGCAGGCTCTCTTTCGGTTCCATATGAAGTTTAAGGTGTTTTTTTTTCCAATTCTGTGAAGAAGCTCATTGGTAGCTTGATGAGGATAGCATTGAATCTGTAAATTACTTTGGGTGGTATGGCCATTTTCACAATATTGATTCTTCCTAACCATGAACATGGAATGTTTTTCCATCTGTTTGTGTCCAGAGATGGTATCTTGTAGGTTTTGTATGCATAATCTAGTTGACTTAAAAATCTACAGTCTTAACGGGTTGTTTTCTATTTGTTTCATTTGGCTTTTAGTTTTTTCATAATTGTCATTCTTTCACTTTTAATTAATTTATGCCTTCATATATACAGACTATTTCTTATGGGCAAATTACAGATGGGTCTTATTTTTAAATTCCATCTTCAGTCTCTGCCTTTTAACTGGGTACATAAACCATTTAAAACTAATGTAATTATTGACAAGGTTAGGATTACATATATCGTCTTCATTATCTATTTTCTCATTTGTTTCCATTTTCCTCTTTTGCTGCTTTCTTTTCTTATTTGGCACTCTATTGTTGTGATTTCTAGGTGCCCTGTGCTCTCCAGACCTTGATTCAGAGAGTCTGCTGAGCAGTCATCAAGGGTCCCCTTCCCTGAATCATGGCATGAAACTCTTTTAAAAATTTAGGATTCACCTTGTTTTTCATTTCTCAGAGTTGTTTTTTATTGCTTTGATATGTAGTGCCTTGAAAATTGTTTTTTCTTGTCATCTTTTGTTGCTGTTGAAATTCAATCCTTTCTATAACATCTTGGCTATATGCAGAACTATCTACCTTGGTTCTAAGAGGTTAGTCACCTGTCAATTTTAGAATGACAAATGACAAAACCCTTTCTCCATCAGTCAGACTCATATATCTATCTGCCTACTTAATATTTCCAATTGAATGCCCAAAAGATTTTCAAACTCAAGAGGTGACTTTGATTCCCAATCTCATTTTCTTTTATACATTTTTAAATATACTTTACGTTCTGGGGTACATGTGCAGATCTTGCAGGATTGTTACATAGGTATACATACGCCATGGTGGTTTGCTGCCTCCATCACCCCATCACCTTCATTAGGTATTCCTTTTCTCTAATTCCACCCTTCCACATCTTAGTCGATGGCAATTTCATTCCTGTAGTTGTTCCAGTCAAAACTTAAACATTCTTGAAACCTTTCTTTTCCTTATATATCACCACATCTGTTGGAAAATCATGCTGCTCTACCTTCAAAATCTATCAAGAGTGCAACTACTTCCCTTTTGTTCATGCCACTACCAACTCCTCTGGATTATACTGAGGGTGTCTTACCTGTCTCCCCACTTAAGTTCTTGAACTCCAAAAATATGTTCTCAACACACTAGCCAAGGAACCCTTTACACTAAACTCAGTAAAATAGTACATTGATGACTCAGAATAGTGGCTCTTGAGAAATTATCCGTGGTTATAAAGTTGTATATAAAATAATAAGATAATAAGATTCATGAATTTGAATGTCAGAGGAAGTCAACAGATAAGACGAATATTAGGCAATATTTAAGTAATATTGGGGTATTTTCCAGAATTGATGAAAGTCATATGCTTAGCTGCATAAATAAAATCACTAGGTAGGAAACAATAAATCTAAGAACATTATATTTAAATAGTATAAAAGCAACTACAGAGATAAAAATCTTAAAATAAATACACTTAAAATGAATGACCACAAAGGAAATTGTTCAGTGAATTCTCTCTAGTTAACAGGAATCTGCGGAAATAGACTGCTATTCTCAAAATGCTGAGAGAAAAATATATCACTCATTCATTTGCTTGAACAAATATATAATGAGCACAATATATTTATTGTAATTTTTTTTTCTTGCCAGTACCAGAAACATTTAATTTGGAAGAGCTAAGAATGAAAATCAATGAGAGAGAGAGAGAGAGAGAGAGAGAGAGAGAGAGAGAGAGAGAGAGAGAGAGAGCGCCAGAAAACTGTGGACTTGCATAGAATCTCTGTTCTCTGCATTTATACAGGCTACCAATGGCTTAATACCCAACAATCTACCATGTGGATATTGAACACAGAAAGGCAATTTACTGCCGGTATGCAGGTAATAAATGCAGGCTGCCAAGTTTGTAAGAATTTCCATTCTTTCTGCAGATCATGTCAAAGTGCACAGTATCAGAGCTTGTGATAATCACTGTGCCCAATCTTTCACCACAGACATACAAAACCAGGGCTTCTTTTATTATGCCAGGTTCTAGGCATTGCTACTGGTTGATAAACAGCACAGTGATGTACCAATTTGTTTTTACAACCACCATTTTTATAAAAATTGCCGAGCTTCATAGTTATGAATGAGACAACTTTCAGTTTTCTTCACTAAAAAATGAAAATCCTGCTTACATTGTTTGAGCCATTTTGGTGAAAAACCGAAAATGGAAAATCACACACATCTGGCTTAGCTCAACAACTTGCTGCTGTGATGCTGTTATAGCTAATGCTATCAAGGCTCTTAAAGTCATTTTGTTCTGCATTAAATCCATAATCTTTTTTGTTCCTCATTGCTAAAGTGTAATTAACATTTTGCCCTTTCATAATTTATCTGATCTCATATTTTGGCAAGTATTTTAAATTCATTATATGGTATACATATAATTATAAATAGATAATGTATTATGTAATTATATAAACAAATGATGTGTTATGCAATTATACACATAAATTATTAAAATAATTATATAATTTACCATTGTTGCTCCTGAGACCAGGTGATATGCTCTGCCATTTCTATTTGAATTTAGGAAAGATATGGTAAGGGAGTTTATTTGTTTGGGCTGGTGAGTGAGATAGTGGTGATCATTGATTTTTTAAAAATTCCTTCTGGCAGTCATATACAATTTGTTACTGACAGATTGAACTGAGTCTCCTGAGGGATGGGGCTTCTTGGTAATTAAAACATGTTTTCAAGTCTGTTAAAGTCCCCATCTTTCCCCATATTCTCCATCCCATTCCTGTGTTCTTAACTATATGATATCCTGCCTCCAAAAGTTTTAAACAATGAAGAATCTGAAAGTGTATAGAATTTTTTTTTTCTAATATGTATTTGAGAAGGAGCAGAAGGGTCTTGTGGCTTTCCCAAATGACCAATGAGTCTCACAGCATAAATAAACATTATCCCTTCCTATCATTGCAAACACACCAAGGTTCTGATACACAAATCCTTCCATGCTTGTCTGAAAATTACCTCTTGCAATTTCGACCTGGGAGAGTCCATTTCCCTTCTGATTCAATCCACTTAGGTAGTGCAATAAAGGAGATTGGACAGCTCATATTTCAGCACTGATTGTCATGGTATACTTCCACTGACGAAATGAAATTGGTTTGTTCTCACCAGGGCTTCCACATTTCACAACATAATAAAAAGTTACCTTAACTGACAAAGTGGTATGGGCTTTCGGAGTTTGATGGACCAATTATTTGTTGAATTCAACCATGTTTGATTATTGAGCAATTCTAAGGCAATTATATTGAATTTTATTTTACTCTTTAAAGATACAGATATAAATTATATGATGTAGATACAGATGTAGATACACATAGACATATAATACTATAAATTATGTACATACATGCAGAATTTTAAATCTGTTAAATAATAAGTCTATTTAAGGTCACATACTGGTACTATGTTTGTCTCTTCTTGTTGCTTAAAATTACTTTTCCTAGAGGCCATCTGAAATAAACCCTAGAAAAATTCCAATTATTATTTCAAAAATGTAAAAAAAATCTGTCTACCAAAATGCACACATTCTGCAGACTTCTGCATGAACTATTATGTTCATCTTTTCCCCATAAAATATCAATTCAAATGTATACAATAAATGTACAGTGAATATTTTATATATAATGACTTACATTGGATGCCTTAAGAAATTTTTTAAATAAGAAAGCTATAGCCTTATATTTTAGAGTTTAAGGTGTAACATAAGTGACTAAACACAAAGCAAAATGTGAAAAACTCAGATGTTCAGTCCATTTATTCACAAGTGAGCACAGAAAAGAACATTGTCACATCTTTTACAGAGTAGTTATGGAAGAGTTCATATAGGAAGTGTGATGCAGATGGACTTTTAGATGTAGTCAATGCTAGCTATTATTACTTTTATTATTATTATTACAGTAGAGACCCACAACAGTACAGATTTTGTCATGAGACCAGAAAACATATTGAGCAGAAAAATTTTAGGAGGGTTGAGGCAATTTACTGAGTCCGTAGGCCATTTGGATTATATATTACACATACATAAATATGCAGGGGAAAGAGGTAGAAGAAGCTGAAAGTATGACATAGAAAATGCTTAATATCTTGTAGGTTTAGCTAAACATTATAAACTCTTACTGATTTATAAACTGAGGAGCTAAGTTATCAAAGTAGTGCATTAAGTTTTAACAGGGGTGTGTAAGGCAAATTCCAGTAGGAAAGATAAAAATGGAGAGACCAGTGTAGAAGTCACTCTTAACAGTTCCAAGTTGATGGTCTCCATGGTAAGAAGACTTATGCTGTCTCCTGCCCATTCCTTCAGCCTCATGTCTTTCTCCTCATTTCTTTCTCCTGTCCCTCCATTCCCTATAATGAATGCAAACCTTCTTCCAGTCCTCACACTGTTAGTGCTGTCTCATATATCCAGGCCTTTGTGTGTTCACACCTGAGACCAGACACAGGTGAACTCATCTGTCTGTTTCCAGAAGACTTTGCTAACTCCTGGAAGCTCATCAAGAGCTGAGCCACATGCCAGGTGCAGTGGCTCACACTTGCAGTTTCAGCATTTTTGGGCACTGAGGTGGGAGGATTGCTTGAGCCCGGGAGTTCAAGACCAGCCTGGACAACAAAGCAAAACTGCATCTCTACAAAAAATACAAAAATTAGCAGTGTGTGGTGGTTTGCATCTGTAGTTCAGGGACTTGGGAGGCTGATGAGGGAGGATCACTTTAGCCCAGGAGGCTGAGGCTGCAATGAGCTGTGATTGTGCCACTGCATTTCAGCCTAGGCAACAAAGTGAGACCATGCCTTAAAAATAAATAAATAAATAAAAAGCTGTAGTATTTTAATAGTATTTGGGTCCCTCAATAGAGAACCTACCACTGATTACAAATTCAACCTTTCAATTTAAATGAATAAAAGACCTTGAATGAATGAGATTTGAGAGATATCCTGGTTGGCATCTCAGTAGATCACGAGAAAAGATACCTATTGAGTAGGCAGAAATGCAGCCCTAGATTTCAAATAAACTGAGGATAAAATTAAGGCAATGTCCTCACAGAGGAGTGATTCAAACTGTGTGAGGGCATGGGCTAGGCAAGAGAAAGAGCGTACACACTGAGGAATCATGCCATGTGCTAATGGTTTATGTTCCCGGATTTTCAATCATCAAGCTTATATCTATAATTTATTCAAAATGTGTGTGTAAGCTTCTTTGCATCCATCTTAAATTACACATTTTCTCAAGGTACTGTGTGAAAGTAGTTACTATTGTGCAAACATCTAAGAACTCCTCCCCTGAGGAGAGTATCACCCTGCTGTGTCTGTCACCGAAAGCCTGTTTAATTAACTCTAAAATATTCCTATCTGTGGTTACTTGTGAAGTAAAAAAGTCAATTCATTTGGCACAGTTAATCCATCTTTTACTTTCTTTTCACTAGTCAGCACTAGAAAAATTACTTCTGGCTGCCAAAGTCTTCATTCAGAATTGGTGTCTTGATCAAGTCGATGCTACCAGGAGCATCATCAGAGCTATCCGTCATTGGTATTTCTGCAACAATGTGCCTGTTGGAAATACGTTACGAGCAGGATTTAAAAGATTATGCTCCAGAGTAGTATTGCTACACCCTAGAGACACAGAATAGCTGCTATTTTAAATTAAGAAAGATTGTAGGAAATGAAAAATGAAAACAAAGACAGTACAATTCCTATAAAAGGTTTGTTACAGGCAGTGTGATCACTTAATTATATTTTTGGTGTGAAATCTAAGTACTATTTTGTAAATCATGCAAAGACAACCTTCAGGATTAACTTCAGTTTCCACAAGGAAATTTCTTAAATATAATAATGGTTTGCAGAAGCATCCACAACCTGGGAATCACCCTTAAATTTTTGAAAAGTTTCAGAAAGTATATTCTAATGTTGGAAGATATTATATAAAAATGCCTAAGAATGATCAAAGTATGAATACCTCTATTTAAGAGATTTCAATGTAACTACAGGATCTTGACTATAATGTTTTCATTAAGTGGGCATGTATTTAGAAGATTCATGTTAAATTGACCTTATTGCAATGCAATCTGTCAGCTCTCACTAGTGTAGCAAATTGAGATAATTTTCCTGTGCTTCAGTTTAACAGATTTCAGATTCCTGTAGTTCCTGTTAACAGGACAGTGACTCTGGGAAGCAGCTGGTAGGAGAGAAGGAGGTTGCTTTACCATTTGGTGAGAAACAAAGCCATGTGGCTTTGAAATTCATTACAATCCATTTAAAAAGGTAACAATGGAAGGAAATTACATTCCTGAGTGAAAACTAAGGTAGTATATAATTATATGCACAAAAAACATCTCGTGTTCTTTCATTCTTTCCACTGAGTATTGAGTGCCAAAATTCCAAGTTTGTACGGTGTAAATAGACAAGAAGAAACATTAAAAGCGTTAAGAGAATAGTGACTAAAAGAGTAATAAAATTTAGAGTAAATAGCAAAATGTTTTGTTTTTGTAAATAGGGTGTTTGTATACGGTTATGAAGAAAGAAAATGAAAATTGGATTAAAGGAAAAGGTATTTCATTTGGAATCACTGCATATGCAAAATATTGGGAGTAGAAATGACCCAGTTTTGCATAAAATCAACATTAGTTTTTAGTATTTACAAAAGCAGGTTTATGTTATTCAAATGAGTTTATATGCTTAAGTATTTCAGTGATTTTTCACATTGGAATTTTTCTTCTTGGCAAAGAACAAAAAAATTACATAAGGAGATTTGCTTTGCACATTTTTGAATAAATTCTCTATTGAAACATGCATGTCACGTGTGACTGTTATAGGAAAGTTTCAACTAGATGCTAATGATCTTCCACAAATATTCTGCAAAGCCCTAGTATGTGAATCACTTAGGAGGAATTTATTTTTTTAAAAAAATATATTTATTATACTTTAAGTTCTGGGGTACATGTGCAGATTGTGCAGGTTAGTTGTTACAAAGGCATACATGTGCCATGGTGGTGGTTTGCTGCATCCATCGCCCAGTTATCTACATTAGGCATTTATCCTAATGCTATTCCTCCCCAACTTCCCCATCCCCTGCTATTCCTCCCCTAGCTCCCCACCCTCCAGGCCCCAGTGTGTGATGTTCCCCTCTCTGTGTCCATGTGTTCTCATTGTTCAACATCCATTTATGAGTGAGAGCGTGTGGTGTTTGGTTTTCTGTTCTTGTGTCAGTTTCCTGAGAATGATGGTTTCCAGTTTCATCCATGTCCCTACAAAAGACATGAACTCATTGTTTTTTATGGCTGCATAGTATTCCATGGTGTATATGTGCCACATTTTCTTTATCCAGTCTATCATTAATCGACATTTGGGTTGGTTCCAAGTCTTTGCTGTTGTGAAGAGTGCCGCAATAAACATACGTGTGCATGTGTCTTTATAAAAAATGATTTATAATCCTTTGGGTATATACCTAGTAATAGGATTGTTAGGCCAAATAGTATTTCTATTTCTAGATCCTTGAGCAATTGCCACACTGTCTTCCACAATGGCTGAATTAATTTACACTCCCACCAACAGTGTAAAAGCATTCCTATTTCTCCACATCCCCTCTGTTGTCTGGGTTTTTAATAATTGCCATTCTAACAGCATGAGGTGGTATCTCAATGTGGTTTTGTTTTGCATTTCTCTAATGACCAGTGATGATGAGCATTTTTTCATGTTTGTTGGCTGCATAAACGTCTTCTTTTGAAAAGTGCCTGTTCATATACTTTGCCCACTTTTTGATGGAATTGTTTGTTTTTATTCTTGTAAATTCATTTAAGTTATCTAACTTAACAAATTAGCCCTTTGTAGAATGGGTAGATTGAAATATTTTTTTCCAATTCTATCGGTTGGCAGTTCACTCTAATGATAGTTTCTTTTGCTGTGCAGAAGCTCTTAAGTTTAATTAGATCCCATTTGTCTATTTTGGCTTTTGTTGCCATTGCTTTTGGTGTTTTAGTTATGAAGTCCTTCGCCCATGCCTATGTTCTGAATGGTATTGCCTAGGTTTTCTTCTAGAGTTTTTATGGTGGTAGGCCTCATGTTTAAATCTTTAATCCATCTAGAGTTAATTTTTGTAGAGGTGTAAGGAAGGGATCCAGTTTCAGCTTTCTGCATATGGCTAGCCAGTTTTCCCAACACCATTTATTAAGTAGGGAATCCTTTCCCCATTGCTTGTTTTTGTCAGGTTTGTCAAAGATCAGATGGTTGTAGTTGTGTTGCATTCTTTCTGAGGTCTCTGGTCTGTTCCATTGGTCTATGTCTCTGTTTTGGTACCGGTACCATGCTGTCACCACTCCTATTCAACATAGTATTGGCAGTTCTGGCTAGGGCCATCAGGCAAGAGAAAGGAATAAAGGGCATTCCAATAGGAAAAGAGGATGTCCAATTGTCCCTGTTTGCAGATGACATGATTGCATATTTAGAAGACCCCATCATCTCAGCCCAAAATCTCCTTAAGCTGATAAATAACTTCAGCAAAGTCTCTGGGTACAAAATCAATGTGCAAAAATTGTAAGCATTCCCATACACTAATAATAGACAAACAGAGAGCCAAATCATGAGTAAATTCCCATTCATAATTGCTACAAAGAGAATAAAATACCTAGGAATACAATTAACAAGGGATATGAAGGACGTCTTCAAGGAGAACTACAAACCAATGCTCAAGGAAATAAGAGAGGACACAAACAGATGGAAAAGCATTCTATGCTCATGATTAGGAAGAATCAATATTGTGAAAATGGCCGTACTGCCCAAATTAATTTATAGATTCAATGCCCTCACCATCAAACTTCCTTCACAGAATTGGAAAAAAACAACTTAAACTTCATATGGAACCAAAACAAAAAAAAGGCCCATATAGACAAGACAATCCTAAACAAACAAAAAAAAGCTAGAGGCACCACACTACCTAACTTAGGAGGAATTTCTAGAAGAAATTAAGAGTAAGAGCATTGTGACAGAAGAAAAATTTAGAATGTGAAAAAATAAACTAATGAAAAGAAAGCAAAAGGAAGCAGATGACTTTGCACCTGTGTGTCAGAGCTGACCCATAACTAAGGATTAGTTCTTTATTTCTCATGAATAGATAGTAAAATTCCCACCTACTTAATTCCCATGCTATAAATACTGACAAATGACTACTGACATAATAGTGGTCATTATTACTAATACTGACTTAGTGGTCTAATTATTATTAACGTTAATTTAAACAACTTAGTTATTGACAATCTGGTTTAGTAATGAGTGAAAAAAACTAAATGCAATTAAATGCAAGATCAAGTTAGTTTTAGATTAGCCAAATTATCTAAAATATAAAGTGCTATAAAATTAGGTATATGTAATTTTACTACAGTGATAATTTCAATGACAGAAATATAATTTCACCTGTTTTGAAGTCCTCATAGATTTCAGTGTGGTTAAACAGGCTCTATTTAGGGATACAAGCATACATGCACATATAGATATAGGTATAGATATAGGCTGATTTATATAGATTTACATATATTATGTTTTGTAGCTGCTAAGTCTGTGGACATTTAGCTGGTTTACAGTATATAGGCTTTGGGACTCATCTAAGTAAAAATTAGAAAAAATATTATATCTGTAATGTAAGCTTGGCAAATAGTTACATTAACACAAAATACAGTCTATATAGAGGTTAAAACATATTTACTTCCAAAGCTTACATTTTCTTTTATTTATCTTGCAGATGTGGCTGATATTTTGTTGACCTTCACATTAGTTTTTGCTTTTTTATTTGAGTACCTTTCATATGAGCATATAATTTCCAATTTCTAAGCCTGATGATTCCATATTATTTTATATCTGTCATCATATGTAGAAATACATTCATGTCTGCTGTTGACATTTTAATTTAGACCCTTGTCCCGACCCATCATTTTCTGATTAGGCAGCAAAGCCCTAGAGGTGTCATGACCTTGTGCAGTGTGAGCTGAGGGTGGAGCTGGGCCTGGGACCAGGCCTCTTCCTCCTGAGTCCCGAACGTCTCCCTTCGGCATTGCACAGGCCCTTGCTTCATAGCTTTGTCACGAAGGTCACATTTTTCTGGTTGCTTTTCCTAGACTATATTGGTCTGGTTACTACTGCTCTAGGCATGAGGCTGCTTTGTGTACAGTTTGGCCTCTTGAGAAATAAAAATACTCTACAGAGGGCCTGCCCAATCCTTCATGATTTTTCTCTTTTTTTCTCCTTAATAGGGAAAACAATCTCCTGGTTCTCAAAATTAAAGAAAAATAGAAAAATGTCCCCGCTAAATGTCCTAGTGCATCTTTCTCCACAAAATGGAAAGAAAAACAAACACAAAAAAACAAATCTGAGCAAAATATTATCTCACTCTATAAATGTGAGAGAGGCAGTCACCAGTTTAAGATGCATAGTTTGGAAAATTGAAGGATCTGAGAAGAAATGATAGAATCTTTCCACTGCTTCAGCAATCAGGGCCACTCGATCATAAGCTCAGCTCACATAGGCCATTTGTTATGATAGTTGCAATGTCTCTTTCTCAGCATTCTACGTTTTGTATTACCTTGGAAACAAACTAGAAAAGATGACAGCCACCAAGTCATTTATATGTGTAGAGAGCTCATAGGAGTTACCCTTCCATGAGTGGGTCTTCAAAATTATTGTAGGATGGTAATGAGGGGAGGAAGAGGAGGAGTCAGGAGAGAAAAGAGAAGAAGAAAAGAAGAGGACATGCCTGTGTTCCCAGCATTTGGGGAGGCCAAGGAAGGAGGGTCACTTGAAGCCAGGTGTTCAATATCAGCCTGGGAAACATAGCAAGACCCTCTCTCTGAAAACAAAAATATTAAATTAAATTAGCCAGGTATGGTGGTGCATCACTATGGTCCCAGGTACTGGTGAGGCTGAGGTGGGAAAATTGCTTGAGCCAGGAGGTCAAGACTGCATGAGCTAGGATTGCACCACTGCACTCCAGCCTGGGTGACAGAGTGAGACCCTGTATCAAAAAAAAAAAAAAAAAATGAGGAGAGGGATTAAGAACAAAGAAGAAGAATGACAGGATGAAGATGAGGATGAGGGGAGAGGAATGAAGAGGAAGAAAAAGGAAGAGAAGTGGGAGGAGGGAAAGAGGAAGGGGAATGTTTATGAGTGCTGGATCTGTGCCAAGCTTTACCTATAGCAATTCCACTACTCCTCACTTCAATACAAAGTGAGAAGTGGTTATTGCAAAAATCTTAGAGATAAGCTAGGTGTATGCTGGGATTTCCAGTTCAATATGAAAAACAGACAGTAATTCCAAGATAGCCTCTTTCTGTTATTACTTTATACTCAAATTTGCTAAATGTGCAGAATTCAACATAAATTGCTGGTTCCTTTGAGTTTTCTCCGTGTCTGTGACTAATTTGTTTAATAGTTTGACAGACATCCTGGCTGATCTTTATGTTGACCAATATAGTGATTCAAGGCATCATCAATCTCCCTTGCAGATGCTTTGAAAACCCATGTTACCTTGAGAGTTTTCAAAATCGTTTTACTATAGCTAATGACAAGGCCAAACAAGAAATTAAACAATTCATTAAAATAATCTTGATACATATTTACAGTTTAATATAGATTTTGATCTATTCCAACTGGATTTTTTTCCAGAATATTTTAAATTTGTATGTTTCAAATACATCAGTTATTCCAAAGAAATTAGGATTCTAAATATACTGTAGTCAAAATTATTTTTTATCAAGCATCAGTGCTTTTCAATAACAACTCATATTTGGTGATTCAAAAAGATGTTGTAATTTATTCTAGCCTAATTTAGAATGAGGCATGAAAAATAAACAAATAGTTGTATTTCAAATGCCACCTTCTTTATGAAGTCTTGCCAGACTGCCTTATCTATTGATTTACAAAAGAAATACATTATTGAGCTCCAACTGACATACAGAAAGCTGTACATATTTAATGTGCACATACTTAATGTGTACAACTTGATGAGTTTGGAGGTAAGTGTATAACCATAAAACAATCATGAAAATCAATGCCATAAATATATCTATCACCTCCAAAAGTTTCTTCCCTCCTTCTTTACTATTTATTATTATTATTATTACTTTGTGATAAGAATAGTTAGCACAAGACCTTTGTAGCACTTATGTTAATTGTACTGTACAGTATTTCTAACTATAGGCACCATGCTGTACAGTAGATCCCAGGATTTATCCATCCTTAGAACTTTGCATTTTTTGACAAATATCTCTCCATTTTCCCCTTCACCCACCCCCTGGCAACATGGTTCTACTTCTACATTCTATGAGTTTGACTATTTTAGATTCCCCATCAATGTAGTATGATTCAGTATTTACCGGTGTCTGGCTTATTTCATCATCCTCCAGGTTTATCAACGTTGTTGCAAATGGCAAGATTTCTATCTTTTTAAAGGCTGAAGAATATTCCATACTGTAAATACTACATTTGCTTTATCAATGTTTTCATTGATGGCTATTTAACTTATTTCTATATCTTGTCTCTTGTGAATAATGTCTCCATGAGCATCGAAGTGTAGATCTCTTCGAAATCCTGATTTTAATTCCTTTGGAACCATATGCAAGGTTAAAATAACTGGTTCTTACGATAGCTCTATTTTTTTCCCAACTCCTCGAGCATTTATCCATCAAGTTGCAAACAACCCAATTACACTCTTTAAGTTATTTTAAAATGTACAGTTAAATTATTATTGACTGTGGTCACTTTGTTGTATTAACAACAAATCCTAACTAATCCTATTCATTCTTTCTATTATTTTGGTACCCATATCCCTCTACGGATTTTTTTTAAATTAGTTCAGCCATTGTGGAAGATAGTGTGGCAATTCCTCAAGGACCTAGAAATAGATATTCCATTTGGCCCAGCAATCCCATTACTGGGTATATATCCAAAGGACTATAAATCGTTCTACTACAAGGACACATGCACACGAATGTTCATTGCATCACTGTTTACAATAGCAAAGACCTGGAACCAACCCAAATGCCCATCGATGATAGACTGGACAGGGAAAATGTGGCACATATACACCATGGAATATTATGCAGCAATCAAAAATGATGAGTTCATGTCCTTTATAGGGACATGGATGAACCGGGAGAACATCATTCTCAGCAAATGGACACAAGAACAGAAAATGAAATACCACGTTCTCACTCATAGGCAGGTGTTGAACAATAAGAACACATGGACACAGGGAGGGGAGCACTACACACTGGTGTCTGTTGCGGGGAATAGGGGAGGGACAGCAGTGGGTGGGGAGTTGGGGAGAGATAGCATAGGGAGAAATGCCAGATGTGGGTGAAGTGGAGGAAGGCAGCAAATCACACTGCCACATGTGTGCCTATGCAACTATCTTGCATGTTCTTCACATGTACCTCAAAACCTAAAATGCAATAAAAACACACTGTAGCTCTATTTTTAAGTTTTTGAGAAATCTCCAAACTGTTTTCTATAGTGTCTGCATCATTTTACATCAACAGCAAACAAGTGTCCCCTTTTCTCCTCATCCTCACCAGCACTCATTTTTTGCTTTTATGGTAGTAACCATTCTAACAGATGTGAAGTGACTGTTCATCTTACTCAAAGTTGAATGCCTTCCCCAACTCACAAACCAGAAATTCATATCTCCACCTGCATTTTATTTTTCTTCATATGATGTATCGCCGCCTTATGTATTATGTATATTGTGTATGTATCAATTGATTCCTGAGAATATAAAGTGATCTAAACCAGATATTTTCAAAGAGAAATTACCTTAGCTGAGTAAGATTTCATGGTAATAAAGAGCAGAAAAAGAAAATGGCAGGTCAGGTCCACCACTGACACGTTGGCAGTGGGGACACGGAAGGCCATGCCAGTGAGCTTCCCGTTCAGCTCAGGGATGACCTTGCCCACGGCCTTGGCAGCACCAGTAGAGGCAGGGATGATGTTCTGGAGAGCCCCACGGCCATCACACCACAGTTTCCCGGAGGGGCCATCCACGGTCTTCTGGGTGGCAGTGATGGCGTGGACCGTGGTCATGAGTCCTTCCACGATACCGAAGTTGTCATGGATGACCTTGGCCAGGGGCGCTAAGCAGTTGGTGGTGCAGGAGGCATTGCTGACGATCTTGAGGCTGTTGTCATACTTCTCATGGTTCACGCCCATCACAAACATGGGGGCATCAGCCTGCCGCCTGGAAAAACCTGCCAAATATGATGACGTCAAGAAGGTGGTGAAGCAGGCGTCGGAGGGCCCCCTCAAGGGCATCCTGGGCTACGCTGAGCACCAGGTGGTGTCCTCTGACTTCAACAGCGACACCCATTCTTCCACCTTCGATGCTGGGGCTGGCATTGCCCTCAACGACCACTTCGTCAAGCTCATTTCCTGGTATGACAATGAATTTGGCTACAGCAACAGGGTGGTGGACCTCATGTCCCACATGGCCTCCAAGGAGTAAGACCCCTGGACCACCAGCCCCAGCGAGAGCATGAGAGGAAGAGAGGCCCTCACTGCTGGGGAGTCCCTGCCACACTGAGTCCCTGCCACACTGAGTCCCTCACCACACTGAATTGCCCCTCCTCAGTTTCCATGCAGACCCCTTGAAGAGGGAGGGGCCTAGGGAGCCCCACCTTGTCGTGTACCATCAATAAAGTCCCCTGTGCTCAAAAAAAAAAAAAGAAAATGGCTCAAAGGAGGGAACCCCATGTGCAAACACATGTACATATGCAGTTCAGATAACTAACATTATTAAAGAATGGCCCAAGTAAGACATTTATGGGGCAATGGGTTAACTTGATTCTTTTGGTTTGGGGCTGAAGGTATAGTCATTTGGGTTATCTTTTTTTTATACTTTCTGTTAAATAATAAACTCATTTTAAACAATTGAGCCATTATTTTGTTGTGTCTTTAATGTAATCCTTCATCCCGCTATTCAATACTAAAATCATTAACTATACATAGATAAATTTAAAATGCCCCATTTTGTATTCATGCATATACTTGCTGTTTGTATTAACACAATAATGAACTGTGAAATAGATTTGCATGCAACACTAATATGGTGCCTATTGCTCTGAAAAGACTCAAGTTCAGATTTCCTAAGTTATCACCTGGAGAGAAGAGTTCATTCTGAAACTGCTTTTCTCTACTTACACCAATTCATGTTTTAATCCTAACAAAATTTGCTACTAATTTGGTGAACTTCATTCTTCTCTATTTAACTTCTAACAATTAAACTGCTGTTGCCATCATGTCACATATACCCTACTCTATAATTATCTAAGTTAGAGTAATCACATTGGGAGTAGAAAGGAGAGAGTCTGCAGATATAAACTGGTCACTTGATTAAATGCAGACCTGTAAGAAAAGGAATAATTTTAAAAATGAATTCTGGATTTTCCTTGTAAGTTACAGGGAAAAACTGGAATTGACTTACTGAGGAAATTTGGAAGAGAGTCGGGTTGAGAAAAGGAGACTCTGGAGCATCTTTGCCACTAGGCATTTGGGTAGAAATGTAAAAAAGAAAGCTAGAGACAGGAATAGTTAACATACAGGTGATAATAGGAGCTATGAGCTGAAACGGAATGTCCCGTTGTGAATGCTGTGTTCAGTGTAATTAGTCAATTTCATGATCTGTTTCCCCACTTCCCTTCCATATTTAACACCTCCTCTATCACTTATCATGTACAGTGGTTTTATTGTGTAGTCTGGGACTCCAGCATTGTGTCTAGCAATGCCAGGTATCAATAGCATTCCTGATCATAATGAATAAAACATAAGATATAATGTTTTCTCTGAAGTATTTTTTTTTGTATTTTTTTATAGGTAGCTTTTATCAAGTGGAGTGATTCCCCTAAATTTTCAACATGATTTAGGGGAATTTACTGTGATTGCAGTAGGAGTTGAATATTACCAAATGAGGGATTTGAAGCTGTTGAAGATAAATATATAATGTTTTCTTTAGCCACTAGCAATGTCAGTTATATAAATAGATCTTCTGATGTTAAACTATCCTGAATTTTCATATCATTCTAATGCACATCTTTAAAAAAATGATGTTTAAATTCAATATAAATTTTATCATATAATATTTTATTAATGCTTTTAAATACATCTTTATTTGTACTCTGCCATCTGATTTTGAAATTAAGTATCTATTATCTTCCTAAAATTCACTGGGCAAATACCTCTGATTATTTTTATGGAACAACTTACAAAAGATAGATATTGTCTGTCTCCTAGAAGTTTGATACAGCATACTTGTAAAATTACCCAGAGTTGAGTTATTTTGAGGAAGTTCTCTTACTATCTTTCGATTGTTAGTCTCTCCAAACTTATATTTATAAATATATTCTATTCTATAAATTTTTGAAATCATTAACATTTATCAATGTATGAATTATTATAAAATATTCTGATGATTTTATTCATTGCCATTGTGTCTGAATTCATCTAAATCTATTCTGTATCATACTTATGTGCAATTTGTCTTTTTCTAGTTAGTCTTGGTACAGGTGATTCTGTTTCATTGTCTTTCTCAAAGGTGCTCCTTTTGCCTTTGTTATTCTTTTCTGTGTTGTCTGTTGTTTTTCTCTGATTCACTGATCATTGTCCTCATCTTTCTTATTTATCCTGGTCTCTTAAAGCAGTGTCCAGCACATGGTAACTACTAAATGCTTGTTAGTTAATATTGTTATCAATTAATATCCTTTTCTTTAGTCTCAGACCTTCAAATCATCAATGTTAAGGGTGAAGAATGCATTGTCAGATGATTTTACTCATGATCATGCATAAAGTACAAATATACATGCACGGAGAGTGTTTCGTTTTCTGTAAAAATAGATTATGTTCAATATCACCTTTTGGCATCTTTTTTGCATTTTTTTGTGGGGATTGATCATGTACTATTAATGACCTCTTGGAATACACATTTATATCAAATATGCTTTATTTTAATAGACACATACGTCTTTTTGAATGGATATGTTATAATTTATTCAAACTTTACCTGTTCTCAATCAGTCTGCCTATTTTTGAGGTGGGATATCTGTGGTGGGTTTTGTGTGTGCTTGTGTGTGCGTGTGTGTGTGTGTGTGTGTGTGTGTGTGTGTGATTTATATATATATATTTTGCCACTACATGTAAGGTTGAATAAAATTCCTCATATTTGGTCTGTTACTTCAGTAGAAAGAAATTACCCAAAATAGTAATATTTCCAGTTCAAAAGATGTGTGCATTATAAATGTTAATATATACTGTTCTATTCCTTTTTAGAAGTTGTAACAATTTTTGCTCCTGAAAGCAACTTGTCAGAGGCCACTTTTCCTCCAAGTATAGTATTGTGGTTAAAAATACGCTAAAGTGGCCAGGTGCGGTGAATCACGCCTATAAACCCAGCATTTTGGGAGGCCAAGGCAGATGAATCACCTGACATTAGAAGTTTGATACCAGCCTAGTCAACATGGTGAAATCCATCTCTACTAAAAATGCAAAAATTAGCCAGGCATGGTGACAGGCACCTATAAGCCAAGCTAATCGGAGGCTGAGATAGGATAATCACTTGAATCCAGGAGGCGGAGGTTGCAGTGAGCTAAGATAGTGCCATTGCACTCCAGCCTGGGGAACAACAGTGAAACTTTGTCTCAGAAAACAACAACAAAACACTAGAGTGTTTCCTGTTCAAGTTTTTCAAACTCCGTATCTCAATTGTCTCATGTGAGAAGTGGGAATGTAAGTACCGCATCCTCAGAATGTTATGAGAACTAATGTGGTCACGTGTTTAATTCATGTCTGGCATGAGTTTAACATAGCACAGCTGAGATTGTTAAATAAATTCAAAACCACAAATTCATAAATTTGGCCATCTAATTGCTGTTTTACTATGTATGACTTAATAACTAGGGGACTGAGTCATTTACTATATTGATAGATGTCAGTATTGCTGCTGCTTATTTTATTCTTAAACTCATTAATAGGTAGCAGCTGTTCTGACTCATTAACATTAAATGATGATTCCATTTCCAATCTTCTAAGAGTCGTATCATTATACTTGTTTTATCAATTGTGGTTTGTGATTTTTAAGCAATACTAATTCTTTGTTGCATGTAATTGTCAGTGTTTGTTTCTGATAAATCCAATAAAGATACGACAATTTAACTTCAACAGTTTGACTCCGTGTTCAAATAATCTGAGGACAGTCATGGTTCTTTCTAATCTGTTACTGAGACAGGGTCTTTACCTGTTTTGTTCACTGAGATAGTCTAAGTACCTGAAAGGGTGCTTACACATAGTAGATATTAAATGACTGTTTACTAAATGAGCATAAGTTTGTACATTGGGATTTTCCCTCTTGTTTCCAAAGTAACTATTCCAATTAATTTAAAAAATGAGGAATTAAACGACAAGTTCTAAAACAAATCATACTTCTAAACTCATTGGCTTAGGCCATTTTTCTGATTGTTCATATTTTTGCATGCAGACCTGCTGGTATTTGAGGTCTGAGTGCTGGCCCTGGCCAGGCCACTCTTGGCAAGGGATGCTTCAACCCCTGCAGGTATCTTGGTCTCAGCTGCTGCTTTTGTTGGCTTCTTTCTGTTTATTTTAATTACCTTGGCTTCTTCTGCATTCCCCAGTAAAAGTATATAAGAAAGGCAACACAAAGCATATTATGAAATGTGATGAGGTCAAGGATTAGTTGGATATATGATCATTGAACATGAAAATAAATCTAAACTGCTGGTTTTGTGTTCTGACTCAATAGGTTAAAACTCTTAAAAATTTTTAAACTGCATTACGCTTTGGATAAAATATTTAACTTTCAAAGATAGAAAACAATAGATATTATCATAAGACAAAAATGAAGAATATAGAGAGGACAATATGTTTTATAATCAATGTCTTTATTTTCATCAAAATATGCATATGAAAAAACATTTGAACATTATGGGATATTTTGACATAAAATATGTATTTATGTAAAAAGCAATGGTCTCTCATTTTCATTCACAGAGGTTACTACACTTTTTCACTTTCCTCTTTCTTCATTATCCTGGTTGCTGCTTACAACTGTGAATAATATAAGCATGCATCAATTTTCAATGTAATCATTCTTAACAGTACCTCTCCCTCTCCAATTCTGAAACATTATTTCTTTTTTACATTATCACCCTCAACTTTATCTCGTCCTTCTAACTTTGACCAATTATGTTACTGTTAGTTCTATTGCTTACCTTTGAGCTTAAGCTTTTACTTAACCTTCTATTTATCGGCAATATTAACGTTAGAAAGTACCTCTTGGTTTTCCCCTGCAGAAAAAAAGGTGTTTATGCCTCACTTGTTACAACTATCGATCCTTTCCGACTGTCCATGTATAGCCAACAATGGATTTGTTTTTACATTTTCAAGATTGAGAATATTTCAATCATGATCGGCAGCTCGAAATGTGGCTTCTTCATTTTGTCCCTACGTTCACCCTGAATGCTTTGGGATGATGCACAGAGGATAAAGACGGACTTTCACTTAGGCCCCCTGTTTCAGCCATACTTCGCTATTCCTCTCATGCTGGAGCCTTAGAAAATCCGAATGTTGTCCTGGGGTCGCACCATGAAGACAGGCAGACATCACCATTGCTGATGAATTCTACCGTGTTGTCGTTACTATACACCTTTAATTCCAAATTTCTATGTAATTTTGTCTTCCGTAAATGCATTAGTATCTCTCTCCTCCATTGGGGGTATTTCTGAATTTTTTTTTTTGCTATCATAGATTTGTTTCCCATTTTAGTTTCTTGCCATAATTTTCCTAGAGTTTTCAGAAGACAATATTTTGAATCAGAAGTCCTACTACCAAATAAATACTTTAATACCTTAAAGGGTTCACTTAGGTAGAGAAAGAGAACAGAATTTATGATCTAAATATTTAGATTAAAGTAATGGCCTGACTCACTGCATATTACCTAATTAATTTTAGACAGAAAAAATATATAAGATAAATTCTTAGAAAGTCACTTTTCTCACTTGTAATCTGGCTATATACTTGCCTCGAAAGATTATTTTAAGCATTAACTGAGAAATTGTGAACAGGCTTTATAAAAGCTTTAACTCCATATAATGTTAAATACTGTAGCTTATAAAACCCAATACATTTATTTTATTTAAAAATTCTCAAAACAAGAATTGGTTTTTATCTGCTTGTGTCTTTTACCCCAATACAGATATGAAAACACTTAATAGCCTTTTAATCTGGTCCAAAATTATTTTGTAAAGACATAGGAAATTCTGAGACCTGCGACACAATCACAATGGGTCAAAATGCTTAACAGTTAATCACCATATGAAGCCCATGACACCAGTATAGGGGCAATTAGTTAACACAGAGTCGTTATTTTTCACTTTAACTGATTGAAATGACTTTAATCACTTGGTATTTGACTGATTTTTTTTTTCACTGCTTTTGTTTAACCACTGCTCTGGCATTTTACACACATTCTAGCCAGAATAAGACACAGTTCCTGGATATATTCATCCAGGTTTCTCAGGGCAGAATGATGTCTGCAAAGCAATTGACGTCCCCGCTTTCCCCCACACTTCCCAACCATCTCTTCTTCCTTCTGAATCCTAGACGTGCTTGACAAAAACCCTGTGCATACCCTTCCCATGCCAGAAATCTGAATTATTTCCCTCCCTCTCTTTCCTGTAGCCTCATATTGGGCCCAAGACCTAACAAATTTACGTCTCCAATACCCAACGTTTGTTTATGCTTTCACTTCCCTTTCCCCTGTCACTACTAGAATATCTTGCACTTGGATTTCTGTCGCTGTTTATTAATTTTTCTGTCTTTATTGTTGCCTCTCTGATTCATTCTGATGCACAGTATGTTTTCCTACCTAAAATCCAAGCGTGGCATCCTGTCTCTTTTGCTTGAACCCGACAGCCCCGAAAACGAAGTGGGCCTTCCCCCGGCCATCTGTGGCAAGGCCCCGCCTGTGTCCAGCCCAGCCTAGCCTAACCCTGCTCAGAAGGCGTTCCTCTCCTTCGACTGGCTTGCAGTCAGTGGAGCTGCTGTTTTTACTCGAACCTGCCAAATCCATCCTAACTTTTAAGCCTTCCCACACATTCTCTCATCAGGATGAAATGCCTCTTTGCCAGCTTGACTCTCATTTTATGATTTGGCTAGAAATGGTCTAATCTCTCTACAGGAAGCTGGATGAGTTCACTCTTCTTTGGCAATGCTTTCCTGGTTCTTTTATTCATGTCAAATAAACTAACTTGTATTTATTATGTTTACTCTTCCCTCTGTGTTTAGTTCCATCATAACAATTGGTGTCATAATTGATCATTAACATAGTTTTTAAATTTTATTTATTTATTTTAATTTTTGTGGATGCATAGTGGGTATCCATATTTACGGGGTGCAGGAGATGTTTTCATATAGGCATGCAATGCAAAACAAGCACATCAGGGGAAATGGGATGTCCATCCCCTCAAACATTTATCCTTTGAGTTACAAACAATCCCACTGCACTGTTTTACTAAATTTTAAATGTACAATTAAGTTAGACTATAGTCAATCTATTGTGCTATCAAATAGTAGGTCTTATTCATTCTATTTTTTTATGCCTATTAACCATCCTCACCTCCCGCAAAACCCCCAGCTATCCTTCCCAGCCTCTGGTAATCATCCTTCTACTCTCTATGTCTATTAATTCAGTTGTTTTGATTTTTAGATCCCACAAAGAAGTGAGACCACACCATGTTTGTCCTTCTGTGCCTGGCTTTGAAGATCAGGATAAAGTACTGTTTAAAAGTGGAGACTCTATGATCCCATCATCAGATGGAAAGCCAAGCTTCCCTGCCCACCACCAGCATCACCTAAGGCATGTACATTACATGGGCTGTGCCTCAATTTTCTTACCCATAAAATAAGAATAACAATAGTACTCTCCTCATGTGATTACTGAGGGGATTAAAAAATAATGCATGTACAATATCTAAAGGCTGGGTGCACCGTAAGCACTAAAGAATTGTTAGCAAATTTTTTCTAATTTTTATTTTATTTTTTTTTTCTAGCCCCGTGATTAGCACAAAGTGGGTGTTCAGGGCAGTAAATCATGAATGGTGATAAGCAAATGAATGTGAGGGTTAGGTACTTTTTAAAGCTCTCCTGACCACTTTCACATTAATTTTATTATTGCATGCATTAATTCTCTAAGCTGCTCATTGGAAATTAACTGGATTTACAGGTGGGTGCTTTGATTTAAATATTGTAAATTTTGACATAGTTGAATTACGCATGAATCTAGGCAAATTTAAATGCTCTAGGAATTAAATTTTCTCGTGGCTTCTGGAATTATAAATGATTTCTGACCTGTGGAACTCAGTTACTGAAGATACCCTAAGAAGTCGAAGTGCTTGTATTAGTGATGATAAACAGTTTTATCCTCTATATCATTAAGTGCTGATTAATAAATCTCTTCTCCACATACAGTTTTCACTTTAGGGTTTATTTATTTACTGCTTCCACTTTTAGTAATGTCCTTATGTTCTGAGTCTTTTAACATATGTGTCTTTACTGGCTGGCTCCCAGGCTGGCTTCTGTCCCTACAGAGCAACTCTAGGGCATACATCATGATCACGTGAAGCTTCAAAGCAGGTATGAAATACAATTTTTCATCTTGCTCCTCTGTCCCTAAAAATATAAATGAATGAAAGCATTTGCATTATGTTATATGCATGTGTGTTTCAATCTCAGACATCTTTGTCAATTTCATACATCACAGGATCATAGCCTGTCCTTATAGTGCATCGACGACAGGTGTCTGATTATAAAGACTTGATCTTAAAATTGTATGACAAGGATGGAAACGTTTTTTATACTCAATCATGACGTGTGCCCTATTTAAATGATATATAATGTTCATATCACACTTAATAATTAGACTTGTTAAGCCATAAACCATAGAGCCTTATTGACTTCTTTTATTATTTCTATTGAGATTAACTAAAAGGGAGTCATTCATTCACTTATTTAACAACTAAGTATGCACTGAGGGTTTTCAGGTAGTCTCTAGAAATAGATAATTAAAAAGATCACTAACCTAAAAAATTTGGGATGGATAAAAGAAATAAAAGATATAATTTAAGATTTGATATTACAAAGCAATTGAGAGATAATTGTTAGATAAAAAGATAGTGAACATATCAGTTTTCCACCATCAATTCAATGTTGCTACATTGTCTTATGAAAACTATTAGAATGGTACAATTACTTTTGCACCAATCTAATAGTTAATAACTAGTAAAGATTAACAGTTTAAATAAGCAATAATTTTGCACCAGCCTAATATAATGATCTAATTGACTTTTTACTGGCAGAAATGTTCTTCATTTTTACTATAATTTTTAAACTTTACTTTCTTGATCACAATTCTACACTTGCTGTATTTACTGCTGTAGAGGTAGAATATTATAATTTAGTCATAAGATGTTAAAACTGGCCCAGACATATTTGTTATCATTTCTTTAACCGTATTATACGCCCCTGCTTTCTGAATTTTACAATTTTTGAAAAAGTGTCCTGTCATCAATATAGACGTGTGTACTTTCCTCCATAAACACAGATTCCTTTCCTGCTCAGACAGTGTTCACTCTTCCACTGGTCACTCAGATTCTCTTCATACTGACGTCTTTCATGACACATTCAGATTAAGTCTGATGACTCTGAGGTAAAATGTTACTTTATCCTTTACTACTAGGCTAGGTACTTTGTATCTGACTTATAAGTTCTTGTTCGGTTGTCTGTCCATCTGACCTTCCTGTAAGCTCTGTGATAACATCAGGGGTTTGTATCTTACTCTCCATTGTATTCGCATGCCCTACAAAGTGCTCGGAGATATATATATATATCCTGTTATGTTTTGTGTGTATATATATATACATGTAACACATATATAACCTGTTATGTTTATATATGTATATATACAGATATATGTATAACATATATATAACCTTTTATGTTTTATACATAATATATAAAATACATTATATATAACCTGTTATATAAATATATTAATAATAAAACCAGATACCCAGTTGGTAAGTATGTAAGCAACAGTTTAATATCAAGTGAGTGCTGACTGTGTACAAATGTAGCTGAGTGATATATTAGCATTAGTGTTATTTAATATTTCAAAACTACCATTGTCATTCCCAGTCTAAGGATTGTTCTATAATCCTTTTATAGGTGTGGCAACTTTTTGAAGGTCACAAAGCTCAAAAGTGGCACAGCCAGAAGTGAGACCCTGTGGTGTGACAACAAACTTAATACCCTTCTACGTAATGAGTGTGTTAAGGTCTGATGTTCAAGAGAATAATTAGTGCTAAGTTCAAATTTTCATGTTATATAATTTTTGAATGATTAACATATTCATATTACTCCATCTCTACCCTACTCTTGTGTTGTTGTTGAACCTGGAAAAGACACGTGGAGCACAATTCACAACTGCAAAGATATGGAACCAACCTACGTGCCTGTCGGCCAATGAGTGCATAAAGAAAATGTGGTATATATACACCATGGACTACTGCTCAGCCATAAAAAGGAACAAAATAGTGTCTTTTGAAGCAATTTGGAGGACTGGAAGCCATTATTGTAAGTGAAATAACTCAGGAATGGAAAAACAAATACTGCACATTCTCCTAAGTGGGAGCTAAGCTAAGAGGATGCAAAGGCTAAGAGTTGTGTAGTGGACTTTAGGGACTCAGGAGGGGAAGGTTGGGAATGAGGTGAGGGATAAAAGACTATATATTGGGAGCAGTGTACACTGCTAGGGTAACAGGTGCACTAAAATATCAGAAATCACCGCTGAAGAACTCACCCATATAAACCAAAACCACCTGTACTCTCAAGACTACTGAAATTTTTTTTTTTTTTTTTTTTTTTTTTTTTTTTTTTTTTTTTAAATTTTTATTGCATTATAGGTTTTGGGGTACATGTGCAGAACGTGCAAGATAGTTGCATAGGTACACACATGGCAGTGTGTTTTGCTGCCTTCCTCCCCCTCACCCACACTTGGTATTCATCCCCAGGCTATCCCCCCCCAGCCCCCCCCGCTGTCCCTCCCCCATTTCCCCCAACAGTCCCCAGTGTATAGTAGACCGCCTCTCTGTGTCCATGTGTTCTCATTTTTCTCACCCGCCTATGAGTGAGTATATGCGGTATTTCTTTTTCTGTTCTTGTGTCAGTTTGCTGAGAATGATGTTCTCCAGATTCATCCATGTCCCTACAAAGGACACAAACTCATCATTTCTGATTGCTGCATAATATTCCATGGTGTATATGTGCCACATTTTCCCAGTCCAGTCTATCATCGATGGGCATTTGGGTTGGTTCCAGGTCTTTGCTATTGTAAACAGTGCTGCAATGAACATTCGTGTGCATGTGTCCTTATAGTAGAACGATTCACAGTCTTTTGGATAGATACCCAGTAATGGGATTGCTGGGTCAAATGAGATAGCAGATGCTGGAGAGGATGTGGAGAAATAGGAACACTCTTACACTGTTGGTGGGAGTGTAAATTAGTTCAACCATTGTGGAAGACAGTGTGGCGATTCCTCAGGGACCTAGAAAAGACTACTGAAATTAAAAAGATAAAAAATTTAGAAAGCCACACTCCAAGTAACTGATAAGAGGCTTGAGCCACAGGTTGAACTAATATAAAACTGGTTTTAAATATTATATAGTAGCAAAAACCCAGGACAGGAGTTTTGTTTTTTTTTTTTTTTTTCAAAATATGTATTATTAATTTGTGGGGATTTGGGGAGTGTGCTGGGACTGTGCAATGCAGATATATGTGTACATTTCAAAAGCTGATAGTAGCAATTAAACCCTGCAAATAAAGCTGGAATATTAATTATTCACCTAAAAAAAGGAACTTGCAGAGATTTAAGCACTGAACACCTTAATAAAGTTTTGCCTAAAAATAAGAACATTTCCTTACATAACAACAATACCTTTATCACATCCAAGATACAAAATATTAATTTAATTATGTTGTCTAATATTTTGTCCATATTTAAATTTAAATTTATTCATTCTTCCTCAAAAATAACTATATCTGCTAATTTTCAAAGCAAATCAAATCAGTGTTTAAAAATAGTATTTCATTGTCATCCTTTCTTTTTTCCTTCATCTGAAGCATCCTGCAATCTTCTTTGGTCTTTTATGACTAATTTTTAAAAATATTCCAAGGCAGTACTTTTAGAATGTTTTTCTTAGTGTTTCCACATGATTATTAGATTTAAACTTTTGTTGTTGTTTTTGGCACGGATACTTCACAGGTAATAGTGATTATTCCCATTACAAAGTACTTTTTTTTTTTTTTAAGATGGAGCCTAAGTCTGTCACCCAGGCCGGAGTGCAGTGGTACAATCTCAGCTCATTGCAACCTCCACCTCACAAGTTCAAGCATTCTCCTGCCTCAGCTCCTGGAGTAGCTGTGTACAGCCACCACGCCCAGCTAAATTTTGTATTTGTAGTAGAGAAGGGGTTTCACCATGTTGGCCAGGCTTGTCTCGAACTCCTGACCTCAGGTGATCCACCCACATCGGCCTTCCAAAGTGCTGGAATTACAGGCATGAGTCACTGCACCCAGCCTACAAAGTAAATAATATCAGGTTGTATTGCTATTGCTGAGCTTGATCACTTGCATTTAATTTCCAGATCCCTCTATTTTAAATGTAAATTTATTATTTCATAATTATAAGTGATATTGTGTGTGATTCTTTGAGGTGATACAAATACATTGTATGAATGAGTTTAGCATTTAATGATGGTTCTTAGTGGACTCAGTTATTAATCTGGGGGCGACATGGTCTGAATGTTTTTGCCCTCCCACCCAAATTGATATGTTAAAATCCTATCCTCCATGGTGATGGTATGAAGAGTAAGGTCTTTGGGAGGGGATTCGTTCTTGAGGGTGGAGCCTTTATAAATGGGATTAGTGCCCTCATAAAAATAAGCCCAAGGGAGCCCATTTATCTCTTACACTATGTTAGAACACAGAAAGACAGAAAATGGGGCCTCATCAGATGCCAAATATACTGACACTTTGATCTCCAACGTCCCAGCCTCCAGAACAGTAAGGAATAAATTCCTATTGTTTACCAGCCACCTCGTTTATGGGGTTTTGTTATAGCAGATCAAATGAACTAAGACAGACAGGGGATTGGCATTATGGATTTCCAGTTTAATAAATCTTTCTGTGTTGTTAACCGGCATTCTCCTCTAATGAAGAGCTTTTCACTCTTTCGCTTTTATTTCTCTGACCTCTTACATTTAGCTCTGTCACATTATTGTGAACTCATAGAACCTTATATTTCATCCATTTGTTTTTTTAATTCAGGGAATAGTAAACTACCACTTACAAGGCAAATAATCCCACCAACTTTTTAAATGTGGGCTGGAAGATAAAAATGTTACTTACGTATTTAATGGTTGAGAAATACACAGAAAATTAATAATGACACATAAAATCATGTGAAATACAGAGTCAAAATGGGGAAGTTGTGGGATCTAAATGCAGTGCTGGAATAGAGAAGAAAAGGAGTCCCTGGAGACAGACACAGCTTCTGCCTCAGCAGCATGAGCGGAGAGAGCCCTGGAGAAAGACCTCATCCTCTCTCTTCTCCTGCCACCCATCCAACCAGGAGCCAGCTATGGAAGGGGACAGCCTCCGGGGCCCAGAGCAAGACTCTGCAGGTGAAACAAGGACTGTGTATTTGTACAAATGCGGAAAGACCGGCATTTTAAAAGACAGTGATTTCAATAGAAAAAAAAATGGCAGAGATGGTGGTCTAGAGCAAGTGTAATTTTCATACTGAAAGCTGTGTTATCTGACTTTCCAACTTCTAATATGAAATAAAAAAATTAAAATGGCAGTGAAAGTATTTGGCATATTAATCATTTGTATATTATTTCGAGAAGTATTAATAAGCTTGAGGAATATCACAGTGTTTTCAAGCATTTGGAAACATTAATACATCAAAAGTTGGAAAAATTGAAAAATTTCTATCCCAAATAGTGAAATATTAATTAGCAAACATCCATCATGTGTCCCAAGTGACTTATAGGCATTGTCCCTACCACTGAGATATTATCCAATTTGGATAATGGATAATCCAAATTATCCATTTTGTGGCCGAAGAAGCTGAGACAGGTGATAAGTCCAAGATGTCATGTCTAATCAATGCCAGAGTTTGAATGAAACTAAAGTTTCATTTCAAGTTCGCTCATTTCCAACAATAACACTTTGGGGTCCCTTTCTTTCTGAAATGTGATTTCAAGTGATTGAAGCTTATGTAATGATGAATGTGCAGGTGGCTAGGAAATGCATCCTGGCAGCATGATTCACTTTCACTGGATTTTAGCTTCAACCACATCTGTGGTGGCACCCACATGAACATGGATTTAATTTCTATCCTTTTCTTAAAGAGATTGCTAAAAATCATGTTCCATTGTAAAAATATATCTCCCAGGGATTTCATAAATGAACCTAGCTAGCTAATTTTACACTCTTCAAGAATGTGAAAGGATTCATAAGAGAAATAAAAAAAAGTAACGGAGTGCATGTGGGAGAGAGAGTCAATCCACTCTGGTAGGCTACCGTATTACAAGAAAAATGTTCAGTAATTACAGAACTTGAATACACAATGATGAGGTGTCATAGGCTTTGCAGCTGTTCACAAGGCCCTTTTCAAAGGTAAATATAGCACCGTATTTCTCCACACAGAAAGAGGCCTGTCATCTGCCATTGGAAATGACAAACATAATACGCCCTGCCATGTATTGAGGAACAAAGGACCTGCTACTCCTTACAGCATGGTGTCAGGAAATGTTTCAGTGAAAGTTGTATAACATGATTCTTCTAAAATCTCTTTAGGTTTGGTTTCTGCACCCATGCTTTCTTGAAATGTCAGCCAACACTGCAAATGGCAGTCACCTATTCTGGTCACCACCTGCTGCTTCGATCCAGAGATGGCTTGTTTGACTTAAGAACCAGTTCTTATGCTTGGACTAAGTGATATAAATGGCCAGACATCATTTTAAGTAAAAGTTCCTACTTCTGCATAAATAATAAGTGTGTTCTGGTGGAAGGGCCTGTGATCACTGGAGCTTTATTTCTCTGTTTCAGTGCATGATATCATTAGCTTTGAATTTCCTGTCTGAATTTCATCCATGGCTTGATTCTGTAGCCAGCAAAGAAGACAAAAAGGAAAAATATATGTCAGATGTGTTTAATTGGGCTGCCAAATGCAGGTACCACATTCTATTGAAATAGAATGTGAACTACATTCATAGATTATTTCTGCTTGCTAAAGTAGAATTATTAATCTTGTTTTTTTTTCTGAAATAAACTGGCATTGTTACTTGCATTTTTCAGGAAAATGCTAAGATAGATTGTCTTCAAACTGTGCTTATGTTTTTTCCACAGTGATAGGTGAAGCTATTCCTCCAGGCCCTGAATCTAAGCTGGCTTGTTGACCAAGACAGTGGGACATCTTGTTGTGCTATCAAATTGTTTGTAACAGAATTGATAAATGTCTGGGGGGTGGATACCCTATTTCCATGATGTGCTTATTTCACATTGCTTGCCTGTAGTAAAACATTCCATGTGCCCTATAAATGTATAAACCTACAATATACCCACAAAAATTAAAAGTTCAAGAAAAAGGGAGAATGTGGGGCCAGGTGCTGTGGCTCACGCCTGTAATCCCAGCATTTTGGGAGGCCAAGGCGGGTGGATCATGAGGTCAGGAGATCAAACCATCATGGCTAACACAGTGAAACCTGTTTCTACTAAAAATACAAAAAATTAGCTGGGTGTGGTGGCATACGCCTGTGGTCCCAGCTACTTGGGAGGCTGAGGCAGGAGAATCACTAGAACCCTGGGAGGTGGAGGTTGCAATGAGCCATGATGGTCCTACTGTACTCCAGCCTGGCGATAAAGCAACTCTCCGTCTTAAAAAAAGAAAGAAAAAGGGAGAATGGGGCAGAAATTACACTGGGCTGTCTGTGGACCCAATGTAATTTCTGCCACATCTCACAGATGATTGACCTCTTCTACTTTCTTTTTCATGGGAAACTCACCACAGGCAGATGCCATGGAAGGATGCACCTGAACCAGCACAGTCATGCTGTGAGGAAGTTCACATAGTCAGCCTCATAGTCAGATTACGGGAAAGCAGCTCATCTCTGCTGTTCCAGCCTTCTCTGCCAAGGTGCCAAGTATGTGAGTGAAGAAACTATCTAGTAAAATTGCATGTATGTTTGTGTATGTGTGTGTGTGTATATATGTGTGTGTGTGTGTGTGTGTGTACAAATGTACATCGACTGACTTTATGTGTCAACTTGGCGAGGCCACAGGGTCCAGATATTTGGTCTAACATTATTCTAGATGTTCCTGTGAATATACTTCTCAGATGCACTTAACATTTAGATCAATAGCCTGAGTAAAGCATATTACCCTCCATAATATGGGTGGGCCTCATCCAGTCAGCTGAAGGCCTTAATAATAATAATAATAATAAAACTGTCCTCTCCAGAGGAAGAAAGAATTCTACCAGCAATATACAATGATGAGGTGTCATAGGCCTTGCAGCCGTTCACAAGGCCCCTTTCAAAGGTAAATATGGCACCGTATTTCTCCACACAGAAAGAGGCCTGTCATCTGCCATTGGAAATGACAAACATAATACGCCCTGCCATGTACTGAGGAACAAAGGACCTGCTACTCCTTACAGCGCAGTGTCAGGAAATGTTTCAGTGGAAGTTGTATAACATGATTCCTCTAAAATCTCTTTTAGGTTCGGTTTCTGCTCCCATGTTCTCTTAAAATGTCAGCCAACATTGCACCAAAACTGTCCTCTGGGTTTCCAGGCTGCCAACCTGTTCTGCGGATTTTGGACTTGCTAGCCTCCACTATCACATGATCTGGTTCTTTAATCTCTCTCTCTCTCTCTCTCTCAGGAATCGCCCACCCCACCAACACACACAGGATCCCTTGGTATCCATGGGATGGGGCCCCTGCATCCCTTGCAATTATCAAAATCTGCAGATAATCAAGTCCCTGAGAGTTGGCCCTTCTTGTCCAAGAGTTTCTCATCCAAGATCTCAAGCAGTCACAGATCAGATATGCTTACGGTTGGTTGAATCTGCAGATGCAGAACCTACAAATATGGAGGGTACTCTGTACACATACACACATCCCATTGATTCTGTTTCTCTGAAGAGCCCTGGCAACTACAGAGTTAAACACCTTTTAACTCTCTGGAAATTATACAAAGGGGCATACAAAGAATGAAGAAACATTTATTCTAGGACACCACTAAATGGCTGTAGATAACAGCAAGAATCTCTGGCAATTTATCCACAACCTCCTTCCTTGTTCTCCTCACGCCAAGCAGAGGTGACAGGAAGCTGTGTTCCAGACACGTGTAGCCAAAACACAGGGCTCCATCTTACCCCAGATCCCAGTCTCCAGCTATAAAATCTCCACAGGAGGGCAGGTCATCAGCATTGGTATCCTCCTCAGCTCTGTGGCAGAAGCACCTCAGCTGAGAGTGGTTGAGAGATTTTGGGGTCCCTTCCCATAATCAGTTCACACTTTAGAGTGGATTCTTAGTAGGTCAAGAATACTGGGCTCCAATAGCCCTTGTTCCAGTTTGCTTGTATAGTAGTTTCCATGCTAGGGAAGGCACATTGAGAAGAACTGTCTATACTCATTAACAAAGCAACAGAGAAGCCTGTAGGTACTGTTCTTGTCCTCAGCTCTGGAGCAGAGTTCTGAGGTTTTATACAGCCAGAGTGGTAGTCCATAAATATTCCAAGATTCCTTGCTGTCCTCAAAGGAACTGGCTTTACTTGAAAGAGAACATGGGGAGGTTCGAAAGCTATGGTCACAGTCATAAACAATGGATATTTTGATGTAAGCAATGAGACTGCTGGATCCTTGAGAGCAACAAGCTCAACCATAGACCAGCCCAGCTAGTTTTATAACGGACAGAACCTGGGACAGAGACTGCGAAGCCCCTTCTTGGTTGGATTAATCCTCAAAGACTGGACTTAAAGACTACTAGAGCAAAAGTGCCTGAATTTAATTAGATTCTCTTGCAAGACAATTAATACCTCTGGATGTTGCTGAAAGCCATGGGACATCATTCTACAATTAGTGTAAGCTAACAGCCAGTTATAATACCAATTGAGGCATAATGATTAACACAGAGTTTAGAGAAAGAGCCTTGCTCTAATCATTGCCATGTGAGGATGAAGATGCCCAAGGCTGCACCATCTGATGGGCAATGTCTGAGGCTGCATGCAACAGAGAATAGACATCACGGAAACAGTCCTCCCAAGGCACTAAACAAAACAAGAAGCAAACAACAACTAGAGGAAGGGGATGGAAATTAGTAACCAGAATTGCTATGGTATATTATTGAAAGTATCCAGGATTTTTAAACCGTGGTTTACACATACCTACACACACAGAGACACTTACCTGGACACACACACAGGAATAAAGGAATGTGTGATTCACATAGGAAATAAAATGGCAGGCAAAAGGAACTGCCTTTGAGAGTGCCCCAGACATCAGACATGGCAAACAGAAACTTTAAATAAGCTATTATAAATATGTTTAGCCTGGCATAGTGACTCACACCTGTAATCCCAGCACTTTCAGAGGCATAGGCAATGAGTTTAGCACTGATCTTAATTTTAGAACTATCTTTGGTTACCTCAGCCCACATCTCCTTGGACGTGGGCAGTGGTTCCATGTTGGTTCCATGATGGTCTGACAGCAGAGGACCACACCTACCTACTGCATATGACCTCCAGTTCCCAAAGGAAGGCATAATCAAAGCCCAGAGCTTTTACCTGCTCAGATAAAACTTCCCTGTTCTTCTCTGGCTATAACTGTACAATTTGTGGTATGCATTGCCATGTATTGCTTAGCACTAACTAAACTTCTAATTTCTATCCTGAAAGACTGCATTTGATTTCAGGGAATGCATGCATTAAACTAACTTTTCTCATGACTACATGATAATGTAAAATGTCCATTTTTTAATGTTAGAAATCAATAAAGAATGTAGTGAAAATTTTGTCATTATTCACATTAAAAAACAACACCCTGGCAGGTGACTGATTTTTTAATCAAGAAAGAGCTCCTTGGGTGGTCAGCAGACTCACCAAACTGAAACTGTGTGGACTCACTACTGAAGTATATGCTTGATGCAAAAAATGGTTTTCATAAAGCATTGTAAAAATATTCTTTTTTTTTGAGACAGAGTCTCACTCTGTCATTCAGGTTGGAGTGCAGTGTGGTACAGTGGCATTTATGGCTCACTGAAACCTCGACCTCAAATAATCCTACCACTTAGGCTGCCTAAGAAATTGGGACAACAGGCATGCACCATCATGCCCAGCTAATTGTGTTTTTAATTTTATTTTTTATAGAGATGGGTTCTCACTAGGTTGCCCTGGCTGTTCTGGAACTCCTGGCCTCAAGTAATCCTTCCACTTCTGCCTCCCAAAGTGCTGGGATTACAGACATGAACCATTGCACTCAACCAAAATATCTTTTTTTCCTGCATCAGAGTTATGTATTTCCAAATTGCTTCCAAATTTATTTAAATATTTTTAAAATTTATATAAAAAGTTTTACAAAGTAAAATAATACACATAGGAATAAACAAAATTTAATACACTTATTTATATTATTTCCCACTTCTAGTTATACCATTTCTCAACAAATTTTTATTGCATAATTAGTTATAATGCCATTAAAATAAAGGATATTAATTAAACATTAAAAGGAAGAATGAATAAAACATGACCTACATAAATGCTGTTCCTGGAGTAGTGTATATCAATTCCAACTACCTTTGCTGCATTTATATCAGTAAATATTATGATCATGCCCACAAATTTGAAGATTTGCATAGATCAAATCTGAAAAACCATTATTTACAAACTGTATTCAATTGTTTCTGATTCCCAATTTCATTATTGGCTTAAGGGTTTTGTAATATTGTCCTAAAGTCATTTGGCAACCAACTTTTCATTATTTACCTGTAAGAACATTTCCACATGAATGTATTTGACTACTCGGTATTATGCACACGTTTGAGATATTTCCACGAACACCTCAGCTAGATGAACAGCATATGACTCCCCTTAACCCTCCCAATCAACAAGGAAAATACAGGACTTGGTTGACAACATACTATGTGCCAGGGAAAATGATGCACTGTTTTTCTTCCTTCAGTTTTTAAAAGATTCTGTACAAGATAATTTATTTTGTTTTAAATTAGAAACCCTATTCTATATATTGATTTTGAAGAAAAAATAATTCCCACTACTTGACTATTTTAACTTTTTTAAACTTTGAAATGAAATACACTCTTGGTTTCTAATTAAAACTTCACATTCTGTAATAGAAAATGAGTTAATCCATGAACTGATGAACTGGTTGACAGCTTGGTGTCTCAGCAATATGTGTTATCTTCCTTAGGGTGGATGGAGCATGTATGATAAAGCCACGATTGCCTGAGCACAATTCAACCAATACATTTTTACTAATGGCAGACAGCAGCGGGTGTTAACTTTCTTTGTTAATTCTAAGGTTTTCTTTCTACCACAGTACTGTTATGATATCAGAGTCACCATATAGTTCAATATATATGAAATTTCCAAAACCAAGTTTGTTTCACCGTAGATGACTTTTTTTTTTTTTTTTTTTTTTTTTTTTTGAGACGGAGTTTCGCTCTTGTTACCCAGGCTGAAGTGCAATGGCGCGATCTCAGCTCACCACAACCTCCGCCTCCTGGGTTCAGGCAATTCTCCTCCTCAGCCTCCTGAGTAGCTGGGATTACAGGTGCGCGCGACCATGCCCAGCTAATTTTTTTTTTTTTGTATTTTTAGTAGAGACGGGGTTTCACCATGTTGACCAGGATGGTCTCAATCTCTTGACCTCGTGATCCACCCGCCTCGTACTCCCAAAGTGCTGGGATTACAGGCATGAGCCACCGCACCCGGCCCTAGATGACTTTTTTTTATTAGAACAATGGATATGTAGACAAAGCCTAAGCTTTAGAGTAATCAAATAAAAATCTTATTAGTTTAAATAGAAGTCACTGTAATTTAAGGGAGAATTACACTGCATGTTAAAAACCTAGAACAAGATGTGACCACTTTTTACTGCATGAAACATACCACTGCAAGGCGAGTGGGAACAACAGCATTTCCCCTTCTGCTATTAATTTCTATACTCAGATTTCCATTTTGCAAAGAATAGGAAAACAAGGTAGTTAAAATCTTCTGCTTAAAACCGATATTTCCTCATGGAGTCTGTATCATTTTTAGAGGGAGAAATAAAGTATTCTTGCCTAAAACTTAGCCATGTAACTTCAGCTACACTTCCTAGAACTCAATAAAAGTCACATCTGATATAAAAATCCTTCCCTAGTCCGTGCCTACATCCATGCTGGAAATATAAGAATTTCTTGAGACCAGCTTACATCAGAGAAATGCAATTTTGGAAAAGGAGGTTGAAAGTATGCCACTTTCTTTTGTTTAATTCCTTCAAATTTCTCCATTGAGGTTTTGTATCATTTTAATTTTCTTCTCCACATTTTATATTTACTGTTTCTGCATGTTCCCTTTTTTTCCCATTAAAAGGTTAAATGTTTTATTTTTGTGTCTTTGTATTCAACATCTGCCAGTAGTTCTCTTATCAGTTACTTTAATAGATTAACTATAAATTATTGTAATGTTGTATGATGTCTCCATTGCTTTGCAATAATATAAATATTCCATAATTTCTATTTACATTAGAGTCATGTCTTCCTAGCTCTCATTATGTGTGGTCACTAGCAAGCATTGCGTGACATCTAGACTGCTTAATGGGTGCCACTTAAAGCCATGGTGTACTAAATTCAGATCCTGAGCCACCTTCGAGCTGCGACTCAGGCCATGCTCAATTTTTCCATCACCCAAACTTTGGCAGTTTGCTCTGTTCACAGCAGGAAAGACTAACAGTCATGCACACTGCTGCCACAGCTGTAGAGCCAGGTGACCGCTCATGCCAGTCAGAAACGGAGGAAATCCAAGCACAGCATGCCCGATGGGAACCAGCTGCCTCACCTGCAGTCTGTCCAGATAGTCGGCCAGGAGACAAGCCTCTGAGGTCCCACCTTGCCAGAAGCTGCTCACAGGTGCCAGAAAATACAGTCCATAGGAGTGAAATTCCTGTGAGCAGATTCTGTTCAACGGAAGTCGAGAAACTAAAAAAGCCAGGCAGATGAATTCTCCTTTCAGTCCCCTGAGGAACTGTCCTGAAATGTAGTCACTCATATTTCATAGGACAAATCATTTTTTTGAGACAAGGTCTCATTCTGTAGCCCAGACTGGAGTGCAGTGGTGTGATCACAACTCACTAAAGCCTCAACCTTCTGGGCTCAAGTGATCCTCCCACCTCAGCCTCCCCAGTAGTCGGGACCACAAGTATGTCCTACTACACTGGGCTAATTTTTGTATTTTTCTGTACAGACGGAGTCTGCCTAGGTTGCCCAGGCTAGTCGTGAACTCTTGGGCTCAAGTGATCCACCCACTTTGGCTTCCCAAACTGCTGGGATTGCAGGTGTGAGCCACTATGTCAGCCAGAACAAATAATTCTTGAACAAGCCAGGACACTTTGTCAGAATTGGAGGGAACACTGTTAACAATTACACTGTGACAGCAATATAGGCCTGTTTCGTACTTTCTGTGGGAATTTCTACGAGACCACAGTGCCCGTGTTTGCTCTCCCTTCCTCCTTGACTGGCTTCTTCTTCTCCCTTACTCCTTCATCCTTGGCATTTCACTTCTCCATGTAGGTGAGGATGAAAGATGTTCCTCAGACTCCTGGGCTCAGGCAGTTGGTACCAAGAGTGGACGATCCTTCAGATTTGGTTTGGAGTTGATTATTGCTCATCAGTCTAAAGCCAATAAAACTCTCATCGCTGGTAGAAAGAGGGGTGGGGCTGTCCCTGGAATGCTGAAACAAGCACATACTTCAGAAGTTGGAAGGAGACCCCATGGAGACCCTGAGCCTGCCCCTCGCAGTTCCTTTTGGAGTTCAGTTGTCTCGTACACATAGGGCACACCAGGTAAGGCACAGGGCTTGTTGCTGCTCTTCACACCTCCTGCCAGTGAGGAAGACAGGCAGTGTTTGGTCGCCTATTGAAATCTCCCAGTCACATATCAAACTTGGGAATTAGATTCTGCTCTGAGATGTTTGTCATTATTGAGTGGGGCCTGCCCTGGGGTCCCGACTGTCACGAGTTATCCTTAAATTCAAGCCATTTGGTCTAACTGATCTTACAGCACTATAAATACTAGCATTATAGATGCTCATGTGAAGATGGACTTCATACGAAGTTTCTGATGGGTCCTAGTAGGTGACCCCACAAAACAGATTCTCTTGCCAAAAGATTATTCACTGTTTAAAATGTCATTCCTGGCTGGGAACAGTGGCTCACGCCTGTAATCTTAGCACTTTGGGAGGCCAAGGCGGGAGGATCATGAGGTCGGGAGGATCATGAGGTCAGGAGATCAAGACCATCCTTGCTAACATGGTGAAACCCTGTCTCTACTAAACATTCACCAGGCATGGTGGCACACTCATGTAGTACCAGCTATTCAGGAGGCTGAGGCAGGAGAATTGCTTGAACCCAGGAGTTGGAGGTTGCAGTGAACTGAGATCATGCCACTGCACTCCAGTCTGGGCACAGAGTGAGACCCCATCTCAAAAAAAAAAAAAAAAAGTCATGCCTGCCTTTCCTACAGGCTGATGAGTGCCTGAATGTGATTCTCAATACTGTGTAACTGGAGTTACTGACCATGAGGTGAGTTTTATCAGATTCATCTGTTGATTCATTTGAACAGTAGCAGCTGTCAAAGCAAAAGAAACCTGTAAGATCAGACCTGAGGAGGCCCAGAAATTAAATTATATGGACAAATTACCCAGGCTGCCATGGCCCCTCCCTCTGCTCTCTGAATACCTCACTCTCTTCTGGACCACAAGGAGTTCTTTATGAGCAATTTACAAATGTTGAAAGCCAATGACTCAATGGTTTGAGCCAAATTCACATATTTGCTGGTTTGATACCTTGACACTATCTGGAAACAGACTACTGTATATTATAACCTCACTGAAAGATGATCTCAAAAACTAGCCTAGAAAGAAAATTCTATGATTTGGTAGATCTCTAAGCAGTACTCTTTTTTGTTCAAAGGGAGAGAGTAGGCATCCTTGGAAAAGGACCCATATAGAATCTGGGAAGAGACAAATGGCTTGGCTGTTTGTTCAGCAGCTTCTAGAAAACAGAACTGGAATGTCAGTGATAAAGGGTCCTAGAACATACATATTTGGGTGGATTTGTGGAAACAAGGACAAACCTTAGAGCCTCTGTGTCTCATGTTATAATCCATCAGAGAACAGCCATCATGGAGATGCTGAACAAACATGTATAAGGATGACTTTTGCTGTTGAGGTCAGCCAGCAACTGTGTGACTCTGAATGCTACGCACCTGTAACAGAGTGGCCCTGGAGGCAGAAATGGAGATTGTAGATCTGTGCAGCAGCATGGGGTCCTCTCACCAATCAAAATCATATTGTAGCAAGATTAGAAAACTGAAGATGCCTGAAGTGTGTGTGTGTGTGCTTGCGTGTGACAATGGAGGCAAGACCTGGAGTGTCCTCACTTTACAAGCACCTACTTGCTCGGGAAATATCCATTCCCACAAAAACTAAGCCTGCTTCACAACAGTGAGACTGGCACCAAGCCATTCACTCATGAGGGCTCTGACCTCTCATCGGGCCCCATTCCCCAACATTGCCAATTTGGGGATCAAATTTCAAAATGGGTTTGGTGGGGACAAACAAAATCGTATCTAAACCGTGATGATAGTTACAGCGATTCTCAGATGATATAAACAAAGTTTGGGCTGAGCACAGTCTTGGGAAGGTTGCTTCAAACTCTCTGGCATTACTAATTTTAGGTACGCTTTGAGGACAGTGCATGTGATGATAAATTAAATGCAGTACATTGTTACTTTTATCCTTCTATCTCTATGAGAAAATGCTAAGAGTTTACTCTGGCCAATTCATGAGTATCAATCTACATGAATGTCTGTTCCTGGGATGTAGCCATGTGCATGTGCCTACCATGCACTCATAGTTCACTTTATGCGCAGCCAAATGCATTCTATTAACTTCATCAAAGCGGTGAAGATTTTTGTAATGTCGTTTCATGTCTCTTGTGAGCATCTCATTTTCTCTTTTAAAGTAACAAGTATCATTTCTAGAAACCTCAGAAATGATAAAGAACCTCAATTGATTTTAAATTTTTAATTCCATTTTAATTCTCATGTACTTAAAATTTCTGTTAAAGTTCACAATTTAAAAAAATAAGTTAATCATTCATGATTTTGCCTCCTATTATAGTCCATTGTATTTATGACAGTGACATTTACTTTTCTCACTTTTCTTTAATTTGCATTTTAAATTTTTCTCTTTCACTGACTAGTTCTGTTTTTTCCCCCAATTTTACTGGCTTCAATTAATTCTCTCCTAATATTGGAAGTGTTATTGTCTCAATAATATGATCATCTAAATGTAAGTAATAAAAAGATATTTCTCCTTTTAATCTATGTATTTTTAAAGCTATCCTATGACAGCAGTTATTTAGCTTGTCAGCAAATTAAAATCAACTTGGGGGCTCTTAAGAATACCAGTTGTTGAGCCTGATACCCAAAGACTGATTTAATTGATTAGAGGTAGGACCAAACCTCCTTGGGAGAGTCTAAGGTGCATTCAAGGCTGAGCAGCATTGACTATCCTTGTCTTTGCACATTATTTTCTACAATTGTGTAATGAATCAGTCACAGACTCGTAGGAGGTGGAATCTATTTGTACTGGCAACCCTCCATTGGGAGTGTTGCCCGCTATTGCCTGGGGCAATGACAAGCCTTTTTTCCTTTCTCCTTTCTTTCCTTTCATTCTCCTTTTCTCTGCTTTCCTTCTCCCTTCCGTCCCTCTTTCTTACTTTCTCTTTATTCTTCCTTCGTGTGTATGGAGGACTTTGATACTCAGCAGTTAGTTCATTCGTCCAATTCTACAGTCTGAAACTATTCAAGAAGCATCTACAGGCCAAGGATAGTGGCTCACGTCTGTAATCCCAACACTCTGGGAGGACAAGACAAGAGGATCACTTGATGCTAAGAATTTGAGGCCACACTGAAAAGTATAATGAAACCCCATCTTGTCAAAAAAGTTAAAAATTAATCAGATGTTGTGGCACACACCTGTAGTTTCAGCTGCTTAGGAGGCTGAGATGGGAGGATCACTTGAACCCGGGAGTTTGAGGGTGCAGTGAGCTGTGATCCCACCACTGCATTCCAGTCTGGGTGTCAGAGTTAGACCTTGTCTTTAAGAAAAAAGAAAGAACAAAATAAACAAACGAATAAACATTCATTATAATCACACATCATTCAGAAACAGGAGCTGTCCATAATTCAAGGAAAGAAAAAGACATAATAAGTAAAACATCTCCTTGAGACTGCAAGGCTTATTTCTAACTTCCTTTAAAAATAGTAGTCTCCACTTTTCACTTAGTTGGTCGCTACAGTGTTGAAAGACTGATGTTAAAGAGTTATACAGTGATGAGACTGATGCAAAGGAGGAATGTGCCATTCCTATTCTCTGCTTTGGCTTCCGTGGGTCATTATATACCTATGTCCTGGTAATGGGAGATAGAGAAGATATTTAAAGCCTCAGATCCAGTTGATTTTGCTTGGGTAAGGGTTTCCTGCTTTCTTCCTCTTTTTATTATTTTTAAAGTTAATCTGAAATCTCAGTAACATAGGCAAATAAGGTATTTAAAAGGTGTATGCATATATTTATCAAGTTCAATAAATAAGTAAAACTTTATTTTTAACATATAAAGATGCACAAATTTAGCTTCCATATGTTTCTTGACAATGCATAAAGAACAGAGAAGACAAGGGATTCAAGAAAACCTGGTCCATCTCAGTGGCATTAGGAAGAAGTAAAAGAAAAGACAAAAGGAAACACTAACACCCCTAACTTACAAAGGCATCATCAAGAAGCAGCATTCATAGCTGATGAATGCTGTTATCATTTAGCTTAAAATGCAACTGATGGAGAGAATAAATCGGGTGATGACAATGACAAGTAATGGGGGGAAGGTGCAGGGACAATGAGTCAAACCTGTCGACAGATCATGGGCTGGCGGTGATGAAAAAAACAGTGAAAAAAAACCCACAGGAAATGGAGTTGGAGGCATTTATAACATATGTTGAAACAAAAATAGTTAGAAAAATAACATACGTCTGGTAGGAGCAGAATAAGTGTGCAGTGTTAGGGCTAGAGAACTTTGCTTTTTATCAAAAATAATCTTTATTATTTTGCTTTTAAGCCATGTATGTATTATTGTATCTACTGGTCATACGCTTTAAGTATATAGGATAGTTTTATTGCTTTTTCTTTCTCTTATTGGTATAATTCTTAATGTTTCTTGTACATATTGGAACCGAGTTCTAAAATTTTGTTGTTTTTGTTTTAGGTTTTTTTCCATGCCATGGAATCTTGAATGTTAAGAGGCAAGTTGCATATTTACTAGTTTATATGGAATATAGCATTAATGAAATTAAACTGCCCACATAAAATGTTTTTCTAAAAGAAAAAAGAGTTTCTCTCCCTAACTTTTAAAAATACTTTTTACTGTGAAATACGTTTTTAGAAGAATGTGTAAAATACATATTGCTGCTTATTTATCAATATTTTAAACATAAAGTAGTGGATATAACCAGCAACCAATATAAGCAATAAAGCATAGATAAAATTTTAATAAGCAATTTCATTTTATTGGCATGTATTTGATTAGTAATAAGGTTAAGCATGTTGTTCTATTATGTAACTACTGGCCATTTGGACCTCCTCATCTGTGAAAGGTCTGACCAAGTCCTTGCACCTCATTCTACTCACTTGAATGCCTTTTCCTTGTAAATCCTTGATTTACATAAACATCTTGTAACAGTTTTCAGTTATTTAAATACAGATAAATAATAAATATTATAAAGCATATATATGTTTGATTCCTTCACACTGAACTAACAGCCAACCCTACTATATAACTCATGGCAGTACCAAGCTTATGGCACTCAGGTATTTTTCTCCCTATGGCACGATGCAGCATAAGAACTCTGGGCAACACTTCCGCACTGTGGTGGGAGTCATGCTAAACTGTGAAATCGCCAACTAAAAGCACCAAGTTGTGGAATTCTTGGCACTAAATATGCTGTGAAAGGGATATTTGTTGTGCTACAGGCTGAGAGCTGAAACAGGAAGTCAGAGCATTCTCCAATTCAACTCCCGCTCAGAATGTAGCATCAGACGCCTCAAATCCTTCACCCTACTGCACATGTCCAGGGATGATGGTGGAAGTGGCACAGGTATTGTTGGGACTACAAATACATTTTGGTAAGTAGGTTAAATTCACAAATACTGAGCCCACAAATACTGAGAATCACCTGCACTTTCACAGATGTGAAAGCTCAAATTTGCCCTTCTGTGTGAGATCTGCAGCTGAGTAAGAGCTATTCTCTGATGCTGACATACATAGGTGAGACAAAGTGAAAAAACTCTATATAGTAAATACAATTATATTAATGGGAGATTGTTGTAATGAATGCAGGAGTAGAGAAGAAAGAACAAATTCTAAAATATTTTGTTATTGTGGTTTTATGTGATGAAATTATTTTATTAGCCCTTAATTTCGGAGCATATTATTCTTATTCCCAGACTTTGGTGCACTTACTGTTTGAGGTTTTTTCTTTTCCAACTTTTCTTCAGTCAAAGAACAGATCTACTCTGATTTTCATTTTACTTTATGTTAATCTTTCATGTGAATCTCTACTGTTAAATTACGGTCACCAATGTCCTACTAAAAATAAATCTACTGAATAAAAGTATGCAAACCGACATCATTAGGACTTGTTCCTAAATTTTTCCTGAAAGAAATGATAGGGGCACCGAATTGCCTTACATTAGAGTAGAAATGTGCAAACTCTAGTTCTATTATTTTGGTTACCACTCAGTCCAAAGTTGAGTCTGCATTTTTCCTTCAAGATCTAGGAGGAAAGATGAGCCAAGGAGAAACAGAATGAGGGAATGTGGGACTTCCCCACAACATCGTATTTAAATCAACTGTAATGAAGAGCGTCATCTTTTTATTTCCATCAGCGTAAGTAATGAGTTAAAACTGAACAGAAAATTAATCTAAGAATATGTATTTATGTGTTTTTGTTTTTATTATAAAATTAAGATGGGCGATCAAGGGGGAGAAAATTGTCCCCTAGTTTAGACTGTTGTTTGCTAGAGGATTTCTTTATTTCCATTATTGATTTATGGATTCAACAAGGACGTATTAAGTCCCAACCACTTGGTGGTGTGTGCATGCATAAAATAGAAAAATGTCACTGCCATTATGCAGTTCATATTCTGTCTTGTGGAAGATAACTTGCTGATTGTCTGTAGAGTGACCCGAATCTGTGTTTGTTTTACTCCGTAATTACTGTCCCCAGTATCTCAAGTCACCCATCCATAAGCAAGGCCATGGAACTCACTCTGTGATGTTGCCAAGTAATGGCAGTTACAAACATGACAATGTGTAATGTTATTTCCTATGATATTTTACAGATTAACTGTGTTTGCAGATTATGTTCAAACAGAGAAAAATTCATTATTATATATTATTTCAGAGATAGTGTTCAGTAAGTTTAAAAATAGTGTTCGCTTATTGTCAAGCTATCAGGGAGCATGACATGTATTGAGGAATAAAAAGCCTTGTAGTCCTGTTGTAAGACCAGCTGGCAGTATTTCTCCCACAGAAATGAACAGTGAGATATCACTGCTTTACTATCAAAGAGTAGGGTAGGCCTCAGGGAGCGAAGAGTTTTTGTTTGTACAAGAAAATTGCTTGGTAGTGACAGAGATTCATTTCAAATCTTTCAGAAAGCTTTGTATGATTTCCCAAGAGAGCTCTCCAGGGGTCACAAAAGAATGGGGAAAACAAACCTGCCCCTTCTATTCTTGCCAGAAGGAAGGAAAATTAATATTGGGGAGCTTGCACTCTATCCGTTTCACTCACAAAAACAAGCTTTTACATTAGAAGGCGTTTGTTTTGAGACTCATCTCCACCCACTTCTATTGCACAGTTTCACTGGTATCATTAATACTAACGGGGGCCAATCACAATACAAACACGTTGCTTTGCATTACTCTTCATATAAGAGCAGTATGTGTTTGGCTAACCAAGGGAATCAACAGTGTTTCCAGTACCTACCAGCGTGCCTAGCACCAAATCAATAGTCAAATAACTTCTGGTATGATTTTAATAACCTTTGAGGTGAGCTAATTAATACACATATAGTAATTTAACAGTTGTTTGAAGAAGGGAACCATAATATATATAAGAAATTGTTGGTAAGGAGATTTATATTCTCCTGGTGAGAAGATAATATAATGATGCTCCTATGACAAGGCAATTTGGAGAGTTTGGTTACCATTAAAAATGCAAATGCTTTCATCCAGGAATCATGTCTCTAAGAATTTCTTCTCAGGATACTTCTTGCAGCACTTTTTAAAGTTTTAAAATATTGTGAATTATATAAATATTTAAATACTTAACAAAAACTATCCCGCATATTAACCGTAATAGTTTGGTATAATGAAATATGATACAACTGTTAAAAATTATAAGGTAGTTCTATGTATTTACTCTCATAGAATTTCCAAGACATACTGGCAATTGAACAAGCAAGACTAAAAGTAATTACAGTCCTTATAAAGACAGTTAAACAGAATGAGCTATTCAATTAACATTTTGAACTGTTAAAATATTTTTCTTCCTATTTTCACATTTCATGACTCACGACCATTTTAAAATATTCATTTTTCTGAGTTTGTTTAAAATTTTCCCTTAAATTGCTATATACAACCAGTAATTTGTAGTCTTTTTATTTACTCCTTTGAGTCACACTGCCAAGTGCCACACTGTCCCTTCCCTGAAGTCATTTCAAATATTAGAAAACCTTGCTCTTCACTGTGGAACAATAAAAAGTGCATTTACTTGGAGGGAAATATAATTTAGGTTACTCATGAAATTAACAGAACATAAAAGTAGAGAAGAGAAAAACAAAACAATTTTTTATAAAATAATTTCAGCTGTTACGCATGAAAATTATTAAAGAACAGAAAAATCACCGTGTTGCAAATACAATATAATAATTGATTCTGGTGAGAATCATCAACAGATGTTTAACAGGATGAAAGATGTTTGAAGAAGTTGTTCATGTGAAACCCACACATCCTTATGGATTATTGACTGATAACAAAGGGGAACATTTACCTGCAGTGCACAGTGGAAAGAACTGGTGACTCGCCTTAACTGAATGAGCAAACTCTGCCCAGCTAACCCAAATTCTCAAGAAGTGACTCTCAATGAGATGCAAGGAAAATAACAAACTGTTGGTTAGTATTGTTGAAGAATTGTTTACCTAAAACCCAATTTTTAAGGAAATTATACATAATATTTTACTTACTTATGGGGTGCATGTGATATTTTTTCTTTAGTGAAAATATCACATAAACCCAGAATAATGGGGAATAAAATATGCAAAACAGTAGACTTGACTTTCAAAAAAAAAAAAACCCATATCATAAAAAACAAACTAGTGCCTTCAAGATTGAAAGTCACTAAATGGGCATGGGCATAAAAAACAAATATTCCATGCAAAATTTAATTATATACTGGATCAAATCAGAGCAGTTATAGCAATATATAAAATTTGAACATGGATTGAATTTGATGATATTTTAAGATTATTCTTTATTGTTTCCAATATGGTAATGATATTGCAGTTCTGCAGAGAAGGACCTTAAGCTTAGGAGATGTAAGCTAAAGTTCATATAGGTTAAGTGTGATTATGTCTGCAACATACTTTCAAATACTTACACCTGGTATTGAATTATGTACATTCATACGCACATACATGCACACACATGGGCACATACATATTCTTATGCTAATCATATATGTTTATGTTTATAAACATATATAATACATTTGAGCATAAGCATACATTCATCTATGTATATACCACTACCACCCATATATATACACACATGTACACGTGTGTATATATACACATGTATGTACATATATGTGCACATACACACATATATGTATATATATGTAAACATCAGGTACTATATAGACTGATAGATGAACAGACTAACCAGTTGATCAATTGGTCATAATATAGATGGATGTACATATCTATGTTTCTGATTTCAAGACTCATTTTTCCAACTGCATCTCTATGTGTAAAAACTCTATGATCTCCTTATGGATTGAAAAATCATCCAACATTTATGGAAAAAGTGAAAAAAAGATGACCAATATGATGGCTGTTGTCCATTTTCTCCTACCTTAGCCTACATGTATTCTCTAAATTTTTGGGCCTCAATTGATGCCTCAGGATGCTGACCTCTAGAGACTAGAGGTCATTGAAATGAATGTATCATTGAAATCCCTTGCCTGGAAACCTTTAAAAGCTGACCTCTAGTATAATATGTAGCACAATTACCTTGCCTTTTCTGAAGAGCAGAGTCTTGATTATAATTGTAAATGTGTTAGCATTATTGTAGAATCTGTGCAGAACACTGGGTCATGTGTTTTGCACATATTCAACTCATGTGCTTCACTAGTAGCAGGCATGGATATATAACAAACGCTGATGTGTTCTGTAGTCATAACTTTTCTGGAGACTACAAAAGTGTCTGCTGAGAATGAATAAATTTCCACAATGAAATAAAAAGCATATCCAGGCAGGGCATGGTGGCTCAAACCTGTAATTTCAGCACTTTGGGAGACCAAAGCAGGAGAATTGCTTGAGCCCAGGAGCTCAAGTCCAGCCTGGACAACACGGAGAAACGCCATCTCCACAAAAAATACAAACATTAGCCTAGTGGAGTGATGCACCTCTGTAGTCCCAACTACTCAGGAGGCTGAGGTGGGTGGATCCTCTGAGCCTGGGAAGTGGGAGGCTGCAGTGAGTGGAGATCATGCTGCTGCATTCAATCCTGGGCCACAAAGGGAGATCGTGCTCCAAAAAGAAAACAAAAAAGAAGCGTATGCATTTTGCTTTACATTAACTGTGACATAAATATATATCTGTTTTAAGATGAAAATTAAGATTCTGAAATAGTGCTAGCTCTTCCTTAAGAGGGTTCTAGTCAGAACTGTGGTCCTAAGTGGCCAAGTCTCCACATTCATTAGCTTCGGATTCCTCTTCTGTCTGCTTTGCCTGTGCACGTTCTGTAACCACACTGCCTTGCTGTTGTCCAATTCCATCCTGCTTGGATTGATGTGTTCTCTAATGTGCAGTCCTAAAGCTAACTTTATGCTCAGGCTTGCTCAGGGCTCTCTGCAAATTCTCATTATTATTGGATTCTTTGAAGCTATGCTTCTTTGAAAACATTCTTAATAATGTTGGCCATCTGGCATGATTCAGGGTTGATCAACAAAGTGGATGCTGATAAGAAAATAATACAGTGCAGCTCCGAATAATATATCACAGACCCTGATTGGGATTCCATGGGCTTTAAAGTGGGGAACGATAATACCTACCTGAATAATATATCATAAGCCCTGACTGGGATTCCATGGGCTTTTGACATGGGTGACATGTTCACATACTATGTGAATATTCAGTTTCTTCTTCTATAAAGTGGGGAATGAAAATACCTACCTGATAGGCTTATTGAGAAGATTAAATGAAAAGAAGGTGGAACAGTAAATTGCACATGGGAATCACTTAATCGGTTTACCATTATTATTACTAATAGCATATGACTTTTATTATCATTATTATCCAAGTTTATTTCTGAATGATCTTCAAGGTAAAAAAGTCAATTTTATTTTATAAGAAATTTATGCAATAATGACAATGCATTTCACTAAAATTCCTTCATTACTCCTAATTAAAACTATTTAGGATGTTTTCCTACTTAAACATTTCTTGCTTAATGTCACAATGCCTATATTAATTGCCACAGAGCGAATGTTGCCTCACTAAAGTCCAAAGCCGCCTTATGTAAATATTCGATTATTTAAACATTCAGTCTTATAAAACTAACATGACTCCACTAAATATGTTAAAGGATTGCTCATTGCTATTGTGGTAATTTTAAGAGAAAAATATTTTGGTGAGTGCTTCATTAGACATCCTGATACTTGTATTTGAAAGAATTTGGTGGAATAGTGATTGCCATGCAAATACATTTTGAAAACGAAGCTCAAATGCTTGTTTAAAACAATTAATATAAGGGATCTACTGTATTCTTGTACAAAATAACATACACTCTCGAGTTCATTAGCTACATGAAGTGAAACCATTGAAACTACTAATTAACAAACAGGTAAATGCACAATGAATAAATCAATTTCCATCACTGAAAGATGTTTCCCAATCCATCTGTTGATATTAAAACCTTTTGGGCCTTCAAAACATTCAAACTGTTTCTTTTTAATACAAATGAAAAATTGTTTTAATTTCTGGAATGTGATGCTTAAAGGTTACATCTGAATATCAAATAACTTTCTAATTCCTAAGAACTAAAATTTGTAAGGCTGATCATGTTGGGAAAAATTAAATCACTAGATGATAGTATGTCCTATTTGGAATCATGACAATAGCAAGCTTAGTCTTTTTAACATCTAAAGCAGATTATTTTACTGCTTTGCCCTATATGATAAAAGTGTTTCAGTATTAATTATAAAATATGTAACATATTTTAAAAGATAGGCATTGCTTTAATTTTCTTCCCTTTACCATATTTATTAATTAATCTGTTTATTGGTTGAGCTCCACAAGGTCAATGCTTTGTCACGTTGGCAAGGGCAACTCCTTTAAAATTCTTATAGAATTCTTATAAATCCTAGTGACTGGTTTTATAAATATATCGAAATGATTACAAATTTCTTCTAATTCCTGCAGGATATAAAATGTGTAAGTCTTTATACAATAGTTTCTATCCTTGCCAAATAATTTGAACATTGATTACAATAATCAAAGGCTATTATATTAGTTTACATAAATAATTATCAAGTAATTAATACTTTTTAAAATAAATTTAAAGAAACCAAAACATCTGCACAAGTTGTAACTTGCATCAGATTGACCATGCCGGGAATTCAGTTTTTGTGCTCCTGAATCATTCTTTTGTTTTAAAACTAGCAACTCAAACTTAGAATTGAAAAACAAATGTCAAAATGGAAAATGTTATTTAAGTCACATTTTTATATGAGTTGTACTAATTACAAATTATTATACCTCATATACTGTTTGAAATTTTAAACTCAAATAAAAAGAGGCCACACAAATTTTGAACTCTACAAACAACCCTTTTTTGATCTTCACCTGGTATCAGTTCCACTCATTGCCACATCTTTGGTGTGAAAAGGCAATAGATATTTATGATATTGTGTCTTTGGCGATGAAGAGAAACATTTTGAATTAGTGACTTTCATTTCAGTACAGAACTGGCTCACAGCCCCCAGGGCAGCCTCTCCCAATTTGTTCCTGCCATACACATGAACATATTTTTTAAAGAGAAACCATATTATAATGTCAAACATTATTCCGGTAATCAGATGTTAGGTGAATGAACTAAATTGAGACAGGTGAATGAATTAAAATGAGAAAATCTACAGTTTTCAGCAGCCAAAATATTAACATTTGTCTTTATAAAACAGTAACTGAAAACCAGAAGAATGATGTGTTCTACCTCCTTCTCCTACGTATTTCCTCATCTAAAACATAGCAATTGTCCCCTGAGCCCTTCCTTTAACTTGACTTCTCTGCAGTGCCCCAGGAAGCATGTGGATCAAGCAAAGACTAGCTAACTGGACTTTCTGCAATGAGAACACCACCTGTCAGACTCATTGTTTTAGGGTTTGGGGGTATGAATTCGAGTAGTTGACAGTAGGTCTTTCAACTGAGGGGTTTGAGCTTGAAAACATGTTATTTCACAATAATCACGGGGCTGTGAACACAGCAACATGAAGTTCTAAAAGCAAGTCTTGATAAGGAAATGTCCTTGATCAGCAACGTGCCTGCCCAGGTGAGTAAGCTTTTTTTCAGGAAAGCTGTTTTCTCAAAGGAGTTAAGTGTTAGGTAAATTGTTTGGTGGAGTAAAAGAAAAAGTTAACCATTGGTTTATAGAATTTCTTTTTTTGACAATTGCTTCTTGGAACAAAAAGTAAAGTCCTCTGGAAACAGTGGTCTCATTTCTGGGATCTGTCGGTTTTGCTGTGCTCTGCTGTGTGGCCATGGGCACACTCAGGTCTCAACGAGCTGCCTTTGATAAAGGCCCTCCACTGGGCTGCCCATTGAGCTCCCTCATCTCCATTCCATGCATCAATATTCATGAATTTAAGCCGACATTCTCAACCCCTGTAAATGCCAAGTGTAGGAGTTGGTAGGGCTTTCTTCTCTCCCGATGAAACATTATAGCAGGGCAAAAGAGGGAACACAGTAGCTGCAAGTTGAGTTATTTTAGAACTAAATTATCAGTGTCACTAAATAATCAGGCAATGGGATTTAAAGAAAAGTGTTTCTTCAGAAGAAGAAATGAGTTGCAATAGAGAAAACTGTGGCTGCCGGGGAATAGTGGGAACGTTAACGGGGTCTGCTTAAAGGAACTTGCCTGTGATTGTGCCTCAGAGGACTGCATGATTCCAGAACCCACCGTGCAGAATTCAGGGAAACTTTCCCTGTCACTCTGGAGATTAACATCTAGTTTCGTCTCATTCAGTTCATTATGGATGACTTAGAGGAAATGTACAAGAACAAATTGAGACTTGTATGTTTAATACTGCAGAGTAAGAGGGAAATAAGTGAAAAGTATATTGATATAAATTATAACACATTTCCAACCAGTAATGTATCAATGAGTAGGAAAAGTGATTTCAAGATGTGAAGCTCTGCAGTGGATACTGTACAATTCATAAAGTTCATTTAATATATACACACATATGCAACTTTTCCCATATATATGAGATATGAAACTCAAAGTAAAAGACAATTCTTTGAGAGTAAACATCCTTGAATGGTGAACACGAGTCATGGATTTATTATGAGAGGAAAAAAGGTTAAAACCTTATTCAATTTATAGGAGATGAAAGTATAGAGTTATGGCCACTAAAAATTACAACGAACTTATGTGCATATAAATGTATTTATGTAAGTCAAACTCTTGAAAATTAAAAAACCATTCTCCCCAGAAAAGGTAAGAAAATAATGACAATGCAAAAGCTATTGAAATAAGTGGGATTTAAAAAAACTTAGTGGATAAATCATGCTCTATATTTCAAATTGAACAAAATGTTACAAATATATCCCACCTTAGTTAATAGAAGGAATTTAGAGGCTACTGCTGCCCTCAGGCAAAACCAATATAAAGCTTGACCTTTTGGGGATAGTGAATGAACAAAGAAGGTGATAAAGGTAGTGATAACAATACATATTTTTTTCTGTTATAAACATTAATACTTATGCCTAATTTGTGAAGCTGCAACAACAACAATAATACAAAATACATTTGGGGAAATGAGAATAAAGTAATTTTAATAGTTTTGTATTATTTTGAAAGGGAGTAGTAATAATGATTCATTTTAACCTTTAATAATTTAAAAATGCATAGTAAAATTTCAAGGGTGACCACTTTAAGAATCAAGGTAGAGTTTTTAAGTCACACCATGAAAAAACTGAGGGGGAAAATACATTTTAAACTTAATCAAAAAAGGCCAGATAGAAAAAACACAAGAGAAAACAGATAAATATTAGAAATATATCAGTAATAAAAATATCTAGATTTTATTAGTTTTAAAAAAGGAGATTAATAAATTTTTCATTAGTTTTTTTTTAAGTTGAGAACACATACCTAAGTTCAAAGAAAATTTAAACAACACACAAATATTGAATTGAACAAACATAAATAGATATGTATACTGCAAAACTCAAGAAGGTGAATTTCTATGAAACATTTTAAAAAATGCATATACAATAGCCGCCAGGTAATGTCTTACTGATTTCAAAAAAATGAGTGTCATACAAATAAGTTCTTTGGTCAGAACTCAAATAGCCAGAAATCAATAGCCAAAAGACAAAGTTACAATTGAACACTGAAAGAAAACCATACTTTAAAATATTTCATGGATCCAATAAAAATTAAAATAGAAATTATAAGATATTGCATCATAAACTCTGCCCAAATTCAGACACCAGGCTTGAGAGACTTACCTTAAACTCATCCAGTCTGAATTCTAAATCCTTATAAATTTTCTTTTTTTTTAATTTCCCCAATTTGAAACACTATTAAGATTCTGTCAAGGTAGTGTTCTCTGTTACTGCACTAAATCTAATAACCTTAGTTTTGCTTGATTAATGTGTTTTTCTGAAACCTTCTGGGGACTCAGCATTTGACAGAAGGCATTTAATGTGAAATTGCATTAAGGCATCTTAATAGATGAGCATTACCTGAACCCTGGCTTTCTGTGTTTTTAGTGAATTGGGATGAATGATCGTTGCATGGTTAATAATTTTACTTATGTGCAAGAAAAGGAGCTCAGTCCTTCTTCCACAGAACCAAAAGGCAATAACAATGTTACATGACAAAACTTCAGTGATGCAGTAAAATATCATATTATGGAAATTTAAAACTTCAAGTGCACACATTTAAATAATAATTTAGGTTGTCAAAAGAAAAACTTAGGCAAATGAAATTTAACAGAGTTTAAGCGAGCAAAAAACAATTTGTGTGAATTGGGCAGACAACTGGACCAGAATAGGTTCAAAGTGACTTGGGCTGCCATGTGGTCAGTAATTTATATCAACAGAAAAACGGTAGTGAAGTCTGGAAAACGGAAATGAGGGACAGAAACAGCTAGATTGGTTACAGCTTGGCTTTTGCCTTATTTGAACAAGTTGGCCACCTGTGATTGGTCAAAACAGCTGCTGTGATTCGCTGAGACTTCACTATTGGTTCAAAGTAAAAATCTGTTTACACATCTAGTGGATTAAAGTTCACTAAGTATGGAGACACCTTGAGCTGGAACGTAAATTATGTAAGGAGGCAGCTTTTGGCCAAACTTAAGTTGACAAGACTTAAAGGTAATTATGCAAACATCCTCATAAAGAATTAAGAAACAGATGCAAAAAATGAAGAATACAAGCAATAGAAAAAGAAAATAATAAAGAAAAAAAAAAAAACAAATGAATTAGAAATCGAAACCTGGCAGGGCGCGGTGGCCCACGTTTGTAATCCCAGCACTTTGGGAGGCCGAGGCGGGTGGATCACGAGGTCAAGAGATTGAGACCATCCTGGCCAACATGGTGAAACCCTGTCTCTACTAAAAAATAACAAAAATTGACTGAGCGTGTTGGCGCGAGCCTGTAATCCCAGCTACTTGGGAGGCTGAGGCAGGAGAATCCCTTCAACCCGGGAGGCGGAGATTGCACTGGGCGGTGGGGCCACTGCACTCCAGACTGGCGACGGAGCGAGACTCCGTCTCAAAAATCAAAAATAACCTTTTGTAAGCACATTTTAAAAGCAGGAAATTTTGTTTTTTCAAAACTGATAATCAATTAAAAGGAGTTAAAGCCAGTAAGCCTGAATTTTGAGCCTTTCAGATAGCTTTATTCATCCTCCAGTGGAAAGCTTCTAAGACACTTTTAAAGTCACCATTGAATTTCTTTTCTTAGAGAATAGCGTCAGTCTCTACTGGTAGAAATTAGAGGACAGAAAATAATATTTGTCTTCCTTTTACAATTTTTCCTCTTTTATACTAAAATGTAACACCACATTAATAATGGCAAAGTTTCTATGATGCCTTGTTTATTATAACATATTTTTCTAATTTCATTAAAACTTTTCCTGGTTTCAGCTATTAATTATCTCTTAATAACATAAAAAATGGAAAGAAGTTGGCTATTTGCCACAATTATGGTAGATTCTAGGTTTAATTTTTTCACCACAGGGGTGTGTGTCTAAGGCACATGTCTACCTCTCTCTCATTATCTATCTATTTCAGCTATTAACCCCAGGGGTGTAAACATCTCAGAAATGAATGAATAACAAACTCACACTCTGGCAGGAGATATTCTGAGTATCAATAAAGCAAATGCTTTTAACCTCAACTGACAAGGAGTCTGCTCTAATTGTTAATCTACATTTGCTATTGAAATCAGAGCATTTTAGTCTCTTCAGCAAAGTCGGCTTTATTCTTGTGTTTTTCATTTGTTACCACAGGAGCAAAACCTTATCCTGGCCTCTAGAGTCCTGCTATTTGGAATAGACTCAATTTTTTTTTTTTTATCAGTCTGAGCATTTCCAATCCAGGTAAAGAAATGTGATCTTCCGATTATGCATACTATAAATATTCATCATCTCCTCTTTTTCAAATATTTAAATAAGTGTTACATTTGCATATCAATACTGGAGGAAAATTAAGTCTTATTTTAGTGTGGCATAAAATTTCATCTAAGCAAAAAGACATAAAAGTATTAATTTCATAGATATAAGTACAGAAAATTTACAATAGCCTTAAAATAATTTCTACTCTTCAAGCAACATGAGAATACATACAAAAACATCTTCCTAGTCCAATATAGTCTTCAATTTGATATGCACTTCTTAAGTTATGAATGGTTTTAAGCACTTTCCTTATAATTTCTGAGTTTCTAATTTTATTCTAATTTCCGTAATCATTTCCTTTACTAATTTCTGTATTGAATATATTTTCTTTTTTAAAATTATTTTTTTGAACTTTTTTCAAATTAAAACTATAAACCCCTTGCCTTATATTTTTCAAATTTTTCAGTGTCTTGTTGTTTCATTTCATATTAGTTGTTGTAATTTCCTTTTCATAAAATTTAATTTCTATGGAGAATTTTATTTGTTCCTTTATAAATTCTGTGTCTTCCTGAGAAAGCCTTTAACATTTCAGAATTAGAAATAAACTTATCCAAGTTACTTCTTGTGTTTTGAAGATTTTATTTCATTTAATTAAAAATATTAATTAACGTTAACGTTATTCTGCTGTAAAATGAACTTGTCTAACTTATGCTTATTTGTATAAAAAAGCTTCATTATTTTTTCATTGCTAGAAGCATTGTTTATTAAATACATACTTTCTGCACTGATTTGAAATGCTAAATGTAGTCTGGAACACATTTCTGCTACCAATTATATTTTCCAATGAGTACCACGAGGAGGTCTATCCCAGTCACTGCCCTTCTTTCTCCTGTGACTTTGACATTGCCCCTGTGAGAGATGGGTCTGTTCCCTTCTCTTGAACCTGAGCAGACCTCTGTATCCTGCTCGACAGACAGAATATAATGAGAGTGATGCTATGTGACTTCCAAGGCTGGGCTGTAAGAGGCTTCTCCCTTGTCATTGTCTTTCTTGGGAAATGTACTTTGGGAGTCCTGAACTTATAAGTTAAGTCCAGTTATCTCAAAATGGCCAATGAGAAAAGAGATTATAAATAAACTGAGATTCTTGACGGGAGCCAGGAGTCTCAGGCCTCAGCAGTTTGAGCCTTCCCAGTCTGGGGTCAGATAGGCAAGGGTGCCATCAGATGCCTTCAGGGTGCAAGTCCTCGAACCTGACACCAAGAGGATCCCAGAGAAGCTGCCTCTTCTGAGCTTTGCCCAAATAGCAGATTGTTATCTGAAATTTGCAAGTGGTGTGTCCTATGACAATACATAATGGGAACAATTTCCATATATCTTTCATTATTTTACTATAATTCATTGATCTACATTTTTATTCCTTTGTAGATACCTGCTTTTAAAAAATGCTCTGTTTTTAAAAGATAAAATGTAATGGGGGAAAAAGATATTCCTGCTACTCAAAATATCCTGGATATTTTTGTCTTTTCCTTTTTGCCTTTTTTTCCCCTGGAAAACAGAATTAATTTGATAACTCCTAGCAAAATAAATCAAAACAAACACCATTTAGCTTAATTGTTAACCCACTGAATGTTAAGAAGAATTAAGAAATAATTGTTAGGATCTTTCCATAAGCTCAAAGAGCAAGTTATGCTCTAAAATTTTATGACATATTTTTTAATTTAAAGAAAGAATTCTACAGTTGTATTTGTGTAAGTTAATCTAACACCAACTATTTACTTGCGATTAGAATGCTCAAAAAATTTAGCTATTACTATAGGCTTGTGAGATTTTAAAATTTTTTGCCTTTTGATATTTAATTCCATTATATTTTAAATGGTAATTTTACTTTTACTGTAGATTTTTCATATTTTTAACCAGTCACCTTTTTACCTTCTTTTTCCATTTGTAAAATTTTAAATGATTTTCTTTGGGTTTCTGGTTATAAAATTGAGACCTTTTGCATAATAAAGTATTTTGTGTTTTCCTTATCAATTTGCTAACTTGATAAAAACAACTACTTTTTAAATTTTCACTTTTAAAAAATATTGGAATTATGTCTACCGTAAGGCTATGCCTTTGAGAGCATGCAATGCCCCCTTAAGGGCACTATTTGAGCCTATGTTCCTGCTGTTTATGATATCTGTAGTGGTAATGATTGCTGGGATTTTGGAGAAAAAGTTCTTTGTGTGTGTGTGTGTATATAGAACCATGCGTGTGTGTGTGTGTGTGTGTGTGTGTGTGTGTGTGTATGTGTGAGATGGTAGGAGTGGCTACTTTAACTTGATTTTTAAATCTCAATTTTCTGTACTCTAGCTATGGAATTAGTTTGTCCAATAAATATATTGTGAGGAGATAAGATTTAGCACAGTACCTGACAGGTAATAAGCAGTATGTTCTCCCTAATACAATTATCACAAAGTGTGTACATTTTTGCTTTTTTTTTTTGTTAAAGGATTGATATATCTACCTAGGTATTTAGCTTTTTTATATTTGTTTTGTTTTCTGATTGATCTTGTAACCATGATGGAGTAATTTCAAATAGGATTATTTAATGAAAACATTTTTGTTATAAGTGGGCTTACATTCAAAAATTACTTTTTTTTAAAGATTTATAAGACCCTAGATGATTTCAAACTTTGAAACACTGAGGAAAATTTCTCCTTAATAAAGTAGTAGAAGAATGTTTCTCTCGGATCATTTGTAAAAGGATGTTACTTTAAATTTGTGTTACTTCTGTAAGGTGATTTGTAGATCTTTATTTTTCTTTCATTTTTTTGAGGTGGGATCTTGCTCTGTTGCCCAGGTTGGAGTGGAATGGCATGATCACAGCTCAATGCAACCTCGTCCTCCCGGGCTCAAGTGATCATCCCACCTCTGCCTCCTGCAGGAGCTGGGACTATAAGCACACTACCACACCACCACGCCTAGCTAATTTGATTTGTGAATCCAATCTTTTCATATCAGGATATAAAATATTTAATACATTCTGTAGAGTCCTGATATATATCTTACTATTTTGGCCAATAAATATTTGTTTTATAGAATAATACAACTTGACTGTATTGTACATATCATGTTTCCATTTGTGTAAAATAAATGCCAAGGAGTGCAATTTCTGTGTTGTGTTGTAGTTATGATAGTACACGTTTGTTTGTATTAGAAACTGTCAAACTGCTTTCCATAGTGGCTGTACCATTTAACACTCCATCAGCAATGTTAGGAGTAATTCAGTTTCTCCATATCATCACCAGCATTTGGTGTTTCAATATACTATATTTTGGCCATTCTGATAGGCGTATAGCAATTACTCACTATGGTTTGAATGTGTATTTTCATACCAGATTATGATTTTCAATATATTTCAAGTAATTTTTGTCGTCTATATCTTCCATGAAATGCTTATTCATGTCTTTGGCCCATTTCCTAATTGAATTTTTTTTCATCGCTGAATTTTGAATTTCTGTACTCTAGGTAGTACTCCTTTGTCAGATGTTGTTTTGCAAATATTTTCTTCAAATATGTAGGTTTTCTTTTTATCCTCTTCACATGAGCTCTCACAGATAAATAGTAATTAATTAATGATGGGTTCTAATTCATTAATTTTTCCTTCCATGAATTGTGCTTTTAGTGTTGCTGTGCTTTATGTTTCCTAAAGTTCATATGTTAGAAACTCAAGTCCCAACACCGTGTTGAGAAGTGGAACCTTTAAGAAGAGATTAATGAATTAACGTTGTTACTGCGAGAGTGGGTTAGTTTTTGTGTGAGAGGGTTCCCAATAAAGAATGTATCTGGGGCCGGGCGCGGTGGCTCAAGCCTGTAATCCCAGCACTTTGGGAGGCCGAGGCGGGTGGGTCACGAGGTCAACAGATCGAGACCATCCTGGTCAAAATGGTGAAACCCGTCTCTACTAAAAACACAAAAAATTAGCTGGGCACAGTGGCGCGTGCCTGTAATCCCAGCTACTCGGGAGGCTGAGGCAGGAGAATTGCCTGAACCCAGGAGGCGGAGGTTGCGGTGAGCCGAGATCGCGCCATTGCACTCCAGCCTGGATAACAAGAACGAAACTCCGTCTCAAAAAAAAAGAATGTATCTAGCTCCTTTCCTTTCTCACAGGCACACTTGCTCTCTAACACTTCCACCTTCCACCGTGAGATGACGCAGTAAGAAGGCCTCAGTATATGTTAATCCCTCAACCTTGAACTTTCCAGACTCAGGGTAAATCTCTGTTTAGTACAAGTTACCCATTCACCAGTATTCTGTTATGATAGTGCAGCAAAAAACAGATTCAGATGGGTGTCAAGTATTAGAATCTTAGCTTAGCTGTAGATCTCAAAAATTTTCTCCTATGCATTTTTCTAAAAGCTTATGGTGTACATTTTACATGTAAGTCTATCATGCATTTTGAGTTAACTTTGCATAAAGTGTGAAGTTTAGGTTGAGATTTATAGATGTTAATTGCTTTAGTAGCATTTGGCTTTCCTTCCTCCATTGAATTGCCTTTGCATCTTTGAAAACAATAAATTGGGCAAATTTATATGAGTCTGTTTCTGGGTTTTCTACTGTGTTCCATGAATCCATATGCCTATATTTCCACCAATATTAGCAAATCTTGACAGCTGTAGCTATGTCATATCTTGATCTATCGTAGACAAATTTGTTCTATTTCTTTTTCTATCTAAAAATCACATCTTTTTTGTTTGTTTTTATTTTCCTTGGTGGTAGTAGTTTTCAGACTTTCCTTATTTTAATAGTCATGACAATTTTCAGAGATTGGGAAAAGTATCCCTACTAACGTGTTTTAGAATGTTCCCCAATTGGTGTCTGTCTTGCGTTTTTTTCATGATTAAACTGTATTAATGTGTTATTGAGAGGAAGACAGAAGTGGAATGCCATTGTGATCCTATCTTATAAAGGGCATGTGTTATAAAATGATATAACCCTGTTGATATTCATCTTGTTTATTTGGCCTGAGGTAGTGTTTCTCAGGTTTCAGCACAGTAAAGTTACTCTTCTCTTCTAGCTTTCTTGCTTTTCTCCACAGTGCACTTCTTGGAAGAAAGTCACTATAGGTAGCCCATGCGTATGGCTTAAGGGAGTTATGATCCACCTCATTAAGGGCAAGGTAGCTATGCAAATTTGGATGTCTTTTGCACAGAAGATCTGCCTGTTTGTCCATAACTATTTACTTTATTCAATTATTTTATATCCTCATGGATTCATGTTAATTCACTTTATACTTTGAGTTATAATCCAATGCTATTTTATTTATTTTGTTGCTGAAATTGTTCTACCTTTGGCTATTGGTTGCTTTTTCAGCTAACTCTTGTATTCCTTGACAACATAATTCCCACTCTGTGTGTGTGTGTGTGTGTGTGTGTGTGTGTGTGTGTGTGTGTTGAGCACTTTATTACTTTCTGTCACAACAAAATGGTCCCGGGTTCTCTTGTATATTTACCTCACAAGCTTTAAAATCATTCATTTCTCCAAGATGCTATGGCTCTTTTTATTAGTGAGGATCTAAACTTTAGGTATACTCACTGCTGCTAGGATGTGATGCACTGATGTTAGGACGTTATTTACAGCTACTCCAAGGCTTTCTTAGTTTAAAGATCAAGGGGATATATATGTGTACACTAACTCACGTTAAGATCTACACACATCTATCAATATTTCTGTTAGCATCTGTATCTCTATTAAGCTAAATATGAGTTTATTCTGATGTATACAACTTTAGTGCATTTCTGTTTGCTCTGCATTCTCACCAGTGGTAATGGCAGTTATTGGATTTTAGCCATTCTAGTAGGTGCATGTGGGTACCTTATTGGTTTCCTTCACAATTCCATAGTGAAAAAGACAGGGAGCATCTTTTCATATGTTCATTTTCTATCTGTACATCTTATTTGATGAAATGTCTGTTCATAGATTTGGCCAGTTTTATAATTGGCTTGTTTGATGTCTAACTGATGAGATTTAAATATTATTTGTAAATTTTAGATACAAGTTTTTTACAAATGTATGTTGTGACAACATTTTCTCTAAGCTTGTAGTTTATATAAACAGATCTTTTTCAAAGCAGGAATTATTAGTTTATAATTAGTTTAAAGTTATAATAAAGTTATATTTTAGTTTATAAAATTAGTTTATTCTTTCTGTCTTGGATTGAGCTACAGTTTTTGTATTTACAAATCATACTGAACCCAAGATGTTATATATTTGTGCTGTTTTCTTTAAGAAGGTTTACACTTTTGTACTTTACATTTAGACCTATATTTTATTTTTTATCCATTCTGACAATCTCTGTCTTTTCACTTTAAAGCAATTGGTAATATATTTGGGTTAATATTACCCATATTTGTTTCTGCTTTCTACCTTTAACAAAGGCTTTTCTGCCTCCTAGAGATTTAACAGAAGATTTTATGATTTCGTTTGGTCCTCCAGCTTCATGCTAATTGTACTTCTCTTACACATTTTTGTAGTAGTTTCCTTACAGTCCATATTATACATTTTGACCAGACCTATGTCCACCTTTAAATAGATGATCCCTCTTTTTATGCAGTGCAGTGCCTTATGACAGAGTATTCCCTATTTCCCATTCCCACAATCCCAGTGCCATTTCCATCATTCATTTCACTTGTCCATACACTATATATAATCATTTGTGGTATCATCACTTTAAACAGTTATTTTTTAGATCAATTAAGAATAACAAAAATAAAAGATTCTGTTTTACATTTATTTATGCATTCTCCAACATCCTTCCTTTAGGTAGATTCCCACTTCTAACCTACATACGTTTTCTTTCCTGAAACAAAATAATTTATCATTTTGCAGGGCAGGTCCACTGGTATTACATTCCCACCTTCCGTTTATTCAAGCAAGCTTTTGGTTTTGTTCTTTACTTTTGAATGACAATTCACGGAATATAGAATCTTGATTGGTGCTTTTCTTTTCTTTTTTTTTTTTTAATCATTTTAAACATTTCATTCCATTATCCTCTTGTGTTCTTGGTTTCTGTGAGAGCTCCACTGTCATTCTTATTCTTGTTCCTATAAATGTAAGGTGGTTTTATTCTCATTGGGCTCCTTTCAAGATTTTTCTCTGTGACTCTGGTTTTTTGAAGTTTGCTTATGACATGCCTAAGTGTAGTTCATTTTGAGTACTATGTAATGAGACGCCAGATCTTATTTAAACTTTGTGTTTTGGTGGGATTTCCTCTGAAACTGCTCTGGCATGAAAGGAATAAGTGTTACTCCCAGTTAGGGTGATAATTCCAGGTCCCTCATCTGGCCTCTGGGGAAGATGCTCTGCATTACTGTGGGACAGAGATGAGGGTTCTGGATCACCTCTAGGCCTCCACTGAGAACCCTCCATCTGGGATGGCTAGGAATGCCGTGTTTCTGCTTACCACCTGCCTCCTTTTATATATCCAGCGGGGAGGCAGAGTGAGCTTCTCATTACTGCTAAGTGGGGGTAGAAGTTTAGGCTTTCCCACATGGTCTCCACTGCCACAGGGCAGGGATGGGAGCAAGGAGACTTGTTTCTTTACCTGGCCCTCTCTGACACCAACCCCTGGGGGTGAGACGTGCCTTGTAAGGGGCTTTACTGGCTGTGGAGGCAAGGAACAGGCTCTCTTGCCACATTTGGCTGGAGTAGAGTGGTTATTACCCAAAGTCTTCTGTCTTCCTAGGCTGTACCTTTGTCCCTTTGGCAAGAGAGAGAGATCTTTGGTTGGGATTTGCAGGTTGCTGGCATCTTAATCTCCATTTCTGCGATTTATGAGCCAAATAAAATAAAAAGAAACAGAATACAGGGAACACATAGCCATACAGTCTTTTCAAGCGCTACATAGCCAAGGTTTTCAACCAGTGTGCTTTCTTCTTTTCATATTTTAGAGTTTCCTTGTATTTGTTGTGTATATAATATCCTAGGTTTTTACTAAATGGGAAGAATAGGGAGAAGTATGTCTACTATCTTTCTATTTTAACAATATTTCATTATATAACGAAGTCCATTTAAATATTATTGAGAGGTATTTATTTAGAAAAAGCTCAATGATTTTAGGTACTCTTCACCTATTTCTGTCTTTTTATTCTTCTGCATGCTGATGTTCCTCATTTACTTGTGTTCTACGTACTTCCATAAGCTACGTTATTTCCTAAACTGACATTTTGCTATTAGAGATAGTATAATCAATTTAGAGCCATGAGAGAAAAGATCTTTCTTTCTCTCTCAGAAGATCTTTTTGTGGCCCTATAAGAAGATCAGGACTTCAGAGAGCCTTCGGTCAATTGTGAATGCTGCAGTTTATTCTCTGATCTTGGGAATGCTGCATTAATAATTTTAGCCTCAAATACTTTATTTACATAATGAGAATAGTAATGCTTATTATGGGGAAATAAAACATTTCTACCTACTTTTTCTAACAGATACATTTATAAAACCCTCTTAGTTGTCCTCCAATAGACAATAAACTAAAATTTTAACCTCATTATTTAGATAGCAAGACAATGTTTTGGCAGCAATCCAAGGGTTAAGAGCAACCCAACCAAGATATTCCTATTGATTGCTTGCCACTGAATTTGAATGCAAACATTAAAATCACAGGTGTTGACCTGTCAAAAGTTATACATTTTTGATCAATTACTTCATTAAAATACTATTGTATAAGACATGGCTCCAGACAGGCAATCACCTCGTGAGATTAATCTAGATTCACAGGTGAGAACTACATTTTAAAAGGCAGCATGGGTGTAATTCTTTACATGCCAGTGTTGTCAGTCTAACAGTTTACTCAAAAATTATTGGCTACTCCACACTCTGTAGTGTGTATCCTGAAAAGCATATTGACATCCACTTACAACTCCCACTCATGTTAAAATGGAGTAGCTGCACCTTTGAAAATGGTGCATTGATTACCTAATTTTCCTCTTCCCCCTAAAGCATTCAAAATTTGTTTCATTTGTAGTGCTGCTTTGCTTGCTCAGAAGTATGGACTTCATTTCATCCATTTCTTCAAGCCAATTGATGGGCTGAGTGATTGACAGTGGATCCAATTGTCAGATTTCATTCACCCATGAGCTAGCTGCACAGATCTGTTTTCCTACTGGTTCAATAATATTCTCAGCACGTACAACTGGACTCTGATAACAAAAGCTCCGTAGCTTCATCGAATTCCTTGGTGACTCTTTTCTATGCCATTCTCTGAAATTTCCACTCTTCTTAACATCCCCCTTCCAATTATATACTTCCCTACATTTCTTCTTTAATGATTATTTCTTTGCACGTTGAGAAAATTTGCGTTACAAGACAAATGTTTTACTATTTCCTTACATTTTGAATTCCCAAAGAAATCACCCAACTGCCCCCCCGACATGTAATTCTTAGCAGGCCAAAAATCTAAATAATTTTGATTCTAATGCCATGTCTCATAAGCTTTGTGAGGAATGTCTGTTTCTTTCAATCTCCCATTCTCAGCACTTCACGCACTTTCACATTGCACAGTGCTCTCTGTTTAATGATTCAAAACCCTGAAAATGTTTTTATAGTTTGTTTTTATATTTTCCACATTATCTTTAATTCCGTAAACACCAAGTTTGCCTAGACCCTTGACAAACAAACTAGGATTATTAAAACCATAGGTACACAATTTTACCTTAGGTTTAGTTATATTGTGGTTTAAAAATTCAAAATCTCAGTAGTTAAAACAGTAAGGCCTTATTTCTTGCTCGAGCTGCAAATTCATAGTAGGTTGGCTGAAGTTCTCCTCCATCTGTTTTCATTCTGGGACCATCATTATCTAATTGTTCACTGGTAACTTTTATTTTTCTCTCTTCTCTACAGAAAAAACAATACTCTCTCACTCTTTCTTCCCAAAGCATGTAGTCATTTCTAACTATTCCATTATCAATTATTTTCTAGTTAATATTCTCTGACCAACTCTAATGACTTTCTTCTCCTTCTTCTTATCCTTTTAGCTACTTTTTATGTAGAGCCTCCCTGATAAAGTTCACATTAGATTCTCTAGCTGTGATGTGTTTAAAAGTGTGTGTGTGCGTGCGTGCGTGCATATATGTGCATATTCTCTGGATGCTAACAGAGGAGGAATTAATACAGAAATTTAGTTTCCTTTTTCTCAAAATCTAATACATACTTTTGAATGAATTATCTGCATATGCCCTTTTGGAATCACTGATAGGAAAGCATTTGCTATCTTAGAGAAAATGAATAAGATGTAGCGATGTATAGTTACCATTGTCAATGAGGCTCAGAAAAGTAAAATAAATACAGATGCTTTGAAATAATATAGGTATTACTGTACAACATGTTTACAAATGAATGATTATAACTATTGGAAGTGGTTTAAGCGTATTTTTATTCTTAATGTCTTGATTGTTGCTTTGAATATTTGTATTTTGAAAGTTTCATGTTCACGAAGAGAATGTTGCTCTGTTTCATTTTTGAGCTGTGTTACAATTATGTGTTAGGTTTACATCACCGGTTTTTAGCATTTCTGATTTCATGATTAAATTCTCCTATACTAAACATAGTTATAGTTTTTTGTTTATATGAGTGATTATTTTATCATAGTTACCCCTTCTACTAAACTATGAAAGCTATAAGGGTAAAGGGCACATGAATATTTGTCATTGTATTCCCAGAGCCTAGCATACAGTACTTTGTAGAAAAATATTTTTGATTTGATGAATCAATACAAAATACTTTTGTAGGTACTATTTTGTAGCTATCTGTCTTGTAATGAGCAGATGACACATCTATATGATCTAGATATATTGATCCTCTAAGTGAAAGAACATTTCAAACAACTTAAACATTTATTTATTTATTTATTTATTTTATTTTATTTTTGAGAGAGAGTTTCGCTGCTGTTACCCAGGCTGGAGTGCAATGGCGCGATCTTGGCTCACGGCAACCTCGGCTTCCTGGATTCAGGCAATTCTCCTGCCTCAGCCTCCCAAGTAGCTGGCATTACAGACACTTGCCACCATGCCCAGCTAATTTTTTGTATCTGTAGTAGAGACGGGATTTCACCATGTTGACCAGGATGGTCTCGATCTCTTGACCTCGTGATCCACCTGCCTCGGCCTCCCAAAGTGCTGGGATTACAGGCTTGAGCCACCGCGCCTGGCCCATTTAATGATTTTTAGTGTAAACTTTTCTCATTGTGTTCTTGTGATATTAATATTTGTCTCCAATTGATTTTGACATTAATAAAAGGACTAGCATATATATTTATACATTTAGTCACTGTGGTAAAGCTAAGACTTTTGAATTGCAAATGGTAGCAAATCAAGTTGAAACAGAATGGAATTTACTGAAGCATGACACCAGGAAGTGCAGGGATGAGGATGACTTAGTTAATAAACACACACAAAGGTACAAACAATGTGAATGTGAATATGATCAGAAATTTAATCTCTCTCTAATATATATTATTTATTCACTCTCTCTCTTAGAACTGGCTTCATTTTAGATGGTCTCCTTTTAAAAGATGTCCCGGGCAACTGCCACCTTAAATTTTTCTTATCCAGCGATAAAAGGTCACTAAAGCATCTTTTTCTAAATAGCAGCTGCAAAATTCTCTGGTAAAATTCTCTTTGATCCATGATGTTGTGCCACAGGCAGATCCCTGATTCAATCGCTGAAGTGATTCGGCTCAGTCTCGCGACCACGCACGGGGTAAGAGCAGCCCCATGTAAACAAGGACTCAGATGGGAGAAAAGTGGCTTCTGAAATGATTGCTGAGGAAGCAAAACTGTGATTGCTGCAGCAGATATGATAAGCAGGGCAGAGTGGTTTCATCCCTCACTCCCAAGTGGGACATAACAACTTGTTTTTTATACCCTAATGAGAGAACAATGCCTCCTTGAATGATTCATTTTAGTTTTCTCAGAAGGTTTTTATTTTAAAGTATCTTTTTTTCTTTCTCAGCCGCAGGACTAAGATTCGGCTACAACTTTTACTTAAAATTCTCTGAATCCATATACCAGGAGGTGGAGAATAATTTTCTATTAAACACACAATTGATTGACAGCTTTTCTCTCTGGTTTTCTATGCACATATCCCTGAAGCGTTTACTATGTGTACATCATTTTCCTACCTGGAGTTTAAGTTGATATCATCTTAAACTGTTAATTGGCTTTCATATCAAAAAGATATGTTATATCCCCTCCTTCGTATTAAAAATACAGCATAACTTGGAACAAATTACAATGTATGTAAAGCGATTGCACTCATGAACCATTGATTACCTTGGTTAATCAACTTATGTATGTATTTTAAAAATCAGACATATTATGAAAACAATCGATATGTTCGGGGGAAATACAAATAAATACATAAAGTCATCTTTGTCTTTAAACCAGCATGTGATCAGAAAGTCACAGATCACAAATCCCACAGGAGTTTTCAGAATTATGAAGAGGGCTTTCTGGGATATTTATATGAGGTAGAATCTTTAAAATGAATTACGTTTTAGAAGGTAGTGGGAAGTAGGAGAGCTGTAAAACTTATTCCTATGACGATGGTAACAGTGTTCCTTTTTAAATAATCTATATTAGTGAAGTGACATTATTGTCTGGAAAAAATACTCAAGATTTGTTGTCTCATGGCCATGAAAAACTAAGATGTGGACACACAGGGTGAGGTTCAGAGCACTTTAATAGGTGAAAGAAAGAGAAGAGCTCTCTCTGCTGCAGAGAGAAGGGTCCCAGAGAAATGGGTTGCCACTTTCTGGGTGAACTGATGTGGGTTTTATAGATGAGCTTGAGGAGGTGGTGTCTGATTTACACAGGGCATGAAAGATTGGTTGGACAAGGTGTGCCACTTGTATAGGATGTGAAAAACTGGTTAGAAGTAAGTGTGCCATTTGCACAGGATGTGAAAACCCGGCCCCACCCTAATCTATTATTATGCAGATGTGTTCTCTGCCTGGCCAACTCCATGTTGCTTGGTTCTTTACTGTACACGTGGTAACAACGAGAATGGAAGATGGAGCCACCATGTTAAACATGCCTGGTTCACAGGTAGCCTTTTTCTATTGGTGCAGCTGCCGATAGTCCCTGTGCAAGCTATCTGCTTCCTTATCTGTGTCTGAAGCTCAATTTATCAGGTTGCTCTTTGTTAGGAAACAAATGATGTGGGGGCTGCTTTTTATTAAAGGAGAAATTCTTCCATGGACTCTTATACCCTTATTATGTGCCTAAATAATTTCTTTGTGTCTCCTGTATCAGTAGTGTAGTGATAATGTTTATTCTCACGTTCTTGTTTGGCAGAGATTGTAATTGGACTATGAACAATTTTCATAGGACCTGTACTTTCAGGTAAGGAAAACAAATCATAACTTCTTTATATGTCCATGGTTAGCTCTTTGATTTGCAAAATAATTAATGATACCATATGAACTTTGAAAACCAGAATTTTCTTTAAAAATTTATTGTAGAAGTATTGGATAAGCTTCAAATCATTTAAGATGTTAGAACCAGTGAGTCATAGCTAAAATTAAAATAATATATCTTATTATTCATTTAAGTGATTATATTATATTTATTTATTGGATAATATATGTTTTGTTCATACAAATGATTTTTAAAGATATTTGTAACATACTACCTCATAAATTTTATGTAACATTGCCCATTAATACTAAGGAATAAAATACTTAAATACGTTGTTTCTGGACACAATATTACTGAATTTTCTTTTAAGACAATAAATTTGAGAAACATGACTACAAATTAAGACAAAATACAACAAATCTGTCATCAATGCCATACAAATTGTCCTCTTAAAATACTGAGGTATTTCCAGAGCTATCTGCAACATGGACAACTTGAGAGGTAGGTTAGTGTGACTCAGATTTCTCTAGAACAAGGGTAAATATTTTTGTTCTCCCCATTAACTTCCCCTCTTGCCATAAATGTCACCACCTTTAGATATCATGAGGACCTTGACATTCTCCTTGGCTTGAATTCTTAGACATACCTTTTCCTAACTCTGTAGCACTGATGTCTAAGTTGTTTGGTAAATAGACATATCTCACGCTCATGCAATTTGTAGGTCTTTTAATTATTAATGGAGTTTCTAAAAGAACAGTGATTCCGTCCACATGAACTTGATCATAAATGATCTGTCAGTTTGTGTTATAGATCAACTGTGCACATATGGGAAAATCACATGGAGGTTACAGGAGAATGATTTTCAGCTAGATTTATCCTGTGGCCAAAAGAATTGAGAAGAGCAGAATTACAAGTACAAGATGAGTCTGTTTAGGAATAGAACAAAACAACAGCAAGACTTTTTTTTTTTTAATTTTTATTGCATTATAGGTTTTGGGGTACATGTGCAGAACGTGCAAGATAGTTGCATAGGTGCACACATGGCAGTGTGTTTTGCTGCCTTCCTCCCCTTCACCCACACTTGGCATTCATCCCCAGGCTATCCCTCCCCAGCCCCCCCCGCTGTCCCTTCCCCATTCCCCCCAATAGACCCCAGTGTATAGTAGACCGCCTCTCTGTGTCCATGTGTTCTCATTTTTCTCACCCACCTATGAGTGAGTATATGCGGTATTTCTTTTTCTGTTCTTGTCTCAGAATGGGCAAAGGATATGAACAGACACTTTACAAAAGAAGACATACATGAGGCCAACAAACACATGAAAAAATGCTCATCATCACTGGTCATTAGAGAGATGCAAATCAAAACCACATTGAGATACCATCTCACGCCAGTTAGAATGGTGATCATTAAAAAATCTGGAGACAGCAGATGCTGGAGAGGATGTGGAGAAATAGGAACACTCTTACACTGTTGGTGGGAGTGTAAATTAGTTCAGCCATTGTGGAAGACAGTGTGGCGATTCCTCAGGGACCTAGAAATAGAAATTCCATTTGACCCAGCAATCCCATTACTGGGTATATATCCAAAGGACTATAAATTGTTCTACTATAAGGATACATGCACACGAATGTTCATTGCAGCACTGTTTACAATAGCAAGACTTTTTTTTAGAAAAAACAACTAGTATCTGACTGGTTCAGAAGGGTTACCTGGTTCTCCAATTTTGGGGAAAACTAGATCTAGACCTTTGACAAACCAATTCACCTTGTGGAATCAGAGGGCTATTACATAGAATTTGAGAGATCACGGTTAGATGAGATAGTATTTGAGACTTCTTCACATTTTAATATGCTACGAATACATTATTTCTGGTTTTCTTCAAATGTACCCCTCCACCCTGACACACACGTAACACACACACATACACTTAAGCCCCTAATTTTCAACTAAGTTTATAGTAGAGTTTGCCATAGCAACTGATAGAGCAATCTTCCTTACAAGACTCTGTTATCAATTCACATGATATGAAAATTATTGTGATTGCTTCGGAGTACCAGTTTTTTTCCCCAAGGGTCTATGAGAAAGCATAATGTTCTCAAAGGTTAAATTTCCCAAGAGGACACTGCCTCATTACTATTCTATAAGAGCTGTTGGGGTTTCTTGGACCATGAAATGTGGTTTAAAAAAGTAGAGACAATATCCTGGTTTTTCTTTGTAGGCGATCATTAGCTTGAAGTCACATACACTTACTACTCATATTATTTATTGTCATTCACAGTGGGTAACCTAAGTAAAGTAATAAAACGTTTTGTAAGATTACGAGCAAAACTCATATAACTATGATGCAAAAACATTACAAAGCAATACCTCATACTATATATGTATATATGTATACATGTATACAAAATATATATATGTATACATGTATACAAAATGTATATATGTATACATGAATACAAAATGTATATATGTATACAAAGATCTGATTTGAATAAATTTTTATTGATTAGAAATCGACTTAGTTTTTCCTATTTGATAGATTATTTTGTCTATAGTGTATATTATGTCTTGTATCAAGTCTCATGAATGTTTTGCTGCTATTCTTAAATAAATGTATAAGTAGCATCTGTGTTAATGTATCAGAAATTGAATAAGGAGAAATTAAACCCCATAGTATTGAGTTTATACCCCATGTTTAGTATGGATTAGAAGATGTCAAGAACTGCCATTATTTCTATCCATCTAACACATTTTCCAGATTGCTAACAAATTACTAATGTGTTTTCGTTATCTCTGCATCCCACCACATTTTGTATAAGCAGTAGTGGCACCAGGTGCAGTGGCTCATGCTTATAATCCCAGCACTTTGGAAGGCCGAGCTGAGTAGATCACCTGAGCTCAGGACTTCAAGACCAGCCTGGCCAACATAGTGAAACCCCATCTTTACTAAAAATACAAAAATTAGCCAGGCATGGTGTAATGTGCCTATAGTCCCAGCTACTCAGGAGGTGAGACAGAAGATTCGCTTGAACCCAGGAGGCAGAGGTTGCAGTGACCCGAGGTTGCACCATTGCACTCCAGCCTGGGCCACAGAAGGAGACTCCATCTCAAAAATAAAAACAAAAGTAAGTAGTAGAGGCACAATGGATAATTATTGTTACAATAAACAATCTAGGGATCAGTTATATTTTCCATTTCCTCTTAAACACTCCTGGGTCAGAGTAAAACACTTAGCTGCTTGCTTTAGGAAATACTTTCTCCTGAAAGATCTGAATGTGAGGATGTGAATGAACCGACACAGTTTGCTCTCAACATTCTCTTCAAAAGTTTCCATTTTTGTGCTCACCAACCCAAAGGTATTATATCATGAACTTTGTCCTACACAAAGTGTTTTAAAATCATCTGGATGAGAAGTAAAACCCCATAATACCTGCCCTGAATTTTTGTCTTTTGAGATGCTAAGATGTAACAAAGTGGTGTTCTTCTTCCTTACAGTAAATCTTGTAAAATTTACTTATTGTTAGGTTTTTCTGTTGATCTGGAAAATGGTATCCATTGTACAATTATGAAGATCTGTATTTTCCAACAAGATCTGATAGAAATATCCTCAGTGCCACATCTCAGGTCCTTTACTCAGAAACAGCTCACTTCCCTGAGGCCCACAAGACCTCTGACCACAATGGTATTAAATGTGCCCTGTGTTTTGACTAAACCAAAATGTCCTTTCTTCAAGCCCTTGACCACGAATTTCTTTTTTAGGAATCTTTTGATTATCTGAATGGAAGTGAAAACTCTTACCCATGGGGAACAATTGACTGGTAACTAACCTCACTACACAATCAGCCCAGTTTTTTTTTTCCTCATGCATTATTTGTGAACCTATAAAAGGAATTTCAAATGGAAGTGGGTGCTTGTAGATCCTGCAAGTTCCTCTCTTCCGACTGTCTACATTGCTGGTCGCTTAGGAAGTCTGCATTCAATCCTCTTTGTGGAACACACTTAGCTTGAGTCATCTTTTCCATGAAGCAAAAGGGCTTTCATCAGTCTTAATGTTATTGAGAACAGCCTTGTTTTGTTTTGACTGTCTAGAGGATGTCATATCTCCAGCAGGCAGTGGAGATTCTAGCAGTCTCGTCTCTGGTCATGTTCTGGAGCTACATGGTTTGCACACATGTTGTTTTCACCAGCAAATGCTATTTGTATATGGCCGTTCACTATTTGGCTCTAGAGTTCAAACACTTGCCCGCTTCGCCTATTAACATACGTGCATAAGGCCCCAGTAGGAATCATGCCTGCAAGGACAATAAGAAATTGCACTGGCTGTGTAGGGGAAGCTTGACATGAATTACATAGTTCATTTAAAAAGCACATCAAAAAGAGATCACTTTGTTTAACGTAAGTGAACTCCCCGCTTCAATCAGACACAACAGTTACAGAACTATTAAGATGTATGTAAGAAAATGCATATGATTGGCTTCTTAAGGAAACATTGCAGTGTATTAACGGGATACATTCAAAGAGACTCATGGTTATTTAATACACTAAAACAGTTAATATTTTAAGCTAAAATTGAAACGTATTACCTAATTTAACAATTATGTTATACTAAACACACACATACAAGTACGTTAAAATTAAATTAAAATAATTTGCTGCTTGCCTCAACAAATACTTGCTTCTGGAAGCTAAGATGGTGAACCAACAATTTACCTACATAAATCAAGTGTATTCATCAAGATTTCTTTCAAGATGTTGTTCTGTGCACACCAATTCAAGCTAGGATGTGATAGACTAAACACCCATAGATAAACTTCACCCTACAAGTTTCATCCCAGAATCGCCCAGCTGAGCCTGCCAAACCTCACGAATACCTTAATTTCCTCATACTGAGAAACTACTAAGACTCTATCAAGGTAGAATTCCCCTACATTTTAGTAATTCTAATACATTTAGTTTCTTTTGCTCAACAATTTTGAATGGTAGTTCTTTTTTGGATTCAAAAGGTAGCATTGATAATAATGAAAACAAAATTAAGTGACACAAATGGATAATTTTTATGAAAGATATTATGTTAATTATAATTATTTAAAAGATTTTAGTATTTTCATCTTTTAAGCAGTATCAGCTTAAACTTAATTAAGCTTTATCAGATTTTTAACATCAATCATATATGTAATATATTATTATAATAATTTTTAACTTCATAATATACTTAAAATATTTTTAATTTACCATATAATTAAGCAATGTATTTATGTCAAAATAATACTTCAAAAAATAGGAACATACAAGTTAAGTTCCTCTTGAAAATATAATTTTAAAATATAATTTGACTTATCTGTTATTGACAGATAGATTAGCTGTGAGTGTAAGAATTTCTACTTTTCCTTCTTAAAACGACTGAACTGAAAGAGGTCCTCCAGCAGTGCATCTGCCATATGTCGAGGATGTGACAGAATGGGAACGCTTATAGCCCAAATTAAACTGTCTCATGGTAGTCTCCCAAATGATTCTGAAATAGAAAAAAAATATAAGCCAAGGTCAGGAAAATGTCACTATTTGAACAAGCTGTCAAGTAACCTCCAAGGAAACATGTCCAGTTGACTTCTCTGTAAGTAAAATAAGTCATGTAAGTGAAAGAATATAAATGGACCTTCATTAAGCTAATTAGGGGTTAATGGAAAGAGAGTAATTTTTGCTTCCTCTGGAAAGAAAGAATATACTTTATTTTTTCTCTAAGTCTTGCTACTTCTCCAAAATTCTGAGATGGGGCTCAATAAATTGCCTAAATATTATGATTTCAAAAGGAATTCATGATTTGGCCTGAGGTGCTAGGGGAAGGGAGTTATAATGATCATAACACAGTTGTGAATATAATGGGTCCCCTCCAGAGGTAACTGTGAAAGCAACAAGTCCAGGGAGTTCTGATCAAAACCGGGGTCCCTTTCGGGTAGACTTGAACATCCACCTGTTCGCTCATATATACGTTTCTTAGATCGATCTATCTATTTAGATTTGCTCTACTAACACATGTTAATAGATGTATTAATATAAACTGTTGATCCCCCAAAATTGCAAAAACTGTGGTCATACATTTTAAATTATTGTTTCAAATATGGCATTCAATAATCTTAAAGAGTTGAAAGTTCACAAGTAAACAAAGAAAACAAGGTCTTTACAGTAATGGAAGGAATGGGTAACATAAATGAATTATTTGCTTATAGGGGATGTACACATAATGCACGCCGCAGTTCCTGCTGGAGTCACTGACACAGAAGCTGATAAGGAAGTGAAACGCTGTAGTTAGAGACAGAGACAGAGAGACACAGGCAGACCTTAGAGCATATTCACTCCCGGGCAATGGAGACACAGAACTTCATTCCTACAGACGGTTAAACCTCATGCCCAGGATCAGCTGGCTTAGTGCCTCCATAGAAGCGCCTTAATTGAGTTGCCGTGTGAGGCTGTGTCCTTGTCTTTCATCAAAGGTTATTCTAAGATACAGCCACATGAAGAAAATTTGCTATCTTTAGCAAAATTGCAGATAAAAACACTCCCCATTATGCTAGTTAATATCCCTTTTAAGATTTTACACCACTCATTTTTGACATCTAATGCCATACATGTCTACTTATTGACCTATGGAAGGTATAATGTCATATACACTTACTTTACACACACACATGCAGTCTGCTTTCCTTTTTATCTCTCTTTCTTTTTGAGTGAAAACTGCATAAGCCATTATGTCTTTTTTTTTTTTCTTATTATCTTTGAAAAGCAAAATTAAACTGAATTTGTTCTCTGTGGTTCCTGATGCTATTATCTTCTTCATATATATGTGTGTGTGTGTGTGTGTGTGTGTGTGTGTGTGTGTGTGTGTGTATTTACATATATATGGCAGATTTACTTGTAGATGAAGAAACTGAGCATCAAAGATGTAAATTAACTTGTTCCAATTCCAGCCTCACAGGCAATAGATGGCACAGGGAAGCATTTGACATTTCTCTGTCTGAGCAGAGCTGCCGCTTTTTATTTTATGCCATGCTTATGGAAGAGCACACGTCAAGCACCTGCCTAAGTTACATTCCTGCTGCTTGTCACTGTGCCTAAAACTCAACTCTGTTTTATTATATTCATTGAGTTTTAGAGATTTTCTCTATCTTCAATGTAAAATGCAATGCATGGACCACACTCAACCATGTATATAAAGGAGGTGAAGTAATAATAGCTTCCGCTTTCAGAGAGGCACACAGGGAGGAAACCAGTTATTAAGAGATATGCAAATACAACACTGAGCATGGTGGTGTACACCTGTAATCCCAACAATGTAGGAGGCCGAGGCAGGTGGATTATCTGAGGTCAGGAGTTCGAGACTAGTGTGGCCAACATGGTGAAACCCCATCTCTACTAAAAATAAAAAAATTAGCTGGGTATGGTGGCGTGTGCCTGTAGCAGCTACTCAGAAGGCTGAGGCAGGAGAATTGGTTGAACTGGGGAGGCAGAGGTTGCAGTGAGCGAGGTCTATTGCACCCCAGCCTGAGCAAATGAGCAAGACTCCATTTTAAAGAAAAAATATATACAAATATAAAATGGCAAATCCACTAAAAAGACAATTTTTCTAGCATTTGTCACTCCATGTTTTTCAGACCACAAAAGAAGATTAAGATATTCTGAAAATTATTTTTGATATCTAATTGATTACCATCTAATGATTTATTTTAAAACAACAAACCTTCAAAATGAGAATACAATAGAAACAGTCCAAGCAGAATAATCAATCCAAAAAAAAGAATCAAATCAATGGAAAAGAAACCTTTAAAAACTAAAATTCTAATGATGACAAAGTGATTCTGAGACAACACCTAGCAATGAGATTCACCTCATGTTGAGCCAATGAGATTCACCTCACGTTGAGCCAATGAGATTCACCTCGTGTTGAGCCAATGAGATTCACCTCGTGTTGAGCCAATGAGATTCACCTCATGTTGAACAGTGTGATGCCGTTTTTAGAGAAATTTGAAAGATTCCACTCTGGTCTAGTCTGCTTTATATGAAACAAAATTGATTTAAAAAGATGCACTTCCTTATAGGGGAGACATAAAGAAAAACTAAAAAGAGACATCTTCCTTTTGGTTGTAGGCTTTCATGAAATTCTGCAATACCTGCACCAATAAAAAGGGAAGTCATACATTACAGGATTCCTGATGGAGGATTGTTAAGCTAACTTCCTGGAAAGTGGAAGACAACTGGCATATATTATCACCAAACAAAAGGAAAGTTTTCATTACGATAGCAGTCACCACAGCAGTGACAGTATTTACAAATGCAGAAAATTTCAGAAGGTCAAATAAATATGAACAGTACGGTCAATGGAAGTACAACATCGTGAGTACCAAATGAAGTGGTGCTCAGATCATCCCAGAAGAAATGAAGACATGTTACTCACTTTGATTATCAGTGAGCTGAGAGTGATCTGCTACTACATCAGTTAAAGGTTATTTTCTGCCTGATGCACAGAATGCACTGCTGGATTTAGAGTTGTGCATGCAGAAGAGATGATGTTGTACAATTTAAGAGTATCCTCTTTTGGGGAGAAAGAAGCATGGCTGTTGAAAAAAGCACAAATTTAACTAGTATATTTTTAATGTAGAAGATGCCTTCTACATATACAGATATTAAAAATACATTTACATAGGTGAAACTATTTATGAGAATCTATTGCTTCTTGTGCTAACATATTACTAAAATACACTATGTGGCAAAATCAGTGAAATAAAATGGAAAGCACATTGTAATTGCAGGGAAAATAGAATTTTGAAAGTCAGTTTCAACAGCAAAATGACTACATGAATTAGTTTTCTATTGCTGCACAAAAGATAAAAACAAATTTAGTTACCTAACACGTCATCTCACAGTTTATGTGGATTAAAAATGTAGAAGTTGCTCAGCTGGTTCCACTTCTCAAGATCTCACAAGGATGCAGTGAAGGAAGAAGCTGGGCTGTGTTCTCATCTGGAAGCTCTTCTAGGGAACAATCTTCTTCTCCATTCATTCACAGTGTTGACAGAATCCATTTTCTTGCAGTGGAATACTAAGGAAACCAGTATCTTACTGACTCTTGGCTATGGGCTTTTCTCGGGTCCTAGAGGCTGCTCATAACCCTTGGCTATGTGGTCTTCTACTGGGCTGTTCACAATATGGCTATTTGTTTTTTCAAGGTAAGCAGACAAGTCTCTCACTTCAGTGTGCTGAGCAGAGTCCAATATAACATAACCATGGGCATCTCATCACCTTTGTCATTATCTATTGATTAGAAGGAAGTGACAAGTCCCAGCCACATTCGAGGACCTGACTCACTAGGACTCACCTTAGGGTGTGTCTGCCATAGTGAGTGATTGCATATGAGCACCGACAGAGAAGGAATATGACAAATTAAATATCACCTCAATATGACATTAATATGGCTTTTTCTTTTGAGTTAAAATTAGTAAATTTTGGAAGGAAAGTCAATGAATACAGGCCGGGTTTTTCATATCATTATCACCTTAGCAAACCTGTTTGCAGAAGCACCTGGAAAGCACTGACAGCCCCAAACTGCATCAATTTTTGTTCTACACTCTTTGTTTTTGGAAGTTATCATATAATTGTCTCTAAGTAACTTCTGAGTAAAAATGTTTCAGGAAGTTGAATCTGTCATAAAATGATGGGAACAAAAAATGATATGGAAGGACCTGCGGTCAGAGGCACATTAGTCATGCAGGCAGCACAGGCAAACAAAAGGTAAAATACATATTTGTGTTCTCTACTCCGTCAAAAATCAGACACACACACAGACACTCAGATCATACAAAAACTACCAATTAGTGAACATCTATTACATATCATGTCATACTACAAGATAATCAGAGGAGTATGTGTTGATAGGTGCTTCCATGGATTGCAAGACTAAGTTTTAGAGAGGATAATTTGAATAGCAACAAGTTGCATTGTAGCATATTATTCAAAAGCTTTCCATTTATTGCTTCATATAGTCTTTACAAAAGCTTTATAAGCGAAGTACCAGTGTTTGCTCCAGTTTACAGATTAAAAAATGAGGCACAGATAGAATAAGTGACTTCTCCAAGTCTATCTGGTTATCATGTCACAAAGCTAGGAACCAGCCACAAGAGACAGCCTTCCAGAGTCCCTGTCTTTACTCACCGTGGCATGCTGACTCCCAGGGCAGAGGGAGGATTTAGCACCTATTTCCCCACCAGCTAAATGTAAGGTGCCAGCTGTTCTTAACAGAGTAGCCAGACTAATACTATTAGACTAAAATTAGATCACCTTACTTCACTCAAGATCCTGAGATGGCATCCCACCTCAGGATATCATGATTTCACAGGTCTAACCCTCTCTCTTCTTGACACTAAGTTGTTCTTGCCCTCTTAGGAAAGGCTGCTGAATTTTGAATCTTCATATTGTCTTATATTAGAATTATCTGAAATAAATAGTTATAGCTTTCAAGCCCTAAGTTTAAAATTTAGGTTTTAGATATTCCTTCTGGAATTAATGACAAAGTTATTCTGGATGATGAATATTAAAATAACTCATTCATCCACACATTATTTTGTCAAGTTCCAGGGATTTTCATAGTGGACTAGATGCTGATTGTTAGCTGTGGGTTTGAGCTATCTTAGTTCATTTAGGAGCTGCACCCTGCCACGTGTCTCTGATAATTATGGGTTCAGTCACTGAAGAAAGCTAACGGTAGACATTAAATTGTAGCCTAACACTCCTCTTTCTTCTTTCACTTATTTATTTGCCTTTGATTTAGTCAATTTACCTATTGTTTTGTTCATATTTTCATGAAATAAATATATAAAAAGCTTTATTCTGTGACAGAGTATTACTGGCAGTATAGAGCCAATGGTGAACAACGCAGAAACAATTCTGGTGTCAGAAAACTTAGAATCTACAAAAATGATAACCACAAAAAATCCTTAATGCAACGTTTATTAATAAGACGTGAAGAAGAATAAAATGTCAAGAAGGAGGCCACTTGGCAAATATGAATTGTAAGCATGTATCAAGCACAGGGAGAGCTAATATAAAAGGTGCTGGAAAACACCAACCTGGGGGTGCAGGAGCAGAAAGCTCGTGTGGCTGGAGTCTGTGGGACAGTGGTGAGAACTGCACAACACAAAGGCAAACTCAGGCAGCCCAAGAAGCCAAAGGAGGGAGTCAGAACTGAACTCGTGGAGTAATGAGAAGCTACTGGAGTATTTTAAGAAAGGCAATTACGTGATTTGGTTTACAGCCTAAAAACAATGGCTGACTGCTTCATGAGCAATATAAAGATCAAAACGGATGGAAAGTGACCCTTAGATGACTGTTGCTCTTGCCTGGAGCGGATGAGGGCTTCTAACTAGGCAGGCGGCAGTGAGGAGAGAGGAGGCTGAGTTATGACATGTGTTGGAGGTTAGATGACAGAAATGAATGACCGTGGAGATGAGAGTGGTGAGTGTGGGCCGGGCTCGGTGGCTCACGCCTATAATCCCAGCACTTTGGGAGGTCGAGATGGGTGGATCACGAGGTCAAGAGATCGAGACCATCCTGGTCAACATGGTGAAACCCCGTCTCTACTAAAAATACAAAAAAATTAGCCGGGCATGGTGGCACGTGCCTGTAGTCCCAGCTACTTGGGAGGCTGAGGTAAGAGAATGGCTTGAACTCAGGAGGCGGAGATAGTTGTGGTGAGCCGAGATTGGGCCATTGCACTCCAGCCTGGATAACAAGAGTGAAACTCCATCTCAAAAAAAAAAAAAAAAAAAAAAACCAAGAGAATGGTAATGAGAGACAGAGAGAGAGAGAGAGAGAGAGAGAGAGAGAGAGAGAGAGAGAGAGAGAGAGAGTATAAAACTATCCTCAGAATAATGTTGATAGTTTCCAAAGATGATTACATTGTTTGTATTTCATGTGTATGAGATAGTGTATGACAGTATTTAAATTAATATCTACTATTTATATTGAAAGTAGTAATATGTATGTTAGAATTTTGTTAGGCAAGTGTAGCTCCCCTTTTGTTTTACACCAATTCACCTTCAAGTAATCCTAATGTAAGCCTTTTAGCAGAAGTTAGGCTTCTTAAATACATATCAAAGGCAATGATTATGTAAACATGTGTCTTCCATATCATTCTGTCCTTCCATTGATTTGACCAAATACATTGTTGAGAGATAGAATGCGTGTATGAATGTCTCACAATTAAGACTGCAAGTTAGCCTTGGTTCTTCTAAAGGGAAAAACACCATTATCTTAAAAATATATTTGTGTGTGCATATGTATGTGTGCATTTTAAACTGACAGGTACGGGGGGCGGGGAAATGAAGGGACCAACCGGTAATTTACTCTGCAGGAATCGTTTATCTCTGTGAGTGGTTAGGCATGCGGTCCAGGTGGTGGGTGGGAATTTTCCACACCAAACAATTCTAATGATAGCTCATCAGGTGGAGAATCAAGGACAGTTCTGTGGCATGACAGAGCCTCAGCCATAGTGGTGGTTTACCAAAAGGTTAAAGCAGCATATGTAGCGAGAAAGCTGAAGCAGCCTTATATTAACTAAAACGCTTTGTGTTAAAATAAGCATGGGGCATTCCTAACGGGCATTTTAAGTGATTATTTTGCACAATTGCTTTTGGTTAAACCAGTTCTACTTAGTGTGAAGAGATTGTTGCTCTAGCAGCATTTCTTCTCCTTGATATTAATTTTACAGCATATAGAAAAAGATATTTCAGAAATAGTCATATAGACTAGGACAGTGGAGACACACCTAGGCTTACATCCCTGAAGTACAAATATTTCTATTATGCCTGTCACAAAAACTCAGTATCATGGTATTGTCAAGTATTATGCAAACATGAAAATACCTGGAAAATAATTTTAACAGTTTTTAAATTGTTAATCGTTAATTCTTTTAAATTATTTCAAATTTCACATTATGAGAATCTAAAATTCAGTTGTTCCTGTATGTCACAGAAGGAAATGATAAATCACTTTAAGATCCAGGAGGAAGTACATGCAGATCCCATGGGCACTGGAGATGGAAGAAGAGCATCTTTCCATGGTACAGAGTGTGCAAAGTTTACACACTAATAAAATAAGGTTTTGAGTTCTTGCTCTTAGTGCTTCTTATATAGAGTAGGAATAAAAAGATATAAAAAAGGTATTGATGAAGTTTATTAAAGATCTCATAGAGACGGAAAGTGTAACTGGAAGGGAAAATGCTGTTTTGAGGAAAAAGAGAAAGGTTGCTTCTAAAAGAAAAATATATTTATTATGTCTTAGTTGACACATAAAATAATAAGTGTGTGTATTTAAGGGGTACAATGTGCTGTTACAATATGTATATGTCTGGCAATGAGTAAATCAAAGTAAGCAACATGACCGTCACCTCACATACTCGTGTGTGTGTGTGTGTGTGTGTGGATGAGAAGGTTTAAAATCCACTGTCTCGGCAGTTTTCAAATATACATCATTCTTATTTAAAGTCACGATGCTGTACAATAGATCTCTAGAACTGAATCTGTCTGCCTAACTGACGCTTTCACCCCTAGACCTATATCACCCCACTCCCCCTTTTCCCCAGCTCCTGGCAACCAGCATTCTACTCTCTGTTTTTATGAATATGACTTTTTTCAGTTACACATAAGTTAAGATCATGCAGCATTTCTCTTTCTGTGCTGGCTTATGTCATTTAGCATAACATCCCCCAGGTTCATCCATGTTGTTGCTAATAACAAAATTGTCTTCTGATCTGGAATTGCAAATTAAAACCACAGTGAAATACCACCTCACACCTGAGACAATTTTTTTTTTTTTTTTTTTTTTTTTTTTTTTTTTTTTGAGATGAAGTTTTGCTCATTACCCAGGCTGGAGTGCAATGGCGCGATCTCGGCTCACCGCAACCTCCGCCTCCTGGGTTCAGGCAATTCTCCTGCCTCAGCCTCCCGAGTAGCTGGGATTACAGGCACGCACCACCATGCCCAGCTAATTTTTTATATTTGTAGTAGAGACGAGGTTTCACCATGTTGACCAAGATGGTCTCAATCTCTTGACCTCGTGATCCACCCGCCTCAGCCTCCCAAAGTGCTGGGATTACAGGCGTGAGCCACCGCGCCCGGCCGAGACAATTTTTTTAATCAAAAAGATCACAAGTATCTTTGGGGGTGTGGAGAAAAGGGAGCCCAGATACACTGTTGGTGGGAATTAAACTAGTGCAGCCATGATGAGGAAGTGTACTGAAGTTCCTAAAAGATTAAATACAGAACTACCATATGATGCAGCAATTCGACTACTGAGTATATATCCAAAGGAAGTGAAATTAGTACATCACAGACATATTCATTTCATAGTTGGATAATTTACATAAAGAAAATGCCTCACTAAGTCGTCATTAGAGACAGTGAAGGCTTTGTGGTCATGGTTAGATGCCTGTTTTCTTTTTCTTTTTTTAAAAAATGGCTTAATTTACTGTTATGCAACATAAGACTGCGTGTACATGTCTGGATTTTAAGATATTATAGAAGGAGGAGCTGAAAAAGTATATAAAAAAATAGAGGATTCCATATAGAAAGGGAGTTTGTGTCAAGACTGGCAGCTGGGTGTCCAGAAGATGATCTGGGCAATTGAATTTCATAAACCAGGAGTGACCAAGCAACTGCAGCAAATCTGAAGCGTAGCAAATTTTTAATAGACTATTTTTTATAGCAACTTGAGGTTCACACCAAAATGGAGTGGGAAGTACAGAGATTTTCCATACACTCCCGACCTGCACACACACAGCTTCCCCCTCTATGGACATTATGCCCCAGAGTGAAGCATTTGTTAGAAGGAATGAATCTTCATCAAGACCTATTTTCACCCGAAGCTTGTGTTAGAGCTCACTCTTGGTGTTGTGCATTCTCAAGTTTCTGCCAAATGTGTAATGATAAATATCAACAATTGTAATACCATAAGAAGCATTTTAATGGCCCTAAAAATCCTCTGTATTCCATGTATTCATCCTACACTCTCCCCGTACCCTGGCAACCACTGATCTTTTTACTGCTGCACAGTTTTGCCTTTCCCAGAAAATCATGTAGTTGGAATCATCCAGTAAGTCACCTTTCCACATTGGCTTCTTTCACTGAGTAATATATGTTTAAGCTATCCCCATATCTTTTCATAGCTTGTTAGGCTATTTTTCTTTAGCACTATGTAATACTCTGTTGTTTAGATATATCACATTTTATTCATATATTTACCTCTTGAAGGTCATAATTACTTCCAAGTTTTGGCAATTATGAAGAAAGCTGCTGTAAACATCCACGTGTGGGTTTTTACATGAACATGTTTTCAATTCATCTGAGTAAATGCCAAGAAGCATGATTGCTACATCCTATGGTAAGAGCATGTGTAATTTTGTCAGTAACTGCCAAACTCTATTCCACAATGGCTATACCATTTTGCATTTCCACCAGCAATGTGGCATGCAATTTTAACTTTCTTTCCTCTACTGACGTGTACTGTAAAACAATCCCTCCTAACTTAACCATAAGAAGCATTTGCTCCCTGCTGTGGCCTCGTGCTAGCATTGGTATTGGGGAGTGCAGGAAGGTTGGAACTTGCATGGATCCAGCGGTGGTGGGAGCAGATGGGATCCAGAGGAGACAAATTTAAGAGGGAAGGTGTGGCTCACTTGAAGCAAGAAGAAAGAGCCAATGAGAACCAAGAGAAACAGAAACTCCTGGGAATCCTCAGTGATGATGCAGATCTGCACTTTCCCACATCACACTAGATGGGAGCTCAAAGAATTTTAGTTTCATTTTAAAGGAACCATGAAAAAGTCCATTATGAACATTCAGATCTTAAAAGAATATTCTTCCTCAATGTTTTCTTGGTGGGAATTTTCCACTGAGGGTCTACAGAAGACCCCTTCCCCAACCAGAGGTGGGCTATGCAACTACAAGACCATGGTTATTGTTGATGCAATGTTTTAGTTTAGTAAGTCCAAAGTGTCTTTGAAGTAGAAACATTTTTAAATATAGCAATGTTTTGACAGAACACCAAGTTGAACACAGAAGACAGATTAAGGTAGACATCAAAATATTCTCAAGAAGACTTCTGCACAAGCTGAGGGTTTCCACAGATGTCTCTTCAGTTTCCTTGAGAAATTATGATGTGGAAAAGTGTTTTGAACTTCATGTGCAATATGGTACTACTGCTCACAGAGATGTATAATGACTAAGCAATTTCCTTAGCAGACTTCCAGCCCTGTGAGGTGGTGTGTGGTGGGACTGTGATCATTCTGTTGAGTTCATTAGCTTTTCGCATAAAAGAGTGGAGATCATTGACAAAAGGTGTAATGTTAGGCTGATAAAGTCAGATGCTTCCTCCTGCATTCAGTTTCCCCAGCTTCCCTCTAAGTAGGATTGACAGACCAATGGGAGAAAGAAAACTCCACTCTTTTCATAAAAAATCAGAGATATGCCTTCATCTTTCTCCAAAAACATCTTTAGGCACATGATGCAGCTTGCACCATGGCCTTTTATTGCTGTTGTTATTTTGCAAAACATGAATTGTATAAGTTAGAAGCAAACTTTGTAACAATGCATGTATTTTGACAATTCTCCTTGTTACTTATTGTGTCCTTCTCTCTTTTATTTCCTTGGTGTTTGTGTTTTTCCAAAATGTCTAATGACCCAATATTGAAATTTCTGAAGTTGATGTCTGAGCTGAAAGAAAGAAAAAGTAAGCTGAGGTTTACAGTCAAATATGACAAAGTTAGTGATGAAGAATTACAGACTTCTGAGTCATTTTCCTGCGCAGGTGCATTCAAGGACAGTTTTTAAAACTGTCCATGGAAGCTTCTTCTCAATCAGTGTTACCAAAGGGGTAAGCCAAGTTTTCCTAGTCCACTGCACAGCCTCTGTGACTAACCATTTACAAATGATGCAACTACTTCAGTAATACTGAAATGACACATCCAAAAATCATAGTCATTCTGTAAGTTGCTGAATAGATTTTGGACTCACAAAACAGAGTAATATTGTGTGGTTTTTTTTTTAAAGGTTATATTCAGTTGAAAAAATTCACAAAGTTATTCAGTAGTAGGATGCCAATCCTTGAAAAGTAAACGCTTTTCTCTTTTATGTGAAAAGCTAATGAACTCCCTCACTGCACTCCAGGAGAAGTTGTAACTGTTCTCATCAGTTTCAAAACCCCCACAATATTTTGTGATTTTAGTGTGTAACTTATTTCATGGCTTCCTTTGTTGTATTGTGTTTCATTTTACCCAATGCTTTCAGCTCTCTGGGTGAAAGTGACACTGAGAATGATGTAGTTTCACATATTTGATCCTCATCATTAATAGTTAAGAGCAAAATAAAGAAAAGAACTGTATAATCTCTTAGTTACAAAAATAAATATCAGGTGTAACTGAAGTGAGTAAAGTGCTGGGATAAACTATAGCGTGAAAAATGGAAAAGGTTCCGTTCTCAAACCATATGAAAAGTTGCCACATTGACAGTAAGTGACATCATGTGAAGAAGTTTTGTATGAAACACTGGAAAACACCAGCTTCTCTATCCAATTTGGTGAGAAAATTAATTTCACCAATAACTGTCACTTCATAGCATTTGTAAGATATTTAAATGAGGATAAAATTAACGTTTTTCTTCTGCAAAGAGCTGGATAAAACCATGTCTATGGCATACTTAAAGATTTTTCCTTGTATCTGAGGACCAGCAGTTCTGTTTCCAAGAAACTTGGTTGCTCTCTGTGCTGATGGGACCCCACCAATGTGTGAGTCCTGAGAGATATCACTTTCCTTGTAAAAGTCTTGAGATTTTCTGAGATTCCTGGATGATTTGAAGTTAGACTGCTTGCTTTGTGAGAATTTTTCTGCTTTCTTACCCAAAAGAATTTGTATTGGAAATAATATAATCTTTACATAACCAAAGCATTATGTATCTAGACGTAGGGTGCTCTATGAGAAAGGGTACTGAATGTAATATTTGTCATCATACTGTTTATACCAGAAAATAAAAAGTTGAAATTACTCAGAGATACATTTTTTAAGGATAAGATATTAATAAAGAAAATTTCACATATAAGATTTTCAAAAATGATGTCTCTATCAGTATATATTTTCTTTTGTGCAAAAAAGAGAAATGGTATACAGGAAGCTGTCCCACATTTTTTAGAATCACGAGTCTTTCTTCCGTGTGAGTTATTCTGTTTCCCAGAGGATAAGGGACAGCTGAAGTCTTTCCTATATTTTTCACATTTACAGAATCTCTCCATAGTGTGAGATGCCACATGTTGCCTAAAATAGAAAAAAGAAAAAGACATGGAGAACTTCCTGCATTTTTTATATTTCTAAGTTGGATCTCCAGTCTGTTTTCTCGATGCATGGTCAGGTGTAAATAATTAGCAATGCTTTTCCACACGACATATCTTTATATGTTCTCTGTAGTGTGAGTTCTCACGTATCTTTAAAATGATATGGTGAAGCAAATGTTTTCTCACGTTTCGTACATTTCTGTGCTGTCTCACTCCTTGTGGGTTCTCCCATCCGAAGCAAGTTAGGAAAATTCACTGAGACCTTTCCCCAGTTTCTACAATCCTACACCTTCTCCCTAGTGCAAGGTAGGTCCCCTAGGTGGGAAGGAATAACAACAAGCCTTCGCACATTTTATACCTTCATAAGGTTTCTCTCCACCATGAGTTCTCAAATATTTAATGACGAATGAGAAAAAAAAGTCTCTTCACAGTCTTTCCATATGTATTAAATCTTTCCAGTGTGACCCCTGATGTATGATGGACAGCAGCCTTGTAATACTCACCTCTATAGTGTTCTTCTCCATTGAGAGTCCTCACAAGAGTCCTCAAATATGACAGACAATTTCAGGCTTGTCCTCATTCCTTAGATTAACTGGGCTTGTGTCCAGACAAGCTTTAATATGATTCTAAAGGGATGAAGGATCCACGGAAGCATTTCACACTGCATCCATAGGGTTTCATCCCACGAGCACTTCTATTGAGCACCCTAAGATTTGGAATCCAGCTGAGGGTTCTCCTACATTGATTATCTTCTCTACATCCTGGAGGCTATGTATCACACGAGTTCTCAAATGACTCTCCTTGTTCTTGTGATGAACTTACCAAGATTTCTTAAACGAAGGACCACAAGTGATTCCTGGTGATCTTTGTCTATTTTCTGTTTATTAATTTTTAAGCTGAGCACTTTATCTACTGGTTTTAAGGTGAAGCCAATAATCTATTGATGTCACATTTCTGAAATTTTTAAGCATCACGTCTCCAATAGGGAGTTATTGGTTAGAATGAAGAAAAACCCGTTCCTTCTGGAGAACATTCACCCACATCCACAAAGTTCACAACATCCATAATCAAGGCAGACATGGGCCATTCTAGGCCATTCACAAGTAGTGCAGAGGCTCAATATCAGGAAATAGAAGAGTATGGATGGATGGAGACACTCACCTGTAACATTTCCAAAGGGAAACTCAACTCGAAGGTGTTCTGCTTGGTTGGCTGTCCCTTGTGAAAGGATATTTTCTGGTTTAGATACCTGGAGGTCTCTGTGGGCATCACCCATTCACTCCAAGAAGTAACTTAAAGACCAGGGGCTAAAAGAGCTGGAAGTGGGGGTGCCCTGGGCCATTTGAGACTGACAGGGAGGGTGATGTCTGTCTACTTTTGATTCCCACCTACACTTACGGGAGCGTGGATACGGTACAATAGGGCCCAGCATACAACTTTAACTTAGCCTTGAAAGAATGCTAAAAACACTCCAGAACTTCTCTAGATTGGAGAACACCCTCAGGATAAAAGTGATTCCGAAAGCAGAGCTCATCTCTCTAGCATTCTTATCCCTTCTGAAACTTGTCTAATAATCTTTTGATGTTATTACACTCTGGCACCTTCAAGCATTATATTTTTAACATTGTAGCCTATGTTTTCATTTGTGCTAAGTTTAGGGTTAGTGGTAAATAACTAATGTGCTCTGACTAATTTAGGGTTGAATAATGAAGGAACAAATTAATAACCACTTGCTTATTGGACAGCAGTTTTGTTGATTTACTATAATAATAATTATTATTATGTGGACCCAGGCTTAGAGGAGCGTTTACTTACCTTTTTATTATATATTGCACGTTAAATTGTTTTTCATATCTTCGGCATAAATATCAGCCTTTGTCACTGTTCTGTTTAGTAGAATGGTTAATGTGCTCCCCTCGGGTGACAGCCGTCTGCATAGCTGTTTTGTTCACATTTCTAGTTTAGTCTTCTTTTGATAATATCTACTTACTAACTTGTGAAAGTTTGCCTTATTTCAATTATTTTTGTCCTTCATATGTCTCAAAATACTTTATTTTTTTCCAAGTGATAGCTGATGTCTCTTTAGATAATTCATATAACTTTTCTGGGTGTAGGCCAGAGAAGGATAGATAATAGGCAAATAAAAATGGACTTGGAATTACATAATTTCACACATTTCTGAATAGTAGACCAGAGAATCTGAAAGAACCACAGACAATTAGTACATGTATTTTAAAAGACAGTTTAGAAATCTCAGTATAAGTTAATGTTTAAATCTTACCTTATGTCTCCCAGAGCAGAGTAATTGCTGTTGCTAAAAGGAAATGACACTTACTTGGATCACATCTCTGCAGGAACAACACATTTTCAGAGCGTTTGTCATCATTTCCTATTGCTCAGTTCCACGGTGATGGCTTTAAGAAAAACTGTTTCTGATATTTCAGGGTTCGCTTACATCTCTGCAAAGAATCTTCTTTAGAAAGGCTCTTCTGTGACTATGTTTTTGTATAACACATAGTCCAGTAAGAATTAGAAATTAGAAGTAATTGAGATTTAATCACAGGATCATTTTTTCCAGCTTTGAAAGAGTTTGCTTCTTTGTAAAATATTTGTCATTTAATCTTGCCCCCACTGTCATCTATCTTAATGGACTCTAACCACTTCTCTCTTATTGAGCACCTTCTCCCTCTACTTCCCCTGCCAGTTCTGTGTTAATAATAAAACTTCAATTTCCCAGTTTCAGAGATGGTTTAATGAAATGTTATTTTAAGTCTCGACAGTTTTTTGGTCACTGTTATATTCCTCATTGGTAGCAGTATCTTATTGAAAGTTTTCTTAGCGAATAGCCTAATTAGTTGTGATAGTTTGTGTATATGTGTGGTTGCAAATATACAAATAGACCAAATATATTACATGTGCACACTTGCAATATGTGTAGCATTGGTCTACACAGCTCCAGCAATGTGGATTCAAATATATGCATGTCAGAAACTAATTGCATTTCAAGTAGATATTACTTGTGATCTTAATATACAGTGAAAGGAAAATATGAATTTATGAATTTTAGTGTTTTGTTATACTAGTTTCAGATGATAAAGAAGCACCTAGTGAATGTTAAAGATATTTTTCACTTGAATCATACCTCTTAGGTTAATATCTCTATATCTATAATTTATCTATTTAGTGTAAGAAGCTAACAGGAAGTAACAATTACTGAGGAAATAAGTCTGAAGTCCTTTAAGAGACAACTTAAAGAATAAACAATTTTTATAAAACAATGTGTCAGCATAGAAAAGCTGTTTTGATTTCTACTTTCAGCTGTTATAACAATTTTAGTTATAATAAATAATAAAGTAAATATGCTTTTTTATTAACATAACTTTTTTTCATCTATGAGCAGAGAAAGCAAAATAGAGGTCAGAAGAGTATGCAAGGAAGTGGCATATGTCCTGTTCCCTTTTACCTGTGTACCTAAATGAGCCAAGGATTTAGAGAATGGGTTAAATGACATGTAATTACTAGACAATCAAAATACCATATTCCTGTTTTAAGAATATTAAAAGAAAACTCTGGAAATAATATCTGTCATGCATTCCAGTATCGTGGAAAATAAAATAAATTACTATGTAGGTGTCTGTATTTCACATTTTATGAACTGTATTGAGATGAAGAGCTATGTTCTGCAGTCTGAAAGAAACAATTATGCCTTTAAGGGAAATAACGTGATGAAGATAACATATAATAACAATCAGCAGACTATAATAAAAATTCTTCAAAGAAACGAAGTGCAGTCATATTTTATTCCAATTTAAATTTAAGTTTTAGATTTTGTTTTTGTTGCTGCTGTTAAAAATCATAAATGAATTTGCTGGGATGGGTGGTTTTGTGTCTAGATGCATGTATGTTTCCTAAAAATGAGAAAGTGAACTTACATTGCTTACAAGATTACAAAGTGGCAATAATATCTTTGAGAATGATTAACATCAAGTGTAATTCTGTATATAAAATGACTTTCAAAGGTTTATAATTTTTTTTAATGTTACATTTTTAACATATTGTTTCATGTGGATTAAATTTCTAATTACCAAGTCTTACTTCAAATTATTTAAAACTGAATATTTCATTACAAAATAATAATAATATCATCGAGCTCTTAATAATAATATCTAAAGGCATATTTAAAATAATTACCCAAAGGAGGGAGAGAGTAAGTGAAACAAAGTATTCTAAGGTCCTAGAAACATTGAAAATAATTTAAAAAGAACTTACCTTATACTTGGTTAATTTAGAGATATAATTTGTAATAAATCAAGAATGCAGAAATGCAGAAATAAGAAAGTAGAACACAAAGTATACGTTAATTTAATAATGGCAGAATAAGATATTCATATATATGTTTATATGTCCATATAATGCCTAATTGTACGTATTTCAATTATTTTTAATGTATTATTCATGTATATTATATATAATGCAACTAGAGAACATGAATAACAGTAAAATATAAAATTGGTACATACATATTAAATATGCAAGCAGATGGCATCTAGAGCATTTCTATACAACATCAGAGATGTTAAAAAGTAATGCATTTTGGAAAACATTTTAATTTTAATGGATATTCAATAACATTTTAGTATATATTTAGAATATTATAATGAATTTGATATTTTGCCATACCAGGCCATGTAACAAATACCACAATACCCTGAAGCAAGTTGAAAACAGAAAAGATCTCCACAGAAGAGCATGCTTCCTTCTTTTCAGAACTTACTCTGTGAGGGATAATTCATGTGAATAAAACTATGTATATTATAGCATCAGTTTGTGTGTTGAAACAGGGCCTTGTATGTGAAGTATTATGAGACTACGAAGAAGAAATAAGGAGGAAGTAAGAATGTGAGGTTTGAGTAGATAATTGATAGATAAATAGCGCTTTTCAGGCAGACAGAAGGATTTTTGAGGCCAAATGAGGATCAAGAGATGTTTAAGATAAAAAATTAATATTTTGCATGTGTAGAACTGCAGAGTTTGCTATGACTATGGTATCAAATGTGTTCAGTAATTAACAGTAATGGTCAACATTAATCAAGGCATATGCCAAGGTTCTTTACCTGTGTATACTACATGTAGTGTTTAATTTATTCTTATAATAACCCTTTATGAGGTTATTATATATTATATATATATCATGAATATATATATCTATATATCTATGTCTATATCTATATATCATGAGGATATGAATATATATATTCATGAGGATATATTCATATCCTCATGATATATATATAGATATAGATATATAGATATATAAATATATATATATCTCCTCCTTTTACCAAGCAATAATAAGCAAATGGTGTCAAATTAATAATATGGTATCCTTTTAAACACATGTATTGTATTTGTTCAAAATTCATTTAATTGTATTAGAGAAAAGGCATTGTTAATAATAAAATTTATACATTTATTTCTTCATGTTTGAAATAAGTGCTTATTTCCCCTAAAATATACCTCTTAGATCAGCATCTTTATATTTTTCCCTTTGCTTGTATTCAGTAGAATATTTCCTTCTGCTTATATTTGCTTGCTGGTAAATATTTAATAACTGGTTATTGGGGGAAAGAAAAGAAAAGAAACAAAAAAAGATCCCTGGTGCCTGATGTTTGCTGATTTCTGTTGTGCTAATACTCCTGCAGGGTAAGTCTAAACTGCCAAAATGTGACGTCACTGAACACAGCGCTGGGAAGGCGAACGTACACACCAGGTCAGTGATCCGGCTCAGCCACTTGATGACCCGTGTCTCTTCCTTCCTGTCGTTCTTAGGACTTCATTACTCATGTGGTGTGCTCTTCTGACCCAAATTTCTTTATATCATGTATCTTTGGAATAGTATTTTCCACACTGTGCAAAGATTCTCTTTGATTATATACTTTGCTTATCTATCTTTTTTCTTTCCTCACAAGAATGGGAACTAGCAAAAGGGAGGATCTTTACCCACGTTTTAATTACTGTACCCCACTTATATCTTAGCATATGGCATATAAACTTAATGCGTATATGTTGAATTGAAGAATAAGACTTGGGGCAAGGCAAGGAAATGAGAGGCATTTCCTTTGAACATTTATGTTACAAAATCAGCAGGTTTTAATGCTAACAAAAAGAAGTTAAATTGATGATAGAGTCGAATGATAATTTAATAAAGACATGATATAATTTGGGAACCTACATTTTTATAAAGATAAAATTGTAAAGTAAGTATGGAATATTCTGCTTTTTCCAATAGAGTTGTCTGAGGGAGAGCGTAAGGTCATTTTCTGCTAAGCAAAGATTTTTTTGTTTTGTATTTCATTGTAGCTCTGTGGAATGGAGTGCAAGAGGTAGAGCAATGAATGATTAGAAATAGGAAGGCAAATCTGGGGCCTATAATTTTTGCTAATGTCATTGATCACAGGACTTTTTGAAATGTTACATCTCCAGTATGGAGTGCACAAGAATCTGCACAATGGTAGAGACTATGTCAACGTTTATTGAATTAAAATTGACAAGGAGATGTTTAAAGGTACAGGGTAATGGGATAAAGATAAAATGATTTTCTAGATCTTCAAGTTAATATTGATAATGCAGCTATATCATTTTGTTTACAACTTCATCCTCACAAGTCTTTAGATATAAGTATATTGAAATATTGTTACATATTCAGGGTCAAATACATATTATTTGGTGACTATTGTTTTGTTGGGTGAACTTATGTAGTTTAGGTAGTTTAGGAAAACTAGTCTAGAATTTTGGAAGTATGCCATTGGATATGTTCTGACTGGCTCATGTGCTCACATTCTGTGGCATAGTCTAATTTAGAGACACATACAACCAACTCTAATATCTTTTCTTGTTGCTTTCAATTGAAAATTCATCGTGGTATGCTGGTGCGTTAACGCCAAAATTCATCGTGGTATGCTGGTGCGTCCACAAGCATAAAGAAGAAAGTGAAACATTCTCAAGGTAATCAAAGTAAACTGCAGAGAGAAGTAGACAAAAATGAAATAATAAGTTTCTGTATCACTGAACTAATATAGAAATTCCTATTAAGAAAATATTTACTTTTAAAAAATTTGTTTATAGAAAGTCATGCTTATGTGTTCTAGTTATTTTTAAATGCCCTTCTGCCTATCGGAATGCGTTTTGAGCAGTAGGATGCAAATATCACAGAAACACAATTCAGCAATGAATAGGAAAACTGTATTGATCTCTTAAATCACTGCATTTTCAGGGATTTGTTTTTACAAAGGAAACCACAAAAAAAGAACAGTTAGATTTAAATGGTATAAAAGCGATGCATTGTCTGTCTGAGATGTACTTATCCCAGTAAACTCCTTTTTATCTGGAAATTACTCCTTCTTCCTTGTTCCTCTTTTCTAGTGTGCTCCAATTGCAAATTTAAAAATTTTGCTTAATACCGCCTGTTCCGAATATTCCGTACACAAAGCATTTTCCCTTGATGTTGCTCTAGTTTTCTTAACAGTGTCATGCTCTTCATTAGACAGCAACTAAGCACCATTTTTTTTCCTCTGTGGGATTATATTTGCCTCATTCCTCTATGTCTTTTTTTTTTTTTTTTGAGAGGAAGTTTTGCTCTATCGCCCAGGCTGGAGTGCAGTGGCCAGATCTTGGCTCACTACAACTTCCTTCTGGATTCAAGCAATTCTCCTGCCTCAGCCTCCTGAGTAGCTGGGATTACAGGTGCGAGCAACACACCCAACTAATTCTTGTATTTTTAGTAGAGACAGGTGTTTCATCATGTTGGCCATGCGGTTCTCGAACTTGTGACTTCAAGTGATCCTCCCACCTTGGCCTCTCAAAGTGCTGGGATTACAGGCATTAGCCATCCTCTTTGTTTAAACCTGATTTTTTTTTTAACTTTTGCTTACTTGTCTCCATAGCTTCCACAATCCCCGTGCTTATTTGTAACTGGTAATCCAATGTTTATTCAAATCATTGTTCAGTATATATTCAGGATTTTCATATTGCCAAGTGTCTCAGACCCCATTCTCTGGCTGAGCCTTCATGCTGCAGAATATGAGGACAGAGTCCATTTCATATAATTTGTATTTCTCCATGCACAAGAGAAGTGGATGTGGTATCTGTCTGAATTCATGTTTTGACCATCTATGCATGCCTCATTCCTCAATTACCTCTCTCTCTCTCTCTCTCTCTCTCTCTCTCTCTCTCTCTCACTCACTCTATTTATCTATCTCTTTGCTTTCTAAAGGGTTCTGTTTAGCTTCTGCATTTGTGAGCAGCTGAAAATAGAACGGAATTCAATTCACTATACAGAGCATTTTGAATTGTCTCTCTTTGGCTGAATTTTAAAAATGTAAGGATGTCATGGAAGGAACTTATTTTGGAAATTCAGAGCTCATTTGCATCTATATTGTATTTTGTGTCAAGGATTTAGGAAGGTCAAACACTTTCATTGAGATCATATTATAGACAGAGGTCACTTTTCTCTGCAGACAAAATCCTTTGTGATATTTATTCATGAAATAGGATAATCGCAACAGTAAAATAATTCATTGCCCAAAATATCTTTGCTCAAAAATTCAAATAGCCAGATGGTGGTTGTGCATTCTTACATCCTTTAAAATATGCTGCAATCAACAGATTATAAGTCCATGAGAGAAAGGAGAGTTGATATTCGGTGTAAATCTAATATGGTCATAATCATATATCTGTTATATGCAGTTGCAAGAGAATAATGTGACAGAAAAGAATATTTTCCTTAGTACAGGTCATGATATTTTATGCTGAAAGTTGGGGTAACATACATTTTGTATATAAATGTATTAGTCTTAGATTTATTCAACCATATATGAAGACCCTCCTATAACATAAAATTCAAGAATTGAATTCATGATTCTTATGTAATACTAAATGCAAATCTATCAAGTAGTATGTCTTATATGATTGCCCCCCAAATAGCAGTCAGGTAGGCCTGATGTAATAATTTCTGTATCTACCTGATATATTACTTTTCCTAGTGTCATTTCTTCAGTTGGTATGGTACAGAGTTGGGGCTTAGGAATATTTAGGCTTAAAATTGCGATGTATAATTTTCCCAGTTGTAATTATTTAATAAATAGAGTTTTATGTAGTAGGTTACATTTCTTTTCTTAATTTTTAATATAGAGGATGGAGAACTTTCACATGTTTGAGAAATATGGTAAATGGAAATCATAATTTCAGCCAAAGACTTGGTTAAACAAAATTTAAAGAAGTAGTCTTATAAACAACATTTTAGAGCAAATATATTTTGTTTATCTATCTATCTATCTATCTATCTATCTATCTATCTATCTATCTATCTATCTATCATCTGTCTATCATCTATCTAGCATCATCTGTCTATCTATCTAAAGGAAATTGTTTATCAAAGTAGAATAACTCAGGAAAAAGATATTCATGTCTATGCCCCCATATGCCCCAGGACATTTACAGACACTTTTCACTCCCTGGAATGCACTCCTCCCTCATCCCAGCCTCCTGTTTGCCATACGTACATCTGCTAATTTCACCTCACCTTTCGCTTAGCAGCTCTATTGTCGATTACTCTAGGAAGTTTCTTCACTCCCAGCACTCGCAGTTTATATTCCTTCTTTTCTTCACCCCCAGCACACCAGTTTATATTCCTTATTTTCACATGAATGTTTCTTATTTAACTCTTATAACAAATAGAATTTTAATTATTGACATAATTACTTGATAGATTAGACTATGCCATCTAAACATCTAGTGTTCATCTATTTCATTCTCCTCCAATTTCAAAGATTTTGATGAAAAGAAAAACTTCTCTTCCCAAAGAGGAGAGGAGATCTTTGCAAGAAGCTTCGATGATGTTCAATTCAGGTTACTTAAGGCACATACACTGGGTGACTTACAGACAGTAATAGATAGCTGATTTACATTGAATAAATCAATAGGACATTTATTTTAAATGTACTAAACTCAGCCCTTAGCACTCTGTTGGGGATTTAATTTGCTCATGAATATATGCCTTTGTCACAAGAGATTGTCATATGACAAACTGAGGAGGGGTCAGAATCAGTTTTAGGCATCTTTTAGGTCAGTAAGAAACTGCAATGCTACCTTAAGGATATTTATTTGATCATAAGCCCAGGACTTGATATTCACACATAAAAGACCACACACAACCTTCTTTTAAAAATTCATGAAGTAATAGCCAATGTAAAACACATACTCCCTTAAATTATTTTAAATTGCTATTCTTTGTAAAGAACAATGAGCTTGTCAAAAGTCTGTACTGGCTCCACCTCCACTGTGGCTAAGACAAGACAAGAAAATTATAGCAAGTGATCTCTAGCTCTAGCAGCTTGTTTTGTGTTTAATGAGACAGAATTAATGTCCATAAAATATTTTTAAAATAATAGATTATAGAGTATAATCAAGTACTAAAATTTCTGTGAATCATATCTACGCTGCAGGAATTTTGAGGAAGGAGAGAGGGCCTTATAAACTAAAGGAATCAAGAAAGAATTGATTAGGAAAGTGGGAAATTTCCAGACTTTGAAATGAGAGAATATTTTTGAAAATATGAACAATGGAATTGTATATTTAATTCTGTGCTAAGTATATCATCCACATTCCACAGTTGGTTCCTTCCCGATATTTAATATGAGAAGTTTCATCGCTCCCATTTAACAAATGTGGAAATAAAGCACAAAAAAGCAAGGGGATGCCACACTTCAGGTAGCAGGTAGGTTCAAGCTCCTGTTTAAACCTGGGGCTCCCAAACTGTGCCATTAGATACTCAACAAATGAAAACATGAGCTAAAAGATGTGAATAATGTATGCGTTAGCTCACTGTTGAGAGGCTATTAGCCTGTTCCTTGAACTTTTCTTAGAAGTACTGATTATTGGGCTGAACTGGCCACATTGTCTGAAAATACATCTTAAAACAATAGTTTGGTGATGGTAAGTTTCATTCCTGACATGGAATTATCATTAGTCCAAACTTAACTTACAGTTTAGAAAGTAAAATGAAACTGGTTAATCAAATAAATTGTTAAACATAAATACAATGTCAACATTTGAAAATTATGGATCTAAAAAACCAACTTTTCTAAAATCTATAGTTATAATTTTATTAGAATAAATTTTACAAAGCAAATAACTCTTATCTGACACAATTTCAAAATATACTGTAACTGAATATACCATAAATAGAATTATCCACCTATCATCTATCAGATCTTATGCCACAAAAATCACTAATATGACTAAAGGTGACTACTTAATCTTTGTGGAATAAAGTTTTTGTAAAAAACATTTATTTAGACAAGTTGATCATATAAGTTATTATTTCACTATATGAGGTGCTAGAAACTTATTTAACCCAAAGCATCTCTACTTATTAAAATAAATACAACTGGAGTGTGAGGAAGTGAGTCCAGGTAACACATCCTTTTACAATTATAATTACTTTAGCTTGTTTCTAATGCAGGAGAATTATTAACGTGTGTAATATTCTCAAATTGTGCTTTTAGTATCTTTACAACCATAGAATAACTTTGGTAAAAATACTTGCAATGTTAAAACATAAGAAAACATTATCTAGAAAAAAATAATTTAACAAGAGAACAACCTCTACAAAAAAACAGCCCAGAGATGTAAATAGGCAATTAGTATAAGTAGAACCTTAAGAATGGCACGCACATGCAAAACTACTCAGGCTCAGTATCTAGAAACATGTACATTAAAAGAATAATGTCGACTCACTTCACTTATTACACTGGCCTCTTGCTGATGGAAAAGTACCTGCTGCACCCACTGAACAGCATCTCAGACTGCTTAGTTAAATACCTGTATTTCACATGACCCAGCAATCCTGCTCCTGGGTATCCAACCCCTAGAAACTCTAGCAGAGGTTCATCGTGGGACACACAGAAGGTATTTGTTCTAGTATTGCTTGGAGGGAAATTTGAGGCCATTTGGAAGTCTGTCACTGAGGACGTACAGTGAAATGTGGAAGATGCACATTGTGGGCACTAAATAGTGCTGAAGAGTGAAGCTCAAGCTGTGCACTTAGCAGCACGGATCAATTTTAAGAGTGCCCAAACTCTCTTCTTCCCAACCCACCCCAAATACTCTCTTCCGGTAACCACCACTCTGCTTTCTATGTCCGTGAGTTCTGCTTTTGTAGACTCCACAGATATGTGAGATGATGTGATATTTGTCTTTCCATACAAAGTTTCACTTAGGAGGAATAAACTTTAGTAGAATTGCACAGAACAGTGACTATAGTAAACAACAGTGCCCTCTATATTCCAAAACTGCTAACAGAATATATATATATTTTTTAATATTTCCCTACAGAAAAAAGATAATAATGTGAAGTAATGAATTTATTAGTTTATTTCAACATTCTGCAATGTAAACATCTATTAAAACATCACATTGTACCCTATATACAGTTACTATTTGTCAATTAACAATAAATTAAAATGAAGAAAAGAGTGCTAACTGAAAGCAAATAAGAAATGAAATTCAGTTTCTATAATGCACTGAAGGGAATTAGTCTTCAAATATATGCATTTAGAAGGAAATATACAAAGCATATATATACTCAGGTCATTAGAATGGCTGCCTCTGTGGGGCAAAGGGAGTAGATGTGGTCAAAAAAATATTTAAGGGGCTTAATTGACTTACCTAATACTATCTACTGTAAAAGACAAATCCTGACTATCCATGACTTGATGCATTAGAGGTTTAATTTTGATTCACATTGTAGTGCCCCACTCTATAGTAATTCACAAATAATCTTGTGAATCATTTCCATCCCAACCAGTAAAAAGGAAGAGGAGTGGGAGTTTGGATGGGCCAAGCACGGAAGATGCACCTCTCACCATGTCTCCCAGCCACTGGCTATGTTTTATCATAGACAGTCAGCAATGAAAGTTGGGGAAGGTAAAGTCAAGTTGTGTGCTGAGCGAAAACAGAAATGAGTTCTATGGAAGGTGAGCCAGTACTGCCTGCACATGTAGAATGATAATGTAACTTAAACTGAAGTGTTCAATCAATGCAACCATCTGCATTGAGGTGCACCTGTCCCTAACTAAACATGAAATACACTGAGCTTTATGTCAATCAGTCTTGAATGATGAAGCAAATTTGTGAATACACATAATATTAGTCCAGGTATTGCTGTGAAAGCATTATGGTGATTGGGAATAACTGTAATCAGTAGAGAAATGTGTTTTTAAAATTGAGAAATAATTGCAGTTAGGAATTATACCTGTACACATAAAAACCTCTATCATGAAACTTTATGTACTAGAATATTTGAATAGTTATTAAGTTGATATAATTGCTTCTTAGAATGTAACACATCACTACATTTTTTCCTTCTGATTATAATTTGAGAAAATAACAAATGAAAAAGATATACTAGAGAAAACCACTGTGACTTGATTGAGGCATTGTGTTTGATCATTATGTGATATTAAAATACCACAAATTATCAGCCAAACTAGATTGGGCCCAGTTTTCTCTTCCGTCTTTTCCTTGTATTGACAGTCAAGACTTCTCTCCCTACAACCACCTAATACATTTCTACCTGCGATGTCCATCAACCAGACATGAAATCGTAGGACACATCAGCTTTGTTTGTTCTGGGAACTGTGTTTATTGTTCATTGCGTTTTGACTGTTGACATCATCGTATATTTTCAATGAATTTCAGTTACAAACGTATTTCCTTTCCTCTGCCTGTTGTGTGATAGACAGAGATGGAGATTCTAATCATTTTGTTTTGTTTTTAATTTTGCCGTTTTCCTCTTTTCTCTCTATATGCTTCCATTTTCCTCTGGTGCATGCCCCCAGGAGAAATTTTAATTAGCTTTCTAACCTTGGTCCAGATTGCATAAGCAAAGGGTGGAGGATGCAACACCCCCTGCTTGTGGAGCTGCCACTTGCGTCTGGCATGGTGAGTTCAACATTTCTGGAAGTCCCAGCAATTCTGTTTCAAGGGCCACATGGTCAAAATGGAAAGTCATATATGAATAAAACACTCTGCCAGCTGAATATTCATTCAGATATGTACAATAATAAAAATTGTTCCATTGCTAGTGTATATAGAGAGTTCCTGAATAATCCCAAAGATTGTTAAAATTAACAAATTTAGTTACTTGAAAAACCTTGTGCAAATTAAGATGTCATGCACACTTCAGAAAAAAGCACGTGATCTTTTACATAATAAATGACCCTTTGCTGAGATTCTCGGGTTTGTAAGGCCCTGTTGGCCAAGGATGGGATGTTTTCCCATGGTATGATGTGTCAAGTGAGTTACATGATACACAGAAAAACATTTATGTTTCAATGTTTACCTTAAGATATGTGAGTTTTTAAACTTCACCAAACAGCAATTTTGCCGATATTATTACTAAGATAAGAATCACATAAGCAGCCCTAGTGATGTTTATTTTCAGACAATATGAACAGTAGGTTGTGGTACTTAACTATGCCAAATAAAATTTTTTTGGAAGTTTAGAAATAATGTATTTCCATCATATCTGATAGAAATATAGATAGTATATGACATGTAAGTTACTCATGCAGATTTGTATATTGCTGACTTCAAGAAAAATATCCCATGTCTGAAATATTTCTTGGGAGATGCTTGACTGATGCCAAAGTCATGGTTCTCACCATAAGAGAAATGGTTTCATCTTTGTAAAGACACAGAGAAGCAGAAACCAATTGTGATATGTGTTATTATTTAAGAAAATACTGATGGACTATTTAAAACAGCAAAGGCATGCCACTAGATTATCAAAATATATATTCTCTGATTTTAAAGAAATTGGAAATGTCTACAATATTACTATGTACTTGGCTGTTATATAGAAAAGTGCTTGTTTTTTTAAAAAGAAACTCATGTGCCTCTGGGCTGAACATTGTATCTGTGACATCCAATTCATGATTGAGACAGTCTGCACATGTTCATATTTTGCAGTTATATTTATTCATTTCAACAGCTGAGGTCTATTCTTAAAAAGAAACCTTACATCATCTTTCCCTCTGTAAGACAAAGTGCATAAGATGATTGCAAACCTGGAGTCATGAGAATACCTTAATAATTGTGGTAATCTGAACAACCGGTTTTAAATCCATATGAAGAGCACACTGACAATAATTTTAACATTAATAAGAGAGATTGAAAGACTAAAATAAAAGGCTTTGTATGTATTTTCCTGAGCAAGCTAGTAGCTGCAGTTGTGCAATAAATTATTTTTCATCATTCTTCAGACATTACTAAATCCTTTTACATACTCAAATAACAGAACTCAGACATCACTTCATGTGGCTTCTGCAAGGGGAAAAATTAGAATAAAATGCACTTACATCATCTTGTTTGAGAATTAATTCTCAAAATCTAAATCTTTTCGTAGAGTGTTTAAATACATTTTTCTTTTTCTATATATGCATTTGTAAATAGAGAATCCTAGTGCTGAATAACATTGCAACAAAAGTAATCATCCTTTATACACAGGTACTTTTCACCAACAACAAAGGAATGTCAAATAAACTGTCCTTTATATTTGCTTTATCTACAGCTTGTTTCTCTATGATCCACGCCTGCCTGTGCTGTGTGTATGGGACAGGGGACATTGCAAATACCTTGTGGTGTCTACACAATCATTAAATTCACATGTTAAGAACAGCAAAGCAAAATGATAGAAGGGGACTGAGGCCAAAAGGACATTGAGGAGACACCTTATTGTTCCTGAAAAATATATCTTTGGACTAATTATGTGGGAAAACCAATGTTTAGTTAAGCTTCAAGAGTCAAGTTTCTGTTGCATGCAGTTAAATGCACTCATAAATGTTTCAGAGAGTAAGCAGATATGAAGGAAACTCATAACTATGATGTTCAAATCCAGGACATAGGGGTAGATATCCTTTACTTCTTGAGACTATTTCCATGATAATGCCTCCTGCCACCAAGTGGAAAATGTAACAAACAGGCAATATAGAAGAAACATCATGGCTCTTTTTTTAAGAGTCAAAAACTGAGAGATTGTACAAAGTTCATGATCCAATCATGACTTCATTTACATAATTTTGATTATTTCAATACTTTATGAAATATAATAATATGTAAAATACATATCTAAAGGAAACTAGGTCGAAACTGAAGAAATAACTGACAAACCACAATGCCGTGGCAGCTAATGAACTTATTTCCATCACTTTTATTTTAAATATCTATCCGGGATACATTCTTGTTAAATTTCCAAACTTTATATGAGTTAGAGATAGAACAGAAATGTAAGTAAAGTAATTTTCCTCAACACAATACAGAGATAAAGAGAAGAAACTTTGAATGATACATTAAAAGATAAATATAAAAAAGCAGAAAGTTTAAATATGGATTTAACAGTATTTTATACTGACACAATCAAGGAAATGGGGAAGAGGGAATGCTTGTTGCTATCATGGTTAAAAGTTTGGAATTATTAAAAGATACAAAAGCCCAAATTTATTAATTCCAAAGAGCCCCAACAGATTAAATATTAAAAAATCCACATTTGTACAAATCACAGTGAACCTGTTAAACATCTCAGACAAACAGAAACGTCTAAAGCCACTGAAGAACACAGAGACCAGTATCTATATTGAAATAAAAAATGCAGTTAGACTTACGGGCTGATTTTCAATGGCAACAGTAGAAGCCAAGACAGTGGCATATGATCCTCAATGTACTGAGAATAAATGTACAGAGTGAAACTGTGTTCTATCAAAAAAAGACAAAATAAAAGTTTTTATGTTAAAAAAAAAATCTGGCCAGGAACGGTGGCTCACACCTGTAACCCCAGCAACTTTGGGAGGCCGAGGAAGGCAGATCACTAAAGCTCAGGCATTTGCGATGAACCTGGGCAAATAGCAAAACTTTATCTCAAATAAAAATGTAAAGATTAGCCAGGCATGGCGGCAGGTGCCTCTGATCCCAGCCACTCAGAAGGCTGAAGCGCAAGAATCGCCTGAGCCGAGGAGGTGGAGGTTACAGTATGCCAAGATCCTGCCACTACACTCCAGCCTGGGTGACAGAGTGACCCTGTATCAAGAACAAAACAAAAGGAAACAAACCTGATGGAGTTTGTCATCACAGACTTAGGGAAAACAAATATAAACTAATTATTTTAGATGAGCTAACACAACCTTGATGAAAGACTGACATGCAAATAGGAATAGTAAGCAAAGATGCTAAGCGTAATTAAATTTTAAAAATAAGAAAACAAAAAACAGAAGTATAAAATAATAAGGGTGTCCAATAGTTCCTATTTTAGTTTATTTATTTATTTAATTTTTGAGATGGAGTTTCTCTCTTGTTGCCTAGACTGGAGTGCAATGCCACAATCTCGGCTCACCACAACTTCTGCCTTCTGAGTTCCAGCAATTCTCCTGCCTTAGCCTCCTGAGTAGCTGGGATTACAGGCATGTACCACCATGCCCGGCTAATTTTGTATTTTTAGTAGAGACAGGGTTTCTGCATGTTGGTCAGGCTGCCCTTGAACTCCCAACCTTAGGTGATTCCCCCACCTCGGCTTCCCAAAGTGCTGGGATTCCAGGCGTGAGCCACAGTGCCTGGTCAGTTGTTATTTTAAAAATACATGTTGGAAGTAAGTTTGTTGAATATTGTGCTTTTCTATCTTAAAATGTACTATTTGGTATAATAAATCAGATAGCACGTTGCTGTCATTTCAAGAAATTAATTAGCTAAATTAGTCTATGGAAGCACACATTGATTGCCAATCAAGTTCTGTCTTTGCAGCCAACATCAGCTCTCTTGGATTTGGTTAATTCTAGCCTATTTTGGAGAGGATCCCAGTGACATACCTTGGGAACATTTTATGTGTACTCAAAATTAAAGCACCTTCACAGACATTTTGCCTCTTTTTTGAACTGTTTCAAAGACAATGATGGCCCACTGTAAACTGCCTCAGTGACAGGCCATTGTACTTTTTAAACTGAACTCAGTGACAAATCAATGATACCAAATCAATGATAAAGTACACCGTGCTTTCTAAACTGTACCTTTTAAACTGAACTCAATGATGGGCCACTGTACTTTTTAAACTGCCTACATTTATTGGCTTTCTGAGTATAATTTCATGTTTCACTTTATTAGAAAAGCTATTCTAATTTTTTTGAAATGTCATATACATTTAAGTTTCTCAAAAAAATATTTATGAGGACATTTCTTATGAGGAGTAGGTATGATTTTTACCACAGTTTACAACTAGATTACTTGTTACCTTATTGATAAATATGTTAGAAAAAGTGTAAGATAGCTTACTATTGTAAGGTCCTTAGTGGTTGTTTCAATGAGTCAAATTAGTCATTAGTTAAATTTAATGTGATATATAGACTATATTACTGATACTATTAATATAATTTATTAATAATTTATTAACATCTTAAAAGTTAAGTTTTGTAGCAAGAAATTCTGAACAGATAATAAAATTCAAACTGGTTAAATTTAAAATACCACTCACCATCTCTCTTTAAATTGTAATTACATTTCCTTCCTTCCAAAATTACCACTGCTGCCACAAGCACCACCACCACCAACAGTGTTACTAGAACCTAAAAGTCAAACATTTTTCTAGATATGGGTAAGTAGCATATGGACACCTGTCACTTTTTATCATTTCTTGCTCAATAGACTGACTTGAAATCAACTTTTACGAAGAAAAATCAAATTTTTTCCACTAACCCAGAAGCTAACAGTTAGAAAACAAGTCACCTTATTTAAAAACTGAGGAGTAGGACTGTTACAATTTTAAAAAAGAAATACATGGAATTTGTTGGATTTATTAAGAAATTACATTATTTGAGAACATTTATTCTACTTGCACTTAGTTAAGCGTTTAAAAAATAACTGTGATGGTTATTTGTTAATTTCTATTTCAATCTACTTTTGGTCCTTAACTGCCCCGTTAGTTCTATACTGATGCAAACTCAAAATGTTTTGAATTGATTTTAACCTTCACATTTAAAATTGTGTGTCAACAATTTTTCTCCTTCACTATTAAAGTATGTGTCTTTTTACATGAAGAATCATATGGTGTATCTTATCAAGGAGGAACTTGATTAATACAATAAATCTGAGCACCTTTGTCTAATTATCATCATTCTGGCCACTTGTATATTCTGCTACCTTGTGTACTGTGTTGTCATTCACTGTAACTTGTGGCTCCCCATTAAAATATATGAAATAGAAAGCCGAGAGTGCATTTAATTTTATCTTGGCATTACCAGCTTCTGGCAAAGTAATGGCACATAGTAGGTGTTCAATATCCAATAAACGAATGAATGAATAAATTGATCATTTAGGATGCTTTATGTTTGGAGCAAGAGTATATATAATTACTCAGCCAGAAGCACCTGTTTAAAGGAATCAGAAAGACTGGACTGCAAAGACCAAATAAAGATAACAAAGCAGATGAAACCCTGAGGTTCTAGGTAATTTTTAAAAAGAAATAAATTAGGCTTAAAATAAAGGGAATAAATCCTGACACATACTCTCCCTGTGTCTTACTTTGTCTTTTTAGCAATTTTCATTCAGGTGAATATTATACAGCAATTGTCAATATAATTATTGTTCATTAGAAAAACTAAATATATATCACCAAATCACTGAGATGTCAGTTTTGTCGAAAAACCCTTGCCAAATCAGTAAAATTGCTCCAAATCTTGAAATGTGAATCTTTAATTGAAAATGTATCAATAAATTATCAATATACTTTATAATTGTTATCATAGTCAATGTTTTAATTTTAATGACCATTTTGCAATTTATCACTAAGCATTTTTTCGAATCTCCATACTGGTTAGTGAGATATATATTATTTGGTGGAGTTTGATTAACCTGCTTCATTAAGCCACATGAAAAATTGAAAGTACATACTGATTCCACTGTGTTCAACCCTCTCTCATCATAACCAACACCAAGTGAATACAGATGAAATTCACTGAGCCCAACACGTATTCCAGCAGCACATCGCTGCTCTGTTGATTTTGCTAACGGAGTAAACAAACCTATTTTCTTCCTGAGAGGGAAGTAGGAAGTATACAAGTAGGTGTGTAGCCTATTCGATGACTGTACATAAAAATGAAGCACGTACTTGTGAGAAATATCCTTTTTTAGCGATCAACAGATTGTGGAGGCGTTGCATGAGGAGATGATAGAGGAGTCATAAAATCTTCAGGGATCTCAAAATAATGAAGTTCAGCACTTACTGAAATCGCATTCTGTGGCTTGAGTAAAAGTGTTTGTTTAAAAAGCATGGAGAATTTTATGTCAACTTTGGAGACAGAAGGTATTTATAAAGTCCCTGGAAACCTTAAGGGACTTTAAAAAGAACAAGTATTACCCAGCTGATTTCATTTCTAGAATTTGATCATATAATAAAAGATTTTTCTATCCATACTGTCTTTTTAAGTTTTTGCCTTTATTTTATTTGCCCAAGTCAATTGCCCCACTCATACCTGAGCACTTATCCTGACATTCTAGGTCATCTGAAAATAGAAATAAGTTAAACTTAAAATAAATTAAATAAATCCTGGCACATTCTCTGTTTCTCATTATTTTCTTTTGATGACTTTTCTATATCAAAGGTTCTGGGGTATGTATACAGGTACATTTAACATCCTTTTAACTTCAACTTAACCTGAAAGATATGGCTTGTAAATTTAGTTTTTGATAGCAGTAAAGGACTTTGCTGAACCCCTTCAAGTATGCTCCTATTTTCAGGCATATAGTTAGTGGTTGTTTTATTTCTTCTGTGGAAATCAGGGCAAATTTTACTTCAAAAAGATGAGTCCATTTCTTAGCATGTGATAGAGAAGGTAGTATGGGGTATTATCTATATTCTATTCATTTTCATATAGAATATAAATAGAAGCAGCATAACTATTTGTATTTTGATATGCTCAATATGAAAAAAATGCATCAGAATTTATTCTGAAAGGATTTCTTTGGTGCTTCATGTACTATTGTTGGTTTTCTAGTTCTAGCTACACTTTTACTCAAGCCTGCTTTGACCACTTAATCTGCTTCTTTTCTTCATCACCTCAATACTTGTTTCCAATCTGATGCTTCTGCTTGTATTGTATTTTTATTTGTAGATGTACATAAAGATTAATACAAATTGATTATCACCTTTTATATGGAAATCTTTGGTAGGTTTTGTGACCATTCCAAATTTAAGCGTATGGACATTAAACAACTACCGAAGTATCATAAACAAAAGCAGGTTATAGAGAGGAAATGTGTGCCACCAGTAAATTTTCATATCTGAGACTGAAAATACAAATGCTTTCAGCAGGAGGGAATTAACACACGTATGTGTACTCATTGGAAGTATTATGGAAGAATTATGGAAATCAAGAAAGAATTATGTCTCTGATGAAAATAGGAGCAAATAAACTTGTTTGGTAAGGAAGCATATTTCCCACCCACTTGCAGTGTCTATGCACTTTTCTATAAATGCTGTTAAAACGGAATTACTTAGAACCACCAAACTGAACAGATGACAGACATATACAATACATATATATTGTATGTCATCACAGATCTGAAATGTTTGTTCTATATGAAATAAAAGGGAGATGTTGCAATTGGAGAGATCCTGAAATGTGACAAAAAGTTTTTAAATGCAGTAGGATCTGTACCACCAGCACATCAGCAATAGCAAAAAAATAAAATAGACTTTATTCTGTAGGCAGTGAGGATTCCTTGCAAGTATTGAGCAGGGAGTGTTATGATTATGAGAAAAGCTCTACTGGGAGATGCATATGGCAGCTCTGTGTAGATAAAATCATGTAGGTAAAAATAATAAGAATTAGAATAGTGACACTAGAATCAAGTATCACTGCTTGTTTTTGTTTTAAATCAGCAATATTTGGCAATTGCTTGAAGGCATGGGGCCAAAAAAATCATACAATTATTCCCAGCCTTTGAACTTACATATGCCTAATACCTTGATGCATTTCTGTGTGTGTGTGTGTGTGTGTGTGTGTGTGTGTGTGTGTGTGTGTGTGCGTGTTCCAAGGAAACTTTATTAACGGACACTGAAATTTGATTTTCATATAATTTTTGCATCCCACAAAATATCTTTTAAACAACAGCAAATATTTATTGAGGACCTACTCCATGCCATTAAAAAACACCCAATTGTCTCATTTACTTTTCCTTCTTTAAATAAGGACTAAAGCAAAAGGAATGGACTTGGTAACAGGTATTAGTATTGTATTTGAAGTTCTAAATAAATATTCAAGTAGAGATTATGGTAAACATTTATTTGGAAAGTTAGGGTTGAACTCAAGAAAAACTAATTCCAAACCACCATTTTCTGGGCACATTTGTCTAATATCACACATGTCACCGTTAGTCTCATGCCAGTTCTACATGGAATTTATTATTATTGTATTTTCAGGAAAGTGACTTAGTCAAGGCTAGACACTGTTAAGTGTGGAGCCTCTGTGCTTCCAACTTTGTAAGGATTTAGAATACAGTGACATAAATTCCTGACTGAAGGACAGTTCCAAAGGTAACAGTGGAGAAGAGTAGATTTGGCAGAAAAGGTAAAAGCATAAAAGGAGAATTAGTTTATTTGTTCTGTTGGTAAGAGGAGAGCTAGATAAGCACAAAATGAATGAAACCAGGAAGAAAAAATTAAAGAAGGAAAATGAAGCAGAAAAATCAAGGAAGAATTATGTCTCTGAGTTCCCCACCACACCCCACTTTGAATGGTTTAGCTATATACAAGGTATCAGTATTTGTACCCTGCATTAAAAAAAAAAAAGAGAGAGAGAGAGAAAACATTCATCTTGTTTTGGATTTATGTAAAAATAATCTACTTCTAAAAAGCATCATGAAGAAATGTAATCTTTAATGAAGATTTCTTAGAGGAGGTAGTAGAGGTAGAAAAAGCAGTGAATTTATTGAGGATTTTACTATCTATATAGCACTGCTCTAAGGAACTTAACATTTGTTAATACTCAACACTCAAAATACCATTATAAAGTACATACATTTTGCAAATTGGAACCCCAACTTTAACCCAGAAAGTTTAAGTAGCTTTTCCTAAGGTAACAAATACATTTAAGGAAATCACATGAACACACAAGTCCCACTGGTAATTCTTTTTTTAAAACATGGTCACTTTTACATGGACGTTCCCATTCTTTTTCACTTATTTTTTCTTTTTGTTGCTTTGAAGGTTTCTCTCAACATACGAGCAAACTGAGGTAGATTTGTGAGCCCTGTTTGATGTACTCCTAGAATTATTTTGAATTATTCCATATCGTTCAGTTTAACTTGTAGAGGATTTGTAAAATATTTGACAATGGCTCTCAGCTTGGAATGGGACCAGTGCTTAGAACTAATCTTGAGGATCTTGCTTTGTTCTTAAAGGGATTTACGTTTATAAAGAAATTGAGATTTAGAGGATTTTAGCTTTGAAGACCGTTGAAGGTTTGAAATTTAATTTTCTTTCTGTACTAAGTATTCTCTCAAATGAACATTTGTTGTTATCAAAAGTTACCTAACATGGCAGATTGTCATCTGGAATTACAGTACAAGTATATAAGTCCATCAATAGCCGTGGAAAAGCTTTGTTTTTGCTCTTGTATTTTGGGTGCCAGTCTGTCTAAGATTCCTAGCAAAACAGAAGTTTAGAAAGGAGATGTCTTGCAGTGCCAGATTCTCATCAACAAAATAAAACAATACTGAAAAACTTCGCATTAACTTTTAATAATCAGCCTGAAATATAATTTGTCGGAAGGATGCCAGTGTAAGGAGAAACTTTCATAACTCCTCCACCACTGGGGTAAACTCAAGAAACAGATTTATCAATCTCTATGTTCTTGATTCTTCCTAATGAAAATACTTTAATAGGTTTCCAAAATAATGATGAGGATTGATACATAGCAGACAAGTTTCCACTGAGAATTAAAAATTTCAAATCTGATCAGTTAATCAAAGGATTCCTAGGAGAGAGCAAAGTTAGCATTAGAGAATGCAAAAAAATAAGCCTGGAAGCAATACCTGACTTCCTCCATTATTACAGCCAGTGATCTTAGGCAGAAGTTCAAAGGGCCTCAGTGGAACTTACCGTTTACAAGTTTCAGATCTTAGACCAGGGAAGCAACAGGGTCTTGAGTGGATACTGGAGAAAACATCAGATTGTTGAACTCCCCCAAAGTATCACTACAAAAACACTTAAGTACAACTTTAGAACTTATGGCTTTTAGAGACAAGACTAAGTTGACAGTTTGTACAGGGTTAAAGATACAAAACAAAAAACAAAAAACAGTGGTTTAAGTCATCTCTATTAAGTCAAGAAACTAAGAAACTAATTAGAATTTGGCAAATATGTGCAGAGTTCAGGATTGGCGAAACTGCCAAGGGAGGGTCCTGAACCAAGTCTTGATTTGGCTAAGTTGGCAAACTATTGTCTCTGAAAATTGATTAGGAAACATTTCCTGAAGCAAACAATAAAGTTATTTGTTCATTTCCAGTCTTATCTTTCCCAGGTAGAATGCCTGGAACAAGCAAATAAGTCACGTTGACACTGGTGGTTATGTCATCTTGATGTGAGTCTTGTTGACATGTATGTCCTCTGTTGTCAGCAAGAAAGAAATATCCATCTCCAGTCTTTTTGTTTCCTGTTCTGACGTTCAGAATTCTTGAACCTTATTCTTCTCCATACTTCCATCTCCTTCTTTTTTTCCTCACACCTCATTGGCTCTTTCTTGCTTATACATTTATTTCACCACTTCACGTAGCAGGACCCTGTAAAATCTTCCGTCTTTTAAATTATCTCACCATCCTGCCTATACTTTCTCTTCATTTACTAATTCATTAATCTTCAGATAATAACACTCCAAATTCAATCCCTTCTTTGTTAAACTATTCCCTGCTCATCAGATATGTGCCAAGTTTTTGAATTGATTGGCAAATTCAGACCAAAGGCAAGTATAAGTAGAAATACTAATTTCAGCTAAATGTAATTTGAGAAAGAGGCTGGGTGCAGTGGCTCACGACTGTAATCACAGCACAAAAAAAAGAAAGAAAGAAAAAGAAAGAAAGAAAGAGAAAGAAAGAAAGAAAGAGAGAGAGAGAGAGAGAGAGAAGAAAGAAAGAAAGAAAGAAAGAAAGAAAGAAAGAAAGAAAGAAAGAAAGAAAGAAAGAAAGAAAGAAAGAAAGAAAGAAAGAAAACAAAGAAAGAAAGAGAAAGATCTACAAGGAAGGAAAACCATGAACTTGGGAAGGGTAAAGTAAGTCTTGGGGAGCAGGGGGAGAAGAAAGAACTTTCAAAATTAGTGTCACTGCAGTTTTAAATTTCTGGCAGAGTGTTTCTAGGAATGTAATCAAGAGGAAGTCTTGCAGAAGATATGGATCATGTGGTGTATTATTTTCTGTTCTCACACTGACATACAGAAATACCTGAGACTGGGTAATTTGTAAAAGGAAAGAGGTTTAATTGATTCATAGTTGTGTATAGCTTGGGAGGCCTCAGGAACCTTACAGTCATGGCGGAAGGCACCTCTTCAACAGGGCAGGCAGGTGTGAGAATGAGTTAAGTGAAGGGGGAAGCCCTTTATAAAACCACCAGATCTCGTGAGAACTCACTCACTATCACAAGAAGAGCAGGGGGAAAGTGCCTCATGATTCAGTTATCTCCATCTGGTTCCGCTTTTGACATGTGGAGATGCTTACAATTTAAGATGTGATTTGGGTGGGTAAACAGTCATCGTGTGCCATGTTGAACATTCTGCTGCAGGCTCCGATCGATCAACGATTCGTGATTTACAAGCAAGAGAATGACATTCAAGAGTAATGTTTCTAATTACAATGAGGATTGGGAAGGCAAGGTTTCAGGGCCAACATGGGGTGGGGGGGCAATTTGAGAGGCTGCTGAAATAACGTAGGAGAAGATGACACCACATCCTGAACCAGAGAGATAATTGGAGAGGAGCATTGCAAACGAAGGAAAGAATAGAATAAAGTTTGTAAAAGTAAATTCAGCTGGATTTGATGAATTGTTTGACCTGGATCTTGCAGAAAGTAGGGGACTAAGAATATCTTCTCATCTACTAGATATTGACGATCCCCATTGTAGTCACTAATCAGAAGTGAGTTTGGCCTTCTGAGGATGATCATCACTGAACCTCTTGACCTTAGGGATCTAAATGCATTTAAGGGAAAAGCCTAACCAAGAGACAAAAGAAATGAGTATACAAGAAAGAGGGAGCAGAGGACTGCAAACGAATGGAGAACACTCTCAGTAGAGAGATAAAGGAAGTAGGAAGCAGAGATGCACTATGCAATTAGAAGTGGAAGGATGTTTAGGATCGAGGATATTGAGCTTGTATTTACTGAAGCCTGAATTTCCACATAAAATTACTATTTTTATCATGATGGAAAGAACTGTTACAATTGAAAGTATCACTTGAGGAGTGCGATGACCATTTATTTGGGCAACTGATGTAACGTGGACCCGGGAACAGAGACAGACTATGAGCCAGGCTGCACAGAAACTGCTGCCTGGATTGGCGTCTTCCTCTAGGCTCGAGTTTGTCCGTTGTCCAGCAACAGATGGTTCTTACCTCTAAACATCCTGAAATGTGAAATGATGAGAAATATCTTCGTAACCCCCTTACAAAAAATAGCACAGGACAGGCACACCCTAATTGCTAATTGATTATATATAACATAAAGCTTAAGGGAAGCATTTTGGGGGAATGTTATGATAGTAATAGATGATACATTTCAATTTTGGAGGTAAAAATATACCTTGATAATCCTTGAGGACAGAAAGTAAAAGTTGAAGAGAACGACGTTCCAAAACTGTGAAAATTATAAAAATTTAAATGTGTGGAAGCAGATAGACACGTAAGAATATTTTGTAGGAACTCACAGTCATTGGTGGAAATTTTGGGCTGGTAGAAGATACAGAAGAAGATTCTTGCCAAATGTATTCAGTTATGTGAGGGATAGAGAGTTGATAACTGCATTACATAAACAGTTCTCCTGTAACACTCTCACTTGGGAATGGAGTATACCAATAATTTTATTGTAGACTTTGAAGTGGCAACAAATTAAATTGATCATTTTAAATAAGTAATGTAATGTAAACACTATAAAAATGTGCAGAAATTTCATTATCAGAATGTGAATTAAAGGGTTAACAGTGCTCTGGGTAGAATTCTTGTCCTTGAATAATCTGCAGAGTTGAAAATTAAGAAGGTCATTCCAGCAATTCTTTCGTTGCAGGGCTTATTACTTCTTCTTCTGAGTTTGACTTTACTGACAATAGTCTCTTTGATGTTGAATGTTAAGGTAAATAATTTTAATGTATGCATAATCAGTAGTATTATGAGAGAGTTAATATATCTGCTATAAATAAAACAATTCTTTTCTGATGTATAATTTAAGATGCAGATTGAAACTGGCTTTTCAAAAGGAGTCAAGAAGGTAGGTTTATACCTACGTCTCAAAGAAGTGAGTGTCCTGAAGAATAAATGTAATTCTCATGTCGAAATGTTCCTGAAAATTTTTAGAGTAAAAGAGGCTATTTTAGGGCCAAAACACCCATAAAGAGATCTTTAATATTTTAAGTCATTTTCATAAAAGTGTTAATGAATCTCCAAAAGAGTAAACAAGTCACAACGTTTTGCAGGGGTAGATTTAACGCCTTTTAAGCATAATATAAATGAAAACTGTTGTTTATTTTATATAGTCCAGCAAATATATTACATGCCTCTGACTAATAGGAAAGATACTTAGGCACTTGAAATTCCATTCTTAGGAACCATGATAAATGTTCTTTCTTTTGAATGAGAATAAGGAATTACTTGACTACAAACCATTCAATCTAGTATTATTAATTATAGAGCATTTCATGATTTAGTGCAATTTAGATAGCCTTGCAGGAAGCACTGTGATTTAGTAATGTACCAACAATTAGCTAAGAAAGGTAACATGTCTATTTGATTCCTATTTCTAGACATCAACTTCTGATATATTAGAAGCATGAAGAATAAAAATATATTATTAGTCATTCTGGCACATTAAAAATGTCTTCTTTAAACAATAGAAAACATTTGTCAAAAAAGAGAACTTTTATAATAAAATCGATTTTATATAAGACTGAAGTATCTAGAAGTGCTTTGTGTCTGAGAAGTAAATCGAGCTACTTCAAATAAAAGAATAGAAAGTGATGAGACTCAATAGTTGTCCCTTAGAATTGGGTCTTTTTCACTTTGGGATTCCTGTAGCATGTTGGACTTTTCTTAGAGCACATATTATCTCTTGCTTTGCAGTTATTTATTCTTATCTTGCCACTTTAAAAAACATTTGCATTTTTTATAGGCAATGGCATATGACATTGGCTTTAAAGAGGCATAACTTAAAATTCCTGGCTGATGTAATGAGAATCCTTGGCCTCAGGGTTCATGTTTGAAAAGTGGGATAATGAAGTCCTGGAGAGTTTTTGTTGTCATGAAGACAATTAAGGTAAGCACTGTAGAAAGAGCCCAGTGAAAAATGCAAGCTACCTCGATTGTTCTATATATATATATATATATATTATCAATATGTCAAGAATGCTTGTTAGATTGCATTAATCATTGCCCAGAGGAAACTGGAAATAAATTAATAATAATGTAATTTGAGAGTTAATGTGTGTCATTAGGTTTAATGGCCCTTAGAACATCACTTAATGAAATAAACAGATAAAGGATAGGCTTTGTCTTCAAGAAATGAAGATAAAATAATATAATAATAGTTTTAGACTTAGCTAGAAATAATAGAAAAACAAAACTAATACAGAAGTGAGTTAAATAAGTTAGAAGCTTATTATTATCTCCAAAAGTAATTCAGAATTAGGTGATTTAGCGCTAGCATGGTATTACACAATGTCAGAGACTCAAATTCTCCATCATGTTAACCTCTGTTCAGGCCTTCATGCTCAATGTCACCTCATGGACCAAAAGTACTTCTCTAGATCCAGCCGTTATGTCAACACTTTAACCTACAAAAAAGTAAGAAAAGGATGTGTCCTCAATTACTGGACAATACTCTTAAAAACCTACTGGCCAGAATTTAATTCCTTAATGAAAAGAAAGGCTGGTGAATACTGTCTTCCTTTTGGATACCATATGCAAAGATCAAAATCAGAGTTCTACTACCAAGTAGCCTGAAAAATAAATATTGGCAGATATTGGGCTCTCACTGTAATGTATAAATTATTGTATCCCTAATCTACATAAAAATATTTAAAAATAAATTTTATCGTGTATACTTGAGATTTACAACACAATGTAATCGAGACACATATAAATAGTAAAATTGCTACTATAGTGAAGCTGATTATCAGGGCTATCATATCACAGTTGCTTTTTTTGTGACAAAGCAACTAAAATCTATTCAACAAAAATCCCTGATACAATTAAATTTTATTAACTTTAGTCCTTGTATTGTATTTTAGACATCTAAACTTGTTCATTCTATGTATCTACTACTTTGCATCCTTTGACCCAAAGTTCCCCATTTCCTCTCTCATTCCTCTCACTATATATGAGAGCTCAAATATGTATTATTCGTGTAAGTGAGACCATGTAAGAGTTTTCTTTCTTATCTGGATTATTTCACTTAGCACTGTGCCCTCAGAGCCGTCTATGCTGTGGCAAATGTCAGAACATTTGGGTTGTTTCCATGTCTTGGGTATTGTGGCTAATGCTGTAGTGAACATAGGAATGCCAACGTCTTTATGAGATGTTGATCTAAATTCTTCTAGGTGTATACCCAAAAGAGAAACTGTTGGGCCCTATGGTAGTTCTATTTTTAATTTCTTTAGGAACTTTACCCATCTACATTCTAATCAATGGTGTGCGAGTGTTTCCTTCTCACCATACCCTCATCAACTTTTGTTATTGCCTATTTTTTTGATAATAGCCATTCTTACAGATGTGTAGCAATATCGCAGCTATTTCAATTTGCATTTCCCTGATGATTAGTGATGTTGAAAAACTTTCATAAATCTGGAGGCCAATTTTATGTCTCCAATTTTAATAGGTTTGTTTGTTTTTCCTCTATTGAGTTGTAAGTATTGTTTATAATTTAATTTTGGATATAATCCTCTTATCACATATATGATTTGCAAATATTTTTCTGGTTGTAGGTTACCTTTTCATATTTTAAATTGTTTCTTTTGCTATACAGAAGATTTTTAGTTTAATATAGTTCCATTTATTTATTTTTGCCTTTGTAGCCTGAGATTTGGGTTTCACGTTAAACAAAATTATTATAAAGGCCTATGTCAAGAATACTTTTTACTAGGTTCTCTTCTCGGTGTTTTGTGGTTTCAGGTCTTACATTTAGGTGTTTTGTCTATTACAGGCTGATTTTGTGTATTGTTTAAGCTAACAGTCCACCTTCATTCCTTTGCAAGTGTAAATCCAGTTTTCCCAACACAATTTGTTAAAGAGACTATTCTTTTTCCATTATGTTATTGTGATGCTTTTGTCAAAAATTAGTTAACCATATATGTTTGGCTTGCTTGTTGGCCTTTCTATTCTGTTATATTAATCTATGTTTCTGTTTTTATGCCAGTATCATACTGTTTCAATTACTGTGACTTTGTAATATAAACTTAAATTAGAAATAAAGCCTTCAACTTTATTTTTTCCTCTCAGGCTATTCAGAACTTTTGTGGTTCCATACACATATTAGGACTGTTTTCTTCTATTTCTGTGAAAAATGCTATTGAAGTTTTGATATGGATAACCTTAAATATGTATATTGCTTTGGGTAGTATAAATATTTTAACAATACTATTTCTTCCCACCAGACCATGGGATATCTTTTCATTTATTTGCATCTTATTCAATTGCTTTCATCAATGTTTCACAGTTTGTAATGTACATATCTTCCACTTTCTTGAGAAAAATTATTTGTAGGCATATTTTATGCTTTGATAATTTTTAAAAAATTTATTTTCAACTAGATCATTATTTTGATATAGAAATAGATCATTTCAGCTAAATCATGATTTTGGTATAGAAATAGTACTGATTTTTGTATGTTAATTTTGTGTACTGCAACTTTACTGAATTTGTTTGTTAGTTCTAGCAGTTCTAGAGAGATCATGGCATCTGCAAATAGATATCATGTTACTTCTTTCTTTCTGATTTGGATGCCTTTTATTTCTTTATCTTGTCTGTTGCTCTTGCTAGGACTTGTAATACAGTGAGAATAGGAGTGAGGAGAGTGAGCATCTCTACACTGTACTGGATCATAGTGGAAAGTTTTCAGTTGTTCCTCATAGATTACGATGTTAGCAGTTTTTTTGGTTGTATGTGAGCGTGTGTGTGTGTATGTGTGTGTGTGTGTGTGTGTGTGTGTGTGTTTATAAATAAATGGCATTTATAACATTTAGAAACTTTTCTTTTGTACCTAAATTTTTTTTTTTTTTTTTTTTTGAGATGGAGTTTCGCTTGTTACCCAGGCTGAAGAGTTTTTATCATGAAAGAATGATGAGTTTCATCAAGTGCTTTTAGGTTAATTCAGATGACCATGTGGGATTTATCTTTCACTCTGTTCATGTGAGTGACGTAACATATTGATGGATCTGCATATGTGAAACTAGCCTTGCATGCAAATGATAAATCCAATTTGGTCATAACGTATAATGTTTTTGATGTGTTGTTGAATGCAGTTAGCTAACATTTAATTGAGAATTTTTGCATCAATGTTTATCAGAGATACTGACCTACAGTTGAATATTCTTGTAGTATCTGTCCAGCTTAGATATCACAGTAGTGATAGACTTATAAAATGTGTTTTGAAGTTTAAACACTATCTCATTTTTTTGGAAGAGCTTAAGAAATATTGGAATTAATTATTTTGTTTTTTGAATGTTCGGTAGAATTTAATCACCAGGCCATCTGGTCCTGGGCTTTTCTTTATTGGAAAAATGGTAGTTACTTGTTGATACAATTTGACTGTGTTAAGAAATTTATTTTCAGCTAGATCATTCTTTTAATATCGAATGTAGAAGACCCCATTACTGTATTCCCCACTCAAATCTCAGCTTGAACTATAGTTTCCATTATCCCCACATGTCATGGAAGGGACCAGTGGGAGGTAACTGAATCATGGGTTGGTTACCTCCATGCTGTTCACATAATAATGAGCGAGTTCTCATGACATCTGATGGTTTTATAAAGGGCTTACCTGCCCCCATTAACTCCTCATTTCTTCTCCCTGCCATCATGCGAAGAAGGACTTGTTTGCTTCACCTTCTGTCGTGATAACTTCCTGAGGTCTTTCCAGCCACAAAGCACTGTGAGTTAATTAAATGTATTTCCTTTTTAAATTACCCAGTCTCAAGTATGTCTTTATCAGCAATGTGAGGACAGACTACTACACTTGTTCAATCTCTTTATGTTATTGATCTGTTCAGGCTTTCTGTTTCTTCCTTTTTCAATGTAAGTAGGTTATATGTTTCTGGGAATTTATCAGTTTCCTCTAGGTTATCCAGTTTGGCAGCATATATTTGATCACAACAGTCATTTATGACTCCCTTCAAGCTTCTGTTGTAATGCCTCGCTTTCAGTTTCTGATTTTATTTATTTGAGTCTTGTCTTTTTCTCTGTTATTCTAGCAAAGATTTCATTGATTTTGTTTAGTTTTCCAAATAACCAATTTTTTCCTTGAATTTTTTTCCTATGACTTTTCTGTTCTCTATTTACTTTTGTTATTTTACTCCTTCTGCTAATGTTGGAATTAGTTTGTTCTTTGTTTCTAGCTTTCTAAGGTATGACATTAGACTATCTATTTGGGATCTTTCTTTTTTTCTTTTTAAAGTAGACATTTGTTGCTATAAACTTCCCAATTAGAATTGCTTTTGTTGCATCCTATAGGTTTTGACATGTGTATGTATTGTTTGTCTGAAGATATTTTAAAATACTCTTTTGGTTTTTTCTATCATGTTTGTTCAGGTGCTTGTTGTTTCATTTCCTCATATTTGTGAATTTTCCAAGATTTCTGCTTTTATTGATTTCAAGTTTAACACCATTGTGGTCTTGAATTTGTTAAGACTTGTTTTGTGGCCTAACATGTGTTTTATCCTGAACAATGTTCCATGAACACTAGAAAAGAGTGTGTATTCTATTGTTGTTGGATGAAATGTTTTATAGCTGTATGTTATGTTCATTTGGTTTGAAGTGCGGTTCAGGTTTATTACCCCTCTAGTTGAGCTATGCATTGTTGAGATAAATACTTCATCAATAAAATTGAAGTCGCCTACTATTATTCTATTGCTATCATTGCTACCTATTTCTTGTTTTATGTCAATGTATATATGCTTTGTATATTTAGGTGCTCTAATATTTGATATATATATATTTATAACTTTTCTGTCATTTCAAAAAATTGACCTCTGTGTTACTAAACAGTGACCATTTTTGTTCCTTGTAAAATAATTTTACTTGAAGTTTACTTTATATAAGTAGAGCCACCCTTGCTTTCTTTTGGTTACTATTTGCATAGAATATCTCCTTCCTTCCTTTCATTCTCAGGTTATATGTGTCTTTAAAGCTACAGTAGATTTCTTATAGGCAGTATGAGCTGGAGCATGTTGTTTAATCCATTTATATTCAGGTTATATTTTTCTGGGATTTATTAATTTCCTCTAGCCTATGCAATTTGATGGCATATAATTGTTCATAAAAGTCTGTTAGATCATGATACAATACTCCAATGGCTAAAAGTGTCAGAATCATAAGGACCAGAGAGTTTGAAAGGAAAAATTACTAGTGTTGAATGGAGTGCTTAATATGCATTAAGACTTATGATTACATTGAGAACAAAACTCTAGCAGTTATCTGCTCCTTTAAATTCTCCATTGGATAAAAATTACTAGCATTTAGTGTACATTTAGTCACACTGTATCTTTTGATTGGTCAGTTTATTTGTTTATATTCAAAATTATTGTTGCTAGATAAAGACTTACTCCTTACATTTTTTAATTGTTTTTCAGTTTTATAGATCCTTTGTTTCTTTAATCCTCTCCTATTGTTTACCTATGTGATTTAACTATTTTCTGTATGCTACGTTTAATTTCATCTTTCTCATTTGTGTATGTACTATAATAATTTGTTTTGTGGTTACCATGGGTTGATCTAAAATATTTAAAAGATGTAACAGAATATTTGAAGCTGATAACAACTCAACTGCATTTGCATATAAGTAATCTAGCCTTTCTTCTCAAACATATGATTTATATTTTTGTTATCATGGTTTACATCTTCATATATAATGTGTTCCTCAGTAACTTATTGTGGCTATAGTTATTTCTGACCATTTTGACTTTTAACATTCATATTAAGATTGGAAAGATTTACATACCACCATTAAAGTAATGGAGTCTTCTAAATTTTATTATGAATTTACCTCAAGTGAGTTTTATACTTTCATATGTTTTCATGACAGTAAAAATTATTCTCCTTTTGCTTCAGACTGTAGCACTCCTTTAAGTATTTTTTTGTAAAACTGATCTATCTAGTGGTGATGAATCCCTTTAGTTCTTGATTATCTGGGAAATATTTTATTTCTCCTTCATTTCTGAAAGACAGCTTTTCTGGGTTAAGTATTTTTGGCTGGCAAGTTTTCTTTTTATTTAGCAATTTAAATATACAATCCCATTCTCTTCTGGTCTGCAAGGTTTCTGCTAAGAAATCCACTGACAGTGAATTGTGTTTTTCTCCTGATGCTTTTAAAAGTCTTTGTCTTTGCCTATCATTATTTCGATTATAATGTGCTTCAGTTAGGACCTCTTTGGGCTGAACCTATTTGGGGATGTTTAAGCTTTATAGAGGTGGATATACATATATGTTCCAAGTCTTAGGCAATGTTTTGCAATTATTTTGTTAAATAAGCTTTGTGTGTCCCTTTCCCATGTTTTGATTCTCTGGAATTTACATAATACAAAAATTTGTTCACTTAACGGTGTTCCACAAATTTCACAGTCCTTGTTTCACTATTTTTTATTCTTTTTGTTTTTCCATCTGACTGGGTTATTTCAAAAGATCTGTCTTCAAGTTCAGAAATTTTTTCATCTGCTTCATTTAACCTGTTGAACCTCTTAATTGTATTTTTTATTTCATTTATTGAGTTCTTCAGCTCTAATGTTACAGATTTGTTATTTTTTAAGGTACATATATGTCTTTGTTAAATTCTTATTCAGATAATAAACTGTATTTCTGATTTTATTGAAATGTGTGTCTGTATTCTCTTGTATCTTTCCAAGTCTCCTTAAAATCATTATTTTAAACTTTTTCAGAAAACTTGTAAATGTTCATTTATTTACAGTTAGTTACTAGATCATTATTGTTTTCCTTTGGTGGCATCCGGTTTCCTTGTTTTATTTTCGTTTTTTCATATTTCTTGTATCCCTGTGTTGATACCTGTGCATAGGTAGAACCATTGTCTCTTCCAATTTTATAGAGTGACTTTCGTAATCAAATGCTTTTCCTTGCAAATGGGTTTTAGAGTGTAGTCTGGTTAGAGTACATTGGCTCTGGTTATACCTGGGCACAATAGTGTAGTCTCTGTGCAGCTTCTTCTGCTTTAATCAACATCAGCAATGACTGTAGGTGCTTCAGTGGCCTTGGCTGTCGGAGTTTATGCCAGCAGTTGCGGCAGTGTAGATTGTTAGGGTTCTTAGTGGGAAGGACTTTAGTGATCTTCCTGGTCTCATTTTCTGCACAGTAGGGAGATTTCTCTGAGGGGACCTCTTTCACTACTGTGTGTTACATGGTCCACAGGCAGCCAAACGAATGCTGTGTTCCAAGGCACAGGTGCTCAGAGTGGGGTGGGGCTGGAGTCCTGGGCTCAGTGTCTTGTTTAACTGCTGAGTCACCTGCGACATGAATGCAGGTTTAAGGGACAGCCTTGCAATTTAAAAAGTATGAGATCCAGAGTTATCTGCTGAAGAATCAAATGCTTAACTTGGAAGAGAATGGGCAAGGACTTTTTTTCTTTTCCTGAGAATATGTATTTACATGACAGTGAGGAATGATATTCCTAGCCAAGGAACCAGGGTTTATATCCCAATGAAATGTCAGTGATGAGTAAGCTTCTCTCCCTCCCTTACAAGAGGAGACTTGACAACTCTGTAAACTGCCCTATGGAGCCATATTCATAATTATGTCTTCCTTTCCCATTACCCTGTACATGTAGGGTGACATCTCTCTCTTGTCATGTTGCCTTGGAGGATTGGGACAAGGGTAACTGATGCAACTATTACTGTAGTGGGGTCTTCAAACTAGTTGGTGTCAGCTGTTTCACTGGAATTCAGGATCTGAAAAACAATCACTGGAATTCAGGATCTGAAAAACAATTTATGAATTTTTAGACAAAAGCCTTATGATTCTCATGTCAGAGGTCCTATCTATGGAAACAATGGGGATGCAGATGGTCAGCATCCAGTGCTGTGTGACATAGGGTTACAAGAAATTAAGTCCAAGTGCAGCCTAACCAATGCTTAATTAAAACTATAGCTCTGTCCAGAATCCTTGTTAACCTTGTGAGGATAGCTTCATTATTTTGAATCATACTACTTTTATTTGAAATCTGCCTGCCGTTGCAGTTTCTATTTAGAACACAAAGGACTCCTTGTTCCAACCATCCTCCTGGACCCCATACTGATGCTCTCCATATTGGTCTTAGAGTAGGGAGATAAAACAGAGTTTTTAATGTCTTGACCCCAGACCCCAGGATACAATCAAGGAGAAGGGTTTTTCTAAGTAAGTTCTGCTTTATAAATGATTAGAGAGAGTCTGTGGTTGATAACTCCAACAGAGGCCTATGGATTAGGAACAGGGCAATTTCTCAGAGGAAAAGGAGACAGGCTGAGCCAGCAGGAGAGTGCAGATAAAGTGTAATGGATGGAAATAAATGGGTATGACTCCAGATACCATATCCATTACAGTAGCCAATGGACTTTAATATACTTTTTCTAATGAAAAGATGGTTCCTCTGGGGAATTACATCAAGCTATTTTAAAATTAAATTTTAAATTCTGGAAACACCTTTTTAAAATTATATGTCCACTAAAACTGTCTTATGATTATAATTTGACTACAGAGTAAACTTTCCTAGAGAGCTAGAAGGTTTTAATCTTTTGAACATTTAGCTTTAAGCTGATAATAGTTATTTCTCATTATTAATTATCAAGTTGGCATTATAATTTCATTTATCAGTTTTGTAAGTTGGGTTAAAGTGACTCCACCACAGAAATTGTGATACAATGTAGACTATTTTACATAATCATTTTTTCTAAGCTCCAATTTGAGTTCCAAACACTTGGTGTTGATGAGTTTTGTTAAATTCACCTAATTTTTTTAAAAATTATCTGATTCTATTTTGGGGAGAGCTCTCTGACCTAGTTCATGTTTGATAGCATGTCATCTTTGCCATGTGTTTCAGAAAGTATATTTGCAATTGCTACAACAGACACTAACTCAATGATTACATAATAAACTGTGAGCTTGGAAATAGAAACTCTCTAGCTGCAACAACACCTAGAACAATGTAGGCTGAAAAGTTGTCAAATGAAAACAACACAGATCCATGGATTAGCCTCTTGAATCCACATTTGCAAATGAAAGCATTTTTTCTTTCCCTAGTCCATCTGGAAAACTTTCATTTTTTCTTCCAGGATTTGGGAATGTAATCCTACACTAAATCTTGAAACTGCACATGATAAAGATTTGATTGTGTGTGTGTGTGTGTCTGTGTCTGTGTGTGTTTCATGGGCATCTCACTATTAACTTGCCAATACAGAAATTTCTAATTTCCCACATTACCAACTTAATCTCCACAATGTTTCTATAGATCAGGAAAGGAAACTTGCCTTTCACCAAGTAGCTTAAGAGTGAAAAAACAAATCTAGGAGAAAATTCTTCATCCTCAGCATGTTGTCCTGGGTCTATCTCTGCCAGATCTTGAGCACTCAAAGTAGATGGGAAGAAGAAGAAATGAAGGCCTTCCCAGAGGAACCCCCCCAGGTAACTATATGATTCTGCATTAATCTATTTGTAACACATATTACTTCCTGAAATGTTTTTATTTTTAATCAGCTTAGTCTTTTATTTCACAGTTCTTCCCACTAAGATATAAGATTCATGAGGACAGAGAAATTTGTCTCTCATTGTCATCCTTGTATGTTCCACAACAAGATGGCCTGACACATAATGACACTTAACTTGTTTGTTCAATGAACTTCATTTCATTCTTTTAACATGGCTTTTCCCCCCCAACCTATGAGTGTTCTAATGGTAGAAGCTCTGCTTACTCACCAGTTTTCCCACTTCATTCTTAACAGAGGGCCAGGTACTCAGAAATCGGAGGAGAGGAGGGAGCAGGTGGTCGTGCAGGCTATCAGACAAAGGAGCACTTGCTAAAGAAGAGTTCATTTAGGAAAGTAACACTTAAATGTCTTCAGATCTCTTCAACAGAGTTCTCCAAAGGCTCCATGTGGCCAAACTTTCATGCTAAAATTACTGTATAGAGGCTATGTATTAAATAAACAAAAATATGTGAACACATAATTTTCCCATATTTAGTTAAATACAGTACATATATTAGCTCTTGGTACTACTACTTGAAATCTACTTGAAATGGTTGTCAATTTATTTCTCTTTTTCAATGTGATTATTACATATTTTAATGCAACTATTGTACAGGATGTGTACATAATCTATACATAGAGTTAGGTACAATTGAGTATAACACACACACACACACACACACACACACACACGTTCTTTTTCTGAGGAGGAGTCTAACTCTGTTGCTCAGGCTGGAGTGCAGTGGCATGGTCTTGGCTCACTGCAACCTCCTCCTCCCAGGTTCAAGCAATTCTCTTGTCTCAGCCTCATGAGTAACTGGGATTATAGGAGCCCGCCACCATGCTCAGCTAATTTTTTCTACTTTTAGTAGAGACAAGGTTTCACCATGTTGGCCAGGCTAGTCTTGAATTCCTGACCTCAGTTGACACGCCAGCCTCAGCCTCCTGAAGTGCTGGGGGGTACAGGCATGAGCCACCACCCAGCCCACATACTTTTTTTCACATTTTCCTCACTCATAAAGCATTTTTATATTGCACAGATGTACAATGCTTCATTATGTCCAGAGTAATTTTTAAAAATATTAATATCCTGCTATAAATTCTGCTTTTCCAGCTAAATATCCAGCAGATTCTGTAATAAAGTATGTTCACAAAATAATATTTAAAAATATGCATTGGCCAGGCATGGTGGCTAACACCTGTAATCTCAGCACTTTGGGAGGCTGAGGTGGGCAGATCACTTGAGGTCAGGAGTTTGAGACCTGTATGGTCAACTTGGTGAAACCTCATTTCTACCAAAAATACAAAAATCAGCCAGGTGTGGTGGCAGGCACCTGTAGTCCCAGCTACTCGGGAGGCTGAGGCAGGAGAATTGCTTGAACCTGGGAGGCAGAGGTTGCATTGAACCGAGATCATGCCACCACACTCCAGCCTGGGCAATAGAGTGAGACTCCACTTCAAAAAAAAAAAAAAACATACATATATATATGCATTTAGCTTTGCATTCATTGGTGCTTGGCAGAAAATGCTGGATGCACCCATCCAACTTGGCTTGGATACCTTGAGCTCCTTGAGCCAAGCCAACCTGAGACCTCCCAAAGTGGGTGGCTTACCAGACTTGGATGACTTCCAGCTGGTTCCCTCTCACCAAAATATACTAAAATTTTGTATATTCCTTCCATGTGGCTGGCCATATCCTAAAAAAAGCATTTTAAATTATTTCACTATATTTTTCCCTCCATTTAAAATTTATTTTGTAACTATTGACTTCACTCAAGTATTAAGAACACTCAGATTTGTATCTACAGGCTATGAAGCTACTTGTGGATGTGAAAGAGAAGTCAAGATCAGAGGCAATGAACTGTAAACACCCTAAGGGTAATCCACTGTTCATCCACCTGTTCAACTAAGATGAGAAGATGAGTGCTTTAGTATCATAACAATACATAATTTTTATTCCTTGAATGATATTGAGTTAAAACTGGATGACTTGTCATCTTTGCACTTTTAGTGCAAATAACCACAATTAATTTGTTATTACAAACTTATCGGGATATTTTATTTAACTCCCCTATTTTTTATGATGCCAATGAACTACAGTGCAATACATTACAAGAAAAAAGAAAAATAGCCAAGAGATTGTATTACAGATATTTTCTTAACTATTAAATACTGGTAAAATCGACATTGTGAACCTTTTACTTTGTTTATCAACTTTTTAGCAATGTCTGCAATGTAATCATATTTGATCATCAGGTAACATTAAAAGTTTAAAGTCATTACTTTATTCATACCCTTCCAAATACTTAATTCCACTTAATAAAGAAAATTATTAATAAACTATATTTTGGTACCTTTCTGTTTAACATTGATTTACCTCTACTAAGATAATATCAGATTTTCAGAAAGTGTAACCCTGTATTTCTAAACTGTTTAACATCTCTGGGATTCTGTTTTTCATATTACCACATTAATACAGCCAGGCTGACTGGATTCAATCTTATCTTCATTTCTTAGTTGTATCATCACGAGTTATTTAATTCCTCAGCACTTAATTTTCATGACCTGCAAATTTATGAATCATAATAATCATTACTAATAAGTTTGTCATGAGGTTAACTGTGTATGAAGGGCTGATAAAATCATGTGTTACCAAGTAAGTGCACAATGAATATTACTCATAACATTATGTAATTAAATTTTTCTGTTAACCTCAGGAGAAAATTGTTGGGCAAACATGAAAAAATGGATTGAAAAGTTAAGTCATCTAGATTACAATAGAGAAGCAGTTGTGTGTATGTAGCATATACATTGTATATGCAAGGGTTACATTATTTTTTTTGCATTGGTACATTCATCCAACAGTATTAATACAACACTGATTACCATTAAAATACAAATGTATATTTTACTTGCAAACAGAGCCAATGCAGTTATTCAAATAATATGCTTCAATTATTAGGCACTTAAACGATAAAATATTAATGGTGAGGAGGGGAAAGTAAGATCAGTATAATCAAATCGATTCCCAGTTAACAGATCCCTTCCTTTCACTCTGTATCAGGCCACTTTCTCTGGCTCCATATTGTTCTGTTTTGTTTTGCTTTGTTTTTTCAGTGCTGTTTATACTTAGATTTTTCACAAAATAAATTCTCCTTTTAAACAAACATTTAGTACTATAATCCTTTTTGTTTTAATGTCTGTCCTTTGCTACTTTACTCAGAAATATTTCTCTGTAAAGAAAACAAAATCTCAGATTTCCAAAGACACATTTTTTTTTTTAATTTAAACAATATAGAACCAACCATATTTATTTTTATTTTTATTTTTTGAGACCGAGTCTTGTTCTGTCGCCAGGCTGGAGTAAGTGGTGCAATCTCTGCTCATAGCAACCTCCATCTCCAGGGTTCAAGCAATCCTCCTGCATCAGCCTCTGGAGTAGCTGGGATTACAGGCACGCGCCACCATGCCCAGCTAGCTTTTTTTTTCTTTTTTTACTTTTAGTAGAGATGGGGTTTCATCATTTTGGCCAGGAATCTGCCAAAATTTTGACCTCGTAATCTGCCTGCCTTGGCCTCCCAAATTGCGGGGTGTATAGGCCTGAGCCACTGTGCCTGGCTAAGTCAACCATAATTTTAAATATGTCTGATACTGCCATTAAAATGAGATACTCATTTAAATTTTAAAGATATGACATAAATTATTCAGAAATAATTTGAAATAGCCAGTACACTATGATATTAAAATAGTAATTCAACAATAATGACATTATTGCTTAAAATTGTAATTTAAATAACTATATTTCATTTTAATCAATGATTTAGATATTATTTTTAAAATATGACAGTTTATCTGGTAAAGAAATATAATTTAGCTTAACTGCACAATATTCTAAAACCAATTATCTCAACAAATAATTTGAAAATAAGTTAAAGTGATCTTATATGACCTGAACCTCATTCCAGAAGATTTTTCTCTTTCAATGACAGTACCCTATTATCTTATATTTCCAAGCATACTATTGTTTATATTTATTTAAGTTTTAAAAATCCATTTTGGTATATCTAGGCTCATTAAAATTTAACAGTAGCTGAACTGATTGATTCTCACAAAATATCTTTATGCATACAGCAAGCACTCTGGGTGAGATTATTCAAATAAACGAGATAACGATATGTAATTTAAGATGTGAACATGTAAAATCTGAGCCAACACCATATGGATTTAAGGTTCCCTCCGTGTAGACCATTCTAATTTGTGTTGTATTTTTCTGCAGGCCAAAATAAATGTACCACACCTCAAAGTACTTCTTTATATCTCTTCATCTTTTCTTTTTTTGGTGGAGTCTTGCTCTGCCACTGAAGGCTGAAGTGCAGTGGCATGATCTTGGCTCAGTGGAGGCTGAAGTGCAGTGGCGTGATCTTGGCTCAGAGGAAACTCCACCTCCTGGGTTTAAGGGATTCTCCTGCCTCAACCTCCCAAGTAGCTTAGTAGCTGGAATTACAGGTGCATGCCACCATGCCTGCTACTTTTGTATTTTTAGTAGAGATGGGGTTTCACCATGTTGGCCAGCCTGGTCTGGAACTCCTGACCTCATGTTGACCAGGCTGGTCTGGAACTCCTGACCTCGAGAGATCTGCCTGCCTCAGCCTCCCAAAGTGCTGGGATTACAGACATAGCCACTGCACTTGGCCCTATTTCTTCATCTTAACAAAACTCCCATGTCAGTATTTTTCCAAGTGGCATTTACTTTTCCTGATGTGTCCATATTTAAAGTACTGAGTGAAAGAAATATGACATATTAATGTGTCTATTTAAAAAGTTAGGCTTTGGTGGTAATCACAAGTGAGCCATTCATACCCTGAATTTTACCCAAGGACTGTAGCACTCTGGGTTGTGGAAGGCACACTGGGCTGCCTCCTGTCCTGGCTGCAGGCTCTAGCTTTTGTTTGCTGTAGGACCTTGAGCAAATTTCTTATGCTTTCTGGACCATAATATGTTAATTTATAAGAGGTTTTTGGATCGGTTTTCCTTAACTTTTTATTCTTTCCATATAAAGAGGTAGCTCCTATTTTTATTTTTGTCCGATATTTATTTATTTATTATCTTATTTATTTTTTTGTGAGATAAACTTTGATCCTTTTGTTCTTCCATTTAAAAAAACGTTTGCAGTGAAATTGACGTCTGGTGTGCCATTGTATGCAATTTAACATACATATAGGTTAATATAACCATTACCAAACCAAACTCTACCAACACAGGTACATTCTCCACAACCATAGTTTTGTCATTCGGAAAATGTCATACAAATGGAATTATGCTGTAGTTAAACATTTGAAACTGACTTCTTTCATAGAGAATACCTTAGAGATTCATCCAAGTTCTGTGCACCAATTGTTCATTCTTTTTTATGCTTGATCAATAGTACACTGTACGGATGTATCATAACTTTTTAAAATCAATTCACCCATTGAAATGCAGTCAAGTTGTTTCCAGTTTGGGGCAATTATAAACAGAGCTCTATAATGATAAGCATTTATACAAACATTTAAACATTTATTTATTGGGATATATACACAGAAATGGAATTACTGATTCACACAGTTAAGTATTTTTAACTCTATAAGAGCATACCAAATTATTTCCCAGGTTGTAAAAGTTTGCATTCCCATTAACAATGTATGAGAATTCTAGTTGTCTTATCACAAGCACTTGTGTGTGTGTGTGTGTGTGTGTGTGTGTGTGTGTGTGTGTGTGTGATGGCTCCAGTGTCGGTTTGGGTTTTCCAAGCCTATGCTGAGCTTTTAGAACCTGCTGAATGTACACAAACCCCTGGACAGTCTAGGACCTGGGCCATAATTAGTTGGTTTCAAAAGTTTTTGGCAGCAGACTATTAGTGTATAATGTTTTTCATATTGTGAACAAGTTCAGATTCACTCAAGCAAACACACATTTTAGGAATGAGGTGAGTCGTTTATAAAGAACTTCATGGTGTTATGTTCTGGAGTTTCTCCCTCTTTGCAGTCTCCCAAGTACATTCTGGTCCCTGGGGCTTCTCTCTTGGAGCTCTGGGTAGACAGCTAAAGGGATACTTTACTCTACAATGCTCTCTAAAACTGTGTGCTTGTTCTGGAGCTAAGTGTGGGAGGACGAAGGGAAGAAAAAAGAAAATGAAGTTGTTTCTAACTTCTTGGAAGTCCTGGAAGGAAAGAAAGACCCCCATTGGCCACTATTATGGGATTGCTGTCTGTGTGCTCACTTTTAGGTTTCCTGTACGTTCAATCCAGGCCGAAGAATACCAGAGTGAAAAATGACCACCTTACTACCTATTTGATGATGACTCAACCACTGGGTTTGGTCTTTCCTAGTCTGCTGGCTTTTATTAGTTTGGTGCAAAAGTTATTGTGGTTTGTGCCATTAAAATAATTGAAAGCAATGTCAAAAACTGCAATAAATTTTGCACCAAGCTAATACTTGCTGTTTGTAATTCTCAAATAAATGCTCCACGCATTCTTTTCATGATTTATAGCTATATTCATTGGAAAAAACAGGGTGAAGTGACCTAATTTCATTTTACCCAGAACAGGTTGGCTCTATTTAACCTCTGATAAAATGATTTTTGCCCTTGAATTTTTCGTATTTGAGTATTTTAAGCAACTGCAATGATACAATATTTAACTGATGCTTTAAGCCACAAGTAAAAAGGAAAAGAAAGTGAAGAACAACAAAAGCAGACCCAATAGTAAGACATACTATCGTGTCATGTACAATAATAACAAGTTTGGAGGTGGGACATTTCTGAGGGGGAGAATAATGCTCTCAGAGGCCCAGGCTAGGTCCATCCTCCTGTTCTGTCATTCTCTCCTGTGTGCTACTTCCAGCCTGCATGCAAGATGGCTGCCACACATTCAGGCGGTTTGTCCTCCCTAGACACTTTAAAATGCCGGCGGAGATTAAGAAACAGTCCTCTTCTCATGGTCCTTGGTCAGAGCAAGGGGAATGTGTCTGAAATGGTCGCTCACAACTCTCTGGACAGAGCTATTACTAAAGCAACCATGGATGAATGAGATTGAATTACCTTAACTGGATTACACAGACCAGGGCAAACCTCACGTCCGTGATGTTTCCCCATTTCCAGGAATATATATCAAGGAACATGATGATATTTCTTCAGAAGAATGAGGAAGCAGTTATGGCTTTTGTGTGGGCACCCAGAGTGTTAGTCTCAATATTTCTGTGAGCAAATACCCTAATATGTCCCCAAAATAGGAGGCCCCAACAGCAGCCTGGAGTCAATGATACATTGTTCTATGTTAACATGTTTAGAAAGAGAATGAGGCATTGATTTCACTGTTAAGGGATTAACATGGATCTAGATAGAATTTTAGTATGTATTCACAGACAAAATATTTCCTACAGTAATCACTGTAAAAATAAGAGCTAATCACTATCTCTCCACGAAGTTCCAGTGACCACCTAACAGCAATCCCGGAGGTGTGCTCTGAAGTATTTTCAATCTATATATCATTTACGGAGAAGATAAATATTTTCCTCTTTACATCATACATGTAGTACTTAATTCTCAAAATTTTCATAGATGGCAATAAAGAATGTACTTCTGCTTACAAATTTTAGGTCACTTTCATATTTCAATATAATAAAGTGAGATAGATCCTGGCATTTTCTAAAATTTTCCTATATCATAATCCAAAAGTTATATACATGATAAAAATGAAAGCAACAATTCTGGTGAATTTTCAAAATAAAGGGTCTCATAAGTGACCCCACATAAAGATTTTGCCGTAAAAGTATAAATGCTAGTGAATATGTCTGCATCTTTAATTTTGCACAGAATGAAGATTACAGAAAATATTTAATTGTTTCAAGTATTAAGAAGAGTCAGTGTCCACAAGAAAAAAACAATTAGAAGAAAACCAAGTCTTAGTATAATGTGGCAAAGAGTTCACAAGATTACATTGATACTAACTTGTAATATTAAACTGTGTTTTAATTAGTCTTTCACAATCAGTGGTAGGAACCTTAAACATGTCCCTTAATAGTGCTGTGGCCCTATTCGCTCATGTATAAATGATGATAAACATTCCTTTGTCAATTTAGTCTTGGGGATTAAACAAGACTATACATGTGATTTTATATATTTATATATAATTGTAACCTTATGTATTAATATGTATGTACATTTATATATACATAAGAGTGGTTTAATAAATATTAATCTTCTTTGCAGAGAAGATTTTATTATTTAAACAGGGAGGGACACAGACTCAATCTCTCACATTGAACAAAAATGAAACAATCCAAATGCTTGGATCTGCAGTTGACAATTATGGCCAACTTCTTCCATTTTTTCACGCCAGAAGGCTCATACCAACCCCAATTTCTTGCAGACTGGCTTCCCTGCCTGTCTTAGCTACAGTTTCTTAATGACCCCCAGATTTGTTTAATTGCTAAGCATGTGTTTCTGTGAGTCTGCACAAGATTCTCCACACTCTCTCTTACTCTGGGCTTTCCCAAAGTGTTTTAGACTTGTACAGTTAAGAGGCTGCTGACCACAGCATGAGCACATTTTCCTTGTATCATGCCTGTTTTTAAGCCCTCTCTTCAGGCTATAGGTGATGTATATCCACCTGTACAAGTACAGGTTCAAAGGGTGTTGGCACTAATAGATTCCAGGGCCCTTCACAGGATGCTCCACATTGACCAGTAGAGATCCTTTTAAGATGAGAAATTCTGTGGCCTAGGGCAACTAATTTAATGACCCTAAGCCTCAGTTGCCTTGCCCTGTAAAATGTTCTATACATTATAATGCTATCATAAAAGCAAAAAAAAAATTATAATTTTGTCATTAGTAATCATTTGATGCTGGTGATGGTATTATTACTGGTAATACTATTATTCTTTCCATTATTATTAGTGCTTATTACAATCAGCTACACTGCAAGGGTTTCTAGGTTTTAGGCACATGAGACTGTGAGACTAAAAGAAAATACACAAAATAGATTATTAAAAGCATTAACAAAGTGGGTTATGTTTGCAGATAACTAAGCCATAAAATTATTCTAATGCAAAGATTAAAACAGATGAACGAGTAGTCTTTTGCATTGATGAGGGATGGGTGCAGTTTTGCCTATGAGAGTAGGCACTTGTGGTACTTGTCTTGCCTCTTAATCAATCATCAGCCTCCTCCAGTTCAGGGAAGCTAGGACCTTCCTTTAGCAAAGTTGAGCAGATTCAAATTAAGCTAACCATGGCAACTGGTTTCACCTTGCAGTAATAGTGTTCAAAACAGCCTTGTGACAGATTCTTCACCAGCAATCCACCAAGGAAAATACATGTGACCCTGACAGTTTGGGGGTTTACTTTAACAATGAATACAAAGTATCAATATTTTCTTTTCTGACTTTGGGAAGTTGTATGAAGTAGTGTTTGGAGCTGTCGTAGCCATTTTATGACTAAGAAGACTGTATCCTATCCATGGGCAGCATACTGAGAAGGACAGAGTAGAAGCAGGACAAGATCACTTTCCTGACGATGTCATTAAGCAGCTGAGTTGCCAACCTTGGAACTGCTCCACCACCACTTTTCTTCTGTGTGGGGAGTCTTCATTATTTAAGCAATCCTTACAGGGAAATCAACGTATGGCACAGAATCGAGCTTGAATGAGTATCCCTTGATTAAGAGACTCAGCTCCTGCAAATAATAAAACATAGACAGCTGTCTTTATTATTGCAGTGTTCTAAGTTGGTTGACCTACTTGCCTTTTTAGAATTTTACATATTTTAAAAATTCATTTTATCCATAAGTAAAGTCATTTTTGATACTGATAGACGATAAGGGGTAGTTGAGAAGAGACTGTAGTCACCAAAAGAGTGAGAAGTAGCCACAGTTCCAAAATTTGTGAAATTGCTCCCTGCTGACAATTATAGTCAATAACATATTTCTAGAGGTTTCATCCACTGATTCTCAAATATTTTGGATCATTGCCTTAGGAAGGGGAAAACGTCTAATCAGGAACATAATCCTCCTTAACACTTTACACTTTTCCTTTTTAAAATGTTTCGTAGCCTGAGGCTTTATAAGACCTATCTTAATACGTTTTTTTGATGATGAGCTAGATAAAGATAACTTACACAACAGTTATTCTTGTTAGGTGGGCTAACTCCTCCAAGTCACAGAACTGGTAAGTTGTTCAATAACTTATCCCACTACTGGAAAAACGCCCGAGAGCATATCACAGGCAAACTGAGTGGCTGGGTATTTTCATTTTGGAGTCAAACTGACCAGGGCTGAAATCCCAATTCAGTTACTGTCATAGTTCATTTGTGCTGCTGTAGCAAAGCACCATACACTGGGCAGTTTATAAACAATATAAACATTTCTCACAGTCATAGGGGCTTGGAAGTCTAAGAACAAGCAAGATCAAGACTTGCAAATTCCGGGTCTGGTGAGGGTCTGCTTTCTGGTTCACAGAAGGCCTCCTCTCCCCATATTCTCACAGGGTGGAAGGAGTGAAGAAGCTCTGTGGGACCTCTTTTATAAGGGTACTAATCCCACTCATGAGAACTTCAGCCTCATGATCTAATCACCTCCAAAGACGCCACCTCCTAATACCATCACATTAATTATTACGTTTCAACATATAAATTTGGGGGAACACAAAAATGCAAGCCATAACAGCTATGCACTTTTGGAGTGAGCATGGACAAGTGCTTTAGCTATTTCAAGCTTACTCTCATCTGAAATCGTTGGGTAGCTTTGATTGAACTAAGTAACTAATTTCAGTAATTTTCTCCTCGTAAGAAACTACTGACCTGGCCCTGGTGGGTTTACAGAAGTTGCACATGGAGTGCCTTTGTGTCCTTGTTTCACCCTTTGACATACGCAGCCTAATTGTAATGCATTTAAATGTTAACTCTCCCCCCAAAGTGAACATGAGACACATGTAACATGCATGTGTCGTTAAGTGCACGTGTTAGTACTCCCTCAAAAATATTCAGAAGATTCTTCTATAACATGTTGAATATGTGTATTTGACCAGCCTGCTCAGCATAAGTTCCTGCTTTACCCTCCCTCCCTCCAAATGTCTGTTTCCAGCTTCTGTGAAAGTCTTTGCTTCCCAGACTGTCAGAATGGCTGCCTTGCAGGGTATAACCCTAGATAAGAAATAAAGTTTCCTTTTGCTAGCACAGTAGGGTGACTATAGTAAAAAAAAAAAAATGTATTTGTACATTTTTTTTAGATGGAATCTCACTCTGTAGCCCAGGCTGGAGTGCGGTGGTTCCATCTTGGCTCACTGCAACCTCTGCCTTCTGGGTTCCTATTCGAGCAATTCTCCTGCCTCAGCCTCCCAAGTAGCTGAGATTACAGGCACGTGCCACCATGCCCAGCTAATTTCTGTATTTTTAGTGGAGACGGGGTTTCACCAAGTTGGCCAGAATGGTCTTGAACTCCTTACCTCATGATCCACCCACCTCGGCCTCCCAAAGTGCTGGGGTTACAGGCATAAGCCACCGTGCCTGGCCCTGTAATTGTATGTTTTAAAATGACTAAAACAAGGTCGGGCACAGTGGCACACTGCTGTAATCCTAGCACTTTGAAAAGGCTAAGGTGGTGAATCACTTGAGGTCCGGAGTTCATGAACAGCCAGGTCAACCTGGTGAAAGCCTGTCTCCACTAAAAATACAAGCTGGATGTGGTGACACACACCTGTAAGCCAAACTACTCAGGAGACATAGGCAAGAGAATCTCTTAAACCTTGGAGGCTGAGGTTGCAGTGAGCAGAGATCACACCACTGCACTCCAGCCTGGGCAACAGAGCAAGACTCCATCACTGATTAAATAAATAAATAAAATGACTAAAAGGGGATAATCGAATGGTTTGTACAACAAAGGATAATTGCTTGAGGTTATGAATACTCCATTTACCCTGATGTGATTATTTCACATTGCATGCTTGTATCAAAATACCTTATGTAATCCATAAATATATATATATATATACACACCATGTACATACAAAACTTATAACTTAAAAAAAGTGAAGTCTTTTTTCTAAATATATAAAGTGTAGGATTTATGATTATAAATTATAATTTATACTAAAAAATTAATATTCTATTGTAAACTTATTAATTTATCATAATAAATTAATATTTTATTGTTAATTTATGACCAGCATAGTATTAAATTTAGACAATATTTTAAATTTTAAGCAACAGAAATACTCTGATGAATTGGAGGAGTGTTTAGAAGCTCACATAATCAATAGGAATCAAGGTCAATAGCTAATATTCAGTAAAAAATCAAAGTGCTTACGGATACCAGACCTTCACTAAACACACTATGGAAAGTGTGTTGTCAGGGGATTGTTGTTTGTCACACTATCACCATTGTCTCCACATATCACGGTCAACATAGGAGGATTCTGTATCAACCGTGAGACAATAGTTCCAATAACAGATTCTAAATGTTCCTTTTTTGGAATCAGTGTCTTGATATCCATAAATCTACGTGGGATTATCAATTAGTAGTCCATTAGTTAAACAGCTGATTTAGGCTTGGGGTAAACTCCAGGTGGGACATGTAGTGCCACTGATGAGTCTGTAGCTTTCTCTAATCAATACAGCACACAGAGCCCTTGAAATCACTTCTTTTCTGAAAGGCTTTGCACAAAATTGATGCAGGCAGATCTTTGCTGATTGCCATGTTTACTCCAGGAGGCTAAGCTGCGAAAATACTTTTACAGGTAAGGAAGCTTTGATTTGCAACTTAGGGATGCCAGCATGAGAATGATTAGTAGGGAAATACCTGGATAGTGATAATGTGATCAATTTTAGTAGAATAAGCACATATAATATTAAAATGCAAATAGAGGAACAGGGGAGAAAAGTTGATAGTGCCAATTGACATAACGCATAACAAATGTTAGCAATTTAGTGTTTCCATTATTTCTATAAAAGCATTGAGCCAGGTCTATGGTTAAAAAGCAAAGTACAATAACTATCTAAAGTGATATTCACTTATTTTCAGAAAAGATAGAAATGAATTACCTCCTTCTGTATCTATTTTCACTTATATTCAACTCCTTTTCCAACTGCATGTACAGCAATATCTTCCTTTTAAGTTCTTTATTTTTGCTTCAGTATATTTCATTTATACATTGTTGGCTGCCCAATATACTTTTTTTTTTCCTATTAGGTCAACACAGGTAAACATTCTGCTTTTCTGTTACAGTGTCTTCTAATCACTCAATGAACAATTTATAATGTTATAATACAATAGAGAATCAAAAAAATATATAATCGATTCATGCAGAACAATTTAACTGGTTAAACTTCCGGAAGTGTCAAAAAGTAATATAAATATTCAATATAAATATTGATTCAAGCTTTCTGTGGCACTTGTAAAAGAGCATTTTCTAATTATAAACTCTCTTTAATAAGTTCAACTGACCAAGTAACAGCTTTTGATCATCATTATTTAAAATGGAAGAATAATTTACTGAAAATTACATTCAAAATTTAAGCATTTGTCATTCTGCTGATTCACTTGCATTGTTTGAATGATCTGTTTTTCTTTTTTATTAGAAAATTCAAAAGAAGAGAGGAAATAATGAGGAGTCAGCAGGTTGTGTTTGCTGACTTTGATTGACAAAGAAGTGACCATGAAAATCACAGTGAACCATATGGAAAGCAAATTGCCAAAAAGTAATCATTACTCATGCTCTTAGGCTGGTAATTGAAATTTTTGTTCAAATTGTACTTAATATTCAATAACTGTTTAACCAAACCACTGCTTATCTTAGAAATGCAGATGCCATGGAGACAATAAGATAAGGTGAATGCTGAAAAGTCAGATTTAGACTCTACTTTGATTACAGTCATTTTAGTTTTTTGTATATCCCATGAAAGTATCATGTTAGTGGTTGTTCCAGCTTAATATTTATATAGCAACAAAGAGTAAATAAATTGTAATTTATAGATGTTATATTATTGACCCTTGCTAAAAATAATTAACATAATGAAATGGTTTGGCTGAATTCCCACCCATATCTCTTCTTGAATTGTAATCCTATAATCCCCATGTTTCCTGGGAGGGACCCAGTGGGAGGTCATTGAATCACAGGGGTAATGTCTCCCATGTTGTTCTCATCATAGTGAGTTCTCAGGAGATCTGATGGTTTTATAAGTGTCTGGCTTTTCCCCTACTTATTCATTCTCTCTCCTGCTACCTTGTGAAAAGGTGTCTTTGGACATAATTGTAAGTTTACTGAGGTCTCCCCAACCAGGCGAAACTGTGAGTCAATTAATCCTCTTTTCTTTATAATTACCCACTCTCGGATACTTCTTTATAGCAGAGTGATAACTAACTAATACATATAACAATTACATGAACAAATTATAACAAATTGGAATTACATCAGGTTTAAACCGAGGAAAAATGTTTAAAGAATTTTCCTCCTCGATGTTCTTTGGGGTCGAAGAGGCATTTACTTAAGTTTATGAATAGGTCCTGTTTGCAAAAGGTCCTTAAAGGTAAAACATAGAATTTAACATTTTGAGGCCAATGATGAAGCCAAGTCTGATTAATAAAGTTTCAGATGCAGTAGACCAATTGACATAGGAAACTAGTCTTTTTTTAATGCAGGTGAAACTGAAGATCAGCACACACTCAGACTTGGTACAGAGAAAGAGACTGATTTAGAAAACGTTCTCCCTTTGGTATCCTCCAGTCACCTGGGGCAGAGTGACTTCTGTGATTTTTAAACCTTCTGTCCTACTCATCTCACAGGCCATGCCCGTTCTCAGAATTCATACTTTCCTTTATTGTAGCCTCTGTTCTACTGCATCTCTAAAATTGTTTTAGTAGGAGCTTCATTGAGATTTAATTTATATACCATAACAGTCACATTTGAAATGTAACATCCAGTGTTTTTTTTTTAATTTAATTTATTTTTTTTAATTTTTATTTTAATAAAGTCACAGACTTATGAAACCATCACATCTAATTTTAGAACATTTTCACGACCCTCTGAAAAAAGCTACATAACAATTAGCAGACACTCACCATTTCCTTTCTTTCTCAGACCCCTAGCAACCATTAATCTATCTTCTCTTTTCAGCCATTTCCATTCTGAACATTTAGTACAAATATGATCATTTACAATGTGGTCATTTGCTTGTTTGTTTCTTTTAATATATGGTCTTTTCGACCGGCTTCTTTCACTTTGCATAATGTTTTCAAGGTTCATCCAGATTTTAGCAGGTACAAATACTTCATTCTTTTTTTATGCCTGAATGACATTTAGTGGTATTTTTTCTGTTATGAATAATTCACTGTTTGGCTACCCTAATTACACATGTATAATTCCTTTCTAGGGACATGTTTTTATTTTCGAAGGTGTATACTTAGATATTATATTGAGTCATGTAATCCATGTTTAAATATTTGAGGGTCACTTCTTGATGGTATTCTTTGTGACACAAATATATTATGCATATATGTATGTATTTACATTGATTGTGCTTTTGGTGTCCTATCTATCAAAGGTCCTGAAGATTTACTGCTATATTTTCTTGTAAGAATTTATAATTTTATCTCTTACATTTGTTTCTGTGATCCATTTTTTCAGTTAATTCTTGTGTATGGTGTGAGGTAGAAGGCCAACTTCATTCTTTTCTGTGCAATGTTTCAGTTTTCCCAGCATTTTTTATTGAAAAGTTAATAAAGTGAATTGTAGCATAGAAAATATCACATTGAATTATATTGGCACCTATATCAAAACTCAGTTGATCATAAATGTACAGATTTATTTCTGAAGTCTTATTTCTATTCTGTTAGTTGATACATCTCTCCTTGTGTCAGCATCGTAATGCCTTCACCATAATGCCTTCACCATAATGCCTTCACCACAATGTCTTCGCCATAATGTCTTCATTGCTGGGGCTCTGTAACATCATAATATATGTCCTTCACCTTTGTTCTTTCTTACCAAGTTGTTTTGGCTGTTGTGGGTTTCTTACATTTCCAGATGATTGATTGTAAAGAGCTGTTTCTCAATTTCTGTAACAAAATCCAGCTGAAATTTTGGTACCAGTATCACTGAATATGTAGAACAGTTTCGTAAGCACTATCATCTTTACCCTGTGAACACCATAGAGTTTAGCCTCTGATGTCACTTAAAACAATTGGTCCCCAATCCATGCCCCCAAATAGTCAGTAGTCAAATATAGTCCTGCATCTTTGTTTATACAAAAGAAAAGAAATCCTTTTGCACCATGCTAAGAACCGACCCAGCTCTGAATCAAACTGTGGAACAAGATACAGTCCTGAATAAAATGCTCAGCTGCTCGTGTCAGAGCATCCCCAGTGAGGTCAAAAGTGACTTCACAGTTTTCTGGAGTTCACAAGCAAAACGGCTGCTCATGTCAGAGCATCCCCAGTGAGGTCAAAAGTGACTTCACAGTTTTCTTCAGTTCACAAGCAAAATGGTTGTGTATGTGATTTCCATTAATTTAGTTGAAGAGTGCGTTCAAGTAGTTTTCTCAGAAAAAAAATGAAAACATTTTTCCCCAAAATAATATGGAATCATCTACCTCTAGTAAAACACCATACCTGACAATTTTCCCAATTTCTACACTTTCAAGATGCAAAATTTTGGTTTTGTTTTCACATATACAAAAACCATAAATGTCTTTAAAATATAGAAAGTATTTTTGCTATATAAGGACCAAGAATTACTATACTCCAATATAGAAACACAACCATTAAATATACATGATAAAATTCATGATATAATCACTTCTCACTCCTTTCTTCTATGTACCACCACAGGCAGAGGTGTATATATATTCCTTTCAACTAGCTGGATACTTTTATTACGTAAACCATAAAGGAAATTGAAACTAAAAGTAGATAATGGTGATGCACCAGTTTTATTTTGTTTTTAGATTTTCTTTCCTCATGGATGACACAAGGCAGAAGAACTCACAGCAAATAACATAAATTTTGCTTGAGGACAAAACTGGAATTTGGCTTGGGAAGTCTAAGTGTCTTCTGATATGACAACAGCTGCTTCTTGAATGCCTAAACTTTTCTACCACACACCAATGCAGAATAGCCTTGAACCTGGGGAATTATCGTAGCAGATGTAAAATTCTTCAGCAATGTTCTCATGAAGCATCTAATGTAGATCCACATGGTTTTTCCAGTGAACCTGCCAGGGTGCATTAGGAACAAAGTGTGCCCTACAGATCCGAAACAAATTATCATGCTGTATGGAATTATTTGATAGAAACCAATTAAATTCTGTAAATTTTCTGCCAAAGGTAATAGTTTTAGTTTTAGAATAATTCATCTGAAGCCATTTTTGAGACAATAATTAAATACCAAGCCTAATTGTCTATTACGGCCATATTTCTCTTGTGCTAATAAAAGCAAATTATCAGCATTTAAATCTGTCAGGGGATTCTTCTGAATTTTCTGGTGTTATTCAAAGGCAATTTTAATGAATTCCTTAAGGACAAATGCTTGCTTCATAGCAAACACTGAATAAATACATGGTGAAGGACTTATGAGCAGACAAATAAATGCACATCAGTAGAGTGAAATATATAATGAGGTTTTCACATCACCCCTCCCTACCCACAGAGTTGCCAATCAATGATAGATTTCTGGTCTTCAAGATTTTTGCAGTCTAGTCCTAGTTTATATAAACTATAACATTCTTCTCTTTTAAAGCCTCCCTTAAGTTTTGCATGTAAGAAACAACTTTTCAAAAAAGAAGGAGTAATTTCCTATAGATTTTTGGAAATAGAGATTAGAGGTCTGGGATTCCAGAGTTATGCAGATGGGCTTTGAATCCTGATCATAACCACGTCACAGCTGTCGGTCGGTCTTTGGGTGAGTGAATCAACCTCACTAAGCCTTAGGGTTCTCACCTTTAAAATGAAAACTGCATTACTACTCAAAGTTGTTCCTAGAATTAAAAGAGATAATGCAGGTAACTCACTTAGCATTGTGGCTGGCACAAATTGAATAATCAGTCAAATTTAGAATTTTAGCATTATTCTTCTTTGTTTTTCTTGCAATATTTTACCTTGGTAAAAGTTCTGTCTTCATGACATGGATTTTGTCACAGAGGATAAACTTAAAATTCACTGATTGTGATCTCTGGTTTAAGATACCATAGAAACAAACTAAACTTTTGGGTTTATCATATGTTGAAAAGAATTTGTCGGCCAGGTGCAGTGGCTCATGCCTGTAATCTCAGCACTTTGAGAGCCTGAGACAGGCAGATCACTTGAGGTCAAGAGTCTCAGACCAGCCTGGCTAACATGGTGAAACCTCATTTCTACTAAAAAAAAACAAAAATTAGCTGGGCGTGATGGCACATGCCTATAATCCCAGCTACTTGGGAGGTTTGAGGCAGGGAGATTGCTTAAACCGGGAGGCAGAGGTTGCAGTGAGCTGAAATCGCACCACTGCACTCCATCCTGGGCAACAGAGTGAGATTCCCTCTCCTAAAAAGAAAAAAGAAAATGTATCTTTCTTTCCTTTTGCTTCTCACTATTGTCAAAGTATTTCAAATTTAATTTGTTACTGCCTGTTTATCCATCTGGCATCTTATTCCATTCATTCTCATTGTGTTGAAACGAATGGTCATATTAAGCTGTGCTCTCAGGATTGCACATGTGAATGTCTGACTTGCATTAGTAAAACTAATGATTCTGATTCCATATTGCTTTGAGAATAAATTAAATAAAAACCCTGATATTATTACATTAGGACAGCTGTCTTGCTAGAAACAAGTGTAATATTATATCCGAATTGAATTAAAAGTACAAATGTTTTAATGGTCATTACAATACCACAAAGAAAAACAAATATAAACATTTTAATAAAACAAACTGTAATTAATGCTGTGTATTTTCACTCTTTATGTCTGATAGAGTAACAAACTCTTGAGCATGTTGGCCTATGTGCAAAGACCCATTGCTCTGTTTTTTCCCCAGGTGTTTGAAAATTTAAGCATAAAATTTTGGTGACCTAAAGGCCAGAGATTTGATATGCTATGAATAATCATATTGCTGTTCACTATTACAAGGTTTTCTGTCTTCGGAAGTATCTTATCAATCATCTCATTTTTTCCTTGTACGTTTTTAGGTGTGTCAGAATGCTCATCCTATCATTGGTTTATAAGCAGTGAAACAAGCTCTTTAAGCTATGATGTAATTGAAATCACACGCTACAATGAAAGGAACATGACTAGAACTCACCTGAATGACTCTTTTCATTATATCATACTTGCTCTTTGATTTAAAAGAATTTACAACTAAATATATTTGTTGAAAAAAATTTTATTGAAAAACATACAAAAATATTACCCATTTCTGCCAGGTACAACAGCATATTTAGCCAGCTTTTAATGTATATATCATGTGATAAGAACATTGGAACAGCAGTAAGACTGAAAAGGAAATCTGTGATGTTTACCTAAGACCAAAAGGAATGAGAAACGGTACTCAACTAATAACATCAAAACTTTATAGAGTCACTCATCTGTTCATTACAGTGGCCTGATTTCCAGCTTTATGCTAAGTGCCAACTCTCTTTATCTAGTCCTAATAACTCCTCTTAAGTCTACATCTATATGTGAAGATTCAAATCAAATTTCTTTCTGTGAATGTCACAGAAACTCAGTCTCAATAATTCCATACCTGAAATGATTTTTATACCTTCACCTTCAGAACCTGAGTTAGTTCTGTGGAGCCCACACCACCCGTGATTCAAGCCAGGAACCTTGGAATCTCCCAGAACAACTACTACAGTGTCCAATCACACTGGCAATTACTCCCCACATTTAGGAGGTTCTGCTCCCCAAATCATTTTTTTCTCTATCCTATATTTCCCAGCTTTATGATATGACATAATTCAAGCACTCAAATTATTCAAAGTCTCGTAACTGAGTAATTCCTGCTGTGATCAACAACTTTAAAGAAAGGAAATGGCAACCTCCAATTGCTGAAGTCTTCACTCAGAGCACAGACAGAAAACAACAATATGGTGACGTTTGTGTTAAACAAATGTTACTGATTCTAGAATGCAGGTCAGATGGCAAATAATCAAACTCAAAGGCTGGTCCTGGGAGCGGCTGCATCTCGACTAAGGCCAAATCCACAGCTTCAACTGGTCTCATGGGAACACAGATCTTGGGTTTGGAAAGAGCACAGACCTGGGCATGCGAATGGATATAGGGTACTTTTAAGACAACTAGACGTTCCTCAAACCCTAAAAGTGCCACTTAACCTTGTTTAAAGCTAAAATGGCTCCTAAATGATAGAGAAGTTTCTCGGTTATCTCTGCCAACTCAAGATCCTGTCACCCTCTTCAGGGTCTCACAGGCCTCTGGGTTTGTACCTGATGTCCCTACGTGGTGATGGGGACTGATGAGAGCCACAGTTACCTTTGGAGGAGGGCAAGCAGCCACTGGGCATCATCTGCTGGAACAAATATCCAACCACAGGTGTACCTATATCCTATGGATATTGGCTTCCACTCATACAACTTGCAGCTCCCTTATTTTCCATTCCTGACTACGTTTAAATCTTTCTTGGATTTCCAGGAAACATCTGACTGCTTTCCTGTGCCACTTTATACCCAAGAGAATCGCAGTGAAATCCTTTAAAGTCCTTTATGCCCATTATGCTAGTACATGAATAGGTAAACTTACCACCGCTCCCTGTGCTTCATATAGAATGTGTAAATAGTAAGACAGTCTCACAACCAGCAGTCTAGACAACCCGAATATGTGAGATCGAAACAGCCTTATCTCCCAAACCTGTTTTGACTCCTTGAGTCTTCAATCTCCAACCGTCTCTGAATGTTCCACCCTCAGCCTTCCTTTTGGGATCTGGCATGGGATGGGAAGAGCAGAGAAGGGCCTGGGGCTTTTCCTCAGAGATCCACCACAGTCTAGGCCAGTGGTGGCAAATTTTTCTGGAAAGGGTCAGCTGGTAAATACTTTCAACTTTGTAGTCTCATCGCAGCTATTCTACTCGACTCTGCCACTGCAGTGTGAATGCAGTCATAAATAAATGAAAGCTTTCCAGAGGTGCTTTAGTCAAAGAAACAGTCTGCAGGCTGTGTCTGACTCGTGGGCTTTGGTTTGTTGGCCTGCGGGCTCCTAGAAGGAGTCGCTCTAAAAAAAGCAGGAAAGCGGGTTTTGGGGAATTCTCCCAAATTTTTATACCTTATGTCAGTGTCTCTTTTTAAATCAAAAGTAAAATTTAGGCCAGATGCCATGACTCACATCTGTAATCCCAACATTCTGGGAGGCTGAGGAGGGAGTATGACTTGGTTCCAGGAGTTCACAACCAGACTGGGCAACACAGCAAGACCTAGTCTCTACAAAAAGAAAAAGAAAAAAGAAAATTAGCAGAGCTTGGTGGTGTGTACCTGTAGTCACAGGTGCTAGGGAGGCTGAGGTGGGAGGATTGCTTGAGCCCAGGAAGTCAGGGCTGCAGTGAGTCATTATTACACTAATGTACTCCAGACTAGGGGACAGAGTGAGATACTGTCTCACAACAAAGCAAAATTTTTAAAAAAGAAATTTAAAAAACAACTAAAAATGTGCATCTTGCTTCTCTCTCTATTGTCAGCAATCTTCTCTGAGGCTACAGCATATGTTGCCAACTAAAGGGACCAGGGCAAAGACTACAGGAAAATCCACAGAACCATCTATCAAAAATGTCCCTAATGTGCTATTTTCATCTTAACATTCTTTTCTTCTATTACTTTTCTTGAAAATTTCTTTACATGATAAACTCTACTTTGCATTTAGGACTGTGTTTTGGCTGCTCCCCAACCCCTTGAGGAAAACACTTGGAGTCAATCTCATCCCTTTGATGCAGTGCTGAGTAATGAAGTATTTCCATGTCTAAATCAGAGCCAAACTGCAAAAATTCTTTCCAGATTGTATTAAACATTTTGATATAGAATAATCGTGACAACTTTGCTTATGTAGTTTTCTCATTGTTGTTTTAGAACATTTTTCTTATAAATGTCTCATTCACCCTAAAAATAGCCTCATATAAATTCAAACATTTTTGCTCTCATGTTATTTTTAAATATTAAAATGTTCTTGAGCCCAGGAGTTCAATAAGGCTGCAGTAAGCTATGATTGTGCTATGCATTCCAGCCTAGGTGACAGAGCAAGACCCTGTATAAAAAATAAGACATTTGTCTCATCATCAGTTACTCAGTCTGTGAAACAAATAAAAGGCCATGTTTATTTAAATTATATGCTAATGGTTTTAGAAATAATTACAGACAATACACACATAATATACATCTGTTAGACTTTATTAAAAAATCAATGATTCCTCAAATTATGCCTCTCATGCAATATTAAATATTCATTTGCTATCTGATAATTTTACCAATAATTCAAAATATATTGAAGATTTTTCTCACTGTAGTTTTAAACTAAGAACAATAAAGGGAGTTAATAGCTTTTTGATTGTTTACCAAAACACTCATTTTCTACTGAAGAACTAACTACTGAAAATACAAACTAGGTATATCTCCAACTGCACTTTAAGCTGTTTTATATCAGATCATTGTTTTTAACTTACTCTTGATTTTTTCAATGACTAAAAGAACTCTTAGAACATAGTAGATAATATTTTTGAAAGTAAAATAGATATAAATAATATTGCATCTTAAGTAATTTTCAAAGAAGGTAGAATGTATCAAATTAAAATTTTGGAGGTGTTTACAGTTATTAATAAAGACAAGTTCTAGATTGTCTTTTATTTTTTCATAAAGTGTATCAACAGTAATTTCTAATTTCAGTTTATTTAAAGAGAAGTGACAAGGGCTTTGTGAAACAATCTAAATACATGTTTTAGTTCTTTACATTTAACAACAAAATTACCAACCTAACTTAGTTAAGTTTTTCTAGACCATTCAGCTTAGTTTTCATAGAATCATGTTTTACACTTACATTGTACTACCACATATAATAATCAAAATTAAAATAATAAGTACAACTGGTAGAAAGAGGCAGGAGAATACAACGGCTAGTAAGAAGCAGATAATTCATCTCTTGGGAATAGAGACGTACAAAGTTCTAGTAATAAACTTTTGAATCTTGATAATTCTCTATTTGAAAATGAAAAGCCCCAGTTTACTCAAAGTATCAGTTTAAAGGGGACTGGCTAAGCAAAATTTTACTATTCATAAGACTGGTAGTTTGCAACAGGCCTCGTGATTAAATCATACTAAATAATGTTTTGGTTTCATGAATAAGCATTTATATGGTCTATGTATATTTGAAATTGGAAATTTTCAAAATGTTCAAGATATGATATTGTTTAATGCACTAAAAATCTTGTCAGTCAAGAAGATTGTACTTATAGTCATGAAAATATTCTGAAAAGTAATTCAATTGTAATTCAAGACTGACTAATTCCAATTCTAGAGATTTTAGAACATGGGGAAAAAAACATACATTGGACTCTGAAACATTCTACATTTAAAAAATGAAATGTGTGGTTAGTGTGGTATTAGAATAACTCAGGCTTCTGGACTTCGGGGCATAAAATCCATTTCCTCTCACAGCAATTTCTGAAGCTTAAGGGATTCATTCTTTTCAGTTGCAAATGCAATCCGAAAAGGATTGTTTTTCTTCCTAATAACACGAAGAATGTGGTTTACCATTGTGAATAAACTGCCTTAAGCTTTCCCCAAATAAGGTAAATACAAATGCTTCTCAACTTAAAATGATATCGAGTTCCAGTAAAACTGCCACAAGTTGAAAATATTATCGCTCAAACTGCATTTACTACATCCAACCCACCAAACATCACAGCTCACCCAGCCCAACCTCAAACATGCTCAGAATACTTACATTAGCTTACAGTTGAGAAGATCATCTACCACAAAGCCTATTTTATAATAATGTGTTGACTACTCTACTGAAAGTGGAAAACAGAAAGGTTGTATGGATATTTGAAATATGGTTTTTACTGAATGTGTATCACTTTCACATTATCATAAAGTTAAAAAATTTTAAGCCAAATCATTATAAATCAGGGATTGTCTGTACTGACATGTTAGATTAGTTTGGCTGTTTTACTATCTCTAGTAGCATGTTCCATCTAAATCTCAATAATACTTCCTAGAATACCCTCTGCTTACAGGACTATAATTGTTCCCTAAAGGAAAACCACTAGCTGTTAAGAAACCGTGATAATTTTTTACATTTTTAAAAATAGTTTTCTCAGATGCCCTATTTTCTTCTCTCAATATTAACCTGAAATAAATGCCACAATGTTAAATCCCTTCCTCTGCCTGGATTTTAATGTTATTTTATTTACTTTGCAGGTTCATTTTTAAAAGCTGCATTCAAACAAAATAATTTGTAAGCAATCAAGTTAGATTAAAATCTGTATTATGAGTATGTTGTAACAACCAAACTAATACACATTATAAGAACTTAACAGTTATTAGTCTGCTGTAGAATGTTTTAAATCTCTTCACATGTCACTTCATTGTCAATCTGCCCCATGTGGGAAGTGTGGTAACAATTTCGTTCTAGCTCATTGATTGTTTTTGGTCAATTGATCTGTGTTTCGGTTTTCTTAATTGGCTGACCTTGTTTTGAACATTTGTTAGTAACATCTTAAAAGTATCAAAATGTGTTGGCCTGGTTATCATAATTAAAGAAATGCTCTTTTCTATCTTCACTTTAACACATAATGCACATATGTTTTTCTTCAATCAAGAGTTTTATTGTAATTATGTATCACCCTAATTCTTAAAAATTATATTGATTGAGATCAGAATTTGAATGACTTTTGATATGACTGAGCAGTCAATATATTACATTTATTGCAAAATGTAAAACAGCTGGCAAAATAGTGAGAATTCAAACAATATCCCATTTCATTTTTATAATACCATCTTTCTTAACACATGTGTTTTTTTCCTATTATGTTATGGACTTTCTTCAACTCAGGAGTTGATTTATAACTAAAAATATTTAAAATATTATGGCTTTTAATAAAATCCAAAATATCTTCAAGCTAGATTGTGAATTCTCAAATAGAAAGTTGTAACATCCTCCTCCTGAAATGTGTTTAAGTATGTTAATGTTTCCTAAATATTGATCAGTCACTTGTGTTCTTTTTCCCTGTCTGGGTCTGGCTTTCAAAATTGCCATTGAACCACATTTAGGGACAGACTTTGTTGAAGACAGTATCATTGAATAAACCACTCATTTGTCAGTGCTACTACAGATCTCAGTATCTGAAATTATGGAATAAATAAAGCTGAGTAACTTGTAATAACTGAGAAGAGAAACAGAAAAATCCTCTGTTAAAGGATTTATAGGATGCAATTTAGTGAATAAATGTTTGCATTATGTAATTCAGGAGGAAAAAGAGAGGGGTAAGAGCACAGAAAATATATTTAATAAAATAATAGCTGAAAATTTTGCAAGTCTTGGAACAGATATGAGCATCCAGATTCAGGAAGCCAAAAGAACTTCAATTCAATCCAACCCCAAAAGAACTCTTTAAGGCACATTTTAATCAACCTGTCAAAGATCAAGAGAGAATTTTAAAAGCTGCAAGGGAAAAAAGTCCAGACACATAAAAGGGAAAAATTCCCCATTAGATTATGAGAAGATTTCTCAGCAGAAATCTGGCAAGCCTAAAGAGAATGGGATAATATATTCACATTGCTCAAAGAACCCCCCAAGAAAGAAAAACTTTCACCAATACTATATCTAGCAAGTTATTATTTAGAAATGAGGGGAAATAAAGAACTACCTGGACAAGAAGAATCTGAGGGAATTCATCACCACTAAGCCAGTCATATGAAAAGTGCTTAAGAGAATGCTACAACAGAAAGTAAAAAATAAAATAATTACTAAAATTAGTTTAAAATAAAAACATGTGCAAGTATAAAACGCACCAGTAGAGGTGAATTTATAAATCCATCTTGGAATACTTCAGTGATGTTTGGTGCTTTGTAAATCTTTCGATTCTGCAGTGTGAAGGTTGAAAGTCAAAACGGTCAAAAATAACTACAGCTAATATTAGCAGCTAATAAAAATCAAATAGATAAAGATGTAATTAAGGCAACAAAATACAAATTATGGGGAGCATAGAAAAAGTCTAGAATATTTTTATGTGACTAATGTTATCATCAGTTTAAAAAACAAGTCTATTACAGACCTAAGATTCTTTATGTTAGCCTCATGGTAACCGCAAAGAAATTACTGCAGACATACAAACAAAAAAGAAAAATGAAACAACACTTAGCATCACAGAAAACCACCAGTCCATCGAGGCAAACGACAAGAGTGAAAGAAAGGGCTAAAGATCTATAAAGCGCACACACTGACTGGATTGGCTCAAATCCAAAACAACAATATGAAATGGTAGCAGAAATGTGGAGATACAGAAACGAACTCATTGCTTGAGTGAAGGCCCAATGCTATAGCCACTCTTAAAGAGTGCAGCAGTTTCTTCTAACAGTGAAGATTGTCTTAGCATACTCTCTAGCAATTGTACTTCCAAGTATATAACCAATTGATTGATATCTTTGTTGATGCAAAAACCTGTAGGTGAAATGTTTTAGCGGCATTATTTTTAATCACCAAAGGCAGAAAGCAATCAACATGTTCTTTTAGGTAAATGGATTTTTTTAAAACCTGGTACATTTATACAATGGAATATTAATTCAGCAATAAAAAGAAATTAGCCATCAAGTCATAAAAAGACATGGAGGAAGCTTAAGTGCCCATTGCTCAGGTAAATAAAACAATCTGAAAGTTTACATGATATATGGTTCCAAATATGTCTCATTCTGGAAAAGGCAAAACTGTAGACACTATAGAAAGATGATCTCTTGGAGATTCCAAGAGAAAAATGTTTGGGGAGGGGGCAAGGAAATATGTCCCTTGCACATCACCCCTCAAGCACATGGCAATAGGAAACTGCATAGGATTGTACCTGTGAGGTGGGTAGGTCAGATATGCGGGGTGGTAAAGTAGGTTGGTAAAGTTCCCTTCTTGGGACTCATTCATGGAGTCAGTGGATATAAGTAGTGAAGAAGATTCACACTGCAAATACAGTGTTCTCATCTCAAAGCAAACTATCATTACAGAAGGAAGAGTGTGTTAGGGCAAGCAGGCGACATAATTTCCTACCAGAATACGTCCCACAAACCCTGAAACAAGGCTTCTCTCAGCCTCCCCACCAGTGATGGATAACAGCTCCTATTCTCAGCTGACCTGACTGAGCCAGCCTGTGAACTCGTCACTCCTTGGGGAGACCACTTCCCATCACACCCCTGAGCAAAGTTAGGGAGGAATTCTACTTCCCATAAAATGACCTCTCCTGAGAGGCAGAAACTGCTGCCTCCACCATGACTTCTCTCTTGGCTCATTCTAAACTTCGCCAAATTGGGGAAGTGGGTGGAGGTTGCCCTGTATCCCCCTCCTCTGCCTAAGTGTGTCTTTGTAACATCACCTGGCATCATACAAAGGGCAGGAGAAGCAAACACCCAGGACTCTTTTGCTGGTCAGAGATTCCCTGAGTGTCTGTCCTCACCCAAGCCTGCTCTGTGTGTCTGTGTTGTGAATCTTGAGACTCTGGAAAGAAATATAAAGTCGGGGGAAGGGGAAAGGTTGCCACGTGAATGTTTCTCATTCCTCTGTTCTTGTTGGGTCCTGTTTTTGGGGAGGGTGGGGGTTGAGGGAAGCTTGACCCTGTGTCTTCATCAATAAACTTTCATTTACATACACACACACACAAAAGAAAGAAACATGATTTCTAAGAGGGAGGGGATGAAGGATGACCATGTGAAGCAGAGGAAATTTTCATAGCTGGATAACTATTCTGTATAATACTATAATGGTATATATATGAGATTATGATTGTCAAAACTTAAAGACCTTCACGGCACAAAGAATCAGCCATCATGTATTCAATTAAAAAAAAACATTTAGGAGGTCATAGGCTCTCAGGAAGTAATGTAGATTCCAACAAGATAATCAAAGTATATTACAAATTTATGAAACGGTATCCCCAAAGAAGGTGGAGAGAGAGATGCTGACCTAAGTCATCTATAAATGCATGTATAAAATGAAAAAGGAACTGTTCATAAGAACTGTGTTCTCATTTCAAAAGTTATATCCACCAGGGGTCTGGGTTAATAATTCTGATACTGCTATGCATGTATTCTAATATCAAGCAATTGATTAAATAGACAGTGAATGGTAGAAGCTGGATTTCTCACAGTTGGAGTGAGAATTTACTGATTAGCAATGTGAGGAGACTGGAATGACCCAGGCGGTAAGGTATGGTGGTTGGAGACATCATTATAAACTCAAAGTAAGTCTAACATGTATACAGATGGTTGCATGGAAAAACTTATAAACATGTGTATAAGCTTGGGTTATTATAATCACATGTTTCCTTATTATGTCAGTTAGGAGGGCCTTGAAGCTATAAATTCCTAAGAATAACAAATATACCCAGCAGATCTTAGTTTCCTTCACTTATTTAATATCAGAAACCAGAGCTCATGAAATAAACAACTTATTCTAGAACTTGGGTAGGAAATATAAAAGATGAGCCTGGGGTACCTTGTAGCACAAGAAAGTAAAACTGAAACAAACAAACAAACACTAAAACCGTAAATTCCCAGAAAACTGAAACAATTTGAGAAACACACTCACACACGCAAGACCACGGTATTGTTATCTGTACCCAAAGCACAAAATAACTCTCCGTGGTCTATAGTGATACAAATAAATAAATAAATGGTATATTAATGCCATGAGAAAAGATGAGCCTCCTTTATAATTAATTCAAGTATACATTCCATCTTCAAGGAGTAGAAACTTGTAAAAAGCAAAACAAAAAAGGGTAACTTGACAGTAGTGTTTGTCAGGTTTCTCCCTGAAATCCATAACCCCAGCCTAATCCTGTGAGAAAACATTAAACAAACTCCACTTGTCAGACATTCTGAAAATACTGACCAGTTCTCCACAAAACTGCCAAGGACATTAAAAACAAGGAAAATATGAGAAACTGTCATAGCCAAGACGAGGTTAAGGATACACAATGACCATATGTATATGAGAAACTAGATGGGATAATGGAACAGAAAAATGACATTAGATAAGTGACTAGACTACACACTTTTGTTAGAAACTATGTATTAAATTTGAGTCAACATATATTACCTACATACCACACAAATGTTAGCTGTTAATAATAGGAAAATTGAATGTGGGATATATGATAACTCTATTATATCTCAAGTTTTCAGTAAATCAAAAATATATTTTAAAAAATAGGCTTTAAAAATAAAGTCTATTTCAACAAAAATTAAAAATAAAATACAGGGGCATCCATTAAATCAGAATAGAACATGATGAAATAACACATTTTAAGCAAAGTTATTGGCACTGTTCTAAGAAGTTAGGTAACAGCAGTGAGTAAAATGAGCCAAATTCCACCTCTCAATGACCTTAAACTGTTAGGGGGCAATTGAAAATAAACAATATATTTGAAATATATAGGACATTTGAAGGTTTTTTTTTTTAATAAAGTAAAATAAAGGACAAAAGACGGTAAGTTGTTCTAGGGAATGGGGTTGGCATTGGATTTTTGAATAGTCAAGTAAAACAACTTTATTCTTTAGACATTATGACCATTTGTTGCATCTAATGAGCTTGGACATACAGAAATGTTTATCAGTAATGTCTAGGACAAAATTGTAAAGCATTCCAGAATGGAGGTAAATAAGAAAGATAAAAGGATGAGAGCACGATAGAAGTTGATGTCACAGCATGTCCAGGACAACACAAACAGATATTGGTACTGCAGAAAACAGAACAAGTTGGAGAGGGGAGCGACAGTTAAAACGTCAGGGAAAACATTTCATTTTCTAACTATACACTCTGAATATGGAACTTGAAGGTGCTAAACTAAATTTAATGGATTATTTACTAAAACTTACACCAGCTTAAATAAAATTGGAAGCATCTCTGATCTTACACCATGAAAAAGAAAAGTTCAAGCCTCTAAGATGGAATACAAAGGGTAAATTTAATTAAAAAAAAAAAACAAAAATTAGATAATCAAATTTCTCAACCTCAAAATATAAACAGTCTAAAAAGGAAAAGTTTCTGTTACAAGAATAATGAATCTAGCTAAAGTCAAATTATTGAAAATAATTTTCACATATTAAAATATTCAAGCTTTGTAACCAACCAGAACCATTATGCAACCAGATTGTTATGCAAATTCAGATCAATAAATGATAAATCAAATTTAATAAAGAATGGTTGTTCAAGCAAGAAAAATGTTGATAATAAAAATGGAAATTTAGTAAATATCAGATAAGTATACAGTGGAAAGGTGACACTAAATTAAATGTAAATAACACATTTATAAGAATATATTTACATAAGTAAAAAATATAAAAATGTTATGATGTTTATTGTTAAATTTCATAGTAATAGAAAATAAAAATACTGAATTGAAAACATAGAAAGATCTCTATATAATTTAGACGGTTCTGGTTTCATTTATCCACCTTTAAAGTTTAAATTACAGAATAATAAATCTATACACTAATAACTAACAGAAACAGAAGTTAACGAAGCCATTCCATCTACAATAGCATCAAAAAGAATAAGATAATAAAGAATAAATTTAATCAAGGAAACAAAAGATCTGTGTACTGAAAATTATAAAATGCTGATGAAAGTAATTGAAGACAAATAATGGAAAGATATCTCATTTAATCATGTGGATTAAAATAACCATTATTGTTAAAATGTTCCTTTACTCAAAGCAATCTATAGATTCAATGTTATCTCTATCCAATTACAATCACATTTTGCATAGATATAATAGAAAAGAATCAAACTATAAAATTTATATAGAACCATAAAAGTCCCTGAATAATCAAAGCAATTCTGAGAAAGTACAAAGGTGGAGCATCATACATCCTGATTACAAATTACATCACGAAGCTGTAGTAATTAAAACAATGTGGTACTGGCATAAAAACTCACACATAGAAACATGGAATGAAATGGAGCCCAGAAATCAACTCACACATTTAGCCTCAATTGATCTCTGATGAGTGCACCAGGAATGCACAGGTGGGAAGAATAGTCTCATCAATAAATATTGTTGTGAAAATTGGAATACACATGCAAACAAATGAAATTGGACCCTTTCATCATATGCAAAAATCACCCAAAAATGGTTAAAAACTTGAAAGCTTAGACCTGAAACTGTAAAATTTTAGAATAAAACATAGGAGGAAAGCTCCTTGATATTGGTCTTGGCAATAAACTTTTGTATATGACACTGAAAGCATAGGCAACAAAAACAAATATAAACAAGTGGAACTGTATCAATTTAAAAAAATTTCCACATAACAAAGAAAGCAATCAATAAAATGAAAACATAACACTATGGAATGGGAGAAAATATTTGAATATTTGTAAAGTATCTGATGAGGGCTAACTTCCAAAATGTAAAAGAAACTCCTGCAACTTAATAGCAAAACAAAACAAACAAAAAACTAAAAATTGTGCAAAGGACACGAATAGACACGTTTCCAAAGAAGATATATGGATGACTAACAATCATGTGAAAAGATGTTCAACCTCACCAAACATTATGCAATGCAGATGAAAACCATAATGAGGTGTCACTTCAAACCTGTAAGACGGCTGCTATTAAAAAGCCACACTATAACAAGCATTGACGAAGATGTGGAGAAAAGTGAATGCTCATACATTGTTAGTAGGATTATAAATTTATACAGCCATTAAAGAAGACCGTATGACATTTCCACAACTAAAAATAGAATTCCATATGATCTGCCTGTATATATATTCAGAGGAAATAAAATCAGTATGTCAAAGAAACAGCTGCAGTCATGTATGTTACAGAGTTATTTACATGCACCAAGATATAGAATCAACCTGTGTCTGTTGACAGATGATAGGATAAAGTAAATGTGACAAACACACACATACACACACACACAACTACATATACATATATTGTGTATATGTGTGTGTATACAAACAAGGAAGTATTCAGCATTTAAATGAAAAATAAAATTCTGTCCTTTGTGACAACACGAAGAAGCCTGAAAGAAGTTATGCCAAATGAAATAAATAAGAAACAAGAAGACAAATATTGTATTTTTGCACTTATATTTAGAGTATTGAAAAGTCAAACTGAGAAACGGAATAGAGTGGTGATTGCCAGGAACTGGGTGTGGGTGTGGGGATAGGGAGATGTTGGTCAAAGGGCTCAAACTTGCAGTAATAAGATGAAAAAATTCTAAAGACAATGTACAGCATAATGACACAGCTATACATTAAGTCTTTAGAAGTTATTTTCACTCAACGTTTAAATTATCCATTTTCTCATGGTTTATTAAGTCCATAATAGTATTTTTCTTCCTCTCTTCTTTTTTAAAGAGAAATGGTGGCAGAAATTCTTATTATAAATTGTATAATTCGCCTATTTGATCTCCTGGGGCTGGTGTTATAGGAGCGATAGCAAATGGAGAGGCCTCTTGTAAGTGGCACTCCCATGGTGAGAGTTTGTCTATTGAAAAATGACAGATCTGCCTCTAGATAGACCCTTCTTCTGTTGGTACAAATTAACAAAGTTGCCTGTAAAACTCCACCTCCGGCCCTGATACCTCAACTAAGTCAAATTCAACTTTATATTTAAATATCTACTATGCTGGTCACATTGGCTCAGGTTGCAATCTCAGCCACTCTGGAGACTGAGGTAGGAGAATTGCTCAAGCCCAGAAATTAGAAACCACCACCCTGGGAAATCCCAGGGTGGGTTTCCCTTTGGATAATGAGACCCCATATCTAAAACATAATAAATACAAAAATAGCAAAGTAAATTTTCTACGAGGCTATTCCATGCCAAACCTGTTTCAACACAAATTTATAACTTTCACCAAATATTTGTGATATCCCTTTCTTTCTTCCTGTATTTCTATTTAGAGGCACCATTCTTAGTGGGGATTCTGGTTCAAAGTGGATTATTATTGATACATTCGTTAGCTTTACACAAACAATTGTCATTTTTCTTTATTTTCTGATCACCATGAGTTTTGCATTTCTCATTGCATTTCTTAAGAATGTACTTCAGCAACTAATTCCTGAGAGAATTAGTGGTTAATGTCAATCACCAGTAGTGGTTAATGTCATAAACTTTTTAACTCCATCATAACTTTTTTAAAAAATTTTTATTGCATTTTAGGTTTTGGGGTACATGTGCAGAACGTGCAAGATAGTTGCATAGGTACACACATGGCAGTGTGTTTTGCTGCCTTCCTCCCCTTCACCCACATTTGGCATTTCTCCCCAGGCTATCCCTCCCCAGCTCCCCCCGCCCGCTGTCCCTCCCCTATTCCCCCCAATAGACCCCAGTGTGTAGTACCCCCCTCCCTGTGTCCATAACCTGGCTTTCCCTGCAATTCCAAGCTTTATATTGCTTGTGACTCTATAAACATCTTATCAACCAAGAATCATATATTTTTATACCAAAAATGATGCCTTGCAGGGTAGGAAAGATGGAAGAACAGAAGGACAGTGTACCGAGATAATTAAACTGGTTTATTATTTAAAGTTACATTAAGTTGAAGTTTATTCTTGTTAAAATTGTTATAGAAAACTATATGCATCATAGATGCTGAAATTAATTTAATGTATTCCCATCAGCTTCTCAGAACTCTTTCATCACAAGGAAGAATGACAGGATGCAACATTTATTCGACTAAATTACTGCTCCAGACATTTTAAAATCATGACTGAATGTTGTTACTTCTCATATTGATAACTTCAATGTAAAATTGGAGTTTACCGATATAAATACAGGTAAGTTGCCCTGAACCGTAAAACAAACTTCAGACATTCAACACTTCAGACGTTTATCTTGCTTTCAGTGTTTAATGACACTCCTGCAATGTGTCAGCTACGGCGAATCAACATTGTCACACAATGTATACAGCTTTAAGACAAACAGCTAAAAATCATGCATGGATAAATAAGCAAAGCTAGCATGAATAGCTCATCAATACAACAGACTTTCAATGAAAGAGAAAAGTAGAATGATGGTTACCAGATGCTGGAAAGGGCAGTAGTCAGGGAAGAGAAGAAACGGTTGTTTAGTGGATCCAGAGTACACTTAGCAGTAATAAGACCTGGTGTTGAGTAACAGAATAGAGTGACTATTCTAACAGTAAGTTGCTGCATATTTCAAAGTAACTAAACTAGTGGAATTGCAATGAGCCTAATAGAAAGAAATGATAAATGCTTGAGGTGATTTATGTCTCAATTACCCTGATTTGATCACTATACACTGTAAGCTTCTATCAAAATATCACATGTACCCCATAAATATGTACCTCTATTATGTATTCATACTAATCAAAATTTTTAAAAAATAATAAAAGAAGCATCTTGGAAAAAATGCAGAAGACCAGAATATTCAATTTGAAAAGCACAACAATTAAACTTTGTAAATGAAGTAATTTCACAGGAAACCAAGAAGTTAATATTTCAGTTTTTGAACTCTTCACATTCTATTCTATTTGAATGCAGTAGAAATTCATCTTAGGTCAATAACAGAAAGAAATATACCCAAACACCTACAGAATACAGGAATTTGAGAAATACTGGCCTTTAAGTCCTAAACTATAGCTTAGAGCAACTCTGAAGAAAATAAAATATAATCTACATGTGTATTTTGAATTTTTAAAATTTCTCTATAACTAGTAAAAGTTTTAGATTTAATTTAAAATGTATACTTAATTTAATTCAATATATAAATTATTCAACAGGTAATCAATATGATATATTAATAATGAAATATTTCATATTATTTTTTTCACATTGTTTTAAAAATCTACCAGCCTGAGGAACATAGTGAGAACTCAGCTCTACAAAAGAATTTTAAAAACTACCTGGGCATGGTGGCACTTACCTGTAATCCCAGCTATTCAGGAGGCTGATGTAAGAGAATCACTTGAGCCAAAGTTTAAGGTTACTGTGAGCTATGATCACACCATTGCAGCCTGGGAGACAGAATGAAACTCTGTATCTAATAAAAATTTAAAAATAAAAATAAAACATCTATTGCACATTTTAATATTTAATACTTGCTTGAAAGACTTGATCCGGGACAGGGGCGGTGGCTCACGCCTATAATCCCAGCACTTTGGGAGGCCGAGGCAGGTGGATCACGAGGTCAAGAGATCGAGACCATCCTTGTCAACATGGTGAAACCCCATCTCTACTAAAAATACAAAAATTAACTGGGCACAGTGGCGCGTGCCTGTAGTCCCAGCTACTCGGGAGGCTGAGGCAGGAGAATTGCTTGAACCCAGGAGGCAGAAGTTGCGGTGAGCCGAGATCACGCCATTGCACTCCAGTCTGGGTAACAAGAGTGAAAACTCTGTCTCAAGAAAAAGAAAAGAAAAGAAAAGAAAGACTTGATCCGTATGTAAATTTTATAAATTCATAGTCAAAACTTGTTGATTCACATATCCAATATGCTGCAAACATAATTAAAACTTTCCCAATGACTTAAAGTGCCAGGTTTTTAAAATTTAAATTTAAATAAAATAAAGTGAAAACATGAGGTCCTCTGCTGCCCTAACCACAGTTCAAGTGGTCCATAGTCACTGCTATTAGACCGCATAAGTTCAGAGTATGTAAACAATGGCTACAAAAATGTTCATAATACATTCTCATACAAACATTCAAATGTTATCTGCAACAAATTTTTATTTTAACATCGTATGATAGGTGAGTAAGAAATGACATTAGTCACAGATTTTGATTGTTAATCTGGTTTGATATATTTGTGAATACTTAAAAGATTATTAAATACTGATACATAGTTTTCTTTACAAGCTGCTTAGTATTAAACAATTCGCAAAACCTAAATTCCCAACATTGAGTTTCTCAATATAGCACTGTCTATTCTTAAATTTTTTTTTACATTTTATGGGAATACACTGTGTACACATTGTTATTATTTGGTAAAACTTTAAGTGACATTTTGTTTAATAGAAACTATGAAGCAAAGAAACCTTATTGAGTTTATAGAACAAAATTAAAATTATAGATTATGTGAACATCTCAGTTTTGAGACACAGAGGCAATGTATTGGCATTAAAGTAGAAGTTCTATCTTATTAATTGAGGATAACATTGTACCATGGGCGTCTTTTATTCTTAGTTTCATATTATTCTTAGTTTCATACTAAGTTTGAAGAATATAGCTTCAAGGATACATTTGGACCTAGCAACTTGAGAGACTGAGGTGATTAATTGCTCGAGGCCAGGAGCTTGAGAACAGCCTGGGCAACATAGCAAAACCCCATCTCTGGGGTTTTGTCTAAAAACACAAAAATGAGCCATGCATGCAGGCATGCTCCTGTAATTCCAGCTGCTTGAGAGGCTGAGGTGGGAGGATGGTTTGAGCCTAGGAGGCAGAAGTTGCAGTGAACTGAGATCACACCATTGCACTTCAGCTTGGGAGATTGAATGAGACCTTGTCTCAAAGAAATTAAGTGAAAGATGAAAGAAGGAAGGAAGGAAGGAAGGAAGGAAGGAAGGAAGGAAGGAAGGAAGGAAGGAAGGAAGGAAGGAAGGAAGGAAGGAAGGAAAAAGAAAGAAAGGAAAGAAAGAAAGAAAGAGAAAGAAAGAAAGAAAGGAAAGAAAGAAAGAGAAAGAGGAAGGAAAGAATGAAGGAGGGAGGAAGACAATGAGAGAAAGAAAGAAATACATTTGGATATTTTGTAGAGTAGAAGTGTGTACTAAAGTATTATTTCTGGAAATATTAGACTTTTGGGTTAAAGCAAAATAAAGCAAAACCACTTGCCAAGAATTTATAAATTTTTAGATTTATAAATTTTAGTTAGATTTTTAATTCTGTGAATATATGACTAAGCTCATTTAAGAAAGGGTAAATATCTAGAGACCAAAATCAAAGAGAAAGCTGAAAGTCTGTAAGGTACTTGATATGGTTTGGATTTGCGTCCCCACCCAAATCTCATGTGGAATTGTAATCTCCAGTTTTGGAGGAGGGGTTTGGTGGGAGGTGATTGGATCATGGGGGTGGAATTCCCCCTGGCTATTCTCATGATGGTGAATGAGTGCTCATGAGATCTAGTTGTTTAAAAGTGTGTGGCACCTCCCCTGTCACCCTCTTCCTCCTTCTCCAGCCAGGTAAGACATGCCTTCGTTCACTTCACCTTCTGCCATGATTGTAAGTTTCCTGAGTCCTCTTCAGCTATGCTTCTTGTACAGCCTACAGAACTGTGAGTCAATTAAAACTCTTCTTTATAAATTACCCAGTCTCAGGAAATTCTTTTTTTTTTTTTATTGTGCTTTAGGTTCTGGGGTGCATGAGCAGATCATGCAGAATTGTTGCATATGTACATACATGGCAAGGTGGTTTATTGCTTTCATTCCCTCATCACCTATATCTGGTATTTCTCCCCTCATTATCCCTCCCCATTATCCCTCCTGCGCTCCCCATGGAATACTACATGGCCATAAAAAACGATGAGTTTGTGTCCTTCATAGGGACATGGATGAATCTGGAAACCATCATTCTCAGCAAACTGACACAAAAACAGAAAACCAAACACCACATTTTCTCACTCATAGGCGGGTGTTGATCAATTGGAAATTCTTTATAGCAATGTGAGACTTTACCAAAAACTGTGGCTGCTGTGTGGGACTTTAGCAGGCTTGGTTACAGTCTTGGTGGTTTGCAATTGGTCCACACATTCTTTAAAAATCTTTTCAAAATGTGAGGCCTCCCTTCCCCATGAGGTAGCTTATTGCCCTGTTTAACTTCTTCTTATCAGTTAACATCATCTCAAATTATCTATATTATCTGTTTATTTACAGTAAAATACACACGAGGCTTGTCTTATTTATCACTGGATCCCATTACAGAAAAATGCATTCTGAAATGAATTAATGTAGACATGTGCTTATAAACACATCTTTATGCATATGCAATAAAATATTAAAGTTTTATCTTACAGTTAAATATACATCTTTAAATAAATTATATATTTTAATGTTAGAGGTATATAAACTGTCAGTTAACTGTATTACAGATAATGCTGCATTTTGATACTGCTCATGTTAATTTGAAAAATGAATGCAAAATACTATTATAGAGGTTATAGTTCACTAGGAAAAGTAAAAATAAATGTGAATAACATGAAAAATACCTTTGCTTGTGTTTAAACATTGTTTTGCCTACCAAACCTCATATGATTAAATTAACACGACTATCTAAATAATACCGTGACATATTTTATCAGGCAGTAAAGCATCTGGGAAATAGTATTGCATAGATTTGACCCAATGCATTGTCTGTAGACTCTATAGAACAAGGCAATAATTATACCTTATAATTTCACTTTTCTTCCAAATTCATACTGTTATTATGCCAAGTCCTTTTATGTTTTCTATATGATGAGTTTGCTGTGACAAACCTCCTTTTGAAACTTAGGCTATAATGCATTTACTGGCTGCACCATGAAACTTATTTTACTTTCACCGCACTTTTTCTTATTAAAGTGCACATTTGTCTATGGATCCTGCTGGGTGCTATGATTTATGAATATGATTCGGACAGATGACTGTATAGTATTTATATCTGAAAGTGAATTCGCTGTTAGAATAATTATAATGTTAGCATAATTGCAACTCAGGTCTATTTAATAAAATTCCACTTTGAAAATAACTGTTCGAGCTTCACCTCAAAGTGGCTATCTCAGCAAGGAGTCTTTAGCAAATCATAGCATACATTACTTTGTTAATTTGGTGTCACTCTTAGAAGGCTTTCCAAACCTGCCAAATTTTTCGTGTTACAAGATTTTACTACAGGACTTGTAGCTACCCTGCCGGATGCTACAGACAGCGTCTAAGGCATTATTTTGAAAGCATGCCCTTCCCCTTCAATAAAGAAAGGCATAGAGATACTGGTAGGAATGGCAGCTCATGAGCTCTGGATTAGAACCTTTCTAATGATGATGACATGATGACTGGAACATAAAGACTATTTATATTGCAGGTAGAGTCTACAAAATCAAAAGAAAGAAAGTGCTTGGGCAATTCTCCTCTATTTATCATAAGAAAATACAGAGTTGGTGAAAGACAACAGGGAAGTCATCATATGTTAACAAAGGAAATTGGAGGCAAACAAAAAATGCTGCTTTTAAAATAAGTGCCACGTTTTAAGAAGAAAAGACTGTATTTAAAACAATTGTTTTCATTCAAAAGACATACTAGAAATTGAATTATTAGCAAAACTCACTTTTTTCTTTCTTTATAATCTTCAAAATCTACTTATTCACCTAATTTAGTATCACTAATATTTTTCCAGGATTATTATTGGAAAGAAAACATTAGATAATATGGCTTCATGAGAGAGAATGGTTTTTAAAATTCTCAATAGAATTATAAAGCCAGGTAGACAGTAAATAGCAACAACTTTAAACTGCTTTGAAGAATATATCCATAAAAACAATGGTCCTTTAAATGTAAAAGTTTGTGGTCTAAGAGATAATAAATGTAATATACATTAAAATGAATAAATTTGAATAACTTTCTACTTTTGAATTTCCTTAACAACAGAAACAAATATGCATACTCAAATCAGAAGTATAATTAACTAATTAACCTTCAAATACATTTTCTGAGTATACGTGTGCCTGATATTTGGAGAACTTTTTGCTAATATGATAATGCATAAAATCCCTACTTTTAAAAAATGTATGCAAATTGATGTGGAATGAGTGCAACTTTGTCGCATATGTGGTGGTCAAATCAGGAGTTTAGGGTATTTCTCACCTGAATAACGTTCATAGTGTTCATTAAGTAATTTCTCCTCATCCACCTCCTCTAACTTCTGACCTTCCAAGTCTCTGAGATCCATCATCACACTCTCTATTTCCAGTTGTACATGTTTCTTAACAGCTTCTTAGGAATGAGAACATGTGATATTTGTGTTTCTGTAACTTTCATGGTTGCTTTCAATTTTCAGTTTCTCTTCTTCTATTGTTTTCTTCTAAGAAGTATATGCTCTGCCACTAGATGGTGATATAAAGTTAAGACAACTTTATTGTCCCTGTAAAGACAAAAACTCTAAAAAAGTATATAGCCAACAAAGCTAGTTTTAAATGAAAAACTGCATTAATTTAATTTAACTTGCATTAATCTCTTCGAATCTTAACTGATAATTAAGATAAATTCAAATTGTATATTAATTATGTGTTTATTTGTGACTTAGAATGGATTACTCATAGAAATTATATTTTGGAACATTACTTAGTCTATAAAATTATATGTATTTATAGCATAGTTGAATTATCCATACCAGCATATTGATACTTAAGCATGCATAATACTACAAAAGATGGTTCTTCAGCATGAACCAGTTGTAATTACACAGAGAAATAGACCAAGTTTCAACCAAAACAGCAGAGCAGCCTCACAGGCAGATTCTGGTCAAAAACACCTCTTGACAGCCTCTACTCTTTTCTAAAAACAAATGCAGTCCAGGAGTGAGGTTACAATATCCTTAGTTCTCTTCATGCCCACCCTAGGAGATTAGAATACCGTATCAGGCAATAGAAATGAGTGGTAGAAAAAGATACAGCTATATAATTATTAAAAATGTTTAAATCAAAAATATTCAATTTGTGCCAATATTATTTAAGACAACTGCTAGACCATAAACATACTTTTGAGAGAAGACAAAAAATTAACATTCTTAACTTATAAATAGTTCCCACAAATAGACAAGGGAAAAATAAACAACTAAAGTAAAAACTGAATAAAGGGCATAAAGAGGCAATTTACTAAATTCACAGTTGTGACTTCAACATGAAAAATTATGTTGGTACTCATTAGTTACTAGAAACATGGAAAACTAAAAATGCTCTTGTTTTTCCTGACAGATCAATAATATACAGTGTTGACAAAAATACTGAGAACGAATATTGAAAAAGCTTTTTGGGAGAACAATTTGATAGTATTTATTAAAATTTGCTCAGCAATCACACATCTGCATGAGTGATCCTATAGGAATCTTAATTTAGGTTCACACACAGACACACGAAAGGATATTTATGCAGCATTTTCCTAATGGCGCAACATAGACTACCAAGAATATTCATCAGTATAAGGATAAAGTGTAGGTAAGACATTTTGCTGAAATTAAATAGAAGGTTGATTAATAAAATATTATCAAGTGACAATCTCCAAAATGCATTAAATGAAGAATTATAGTGAGTTTTAGACACATATCTATGATATAATCATATTTATGTAAATTAAAAATACGTATCTCAATCATATTTTTGAATTTACCAATTCTAAGCATAAATGCACAGTAAAAGAGCTGGAGGGATGCATGCTGTTTCCAATAGAAGAAATAGAAGAAGGTAAGATAATGACACTGAAGAGGGACTTTTCTTATTTACTCTTAAGAATTTTATATGGTTGAAATGATTATATGGTTGTAGAAATTTTTCCTTCATTCATAAATTTTTTTTTTTGGCTATCAAAAAGCGAACTTTTAGGTTCTTATAGGACATGACAAACAGATTCACATTCAACAAATATGTAATTGTACAGGAACTGGGAGATGATAGTTGTATTTTCATGCATGTAAAATTGAAGTCTATTTTTTATAGGACATTAGTAAAATTTCTTAAAGTTTACACAATAACAGTCGACAAAATTCCTGGTCTGCCTGGTTGACTAAGATGTCATCTTAATGCTTTATAAACTAATATAATCAGAACTATTTTATGGATGATGATATTCTGAAATAGAAACAAAGTTAAATTGTGTAAGTTACGGTCATTTGAGTAATAAGGTATATTTATGTTTTCCGAAGTTTTTAAAATGTTGACTAGGAATAAGTTTCTGTGATAAAATAAATTGTCCAAAGATCGATGGCAATGATGTCCGTATTACTAAATTTCTTGTCAGATTCTTGCAATTTTTGATGTCTGTATTTCAAGAATCTGATAATAATTTTAGTAATACGGACGTCTTTGCCATTAGCTTTGAAGCCCTTTGTCTCTTCTGCCTTAGGAGGATTGCTTTGCAATTGTGGAGATCATTAAAATGTAATGTCAGAACATTTACTGTTTTTGTTCTTGTCATTTACTTATTCAGATAATTCAATTTACTCAAAAATTCCGGGCACCCTGCTAGATGCTTGTCATGTAATCAGGACAATAAGGCAAAATGCCTGTTTGTATGGATGATCTTTTTGCCTATGCTCCACTCGTATGCTCACTCTTTCTTGCTAGAAGCAAGAGCAACAGTAAAACAGATAAATTTCTTGACTTTGTTATAGTAATAACAATAACATAATTTTATGTGAGAATTAGATGACTTTACATAAATGAAACATTTTAATTCCTCAGAAAAAGGAGTGTTGTACACCTTGTGCTAATTATTTATTTTATTTACTTTGTATCTTATATTTCTAAATACAGTTTTCTTTTGCTTGTTTGTAACTTAAAATAATTTGATTCATATTAAAATTATTTTTCGGTGGCTTTATTTATTAAATCAAAATTTTACTGAGAAAATGCCAATACATGTAGACATAGGTCATTCATTTTCACTGCGGTGTTACAGTTTTACAAACATATAATATTGATTATATTCATTCTACTATTAGCAGATTTTATTGTTACTTGTTTTCATTGTCAGATTTTTTGACACATGATGTGTTTAGGAACACTCTCCTACCTGTTTCCTGGGGGCATGTTTACAATTAGTCATGAAATAATGAAATGGTTGGCTTACAGGACTGGTTCCTCTTCAGCCTTGCTAGATAATGGCAAATTGTTTTCAGGTTGTGTGTATGCTGTAGATTCAGAGCAGCCATATGTAAAGAGTTGTGATTGCTGCAAATCCCTTCATGCACTTGATAATTCAAAAACGCTAGTAATTGTCAATCTGGTGAGCATGATTATTGTTTCATGTGGTTTTAATTTGCATTTCCCTGATTAATAATGAAATGGCACATCTTTTCATATGATTATTCGCCACTTTTGTTTCCTTTCCTCTTTAAAATCCAAGTGTTTGATGTGATTGGGTGGGTGTGTGTGTGTGTGTGTGTGTGTGTGTGTGTGTGTGTGTGTGTGGTTAAAGACTCACTGGCATATTTATCTATACAAAGGAGAGTATATATTTGTCAGTTTTATGGGATGAAAATGTCTTTTGTAAATGTGTGACTTTTATTTCCATTTGATTTATGGTCTATATTAAGGAGCAGAATTTCTAACATTAATATTCTCAAACTTATATTCTTTTCTTCCGTGGTTTATGGTTCTGGAGCTGGCATGTATTAGAAATGCTTTCCTGTGCAAAGGGATGGGATATTCTTCCATATTATTTTAAAAATATTTTATTATGTTTTTGACATTTACAATTAGATCTTTAATAAAGCTAAAGATGTATTTGCTTGTGATTTAAGATAGAATTTCAGTTGTTTCTCCATATAGTGTATAATGTGAACCATTTTATTAAACATCTATGCTTTCCTGCCTTGCTAGGCAACATCATGTCTTTTAAATGGCATTTTCAAATGTTAGTGGTATTTTAGTGAGTTCGTTTTTCCCTTCCATTGCTGAATCTTCCCTTTCTGTGCCAAATATGACCTGTCCTAATTACCAGAGCTTTATATAAATAAGAATAAATAATGAATAAAGTAGTTTTATGTAGCTGTATTTGTTTTCTAGGGCTGTTATAAAAATGTACCACAGTCTGGGTGACTTAAACACCAGAAATTAATTTTCTCACACTTCTGAAGGCTAGAAATCCAAGATCAAGGTGTCCATGGGTTTGGTTTCTTCCAAGAGTCTCTCATTGGCTTCTTGATGACCATCTCTCTGTGTCTTCACGTGGTCTTTGTTCTGTACATTTCTATATCCTAATCTCTTGTTATAATGACAACAGTCATGTTGTATTAGATCCACCTCATGACTTCATTGTACCTTAATTACTACTTTAAGGACACAGTCTCCAATACAGTCACATAGTGAGGTTCTGGATTTAGGACTTCAACCAATGAGTATTAAAAGGACACAATTCATCTCCTGACAGCAGCCCCATGAAAATGAAACCTTGTGTTCTTTCCAATTCTTATGTATTTCATTTCCCTTTCTCAATTCCAACCCCATTCCATGGTCACCACGATTCTGACTTCTAAAACAATTTTATTTGCATGTTCTTTTACCTGGAATATTTTGTAGCTACTTTTGCTCATCACAATATATTTGAGAGTCAGTTATGTTATTATATGGGTCAATAATCTATTCTTTTTATTGTTGTATGGTATTCCATTCCTTAAGTATACTAATGACCATGAGGGCTGCTGGTCAATTCTTCTGATGAATATCTGGGTTATTTCTACTTTTAAGCTAGATGAAGCGGCTATGAACATTTTCATACTGGTTTCTGCTAAGAAATGAATTTTTTCCCAATAAAGTATATAGGTTTAAGCCCTCAATGTGAGTGTTTGAAGATAGGGTCTATCCAGAGGTGATTAAGGTTAAATCAGGTCATAAGTGTGGGGCCCTGGCCTGATAGGATTGGTGTCCTAGAGCATTTTATGTTGCTATAAAAGAATTACTGAGACTAAGCAATTTATAAAGAACAGAAAATATTTATCACAGCCGTCAAGACTAGGATGTTAATATCAAGGCACCAGCATCTGGTGAGGGTTTTCTTGCTGTTTTCTCACCTGGTAGAAGGTGGAAGTGGCAAAAGGGGATGAACATAGGGTCCCTACATTGTCGAAGAACATAAAAGAGGGAACTCACCCCCACAAGCCATTTTATAAAGGCATTTATCTATTCATGTGGACAGAGACTTGATTACCCAACACCTCCCATAGAATCTCACCACCTAACACTATTGCATCGTGGATTAAGTTTCCAACATGTGAAATTGGTGGTCACATTAATACCATAGCAACTAGTGTCCTTATAAGAAGATAAACAGGAGAGTGAGTGTGCTCACTCTTTCATTCTGTGTGTGTGTGTGTGTGTGTGTGTGTGTGTGTGTGTGTGTCTTCTCTCTCTGTCTCTGTCTCTGTCTCTCTCTCTCTCTGCCATGCACAGGTACAGTAAGAAAGCAGCCATCTATAAACTAGGAAGGGAACCCTCACCAAAGTTTGAATTAGCTGACACATTGATTTTGAACAACCTAATACCCAGAACTGTGAGTAGTAAATTTCTATTGTTTAAGCAACTAATCTGTGCGATTTTATTAATATTATGCCGGTCAGAAAGACTAACTATACAGTCTTTGTGGACATGCAGAATAATTATTTTTTGTATAGATCTACAAGCACATTTGTTGTATCATAGTTTTGTATTTAGCTTTATTTTAAGGTTTCTTTTTAAGATGCCAAGCGAATTTCCAACATTACTGCATTTCACACATCCAGTAGCACTATGTGAGAGTTCAAGTTATTCAATGCAAAATTGGTGTCTTTAATTTAAAAACATATTTAGTCATTCTGATGGATAAATTGTGATATTGCACATTTTTATTGATGATTAAGTATTTTAATATTATTTAATATGCTTACTGGTCAAATGAACATCTTCCATTATTATGCAGTTGTTAAGGACTTTTGCCTATTTGAGAAAGAGGAAAGGTTTTGTCTCCTTTTAGTTATTGTTACTTAGGAGTATGTTTTTGATATTCTGCATATAGGCCCCTAGTCAGATATATATTCCAAATATTTTTCTCCCAGTCTATAATTTGTCTTTTCACTATCTTGACATTATATTTTTGGGGGGTGAAATTCTCATAATATAAAATTAGCCATTTCAGGTGTACAAAACAGTGGTATCTACTACCTTCACCGTATTGTGCAACCATCAGCTCTATTTAGTTTCAGAGTTTTGTCACCTCCGGCAGAGATCTGGGGCTCATTCTATAACCATTTCTGTACTTCCTGCCTCAGCCTGTGGCAAGCACTCATCTGCTTTCTCTCTAATGACTTGCCTATTCTGGATCTTCATATAAATGGAATCCTGCTATATGTTCACTGTTATGGGTTTTTTTGCTTACATATGTCTCTGAGAAACATTTCTGGTGTACCATTTATCACTACTTCATTCTCTTTAATCACTGATATCCATTGTGTGGATATAACATAATTATCCATTTATCCATTGTTGGACATTTAGTTTGTTTCCATCTTTGGCTATCGTGAATACTGCTGCTGTGAACATTCGTGTACAAGTATATTTTTGAATACCCATTTTCAGTTCTTAATGGGTATATGCCCAGGAGTGGAATTTCCAGGACATATGGCAATTCTATGTTTAACTTTTGGAAGATGTCAAAATATTTTCCACAGCAGCTATCCCGTTTTACATTCCCATAAACAATGCATAATGATTTCAAATTCTCCACATCCTGAAGAAACATTGTCTTTGGATGAACATACGTTTTCCATTTTGATGAAGTGTAATTTTTTGAAGATCTGCACATTTTTTTTGCCTTGTTATTAAAACTTTTGCCTATTCTAAGATCATAAAGATAATCTCTTACATTATCTTCTGAATACAAATAGATTTACTATGTTTAAGTGTAAGACACATCACAAATTCATTTGGGTGTTTTGTTTGATATATAGGTCAGAATCAACATTTTTTCATATATATTGAGATATATACAAACAAAATATTCAGTCATGGTAATACCTCGTTTTCTCCTTTTATTGGGATTTTACAAAGAGATAAAACCAATGAGATATATGCAGATTGATAGATAATAGATAGATGGGGGAGAGATAGAGAGAGGAGAAGGGATTTATTTATTAGGGAAATTAGCTAATGTGATTATGGAGATTGGGAGGTTCCATTATAGGTTATCTGCAAGGTGGTAACCGAGGGAAGTCAGTCACATGGCTAAGTCCAAGTCCAAAAGCCTCAGAACAGGGAAGCCAGTAGTGGATTCTCGATCAAAAGCAGCAGGCCTGAGAATATGGGGATTCACTGGTGCGAGTCCCAGAGTCCAAGTCTGGACAACCTAGAGTTCTGATGTCCAATGGCAGCAGAAGGAGAGTGTTTCAGGTTCAGGAGAGAGAACACATTTGTCACACATAATTTTACTTTGTTGGGTCTTCAGTATATTACGTGCTTCGTTTTTTTATTATCTCAACACGATTGCATTTTTGACCCAATAATTATTTAGAAGTGTACTGTTTAATACTCTAACACTTATGAATTTTATAGTTTTATTTTTGGCATTGATTTATGTTTTTTTTTTTTTTTTTTTTTTTTTTTGAGATAGAGTTGCGCTCTTGTTACCCAGGCTGGAGTGCAATGGCGTGATCTCGGCTCACCACAACCTCCGCCTCCTGGGTTCAGGCAATTCTCCTGCTTCAGCCTCCTGAGTAGCTGGGATTACAGGCACGTGCCACCATGCTCGGCTAATTTTTTGTATTTTTAGTAGAGACGGGGTTTCACCATGTTGACCAGGATGGTCTCGATCTCTTGACCTTCGTGATCCACCTACCTTGGCCTCCCAAAATGCTGGGATTATAGGCGTGAGCCACCGCGCCAGGCCGATTTATGTTTTAAATGTACTGTGAGCAGAGATCATAGCCTGCATGACTGTAATCCTTTAAAATTTATGGAGAACTATTTTATGCAACAGCATACAGTTTATTTTGGTGAATGTGTACGAGGATTTGCAAAAAAGAAATTAATTCTGTGTTTCAGCTGCAAAAAATCAATTGCAGTAATTTTTATTTCTCCTTCAAATATCTGTGCCTTTTCTCCCTATTTTCTAAGGGATTTAAGAAAATATTAATAAATATTACTTTTTTGTAATATCTTAGTAATTAATATACATTTACTTGACCCCAAATTATCCTCTATATGTTTTCATCTTTGTTTAGTGGGAAGTTATTTTCTAACAATAATATGTAGCTTTTGATAGCATTTCTATAATCAAATTCATAAAAAAAATTAGATTAACTAAACATATTTAATTTAGATTTAAGTTTTTATTTTACTTGCTCTCTTAAATTTGATTAACCAAAGTTTTTATGAAATACATACATGCATATATATATATATATATATATATATATATATACACACACACACATATATATATTTTTAAGGAAGAGGATCTATATCCTATGTTTTGTAAACTCTTGAAGTTTTTGAGTATGTTCTTTTACTGTTATACATCTGAAGGACAGTTATTGTGTATAGTATTCTTCATTTATGATTTCTTAAATTAAGCTCCCAACTATAAATATTGCTTAAATTGCATTTCATATTTTGTTCCATTAATAATTGTCTCTGTTTACCTTATGGTTACAAAATAGATTGCATATTAATAGATGAAAAATATCTGTAGATTACAAAGTCATTGGATTGCAAAACTAAGTTTAAAAAAGCAATGATTAAAAGGTTAAGTACCTAAATATAATTATCTATAAATCTAATGCATCTTTCATATTTTAAAGTTCACTGGAGTAAACATAAATACATACAAGTAAATTTATATGTATTAAACCACTTCTATTTATAGAAATGTATAAAACTTTATATAGAAGTTCTTCTGTGTATAGTTTCTGAATATTGGCTAGATCCTACCCTTTTTTTAAACTTAGGCATTTTCATAGGCCCTTAAATATAATGATTCATTACAAGTCTCTCTTTTAGTCACATTCTTTGGTATCTGTTTAAATGTATATTTTCCATTATCCTAGTTCCCTTACCATATGTATGAAATCAAACTGAAAAACAAAATCAAACAGTAAATAAAATTAAGGGAAATGAGTAACTCACATGGTTTTCAGATAAACTTTGAGTAGCTATATGGATTGGCTCATTTTTAATTATTTATTTCCCAGGTACCATCTGATATAGTGACACTGATCCTCTAGCCATGAGGGCCTCAGATGTTCTCATCTAATTAACACCATGAAGTTACTGCCATCTAGATCTCATTTCGGTGGGAACTTGCACAATAAAAAGACAGCAGCAGCGGACCACTCAAAGCAGATTCACACCCTCTCTTGTAATCTATTCTCATGATCCTTCTGAAATTATAAATCGGTTTTTAACTTCAACTTAGGCATTCTGGATTCACACATTCCAAACAAATTACTGTTATTTTGTAGAAAAAAAAAATCAAAATTCATGTTCATTGTTCTTTTACAAAGCAATTGATGATAGAGGATTAGGTGAAAAAACCCCAGCAGAAAGCTGGGAGATGTGAATTCTTTCTAGTAAGAGTAGGATTCCTTATCCAAGAAAAAAACATACTTTGAAATATTTTAGAAAGAATTTAATAAAGAGGAATCAATTATGACTTATTTAATCGTATAGGTATTTGCCTTGTACTGGAAAACAGTAAGTTCAATTGACCTCAGTTAGGGCTGGAGCAAAACTTCACACCTATATCTATGTTCCACTATAGTCAGGACATTTAAATTAAAGGCTAGAGTCATTCAAAATAAAGCCAAATATATTCTTCCCCAAAAAAGAGCAACGAAAGTCAGCTTAGAAGTACAAAAATTAGCATTTCATATATGGATTTTGGAAGAATTTACTGTATCTTTGACAAATACTGAAGTAAACTCCCAATTAAGCTAATTGCTAATAACAGCTCATAGTATTATATTATGAACAAAATTAATTAATTAATTAATAATATAGAATAAATAACAGAAAATGCTTAATGTATCAAGAATTACTAAATATTTCAAATATCTAAAATGCTTTTATTTTTTGCTAAATAAATCATGCAACATTTAAATATGTCAGTAAGAAAAACTGAAGAATCTTTTGGGAAATGGTGGCAGTATTTTTTATCCATTTAGAATCACAAAATTAACTATCAAGATTGAACTGATCTGTGAATGGTTTGACTACTTGAAATATTAAACCTAAATTATTTGACTTAATTTAAGTTATCAATCATAGTTTAGCATAGGGCAGACACAGCCTTGGTCTAAAATATTATTAGGAAAGATGTATTTCTAATTTACAGTTATTAGGACTTACGTGTCATTTGATACTGAACAAAATTGCTATAATCCATTATCAACTATTACTTAAATGTAATTTTATTATTCTCTGTCATGAGTATGAGAAGATATCAATATCCTTCTCATGTTAATTCATCATAATATCGTAACTCTTAATTGTGTTATAATGAATTTGAGATTCATGACAGGATTTTGTGCTGAGTCCAATATAAAAGAAAAAAAGTATGAGTTTAAAATTATCTTTGTAGTTTTTGTCCCAAAATTACAGTATACATTTTGTTGTTCCTGGAGTCCAATACAAGGAATATGTAAGAATAAGTACACTGTGTACAAAAAAGTACGTATTAAGTGATTCCACATAGGACTACTATACACAATTAAAATCTTTGGAAGTGTTTATGATTTTAACATATGATCAAGCTTATAAAGGTTAGAATTTGATGGTTTTTCCTTTTGAAGATATTTTTATTTTTTGGATAACTGTATCCATCTTCTAACTCCTCTTTAATTAATGTTTCTCCTTGGCATTTAATTTTTCAGTTTCCTCCTGAAGCCTTTACAATCTACTGCCTTCCCTCCTTAACAATTGTGATTCACCTCTCTGCCAATAGTGAGAAATTCTTAAAATTATTTACACGGTTTTCTTAGGTTTTTCCAAAAATCTTCTACTGTTTTTCTCTCATTGTCATCATCCTTTGTGGACAAATGCTCGATGCTCAATAGGGAAGGACAACTTATAGCTGGCATTAAAATGATCCTCTCCTTCTTTCTATTTCCCTCTCTCTCTTTCCTTTGTTGTTTTCATTTATGATTTCATGTTTATTAGCCTAGTTGATATTGTTCAACTCCAGTAATAAATAAATGTTATGTGATGGACCTTCATTCTTAGAGATGTGATTAGAATTTTTTAACAGAATCTGAAAAATTTTCTTAGGCCAATTAACTCACAAAAGGAATGGCACATTGGCTTTCATGATACCACTAAGGAATGAAAATGGTGTGAGACTATCTATATATATATATGAACCTGTGTGTGTGTATATGTGTAAGGGGTGGGGGAGAGACAGCATAACAGTGCCACAATATTGTGAAGGAGCAAACAGCAGTCTACAAATTTTAAAGATATCCTAGAGGAGAAACAGCAGGTGAGATCAGGCTGACAGAGACAGCTCCCACTGGAAGCCCCTTTCTAGAACAGGTCAGAGTCATCAAATAGCAAGTGCAGGAGTTTGAAGGAATCATCAGGATCATTACATTGAAAGTTATTTGAGGTCCACTCAGGACCACTCAGACTTCTTCCCCTTTGGTTGTCTACCTTCTTACCATAAATATAATTCCTTGAACCACGTGCCAGGAGAAGGCTCCTGATGCTCATCAACAGGTCCAGTGACAGCTAAAAAGAATTTTTGGAGTTAATAACTCCTAGTCATTTTATCCATGAGGGAGGAGAAAAGCAAAAGCTATTACATCCGGGAGTTTGTTGTGGTGTTCTTAACCAGCTGAGTGAAGCCCTCTGTTTTATTATGTTAGATTTCAATATAGAATTTGTAAAATAAATTATAACTAGTCAATACATTAAAATACCTTTAAAAATCTTCAGTATGTTATGTGTAGCTTGATTTCTCTGATGTGTATGCATGTTACTCAAATTAACAAAGGCAAAAGAAGAGATTACATTTGAGCTCTTGATACGTTTGGAGTAAAAGGCATTGGCATTTCAATTACTTACTTTTCTTAGAATTTGCATTCAATTTTGCATGATTCGCCATGTGCCACTGCTCCTCCCCAACTGTGCTCACAAGTGGCCTTATGGCTATTTGATTTTCATTAGTAGCAATACAGCTATAATGATGGCACCTTCTTATTAGCACAAAAAACACTTTATTCTTACAGTTTAGCAATTTAATCAATATATATCCTCTGGTTCACTTATCTCTTTAACAAACAAAATATTCTACAGATTTCCTGTTGAAATGCAAGGAATTTAAGAAATAACTACTAGTAGTAGATTACCTGACAAGCCATGTTTCATAATACACTCGTTTTTTTGTGATGGATAATTTTATTTGTTAACTTGACTAGGCTATAAGGCCCAGATGTTTGGTCCAAAACCAGTCTAGATGTGGCTGTGAAGGTATTTTTAGATGTGATTAACACTGAAAGCAGCAAACTTTGATTAAAGCAAAGTACCCTCCATTATGTGGGCATTTTACATCCAATCAATTGAAGATCTTAAGAAGAAAAGATTGAGATACTCCAGTGAGAGGAAATTCCGCCAGTAGATGGTCCTTGGCCATAACTGCAGCACTGACTCTTCTCTGAGTTTCCAGCCTGGCAGCTCACCATGCAGATTTCAGACTTAAACCTCACAATAGCATGAACCAATTATCTAATAGAATGTGTGTGTGTATTTAAACTAGTACACATATATCTTATTAGTTCTGTTTCTCTGAGTAACTCCACACACCTATATAATACATGCTTTCTTAGCATATTATGATTTGTATTTCATATTAATTTCTAAATGTAGTTAAATATATTGGCAAAGGCATTAATGATTGTTTCTTTTGCTGTGCATAAGCTCTTAAGTTTAATTAGATCCCATTTGTCTATTTTGGCTTTTGTTGCCATTTCTTTTGGTTTATTAGAGTGAACTGGCAGCCAACAGAATGGGGAAAAAATTTTTGCAAGCTACTCATCTGACCAAGGGGTAATATCGAGAATCTACAAAGAACTAAAATAAATTTACAAAAAAGAAGCAAACAACCCCATCAAAAAGTGGGCAAAGGATATGAACAGGCACTTTCCAAAAGAAGACATTTATGTGGCCAACAAACATATGAAAAAAAGCTCATCATCACTGGACATTAAAGAAATGCAAATAAAACTACATTGAGATACCATCTCACACCAGTTAGAATGGCAATCATTAAATAATCTGGAGACAACAGATGCTGGAGAGGATGTGGAGAAATAGGAACGCTTTTACACTGTTGTTGGGAGTGTAAATTAGCGCAACCATTGTGGAAGACAGTATGGCGATTCCGCAAGGACCTAGAAATAAAAACACCATTTGACTCAGTAATCCCATTACTGGGTATATACCCAAAGGATTATAAATTGTTATATTATAAAGACATATGCACACATATGTTCATTGTGGCACTGTTTACAATAGCAAAGACTTAGAACCAACCCAAATGCCCATCAAAGACTGAATAAAGAAAATGTGGTACATATACACCATGGAATACTATGCAGTCATAAAAAAGGATAAGTTCAGGTCTTTTGCAGGGACATGGATGAATCTGGAAACCACCGTTCTCAGCAACCTACACAAGAACAGAAAACCAAACATTGCATGTTCTCACTCATAAGTGGATGTTCAACAATGAGAACACATGGACACATGAAGGGGAACATCACACACTGGGGCCTGTTGGGGGGTGGCTAGGGGAGTGATAGCAGGGGCTGGGGACGTTGGGGAGGTATAATAATAAGAGAAATAACTAAAGTAGGTGACATGGGGATGGAGGCAGCAAACCACCATGGCATGTGTATACCTATGTAACAATCCTGCCATATCTGCAGATGTACCCCAGAATAATAACAAAAAAGACATTAAAATTAGAAAAAAATTTCTCCCACCTCAGCCCCCCAAGTAATTGGGACTACAAGCACATACAACCATGCCATCCTTTTTTTTTTTTTTTTTTTTTTTTTTTTTATGAGAAGGGGTTTCACCATGGTTCCCAGGCAGGCCTTGAACTCCTAGGCTCAAGGAGCCTTTCCACCTCAGCCTCCCAAAGTTATGGGACTACAGACATGAGCCACCATGTCCAGCCCTTCCTTTCTTAATATTACATTGGTTTATACATTTTTATGTATTCAGTTTTCCCTTTCTTTTAAGGGAAATACCTACCTTTGAATACATAATACAAACATACTTTTGAATACATTAGCAATAGAAGGGAATAAATTTAGTAAACTATTGATACACAACAACTTGGATAGACCTCTACTGAATGGAAAATGTCAGCTTCAAAAGCTCATATTCTGTATGATTCCATGTATATAACATTCTCAAAATAACATAACTGTAAACATGGGAAACAAATTTGCTGTTGCTGGTGTTGGCATTGTGCAAAGGAGACGGAGTGGGTGTGATGTGAAGCACTGGCAGCAGGAGGATCTTGAGGGTGATGAACTAGCTCTAAATCTTGACTGTGTGGTAGCAACACAAATTTACACATGTGATAAGTGGTATACAGCTATTCTCACATGTTAGAACAATGTAAAGTATCTGGTTTTGATACTATAATTATGTCAGATGTAACCATTTGGGGCAAACTTTGTCAAGGGTATGCAGGACCTCTCTTTACTCTGTTTGAAACTTTCTGTAAATCTATACTCACTTCCAAATAAAAAGTTGATTTCATAATTTTGGATGGAAAGGGTACACTATATGGTTTATTGTTATTTCCGATAAGAGAACAGTGACAATGAAAAATAATAAATGACTTAAGATGACTCAGGGACAAACCATGTATTATTGTTTTACAAATTCATACTATTGTTTTTAAGCAATTATAATACATAAACATAGTTTATTCAATCTGATGTTATGTTAAATATGTATATCTCTTCTGTAGCCATAGAACCAGGCTTCCATTAAGTATCATTTATGCATACTCTTGTAAGTTAAAATCCTTTCAAATTTGTTCATGTGCAAATCTCTACAGCTTTAAATAATTAAATCCATCTAAATTAAATTCTCAAACTAAATGTTTCTGTTACCTTAATGGTATTCAATTAAGGAAAATGAAATTGTATTTATTACCTAAATTTTATATCTCAAAACATAAAAAGCTTTAGAAAATTTGAAAAACATTTATAATTGGCACTCCCCAAATGTTTATAGATATTTTTGACAAAATGCTGAAAACATACTGAAATGAAAATATGAAAAATAACTTTGATAATAACTATAGGAATGCATGTTATCCTCTTTTTGTTTTGATATGTTTATTTTTAAAATCTGTAGCAATATCACAAAGAAAAATAAATGCATGTTGAATAAATTATATCTAAAGCAACGTATATTTAAAGAAAATATCAGAAGGCAAGATTAAAAATTATGATTTCAGAAAATTAAATAACTGTAGAATTTAGAACTCTGCTTTGCAAATATTTGATGACTGCCATGTTTCAGTTCTATTGAATTTGAGGACCATATTGATTGGTCACAGTTCAGCTGAAAAAAAAAAGATACTCAAAGGATACCCCTATTTTTTAAATTAAAATTTTAAACAGCAAATTAAATTGAAAACCAATGTTTTTCAAAAGAGACTATATATTTAAAGAACCACCACAGGATAGTGAAATACTAAGAAACTAGGAAAACTAGAAAGTTATTATTCCTATCCTGTGCCCTCTGGGAGCTCACTCCTTGTGCGCTGGGAATTTCATACTGGATGACGTCATTAAGTACAAGCAATCCTCAAAAAGATTAACAGCTGATTTTTCAACAGACATCATGGAGGTCACAAGTTAATGGGATGACTTCTATAAAGTGCCAAAAGAAAAGAAAGGTCTTCAAAAATTTATATTTCGCAAAACAATTCTTTTAAAAAATGTAGGAGAAAGTAAGATGTTCTCAGATAAACAAGACTTCAAATGTTAGTAGATCTGCACTATAAGAAATATTAGAGTCTCTCAGGCTAAAATGAAAGTACACTTGAGAGTAACTCTAATTCACATGAAGAAATAGAAATCTAACCAGTAAATGTAACTATATTACTAAATGTAAGACAGTATAAATGTATTTTTCATAACTCTTTTATTTTTGTATCATTTAAAATACAATTTTATAATGTAATGATTGTGAATCTTTATTGATGGACAAATGATCTATTAAAATATACTGTGTGACAATAAATAAATATTCCAGGAATATCTTGGCAATTAAAAAAAGTGAAATAAAAGAAGTGGGAAATAGAACAACATAGAAACAAAATTTGTGTACATTATTGAAATAAAAGTGGTATTAATCTTAATAAGATTATTATAAATTAAGATGTTAATTATACTTAGGGTAACTAATAAAAATAAAAGTTAAAATACATTGTAAAGAATGAATAAGGGAATTACAATGGTACAATAAAATATTTACTTAGCACAAAAGAATACTATAATGGAGGATTGAAGGAAAAAATATGACATGTAGAAAATACAGCAAAATGATAGGCATAAATCCCACCTTATCAATCATTACATTAAGTGTAAATGAATTAAACTCTCTGATTAAAAGGCAGAATTTGGTAAAAATAGATTTAGTAAATATCCCAACTATGCATTGTGTATAGAATTATTACTTATGATACAAATACATAAATGAGTTGAATATTAAGGGATGAAAAAGTTCATCCCATAAGACAAAGTGACAATAAACTAGATGTGTGGCTATATTAATAGCAGAAAAAATATATTCTTTAAGTTAAAGTTTCAAGAAGAGCATTTTATAATGATGAAAGTGACAGTTCATCATGAAAACATAATGTTAAATATATACACTTCTCACAGCAAACTAAAAAATATATGAAGAGAAACTTGATAGAAATGAAAAGAAAAATAAACAGTTTAGGAAAAATAGTTGGGTATATCAATACCCCCACTTAAAGCAATGGATAGACCAACTAGGCCAAATATTAGTGAAATCTGAAGAACTGAACAACACTGTGATGGTTAATACTGAGTGTCCACTTGATTGGATTGAAGGGTACAATGTACTGAACCTGGGTGTGTCTGTGAGGGTGTTGTCAAAGGAGATTAACATTTGAGCCAGTGGGCTGGGAAAGGCAGACCTACCTTTAATCAGGATGGGCACAATCTACCCAGCCACCAGAGAGCGGCACAAATATAAGCAGGCAGAAAAATGGAAAAGAGAGACTGACCAAGCCTCTCAGCCTACATCTTTTCCCCATGCTGGATACTTCCTGCTCTCGACATCAAACTCCAAGTTCTTCAGTTCTGAAACTCAGACTGGCTGTCCTTGTTCCTCAACCTGTAGATGTCCTATTGTGAGACCTTGTGATCACGTGAGTTAATACTTGATAAACTCCCCTTTATACATATATCTATTTCATTAGTTCTCTCCCTCTAGAGAACTCTGACTAGTACAAACACTACATACCAAATGTACCTAACAGAATCTAGGAAAGACACTTCAATCATAACAGAATAATATACTTTCCTCTAAAGTTCACATAGAACATTATCCAAAATAGATTATATGTTTGCCCATGAAACAAATTTAAATAAATTTAATATAATTGGAATCACATGAAGTATTCCTTTTAGTCACAATGAAATGAAGTTATAAGTCAATAACAAAATACAATTTTGAAAAAATCAAAAACATGTAGAAATTTCAAATCTTCCTAAATAACTGATGGATAAAACAAGTCATAATAAAAGTTACACAACACTATGTCATAAAAACAAAGCATGAGCTACTAAAACTAATGGGATACAGCAGAAAGAGTTGTCAGAAGAAAATTTATAGCTGCAAGGAGCTACATTAATAAGGAAGGAAGATTTCAAAACAATAACCTAAACATAAATTTTTAGAAACTAGAAAAAGAAGAGAAAACCAAATTCAAAGCAAGAAGAAGGGAGGAAACAATAAAGATTAGAGAGGAATTAAGTAACACAGAGACTTGAAAACAATAGACAAAATCGACAAAACCAAAAGTTGCTTATTTGAAAATACAAACACAATTTACAAGTCTTTAGCTACACTGACCAAGAAAACTAGAGAGAAGGGAAGAAGACTCAAATTACTGAAATCCAGAAACAAACACAGGACCTAACTATTGACTTATAAGAAGAAAAACCTTATGAGGAAATTTTATAGACAGTTGTGTGACAAAAATTTAAATAACCAGGGTGAAATGGATAAGTTTTTAGAGAGACATAAAACTGACTTAAGAAGAAAGAGAATTTCAGTTGTGCAGGACGGGGCTTTCAACAGGATCTAAGGTCAGGGAGGAAAGGAAGCTGTCATCAAACAAGACTGAGCCAGGAACACCCTGCATGAAAGAGAAAAAACACCCCAAACTTCCTCTGCTTCCTTACTCTAAGTCTTACCAGCGTTTCCCATTAGTCAGTCTCACCCAGAAATCAGGCGTGATAGAGGTCTGTCTCCTGGGGCACACAGAAGAGCAGCAAGGTCAGATAATGCATGAGGAAGACGGGACATAACGTCAATTTTACCCTTTCATAGCTCAAGTTTTTTGTTTTGTTTTGTTTTGTTTTGTTTTGTTCTTCACCTATACTGCAGTAATCTCAACGCAGGCAATGTCCAAAGTCCATTAGACGTTACATCACCATGTGCTGGTTCAGTTTTATTCCTTCCATGAACATAGATTATAACTTTATTCACCTCTAGTCTTCTTTATGTAATCTACGAGGCAAGAGCGAGCAATTATTTCACCCTAAATGCAGTTTTTACAAACTTCACAATTTAGCCGATCGGTGAAGTCTAAGTTGACTGTCTAACTGTTTCTTCCACCATCCAATGTCTTTTTTATTCTTTTTTTAATGAAACAAAACCAACTCTCCCACAGGCAGTTTTGTTTTCTTTTGTTTTATTTGTTTGTTTTTGGATGAACATAGAAATTAATCCTTCTAATCTTAAGGCTGGAATCTTTCATTTGTTTTCTTTGAGTTCCTTCCTCCAAAAATGACCCTTAGACCTTTCAAAAACTATCACAGAACTGAAACTCACCAGATGACTACATCCAGGCAAGGAGATGCCAGACCCTTCATTTCTCATGATTTCTTCCTTACCCTTTCCTAAATCTTGCTTTTCTAACCAGCCACCTGCTTCTTATTGACCAACTTCTCTTACTTACTCCTTCTTAATACCTGTTTTCCCACACATAGTTACATTTCTTCCTTTCTGTATAAACTCCTAAGTTTGGTAGGTCAAGGAGATGGATTTGAGACTGATCTCTCATCTCTTTGGCTGAAGCACCCAATTAAAGCCTCATCCCTGTCAAGTACTCATTGTCTCATGATTGGCTTTCTGTTCAGTGAGCAGCAGGACCTAGACTGAAACCCTGGCTTTTTGGTAAACAATTAGTTTGTTTTACAATAGGGTAGCTATCCAGACTTTCCGTGGTGATTCTCTTTTACTTCTGTTTGCCAGCTTCTTATTAACCATAATTATTGGACATGAGAGTATTAAGAGGAGATCCAGTAAATGTCCTTCGTTCCAGAGAGTCCTTCTTTGTTCTGTAGCATACCAATAGTCAAATATCCCTTTTGTTTTTTTAATTTTTGTTTAGTTTTGTTTTGTTTTTTGAGACAGTCTTGCTCTGACACCCAGGCTGGAGTCCAGTGACAGGATCTCAGCTTACTGCAACCTTCATCTTCCCGGTTCAAGTAATCCTCCCACCTTAGCCTCCCAAGTAGCTGGGATTTCAGGCATGCACCACCACGCCCAGATATACATATATAATGTATTGTTTATATATTTTTATTATATCAATATATTATATATTGATATATAAATAAAATATATTATATATAGATATATAAATAAAATATATTATATTTATATATATAAATATACATATGTTTGTATTTTCAGTAGAGGTGGGGTTTTACCGTGTTGGCCAAGCTGGTCTCCAACACCTGATCTCAAGTGATCCGCCTGCCTCAGCTTCCCAAATTGCTGGGATTATGGGCATGAGCCACCACAGCTGGACCAAATATCTCCTTCGTAAAATAATCAATAACTCTGGCCAGGATAGTAACCCATTTCTCTGTATGTTGGTTCATCTACATAAGAGGAAAAAATATTCATGGGTCATTTAGGCTTCCAATTTAATGAAATCTTATGGAAACTGAGATAGCCTCATGATTCTGTATCTCTGGGCACCTGGATCTCCCAACCCACTGAACACTAAGGTATAACGGGAAGAAGTAAAATTCCTTAAGAGGTTATCAGGTCTACAAGGAAAAAGACCTCACCCATCTTTACTCTTTTGTTCCAGATGAATGAATTCTGGCCTTGTGAGAAAATGCACTGTGTGTTTTTAAGCAAACTAGGCCATAAACTATACCATAAAGACAGCACTCCAACATGTTGTGCTTCAGCTGGCACAGTGAGTTTTTGGTAAGCCAAGCCACATTTCTACCAAGGTTTTGGATCATGAAGCATATGGCAAAAACAATAAATTCTATTTGTGTGAACCCACTGTATTACTTTCTACTACATAAAATGTTCTTCCATCATAGACAATGTTGTGTGCATGTATAAAGGATGCTCATGGATAACATAGTCATGTATGGAACATTTATGAATAAATAAATGAGAATTTTTTCTTTTGTTTTGAGGAAGACTTGGGGAGAAAGGAGAAGGGCAGGAATTTTCTAATTTTATTACAAAATCATGAAGTAATAGTATTAAATTTTCACTTAAACAAAGAAAATGGTAATGGGAAATGGAAATTCATTATTCTGACAATTTTAAATAGTTGATTTCTTTAAGGTTTTGTCAAAAAGCTTTAAATCTGTCTTCCTTGTCAATGTGCAGATAACTTTTCATAATAGTGACCTGTGACGTAATAACTATCTTTGATTGAGGATGTTACTTGCTAGTAACTTTCCAAGAAAAAGTTCACTTTTATATGTTTATTGTCTCCATTAAAACATATATTGAAAGCATAGAGCCTGCAACATCTGAATATTGATTCTAAAACCTGTTGCATGGGCAACTCTCATTAGGCATCTGAAATCACAATGACCAGCTCTAGAGATGGCTATGAAATAATATTTAGGGAATTTCACAGCAAAGTCTTAAGAAGAAATTAATCAAAATTGAGAGAAATGTATTTTTAGCATTTTTATTTTAATTTCAGCACCTCAAGTTAGCTTTATATAGATTCTGGGATTAATTAAAATATGACTCCAGAGGGGCTCTTGGACAATTTTAATTCATAAGCCAATACCATTTCTTTAATATTTGCCATGTGGCATTCATTTCTTTATTCGGTAAAAAGATGATTTTATTATTATTTGTGAGAAATTACTAGGTGTCCTCTATTCTTTTCTCCAAGAAAAAAAATTCGTGAAAATATTATCAGTAGTTTTGCAAAGACATTTATGGCATGCTTTATGCCTAGAAAATATTTTGCATGCTAATCCTTATCTTCATTATATCTGTGTGAAAAAAAAAAAAAGAGATTCTATTTCCTTCAGGCCCCAAAACAGATAGGAATTATTGGAATTGGAAAACACACTACCAATACAAATGTTTTAAAAAGAAGACTGGTTATCTTGCCTCTAAGGAGAATGCTGACTCTTGGATACATAGAATTTAACTGTAGATGAGGCTGTGCTTTTGAAAATTTATTAGATTGTTGCAAACATTATTGCTGTTTTTTGTCATTATTTTTAATGGCAAAACCAGTTAATTTTGCACCAATGTAATACTTCTTAAGATAGGATGGTGGAAGATTTTGGGGAGTTTCTGTTTGTTTTTAATTTTGAAATATTTTAAAGAACCTCAGAGGGCTGAATAAATAATGTCCTTATTGGTTTGTTACTCCTTATTATTACTTGAATAGAAAAAAAAATGGGAAGTTCAGGTGCAGTGGCTCATGCCTGTAATCCCAGCACTTTGGGAGATGGAGGCAGGCAAATTGCCTGAGCTCAGGAGTTCAAGACGAGTCTGGGCAACATGGTGAAACCCTGTCTCTACATAGAAAAATAAAGGAAATGGGATTTTATGAAAACCGTTTTGGACAGTTCTCTGTTTAAAAAAATAAAGGAAATGGATTTTATGAAAACCGTTTTTGGCAGTTGTCTGTATAAAAAAATAAAGGAAATGGGATTTTATGAAAACCGTTTTTGACAGTTGTCTGTCTCATCGTGTTCAGAACTCACTGTCTCATAAACAGCCTCAATTAATTAGGAAGCAGAATTTTCTTCTAATCTCATACCAAAAGTTCCCCTAAAAAAACCAATCCTCAAAAGCTGTATTTCACAGTAAAATTGTATTTCTATTCAACAGACTGGAACCGGGTTAAATTTGTGAATATATTCTCTCTATCCGGCAAACTAATATAAGAGGATGGTAATTGTGGAGTTACATTGAAGTGGGCTGCAGGCTTGAAGATAAGTATATTTGGAGAAAATACTAATAAAAATGTTCGCTTCAAGTAAGAAAACTTACCTGTGAGATATTTTTGGTAAATACAGGCAAGAAAAAAAAAAGCCACAAATTAATCTCTGGCAATATTGAATTCAGTCAAAATATTTCTGTTTTTTTTTTTGTACAAAGGCATGAAACAGGACAGGACATCTCTCTGGAAAATCCTAAATCTTTCGTATTGCTAGATTACTGTCAACATAATAGCTGTTTTCCCCCATGCTAGTATACTCCCACTGTGGCACTCTAGCATGCCTGGGGCTTTTCAGCTTCTATTGAAATTGCATTCCTCCAAGTCTTTATTCAGGTTTTGTAGATCTGAGGACTTTTTAAACAGACTGCAGATTATTTTGGAATTCTACAAGATTTAATGATTCTAGGAGGCAAAATATTCTAGGAGGTGGTGATTTTTACTTTATGTTGTTTCATAATTCAGTAAACTCATAATTTTAAGAAACCTTTGTATGGTCCATTCTCAAACTGCTATAAAGAACTACCTGAGGCTGAGTAGTTTATGAAGAAAAGAGTTTTAATTGACTCTGAGTTCCACAGGCTGTACAGGAAACATGGTAGGAGAGGCCTCAGGAAACTTCCAATTATGGCAGAGGGCAAAGAGGGAGCAAGAACCTTCTTCACTTGGTGGAGTGGGAGAAAGGGAGGGAGTGAAGGGGAAGGTGCCACACACTTTCAAACAACCAGATCTCCTGAAAACTCTATCACAAGATAGCACTAGGGTACTAAACCATTAGAAACCATCCCCCATGATCAAATCACCTCCCACAGGCTCTACTTCCAACACTAGGGATTATAATTCAACATGAGATTTGGGTGGGGATATAAAGCTGAACCATATCAACCTCTGACTCTCTAAGAGTAATCTAAGTCCCCAGAATGAGCCATTCATAGTTCTGAACCCTGTAAAGACAATGGAGTCTCATTAAATATCCACATGCACACACAGTGAACTTGAGGTGAACAATGTACCAAAGTCATATTAATATCTCAGAAATAGTGCCCCAAATCCTGACATACATTTTATTGCTGAAAAAGGATGGTGACATAATAATAGGAGTTCACACACCATTCACAGAATAAACTGCATTAGTATAATCTTTAAGATAAAACACGTACTGAAATTAAACAAAAATCTATACGCAAATATACCTTCGTCTGAGGTTTAGTGTAAGAGAAGCGTTGTTTGAGCTAACCGTATTTCAATTTAAACATATATTATGTCCTACAGATTATATTATTCCCTAAATTTCAATGTAAGTACTGAGATAAAAATCACTGGTCTGATTTCTCTGCAATCTACCTGACCTAAATATTTAGATGCTTTAATGAAAATATATTTCATCTCTGAAAATTGAAGTAGGTTAAACAATGGTCAAAGGCAGAAGGACAGATGACAACTTGACAATTTACATCAGTAAAGTTCATTAGATCACATCCTCCAGAGATCTGTGAATCTCTAAAACAGCAGCCAACCAAACAACTCAGGCTCTCCAACACCATGAAATTAAATAATCTAGCAATTATGGCAGACACTAGGGCAGTATTTTTTATTTTATTTGGGGCCTGTGATTATAAAGAATAGGAATCCACTGAAAAAATGTGTTTTTAAAAAATGTTATTGTAGTATTGGAAAAGACAAATCTTAGAGTAGAACTGGAGCTCTGGAAAAAAACATTGAATCTAAAACACTGCAGAAAGTGTAGTGTTTAATAAACATCTTAGTGGGTCACTTCTACAATAGTGCATCATGCAATGGCTACTGTGTGCTCTAAAGACTTTGGAGGAAGGTGGAGACAAGGATTATAGCATCTTCTCATGCATCTCCATAATTTGCTTTAAAGATACACATATTCTAATGGATCACAATTACATATGAATTTTAATTTCACCCTGTAAGTTGTAATGTTCTCACCTTGAGTTATATAGATCAGTTAAATGTTACTGCTACAGACATAACCTTGAACCAACATCAAAACTTCTTGATTTGTCAACATTGAAACTTCTTAATCTACCAATATTCTGATCCATTGACTCAGTGAACTCAGTGCCTTGATGATCAGCAATAGTATAATTTCTGCCAACTACTGATGATTTATTTTTATTACTGATACCAAGGAATAACTCTGGATTCTTCCCGTTCCCACCTTATCACATTACACACTAAGAAAGCAGCAAATACATGATCCAGCTGGGTAAAACGTTCAGAGGATAGAGTTAACAGCTCACATGGAGTTGTACCTCTGTTCATTTGTCCTCTCCCTCTCTCTCCTCCCAAATCTCTTCTACCCTGTTAATGAATAAAGTCACAGCTTAAGAACATGCTTCTAGAAACTGAAGGGGGGAAATGTCCTTATTTTCAATCAATATTTGCCTCAGATGAAACACGATTGTAGAAACTGGCCTCCTAACAAAAGTAGAAACTGGCCTCCTAACAAAAAATATTTGTAAATACTCCTAAATTTGCTTTTAGGCCTTCAGGAAGGTGAGTACTTAAGAGAGTGAAGTTAACTATCGATTTATTTTAGTTTTCCTTCTGTTTTAGCTGACTTTCCTTATCTGAGACAGGAAGAAGTCAAAATGATGGGAAAGTTGAAAGACAGGCAAAAATAGAAATATCATTATCTTCCTCCCTTTCCTGTCTTTTTCTACTTTATCTGTGAAATTATTACAGCATTAAAAATGGCTAAGCATTGTCTTCGGAGGCAGAATGACTGAAATCAAATCCTTGTTCAAACTTTACTTGCTTTGTAACCTTTAATAATAATTAACATCACTGTGACTATTTCCTCATCTGCAAAATAGAAATAATAGGATCAATTACCTCTTATAGTTGCTATAAGAATAAAATTGTTTAATATCATGAAGTATTTGGGACTGTTACTGAAATTTAGTAAGTACTGTAAAAGTGTTAAATAGTTGAAAATTCATAAATTAATAGATATTTATGGTCTTTGTGGACATATCATTTATGCTAGTACTTCTCTTACTCATATTTCTGTGGCCAGTATTTTATAAGACTTTGCTGTTTAGAGTAATTTAGATTTGCAGAAATTTTTGTGAAGATACTGCACCATACTCCATACACATTGCCACTCATTTTTCCTCATATTAATACTTTAATTTGGTATGTTATATTTGTTACAAGTAACCAACTGATATTGATACATTATTAACTAAAATCTGTAATTTGTTCACATTCCCTCAGTTTCTGCTTGATGTTGCTTTGTGTCCTGGAATCCCACCCAGGTTGCATTACACTTCAGCATGTGTCATTAGATTTCTCTTAACTGTAATAGTTTCTCAGTCTTTCCCTGTTTTTCATTTTGTTTTGTTTTGTTTTTTGTTTGTTTGTTTGTTTTTGAGGAAAGACCAATGATACTTCTTTGTCTTTAGGTCACTTTAACTGTCTGAGGCTACATGCTGATTAATAGTTTCTGTTTCAGAGGGTTTGACTTTTCAGAGGATTTAATAGGGAAAAGTATATAAAATCATTTTACAAAATAAGAGGTACACATACTAAAAACCTATATGAAAAGATATCCTAAGTAGAATTTGACTGGTAAACCCTGAACATGTTAAAGAATCACAATTCTGATGTTTGTAGTTTCTGTAAGTCTAGGTATTTAAATGATCAGTTGACTAGAAAATGCAGCCTACATTAATATCTGAATTTATATGCCTTTAATTAATTGCTGTTGGTGCAATGTTTTTTTATTTATGTTTTAAAAAAGAGGAAATCTGAGTAAAGTAAGGAATTTAGTTATTATGAACAAAACAAAACTGTTTCTTTTGTCTTTTTTACTTTTATTTATTTATTTATTTATTTATTTATTTATTTATTTATTTGTACTTTGGAAGGCCAAGGTCAGTGGATCACCTGAGGTTGGGAGTTCAAGACCAGCCTGGCCAACATGACAAAACCCTGTTTCTACTTTCTTTCTTTCTTTCTTTTTTTTTTTTTTTAGAGAAGGAAAGAAAAAAAAGGAGTGAAGGAGAGGAAGAAAGAGAAAGAAAAAGAGGGAGAGAGAATGGAAATGTTGCTTTATTTAAAAAAAATGGGTATTAATAATGGCCAATCAATATTTCATTTAAACCTATGAGTAGGTGTGATGTGGTATTGACAAGAATGTATATTTTGTGTATTTAAAGTGGAGAGCTCTATAAATGTTTATTAAGTTTACTTGTTCTGGATCTGAGTTGGAGTCCTGGATAACTTATTAATTTTCTGTCTCCTGGAGTCTAAGTCTCTGTGTTAGGATTGTTAGCTCTTATTGTTGCATTGATCCTTTTACCACTATATGTTTGTTGCTTTAAAATCTATTTTATCAGATGCGAGAATTGCAACTGCTGCTTTTTATTTATTTATTTATTTTTGCTTTCCATTTGGTTGATAAATCTTTCTCCATCCCTTTGTTTTGAGTCTTTGTGTATCCTTGCATGTGAAATGGATCTGGATGTAGCATACCGTTGGGTTTTGGCTGTATCTTTTGATTGGGGGATTTAGTTGATTTAAATTTAGGATTACTGCCATTTGATGTTAACAGGCTGTTTTATCCATTTGTTGATGTAAATTCTTCTTTATGTTGATGCTCTTTACTTTTTGATATATTTTTAGAAAGGCTAATACTGGTTGTTTCTTTCTATGTGTAATGCTTCTTTCAGAAGCTCTTGTAAAGCAGGCCTGGTGGTAATAAAATCTCTGAGTACTTGTTTGTTTATAAAAGATTTTATTTTTCCTTCAGTTGTGAAGCTTAGTTTAGCTGGATATGAAATTCTGGGCTGAAAGTTCTGTTCTTTAAGGATGTTGAATATTGGCCCCCACTCTCTTCTGGCTTGTAGAGTTTCTGCTGAGAGATCTGCTGTAAGTCTGATAGGCTTCCCTTTGTGGGTAACCTGACCTTTCTCTCTGGCTGCCCTTAGTATTTTCTCCTTTGTTTCAGCCCTAGTGAATCTAATGATTATGTGCCTTGGGGTTGCTCTTCTTGAGGAATATCTTTGTGGTGTTCTCTGTATTACTTGGGGTTGAATCTTGTCCTGCTTTGCTAGATTAGAAAAATTTTCCTGTATAATATCCTGAAGAATATTTTTCAGCTTGGATTCATTCTCTTCGTCGCATTCAGGTACACCTATCAAACGTAAATTAAGTCTTTTCACATAGTCCCACATTTCTTGGAGACTTTGCTCATTCCTTTTTATCCTTTTTTCTCTAATCTTATCTTCTCGTTTTATTTCATTAAGTTGGTCTTCAACCTCTGATATCCTTTATTCTGCTTGATCAATTCAAGTGTTTAAACCTATGCATACTTCTCAGAGTTCCCATATTGTAACCTTCAGTTCCATTAATTCACTTATATTCCTCTCTAAATTGTCTATTCTCATTAGGATTTCATCAAACCTTTTCTCAAAGTTCTTAGTTTCTTTACATTGGGCTACAACATGTTCTTTTAACTCAGGCTTCGGCCGCGGTCACCATTGGAGAGTAGCAGCCATGGCTTTTCAGTATCCTGTGGCCCTGGACCTTAACAAGGGCCACAAGGTAACCAAGAACATGAGCAAGCCCAGGCACAGCCACCGTCATGGGCATCTGATCAAATACACCAAGTTTGTGGGGGACATGATCCGGGAGGTGTGTGGCTTTGACCCCTATGAGCAGCACACCATGGAGTTGCTGAAGGTCTCCAAGGACAAATGGGCCCTCAAGTTGATCAAGAAAAGGGTGGGAACACAGATCTGGGCCAAGAAGAAGCGGGAGGAGCTGAGCAATGTCCTGGCCGCCATGAGGAAAGCTGCTGCCAAAAAAGACTGAGCTCCCTCCCCTGCTGTTTCCCTGAAATAAACAGCTGCACACCCCCGACCAAAAAAAGACAAAATCATTGCAGAGAATGATCCAAGATGGCTGATTGCTAACATCTTGGGATTGCAGCTCCCAGTGAAAGTGCAGAGAAAGAGAGGACACCACACTTTCAGACAAATTTTTGTCACTCACAGAGCAGAAGATTCCCAGTGGAGGAGCCCCACGGGTCACCAGTGTGACTCTTGTGGCCGGCGCAGCAGTTTTGCCAGCACCTTGGCACGGCAGCTCTTGGTGCAGAGTAAATGGGACTGGTTCCCCTTCTGACTGAGGTTTGGAGCTCCAGGAAGGCAGAGTCACCTATTACCGACTCAAGAAGGAAGCCATACTGGAGATTCCCGGGCAGAAAAGCACCATCAGTCTTAACGCGGCTGTTTTGGCTGGCACAGCAGGTTGCTCAGATTTTGGCCCTGGGAATTAACAACTTGGACGTCCACTCAGAGACCTAATTTAAAAGTTGGTAATTACAAAGATGACAGGTGGATAAATTTACAATGATGGGAAGAAACCAGCTTAAAAATGCTGAGAATACTCAAAATCAGAATGCCTCTCCCTCTACAGGGGATCACAGTTCCTCATCACCAGGAGAACAAGGCTTGATGGAGAACGAGTGCATCCCATTAACAGAATCTGGCTTCAGAAGATGGATAATAAGAAACTTCTGTGAGTTGTTTTGTTTTGTGTTTGTGGCAATGACAGTTCTAAGGAGTTTCAGTCAGGTATTTCGTAGAATGCTGCTCTATTGAAATTTGCCTGGTGTTTCTTTTTTCCATAATTATATTGTAGTTATGGGTATAGAGGAGGAAGACCACAGCGATAAAGTGTAATTATATTCACGTCAAACCAAATACTATCGACATGGCTTCTCACTGTTGACACTGACCTTGGTGACTGGCTGAAGTAGTGTCTGTCACCCTAACATAAAGTTACCTCCCATGTTGCCTTTTAATGTAACACCACTTGGAAATAAGTCACTATGTGAAGCCCATACTTTAAAATTGGGCATTCATTTAATCCCCCTCTTTTAGGACAAAATATCTACATAACTTATTTGGAATTCTTCTACAAGGGAGATTTGCCTTTTATCTCCCATTTATTAGTTTATTCAATTGTTTATTTCTAGTAGTTTTGACTTATGGATATTTTATTTATTCTTTGAGTAAAAATAATACTATTATTTTATTCTTTGTAATATCAAAGTGTTCCAGTTTTGCCCGTTGGAAGCTTTTACAGCTAGTTCCTGTGCTTCATTGACATTCTCTCATCAATGTTTGTGTGTGTGTGTGTGTGTGTGTGTGTGTGTGTGTGTTTGTGTATTTCTTGACTGAGTCTTTAGAACCAAGTATTTCTCCAAGGATCCCTGATTATTTTTATTGGAGAATGTGAGTGAAAATGGAAACTCATATCTTAATATTTATGTGCAGGTAGTTATAACCTTGTACTAATAGATCTATGGAAAGAGTCTTTGGGACCTTCAAGAGTCCCTAGGCCACATTATTGTTGAATAATCATGGAGGTATAAATACATATTAATTACAAACACTCACTACAGGTAAACTAATTTTCTATCTTCTGTGTCAAGAATAATGAAGTACAGAAACAAGATGCTGAGATGAGTAATACAAGGCTACATTGAGAAGAGTTGTTACTTTTGATAAATAAGGCAGTGAGGAGAGATTTCACAGAGCGATCTCTAATGTCTCAGACCAAGGGGAAGGACTAAAATATGACATTGAGTTTCCCAAAATCCAAACTTTGTCTCAGTACATATAGGATTTCTAGAAGAAATTCTCCAAGTTCCTAACTAATTATGATATTGAGTAGTTGGTGCATGCTGGCTTTTCTTCTAAATAGAAATCTTGACATGGCCCTCCAATTATATGTGAGTCTTTTTTTCTAAATTTCAATAGTAGAATGGAAGTTGAGCTGGAGAGATAAAATTGTCAGTCAAGTGACATGCTTTTCACTTTTGAATATGTCATGTCAGATTGGATTGTGAATAAGATAAAATGTTGCCACTTCAGGCTGGTGCTATTCCAAAGTCCAAATCTAGAAAAGATTCATTGCCAAAGCTCCCTTTGTCTGTGAAGATAAGGATGGACCTATGCACTTGTTACAGGGATAACTTCATAAGATGTTTTAAAGTAATGAACAAAATGCATGTTTTTTAAGCTTTTGTAACCTAAGTAATGTCATTAGAAATCTGAGAGGGAGATAACTCTTAGAAAATATCACCATATTCTTCTTTCAGTGTAAAAAAGTCAGTTTGGTCTTGTTTAGATAGTTTTGTAAGGAGAATAGGAGGAGGTTCAACATTTTCCCTTATTATTTCATAATTACCCTGCATTTGTACTCTCTTGAAAATTGATAAGAGAGAGTCTATTGCCAAAGTGTTAGTAATATGCCAATAATACATTAAATTTTAAATTATACTAGGATTAATTATTATTAAACTAGGTTTTCCACTATTTTTTAAGAAATAATTTTATGGATTTTCTTTTTTCTCTTCTTGTTTCTTTTATAACATTAAATTATTGGGTATTATCAGATGAGTAATTCCTTTCTTCTCTGCATTTTTTTTGCAATTATTCAAGGACAAGTCATATCAGTGGTCTTTTGAATCCATAGTCCAGGTGATAATTGAGTAGAAATGTGTTTCCCTGATTTTTCACTCATCGCTATTCTAACAACAGACACTGGAGAGGATGTTGAGAAATAGGAATGTTTTTATACTATTGATGGTAGAGTAGAGTAGTTCAACCATTGTGAAAGACAGTGTGATGATTCCTGAAGGATCTAGAATTAAAAAATAACATATGCCAGCAATCCCGTTACTGATTATATACACAAAGGATTATAAAACATTCTATTATAAAGACACATCTTCATTGTGGCACTGTTCACAATAGCAAAGACTTAGAATCAACCCAAATGACTATCAATGATAGACTGGATTAAAAAAAATGTGGCACATATACACCATGGAATACTATGCAGCTATAAAAAAGGATGAGTTCATGTTCTTTTGCAGGGACAAGGATGAAGCTGGAAACCATTATTCTTAGCAAACTGACACAAGAACAGAATACCAACACTGCATATTCTCACTCAAAAGTGGGTGTTGAACAATGAGAACATGTGGACACAAGAAGGGGAACATCACACAAAGAGGCCTGTCAGAGGGTAGGGGACAAGGGGAGGGATAGCAGGGAATGGGGGGATTGGGGAGGGATAACTTTAGGAGAAATACCTAATGTAGATGACATGGGGATGGATGCAGCAAACCATGGCACATGTGTACCTATGTAACAAACCTGCACTATCTGCACATGTACTCCAGAACTTAAAGTATTAAAGAAAAAAAAAAGAAATGTGTTTTCCTGGAGTTTACAGATATAGGAAGGTTCATTGGGTATTGGGAGGAACAGTGTCAAAGCAGAGTGAGTCACCAAAGAGTTAAAAAATAAAAATATACGGGAGGCCGAGGCTGGTGAATCAGGAGATCAAGAAATGAAGACCATCCTGGTCAACATGGTGAAACCCCGTCTCTACTAAAAATACAAAAAAATTAGCTGGGCATGGTGGCGCATGCCTGTAATCCCAGCTACTCAGGAGGCTGAGGCAGGAGAATTGCCTGAACCCCGGAGGTGGAGGTTGCGGTGAGCCGAGATCGCGCCATTGCACTCCAGCCTGAGTAACAAGACCAAAACTCCATCTGAAATAAATAAATAAATAAATAAAATATAAATATAAACACTTATCTGGATGTCTTCCAGTGTTGTTGAAAATAAAGCCAGTATGGCTTCCAAATTCACCACTCTATAAACCTTCTGGTTTGGGACAGCTCACTTTTATTTAACTTGACTCCTCGCTTCACAATCTGGGGTGCAAAAGACCTATGGGGGGCTAGCTAGCTTCATGGGCTGCCTGCACAGTTGCATGGGGCCCTGCCTTAGAATCCCTGCTCTAAAAGTACTCTGCTGCTGCCTTGAAATTCTTAAAAATCTTCAAATTTGCATTTAAAATTTAATTTGAACATACATGGACCTAATTTGTATAAAGAATTAAAATCTTTTGAGAATTATTGTTCTGTGAAAATTATCATCTCTAGATATGATAAAATTTTATGTTAGAATAATTTATGAAAATGTCTCCCAATTTTATTACAGCCTACAAAGTACTCCTCACAGCTTCAACAGCAATCACATAAGCAAAAACGTCATTCTCAGAATTTAAAATTACTCAAAATATTTAGGATCTTCCATTCTCAACAGCAACGAATGCCACATTCAATTATATCTGTTGAAAATGAATTGGTTAAAAGTGTAGATTTTAATGACAAAATCAATTAATTTATAGAAAAGCAAATCAGAAACTTCTCATGCCCAATTGAGATACTGTTTTAATAAAGTATTACTATGTGTTATATTACATTAAAACTCCAAAGTTATTTTTGCAATCTGTAAGTTGTTGCTGTTACTCATTTGTCACGATTATTTTAATATATTCTGTAAGTAGTACAATATCTTTAAAGTAAAAAAAATGAATTTGTATTGCCTTTCACAGCACTTTTTTTCTGCTTTTCTGTTTTTTTTTTTTTTTTTTTTTTTTTTTTTTTTTACAATGGTTTCTGCCTTTCCTTTTGCTTTCGGCCTAACCAATTATGTTTCTGGCACTGGGGACAACCCAACATTTGCAGTTTTTCACAGGAGACTCGTGTCTCATAGCTGCATCCATGAAGCAGTCTCCTGCTCCACTGCAGCCTGTCCCAAGCCATGCAGTCATATCATATGCCCTCTTCTCTTGTCAGCCTCTCTTCCCAGTCTATACAACACTATGCTTCCTTGCCTTTCCATAAAGACCACAGACACGGAACTGTCACTTTGATGAATTGAAGACAGTCCCACAGCAATTACAGCTCTATGTAGGAGACATTACTTAATTTACTGCTTATCTTCATGGTACTAAAAATGCACCAGCCGTTTCCCATCAGAAGGTATTCTTGTTCCGGGCTTTTCACCACATTTCTCATTCTTTATTCTAACCACACCACCTTATTTTGTGTGTGTGTTGGAGTTAAGGGAGAAAGACATAACCAATTCAACTTGAAACACTACAGAGATCTGAAGTAATTTCCTAAAAAATGAAATCTGGAGTAGGCACAGTGGCTCATGTCTATAATCCTAACACTTTGGGAGGCTGAGTTTGGAGGATCCCTTGAACCCAGAAGTTCAAATCCAACCTGGGAAAACATAGGAAGACCCTATCATTATTAAAATATAAAATAAAAAAATTAGTCAGGGGTGGTGGTGCATGCCTTTAGCCCCAGCTACTCAGAAGGTTGAGGTGGGAGGATTACCTCATCCCTGGAGTTCAAGGCTAGTGAACTATGATTGTCCTTCCACTCCAGCCTGAGAAACAGAACAAGACTCTATTTCAAAACAAAACAAAACTCAGTTGAGACCCTTCAGTCTCTCAACTTTGTATCTAACCAGTATTCTTCCACCTTCAATTAATGCTATTCTGAGAACCATGACCAGAGTTATACTTAGTTTCTTCAAACTGAGCCCCCATCTCAACAAGTACACGTGGTTACATTTTGTATATTATTCTTCCTATTGCTTTTGACAGTTATGACATGGTAACTTAATGATTAATTTTTTTACTTGTTTACATGTTATTTAGTAATTAAAAGGAGGCATCTGACTTTCAGTTGGCCTAAGTTTAAATTCTAGCAATAGCATTTAATATCTGAATGACCTTGGACAAATCTTGCTATCTGTCTAAGCCTCAATTACTTCATATTTTGTATCTAGGTATAAGGTTAATTATACCACCAATTTCCCTCAAGGTCATAAGAAAAATTAAATAATATTATGGGCTCTAAATTATTTGAGAGGAGTAATCATGTCAATTTCTGCTCACCACTGAATGATCAATGTATGCACTAGCGCTGGGCAAATACCAAAGACTGAATAATGGGCAATTGAATAAAGAAACCGATACATTTAAGTTTTATTTCATATGTCTGTTCCTTTATTCAATTGCCCATTATTTTTTATGGGCAAGTTTTAATTCAATGCTTGTAATACTGTGAATACCAATTTGTTACCTAGTATTAAATTTTGTATTAATTACTGTCATAATTATTTTTATTAGTTTTTATCACTATTCTCTGTTAAGTATTAGTTTTTATAATTATTTTTATTAATAAATATATATTATTGTGACTATGCATACTCATATTTTGTACATGCATATAATGTGTAATGATCTAGTGAAGCTATTTGAGATACACAACACCTTGAGTATTTAAATCATTTCGATGATTTTACAATACTTCAAGCCCTTTCTTGTAGGTTTCTGAAATATGCAATACATTGTTGTTAACTATAGATAGTTTCTTCTGTTATTGAACATTAGAATGGATGAGTTCTATCCAACTGCATATTTGTACCCATTAAGCAACCTCTCTTGGCTCTCACCCTGCAACACATACCTACCCACAGTCTTCCCAGCCTCTGGTATCTATCATTCTACTCTGTACTCTGTAAGATCAGCTTGCTTTTCAGCTCCTGCGTATGAGTAAAAACATGTAATATTTTCCTTTCTGAGATTTTATTACCATTCTTTAAATTTAACTTCATTTTATGAATGTGAAAAATACTTAAGGTTATTTTCTTATCTTTTGCATACTCTGCTTCTCTGCATCAGCCACCCAGCCAAATGCACTCTGGAGGTTTCCATATCTTCATCAGGAATCCCACACTTTCTGATTGGCTCACTGCCTCTGATTATACATGAATATTCTAACGATTATCTGATTTCTCATAAGTTCATTGACCAGACCACTCACTCAACTTCACTGTGATAATAGGGTAGGTCACGTGTGAAGCCAGTCCTCACTTAGCTAAATTCACAAAGGCCTCCCTGCTGTATCCCATTTCATATTGAAGAATCCTTCTGCTGGATCTAGTAGGAAACTCGTCTTATTGAAATTTTAGTCCTAAGTAGCTTGTCATAGTCAGCTGTAGTTGCTATAACAAAACACCACAAACTGGGTGGCTTAAAAAAATTTATGTCTCACAGTTCTGGAGGCTGCAAAGTCCAAGAGCAAGGTACCATCTGGTTCACTGTCTGGTAAGGGCTTTCTTCTTGGTTTGCAGATGAGGTCTCTCCTCAGATCTTTTACTTGGTGTTTCCTTGGCACAAGCATGGAAACAGAAAGAGCTCACATCTTTTCTTCATTTTACAAGGACATTAATCCAATTATAAGAGTGCCTCTCTGAAGACCCAATCAAACCCTAATTATCCTCCAAAGACACCACCTTCAAATGTCATCAAATATTATTTGCGTCTCAACATAAGAATTGTGGGAGGACACATGCATTCAGTCTATAGTGGTATAAAATCTTGGAATGGTAATTTTATGGCCTGATACTCCGTCCTTTCCTTCTTCCACCATGGCAGATGCTACTAACTGATTATGTAATTTTTCTTTTTGAACTGAACAGTGATCATACAAATCTTTGTGACCCAGCATTTTGAGCAAGCACTAATGTTAGCTCAGTGCTGACAGGCATCTCTGCCCACTCCTGTCTGCAATATGAAGACAATGCCTGGATTAGTCAATTAACTGATGACAAAATGTGATACATTTGATAGTAATGTTGGAGGAGCTGAGAGAAAAGAAAAATGTTTTGTAAAAGATCTCTATTCTAAAAATAGAGAAGTTATAAGAATGATTTAAGAGCAGCAATTAACTAATACACATAATAATTCTATTTGCAATAGGTAAAAAATGTGACTATTTGATGTGTTAAGAGAACGCAGCCCCGATGAATTTATTAAGTGTTCTAAATTCTGCTTCTTTTGTTTTCTGAATAATTACAAAAACTTTAAAAGGTCAATGATGTCTTTATTTCCCTAAAAATGGTATTCAGAGAAGAGAAGAATTTTGGTGGAAAAAAATTCTTACATTTCATGGTGTAGTTTAATGAGTTGTTGAGCTTGGACCTAGTAGAATTTATAATATATAAATTTATAATATAGAGACTGCTATATTTCTTTACAATATAGATATATCTTTCATATATCCAACCTAAAATGTATTACTGTCTCTGACAACTGGCATTGTTAACTACTTACTCTCTCTACAGTGGATTTTCTTCATTAATTTTTATTTGTGCTATTTCTTGGATGTCTCATTAATCTTTAGTTATTTGTTCTTTTCTTTTAGTGACTTTCTGTTCCTTTTCTCTGTCCGTAACAGGTTGTCCCGATTATTCTGGATTTTCTTTCAATATCTGTCTCCTTAAATAACATATTATTTTGTGTGTTTAAACTTAGTTTTTTGAGAATGCATGAAGAAATGAAGAAAACAAGGAATTTACATCTAAAAAGACTGTTTTTAATTCTGACCTTTTAACACATGATATGGTTTGGCTGTGTCTACACTCAAATCTGCTCTTGAATTGTAGCTCCCATAATTCCCTCGTGTTGTGGAAGAGACCCAGTGGGAGATAATTGAATCATAGGGGTGGATTTCCCTTACTGTTCTCATGGTAGTGAGTAAGTCTCACGATATCTGATGGTTTTATAAGATGAAACCCCTTTAGCTTAGCTCTCTGATTCTCTCTTGCCTGCTACCACGTGAGATGTACCTTCCACTTTCTGCCGTGATTGTGGGGCCTCCCAGCCACGCAGAAATGTGAGTCCATTATGCCTCTTTCCTTTGTAAATCGCACAGTCTCAGGTTTGTCTTTACCGCAGCATGAAAATGGACTAATACAATGCATATATACGTATTTTTTACCAATTAAGAAACCATTAAACATTACTTTAACTTCTTTATAATAAAAAGACTTGTTAAAGGTCAGAAACTCAGATACACATAAGGAAGGAAGGGCACTGAAGAAGGAATAAATAAAGGTGAAATAAAAATTTATATTTGTTAATTTTCTTTCTTTTTTTTTTTTTTTTTTTGAGACAGAGTTTCGCTCTTGTTACCCAGGCTGGAGTGCAATGGCGCAATCTCGGCTCATCGCAGTCTCCACCTCCTGGGTTCAGGCAATTCTCCTGCCTCAGCCTCCTGAGCAGCTGGGATTACAGGCACGCGCCACCATGCCCAGCTAACTTTTTGTATTTTTTTTTTAGTAGAGACGGAGTTTCACCATGTTGACCAGGATGGTCTTGGTCTCTTGACCTCGTGATCCACCCGCCTCGGCCTCCCAAAGTGCTGGGATTACAGGCTTGAGCCACCGCACCTGGCTATATTTGTTAATTTTCTAAGAAAAAAACAGTTCATTCAAAATAATAGCAACAATGTGTTCAATTATGTGTGCTTATATATATGTCATATAAATGTACTTCTGTATACACATGTGTGAGTGAAATAAATGACAGCAATGATATAAGTTATGCAAGGAAGGAATTTGTATTATTTTGTTATTAGAAGGAATTCACACTATCACTGACGTGGGTGTTGTTTTATTTGAAAGTGGAATTGGATTAAATTAGTTGTAAATGTATATTGAAAATTCTAGGGCCACCACTAAAACAGTTTAATAAAAAGAAGTAACTGATATACAAAATAAGGAGAAAAATAAAAATAATGAAAGCCACAAAATGTAGAAAAACAGCGGAAGACAAAAATAGTAACAATAACAAGGGTAACAAATAGGGTAACAGATATGGTAAATATTAATTCAACTATATCAATAGTCACTTTGAGTGTCAATGGCCTAAATACATCAATTAAAAATAGATTGTCAGAGTGTATTAGAACACCAAATATATGTTGTCAGATAAAACCATTTTAAATATAAAGATGCATATAGATTAAACGTAAATTCAAGGAGAATTATATATCATGCTAATACTAGTCAAAAGAAAACAGAAACAACTATTATTAATTTCAGACAGAGCTGAATTTAAAGGAAGGAAGGGTTATTACAGATAGAGAAAGGCATTGTATAACAACAAAAAGTCAGTAATCAGGAGACTTGAAAATTCTTAATGTGTACACACTTAATGACAGAGCATCAGACTACATGAGGAAAAAGTGATAGAACTGGAAAAAATATAGTAGAATCAAATATCACAATTGTAAACTACAACACTCCTTTTCCAGAAGTAGACAGATTTGACTGCCAGAAAATCAGTAAGTACATAGGTGAACTCAACACCACCACAATTTAACTGAATGTAATCAACATTTACTTATTATTTCATTCAAAAACAGTATATTACACATGCTTATCAAGTTCGCATGGAATGTTCACCAAGATACACCATATTCTGTGCCATGAAGCACCCTGAACAAATTTGAAAAAAAAATAAAAAATACAATTTCTGCTTTCAGACTATATTGGAATAAATCAGTAACAGAAAAGTAAATAGAAAATACCAAGGTACATGGAGATTAAACAATGCACACTTCTAGAGAATACATGGATCAAAAAGCAATCTCAATAAAAATTTAAAAATATTTTGAACTAAAGGAAAACAAAATCATGAATTATCAAAACTTGTGGGATGCAGTGAAAGCAATGCTTTGTGGGAAATATGTACATTCAATGCCTATATGAGAAAATAAGACAGGTCTAAAATCAATAATCTAGTTTTGTACATTAGATAATTAGAAAAAGAATATTTCAAATACAAAGTAATCAGAGAAAAGAAATATAAATTATAGCGGAAATTAATGAAATTGAAAACAGAAAGTGAACAGAGAAACTTGAAGAAACTAAAGCCTCTTCTTTGAAAAGACCAATAAAATCCATAAATCTCTAACCAGCTAAGTAAAAATGAGTACACAAATTCTTAGTATTAGAAATGAAAGAAGAAATATTACTTCAGATTCTCTGGGCATTAAAACAATAATAAAGGAATATTATGAATAATTGTATGCCGGCAAACTTAATAACCGAGATGAAATGAACCAATTCTTTAAGACGCAATGGGCCAAACCTCACACATCAGAAGAGATAGACAATATAAATAGGCCTATGTTATTAAAGAAATTAAATCATAACCAACTGTCTCCCAAACCAGGACCAGAGACATTCACTGGTGAATTCTACAAAACATTTAAGGAAATATTATGCAAATCTCCACAATACCTTTCAGGGAATATAAACAGAGAAACTACTCCTGAGAGATTAACATTTCTCTAATACCAAAACCTGACAAAGACATTAAAAGAAAAGAAAACTACAGATCAATATCTTTCATAATGATAGATGCAAAAATTCTCAACAAATTATTTAAAAATTAAATCCAGCAATGTATAAAAATAATTATACACTATGACCACATGGAATTTATGCTGGGTGGGGAAGGCCAGTTTAACATCTGAAAATCAGTTAATACAATCAATCACATGAACAGTCTAATAAAACATAACACAAGTATGTTAATAGATGGAGAAAAAAAATCTGACAATATGCAACACCCATTTATAATAAGAATTTTCCAAATAAAGAAGAATTTCAAAATTACCAAAAAACTTTAGCTAATATTCTTAATGGTGAGAAATAAGCTATTTTTTTTTCCACAATATCAGGAGCAAGGCAAGAATATCCTCCCTCACTACTCCTTTTCAACATCATGCTTTTTGCGTTAGTTCCACTTAACGCAAAAAGACAGGAAAAAGTACGTAAAAGGAAACAATAGATAAAATTATCTTTGTTTACAGATGGCATGATTATCTATGTAGAAAATCTGAAAGAATCAACAACAAAAATTCTGGAACTGATAAGTGACTATAGCAAAGTTATGGAATATCAGGTTCATATACAGAAATAAATTACTTTTTCTACTACCAGCAATGAAGAGAAGTAATTTGCAATTTAAAAACACAATATTATTTACAGTAGCATCACCCTAAATGAAATATTTAAGTATTGACCTAGGAAATCATGTAATAAATATATATGAGGGAAATCTGCAATACTCCAATAAACAAATCAAAAAAGAACTGGAAAAAAAGAGATATCCCATGTTCATGGGTATTAAGACACAATAATTTGAAGACGTCAATTCTTCCCAAAGTGATCTATAGATAAAATGAAATCCCAATCAAAACCCCAAATATTTCTCATGTAGAAACTGACAAACTGATTCTAAAGTTTGTATAAAGAGACAAAATAGTCAACTCAATATGGAAGGAGAAGAATAAAGTTAGAGGCTGGCAGTACTCATCCTCAAAAACTGAAGATGAGTACTGTCAGCCTCCGACTTTCCTCCTATTATGACATTGCAGTAATTAAGATTGGTGAAAGAATAGACAAGTAAGTCAATGGAACAGAATAGAGACCCCAGAAATAGACCCACATGAAAATTCTCTACTTAGAAAGCAAAGGCAATTTAACGGAACAAAGACAATCTTTTCAACAACTGGCGCTTGAACAACTAGATATCCACAAGGAAATAAAGTGAATCCAGACATAGGCTATTCACAAAATTAACTCAAAATGGATTATAGTCCTGTGTGCAAAACACAAAACTATGTAACTTCTAAAAGATTAACAATGGGAAAATTTTTAACTGACTTTGGGTATCGTGATGTCATTTTAGATACAATACATTTTAGAACAATTGGTGAAAAATCACATGATAAGCTAAAATTCATCAATATTAAAAATGTCTGCTTTGTGAAGGGCAATGTCAAGGGAAATAAAAAGAAATCCTACATACTTGGAGAAAATATTTTCATGTGATCATTTCATGAAGCATTGCTATCCAAAATCTCCAAAGGCTTTTAAAACTTGTTTATAATAAAATGAACAACTGATTTAAAAATTGGCCAAAATGTTCAATAGATACCTCACCTAAGAAAACATATACATGGAAATTAAGGATAAGAAAAGATGCACCCCATGTCATATCATTAGGGTAATGCAAATTAAATCAACAATGAAATACCGCTATACATCTATTAGAATTGCCAAAATTCAGAACATTGGAAACATCAAATGCTGATGAGAGTAAGGAACAACATCAACTAGCATTTACTGGCTGTGGGACACATAGTAGTGCAGTCCCTTTGGTAATATTTGGCAGTTTCTTTAAAAAACTGAGCATGCTTTCACCACATAGTTCAGAAAGCTCAGTGCTTGATATTTACTCAGCTGATTTAAAAGCTTATGTCCAAACAAAAGCGTATCCATAGATGTTTATGGCAGATCTATTCATAGTTTCTAAAACTTGTAAACAACCAATTCATCCTTGAGTGGTTGAATGGGTAATTTGTGATACATCCAGGAACTGAAATATTATTCAGCACTAAAAAATACATGAACTATCAAGCAATAAAAAGATATGGAAAGGCTCACGCCTGTAATTCCAGCACTTTGGGAGGCCAAGGCGGGCGCATTGGGAGGTCAAGAGATCGGGACCATCCTGGCCAACATGGTGAAACCCCATCTCTACTAAAAATACAAAAAAATTAGCACGCGCCTGTGGTACCAGCTACTCGGGAGGCAGAGTCGGAAGAATCGCTTGAACCCAGGAGGCAGAGGTTGCAGTGAGCCGAGATTGTGCCACTGCACTCCAGCCTGGTGACAGAGCAAGACTCCATCTCAAAAAAAAAAAAAAAAAGATACTTATATGCACATTACTAAGTGAGAGAACTAATCTGACAAGACTACATAATGTATTAAATCCAACTATATGACATTCTGGAAAAGATGGAAGTATAGATAGAGAAAAAATAACAGTGGTTGCTAGGGAGTCACACAAAGAGGGCTGAATAAACAGAGGACAGAGGACTTTTAGGACAGTAAAAATACTGCATTTAACACAATGATAGGTATAAGTCATTATATGTTTGTTTAGACTCAAAAAATGCATGCCGATTGCATCCTTATGTAATCTAGAGACTGTGGGTGATTATGATGTGTCAATGTAGGTTCATCAGTTGTAACATATGCACCACTGTGGTGGGGGATGTTAATAATGGAGGAGGCTTTACACGTGTTGGGGTAAAAAGCATGTGGTAAATCTTTGTGCCATTATCTTAATTTTGCAATGAACTTAAAAATGTTCAAAAAACAAAGCCTTTTAAAAATATTTAATTTTTATTTTTAAAGGTAGTTAAGCCCATTGAAACTTTATGACTGTATTTGAGTCTTGTGACTTTCAGTAATAGGGTTAACTTGGGCAAGAACTAAAATTTCTGTGCCTCAGTTTCCTCATCTGTAAAACGGGTATAACAATTGATTCTATTCCTAAGACTCTTTGGGTTATTATATAAATTAATCAATATAAAATGCTTAGACTATTGTACATGTAATTAATGCTGCTTGTATTATTATTATTATTATTATTATTATTATTGAAAACTGGGTAGTAGTAACCATCCCTAGGCTCATTGTGTAAATAATTGTATAAAACAAAATGGAGTAATTAGCATAATACCTTGTGTTGACTCATTCAATAAAACATTTTTTCCTCTTTGTGTATTTCACTCAAATGTTATTAATTCTTCTCATCTTTCCATTTAATGTTACTTTATGACTTCAGATTTCAAATATTTCTACATGTATAAAAGCAAATGCATCACCTGTCAAACCAATCCCTTCTCTACGCTTTTCTGTTTGTCAATGACACTTCATGTTTATTTCTTTTGAAATATGAAATTCATATTTACTTTCATATGTTCTTTCTCAATTTTATCTACTCTACCCCTGAGTCCTGCAATTTGTAAGTATTTTCTCTATTTTTGAAACATTTTGAGATGTATCTTTTTCTCCTCTGTTCTACCAAGAATAACAGTAATAGCTAACATAAATGCTGTACAAATTAAGACAACTTTGTTGAATATTAATAAAGTTAATATTTTCATATAAAGATTAAAATGGATATAAGATTTTGGAATGAAAGATACTAAAATATTGGATTAATGTCAGTGACAAATTGTTTTTAAATAGTACCATCTAATTATTTGAATGAATCAGACAATATGTAGTCTTCATGAGCTGCTTTTGAGAGGAAGTGCAATATTGGAGAAAAACATATAATTTTATATCTGAGGATTTGATTTTGCATCTAAGGTTTGAAATTTTTGTGTTTCTTGGAGGTGTGTTCTTGGGCCTTTAAAATAATCTCCTTCAGATACAGTTTTCTCAAGGGGAAAGTGAAGATATTTGTAAAACCTGCAGAATAAAATGTGTAATGCAGCTTATTGACTTGTGGTGAGGACCAAATATGTAATTACAACCCTAGACATACTGTATGTAATTATTCAGAAGCACTGCAAACTACCCTTGAGAAGTGGGTTTCTTTGAAACAGTGTTACATTAGAAGTCTCCTGAGTCATAATTCTGTGTGAATATGAGATTTGTTATTTTCCAGTCCATGACTCAATAAGAAAATGGCTCTTCACATTCACTTCCCTGAGAAAAATTCCTGCCTTATCTTTTGTGGTCCTTGCTTCAGTAAACTGCACTACCCATTCGCTCAAATATATTCCTTTCTCCATCATTATCTCTCACATGAATTACTGCAATAATGTCCTATCTGGAGATTATACTTTAGTTTCTTTCCAATTTTTTTCCACCCAGCAGTTTTTGTTCACTTTATTAAGCAAGATTAAAGTGTTGATCCACTATTTAAAACATTTCAAACTTCCCCATTTCTCATGGAATAATGTACAAAGTGTTATGTATGGCTCTAAAAGATCCTTCAAGACATGACAACTCCATATCTTTTTTAGACTCATCTATTGCTACATACTTTCTTAAACTTTGTAATTCAGACCTGCCTAAAATAGATAATTATCTTTTTCCTTCTAGATGTTTTGTACGCTATTCACACTGACGAGATCCATGCTCTTGTGAACAGGAGCTGACCGTGTGAATATGAACAAGCTGGGGACCAAGGGTGGGGCACCTCTGAATTCCACACTAGAATTTACCCAATGAAAGGCTGCAGAGTGCAAAATTGTCTGTCTCACTATGCAAGACTGCTTGTCAATAACCACAGGATGGGGCAGAGTAGAGCAAAGACAGCCCTCAACTGACCAAACTTCTGAATTTCCTCTAAAAACATCCTTTGGAAGTAGGTCTATCACCCTTTAATAGAATAAACTCCAGGATTGTTGGACAAAGGGGGCTATTTGGAAGAGCCACCCTGGAGCACTGAGAAGTGGAATAATTCAGCTCTGAAAATAAAGGTGATTCACGCTAAGGTAATAAATTGGAAAAAATAAAATAGATGCAACTCAGTCCACATAGCTGAAAAAGCTGGTTACATTACAAAGACGTAATTGAGAATATGTTTATGCATTATATATATGTGATATGCATAATAAAGCATTTTGTAACTTCCAAAGCATCTTAACAATATCGTTATGGTTAATTTTTATGAGAGAAAACTCTATACTTATTGCTGTCTGCAAGGATATATAACACAATCCAAAATTCAAATGAACTCATTGAACAATATTAAGATTCGTTTTAAGAAATAGTTGCCTTATATATCTTTCTAATGAAATTTTGCATCCTGTAGAATTAGAAACATATGTTCAAGAACCACAACGTTGGAATAAAGTGGTTTGAAATTATTATCTCTTCATGTTAACACCCAAATCAACAGTAAACTCCTTTCCCTCTACAATGCAGCATTTCACTTGATAATTAGCAGCTGTATGCTAATTACACTGGGAGCTCTTGATTTCCTGAGTATGCTAATTTAAAGTTCCGTTGAGTGGTGACTTTTGTTTCATGGAAGCCTAAAATATAAGCCATATAGAATACACTATACAGTTATCCTGCTCTCAGTTCCTGGGGAAGAGCCAATTGAGTGCTTCTATTAATGGTACCTCTCACTAAAGAGGAAAATTGTTAGGAGTCGGAGTCACTTTAGCAGTGATTGAAAGATGAGAAATTGAACTCATAAGATTGGGATCCCCACAATGAGCCATGAGCAACACGAAAGCAAAAGGAAAGATGAGAGCCAATCAGCAGTCATGAGGATCAAATTAACATGTGGCTCAGCGATTCTAACAGTTAAATGTACAAACTGAGCATTCTGAAAATGCATCATTTAACTCAAGTAAACATGATGAGAGTTAGATGTCGACAGACTTCCTAATTGAAAAAGAAAAACGGGCCGGGCGGTGGCTCACGCCTGTAATCCCAGCACTTTGGGAGGCCGAGGCGGGTGGATCACGAGGTCAAGAGATAGAGATCATCCTGGTCAACATGGTGAAACCCCGTCTCTACTAAAAATACAAAAAATTAGCTGGGCACGGTGGTGCGTGCCTGTAATCCCAGCTACTCAGGAGGCTGAGGCAGGAGAATTGCCTGAACCCAGGAGGCGGAGGTTGCAGTGAGCCGAGATCGCGCCATTGCACTCCAGCCCAGGTAACAAGAACGAAACTTCGTCTCAAAAAAAAAAAAAAAAAGAAAGAAAGAAAGAAAAAGAAAAACGCGGGGAGTCTGTTGAAACAGGTAGGAGATGGCTATGAAGAGCCGATGTCAACAGTGCAAGTGGAGTTGATGGCAATGTCCTTCTTATTACATCTTCTATAACATTAATATATTTGAGTTTCTCTACCATTCTCACCTGACCTTTCCTCTGTGAAGGTTATACATTCTGCTTAAACAAAAGGGAGGGGTGCCAGCTTGGAATAATATTCATTGGCTGATTTTTCCATTGAAAGTTCCAGTAGTGGAATACAACATTGAAACTGAGAAAAGGCTGCAGGAAATGACATGGAAATGCACGTGTCAATACCAAAACAAAGCTTGTGGAGAAACTAAAAGAAATAATTATTTTGTTTTTCCCCTCATATCTTCTTCCTTTATATTTTTCTTCTTTCTGCTATAATGTTGACATAGACATTATACATTTTAATGATAACTAGTATTTCTGACACTTATGTTCTAATTTAGCTTTGCTCTAGGCTATACACGTATGTAAGTATGCACACATATAGATGCTTAAGAAAAATACTATTTTTGCTTCTCATTTTAGAAAAGAAAACATAAAATCATAAAAACAAGTTAAAATATTTTTTATGAGGTCAACGAGCAGGTATGCGGGATGACTCAGTTTTGGGCACAAGCACTCTCACTCTAAGATCTGTGTAGTTAGACACTATTATATTGATCACACAGACACAGACATACACACTCACCACTAGGGCTGACTGACACTTTCTAGCCAAGTTCATTATCTTATTTTGAGACACAGAAGTACTTAAAGAAAAGAAAGGAAAAGATCTGCTGAGAAGGTGCCCTAGGATGGTAAAAATTCCATTTTCCTTTATATCTGCAGCTCCTCACCTGTGTATGTAAGAATTAAAATCCAAATCAGAACATGTGTCATGTGAAATAAAGAAACTTTTAATGAATTCATGAAAGTCTTGCCAATTTAACATCAAAAGGCATGTTTCATTGCTTGGAAAGAGTGCTACATCCAATTTCTAAAACATGATTTAAATCAAGTTTGGTAAAAATTGCATCTACAGTTCTACTCCTCACCACACACAAGTTATGAAAGCTAAGGAAATACTTTTATAATATCTGAAAAGAGCAACTTTGGTCTTCTGCTATGTATCATATAAAGTGAAAAAATAAATAAACGAAAACAAATTCATAGGGTTTTGTTTCCTTCATTTAATATTGTATAGTTCCTGAACCTAATTCCCAGAGGTTGACAGTTTTGATTTGACTTACATGGACTTAAATAAAGAGATTAAAAAGTTGGGATATAGTGCTTCAGGAAAATAAAGGGATTTCCTTTAATAATGAAGGAAACTGGCTTTGCCTGTAATCCCAGCACTTTGGGAGGCCAAGGAGGGCAGATCATTTGAGATCAGGAGTTAGAGATCAGCCTGGCGGACATAGTGAAATCCTGTCTCTACTAAAAATACAAAAATTAGCTGGGCGTAATGGGGGGCACCTATGGTCCCAGCTACTCAGGAAGCTGAGGCAGGAGAATTGCTTGAATCTGGGAGGTGGAGGCTGCAGTGAGTCGAGATCTCACCACTGCACTCCAGCCTGGGCAACAGAGCGAGACCCCATCCCAAAATACTACTACTACTACTAATAATAATAAAGAAAACTCATGTTACATTAATGATTTTAAATAAATAACAATATATTCAGAGCAAAATACATGTTGATTCTGTACTCAAAGAACCTGAGAATTGAGATTAAATAATGTCACCAATGTGTGTTTAAATGAAAGCCATTCATTTTCTTATGTTTTATACTGACCATTTATATAATTTTTAGTGTTACACAATCACTGTGCTTATGTTTTATATCACTTAAAGAAGCCTACACCAAGAGTCTTCTGTCCTGATGAGAAATTTAAAATTCATCAAAAATTAAGTGATATGTGCCCTCTCAATCAGCCAACTTTATACAACACTTACTATAACCACAGGGCTTAAGGCACAAGGGTACCAAGATCAACCAAATTTATCTGTGCCTTCAAATAAAGTTAAGTTAAGAACATAAGCAAGTGGCAGGACAAACATAAATGTGAGAAGCATTTTAAGAGTGTTTGACAAATGCTCATTACAGGTAGACCTAACTAGCCTGAAGGTTTAGAAAAGATTCCTTATGAAGGTGACACATGCACTGAGCAGAAGATATGAGTAGGAATCAGCTCAGTAAAAGGCAGAGAAGGAGTTGGAATTGGGGAAGGATTCCTTTTTTTTAGACAGAGTCTCACACTGTCACCCAGTCTGTAGTGCAGTGGCAAGATCTCGGCTCACTGCAGTCTCCATCTTCCGGGTTCAAGCAATTCACCTTCCTCAGCCTCCTGAGTAGCTGGGACTATAGGTGCGTACCACCAAGTCCAGCTAATCTTTTTAAATTTTTAGTAGAGACGGCATTTCACCATGTTAGCCAGGATGGTCTCCATCTCCTGACCTCATGATCCACCCGCCTCAGTCTCCCAAAGTGCTGGGATTACACGTGTGAGCCACCATCCCAGGACGGAATTGGGAGAAATTCTAAGCAGAAACTATCCCATACTCAAGTCCTTTAGGGAGACAGTTTGATATCTTCAACTCTGTTTCCTCCTGTAGTTTTGAAGATGATGCTTGACTAAGTTGTTACAAAATACATTTGTGTTAAACTATAAAAAGCATTATGTAAGAGTCTAAACTTAATAAATATTAGATATTATTAGCATGGCTCATTCAAATAATTTTGTTCAGGTATATATTGCATGTTTATTACATAATAGAGAAGAAGACAGAAAAGCATGGACCAGATTATGGATATCATAAATACTTTGTCTCATGATGAAGCATTGACAGCTTTTGTTCGAAGCCATCTTTTCAAGGATGTTTCTATAGCAAATAGCATTGGTAGAGAGAGTCTCCCTTCAATGCAGAAGGCAGATTTGTTTTTCACTAGGAAAGATAATGTCTCCCTCCATGACATAGGTCAGGCAGGTATGCCAGCAGTCAATTTATAAAATAGGGAAAATCGTAAACTTGGGACTCATTAGCTTTGCCACAGACCAACTGTGTATGTGGTAGCCAACTTTATATTATTTCCATGGGACTTGGGAGGAGGGAGACCTCGTGCAAACATGAGGGTCATGCTGTCTGCCTGCTGTGAAGAATAAAATCCTTTCCCTGACCCACAAGTACCAGGTCTTCTGCCAGCATCCATGAAACAGTGAAAGCTAACTTGGTTTAAAGTAGAGTGAAAAACACTTTTCCCAGATCTTGATAGTTTTTAAATCCTTATGGTATTTGGGATCCATCACATGCATTTAATACTGTATGGTAACAGTTTTATTTTAAAATGTTAAATGCTCTAGTAATAATGATCATTGCAATGATTTAAATTTAAGACAAAAATTAGATGGCAACATTGCTAAAATTGACAGATATAATTATATGCATTTATCACATAAAGCATGATGTTTTGAAGTATTTATACATTGTGGAATGACTAAATCTAACTAACATGAGCAATACCTCACATAGCTATCATTTTTCTGGTGATAACACTAACATCTACTCTTCTAGCACTTTTTAGGACTACAATATGTTATTATTAACTGTAATTACCAGGAGCTGGAGCAGTTGTGGAGGGAAGCTGGGGAGATTTTGGTCCAAAGACACAACGTTTCAGTTACATGGATGGCACCTTAAACAAAGGTGAAGGGATCCATATTTTTCAAAATTATTTTAGTGTGTACGTAAACAAGATAGTTTCGGGGTATTATTTAACTGTCCACAATTCACTAATTTCATCTATCAGAATCTTGTATACACAATTTTAACTTTGGTTGTGCTAAACTGAATACACAGAGCTTTCGTCACCTGTATGTTTTACATTGTCCTTATCTTGCCCTCACTCTTGAATGATAATTTGTCTGGATATTGATTTCTAGATTGACAGTTATGTTTCTTCAGCATTTTAAATATGCATTTCATCCTCTTATTGCTGGGGTCATTGCTGATGAAATGTCCACCAGGCAAAATATTGTTCCTTTGTAGGTCAGTTGCTTTTTTCTCTCAGGGTGTCTTTCAGACATTGTATTTGTTTTGTATGCTCTGAATTTTAGTAAGATGTAAGTAGAGTAATATTAGTTCTGTTCTTTCTGCTGTAAATTTAATGGGGTTTTCAATCTGATAACCTATACTTTCTTAATTCTATGAAATTATCACATATTAGTTTTTTAAAATAATTTCCACTCATCATAGTCCCCACACTTCCCTCTGGAATGTCTAGGATTAAATAATGTCACTAGTAGTTAGCAAAAGTTGTGTATATATAAGCCAATACTTAGAAAGACTACAAAATGAGCAGTAAAGACACACACTCAAAAATACTATTAATAAATTAAAACAAAATTCTGAAAACTGCTCAAGTCACCCATAGGAATTCAGGAAAAAGAAAACAGCAAATGAAAAACAGAGGAAAATAAGAAACAAAAATGACAGGTTTAAGCATTTACATATCAATAATCATATTAAACATAAGTGATCTAAAAGCACTGATTAAATGACAGATTAGTAGAGTGCACTTTGAAAATCATGACTCAACTACATATTATCTACAATAAGTCACTTTAAATATAATGATATAAGGAGGCTGAGAATACAAAGATGGAAAACTATATTATGTAAATGTTAATTAGAAGAAAAAATAACTATATTGATGTAAGGCACATTAGATTTCAGAGCAAATTGAATTAAAAGAGAAACCTTTTAAATCATAAAAAAATCAATCCCTAAAGAAAATGTAATAATTCTAAACATGTATGCACCAAACAACAGATCCATAAAATACATGAAAGAAACCTGATAGAACAAAAAGGAAAAATTCATAAATGTAAAGCTAACATCTCTCAACAACTGATAGGTAACTAGACATAGGACCAGCAAGGATGTGGAAGAACCCAGCAACACCATCAATCAAGATGATGGAATCAGCATTCATAGAATACTCCATTAAAAAGCAGCAGAGGGCCCAAAGTGGCTCCGGCCGGATGTCGTGGCGCTTGCGAAGGCGAGGCCAAGAGTTCAAGGCCAACCAACCTCAGCAACCTTACAAGCTCTCATTGATTGGCAAAAAAAAAAAAAAAAAAAAAGCAGCAGAATACACATACTTTTTAAGTGCTCATTAAATATATGCTAAGATAGACCACATCCGGGGCAAAAACATTAACACATTTGAAAGAATTGAAATTACACAGTGTGTTTTCTCTGGCCACAATGAAACCAGTCTAAGTATCAAACACAGAAAAATATCAGAATATCTTAACACACAGAGAAAGTAAATAACAAACTTCTAAATAAGCCATATGTCAAAGAGAAAGTTTCAAAGAAAACTATAATAAAAATAAGAACACATTGAATGAGATGGAAAATATAGAAAAATATAGTACATGAAAATTTGTGAGGCACAGAGTGCTAAGAAAAACTGTATAGCACTAAATGAATATATTAGGAAATAACACTACCTCAAACAAATAATCTAGGTTTTTACCTCAAGAACCAAAAACAAGAGCAAAACAAATACAACACAAACAAAAGGAAGAATAAGGGGAAATCAATAAAATTGAAAATAGAAAAATAATAGAGAAATTCAATGAAACATATTACTGCTTCTTTGAAAAAAAATCAATGAGATTGAGAAACCTGTCAAGATACTGAAAAAGGAAAAAAGAAAAAAGACATGTTTTCCAGTTTCAAAAATGAAACAAAGGGTATCACTCTAGACCCTGCAGAAATATAGAAAAGGAATACTGTGGACAATTTTACCCACATAAATTTGACAACTAAGTTAAATGAATGAATTCCTTGAGAAACTCAAACTACCACAACTTACCCAGTATGAAATAATCTTAATAGTACGATCACTGCTTAGGAAATCTAATTCATAATTTTAAAACTCTCAATAAAGAAATACTCAGGTCCAGATGCTTTCACTGGAAAATTCTACCAAATATTTAAGTAAGTAGCACTAATTCTTCACAATCTCTTCCAAAAGGTAGAAGAAAAAAACACATGTATGCAGCTTATTTTTCCTGATATCCAAACTAGACAAAAAGTATGAAAAACAAATCTAGATTTTTAAAGTCTAATAAAATATTAGTAAATAGAATGTATCAGTATATGAAAAGAAGTATGAACTTTGAGCAAGTGGGGTTTACTGCAAGTATGCAAGAGGTTCAATAATTTGAAAATAGTTACTGTAGCCTACTACATTAACAGTATTAAAAAACATCATATAACATGATCATATGAGTTGATACAGAAAAAGATTTTGGAAAAATGAAAACCCACTCATGATATAAAGGAACTTCTTTAGCTTGATTAAAAAAAAAAATACTACAGCTAGCATCATATCTTATGTTGAAAAACCAAAGGTTTATCCCCTATGATTGGGAAAACTGTCAAGGAATTTTGATTACTTCTATTTAAAAATGTTGGAAATATTGGAAATTGTGGTCCATGAAATAAGGACAGGGAAGAAAATAAAAGGCATTGAAATTACAAAAGGAAAAATAAGGGTCAGGTGCAGTGGCTCACGACTGTAATCCCAGCACTTTGGGAGGCCGAGGCAGGGCAATCACTTGAAGCCAAGATTTCAAGACCAACCTGGCTAACATGGGGAAACCCTGTCTCTAGTGAAAAAAAAAAAGGTGAAAGTTAGCTGGCCGTGGTGGTATGCACCTCTAATTCCAGCTGCTCAGGAGGCTGGGGCAGGAGAACTCCTTGAACTCCAGCGGTGGAGGTTGCAGTGAGCCAAGATCATACCACTGCACTCCAGCCTCGGGGATGGAGTAAGACTTCATCTCAAAATAAAATAATAAAAAACCTCTTTATATTTGCAGATGTCATAATTGTCTAAATAGATTATCTAAAGGAATCTACACAATACACACTTACTAACTCATACACTAATTTGGCAAGTTTGCATGACACAAGAAGTTTATTCAAAATCAATTGTGTTTATACAAACTAGTAATTAACAGATGTACACTGAAATTAAAATTATACTCTCATTTACACTCACTCAAAAATGCAATACTTATTTGTAGACAGAACAAGATATAGATAGGATGTGTGACTATGAAAACTAATGCTGATGAATGGAATAAAATAATACCTAAAGAAATGGAGAGTCATATAACATTCATCGATAAAAAAGTTTAATATAGTGGAAATGTCTTTTAAAAAATCAGCACATAGAGACATATCCAGTCCTTCCAGACCAAAGAATTATCTTTCATTACTTCCATTTTTCTCAATGTCTCATTACTTCTTCCCCTATTTCTATATAGTCCCATGGCTGAAGATTGAAATGATAGGTTAGGAGACTCCCAGAATCCTAAACATGATTTAGGGCGCTAGCTCCTTCCCTGTGTTTGATAAACATATTTATTTCCTGGCTAAATCCCAAAAAGGGAAGACTTGGGTTGAATGCTTTACACTTTGACTTTTCTGTTTCCTTCTGCCTTCCTTTCTTCACAACCCCCATTGGCTTCAGGGCAAAGACTGTTGAATACCCTCAGACCAGATGGTGCATCTTTCATACTTCCTGTTTCTCTGTATGTTCATTACATCTTTATCTAATTCTAGTCACATGGTTGAAGATGAGTATCCAATGGAACGTAGGTGTAAACAGAGAGACATATGATAAATTGATCCTAATAATACAGGCACACCTTAAAAATACTGCAAGTTCAATTCCAGACCACCCCCAATAAAGTTAATATTGCAATAAAGAGAGTTACACAAATCTTTTTTTCTAAGCAGTAAGTCTCAAGAATGGGCTTAAAATATTCAGTAAACCATGCTATAAACAGACATGCTATCATTCAAGGTTTGCTGTTTAATCATAGAGTAAAGACAGGGTACATTTAGCATAATTCTTAAGGGTCCTAAGGTTCTGGGGATAGTCAATGGGCATTGGCTACACTTAAAGTCACCAACTACATTCACCGTAACAAGAGAGTCAGCCTGTCCTTTGGTGCTTTGAAGCCAGTAATTGACTTTTCTCTAGCTATGAAAGTCCTAAGTGGCATCCTTTTCCAGTAGAAGGCTGTGTTGTCTGCATTGGAAATCTGTTGTTTAGTGGAGCCACCTTCCTCAGTGATCTTAGCTAGATCTTCTGGCAACTTATGGCAGCTTCTACATCAGCACTTGCTGTGAAGATGGCTTCATTCCCAAAATCTCATGAGCCAACCTCTGCTAGATTCAAACTTTTCTTTTGTAGCTTCTCTTCTCACAACCTTCATGAAACTGAAGAATTAGGGCCTTGTTCTGCATTACACTTTGGAGCAAGGAAATACTGTGGCTGGTTTGATCTTCTATCCAGACTGTTAAGACTTTCTCCATATCATCCATAAGACTGTTTCACCTTCTTATCATTTGTGTGTTCACTGAAGTAACACTTTTAATTTCCTTCAAGAACTTTCTTTTCTCTCTCTCTCTCTCTCTCTCTCTCTCTCTCTCTCTCTCTGTGTGTGTGTGTGTGTGTGTGTGTGTGTGTGTGTGTGTGTGTGTTTGCAACTTGGCCTTTTGGTGCAAAAAGTTTGGCTTTCAAACTATCTTGACTTTTAACATGCTTTCCTCATTAAGATTAATCGTTTCTAGCTGTTGATTTAAAGTGAAAGATGTGCAACTCTTTGTTCATTTGAAATCTTAGAAAGATTTGTAAGATTTTTAATTGGCCTCGTTTCAAAGTTATTGTGTCTCAAGGAGGCCCAAGGTGAGGAATAGAGACGGGGAATGGCTGGTTGGTGGAGCACTCAGGAACCTGCATTAGCAATTGAGTTTGTCATTGTGCTATAGGCACAGTTTGTAATGCCCTAAAACAATTACAAAAATAACGTCAAAGATCACTAATCACAAAACACCATGACAGATATAACAATAATAAGCAAGAATAAAATACTGTGAGATTACTAAAATGTCACAAAGACACAAACAGAGTGTGTCTTTAAAAAGTGTCGTTAAAAAGATGGCACTAATGGACTTACTGGATGCAGGCTTGTCACAACTCTTCAATTTGTAAAGAAAAAAATGCACATAAAAATATGAAGCACAATAAAATGAGACCTGGCTGCAGAAATCAGTGGTATCCTCTAATGTGTAGAATCTATTAACTTAAAGTAAACCATGATGGAAAAGGGAGAAATACAGAGAATTAAATAGTTGCTAAGTTTTTAATTTCTTAAGTTATAATGAATATACGAAAAAGTTATTATTTAAAATTTATTGCAAAGCATATTAATAGGATTCTTCAGAGAAACAAAACCAAATTAGTTAGTTGATAGATAGATAGATAGATAGATAGATAGATAGATAGATAGATAGATAGATGATAGATAGATTTATTGAGAAAAAATGTCAAGGGATTTTTACTACTTTTATTAAAAAATGTTGGAAATATTGGAAATTCTGGCTAGAGAATAAGATAAGAGGCATACAGATCAGGCAACAACAACAACAAAAAATTTTATTTGCATATGCTGTGATCATCTAAATAGAAGATCCCAAGGAACCTGCAAAACACACACTTACAGAACTCAGACACAATAGAAAGGTATATGTATCAATGTAGATACCTGCATTTTTATCTCTCAATATAGCAATAGAGAAAGAAATATTTATTATTAGGGATTGACTCATGTCAAGAGACTCAAGAAGTCTCATGATCTGTTGTTTGAAAGCTGAGGGTCAAGGAGAGCTGGTGATGTAACTCTAGTCTAAACCTGATGGCCTAAGAACTTAGAGAGCCAATGGTGTCCATTCTCATCCAAGTCTGAAGACCCCAGGACCAGAAGCACCAGTGCCCCATGGCAGGAGAAGGTGTATATCCCACATCAAGAAGAGAGAGAGTGTATTTGCTTTTCTTCCACCTTTTTGTTCCGGCTGGTCCCTCAATGGATTTAGGTGATACCCACCCACATTGGTGAGGGCAAAACTTCCTAATTCAGTCTACTGATTCGAATGCAACTCTTGCTGGAAAATGCCTTCACAAACATACCTGGAAATGTTTTATCCATTATCTGGGCATACTTAGTCCAGATAAGTCGACATATAAAATTAACCATTACATTAGGTATTCCTGAAAAACATTTGTCAAGTCATAGACAGTAATGAATTCCTGAGCACTCCTTTTCAGCTGAAGCCTTTGGTTTACTCTCCTAAGCGACGTTCACCTGCACCTAATGCCCCGGCACACCCAGAAGTAACCAGAACGCTGACACTGGTATTCTTCATTCCCAAGCATAGCATGCTTTCACTGCCTATGTAGAAACCCATAAAACTAGACACGACTTTGTAATTTACACTTTAGAGACATGCTTTTGGTGTTATGTGTGTTATACTCATCCTTGTTGATGCATTTAGCCCCAATACATTCTTTCTTAGTACTGTACAGTATTCTATCATATAATTCTACAAAAATATACCTATGCTCTCCTCCCAACAAATTACACTGGTTATATTCCAGCCAGATATAAACAGTGTTACTGTAAACATTTCGATGCAGATCTTTTGTCACACATTGACATAATAACCTAGACAAAGGTAGAAAACTCTAGGGCATATGTTTAAGACTAAAATAATTAATTTGACAAAATATTCTTATTATGTGCTGAGAAATACAGAAATGGAGATATACCCCTTCCCTCATTGAGTTTTCACACTTACTGAGGAAAATCTGAAAACAATTTAGTGCCATAAAGTGGAATATTATGCAGGCATCAAAACAATGAGTTTGTGTCCTTTGTAAGGACATGGATGAACCTGGAAACCATCATTCTCAGGAAACTGACACAAGAACAGAAAATCGAACACCACATGTTCTCACTCATAGGCGGGTGTTGAATAATGAGACCACATGGAGTCTGTTGAGGGGAAATAGGGGAGGAACAGCATCGGGTGGGGAGTTGGGGAGAGATAGCATGGGGAGAAATGCCAGATATAGGTGAAGGGGAGGAAGGCAGCAAATCACGGTGCCATGTGTGTACCTATGCAACAATCTTGCATGTTCTTCACATGTACCCCAAAACCTAAAATGCAATAAAAAAAAAAGTGGCAGATATGCTAAAACAGTGAAGTTTTATGCAAATTCTGTTGCATTGTCCATTGTGTGGGATGGAGTCAAAATCATCCTGGAAATGACCTCCAGACTAAGTATTGAAAGGTAAGTCGCCATTTTTCAGATGGATAATGTGTAAAATTCCTCCCTCAAAGAGAAAGAGAATGATCAAATAGAAAGGGAGGTGGATTAATGAAGTACGCTATGTGAGATCATGCCAATGTTTTGACGAATTACATTTAAAGGAACTGGGTTTGGTATGATAAACATAAAATGGAATATTATTGCTTATAAATATTCTGAAAAACAATTTGTTTTAATGCTAAAAAATGAGTAACCATGTTTAATGTTTTAAATAGTTTCAATCATTATATAATGTAACAGTTTTCACCTCTGTAGCAGTTTGATTGATTTCCAAGTCCCAAAAAAATAATTTCTGGAAAAAAAATCCAATTATTCCTCTTCCTAGTTAATTTTTTTTTGAGCACTGTCACATCTTGACACCTCAGTAGACTTGAATTTCTCTGATAGCCTCCCGGCTCAATGTAGGCAGGAGGTGTGTCCTCGCTGTGTTTGCATCCCCAGATGCAGAATGGCTTCTGGAACACTGTAGATGCTCAGTGAATTTCTGTTGAGTACGTGAATGGAGCACAACTACAGAGATGCCTAGAAAGCTGGTACAGCATGGTTAAAGGTATAAGGTTTGCAGTCTATTATTTATTGGCTGCTATTTTACCACGTTATTTAATTTTCTTTCATAGTACACATTTGTATAGTATATAACTAAAAATTCATGTAGCTCTACATTGACCTTTCAGGAGGCACAGAGTGCTGCAAATAAGAACATTAACAGAACACATACATTGATAAACAGGATGCATGTCTTACTTTGACACTGTCTTCCATTTTTGAAATTATCTCTAATATACTACTTTAAACTCTCTCTTCTAAAACAATAGAAAAGAGTGTGAAGATTGTTCCACCAAACTGCTGTAGTTTATTAAGACAACTTCCGTTCCACGTTTGGAGTGCAAATTTTAACACTAGAACTGTAAACTGAACAAAAGCATTTAGATGACATCTTATATAAATTAAAACAACTTAAATACTAATAGCGATCATAAAACCCAAAATTCTAACTAGATATTATGCAAATAAGCAGCTGGTCCAAAAATTTTGTTTAGTAATTTAAAAATCACCATTTTATGGCAAAACATAAACAAAAGTTACAACTTCCAAGGAAGATGGATCAACTTGTAAATTACATGATATTGTTAAGGCTTCAAAATGTGGGAGATGGTATTATAGTACAATTTTCTCATAGAAATGAGACTATTAATGCCATCCTATTTCAAAATATGACTATAGATTTTTATATCAAGACAGAATTGTGTAGTTCATGCCAGACCAATGTTCTTGGTCACAAAATCTTTAGAACTTTGATAAATGAAATGCAAAAATTATTTCATTAAAAGCATCAGAGGATTGTCAGATAACAAGAACAGGAGTAGCTAAAAATTCAGAGAAAGAGACCCCAATGGACTAAGCAAATATCTTGCAGTTTATTTGTTCTTGTGTGTATTTGACAGTTCTGGGCATGAGTAAGAGACTGTCATTACAGTCAGAAGAAAACTGCTATTGGAGGAAAGAGAAACCCATAGAGCATTCACAAGAATGGCCTCAAAACATGGTCAATTTTCTTTTCTAGACATTTCCTGAATTCTGAGGCTGTCTGGTGTGACAGCCTAAAGAGCTTTGCTGAAAACTCCTTAAATATAATAAGAACTACTCATCAGTCTCATTGTGGGAAGGAGAAAAACACAAGAGCTCATGACTCTGCTGGGGTGGGGAGACAATATTGTTCCCGACAGGCTCTAAATTGAAAACTTTGTTGGGGTACACCTTTGAGAGAGAGGTAATTTCAAGTTAGGCTAAAATTACACAAACTGTCACTCAGCCTTGAATTGGATCAATTATGCAGTATTACACTGGGAGGAAAACAAAAAGACATACTAAACAAAAACATCCCCCTGCAGTGAGACAAGAATCAATAAAATAGACTAAGTGATGACTCAGATCTTGGAAACACTCAGAGATTAAAAATAAATATGAAAGTATGTTAAAAATTTTAGTGAAGAATTGGACAACATACATTAACGGATTTCAGCAGTAGCATTGATACTATGAAATGAGTGAAACTGGTAATCTAGAAGTAAAAAAAAGTCATGTGGTAAAAGAGATAAGGAGAGTTTTTGAAACATTTACTGGACACAGCTAATGATGTTTCTAATAACATCAGACTAGACAGAGCTAAGAAAGGGATCAGTAAACCTGAAGATAAACCTTAAAGAAATTACCCAAACCAGAAAACAGAGAATAAAGGAGGGAAAAGGCAGAGAATTCACTAATTATAAAATAATATTAAATAATCAAACATAGGTATTAATTTAAACTCTAGAAGGAGATGAGAAAGATGGATAAGAAGAAATATTTCAAGATATTGTATGTGATAATTTTTAAGTAAAATGAAAAAATAGAAAACCACAGATAAATTCAGAGAAACCCTGGTAGTGTTAATATGCACTATATTTAAAATATTGAAAACTAATGATAAAGAGAAAATTATAAAGGCAACAAAGAAAAAAGAAAAAAAATTCATAGACTTTATAAGGAACCTAAGCCAACATTTAACCAACTACACATGCATAATTCGATTGCCTCATGTGGACTCATAACCATTAATTCTTGGAGTTAGATTGGATAGCTGATTTATTGGGCCATTTGTTTCTCATAGAACACTTATTTTTCCTTTCGGAAAATTTTTCAGCTTTTATTTTAAGTAAAGCGGGTACATATGCAGTTTTTTTACATGGCAATATTCCAGGATACTGAGGTTTTGGCTATGAATTCCACCACCCAAATAGTGAGCATAGTACCTGACTGGGAGTTTTTCACCCAACCCTGTTTCCTCCCTCCACACTCTAGAAATCCACAGTGTCTATTGTTCCCATATTTATGTCCACATGTGCTCAATGTTCAGCTCCCACTTATAAGTGAGAAAACACAGTATTTAGTTTCTGTGTATGTATACATATATGTGTGTATATCTTCAATTTATATACTTATATGCATATATATATTACACACATATATAAATATATACACTTATCTATGTATATGCATATATATACACATATATTATACATATATATGTAGTGTATATATGTACATAGTGTATATATGTAGTGCATATACATAGTGTATATGTATGTAGTATATATATGTGTGTGTTTGTGTGTGTGTGTGTACATAGAGTTACAGGACTGTATGTATGTATATATTCCTGTAAGTCAGAAATTATATTACTAGGTATATGCCCTCCCAAATGCTCACATATGTACACTAGAAGACATGCACAGAATTCTTCACAGCAGCATTATTCATAGTGGCCTATAACTAAAACAACTAAATGGTTCATAACTATCACAAGGAATTAATAAATTATGGTAAATGTGTTCAATGCAATATTCTAAAATAGTAAGAAACAGTGAACTCCCACTACCCATAACACTATGGGTATATCCCATCAGCTTAATTCAACAACTATGTAATGCATGAGTATCAAAAAGTGCATATGATAATTTCATTGTCCAATGTGTTATAACCCAATGAAAAGTTGTTCTAAAACATAAAATTTGCATAAAATGTAATTTCAGTGTAATAACTACCTCTTAAGGCATGGCAAGACTTAGGTAAAATAATCCATGAACTACTAACTTCTGTGTTCTATACATTATAGTGCTTGTTAAGATGCAATAAACTTGATTTTATCTTTTTGTCCTAAATTACAAACTTTATGATATACTCTATTTATAAAATAAAACATAAGAACTTTAAATGTTTCACTGACCTCATGAACTATTATACTGCTCACATAAAGGACAGTTTGCTTACAGGAATTTTATTAATCATCTACTTAGTACATTTGCAGTTCATGACATCCTATTTTTTTTACATACATTTTTTTTGTTCCTGTCTTCCAGGCTGGAGTGCAATGACTTGATGTCAGCTCACTGCAACCTCTGCCTTCCAGGTTCAAGTGATTCTCCTGTCTCAGCTTCTGAATTAGCTGAGGTTACAGGCGCCTGCCACCACGCCTGGCTAATTTTTGGATTTTTAGTAGAGACAGCTTTTTGCCATATTGGCCATCCTAATCTCGAACTGCTGACCTCAGGTGATCCACTGACCTTTGCCTCCCAAAGTGATGTGATTACAAGCTTGAGCCATAGCGTCAGTCCTGGGTCCTATTAGTTTTTTGTTTTGGTTTGGTTTGGTTTGGGTTTTTGGTTTTGTTTTTTTTTTTTTTTTGAAATGGAGTCTTGCTCTTTTGCCAGACTGGAGTGTAGTGGGCCATCTCGGTTCACTGCAACCTCCACCTCTTGGGTTCAAGCGATTCTCCTGCCTCAGCCTCCCGAGTAGCTGAGATTACAGGTGCTCACTACTATACCTGGATAATTTTTTTTTAGTAGAGACAGGGTTTCACTGTGTTAGCCATGATGGTCTTGATCCCCTGACCTCGTGATTCATCACCTTGGCCTCCCAAAATGCTGGGATTACAGGTGTGAGCCACCATGCCCAGTCAGTGTGTCCTATTAGTTTTAAGGTTAGTATGTATTCTTGAAATTTTTTTATGATACTTTGGTTTTTAAGCCTAAAATTCAGCTCTGCCATTAATTCTTTGTTTAATAATAGTGCCTTCCTACAGCGAATAGTATAATACAATGGTTAAGAGCACAGAAACAAACAGATCTCCTTAGTTCAAACCCTAACTCTGTCAAATACTAGCTTGGGGACCTTAGAAGAATAATATTAGCATCCTCTTGTAGATAGGGAGTGTATGGAGTTCATTCTCATGCTGAGAACAATGTTAGGCATTTGGTAAATGTCAGATACCATTACTGATTACAATGGACTTTAATAATTCACAGAAACAGCAATCATTGTGGTGACAATTCATTACTGTGACAATTTTGAAACTTTCAGACATATATAATTTTTCTTTAGAAGTTGTGGGTGTATTTTCTGTAAGAAAGAGAGGTGGTTTTCTTTTTCTTAATTCATCAACCATAAGGTGCTCACAGATGCCTAATTAGTGGTATGCATCATGAAGGACATGCTTGGTGAGATTTCTGTGAAAATACCACATTCTGCTTGGCAACCTAAACTTTTAAATGCAGTCACCTTCTGGACGATTGGCATTTATTTTTTTGATATCTCATCTGAAAGATCACTCAGTTTGGTTTTTGAAAGTTGAATTTTCTATGACTATCTGGATCACTCAAATAAACAGAAATTCCCTATTTTCTTGAAAGACTGATAGCACCACCAGAAATTGTCCTTTGTTTAAATGGCATATTAACTGCTAGGTATTTGTAAGAAAACCTCATCTATACAATTTGTATTTCACAGAGTTGTATTTCATATTATATCATACACACACACACACACACACACACACACACACAGATATATATAATATACATATGCATGTACTTTAACAAAAATAAGGAGGCCTAACATATTCAAGCACTATCCAACATTCAGGGAATATAAGTAAGTTTAAGATAGCATAGCTAACCTCCAAATTTCACAGTGTATGTAGGGTAAAGATGCTTATGCAGTAAAATAACATAAGACAACTTATAATTAAGTATCAAATGAATAAATGACATTTTAAGAACCAGAGAATGAGGCTAGTTTGAATCTGATAGTAGTAAAATTGAGCCTTGGATAATATGTAGAACAAGATGAAAAGAAAGGAGTGACTGAATATACTAAATCAAGATAACAATTTAAGCGAAGGATAAAAAAGCATGGTATACATGTAGATACAGTAGAGAAACAAAAATAAAATTGTTTTTGCTGAATACAGTGATAGATGGAGATAACATAAAGGCAGTTCAGGACCATATTTGAAATTATCAAACATTAGACAAGGATTTGGAAATTTATTCTGTAGGCAACATAAAGCAATTGAAGATTTATGTGTGGAGAGCTCATGGAGGTGGGAAGATTGGTTTGGTAGTGTAATTTGGAGTTCATTAGAAGGTAAATGAAATATACCACTTAAATCAAATGAAATATGGTCCTAGGCAAATGTCTGAATGTAATCATTTACTTTTATTTTCATAATAAATGCCTTGATGAATGGTGATATTACCCAGAGGACTCCAGCAAGATTCGAACCCTGTTCTTAGTCCTCTATCTACCTCGAATATTTCTAAAGCAAACAATATAAGATTAGAAGATTCAGCCATACATAATCTTCTTTGCTATTATGGTCTGGACTTCAAGTAAAAATTCAGTGATCTAGACTGGACTCTACCAAGTTCTTTAGTTTGAACCAGAGGTTGTTTTAGTTCTAAACCTAACAGAGAGGACAGGCTTGTTCAATGCACACAGCCATGGTGTGAGCATAAGCGTCACTGGAGAAAATGTCCTCTCCTCATCATTGGCCCAGACTTCCCAGCCAGAGGCAAAGTTCTCATCAGCATCTGCATGCAACGAAGCTGATTCTAAGAAAGTGAAAAAAGAGCAGAGACCTGGAGATGAATATTCTTTCTTCCAAGTAGAAGGTCTTCTCATTTTAACCTAAAAAGTACTGTCACATTTGCCAACCCAGAAATTTTCATTCTTCTTGGAAAACAATTGGCAATTAATGAATATACACATTAGAGACAGGAAGAACTTCAGAGGGTGTGATGTGATACAGTCTGTCTTACCACTTACGGGATGCTTTGCATTTAAAAACTAATTCTGTCCACTTTGATTTGCACTCTATGGCTCTCATGAAACACACAGTTTATGTGGTAAATTACTGACAGCGTTTTCCTGCTGGGAGTCCTCCTTAGGATTCAAGTGAAGAGCTCGTAAGATTGGTGGTCTTTTCTTGAGAAACATGGCCCTGCAAGCTGTTTTCTTTTTGTCTTTAACATGTTTCTCAGCCTGTCTCTGCAGAAACCTGGGTCTTCTTATTATTGGATTTTCTTTTCCTCCCATGGGAGTATATAAAATCTGTAGTAAATAAAACAAATCCCTGCTTTCATGGGCTGCTTTGCAAAGTTTGTACATGTGATTTTTCCCTGCTTGAAGAATTCAGTACGAATTTATGAAGAATGAAGGAACGGCAATAAAGGGCGTAAATAAGAGATTGAAGCCTGGAACTCAATAGCCTTAGGTTTGAGTCACTTCTGCCACTGACTGTGTAACTTTGAGAAAATTAATTAGCATTTTTAAGTCTGTTTTCTCATCTGTAAAATGTGACCACTACATAATAACTCCCTAATGGGCCTGTGGTAATCTCCACGGGGCAGTCATTTTTGTCTCTTTTATTAACTGATTAATCCCTAGGAGCTATGTTGATGCAGACTCAAAAAAAAATAATTATAAGAAATGCTGAACATAATGCCTGTGAAATAAAATTACATGATAATTATTATATCTAGTACTAGTTTATTATTATTTATGAACAATAGCAGCAAAATAACTCACTTTTTAGAATGTGACTAGAATTTTGCCGGCTTTTTACTAGAATAATGTCAGCTTGTTTCAGATTAATCAGAAATCTATGATTTAACATAGAGCTCTTCCTAGTTTACTAAAAAATTATTTCAATCCATAATATACATTACATTTCAATAAATTCCATAGAATGATCAAAATAGAGCTTTTATCTTATAAAGAAGAAAATTTTTTAACCTATAAAGATTTTTTTTTAATTTTACTATCATTACATTCTTATAATAATTCTTATGTCTTTAAGGTGTCCTCTAACACACGTTTAATAAATCTTCTGGTGTTATCTGTTCTTTAAAAGTTGAAACGAATTGGCCTGGTGCGGTGGCTTATGCCTGTAATCCCAGCACTATTGGAGGACAAGGCAGGCGAATCACTCGAAGTCAGGAGTTCGAGACCAACCAGGCCAACATGGGGAAACTTTGTTTCTACTAAAAATACAAAAATTCGCCGGGCGTGGTGGCAGGTGCCTGCCATCCCAGCCACTCAGAGGCTAAGGCAGATAATTGCTTGAACACTTGACCCATGGAGGCAGGGGTTGCAGTGAGTTCAGATCATGCCACTGCACTCCAGCCTGGAAGACAGAGCAAGACTCTGTCTCAAAAAAATAAAAAAAAAATGTTGAAAACAATTTCTCTACAGAATTATCTTTTTTTCTTATCAATATCTTTATTTCTTTATTGGTAGTCATCATTTGATACTGTTTCAATTTATTCTAAAGTTATTGGTCTATTTGAATTTTCCAAATCTTCATATTTGAATGTTGAAAGTTTAATTCCTAAAGAAAGCAAAAATAAACAAAATAGGATTATATCTGAAAACAAGTAACAATTTGTTATTATTTTAATAATCTTTTAAATTATTGCTTTTTAAATGGATTATTTTCATTGGAAAACCAATGGCAATTAATTAATATAAGCATTAGTTATAGGAAGGGCTTCAGTGGCTGTAATGTGGTATAGTCTATGGGATATTTTGCATTTGAACATTAATTTCATCTACTTTGGTTTGGTTTCTATGAATCCCTTGAAGCAATCACACTTTATGTGGCGTATTACCTTAATTTTACACCTTATGAATATTTCTGATATTTACAGATCTAGCGAAAATAGTTTCTTCCTCAAAATTTGCTTGGCACCAAAACAAACAGTATTTTGCGGCCTATTTTGACATATATATTTAGAGTAAGGTATTTATATCAGCAAATATTGATTAATTACTACTAGGTACAAGAAAAACAATAAATCAGAAAACAAAAAAGTGAAATAGCGCTTTTACAGATCTTACATTTTAATCAACAGTGTAATTCCACAGAGGCTATACCGCAAGGTACAAAGTGATGTATGTTACAAAACAAATTTTCACAAAATTAATTTGTAATATTTACCAAATCATTGAAAAGGTGGAGAAAACAGAAGAGAAAATGTTTGAGGAAATTATGAGAACACAAAAGTTGAGTTCCAGTAGGACAGCATGGAAAGAATGTTTACCATCAGTTTTTTATTTAAGGGGCAGGTGTGAGAAAAGCACTATTACAGCGTATGATCACCAAGAGAATTGTGACATACGGGATTTTAGGATTCTGTTGAGAATGACAAAAGCATTAAGTGGAATTTAGACTATAGAGGGAATCTGAGATTTCTTCACGTAAAGATAATGTGGTTTAATGCAAAGCTGGTTCTCTGGAGGATTAACTAAGTTGGAATGCAGACAGAGCTATTAACAGCTTCCTTGTTTTAGAATTCAGGCAAAACAACACCAAGAGCAGATTCTCTGCTTAAAGGATTCAGAACTAAAGTGAGTTCAGCAATATTGACTGAATCGATGGATTAATGCAATTTAACCACTGAATGAAGCACGGTAGGGTGAGATTAACTATTTTGCAATTAATAGTGGCTGACAGTTAGAGATGGGGTGTTACCTACAGCCAATAACAACAACAACAAAAATTTTCCTGACCTCTAAGTAAGATTGTATGAAAAATACCGTTACTCTGAAACGTCAGGCATTTTAAGAGAAAGCAGCATATACGGAAAAAGCTAAATGAATATATTATCTATCATTTAAACAGAAAGCAAGCAAACTTATAAAAGCATACTTAATACTTGGAATACGATATAGGTTTACAAGTGGGGCTCCTTATGTTCTCTCTGAAGAGCAGGAAAGAAAGAGAACCTGCAGCTGTACCCAGGAATTGACCTTTAATAAGTGTTTATTTTGTTCTCACATGTAGAACCCAATGAACTATTGCACAAGCATTATGAGACACAAAATTCTGACACCCACCTTCCTTCTGCTTCATGGCCAAAGAAATATCTAAGTGTTTTTGTTTAATTGGTTAACTAAGCATTCTGGAATTCTGAAAGCATTTGGAAACTTTCTTGCTTTGGTATTTTGCTATCCAATGAAAAGAATCCTTTCTTCCAAAAATATTACTAAACCTTTAGATTAGCTTTTTAAAATCAGATGGGCTACATTAAATCTTCATAAAAATTTATATATATATATATAAATTTTTCAAATAATATCATTAAAATTAATCACTGAATAATTTCAAGTGATATATATATATATATATATATATATATATATATATATATATATCACTGGAAAATTGATAATTGTAGCCAATCAGTTGTTGGATTTGTCTAGATAATGCCTTCGGAGTGTTTTATGAGACAGTTTTACTGTGGAGTGAATTGTTTAAATTGATTATCAATGTTGGTATTTTTAGCAGCAGTTACCAGAGTGGGTCCCGGGGATTCCTCAGAGGGTCCCCCTGACATACTTTCAGGAGGTTCATGAGCTGAGAGTCATTTTTATAATGACTCTTTAGTTTGTTTGGGGCAATGTAACTATTTTCTTATAAAATATGTTATTTATATTCACGTGTAATTTTAATACTTTTTTAAAGAAATTAATAGCAATGTATTCAAAACTGCAGAGTTGGTAAGGGCAGAGTGAGGATATGGATCCATCCTGTGTTCACTTTTTATGCACAGATTTCTGCTCTTCTCTAAAGAGAAAGAAAATCTAGTGCAAAGGCTTGTAAATTCCTCCATTTTATGTTTCAGAAGACACTAGTTACAAATCATTTTGCACTTCCGTTTACTCCTCTTGAAAACAGTGACATTAACTGAACTCAAAGATTATTATTAGTATAAAATGACTTAATTGGTATAAAATCTTATGATAGTGCTTGGCACAAATTTTCATATTGAGGTTTGCTCTTCTTAATACTTTTTGGCTGTAATTACTTTTGTCTCTCAAAGAATCAATTTATCTATTTACTTATTGCTAATGTGCTTCCTTTTTGATAGGAAGTGATTATTACAATTTAATTGAACTCAATCTTCTAATATTTTAATAAACATTAGAAAGATTAAGTTATCTAGGCATGCTATTCATGTAATAAGAAATGATATTATTTGAAAAAATCTAAATATTGATTGCCTATAAAAGGCAAAATAACAAACCAGTCCCTAGAAGGTGATAAAAAAAATTATATCACCATTTAGTAGACATCCAATCCATGCTTGTTTATGGAATAAACAAAATATAATCACATTCTCAAAGGAGCTGGATATCCATGCTGGACTATGTTTACCTCCACAGTCACCTTCCCTGTGGCCATTCCTGCCACAATTACCTTTGCAGGTCCAGAGACTCTGGTCTCACCTGCACTGTGTATCTCTTGGTTCCACCCTGGATCTCCTTGGCTCCCACTGTGCATTGGTGAGATGTCTGGGAGAGCATCTTCAGCCCTATGGCAGGAGTGGGGAATTTCACACTACTGGGCTGTTGTGTAAGGCGCCTGGCAACTGGGAACCTATGCCTGCTGGTCCACAAAGTATGCTACTAGGCTGGGCTCTCTCTCCTTCTAGACTCCATGTTTCCCCATCTCCTGATAACATACCTGCCTACAAGTTTTCGTCTCAGGTTTTGTATTTTGGGAAGACCAAGCTTAGATGGTGTCAAATACAGAAACTATACATGTATTAAGACACCTCCAAGAGTAAAAAACGTAAGGAAATTTTTTGAAGGCTAACTTCAGAAAACCAAACCAGGGTCTAAATAGGAAGAGTATTCTTGGGTGCAAAGTCCAGTCTGCAATGATTCTCAAGCTACCTTCCATTACATATGGCAAAGACCCACAGAGAGACAGGCAGCGATGGATAAAAAGGAAGGGAAGAAAGTGGTCCAATAGTTTTGCACCTGCCATGTGGTATCGAAGCCTCAATTATTCCAGAGGTCCTCATAAAACTGGAGCAGCTGCATTTATCACTGTTCAATGGGGCAGAGGTAGATTTCTAGCACTTTCACTTCGCATATTTATGGAATCTATTATCGCTGTTTTAAATTAATTCAAAATGTTTAATAATAAACTATTTTAACTTCATACAAAATATATGAAAAAAGGGGAATAAAGAGCAGCAGGAAGCTTAAATGTTCGTTATCCATGTTGTGGCAGTGACAGACAAGTGTATCCGTATTTGTCAAAGCTTATCAAGCTGTATTGTTAAATATATGCAGTTATATCAATTAACCCTTAATACTGTTTAGGAAAAGATTCAAATGGGACTATCTCAAAAAATAAAAAGATATGTGAAGTTACCAGGTATCTCCACATAATAAATATCAATATTTTCACATTTTCCATATTTTCTTTAAACATTATTTTTAATGAATTGAAATATTAACCTTAAAAAATGAATTTGTCGGTGAATTATAAACAGCTATACACATTGCTAAAGCTCCATATCCCCCAATTTTTCTTTCCTCCATCTTCCACAGTGGTAAACCACTCTTAAAGCTGTGACTTGTTATCCCAGCATATATATATATTGTAATGTTACTACATATTAATGTATCCATAAAAATATGTGGCATTTTTAACATGACTTACCTATTCATTCATTTACTCAACAAACGTGGTACTCTGCACTTCCTCTATACAGGCATTATTCTAAGCAACTGGCATATATCAATAAACAAATAAAAAAATTCTACTCTTCCCAAACTTGGCTTTCAAAGGAATATAACATATTATAATGTAGGTGTGCTGATATTCACATAACTTGGAACCTTATACCATGAAAAGAGCCAACTGTTTTAAGCCCCGCACTGAAGCAGGCTGCGAAGCGGCGGCCACAGCAAGAGATGAAAGTTTGCCTGCTGGCAACACTGAGATTAAGGGTGTTGCCTCTTCATCTAAACCCATTGTTTCAATTACCCACTAGGAACTAGCAGGAATTTGAAAGTGGGTGATACCACAGAGCACGGCAGCTAAATGAAAGACACCTATGCGATTAGATCTGATATGATCTTTTGTTGATTATTTGAATCATTTTTGATACTTGAAACAAACTGAAACCAATTAGACCCACAGCTTGCTAAATCCTTGTAGCCTTCAGCACTGCCAAAACAACCCTAAACCTGGTTTGCCAATGTCCATGACTCTTAATCCCCTAAAATAATCACCATGTCCCCAAGAGGACAGGTTTAAAGGTGATATCCTCTGAAGTTCCCTTGTGTGCTGTGGCCAAGGAAAGTGATAGGCAAGGAAGGATCCCCCAGAATGGACAGCCAGAACCACAGGCAGAAACCACAGGGGGTTTTGCTGAACGGCACAGTTAGGGCAAAGCACAGAGACTCCCTGCAATGTCAGCAAGGAGTCTTCCCCGTATCAGTCCAGTGAGGTGTCCCAGCAGCCACGGAGAAGGGAGTGATGCTTGTTTTCCATGTTCCATCTTCTAGCAGTGCATCATATTCACATAGCCCAGCTTTTCTGCCACTGTCAGTTCAGAGATGAGTATTACTGTTTTTTTAGATTATAGTTTGCCAGAAAAAGAAAAAACATATTTGTACTTGAGGAAGAAGATTATGTATCATCCAGGGCAAACATTTCAGCTGAAACGTAAGACACTAGAAGAGTAGGTCATGAAAAGATTTTAGGGAAAGGGAGGCCAACAACAGCACCTGCTAAATCTTAGAAGAAATATGCTTTTGGTGTGTTGGCCTTAGGGGAAGAAATACACTTTTGCGTGTTAATCTTAGAGGAAGAACTATGCTTTTTGTATGTTTCTTTTCTTTTTTTCTTCTATTTTTAGGAATGAAGAACTATCTAGAGCACAGGGAATGAAGTGGGGAGAATGAAATTGTGACACCACAGTAGGGATCTGCATGCTCCAAGAAGCTTAGGTTCTGTTTGTGTGAAGGAAAATCACACACAAAATAATTGCAATAGAGAGTGTACTTGGTGCCATACAAGGAGTGGTTTTTAACAGGCAGGAAGGAAAGCAAAGAGAGACCCTGGCAAAGCTGTGGTATGGGTCAGTGAGAAAGATTACGGTAATTTTACCTACAGTTGATGGTATTGAATGAAGATGGAGAGAAAGGGAGTAAAATTTTTTACTCAATCAGGAATGAGAGATATAGGGAAAAACCTAGATTCACAGGTTTAGGGGTTGAGCAAAGTGGGGCCACTGCTAATTCAAATTCACACACACAGGTGTGTAAGGATTAGGAGGGGTGGAACCGAGAGCATTGTGTTTGGGATAGATTAAATTAAGATTGCTTTTAAACACTACAGTGGAAATGCCAAGTTGGTATTTGGGAAATGTTTAGCACGTCGTCACATACTCTTTAAAGCCACGCAAGGCAATACTATTGCTTAAATAAAAATGTTTGTAGAAAAAAGGAGAAATCCGAGAATAAAATTTGGGAGAGCTAAGATTTAGAGTTTGGGAAAATTGGTTTGGTAAATGTCTTCTAAGAGACTAAAAGGACGGTAAGGAAAAAATTCAAAAGGAAAGCAAGTACAGCAAAATGTAATCTTTCAGAAGGCAAGATCTTTTCAAGTAAGAGATGCTACTGAGCTTCTGAGAAAGAAGAGAACCAACAAAAGGCAGGGATATGAGTAGCAGAAAGATAACTGAACTTGGTGACAGGGTTTCTGTAAAATGCAAAGTTCGGCAACTGCATCAGAGATGAATGAAGGGAGAATTTTAAAAAAGAAATGGATGCAGTCTGTGTGGACAAATTGTTATTTACGGGAAAAGGGAAATAGGTTGATTGTGAAAAGAGACGGGGGGTCAAGGGTACTTTCAACATAGTAGAAGGTGGAGCGTGTTTTATATACTGATAGCAGTGCTCTAGGGGAAGAAGAATCACGGAGGAAGAAAAGTTTTTAAGGAAGTGACATCACATAGAATTGAGATATGAAAAGAAGTGTGTTGCTTAAGATGAGGACAGAGACGCTTCTTTTGTATCTGGCAAGACACAGAGGCTGGTAGATGGGCACTATTCTGTCCTTGAAACACACAGATTTTGGCTGGCTTTCAAGTCATTCTTTCATCCAGTTTTAAACTTTTTTTTTCTTTTGATAATAAATGCACACATTAATTACCAAAAAATTTTGTGTGTGTGCATTATTTGTTAAACGCACAGGCACACTCACGCACATGCACACACACATACATTAATATTCATTGCAACAAAGCTTTTGATTGATCTCCTCCTTGTTTTATAATTGGCTTGGCCACAATTGATTGATTATTTTTATTACAAAGGTTTGTACAGATCTCTGCAGGGGAAGCATATCAAAAAGTCAGGAAAGTGAGAAACATGTGGGCATGCGCTGGGTAATACTATGCGGTATACACAGAGGACATTTAAAAGAAAGGTCCCTTAAGTCACCTAAAATATATTGTAACATTTCAAGTATTTTTATTTAAGGTTTACATGTTTTAATTGAAGTTAAAATTAAATGTAAGTTAATTAATTAACAGTCCTTTTAGTGCAGGTGGATTGATGTTTTACATTTTATTCGTGCAATATTATACAATTTTTAGATGACAGATGCTGAGCAAGAGCTTGAGCATCAAAACTCTTCTACTGTGATCAGCTGACGATTGGGGAAGGTCTCCTGTTTAAGACTCTACACAAATGGACCAAAGAACGGCAGCTAGAGTTGACTGTCCCGGCTTACAGATTCCAAAGCCTCCATACAAACTAAAAACTCAATTTGCTTTTCCAGTTTGGAGTTATCTGAGTTCTTGAATAGCTACTTAAATCTCCGGAAGCCTCATTGGCAAATGCGCACTTAATCACTGAGTCAAATAATTAGTATGAACGTTAAAATAAGTGATTCTGTCCTTTAAAAAAATAGCTGAAAATGTAAATAAAGAATCCCAACTATCAGGCTCTACTCTTCCTGAATGCCTGGTGCACTAAAGGATCCATTTCCTGCTGCATAATAAGATGTGTGGGAGAGAGGAAAACAGCAAGCAAGAACAATGCAAACCTTAAAACAAAAAAAATCAGTGCCTGAGGTTAACGGAAATAACAGTCATTTAACAACATCAAACTGCACACCAAACCCTTTTTGTAGTAGTTTCAAGAGTCAAAACAAGTTACAAAATGTAGACTGAATAGAAGCAAATCCAAGACATGGTACTATGAATTATGTAGGTGCATCTGGGGCGCTGTACCCACCTGTCAGCTGTTGTTTCTGTGCATTTTGTGTATGCATTTCTTAAAAGATTTGCAGGAAGAGTGCAGTACGATTTTATCTGCATATGTTCTCATTAAGGACAGAAGTTTGAAATTTTAGCCTAAATCATACTTACAAATCTGAATAATAAAATAAATGTGTAGCCTTGCAAAAAGTTTACAATATTGGGGTGATTTAGGGCTTAAAAGACTTACTGCATTTGATAGTAGAATGCATTCTTCATGTAGAAACATTAAGTGTTTATGTGGAGATATTGTAAAACTAGCATCAGCATGGAGGAAAGTTGTAAAGAACATCAAATTCTCTGTAAGCGCTTACATATTTAACCACTGATGGAAGTTCTACACAGCTGTTTGCTGGCCCTCCAAATATGTCCACATCCTAATCTCTGGAATCTAGAATAGATTAGTTTATATGACAATAAGGACATAGTGGAATGGTTTAATTATCTTGAGATGAGGGATTATCCTGGAATATGTGTGTGAACCTGGTATAATCACAAAGGTATTTATGAAAGCGAGGCAGTAAGGTGAAGAGTCAGCAATGGATATGTGCTGATGTTGTGCTGACTTTGAAAACAGAGGAAGGGGCCTGGCGCGGTGGCTCACGCCTATAATCCCAGCAGTTTGGGAGGGCGAGGCAGGTAGATCATCTGAGGTCAGGAGTTGGAGACCAGCCTGGCTAACATGGTGAAACACCATTTCTCCTAAAATATAAAAAATCAACCAGGCATGGTGGTAGGCACCTATAATCCCAGCTACTTGAGAGGCTGAAGCAGGAGAATTGCTTGAACCCAGGAGGTGGAGGTTGCAGAGAGCTGAGATGGAGCCATTGCACTCCAGGTTGGGCAACAAGAGCAAAACACTGTCTAAAAAAAAGGGAAGAAAATTTTAAAAATGGAGAAAGGGATCATGAGGTGAGGAACACAGGTGGACCCTGGAAGCCGGCAAAGTGAAGGAATCAGATGCTTCCCTAGAGTCTCCAGAATGACCCAGCCAGGCTGACTCCTTGGCTTTAGCCCAGTGAGGTTGATTTTGGATTTCTCATCTCCAGAACTCTAAATTGGGTTCTTTTACACCTCTAAATGTGTAGTAATTTGTTGCAGCAGCAATAGGAAATTAATGAAGTGACCATGATGAAGTCCCCACAACTACCATAATCCAGCTTCTCAGGCTTGTCCCCAAAAGGATGCTGCTTATTCTTCTCTGTGATTTTTCTACCATAGTAGATAAAACTGGACTCATTATGAACTTTCATATTCAGGGATTATTAGGAAAGGCTTTCAAAAACTGTGACAGACGTTATTTTTGAAAAATAATATGAATTTTCAGTTTCTTAATGAGATAATTATATTGCTCATATTTATAAAAACAATACCATTTTTGAACCTGAAATTCTTTACCGTTTTGCTTATCACAGTGGGACCTATAAGGGTGCTGTGTGCCACCCCCAAATCCAGGCCATCTCTGGAAAAGGGGGAGGAGGGAGGACCCCAGAATTCCAAGATATTGTGTACATTTGAGTGTATGAAGGACAGCTGTTCCTCCTTTGTTATATCTTAAGCTCAAGATGTAGCCAAAACTCATTCATTTATGCAAAGGAGGGACAAAAACACGTCACATCACAAACCTTTATGTGATAATTAATGTTACTATGATCATCCACATTCTTCAGTGCTGACAAGTATGCTAACAACATTTTTAATAAACTAATGATATTTATTATAAGAAGTTATTTAAGATATTTCAGAGACTAGTAAATTTGATTCTAAGTAATACCCAAATCATATTTTTATGGTAAAAACCATCAAATTATGTGGTGTTATGAAATGCTGGAGAGAGAAATCTTATTCTATACATCTCTTGTCTTAGATTAAACAAGGTATGAAAGATAGTGACATCTGCAACAGACTCTGCATTCCTTCCCCCTTCTAAAACAAAGTGTTCTGTTTTAAACACACTTCCTGTGTGAAAGATTGGTTCGTGTGCGTGATAACACAGTTTTTTCACTGTTCATGCTTGAGAAGACTGTACAAAGAAAGACTAAGTGTCAAAATATTCTTCCTAAAAATAGCGCTAGAAGGGGAATAAATTATTTCTGAGATTATATCAGGGATGTGTTTCTCCAGAATGAATACATCAAGTATATAAGTATATACATTGAAAATTTTACACACACACACACACACACACACACACACACATAAATGGGGGAAGAAGTCAAAAGTCTCATAGGCAGAGCAACTAATAAACTTGGAAAATTAACCTGAGATAAATTCCATATTTGCAACATTAAATATAATAAATTGTTAGTGGTTATGAGAGTCTTTGAGGATGACTTTCAATACCAAAAAATAAAGGTATGTATAAAAATTACATATATTTAAAATATTAATATATGATATTCAAAGGAAGAATGTCAGGGATTCGGATACATTTATAAACTAAAGCAGGGGATATTTTGAATTACCAAGAACTCTCCCTTTCCGTATATGCTTTGCTGCTCTATTTCACCCAGGATGTGGCTGACAACACTTGCAATATATTCTGCCTTGAAGAAGGGATGTCGGGGGACAAATTCTTGGTCTTTAAGAACATTATAGCAAAAAAAATTTGCCATGAGTAATATGGATTTGAAAGGAAGTTTGATTAGTCCAAAGTCAAAGCCATGTTTTTTTCAGACTGGGAAAGCTACTGTAAGTGCACAGGACACAGTGAGCGTAGAACACATTGGGACCCTTGAGGGTGCTGTGTGCTACTAGTGAACCCAAGCCATTTCTGGAAAAGGAGGAGGATGAGGGACCACAGAATTCCCAGATATTATGGATATCTGAGTGTATAAAGGATAACTATTCTCCTGTATTAGGTACAGCCTGGGAAATGTCAATGGTTTTGTTTGCTGTTGAAGCAGAAGAAAAGGGCACTTGGGCAAACTGAAGTATTACAATTGGCACCAGCCCAGCCACTTAGACAGACCCAACCTGGGACTGTCAGGGCCATCTTTTCTTGTGAGTCTGCTGTGGCGTGGATGCAGCACAGTCAGCCTGGAGAGATCTCACAGATGAGAAGAGGAGGTGGCAGGTCTGCAGGCAAAGCTGCAGATGCCTCCACTCAGCGTTAAGAACAAACACACCTATGGTTTTGGTCTAGGAGAGAGGTGAAAAAGTGATTTTCATGAAAGAACAGCCTGGCTACTTTGACTTTATGAAGTACTTTTTAATTGTAAAACTCTTACAATACTGCTAATCTTGCATATTTTTTCAAGGACAGCTATGATTGTTTTAAACTTACAGAATTCCTTGTGAATTACAATGGGCAGAAAATTATGTTGTAAAGAAACTCTGCTGCTGAAAGGGAGATGTAATTTCATCAGGCTCATTAGACATCAGTGCTACAATTGGAAGCTTTGTAGACGAAGATGGACTAAAGAAGTTGGATGAGTTCCTAGAATAAACTGAAGAAAGACTTCTCATCTCAAAATCAAACTTATGAAGGCAAAGAAAATGTAGAGCTGTTGAGTCCAGATAAGGACTAGAAGTATATTTTTAGTTATTATTTAATACCATTTCTAATTTGTACATAATGATCTTAGCACTATGAAGAATATTTGAGAGAATTAAAAAGCTAAAAGGATAAAGACTTTACAGAAAATGCATTTCATTAAACATTAGAAAGGGTTTTAAAAGTGTTTTTTGGTGGGGCGTGGTGGCTTATGCTGTAATCCCAGCACTTTGGAAGGCTGAAGCGGGTGCATCACCTGAGTTCATCACAAGTTTGAGACCAGCCTGGCTGACATGGTAAAACCCGTCTCCACTAAAACTAAAATAAATTAGCTGGGTGTCAGGGTGCACATCTGTAATCCCAGCTACTTGGGAGACTGAGGCAGGAAAATCGCTTGATCATAGGAAGCAGAGGTTGCAGTGAGCCAAGATTGCATGACTGCACTCCAGCTTGAGTGACAGAGTGAGATTCTGTCTTTTTAAACAAACAAACAAAAGTAAGTGTTTTTTGGAGGGCATCTTTAGAAACATTAAATTTATGCATGGGATAATTAAAAGCATATTACGTATGACTGGATCAAATAGAAGGCTAAAATATTTTCCTTATTTTTACCAAAACATTTTTACACAAACAAAAATTTTCAGTGACTGATCAATTACACAAATTAAAAATCATATATATGCATTATATATGATTGTACAAATATCCTATATATATATATATACATGGTAATATGCACATGTGTATATTTTTATATATGTGTTCGTATGTATGTGCATGTATAAAATACCAGACTATAAATGTTTTCAGACACTTAGAAATTGTTTTCTAAAGAAATGAACCCACACAGACACTGAAGATTTAACCAGTCTCTGTCAACATAATTATCTTATTTTGATTAAAGCCTAAGGCTGAGATTACCCACAGAAATGATCCAGTTCTGTGATTCTCCCTCAGACCCAGCAGCCAGAAAGCCACACTTGACACTTATAGAAAAATGAAAAAAAAATTTTTTTTTTTTTTGAGACAGTGTCTCGGTCTGTTGTCCAAGCTGAATGCAGTGGTACAATCGTGGCTAACTACACTCTCAACCTCCTCAGCTCAAGCAATTCTCCTTCCTCAGCCTCATGAGTAGCTTAGTACACATGTACACCACAGTACTCAGCTAATTTTTGAATTTTTGTAGAGACAGAGATTGCACTATATTTCCCAGGCTGATCCTGAGCTCCTGAACTCAATCAGTCTTCCCACCTCAGCCTCCCAAAAGGCCGGGATTACAGCCATGAGCCACCATGCCCAGCCCTGACTCCAACTTTCAGAGTTTATATTTCCAGAGAGGCATCATCATGGAGTGAAGGGTTTTCTGTTTCTTCGAAAGTCTTTTGTAGCTGCCCAAAGAACTAAAACAATGGCTTCTGAGAGAGAAAAAAATAAAACAAAATAAGTAAACCTGAAGGCTAAACATGGGAAAGTTGTAGAAAAGCACTGTGGCCTGGTGCTGTGGCTCATGCCTGTATCCCAGCACTTTGGGAGGCTGAGGTGGGCAGATCACAGGGTCAAGAGATCAAGACCATCCTGGCCAACATGGTGAAATCCCGTCTCTATTAAAAAAATACAAAAGTTAGCCAGGCAAGGTGGCAGGTGCCTGTAATTCCAGTTACTCTGGAGGCAGAGGCAGGAGAATCTCCAGAACCTGAAAGGTGGAGGTTGCAGTGGGCGGAGATCGCACCACTGCACTCCAGCCTGGGTGTAAGAGCAAGACTCTGTCTCAAAAAAAAAAAAAAAAAGAAAGAAAGAAAGAAAGAAGAGAAAGAAAGGAAAAGTACTTGTAAGCAATTGAGGGCATGGGGTATAGGGGTGGGCCTCTTTCTTGAGATGAGTAAAGTTACCCTGTTCTTAAATGTCATCAACATTCTGACAACTTTGAGATGTGTGATTCAGTAACCTGCTTCTTGGAAATCCAGATGAGTACATCCAACTGAAAACTCAAATTCTTCACTTGGATATCAAACAGTCAATTTTAAAGTTAACATATCATAAACCAACTCTTCTCCTGCCATGCCTACGACCACTATATGTTTTGTAGTAACCCTCCTATCCCCAATTTGTTGTTGTTTTTGAAATGCCATCCATTATTTCTTTAAAATGTATATGAAACTTTGCAACGTCTCACTGCCTGTCCAACTATTACCTTCATTTAGGTCAATGGTTCTCAAACTTTTGGTTCTGTGACCCACTTCCCTTTATAGGTTTAAACATCATAGTATTAGCAGTCCCAAAGAGCTTTACATTTATTGATATTTACCAGTTCAGGAAATGAACTGAAAAACTTTTAAAATATGTGTCTAAAATATGTATTTTAAATTCACTTCCATAACATTAAATTCTGTTCATGTTAATATACATAGTTTTATAAACAACTGTAAGTTATAATTTTTTTAAGTAATACTGTTTTACATTTTTGAAATCTTCTTTAATGTCTGACTTATAAAAGACACTGGATCCTCACATTTGTTTCTGCATTACACATTTTTGCAGTGTATTATTTTGGTTGAAATATGCAGAGAAAATCTGGCCTTACAGAAAAAGGTAACTAAAAAAAAGAGTTTTTAATGAGCTTTTTCAGATAAATATGGAATATTTGTATTTGCTACTATACTAAAACCTGTCAAATGGCAGTTTCTTAAAGAATAATTACAATGTGAAATGCATAATTATGTCAAAAAACTTGTTTATCTTTATGCTAAAATCCATGGATACATCTTATACTTTGAAATAGTCTTTTACCCATACATACAAAGCATCATAACCATATGAATATGTCATTTTAGAAAATACTGGTCTACTGAATTACACAGATCTTTCAAGTGTTGCCAATTTTAATCACATAATATTAAATAAATGCGCTCATTAATATTGTCACAAATCTCATGTGAAAGTTCTTTAAGAAATGGAAGCTATTTATTTTACCATGGCAAATATAAGTTTTTCAAAATTGTATTTCTTTAAAGTCGTATATATGTATGTATATAAAATTCATATGTATGTATATATGATACATATATCGTATGCATAGATTACAAACACTTGCTAGCCTTACTTTTTTTCAGACATATCTGACACACGCGTAAGCCTGAAAAACTATTGTTTTTCTATGGATACTTTTCCAATTGAAAATACTATTGAGTGAAAAAAGCAACTAGTTAAACTTGAAACTCAACCACAGATGTGCTTTTTCAGGGGCCAAACATTGGGTTTCAGGATGCAGCAGAGGGATTTATGTACTCTCGGATTCATCACACAGAATATTAAATAGACGTATACTCAGGAGCCTGGATTAATAACATTAAACATATCTTACTGCTTAGAAAGTTCATGACTAATTAAAACTGGCATTGGTTTTAACTGGGAGCTTGTGGCAGTGAGGAGTTTCATGACTACTCATGCAATTTGTTTCTGCTGCCTTGATTCATGCTAAAGCTCCAGGAATATCACCCACCATCAGTTTTTCACCATTAGTGCGAAAGTCAACAACGTTGTGTCAACATTAAAAAAAAGGAAAACAAAAAGGAACCAGGTGGGCTATAGGTGAACAGAAAATTACAGAAGGGGGATGAGTGGAGAATGTCTAAAAATGGTTTGACAATGTAGTTTGGGACAATGTACGTTTTTGCAGTTTGGCAATGTTGCATTTTCTTAAGGGAAGACTTAGCATAGGGGCTCAGGGACTTGGAGTCAGCTTTGGGATACGTGCCAGTGCAGGTGGAGGTCAGGCTAAAGTTTGGTCACAGTGTTTTTGCGAGCCTTTTGTGTCTTGTGGCAGTTCAGCATTCACAGTTGCTCCAAGATCAATCATGGGACTCAAAAACAGGTTTGTATCATTTTCAGTATTTCCACACTAGTTATGATTATCACCAAGAATTCATGACTGTTTTTGATGATGTGTTGTTGTTGACACCAGATGAATATTAGCAAAAGAAAGCTCTATCCGCATCTGTAGATCCATCCATTTGAATGTTAAATGTGTTATTTTGAAAACAAAATATTAATTTATCCTGCATGTTTACAGTTAAAGCTATAATTTGGTGAGTTATTGTATCAGTGAAAATGTCACTTCCTTGATTTATTTTACTGCCATTTCTTTCTACAAGTATTCAGCAATGTCAATTGTACAAGATTTTGATGCTGACCATGCTATTGTGTGTGCTTTCACAATCAATGGAATATGACAATGTTCTCAGCAAGAGGCATCAGTGTTCTTTTAATTTGTGCATTGGAAAAATGTACCAGATAATTATTGGTTTTCAAAGAGTTGATCACATCTATGATAATTATTCAATCAATTTTTACAACTCTAAATTATTAGTTTCAAAATGATCTGCCATAACCAGTACCACGGTATTATTTTTCCTGTTGCTAAAACGGTAAGTTGTTAACATATATACAAGGGATAAATATATTAACATATATAACATAGTTCAAGGGAATGATGAAATTTTGCATTATTTAATTATTATTTGTAGTTTTAGCCAATTGCTTTGGAAAGGATTTCCTATTCTATGGGCCAGAGAATTTTCTCATATGTTAGGTTCATTTTTTTTCAGCATCTTAAGAAATAAATAGTGAGCTAAGGTTGAAAAATGAGTCTCTTGTTTTCCTTTTTTTTTAAATTTAAAATAGATACATTCCTTTAGTTTAAAAATATTATATTTGAAAATAATCTGTTAGGGCAAAACTCAAAAATTTAGAAAAGTTTTAAAATGTTTAAATAAAATCACAGAGTGTATTTCTTGCTTTTCAGTACGGCAGCAAATAAATTTTGGTGATTTCTAACTAATTTCTAATTATTCAACTAATTTCTTGAATAATAATGTGATCACGAATATTTTTACAGGTGTAACAAAGGTAGCTGAAAACAGCACAGTTTAAATACTTAAAAATAGGGTAAATAGTCTCTGAAAACACACATATGACAACCTACTCCAATTTAGAAAATTCTAGAAAACACCAGAATAGATGAGCAAACATTGCATTAGCCATCAGATCAACTAAACTATCAGGTCATGTTGCATTTAGAAAATTCAATGGTACCCATATGTATAAGAGTTAGAAAGTAAAAGGCTTAGAACTGAAACGGTTCTGACCACAGACTCCTGAGTGGACCCCAGAGACCCTGAGTGTCCTCCTGGGAGCACACATTGAGAACTGTGACTTTAGATTAATGCCATTTGCCATCAAGACCACCTTAACAGCTTCTTAATAATTCCCATGGTTCCATTCTTGCAATTCTAAGGTTGATCATCCACACAGAAGGTTCTTCGGTGTTCCATTTGGTGGGAGAAGTCAAAAAGAAAAGCATGAGATGTGAAGGGGTTGAAACGTTTCCTCCCTCACTAGCGGGAATGAAGCACACAGCAGCAGCCTCTCACATACATGGTGGGTGGAAGAAAGCACTCCCCAAACCTCCAGCGACTGGAAGCAGACATGATCAACAGGCCCAGTTGTTGTACTCTGATTTACACCATGATTTCTATAGTGAGGCTGTGCTCGTAACACGCTGTCCCCAGCCAGTGATGGAGTGTGACCATGTTACCAGGGCGGACCCTCAGCAACAGCCTGGGGAGTCATTCATCCTCTCATCGACTTTGGCTTCAGGATGCCCATGGCTTCTCTGACTCACTGGATTGGACTCCATCAGATCTTCTCACCCACCTCCTCCACATTAAACTGCACCCACCTCCTCCACATTAAACTGCAGTAAGTCTGATTGCAGACTTACTGCAATCAGAAACCTCCGGAAGCCTTCTCTTTGTGGCTTCTCTCCCTATTTGCTCACAGTTATTCTCCCAAGTACTAATGTTACCCATTTAATATCATGTGGCCATCTTTTATCTTTGAGAATCAGACTCACATCCTATGACCCAGATTCCACATTTAGGTATGTACTCCAGAGAAAAACAAAAACCAAAAAACAAACTAAATCATACATCCACACAGAAACTTCTGTAAGAATGTTCATAAAACCATGTTTCATAATAGAAACAAAGAACAGAAAAAAATTAAATTACCATCAACTGGTGAATTATAAACTAATTGCTATGTTTCCATCATATAGAATACTAATTAGCGATGAAATGGAATAATTAATATATGCAAACACAAGTGTATGAAGTTAAAAAAAGGACTCCATGCTTTATGATTCTATTTACATAAAATTCTGAAAATAAAAAAAAGATATAAAACATTGACTGAGAAGCCAGGGATTGTCTAGGCCCAGAGGTCAGAGGAGGGGATTAACTATTGCAAAGAGAAATTAGGAGACTTTTTAGTGTCATAGACCTGTTGATTGATGATGACTTCATGACTATAATTGTCTAAATTTATGTGGCTCAAGCCTGTAATCCCAGCACTTTGGGAGGCCGAGGTGGGTGGATCACAAGGTCAAGAGATCGAGACCATCCTGGTCAACATGGTGAAACCCCATCTCTACTAAAACTACAAAAAAATTAGCTGGGCATGGTGGCGCATGCCTGTAATCCCAGTTACTCAGGAGGATGAGGCAGGAGAATTGCCGGAACCCAGGAGGCGGAGGTTGCGGTGAGCCGAGATCGCGCCATTGCACTCCAGCCCAGGTAACAAGAGTGAAACTCCATCTAAAAAAAAATATATATATATTTATTTATATATATATATAAAATATATATATATTTTATATATATATAAATAAATATATATATATTTATATATATATAAAGTTTATTGTATGTCAATTATAACTCAATAAGGGCAATCTAAAAAACAATACACAAATATAAACATGTGAATATAATATATAAAATTCATATTTATATTATATATCTATATTTATATTTTAAAGATAACATATGTAAGTATAAACATATAAAACTATAATTAGAACAAACACTTCATAAAAGTATAAGCTGGTGGGTGAGGTGACTCATGCCTGTAATCTAGTGCCTTGGGTAGCTGACATAAGAGGATCCCTTGAGGCCAGGGGTTTGAGACCAGGCTGGTCAACAAAGTGAGATCCTGTTTCTACAAAAACATTTTTTCAAATGAGCTGTGCATGGTGACAAGTGCCTGTGATCCTAGTTACTTAGGAGGCTGAGACACAATGGTTGCTTTTAGCACAGGAATTTGAGACTAGAGTCAACCATGATCGTGCCACTGCACTCCAGACTAGGTGACAGAGAAAGACTGTCTCAAAAAAAAAAAGAAGAAGAAGAAGAAGAAGAGGCAGCTGCATTTTACCATTTATTGAAAAGTTGATGTTTTACAGAAAGGTGCTAAATCAATGTTGCTAAATTGACGTGGACAGATCAAATTGTATTTTCATCTTATATGAGTTAAAGCTAATATACAATACCATTTACTCAGGACTAAATAAGCTTATATTACATGCATGTGTAAAAAGCATGTCTCAAAAACTTCTTTAACCTGTAAATTAGGTTTGTTTTTATTGTTCTTGTGATCAGAGGTATTGACATGTTCTATTCTCCATTTCACCTACAACATGTAGCATGATGGAAAGATAAAGTAATTTAATAAAATGGAATCACCGATTAGGGCAGAAAGGGATCCCAGAGTGGTTATTAGAGGGAGGTACTCAAAGTCTGTTCAGAAAAGGAAGAACAGGAAGCCTGAATATCACTGAGCTGGGGACTAATTGATGATGTGAACAGTTTGGCTAATTTGTAATAACTTTTCAGTGTTCACACCCGTCAGAACTGGTTCATGTATCAACAATGCTAATATGTTTGGAAACCCTGGATTGTATTTCTTATATTGACTTTCACACACTGTCAGCTCTTTCTGGAGATACCAAGAGTCAGATCATGGTTCTCAAAGTGAAAAAGTTTTACTTACTTGCCCATTCTCTTTATTTTTTTTTTTTGCCCAGGTACAATATGTGATACAACAGTTAGTGAATGATTTGTGCTTCCATTTGTGCTTCAGGATATTTGAATTTTGAAACTTAAAGGTCATTCTCATTTTTTAACACTTCTATGAAATCTGAAAGTACACATTTAAACATTCCATTAATCCTTTCAAAAGATACAAGATGCAATTAATTTCTTTAAATAGGGCTAAGCACTTCCCAGAAAATAACAGAAAATGTAACAACATAAGAAATGTTATCCAGAACATGTAATTTCTTTCTTTAAAGTATTGGTAAATAGTCTGTTATATTTTAAGTAGGCAATTAGCAAAGAATCAAGATATTTTTGGTGGCTGAGAATTTTTAGGTTGATTTTCTTATTGCATGCCCCAGTTCAGGATATACATATACACACCTATTGAAAAGTGATTCAGTTTTTTTCAGTATTATTATAGTATACTCTTACAGCCATGTGTAAGAACAGAATTGTATAAAGATTTAGTTTTCCTTATTTGTGTACCGATTTCATCTCGTTCAAGGTATTGCTTCTTTACAAAGATTGGCAAACATTGGTGAAGTAAAGAATCATTGCCATTTTATCACTAAATAATTGAAATGTTCTTAAAAGCAGTTATGTTGTTTTTGCATCAGAGATTATTGAGACTGTTTTCCTGAGCCCTTAAAATTGTTTTTAAATGATAGCAAATCCTGTCTGATAAACTAAAGCTGTTAGTGATTAACTTCTCAGAGCCATGGTATTCAGCTTATTTTGTCCTTTTTTTTTTTGAAATGGAGTCTTACTCTGCCACCCAGGCTGGAATGCAGTGGTGCAATCTTGGCTCACTGCAACCTCTGCCTCTCGGGTTCAGACGAATCTCCTGCCTCAGCCTCCTGAGTACCTGGAACTACAGGCGCATGCCACCATGTCTGGCTAATTTTTTGTATTTTAGTAGAGACAGGATTTTACTGTATTGTCCAGGCTAGTCTTGAACTCCTGAGCTCAGGCAATCTGCCTGCCTTGCACTCCCAAAGTGCTAGGATTATTCGCGTGAGCCACCATACCCAGTCTATTTTGCCCATTTCTAAGCATTTAGTTTTAGAGGATGCAACTGAATTACAGTAGCATGAACGAATATAGACAAAAATAGCACGATGTTTTGGTGCTGTTTGTGCCCATGTTTATATTCATGAACCTATGTCAAGGTTCCTGGAACAACTTGAGTCCCCAATAAAAGCTTTATCAATGAATGAATGCATGCTGGCTCCAGAAACTTATTTAGGATCGGAACAATTAACAGTCATTGTCTTCAGAAAACTCAGAAATTCTCTAGCCTCTGCTACCACCTTGCCCCTGAGCTGACAGACGAAATTCAATCTTTTCAAAACTTAACATTCCATTCCATTAAGCTCTTAACATCACTCCCAACATTATTCACTGTCCGTATTTCACATAAGCGGAGAATTTTATACAATTAGATTTGTAGTACTATAGTATTAGTAGTACAAATTAGCAGATCTAATAAACTACTGTATATATTTAAGAGGACAAACTTAAATGAGACTTTGCTTTCTGGAAATATGTAATCTTTAAAAAGATCCAGGATTACTCTCAACAGAAAGGACTCTGCAAAGAAGAGATGACTTCTATAAACTAGAAGGTAAAGAAAAATAATTTATTCTGGTTCTTAGGGAGCCTTGTAACTATGATAAGATCAAAGTGTACATTTGCTTGGGTTATACTAAAATAACTTTTTAAGTTGTGTCATTTTAATAATATGATTTTAATTTACTAGTAATAGTACAATACTTTTTTATATCATATATAATGTACATTTGATGTACATTGTTCTGGATCTCTCCAAAAACACAATGTAATACAAAAATATATAATTAATACATGGAGAAAATATATCAATATTTTTATTACAAGTTAAGAGTACAAATAGGCATAACATGTAACAACTGATGACCAAAGTCATCTTTGTTATAATAACCCTTATTTTGACAGAATGTTTTCTGTAGTTAGAGCTTGAAGTGTCCTCTTACCCTGTTTAAATGCACGAAGTATCAGAAATTTTGCTTTGACTTCGGTTGGTGCCTTCAAGTGGAAATGATTAGGGCATTACTTGCACATTTTTTCTTTCAGATAATTAACTTAGCTTGGTTCCAGTGTCCTGCATGAATACTTTCAGACGTCACATCTCATTCTCAGGATTCTTAATGAATCACACTGTTTGGATTGAACATAATAAATTATAGGGTATGGCTTCTGGCCAACAAAAATTGCCTTTACTTATTTTAAGACACCATCATTAGCACATCCTTCTTGATGCTATTTATCCACCACCCACTACTGAGTCCTTAGTAACAGCATTTTTCTTTCCTGTTTTTGGAATGAGACCAAAAAACATAGTCAAATTTGTGGTTTACAAAGAATGTTCTTCGGTCATGAGGCACTTACCTCTTCTTCCTCTTAAGTATATTTTGTTATCTCTGCACAACACAAATTGTTTTCATTTCACTCTCAGTTATTATTTGTGAAGTTCCATTGTAGAGCTAGCTGGCAGCTCAAAACATAAGAAAGATGGCCTTTTGCCTAAGAATTTGAGTCCAAGTGTGAGGAAAGCATTTTCACATCACTTCCAGCTTTCATGTGGGAACAGGCCAAAATAACTGTGCATTCTGCTTTGTTGAAGAGATGGAGGGCAGTGTACCTCCCTCCCCTCCCCTGCGGGACCTCTAGGCTCATCCACAGTAGACTGCGTCAGTGTTTATTCTTCATCATCCAAAGGCATAATACAGGCTAGCTTGTAACACCCAAAGCTGAATTAAACAAAAAAATGAAGCATCTGATTATATATCCCCTTTCACAAACTCTCACACTTGACACTTACACAAACAAGTGCACTGTAGCCCTTAAAATGTTTCCCTTGATAAAAGAACATGATAACTTCTAATAGGACAGAGAAATTTTCCACAGAAATATGTTACTTGGATGGTGGAAACTTGGAGCCATGACACTTCTGCAAATGTCTGCAATTTTTTGATATAAATGGCTTTAATCGTGGCTACATTAACCTGTTTTCCCAGTTGTCTTCATCACTTTTCCCCTTCCCCACCCCTCCACTCCTTTTCTCTCTCCAGTGATTGTCTTGTGTCTGTTTGGGTATTTGACATTTTGGCCTTCCCATTAGTCCTTCACGCATTAACTCCTGCCTATCGAAGTGTTATTTATCTTGTCTTGTGGCATTATTCTGAGTTCTGTGGTTAGCTTTATAGATATTGTAAAAAAACTAAAAATGATTTTACAAAAATAATATTTTATATTTCTGTAGGTGTGTTAGGTGTTTTCTCATTCTTTTAATATGTATTATGCCACTAAATTCGCAAAGCTACCCTCTGAAGTAACTTTCTTGACCTCTTTAGTGTAGAAGATTTGTAAATGAAATAATGAGGCGTTTATTTTTAAAAAGCCCTATTACCTAGTGTTCTTGTGTTAAACCAAAAGAGGTGAAGAGATTCCATGAGAAGGCTGGGTAGCAATCTTGCTACAAATTTGACTTTTCCTGGATGCACTTTACATTGAGACATAGGATAGCCATTCTCTGCACAAAATAATCCATGGTCTTGGTTGCAGGAACTGTGATTTGAAGGTTGGGCTAGTTTTGTAAATTAGCAAACTGACGAGACACTAAGGATACTACATTATAGTTACAAAAGAGGTGACACTGGGGGCTGTGGTAGAAGGAATTATCATGAGGACTAGAGGAAATATTATAAAAGGAAAGACAGCAACATGAAAAATGCATAGAAAAGCAAAGGGGAGTTACAAATACAGTTACTGAAAACCGTGCGTTGTTTATACATTGCATATGTATTAATTTTAAACATGTAAGCCTCTTTCCTCTAATTTTCCTCCTCCTGCCATTTTGGGGATTTCCTCACTGACCCCATAGCAACCTCCTTCATATGAACAAGTTATGAGCAAAAGATGCAACAGAAATTCATATATGCTCCTTGATATGAAATCTTGATCTGCATCTTCAGATTGCTTTTAAAAGCAGGATAAATTAAAAACTATTAGTACAATTAATTTCTAGTTATATACCCAGTGAAAACCACACGAAGATGATTTCAAGACACAATTAATTATGCCTTGTAACTAATGTCAGGTTTTAAGAAACTAAGAAAAACAGAATTATTTTTATTTTTAAAAATTTGTCAAAAACTAGATAGCAGAATAAAGATGAACTCTTAGATTCAACTTTTTAAATGTAGCTCTTTTCTGTGACACTAATACACTACGAGTGCTACCTGAGACAAACAACTCTGGAATCTGAATAAAAACCTGAGAAAGGTCGTGTGGTTCTCTCTTCCTTCTCTCTGGATGTGACTCAGAAGCTTGTCTTGGGACGTGGGTTTTCTTATGGTATGTATGACAGTATCGAATTGTCAATACCGAAAGACAGCCTGTAAAGGGTAGACCTGCTGTCTCTTTCATTGACTGTACATTCAAATCCACTGATCTGTGCACTAGAATCTTTATGCATGGAGGAGTTAAGAGGTCCACAAGAGGGAACCATGTGCTTCTCATTACACTTCATTCTCTCTACCAGTTGATTGAGCAGAAGTTGGCTTGTCAATATGCTTTAGAATAATAATCTGCTTTGCCCTTCATCCCTCCAAAGAATGATAATCAACTAATAGACTTTTAGAAACATCTAAGATTAGTTTGTGTTATTTGCCCCTTGGCATTATATTGTTAACAGATGAAAACTTTTTATTGAGCATATACTATATGCCACAAACTCAAGACATGATGGTAACAAAACAAACACTTAGATCCTTCAAGAATCTTACAAAGTTGGGAGAGGAAAATCATGTTAATCAAACAACAATTTCCTAAAGGAAATGGTCTGAAACTTGAATGAAGACTATGTCGAAAATTACCAACTGCTCTGAGAACAGGTAAACTGTTCAGGTGATAAAGGTGGAGTTGGAGCCAGTTGTGGTGGGGAAGGTGGGAAAGCAGAGGGCAGGTAAAGGGTGGTGTTTATCTGAGATCTACAAAAGGAAAAGGTGTCACTTGTAAAGGTAGGCTGGGCTCAATATTTCCAAGAGATGAATGGCATGCACAAAAATTTGGGAAGGGAAAGAGCAAGGTACTTTTGAGAAACTGGAACAAACAGACAAAAAGAGACCAGGGTTTTGGAGAGGACAGGAAACCGGGAGCAGCTGGTCTGAGATGAAGGTAGGGAGCATGCAGCAGGCAGGACATGCAGCCTTAACGGCCACATGAGGGGTTCCTGATCTGTTTCAAAAATTATAGGACAATGCTCACTTGATACATCAGGAGTCAGACTTTCAGGGGGAAGCACTACTCAAATGTTTCTGTTAAAAGTTTAGCTATCTAAGAAGTTTATTTGATAATCATAAAATTAAAAGTGATTATTTTTAATAATCATTTTTATTATTATGTGGCCAGGCACGGTGGTCCACACCTGTAATACCAGCACTTTGGGAGGCTGAGACAAGCAGATCACTTGAGGTCAGAGTTCGAGACTAGCCTGGCAAACCTGGTGAAACCCTGTCTCTACCAAAATACAAAAATAGCTGGGCATAATGGTGCATGCCTGTAGTCGTAGCTACTTAGGACGCTGAAGCAGGAGAATTGCTTGAACCTTGGAGGCAGAGGCTGCAATGAGCTGAGATAGCATCACTGCATTTCAACCTGGGCAACAGAGAGAGACTCCTTCTCAAACTTATGGGTTTTAAAAATAGCATTTAAGTGAGTTTTCTATTTCGTAGTGATTTGAATATGAGTTTACAGAACTGAAAGTATGTTTGGAGGACAGAGTATAATTCTCACTGTTCTACTCACAAACATAGCATTTGGCTCTTTAACTAACAGATTTTCTTTCAAAGTCTTCTAAGGAGCTGTTTTCATAAACTGTCAGATTGATGTGAGTTTAGCTTGATTGGGTTTGTGCATATAAAATAATATTGCTAGGTCAACAGTTACATTTTTATAAATAATGTTGCCTTTGTTTGTAGCCTGACTTGTAAATAATGAGGAATGAATATAAGAATTTGAACAATTCTTCAATCCAGTTTTATTCATACAGTTTTATTGTAAGACTAATAGTTCCAATCTTTCATTTTAACAAGAGATGTATTACTCTTATTCAATGACATAATTATCAGAGCAGTGATGCCTAAAGTCTCAGTAGGGATGAATCCCAGCCCTTGGTGTCTTCGGTCTGGAAGTGTTCTTGGCTAACACCCCTCCCACACTCATCTGCAATCTGTTTTGCAGCTGTTGAAAAGGAGCTCAAAAGATGGTGATGTGATGCTTGGCTGACACGTAGATCTGTAGTTCTTGATCCTGATAATTTCAGCATTATCTTTGAGTGAGTTGCATGCTTTATGTCCAACTGTCACTCAAAATGATGTCTGTTCTTGTCCCCCATCACCTTGGTCAGAACAAAGACGGGGTTTGTGTTATTTTTAAATAGCCCTGGTAGTTACAGCAATGCCCTCCTCTACTCAACCTGCAGCACTGTTACATTCCACCATTTTCTCTGCATTGGTCCATGGAGTCTAGTCTACCCACAGGAGGCCCCAAGCCACTCCAATGCCCCCTCAGGACATCAGGACCTCTTGATTCTTTCTGATAGTGAAGAAGAGAATTAAATAATAGCAAAAATAGTAAAAACAAAACCTTGTAATTTGTAGCTGCTGTATAATAAAGTAAATTTTGCTGTGTTGTATGCTGTTTGATATAAAAGCTAACCCCCAGCTCTGCTTAAAATTAACTAACTCCCTGTAAAGCCTACCTTACCTATTCTACCCACATTCTCAGCAAAGTTCTCAGGCATCTCAAGATTCTTGATTTTCTTGGTGACTAGCTGCAAGGTCACAGGGCAAGATGACACTCAAATAATGTACAATGCGTTTCACAAAATGCTATTTTTTCAAATGTAACATACATCACAAGACATATTATAAATTAATTAACTGTTCTTTGTTCTGACTTCTGTAAACCTGATAGCTGCTACATCATCCTGAATGTATAAAAAGTACCCCATTTTCTTTCTCCTGGGCTCAGACTTGGGATGCTAATCCGCTGAGCAGGTGGCCACCTTAATAAAACCCTCCTGTTTCACCCATTGGTCTCTCCAGTCTCCTGGATATTCTAAAACAGTAGAAACAGTGATGCCTCTTGACTTTCACTGCTGCTGCATGATGCTGCTGTGATATGAACAGCAGTCAGCTACTGTCTCCAAAATCTCACCAAAGAAAATGGGAAGTTGTCAGTGCCTTCAATGACCAATTTTGTCTAGTAGGGTTACCATTCCTTCTTGGCCCATTTGGCCCAAGACACCTAGGATGTAAGTCTCACCTCAGAGGGGCAGAGTACTTGGCTTCATATGTGACTATTCATCTTTTCTCTCCCTCAGTAGATCAAACAGTCTCAGCAGAGAGACTGTTTGATCTCTTATCTCGGTTGGTTAGGGAAGAGGCACTGGGTGGGGCTTGGCCATGGCTTCCCTCCCCCGAGCTGGAGGATTCTAAAGTCCACATGGAAAGGGAAAAGTGTGGAGAATAAAGCAGATGAATTGAAAAACCGATGGACACCCTCATGCATTCTTCCTCCCGCCTCCGTGCCCCTCTGGCCCATGCCGCACTAACAAGCAGGTACAGAAGGGGGAGTCACTTACTGTGTGGACTTCAGCACAGAGGGAATATATGAATATCTAGAATCCCTTGTTGCCATTGCGAAGGCTCATTGGTACGAGAGAGGCGCAAGGACTTCAGAGAACACAAGTTATACTGTTTCAAGCAGTCAGTGCATCCCTCTTTTTAAATCTTATGCTAAAACATTTCCCTAATTTATTTATGAGGGCAATTTTTCTGATTACAAAAGCAGAATAGATGCATCACACACACACACACACACACACACACACACACACACACACACACACAAATCTCCTACTGGCCTATTTTAAATGAATAATCATATATTCCTTAACACAACAAAAGTTTTTCGTGAACTTGGGTATCTAAATTCTAAGGACGTAAACGAAGTATTTAAATGTCTAATTTTAAGATTCATTCACTTCGTTACAGATATTTAATTAACATATTACATAAATGGCATATTAATTTAGATATATAGCATATGTCCACTCTTATGTAAAATAACTTTATTCAGCTATTCACATATATCTATGGCATCAGAGTGAGTAATCTAACACATTTTTTTCCAAGAGTACATTTTCTTCCATTCCATCTAACTTGCTTCACTTACAGCATTTAGTGTATTTGTGACTGATGCTGTCAGTGGATATTTTAAAATCCAGACACAATACCCATGAGGAGAGTAGGTGTGTACACAATATAACCACTTACTGTTCTATCTTCTTAAACGATCTTTAAAATTTTTCAAAAGCTATGTCATAATGGGAATAAAAATGAATAAATCTAGATTAAGTGTCTTTGTTTCCTCAGTTCTATATGAGCATCTGAAATGACCATCCATTGGTGTCATTGCGAACTGTATCTTTTCCAAAATAAATGAGACATATCACATATTATTCAAACCTGAGAGAACTTGAAAACACTTTCCAGACTTTTTCGTCCTGAGGGATAATTTGAGAAATGAGAGCCAACATCCTGTTAGTTTCCCAGAGCAACCATGACAGAGTTCAAGAGACGGAGAGACTTAAGCCCCATCTGGCAGCCTCGAGGTACAAGGTCAAGGTATCTTCAGGATTGGTTTCTTCTGAGGCTTCTCTTCTTGGCTGGTAGAGGCCCATCTTCTCCCGTGTGCTCACCTGTTGTTCCCTCTGTGTGTGTCTGTGGCCTAATCTCCACACCATCTAGGAACACCAGTCACTTTGAATTAGGGCCTACCCATGTGACCTCATTTCACGTTAATGGCCTGGAAAGGTCCTATCTCCAAATACGACCACATTCTGAGTTACTGGGTTTAGGGCTTCAACACAGGAATTTGGAGGATGCTACTCAGTCCACACTGTGCGGTCATTATTATAAACTACCAGATACTAATATTATGTGAAAAAAAAGAGCTTAAATTTGTGTAAGAATATAAAATAATAAATAATATTAAAATAAATATAGTAGCAACTTAAGATTGAAAAGAATGACAACCTTAAAATGTGTTCCTATAAGATATCTCTTTTTGAATTTGGAAAAATTGGAGTTTTTAATCTGAGAGCTTCTAATGAAAGAAATGTGAATACCCACCTTTCGAAAAAAAAAAAAAAAAAAAGAGAAAGAGAAAAGGGAGAATAATTTACCCCGAATTTAAGAAAATTACTTTGTTTTAAGCATATGCCAACCATATTGCCAGAAATGTTTAAGTACCTACTTTGATTCCTGAGTTATGTAAATATTTTAGTCAGCCATGTCTAAATAAATTCCTTCACTAAAGATCCTTGTAGAATGCACTATTTAGTTCACATGAAACGTATGAGGAAAAATGTTACAGTAAAACGAAAATACAGAATGCGACTATTATTTATCTAAGAAAAAATTTCTTTACATTAATTAACAGAATCTTTCCAGAACTCATCAATAACCCATGAAAAACAGATCCAGAGACAACAAAAAATAAATTTTAAGCAAGTTTATTTGAATATATTGATAGAAATTAAGCCAAATAGGCCAGGTGCAGTGCCTCACACCTGTAATCCCAGCACTTTTGGAGGCCAATGCTGGCAGATTGCATGAACTCAGGAGTTCGCAACCAGTCTGGGCAACACAGTGAAACCCCATCTCTACTTAAAAATACACAGAAAGTTAGCCGGGTGTAGTGGCATATGCCTATGGTCCCAGCTACTCGAGAGACTGAAGTAAGAGAATTGCTTGAACCTGGGAGGGGAAGATTGCAGTGAGCCGAGATCACACCACTGCACTGCAGCCTGGGTGACAGAGTGAGACTTCGTTTCACAAAAAAAAGAAGAAAAAAAAAGAAAAAAGAAATTAACCCAATATAAAAGTGTAATTTCACATTATTTTTCTATACATTCTCCATGATAAGTCATTACTTCTTCTCCCATACAATTTAAGCAGCAGGAATAAAATCATAATAGTAAATACCATTATTCTGAATATGATACTTACAATTCCTATTTTTCCAATATCTTATTATGATAAATTTCTAACGTACATAAACATTAAAACAATTTTATCGTGAATAACACTTGCTATAGTTTGAACATTTGACTCTCTGAACTTCGTGTTGAAATGTGATTCCCGGTGTTGGCAGTGGGCCTAAAGGATGGTGTTTGGGTCATGTGGCAGATTCCCCATGAATGGCTTGGTGCCATCCTCATTGTAGAGACTGAGTGCTCACTCTATTCATTCTCACCAGAATGGTGGTTTAAAAGAGCCTGGCACCTGCTCCCCGCACCCCACCCTCCCTGCTTTCTCTCTCACCAGGTAATCTCTATATCCATCAGCTTCCCTTCACACCCCACTATCAGTGGAAGCAGCCTGAAGCCCTCCGCAGCAGCACATGCTGAGGCCTTGTTACTTGTACAGCCTGTGGAACTATGAGCCAAATAAACTTTCTTCTTTCTTTTCTGTTTTTTAGACAGGGTCTCACTCTGCCGTCCAGACTGGAGTGTATCCCTTTTCTTTCTAAGTTGCCTAGCCTCAGGTACCCCATTATAGGAACATGAACATATTTAGGCAACCCAATACTAACCAGTTCGATTTTACCATTAGTATTGCCAAGTACTAACCATTAAGATTTTACAATGATTATTTCTTTTGTGTGTGTGTGTGTGTGTGTTACAACCGGTTTTTATTTTATTTTATTTTAATTTTTATTTTATTTTTATTGCATTATAGGTTTTGGGGTACATGTGCAGAACGCGCAAGATAGTTGCATAGGTACACACATGGCAGTGTGTTTTGCTGCCTTCCTCCCCTTCACCCACACTTGGCATTCATCCCCAGGCTATCCCCCCCAGTCACCCCCGCTGTCCCTCCCCCATTCCCCCCAACAGTCCCCAGTGTATAGTAGACCGCCTCTCTGTGTCCATGTGTTCTCATTTTTCTCACCCACCTATGAGTGAGTATATGCGGTATTTCTTTTTATTTCTTTAAAATTGTATTCATCCATCTATCCGTCCATTTATGTATTAACCAATCTTATTTTCTGATGTTTTAAAAGTAAGTTGCTGACATCAGAACCCCCTAAATGCTTCAGCAAGCATGTAATCTAGAGTACAATATGTATTTATTTCTTTTTCTTTAAAGGTAAAATTCACATACAATAGGATGCACAAAATGTAAGCTTATCTTTTGATGAGTTTTGACCATGTATATACCTGTGTAATTCAAGCCTCTAAAAATAGAATATTTTTATCAATGCTGAAATGCTACTTTCTATTAAATCCCCACATGACTCCCACCTCAAAGCAATCACTATTCTGATCTTTTTCTGCCATAAATTAGTTATACTTGTTCTAGAACTTAATAGAAACAAAAGTGTTTGGCATACATACCATACTTTTTAAAATAAAGCTTCTATTACCAAAGTATTTTGAGATTCATTCTTATTGTAGTTCATTTTCTTTTAATTTCCAATACTGTTTCATCATATAAGTAAGTCATATTTTGTTTTTTCATTCTGCTAATGATGGACTCTTGAGCTGTTTCTAGATGGGGTTATTATGAATAAATATGCCATAAATATTGTTCTACAGGTCTTTAGCGGATATTTGTTTTTAATTTTTAAATTATATCTAGGAATGAACTGCCATTTTCTGCATTAAAAATAGTTGTCATATGTTTAAGTATTTTTAAAACTTTTAAAGCTTTAAGTAATTGCTAGCACGTTATAAATATCCTTTTGATCATTCATTTCATTTACTTACCAGCATGACCTGTAGGCTGAAATCTAGCAGCCGTCCTGTGTCATAGAATAGTCACGCTCACTGACTTCCACGTTGTCTGCAGCTGCTTGGGTTCTACAACGGCAGATATAAGTAGTTGCAACAGAGCCTTTATGATCCATGATTTCAAAAATATTTACTGGCCGGGCACAGTGGCTCACGCCTGTAATCCCAGCACTGGGAGGCCAAGGTGGGCCTATCACGAGGTCAGGAGATCAAGATCACACTGGGCAACATGATGAAACCTTGCCTCTACTAAAAATACAAAAAAAAAAAAAAAAAAAAAATAGCTGGACGTGGTGGCGTGTGCCTGTAGTCCCAGGTACTCAGGAGGCTGAAGTAGGAGAATGGCTTGAACCCAGGAGGCGGAGGTTGCAGTGAGCTGAGATTGGGCCACTGCACTCCAGTCTGGTGATAGAGTGAGACTCCATCAAAAAAAAAAAAAAAAATTACTATCTTCCCACTATAGAAAATAAATTGTTTGCTATATAATAATTGTTTGCATGATTATAGCAAATAGTAGTTACACATATATCTCTACTAGAAAGACTTTCATATAATCGGAAGTTTCACTTCTATTGAACCGTATGAAATTTCACACATCTTCGCCCATCTCAAAACTGGCCTTTCATTCTATTCCTAATGGCCGCTCAGGGACCTGGAAATAATGTACTGGAAAACCATGGACAAGGCCGTCTGGACTAAAGATTTGTTGCTGACATATGGGAGTGGGCACCAAGTGTGAGGACTGTCATAGCTCATGTGTAATACCCAGTAGCGGGTGTCCACTCATCCACTCAGGGGCAGCCTCTGGACACCTCAGCCATTTGGCATTATCCATCTTTCTTCATCAATGACTCCAGAACTTGCCAATGGAAGAGAGTGGCCACAGTGACAGAGATGAAGGGTGTGTAGGAAACTACACTAACCACTGCGGTCCCTGAGTGTCCACCACCATCAACAGACAATGACCATAGGCCATATTCCTCACAGAGACCAACTGGGTTCTTGATGGAAAGTTAATTGGTTGGCCTCCTTCCACCCTTGAAGGACTGGTATCTCAACCTTGTGTTACTGAAACACCAAGGGTTAGGTCTAGTTCCTGCTGTTCACCCCACAGAGAGCCGATGACTTCAACAATGATTATTGACAAGAAAGAAAGCTTTGATCAGGTGCTGCAGTCAAGAAGACAGGAGCTCAGCCTCAAATTCATCTCCCTGACTACAACTGGGGGGCTTATGTAGGCTGGACGAAATGTAGCAATGTGTAAGAAAACAGGAACTAGGGAGGGGCAAGGGGGCAATCATGAAGAATTGGGGGCCAGCATCTCATTGTCTGGATGTTTTGATCTGTTAAGTATTAGTTCTTTGATATTATTTTTTAGAGGACTGAAGGTTGCTTCCTGAGGAAAGAACTCAGATAAATAAAGATTTCAAGTTTTAAGACCAGAAGGGTCAGTTTTTATGTTTACTAAAAGAACTCTCTATGGGACCATTGAGTTGGTTTCAGTTGGAAGCATAATTATCTATCCTGGCAAAGATCTGTGTTTCCGGCCTACAAAGCTCAGCTGATACCACTAACTGGAGGCTGCCAGTGTCTGGCAGAAAGTCCCTCCAATTTGTACCTGATTAAGGATCCACTTTACAGTAAGGGATGTGAGGAAATGGGCTTGTGACCATGGGCTTTACTGATCATATCACACACCACGCCATCTGGATGTCGCCTCAGTGGAAAGCATTGGAACACAAAGGTGGAAGGCACAGCTAACATGCCAGCTGGGATCTGGGACTTTCATCCCCCAGGAAGCATATGCACTGACACAGGCCTCTGTATGGAAGAGTGCTGGGAGAATACCTGGGTCCCAGAGCCAAGTGATGGAAGCAGGAGTGGCCTAATTTAGCACCAATTCCCTTACTTATTACAGGCCTTTGTTCTTTCTGTTTCCACAATTCTGGGTTGTGCAGAGTAATAGGACATGGTCCCCAAAGAGGCACTCTTACCAGGAGACACAGAAAAGCTCCCCTTGATCTGCTAACTGTAGCTGCCATCTGAGCACTCAGGACTCTTTGTTTCCAAGGACAACTGGACAAGAAAAGGAGTCACCATCTTCGTAGATGACTACACCTGGTTAGTGGGAGGAGGTCACATCTGCACAATGTGGGGAGAAGTACCTGTGAGGTCCACAGGATACATTGGGATGCCACTGGCTACTCTTTTCCCAAAGGGGTGATTATGGATGGACATGTACAGCAGCCTCAGTTCAAGAAGGGTTTGAGCATCAGGGCCTGGACCTCTCAGAAATGAGCATTTGGGTCATTCTCCACATCAGCTACCAACTGCATAGGCAATGAGGGGAATTTGGAATGTGGCTAGAAGGGAGAGGAGGCACTCCAGCTGCAGCTCCTGCATTGAAGAGTGATGTACTTTGTTCCACTCACCCGACTCTTCTTTTTTTTTATTGCATTTTAGGTTTTGGGGTACATGTGCAGAACATGCAAGATATTTGCATAGGTACACACATGGCAGTGTGTTTTGCTGCCTTCCTCCCCTTCACCCACACTTGGCATTTCTCCTCAGGCTATCCCCCCCAGCTCCCCCCACTGTCCCTCCCCTATTCCCCCCAATAGACCCCAGTGTGTAGTACCCCCTTCCCTGTGTCCATGTGTTCTCATTTTTCTCACCCGCCTATGAGTGAGAATATGTGGTATTTCATTTTCTGTTCTTGTGTCAGTTTGCTGAGAATGATATTCTCTAGATTCATCCATGTCATTACAAAGGACACAAACTCATCATTTTTGATTGCTGCATAATATTCCATGGTGTATATGTGCCACATTTTCCCAGTCCAGTCTATCATCTATGGGCATTTGGGTTGGTTCCAGGTCTTTGCTATTGTAAACAGTGCTGCAATGAACATTCGTGTGCATGTGTCCTTATAGTAGAACGATTTATAGTCCTTTGGATATATACCCAGTAATGGGATTGCTGGGTCAAATGGAATTTCTATTTCTAGGTCCTTGAGGAATCGCCACACTGTCTTCCACAATGGTTGAACTAATTTACACTCCCACCAACAGTGTAAGAGTGTTCCTATTTCTCCGCATCCTCTCCGGCATCTGTTGTCTCCAGATTTTTTAATGATCACCATTCTAACTGGCATGAGATGGTATCTCAATGTGGTTTTGATTTGCATCTCTATAATGACCAGTGATGATGAGCATTTTTTCATGTGTTTGTTGGCCCCATGTATGTCTTCTTTTGTAAAGTGTCTGTTCATATCCTTTGCCCATTTTTGAATGGGCTTGTTTGTTTTTTTTTCCTGTAAATCTGTTTGAGTTCTTTGTAAATTCTGGATATCAGCCCTTTGTCAGATGGGTAAACTGCAAAGATTTTTTCCCATTCTGTTGGTTGCTGATTCACTCTAGTGACTGTTTCTTTTGCCATGCAAAAGCTGTGGAGTTTGATTAGGTCCCATTTGTCTATTTTGGCTTTTGTTGCCAATGCTTTTGGTGTTTTGGTCATGAAGTCCTTGCCTACTCCTATGTCCTGAATGGTTTTGCCTAGATTTTCTTCTAGGGTTTTTATGGTGCCAGGTCTTATGTTTAAGTCTTTAATCCATCTGGAGTCAATTTTAGTGTAAGGTGTCAGGAAGGGGTCCAGTTTCTTCTTTCTGGACATGGCTAACCAGTTTTCCCAACACCATTTATTAAACAGGGAATCCTTTCCCCATTGCTTGTTTTTTTCTGGTTTATCAAAGATTATATGGTTGTAGATATGTTGTGTTGCCTCCGATGCCTCTGTTCTGTTCCACTGGTCTATATCTCTGTTTTGGTACCAGTACCATGCTGTTTTGATTACTGTAGCCTTGTAGTATAGTTTGAAGTCTGGTAGTGTGATGCCTCCCGCTGTGTTCTTTTTGCTTAGAATTGACTTGGCTATGTGGGCTCTCTTTTGGTTCCATACGAAGTTCATGGTGTTTTTTTCCAGTTCTGTGAAGAAATTCAATGGTAGCTTGATGGGGATAGCATTGATTGTGTAAATTACTTTAGGCAGTGTAGCCATTTTCACGATATTGATTCTTCCTAACCATGAACATGGAATGTTTCTCCATCTGTTTGTGTCCTCCCTTATTTTGTTGAGCAGTGATTTGTACTTTTCCTTGAAGAGGTCCCTTACATTTTTTTAAGTTGTATTCCTAGGTATTTAATTCTCTTTGTAGCAATTGTGAATGGGAGTTCGTTCTTGATTTGGTTCTCTTTAAGTCTATTATTGGTGTATAGGAACGATTGTGATTTTTGCACATTGATTTTATATCCTGAGACTTTGCTGAAGTTGCTTATCAGTTTCAGGAGTTTTGGGCTGAGGTGATGGGGTCTTCTAGGTATACTATCATGTCGTCTGCAAATAGAGACAGTTTGGCTTCCACCTTTCCTATTTGAATACCCTTTATTTCTTTCTCTTGCCTGATTGCTCTGGCTGGAACTTCCAGTACTATGTTGAATAGAAGTGGTGAGAGAGGGCATCTTGTCTAGTGCTGGATTTCAAATGGAATGCTTCCAATTTTTTGCCCATTAAGTATGATATTGGCTGTTGGTTTGTCGTAAATAGCTTTTATTACTTTGAGATATGTTCCATCAATACCAAGTTTATTGAGGGTTTTTAGCATAAAGGGCTATTGAATTTTGTCAAATGCCTTCTCTGCGTCAATTGAGATAATCATGTGGTTTTTGTTTTTGGTTATGTTTATGCGGTGAATTATGTTTATAGACTTGCATATGTTGAACCAGCCTTGAATCCCCAGGATGAATCCTACTTGATCATGATGGATAAGTTTTTTAATGTGCTGTTGCAATCGGTTTGCCAGTATTTTATTGAAGATTTTTGCATCAATGTTCATCATGGATATTGGCCTGATGTTTTCTTTTCTTGTTGAGTCTCCACTGGGTTTTGATTTCAGGATGATGTTGGTCTCATAAAATGATTTGGGAAGGGTTCCCTCTTTTTGGATTATTTGGAATAGTTTCAGAAGGAATGGTACCAGATCCTCTTTGTGTGTCTGGTAGAATTCGGCTGTGAACCCATCTGGACCTGGGCTTTTTTTGTGTGGTAGGCTCTTAATTGCTGCCTCAACTTCAGACCTTGTTATTGGTCTATTCATAGTTTCGGCTTCCTCCTGGTTTAGGCTTGGGAGGACACAGGTGTCCAGGAATTTATCCATTTCTTCCTGGTTTACTAGTTGATGTGCATAGAGTTGTTTTTAGTATTCTCTGATGATGGTTTGAATTTCTGTGGAATCTGTGGTGATTTCCCCTTTCTTGTCTTTTATTGCATCTATTTGGTTGTTCTCTCTTTTCTTTTTTATCAGTCTAGCTAGTGGTCTGTCTATTTTGTTGTTCTTTTCGAAAAACCAGCTCTTGGATTTATTGATTTTTTGAAGGGTTTTTCGTGTCTCTATCTCCTTCAGTTCTGCTCTGATCTTAGTTATTTCTTGTCTTCTGCTAGGTTTTGAGTTTTTTTTTTTTTTTTTTTGATCTTGCTCCTCTAGCTCTTTCAATTTTGATGATAGGGTGTCAATTTTGGATCTCTCCACTATTCTCATGTGGGCACTTATTGCTATATATTTTCCTCTACAGACTGCTTTAAATGTGTCCCAGAGATTCTGGTATGTTGTGTCTTCGTTTTCATTGGTTTCGAAGAACTTCTTTATTTCTGCCTTCATTTCATTGTTTATCCAATCAACATTCAAGAGCCAGTTCTTCAGTTTCCATGAAGCTGTGTGGTTCTGAGTTAGTTTCTGAATTCTGAGTTCTAACTTGATTGCACTATGGTCTGAGAGACTGTTTGTTATGATTTCAGTTGTTTTGCATTTGCTGAGGAGTGCTTTACTTCCAATTATGTGGTCAGTTTTGGAGTAGGTGTGATGTGGTGCTGAGAAGAATGTATATTCTGTGGATTTGGGGTGGAGAGTTCTGTAAATGTCTATCAGGTTTCCTTGTTCCAGGTCTGAGTTTAAGCCCTGGATATCCTTGTTAATTTTCTGTCTGGTTGATTACTTCTAAGAGTCCTTCGGGAACAGAGGCCAACAGGGCACACACAAGTGGAGAAGGGATGGACTGTTGTAACCAGGGCAGTGTTGCTCAGAGCATATCCATCACAAGATTCCTGCTGAGCCTATGCTTTTGCCACATGGCTCCTAGATGCTGAGTGATTAGGAATAAGGTGGAAGGGCTGGACCAGGCTTCCCCAGTGTAGTGCTACAGTGTAGCGTCAATGGGCAGTCTTTGTTCCAGGGCTTCCATCAACCAGTTTCTCAGAGCTGCCTTGCAGTCTGAAGATCTTCTCAATTTACTTTGCTTCCCTCTTTCCCTTGCTAGGTACCTCCACTCAAACCTGAGTCTCTGCCCGCCTATGCCTGATCTTTCCTCCCTTTTTTCTGAGGCCTTATGGGAGCTCACCCAGCTTGCAATGGTCAGCATTTTCCTGATTACTGTATGTCTTTAACATTTAAATATCTCTTTTAAATTTAAATTTTAAAAATGTAAGTTGTAAAATTTAACTATAATTTAAGTTTTAAAAATCCAATATGGAAGATCTATATTCTAATAGGTTTAATAGCAGTATATTTACTTATTTCTCTGATGTAATTTATTATATATATATATTTATTCATTTGTTTATCTATTTTTTATTTTATGATTTTTATTCACTAGGAGTTTTGCTTTTCAGTTTTCAGTCCCTTTTTCAAGTTTTTATTTGATTATTCAAGTTTTAGTATATACTTTACCTTTTATTAATGGAAGTTATACATTATATTTGTCATCTTTTAGTGGAACCTTTTCAATGCAATTTATATACTTGATTTTATGAAATTCTAAACTTAATTACTATTTTAAGTGCCTCCCAAAGCATATAATGACCTTGAAAGGCATTAATTGCAATGATTCTTCTGTTATTCTAAATATTTATTATCCAGTATTTAATTTCAATCTTATTTTGAAAACTTCAGTACCACCACCACCATCATCATCATCATCATCATCTTCACTTTTTTTGCCTTATGTGCAACGCTCATTTACATTTACTTACATTTTATCAGTTTATTTTCTCATTGGTTTTGTTTCTCATCCCTTGCTGATTAAGTGTCTTTTTGTTGTTTCATCATTAAGTGATGTTTTGTGAGTGTTAAACTATCTCAGCTTTTTTGATAATATCTTTGTTTTGAATATACTTATTGTTGAACAATGATTTAGCTATGTATATATCAAAATGGATTTATGCTACAAGAACTTTTAAAATATTAAATTGTTTTTCTCTTTTCTGTTTTCACAGTATCCTAGCAACCTAATATCATTATTTTATAACCTTTTTTTGAATTATTCTAAAGATATTGGTATTTTGATTCCTTTTAATAATTTTATATCTGTGAAATATTCCATTTGTGTTCACTAGACTTTCTCACACAGGAGATTTAAACTTTTCATAAATTTTGGAAAATGAGCAGTCATAACATTTTCCAATGTGACCTCTGCTCTACCATATCTGAGATGTCTGCTGCAACCCAATTTAGTGTATAACTGGATTTTCTCTATTTCTTCTTTAATATATAAAACATATCATTCATATTATCATTTCCTTGGCCTTTTATATTGTCTTCTGATTGATCTATCATCCAATTTACTATTGTCTCTTTAGCTCTGTCTAATAATCTTTTTTATTAACTTGGTGGGCTTTTTATTTCAGACTCAATTTTTCCATGCATAGATATGCTACTTTTTCCTTTTGAGCCTAATGGTTCTATTTTGTTATTAATTTTTTTGATTTGATCATTTGTTTGATACATTTTCGATCTAAAATCGCCTATTATCTGAAGTTCTTTTGGTTTAATTTCACCTTGTAATATGTTTGCAGCTTATACTTATTGGGCATTGCATTCAAATGTGATTTGTAATTTGGATTGGATTTTTATCTTCATCAGGGTTTTATTTGTAAAATTCTTGGCAGTCCAGATAGAGGGGACGCAGCTCCAGGTTAGCTTTGTGAAGTTGCTTTAGAAATATCACTGTGAGCCTCATTTTTATGTTAATTACTCAGATTAAGGTTTCTTGACCACACTGGTAGTGAATTTTTAATGTAGCAAATTTAAAAATATTGAGACTCATTAGACAAGTAAATTGGCAGTATTTAATAGCTTTAATAATTCAGGGGGCTAAAGAAATTTGTTATATTCAGTCATTTTAATAGTTCAAACCCCAAATATGCATGTGCTTCATGTCTGTGGTAAAACATTCCCAGGGAATCCTTCTGTTCCCTTCCCAAGTCCAAATTATACTCTCATGGCATTTGTTTTCTACTATATACGTTTACTGACAACAAGTCTTTATGGTTTTATTGCAGCTTCCAACCTCATGTGGGCAAATAGTTACTAACATAAGGATACCACCTTTACAGTAGGGAAAGAAACCTGGTTGATCCAGGCAGGCTCAATCGAGTCACTTGAACCTTTAATGGCAAAGAACTAGGATCAGAGAGATGCAGTAAAAAGGGAAATCAAGAATATTTCAAGTACAAGGAAGATTTAATGTACTTTTTACTGTCTCTGCTATGTAGGGATCCATGAGCAGAAAACAGCAGGAGGCTTCTAGAAACCAAGGGCAGTCAGTTGACAGCAAGCAATCAAATCTGGACCTCAGTCCTACACTCACAAGAAACTTGATTCTACCATCAGCCTGAGGAGCTTGCTGGCAGCTTCTCCCCAGGTCTCCATAAGAATACCTTCCTGCCACACCTTGATTTTGCCTCCTGAGCCTCCCAGCAGAGGACCTGGCTAAGTCATATGGTGCTGGGACTTCTGCAACCAATATAACTGTGAAATCATCACATCTGTAATCCCAGCACTTTGGGAGACTGAAGCAAGAGTATCACTTGAGCTCAGGAGTTCAAGACCAGCTTGGCCAACATGGTGAAACCCCATCTCTACTAAAAGTACAAAAATCAGCTGGGGAACACACCTGTAAAACATTAAGGTCATTAGGAGACAGAAGACAGGAATAGAGAGAGAGTTTAGGCCGTGGCCTCTATTGGGGTTTCCATAGAAGAGCATGGCAGGGCAGGATAAGCATTTCAAGACTGTCTGGTTTGAATGATTTTGGTGGGCTTTGGGGGGATATAAGGTGGTCTCTAGTTGCCTGGTAAGTTTCCCCAGGATGACTAAGGCAGAAGAATATTGCCTTCTAGGGTGAATTCACCAGATAAAAGAGGTGTGTTGGTCAAGGGATGCAGGATTCGCTAGGGTGTGTCTGAAAGGCATGCTTCATCTGAGCAGGCCCCTTTCCACTTCTAAGAACGAATTAGTCCCAGGAGAGGCAGTATCTCCCCACATATAAAGTTTTTTTTTTTTTTTTCATTAAGTTTCCTTAAATTATGTTTTCTTTTTTTTTTTAGAAAGAGAAAAAAGAAAGAAAATAAGGAAAAAAGAGAGAAAGAAAAAGAATGAAAGAGAGACAGAAAGAGGAAGAGAAAGAGAGAGAGAGAATGTGAATCTTGCTCTATTGCCCAGGCTAGAAAGCAGTCTAAAATGGGTATTAAAAACCTCTTTTATGCCAATAAATGTGCTTAACAATGGAGACAGGAAGGAATAAGGGAGGAAAATAACAAACAAGCAGCCAACTGATATTTCATTTAAACCTGTGAAATGCTGTGCAGTTGCTGAGGAGGGATTTACTTCCAATTATGTGGTCACTTTTAGAGTAGGTGTGATGCGATACTGAGAAAAATGTATGTTTCCTGGATTTGGGGTGGAGAGTTCTGTAAATGTTTATTAAGTTTACTTATTCCAGGTCTGACTTCAAGTCCTGGATATCCTTTTAAATTTTCTGTCTTGTTGATCTGTCTAATATTGACAATGTAGTGTTAAAATCTCCCACTATTATTATGTGGGAGTGTAAGTCTCTTTGTAAGTCATTAAGAATTTGCCTTATGTATCCGGGTGCTCTTGTATTGGGTCCGTATATATTAGGATCGTTAGCTCTTCTTGTTGCATTGATCCTTTTACCATTATGTAATGTCCTTCTTTGTCTCTTTTGGTCTTTGTTGCTTTAAAGTCTATTTTATCAGAGATGAGATAAAGTTTCTTTTTTAAATGTCTAAGCATCATAAAACATACATTACACATGCATATGGTCACAATGTTGATAATATAAAACAACTGTAAACTAATCAAATGTCCAATACTAAGGAACTGCTTAAAAATACTGTCTTCACTTATACAATACAGTATATAAAAATGAATGATTATTCAAAACATCATAATTTATATTTCTGTCATTGAATTTTTTGTTTTAGTATCAGTAAAAATGATAATGTTCCCCTGAAAAATGGCAAGAACAGGCAACAAACTCTTGAAAACAGAAAAGTAATGCAAAAGCTTGCTATTCCATGTGGCAAAACATATTCAAGTGCTTCTTAATTAAACAAACGAATACTCGACAGAAATGCAATAATGCATGAGTCCAGTAAAGATTCTCGGAAATACAGCAACAATAAGCAATCATAGAACCTGCAGGTAACATGCTAGTTTCTGGGGTCAAAGAATGAGCAAGCGTAGACACAGCTCTTGTAGGCATGGAGTTTTGAATCTAGTTGGAATAAGGGAGACCGGATATGAATCTAATAATTTCTTCTGCAAATATAAATTTGTAATTAATCCATTACTACAAGTAGAATGTAGGAGAGATACACAGTAATCAAATAAACTCTAATATGGGGATTCAACTAATCAGAGAGATATGAATGGTCTTGATTTAATGTGTAATGAATATCGCAAGACTATAAAAGAACGAAGGGAGAAAAGAGTACTCAAGGGAGAAGAAATAGTATGAACATGAAATGTGGGTCAAAAGAAACATGCAGTGTGAGAGACGGAAGAAGACGAATGTACAGTTTGCATAACCAATGAGAATGAATGCTGGTTGTGATGGGCCATTAGTGGAGCAAAAGGAGACCATTCAGGTTGCATCATGTAGATCTGTCTACAGAATATTGATTTATTGGAGGCATGGTTACTATTTGAAATTTTTCTGCAAAGCTAAAAATGACAATGAGACTTGGAAGTGGAAAAGTTTCTTATGGCTGCAGAAGGATTTGTTCAAGTGTTTTGAGGTGGAGGTTTCTTGCAGTAGGACGTGTGAAATGAAACCTAAGTGCTGATGAGGGTTGAATGGGGGATGGAGGGGATTCTCATACTGAAAATGACAACTTGGCAAATAATTGGTGCATGTAGTCATTGTCCATGGAAGAAAACGGAAGCCACTGTAGGAATGTGAAAAGTATGTTTAATATAAAGAATGATTTAAATACTTTAAATGCATTGATGGAGCAGTACAGAGAAAGATGTGTGCCTGGCATGTCGTGCCCCTGGATGGAGCCCACGTGTCACTGCTCACCCTGAGCAACTCCTGCTCCTGCTGGAATCTGCCCAGCCACCAGGCTGGCACCCAGGTACCAGGACAGCTGCTCATGCCACCGAAATTAGCACCAAAGCCACCTCGTCTGCCGCCGCTCCCACTCTGAGGTTGATCAGAGCAGAAACATACATGGTTTCCTCATTCCTCCCACCTCCAAGCACCTGCAGGGACCTCCCATGTCAGAGTTATCAGGAAGTCATCTAATATTACATCTGGGGAACACAGCTTCTAGGATTCCCAATCTCTCGGTATGCAAAGGCATATGGAATAACTGGAGAGGAACAAAAACCCTCAGAAACATAACTAATGGAGGAAACTATGTGTTTTAAGATGTTGATTTTTTTTAAGTCAAATCCTAGCATTAAATCATATAACAAAAACTTCCAAATGGTTCAAGACCTAAATGAAATATCATATGAGAAAAATATTTTCTTAAATGAAAGAATATATATCTGTATAATCTTGAAATGGGAAACAGGACTTTTAAACACAACTTAAAACATAAAAGTCATAAATGAAAATACAGAGTTTTGAATGAATATTAATTTAAAAACAAAACATAGGAGAGTCAGATTGGGCACATACAGTTAGAAAACATATAGAATGCTATGTATAATAAGTAAACACATGAAAATGTGCGAAGATGAATGAGCAGGCCATTCAAAAGTGAACAAGTACAAAGGCCCTGCCGACGTGACTGAAACTTGAAAACATAGTTCATAAAAATTTGATATATTTGTGTTGATTACTAACAATCAAAACTTTGCCCAGAAGGAGTGGGAAGTCAGGCAGCAGTGAAAATCATCAAGTTGGCACTACTTATCATAATAATAAGTATATATCTAACTAATTAACAAAACCACATGCTTATAAAACAAAACATTAAATAATAATATGAATACAGTAAAAACAATAATGAAGAGAGGAGTAAAACATGGTCTGTCTTATCCATCATAAAGCATACATTTGGGAGGTGTCTAACTTGAGCTTGTGTGTTTGAAGGAATCTGGGTCATGATATTATCCGGCTACCATTTCTTTCAGCTTGGCCATGCAAACAGACTACATGATTGTAAAGCCATATTGTCATTTCTGTCACTGGAATTGGCACAGCTTCCTGAAAGGAAATCCCAGAGGGAACATCACATTAGAATTGACTTCCTATGTATTGGGTCCTCCTGTACCTGAAATGGTTCACCCTCTCCATTATCCCAGAGTAATGACTAACAGCACTTCTTTTCTCAAAATTGCCTTGGTTTCAACGACTAACTAAATGCTTATTTATCTATATCATTGAAGTATAAATTATAAAACTGCATGTATTTGTTACAGAACCATATAGAATGTTATTTTTAGGTATTTACAAATTTGGATATTCCTTTACTCTGACTCCTCACTCTTATCCCCACCAATGGTATCATTTCCCCTTAAAATAAAATTTGATGTCCCTGAACTGAGCAACAATCCGTAGATATCTAATTATTGGCTGCTGCTAAACTGCGTCTCTCCTTTTGTCACCTTTCACAGAGTGCCAGGCACACCTATTCGATGGTGTCTGGAATACTCCCTGCATGCCAAACACGCTTGCCCCCTTATTTCCTCTACCTAGAGAATGATTTCCCTAGATGTCTGCATGATATTTCCCCTCGCTGCATTCTGGTGTCTATTGCATTATTACCTAAAAAAGTATTTCCTAATCTAAAATAACTTGGGCCATCACTCACTATTTATTTAACAGACATTTTTATAGCACTCATGTAATTTAATATCTTAGATATATAATATGTATGTATGCATTAGTTGTTTTTTATTTATAATAGTCTTTGAAGCAGAATATTTACTTAATTACGTAGAACATCATGTAGAATAAGACACATATAAGTCCATAATAAATATATATTAAATCAACGAATATATAAATCGGCATTAAACAAATTACAAGGATATTATATACCTATATATTTGGGATGATGGGAATTGGAGTGCTCTTATTTTCTTTTGGTTCACTTGTATTTTAAATTTGTTTTTGCAATAATTGTTAGTCACATAAAAAAGGAAAGAAGGGAAAAGAAAAAAGCATCATTGTAAAACCAAGCTGTTAGAAATAACTACTGTTTGTAGAGTACTAGAATTTGCTAGGCAGAGTTCTAACTGCTAAATATTTAGTAACTCATGTCACCTCCACAACCCTGTGCCCATCTGACATTAAGTTGTTTGTTCAGTTACAAAGGGATAATCAGGCTTTGACCCTCAACAGGCTCTATTTAGAGCCTGTTATTTGCCCTATGCTTAGCTCACAACCCAGCAGAGTTTGAAAGACAGATCCCTGCCTCATGCGTGTCCACATTACCATAGAGTATTAAAACCAAGCCAGCTTCTCGTCAGACTTTCTCATTATGCATGGACCTGGAGCCTTGACATTCTCTAAATTTAATAGCAGAGCTTCCGCTCACTGCTGGCAGCAGCGTGTGAATACTGTAGTCTTTTTATGGGTTCAGAACTTGTCCCAGGTGGGACTTTCAGCAGTTTCAATGGTAATTACATAAAATGTGTTATTTTCAGCTGCTTTTATATTCATGGACATGGACTGTCTTTCTAAACATAAGGGACAAGGCCAAAGGCAATGATTCACAGGGGTGACGATGAACTTGGTTATTCATCTTTGGCGATTCTGAAAATGCGTGGTTAATTTCAACTGTTTATTAAGAAAATGTCTCAGTGTGGGAACTAAAAAGGAACAGCATTACTTGGTTCAGAGCAATGAGTTTGACCTGACCCATTCTGTTACCTGATACCTTGTTCTTATCACAGCCAGGCAGGATTAGAATATCTTTAGCCTCAAAACCTCATAGTAATTCTTTCTTTACCACCAGTGTAATTTGTGTTCCTGGGCCCCAGTCAAGTAGTTTTTAATGGATTTGCTTCTTTTAGAAATGAAAAGAAATAAACTCAGCGTACACTTCCAGATTGCCTGTGCCCCCCGACTGGTGAAAATTAATGTGGCACAGTAGCATGTCCATCTTCATTTGCAGTAAAGGGAATTGAATGTGCTTTTTTGGAGGTTTCTGTGCACATCCAGAGGATGAGGTTAAAGAAACGAGATAGCATTGGCAACAAAGAGGGCTCTAATAATTTTTTAAAAGACTTGTCTAATGTCAGCTTTGAATAAAGATGTGAGACCTCTCTGTTCAGCCCTTTTAATGAACAGCATGGAACGTTAGCTCGTCTCAGGAGAAAGGACTCCTTTTTTCCATTATAAAGAAGTACTTTAGTAGAATGTTTGATAATGAGATGCAAAAGCCCATCTACAGAGTCTCGTTTATTACATTCCTCAAATAAAAGTGCCTGCTTACTATATTACCCTCATTTCTCCCCACTAGAAAATAAACAATTGCTTGACCATGGATCACAAATAGATTTAGGGAAATTCTGTCTGCCACACAAAACTGGAGCTGGAGTCCTACAATTGTGAGACAACCACTTGTCTAAATATATAGATTGGGAGGAAGGTGGAAGTTGCAACTCCAAGAAAGTTTTGGAAAAAAGCAGGAAGAAAAAGGGAGAAACGATGGATTACTTCCTGTTTTCCTAGCAGTTGACTCTCAAATGGAACATATCTATTTTTTAATATTAAAGTAACAATTACTATATATTTTCTTCTAAACCTATAGAGGTAGTTATCCTTGTTAAGATGGGGCTTGGAAAACTAATTCAAGACAAAACCGCTTTCCAGGTGTGATCAAGTAATTGGTCATTCACAAAAGATTTCCAAAAGATAGAAATGCACCTTTTAATTTGTGTGTGTGTGTGCGTGTGTGTGTGTGTGCATGTGTATGCATGTCTAGTATTATTTGTCTCATTGGCTGATCCCTTTAACATATTAAGAATGTGAGACATACATAGAAGGACTGTCTTGGTTTGGGGACATCAATTTAGAGAATTAAATCATTTTATTTTCTGCCCTGTAGTTCAACTCATTGTCATTAAGATGTTTCATTTCTAAAACTAAGAAGTTATCATCCATCAGTGTCATTCTCATTCTGACACATGATTCACTGACTTTCTATGTACTTAAGAGTCTGAGAAAATGAAAGATCTTTTCTGTGGTCTTTATACAAATGAAATATAAGCTCCCAAATTTAAGAAAATGTTTTCCTTAGTCTTCTGAAAATGACCTTATGAACTGGAAATTCATGAAAGCAAACATGTGACTTTTGGGCCAAGCAGAGATAAAAAATCTACATCGGTCTTCAAGTCTTTTTTTGTCAAAGACAAATCACACTGGATCAATTAACCGGGCTAGAAAGAGTTTATTCAAGGTTATTGCAGCAGGAGAAAGAGATCAAGCTCAACCAACCTGAAAGGAAAGCCGTGAAAGTAAAAATGCTGGGGTGAGTGGAGGGAGGAGTTTGTCCTGGAAGACATGAGGATGGAAGCTGGTCAACGGGATCAGGCCATCTCTGCTTGCTAGTTGATGTGTATTAGAGTTAGGCTCTGACCCTCAGGCAGAGAATGGAAGGCAGGCCTTCTTCCTTGATGATTACATTTTACAAGAATGGCTACCAGATCCTTGAAAAAGACATTCCTGGATTATAAAACTGGAAAAAGGTTGGGCGAAGATTTACATTGTAAAGGAGCAGAGAAAGATTTTATAATTGTAGCTTCCTTAATGCTCTAAGAAAAGAGATGAGGGGCTAGAGTTAGGAAGAAACCTGTCTAAGGTTTACCTAAGCAAGGGTAACAGCAAGACTGTCATGACCACCTTACATGCAGTGTCATCCCCTCAGCTTCTGAGTTGTATTGTTTTAAGATTGAAGTATTTGAAATCCTTACTGACTAAATGGCAAATATTTAATGGTAATATAAACGTATTTTTCATTGTATTCCATTCATTCAAAATAGATAAATCAATTAGGAGAGTGAAAAAGCAACAAATAACTGGTAATGTCTTCAATAAAGTAGGAGATAAATAATCCCATAAGCATCAAAGTATAGGTGTCATCAAAACACAGACAGCAATATGACACGTGAGTGATAAGCAGATATGCAGTCCCAGCTGCAAAGAAAATGAGGAGAAAGGAAACCAGATTGCAAAATGAAATTCATTCCTAAAAGAAGAACATCTCTGGCTGAGTAAAGTCTAGGTTAAAAAATCTCAAAATAATCAGCAAGGTCGGGAGAATATTTTATGGGCTTCCGGCTTTCAGGAACAAAGTGGGACCATAAGGAACCACGGCTGGGAACATATAACAAAATGCAAATAACACAAAGTATTGTGAGCCCGCAAACATTTTGGAAATATTCAACAAGTCCTTTTAGAAGGACAGAACTCCACCAGGAAGTAATTTTTTAAATTTGCTTGAAATGGAATCTAAATTGAGTAAGGCAGAAATGTTGAAGAATTTCAGGCAGAAGAAACGTCAGATGCCAAGCAGAGAAGAGGCACAGACGCAGCAGGTCTAAAATATTCTGTAACAGGAAAGTACAATATTTCAAGGTGAAAGCTCTGCCTTAAAAGACAATGTTGGTAGAGTTCTGGAGTTACAGAGCTAGAGACCAGAAAGGTGTCTGAATCAGGCTTGATCGTGCAAATGAGAGAAATAGGTACACAAAAAGGCCATGGGGTTTAATATGTTACACTGGCAGAGAAGATAAACTCTCCGATTTGTAGCTGGGAAGGCTGTGCTTGCTCACCCCATCCTTTACACTAGGACACTTTCTAATCTCCCTCACATGCCCCTCTTACAGATGAACAACAAGAAGAAAAATGATTGAAATCACATAAATATATACAAGAAAACCAAACACTTATAAGTGAGAGCTGAACAATGAGAATACATGGACACAGGAGGGGAACCATACACATTGGAGCCTGTGGGGGAGGAGGGATGTGGGGAAGGAGAGCATCAGAACAAATAGGTAATGCATGCTGAGTTTAATATGTAGGTGATGGGTTGATAGATGCAGCAAACTACCATGGCACACATTTACCTATGTAACAAACTTGTACATCCTACACATGTATCCTGAAACTTAAATTAAATTACATTTTTTAAAAAAGACGAATAATCCAACAGGTCACAAAAAGACTGAATAAAAGGTGGATGCAAAAGACAGAAAACATGAACATTGATGTATCAAAATATGCCAAGGGAAAAATCAGAAAACACAACAAAACAAAAGGCTATGAAAACTCACCATGAGACAGAATGAGAATAACTGAAAAAGAAGAAAAACAAAAACTGGTTATGAGAGAAGCAGTGACTAAACGGAAATAAAGAAAAAAAGGAGGGAAAAATTTTATAAAACAAGAGTACGGGGGTAGGAGACGAGAAAATACATGCAAACAAGAATAGGAAAACAGAGAAGGAAAAAGAGAAGAGTCAGATAAAACTGGACGTAAAGAAGGACGTGAAAGACAGTGACTGGCATAAAGGAAAGGCAAAGGAGTTTTTACATACATATATTTAAAGTCACTAGGAAGAGTCCCAAACTATAAACCAACAAATTCTTATAACCTTATGCAGAAAAGTTTTCTAAAGGATGTATACGTAGATCTAAATATTGAATGAAAAAATTGTTTACCTATGATGTTTAATGCAGCCTGCTTCGTTTTGAGATATATCTTAGAAGAACTATTTGTTTTAAAGATAAAGAAAATATATTTGGGCATTTGAACAAAAAAGCTGAGTCACAGAGAAGGCAAAACAAATTGGCATCGCTTTTCACAGCAATGCTTAACAGCAGAAGATGACATAGCACAATTTTAAGAGATTCTAGGAAAGAATCATGAGCCAAGGATTTTGTATGCAACGAAACTGACCATCAATTACAATGACTCAGACAAATATGTATAAACCTGCAAGGTTCATAGATTGTGTTTTCATTAACATTTTTGAGAAACCTATTAAAGACCACAAACTACCAAAGAATAACTAAACACTAATAATAATAATGACAACAATTTATTGAAACATGTTTTGTGCACCGAATAAGATTTTATTTATTTATTTATTTTTTATTATATATATATATATATGTATTTTTTAATTTTTATTGCATTATAGGTTTTGGGGTACATGTGCAGAACGTGCAAGATAGTTGCATAGGTATACACATGGCAGTGTGTTTTGCTGCCTTCCTCCCCTTCACCCACACTTGGCATTCATCTCCAGGCTATCCCTCCCCAGCCGCCCCCGCTGTCCCTCCCCCATTCCCCCAATAGACCCCAGTGTGTAGTAGACCCCCTCTCTGTGTCCATGTGTTCTCATTTTCCTCACCCACCTATGAGTGAGTATATGTGGTATTTCTTTTTCTGTTCTTGTGTCAGTTTGCTGAGAATGATGTTCTCCAGAATAAGATTTTAAAAGAAAATAAAGGGCTGGACATGGTGGCTCAAGCCTATAATTTTAGCACTTTGCAAACTGAGGCGGCAGATCACTTGAGGCCAAGAGTTTGGGACCAGCTTAGCCAATATAGTGAAACCCTATTTATTCTTAAAATACAAAAATTAGCTGGGCATGGTGGCACACACCTGTAATCCCAGCTACTCAGGAGGCTGAAGTAGGAGAATCATTTGAACCTTGGAGGTGGAGGTTGTAATGAGCCAAGATCTCGCCATTGCACTCCAAATTGGGCAACAGAACAAGACTCCGTCTCAGAAAAAATAAAATAAAATGAAGAAAAACCAGTAAAAAGAGAAAGAGAAAAGGAAAAAATAAAACAAATGTTATCAAATGCCTTACCAATTACATAAAATGAGTTATTTATTCTGAAAGTTAGTAATTAATGGGAAATAAGCATTTAACTGGTTTTAAATGATACAGGAGGAAATAATTTTTAAAATGAGTAGGACAAATAAAATATGGCAAAATATTGGTAGATGATGAAGCTAAGTGATGGCCCATGAGAGACTGTTTCTCTATTTTTTGGGATGCAACTAAAAGGAAACCATGAACAACAGCAAAAATACTTAGGGAACATGTCCTAGCATGCATGCCTTTTCCTATTTTTGCAAAGGATTAGTACAATCATGCCATGTTTCCAGAATGCCTGTGTAACACAGAAACTTGTTAATATCTCTCCTTTGAAACAAACTAACCCTGTTACCAAAAACTTAATTCTGCTTGGTGATTAACATTTTGCACCTTTTGATCAACTTTCCATAGTTTCATTTATTAAAACATGAACTAGAGGAAGAAATGGACTAAAGTAAGGAAACAAAAATATTAAATAATAAAATTATTAAACTGGGGGTAGGATGTAGACATATTTTACAAAATTTCTTATTTATGAATGAAGAGAGTAAGGCCGAGAATGAATGAAAGAAGCATAACCAAGGTGATAACACCTACATATCTGGTAAAGAAAAGACCAGAAGAAGGTATCTTGCTATTTTACATATTATGTAAATGCCATTACCTGTGATACACTTAAGAAAATGCATTTGTACTTAATGCAAATTTTAGTGTTCCCTTCAGAGAGAATTCTGATGGGAGAGATTTGTTCTAGTTTTGTGGGTCAGGTTTGATGTTCCTAGTCTTGTATAATCACTTCTGTTCAGTGACAGCATCAGAAAGTATTACATAAAAATAAATAATAATTATGTTAGTTTGATAATATCTGCTGTTCAATAAAATTTTCATTTTAGAATATGACTAGTTTTATATTAACAGAAAAAAATTGAGAAGATAGCACAGAAAATTTCCATATGCCCCACATCCAATTTCCTCTATTATTAACATCTTCCATTAGTACGGTACATAGGGCATAATTAACGAGCAAATCATGATACACAGTTATTAGTCAAAGTCCACACTACCTAGATTTTCTTAGTCTTTACCCAGTGTCCTCTTTCCAGGCTCCCATCCCAGACACCACATTGCATTGAGTTGGCATGTTTCCTTAGCTTTGACAGTTGCTCAGACTTGCCTTGTTTTAGATAACCTTGAGGGTTTGAGTAGTATGAGTCAGGTATTTTGCAGAATATCTATTAACTAGGATTTGTGTGGTATTTTTCACATAAAGAGAGTGAGGTTATGGGTTTTGGGGAGAAGGACCACAGTGGTAATGTGCCATTTTTATCACATCATATCCAGGGTACACTCTGTCAATGGGACTTGCCACCGTTAATGTTGTTCTTCATCACATGACTGGGGTAATGTTTGTCATTTTCTGCTGATTTTATTTTTTTTTTCTTTTGAGACTGAGTTTTGCTCTTGTCACCCAGGCTGGAGTACAATGGCGCCATCTCAGCTCACTGCAACCTCCGCCTCCTGGGTTCAAGCAATTCTCCTGCCACAGCCTCCTGAGTAGCTGGGATTACAGGTTCATGCCACCACGGCCAGCTAATTTTTCTATTTTTAGTAGAGATGGGGTTTCGCCATGTTGCCCAGGCTGATTTCGAACTCCTGACCTCAGGTGATTCTCCCGCCTCGCCCCACCAAAGTGCTGGGATTACAGGCATAAGCCACCACGCCAGACCCTGAAATTATTTTTAATGTGGACAATTAATCAGATTTTTGATACAGATACAATCAGGTGCCACATAACAACGTTTTGGTCAACAATGAATTGCACATATTATGATGGTCCCATAAGATTATAATGGACCTGAAAACTTCCTATCAATCATCTAGTGATGTCAGAGCCCTTGTAATGTCATAGTGTAATGCACTACTCACATGTTTGTGTTGATTCTGGTGTAAACAAACCTATAGCACTTGCAATCAAGTACAAGAATAGCACCTATGATTAAGTATAGTATATAATACTTGGTAATAAACAACTATGTTGCTAGCTTATGTATTTACTATACTTTTCATAGTTAGAGTGTACTGCTTCTATTTTACAAAAAAAAAAAAAATGTTAACTATCAAGCAACCTCAGGCAGTTCAGTCAGGAGGTAACTGAGCAGACGGTATAGGTATCATAGGAGACAGCTCCATGCATCTTATTGCTCTTGAAGACCTTACAGTGGGATAAGATGCGCTAGTGAAACAGAGTGATATTAATGTTCCTGGCCCTGTGTAAGCCTAAGCTGATATGTGTGTTTGTGTCTTAAGTTTTTAACAAAAAGTTTAAAAAGTAAATGAATAATTTTAGAAATGGAAATAAAAGCATTTAGAATAAGAAAATAAAGAAAAATATTTTTGTACAACTGTACAATGTGCTTATGTCGTAAGGTAAATTTTAATACAAAAGGGTCAAAAAGTTTCTAATAAGTTTATAAGTAGAGATGGGAAGAATAGTTCTTGCCTGTAATCCCAGAATTTTGCAAGGCTGATACAAGAGGATTATTTGAAGCCAGGAGTTCAGGAACAGTCTAGGTAACAAAGCAAGATCTAGTCTCTACAAAAAGCTTCAAAATTGACGAGGCACACTGTCATGTGCTATGTTTCCAGGTACTCAGGAAGCTGAAGTAGGAAGTTCAAGGCTGCAGTGAGCTATAATCATATCTGGGCAACACAGTGAGATCCTGTCTCTAAAATTAGCCAACTAATTCATTTCACAAAAAAGTTTATGAAGTAGAAAAGTTACAGTAAGCTAAGGACATCTTGTTTGCTTCCAAGTTTTGGCACAATGATAAATAAAATTGCTATATACATCTTTGTGCAGGTTTCTGTGTGGACATACATTTTCAAGGCATTTGAGTAAACACCAGGGGGCACAATTGCTGAGTCATATGATAAAACCATGTTCAGTTTCATAAGAAATTGCCAATCTGTCTTCCAAAGCAGCTGGACCATTTTGAACTGCCACCAGCAATGAATGAAATTCCCCGTTACTTCACATCCTTGCGAGCATTTGGCGTTGTCAATGTTTTGAATTTTGGCTCTTCTAACAGTGCACTGTGTAGCAATATCTCATGGTTCAAATTTGAAGTTCCCTAGCGACGTATGATACAGAACACATTTTATATTCTTACTTGTCTTATGTGTGTCTTCTTTTATGAGTTATGTATTAGGGTTTTTTTTTTTTTTTTTTGCTTGTTTTTTCGTTGAGTTGTTAGTTTTCTTATTGTGAAGTTTTAAGAGTTCTTTGTATAGTTTGGATGAGAATATTTTATCTGGTGTTTTTTGTTTTTTTCCTAGTATGTCGCTTATCTCCTCATTCTCTTGACACTGTCTTTCACAAAGCACAATTTTTTCTTTTTAATGAAGTCCAGTGTGTCATTTGCTTCTTTCATAAATCATGCCTTCAGTGTTGTAGTTAAAAGTCATCACCATACCCAGATTCATCTAAGTTTTATTCTAATTATCTTCTAGGAGCTTTATAATTTTGCATTTTACATTGAAGTCTATGATTCATGTTGAGTTAACTTTGGGAAGGGTGACAGGTCTATCCAGATTTACACTTTCACATATGATGCAAAATGTGGATGTCCAATTGTTATCATTTGTTTGAAAGACTTTGCTCCATTGCACCATTTTTGCTCCTTTGTCAAAGAAAGTTGAGTATTTATGTGGGTCTATTTATATAGTCTCTATTCAGTTCCTTTGATCTAAAGGTCGTTTCTTGCTCCAATAATACAATGTCTTGATCACTATAGCTTTACAGTAAGTCTTAAATTTTGGTAGTGTTAGTCCCCCCGCTTCTTTCTTCTCCTTCGATATTGAGTTGACTATTTTGGGTCTTTTCTCTGACCAAATAAACTTAAGAATCAGTTTGCAAATATCCATAAAAACTTACTAGGATTTTTATTGGGATGCCATTGAATCTATAAATCAAGTTGAGAAGAACTGACATCTTGACTATATTGGGTCTTTTCATTCATAAACATAAACTATGTCTCCATTTATTTCATTCTTCTTTTCTCTCTTTTATCAAAATTTTGTAGATTTCCTTCTATAAATCATGTGATCTTTTGCTAAATTTATACCTATTTTATTTTTGGATACCAATACAAGTGGTAATATGTTTTCATTTCTTTTTTTATGATATGTTTTTAATTTCTAATTCCACTTGTTTATTGCTGGTATTTAGAAAATAAACTTTTCCAGATTAAACTTGTGTCTTACAAACTTGCTACAATTGCATATTAGTTCCAAGATTTCTTTTTCTGACATTTGTTCCCCCAAATTTCTACATAGACAATCATCATCTAAGAACAAAGAGTTTTATTTCTTCATTCCTGAACTATGTATTTTTGTATTTATTTTGCATCTTATTGCAATAGCTAGGACTTCCAGTATGATGTTGAAAGACAGTGTTGATAAGAAATACCTTTGTCTTGTCGGACCTTAGCAGGAAAGCTTCAAGTTTTTCACCATTAATTATGATATGATATATAGGATTTTGTAGATGTTCTTTATAAAATATGTAAAATTTCCTTTTGTCTTCAATTTGCTGAGAGCTCGTATTACAAATGCGTAATGGATTATTTTCAAATGCGTTTTCTGTGTCTATTGATACCATGTGATTTTTCTTCTGTAGCTTGTTGACGTGAAGGATTATATTAATTGATTTTTGAATGTTGAACCAGACTTGCATAGCTGAGATGAATCCCACTTAGTCATGGTAATAATTCTCTTTATTTACAATTTGAATTAATTTGCTAATATTTGGTGAGGGTTTTTGTATTTTTCTATCTTGTTCACAAGCAATATGGGTCTACAGATTTCTTTTCTTGCAATGCCTTTATCTTTATCTGGTCTTGTTAGGGTAATACTGGTATCATAAAATAAGTTGGGAATATACCTTCTGCTTCTACTTTAAGGTAGAGATTGTAAAAAGCAGATATAATTTCTTCCATAAATATTTGGTAAAGTTTACCAGTGGCCCATCTGGGGTTATTTAAATGTTATTATTTATTTATTTAATTTGTTCAGAGGCAGATTCACAGTGTTTATCTGGTCTTGTGTGAAAATTGGTAAATCTTATCTTTCAAAGTATTGTCCCATTTCACCCAAGTTATCAAATTTGTGGTCATAACGTTGTTCAAAGTATTTCTTTATTATATTTGTAACGTCCATGGGATCTGTAGCAATTTCTCTTTTTTATTCTGACATTAGTAATTTGGGTCTTCTTTCTTTCTAAGGGTAAAAAAGCCTTCTCTGAGCAGAAGCTTTGAGTTTTGCTCTTGTTGCCCAGGTTGAAGTTCAATGGCATGATCTCAGCTCTCCACAATCTCTGTCTCACAGGTTCAAGCAATTCTCTCCTTCATGTTGTCTAAGTTTTCTATTAAATTCCATAGCATAGTAACCCTACATTTTTAAATTTCATTTCTGATTAGTTCAACATTCCTGCCATATCTGACATTTGTTCTGGTTCTTTTTCAGACTCTTCAAATTTTATTTGTTGCCTTTTAGTTGTCTTGTAATTTTTTTTATTAAAAGGTGGACATAATGTACTATGTAAAAGGACTTGGGATAAACAGACCTTTCGTGATGTGCTCATAAGGGGTGTAGATGGAAAGTTTTGTATTAGACTATTTTCATGCTGCTGTAAAGAACTACCTGAGACTCGGTGATTTATAAAGAAAAGAGGTTTATTTGACTCACATTTCTGCATGGTTGGGAAGGCCTCAGGAGATTTATAATCATGATGGTAGGCAAAGGGGAAGCAAATCATGTCTTAAATGGCAGCAGGAGATGGGGATGGTAAGAGGCACACTTTTAAACCTTCAAATCTTTTTTTTTTTTTGAAAGAGAGATAAAAAAGGAGTGAAGGAGAGGAAGAAAAGAGGGAGAGAGAATGGGAATGTAGCTTTATTCTAAAAATGGGTATTAATAATGGCCAATCAATATTTTGTGTATTTAAGGTGGAGAATGTATATTTTGTGTATTTAAAATGGAGAGCTCTATAAATATTTATTGAGTTTACTTGTTCCGGATCTGAGTTCAAGTCCTGGATATCCTTATTAATTTTCTGTCTCGTTAAGTCTAAACCTCTTTATGGGGCTTATGTATCTGGGTGTTAGGATCCTTAGCTCTTATTGTTGCATTGATCCTTTTACCACTATATCTTTGTTGCTTTGAAATCTATTTTATCAGATGCAAGAATTGCAACTCCTGCTTTTTATTTATTTATTTATTTTTGCTCTCCATTTGGTTGGTAAATCTTTCTCCATCCTTTTGTTTTGAATCTTTGTGTATCTTTGGATGTGAAATGGGTCTGGATGTAGCATAGTGTTAGGTTACGGCTGTATCTTTTGATTGCGGGATTTAGTTGACTTAAATTTAGGGTTACTGCCATTTGATGTTAATTGGCTGTTTTATCCATTCGTTGATGTAAATTCTTCTTTATGTTGATGCTCTTTACTTTTTGGTATATTTTTAGAAAGGCTAATACTGGTTGTTTCTTTCTTTTTTTTTTTTTTAATTTTTATTGCATTATAGGTTTTGGGGTACATGTGCAGAACGTGCAAGATAGTTGCATAGGTACACACATGGCAGTGTGTTTTGCTGCCTTCCTCCCCCTCACCCACACTTGGTATTCATCCCCAGGCTATCCCCCCCCAGCCCCCCCCGCTGTCCCTCCCCATTTCCCCCAACAGTCCCCAGTGTATAGTAGACCGCCTCTCTGTGTCCATGTGTTCTCATTTTTCTCACCCGCCTATGAGTGAGTATATGCGGTATTTCTTTTTCTGTTCTTGTGTCAGTTTGCTGAGAATGATGTTCTCCAGATTCATCCATGTCCCTACAAAGGACACAAACTCTTCATTTCTGATTGCTGCATAATATTCCATGGTGTATATGTGCCACATTTTCCCAGTCCAGTCTATCATCGATGGGCATTTGGGTTGGTTCCAGGTCTTTGCTATTGTAAACAGTGCTGCAATGAACATTCGTGTGCATGTGTCCTTATAGTAGAACGATTCACAGTCTTTTGGATAGATACCCAGTAATGGGATTGCTGGGTCAAATGGAATTTCTATTTCTAGGTCCCTGAGGAATCGCCACACTGTCTTCCACAATGGTTGAACTAATTTACACTCCCACCAACAGTGTAAGAGTGTTCCTATTTCTCCACATCCTCTCCAGCATCTGCTATCTCCAGATTTTTTAATGATCGCCATTCTAACTGGTGTGAGATGATATCTCAATGTGGTTTTGATTTGCATCTCTCTAATGACCAATGATGATGAGCACTTTTTCATATGTTTGTTGGCCTCATGTATGTCTTCTTTTGTAAAGTGTCTGTTCATATCCTTTGCCCATTTTTGAATGGGCTTGTTTGTTTTTTTTCTGTAAATCTGTTTGAGTTCTTTGTAAATTCTGGATATCAGCCCTTTGTCAGATGTGTAAACTGCAAAGATTTTTTCCCATTCTGATGGTTGTCGATTCACTCTAGTGACTGTTTCTTTTGCCGTGCAGAAGCTGTGGAGTTTGATTAGGTCCCATTTGTCTATTTTGGCTTTTGTTGCCAATGCTTTTGGTGTTTTGTTCATGAAGTCCTTGCCTACTCCTATGTCCTGAACGGTTTTGCCTAGATTTTCTTCTAGGGTTTTTATGGTGTCAGGTCTTACATTTAAGTCTTTAATCCATCTGGAGTTAATTTTAGTGTAAGGTGTCAGGAAGGGGTCCAGTTTCTGCTTTCTGCACATGGCTAGCCAGTTTTCCCAACACCATTTATTAAATAGGGAATCCTTTCCCCATTGCCTGCTTTTGTCTGGTTTATCAAAGATGATATGGTTGTAGATATGTTGTGTTGCCTCCGATGTTTCTGTTCTGTTCCATTGGTCTATATCTCTGTTTTGGTACCAGTACCATGCTGTTTTGATTACTGTAGCCTTGTAGTATAGTTTGAAGTCTGGTAGCGTGATGCCTCCTGCTGTGTTCTTTTTGCTTAGAATTGACTTGGCTATGCGGGCTCTTTTTTGGTTCCATATGAAATTCATGGTGGTTTTTTCCAGTTCTATGAAGAAATTCAATGGTAGTTTGATGGGGATAGCATTGAATGTGTAAATTACTTTGGGCAGTATAGCCATTTTCACAATATTGATTCTTCCTAACCACGAACATGGAACGTTTCTCCATCTGTTTGTGTCCTCTCTTATTTCATTGAGCAGGTGTTTGTAGTTTTCCTTAAAGAGGTCCCTTACATTCCTAGTGAGTTGTATTCCTAGGTATTTTATTTTCTTTGTAGCGATTGTGAATGGCAGTTCGTTCTTAATTTGGTTCTCTTTAAGTCTGTTATTGGTGTATAGGAATGCTTGTGATTTTTGCACATTGATTTTGTATCCTGAGACTTTGCTGAAGTTGCTTATCAGTTGCAGGAGCTTTTGGGCTGAGGTGATGGGGTCTTCTAGGTATACTATCATGTCGTCTGCAAATAGAGACAATTTGGCTTCCACCTTTCCTATTTGAATACCCTTTATTTCTTTTTCTTGCCTTATTGCTCTGGCTAGAACTTCCAGTACTATGTTGAATAGAAGTGGTGAGAGAGGGCATCCTTGTCTAGTGCCGGATTTCAAAGGGAATGCTTCCAGTTTTTGCCCATTAAGTATGATATTGGCTGTTGGTTTGTCATAAATAGCTTTTATTACTTTGAGATATGTTCCATCAATACCAAGTTTATTGAGGGTTTTTAGCATAAAGGGCTGTTGAATTTTGTCAAATGCCTTCTCTGCGTCAATTGAGATAATCATGTGGTTTTTGTTTTTGCTTCTGTTTATGTGGTGAATTACATTTATAGACTTGCGTATGTTGAACCAGCCTTGCATGCCCGGGATGAATCCTACTTGATCATGATGGATAAGTTTTTTAATGTGCTGTTGCAATCGATTTGCCAGTATTTTATTGAAGATTTTTGCATCTATGTTCATCATGGATATTGGCCTGAAGTTTTCTTTTCTTGTTGAGTCTCTGCCAGGTTTTGGTATCAGGATGATGTTGGTCTCATAAAATGATTTGGGAAGGGTTCCCTCTTTTTGGATTATTTGGAATAGTTTCAGAAGGAATGGTACCAGATCCTCTTTGTGTGTCTGGTAGAATTCAGCTGTGAACCCATCTGGACCTGGGCTTTTTTTGTGTGGTAGGCTCTTAATTGCTGCCTCAACTTCTGACCTTGTTATTGGTCTATTCATAGTTTCAGCTTCCTCCTGGTTTAGGCTTGGGAGGACACAGGCATCCAGGAATTTATCCATTTCTTCCTGATTTACTAGTTTGTGTGCATAGAGTTGTTTGTAGTATTCTCTGATGATGGTTTGAATTTCTGTGGAATCTGTGGTGATTTCCCCTTTATCGTTTTTTATTGCATCTATTTGGTTGTTCTCTCTTTTCTTTTTTATCAGTCTGGCTAGTGGTCTGTCTATTTTGTTGATCTTTTCAAAAAACCAGCTCTTAGATTTGTTGATTTTTTGAAGGGTTTTTCTTGTCTCTATCTCCTTCAGTTCTGCTCTGATCTTAGTTATTTCTTGTCTTCGGCTAGGTTTTGAGCTTTTTTGATCTTGCTCCTCTAGCTCTTTCAATTTTGACGATAGGGTGTCAATTTTGGATCTCTCCACTTTTCTCATGTGGGCACTTATTGCTATATATTTTCCTCTACAGACTGCTTTAAATGTGTCCCAGAGATTCTGGTACGTTGTGTCTTCGTTCTCGTTGGTTTCAAAGAACTTCTTTATTTCTGCCTTCATTTCATTGTTTATCCAATCAACATTCAAGAGCCAGTTGTTCAGTTTCCATGAAGCTGTGCGGTTCTGAGTTATTTTCTGAATTCTGAGTTCCAACTTGATTGCACTATGGTCTGAGAGACTGTTAGTTATGATTTCCGTTGTTTTGCATTTGCTGAGGAGTGCTTTACTTCCAATTATGTGGTCAATTTTGGAGTAGGTGTGATGTGGTGCTGAGAAGAATGTATATTCTGTGGATTTGGGGTGGAGAGTTCTGTAAATGTCTATCAGGTTTGCTTGTTCCAGGTCTGAGTTCAAGTCCTGGATATCCTTGTTAATTTTCTGTCTGGTTGATCTGTCTGCTATTGACAGTGGAGTGTTAAAGTCTCCCACTATTATTGTGTGGGAGTCTAAGTCTCTTTGTAAGTCATTAAGAACTTGCCTTATATATCTGGGTGCTCCTACATTGGGTCCATATATATTTAGAATCGTTAGCTCTTCTTGTTGTATTGATCCTTTTACCATTATGTAGTGACCTTCTTTGTCCCTTTTGATCTTCGTTGCTTTAAAGTCTATTTTATCAGAGATGAGAATTGCAACTCCTGCTTTTTTTTGCTCTCCATTTGCTTGGTAAATCTTCCTCCATCCTTTTATTTTGAGCCTTTGTTTATCTTTGTGTGTGAGGTGGGTTTCCTGAATACAGCACACTGATGAGTTTTGGTTTTTTATCCAATTTGCCAGTCTGTGTCTTTTGATTGGTGCATTTAGCCCATTTACATTCAGGGTTAATATTGTTATGTGTGAATTTGATACTGCCATTTTGATGCTAGCTGGCTGTTTTGCCCATTGGTTCATGTACATTCTTCATTTTGTTGATGGTCTTTAGCATTTGGTATGCTTTTAGGATGGCTGGAACTGGTTGTTTCTTTCTATGTGTAGTGCCTCTTTCAGGAGCTCTTGTAAAGCAGGCCTAGTGGTAACAAAATCTCTGAGTACTTGCTTGTTCGTGAAGGATTTTATTTTTCCTTCACTTATGAAGCTCAGTTTGGCTGGATATGAAATTCTGGGTTGAAAGCTCTTTTCTTTAAGGATGTTGAATATTGGCCCCCACTCTCTTCTGGCTTGTAGAGTCTCTGCCGAGAGATCTGCTGTGAGTCTGATGGGCTTCCCTTTGTGGGTGACCTGACCTTTCTCTCTGGCTGCCCTAAGTATTTTCTCCTTCGTTTCAACCCTGGTGAATCTGATGATTATGTGCCTTGGGGTTGCTCTTCTTGCGGAGTATCTTTGTGGTGTTCTCTGTATTTCCTGGAGTTCAGTATTGACCTGTCTTGCTAGGTTGGGGAAATTTTCCTGGATAATATCCTGAAGAGTGTTTTCCAGCTTAGATTCATTCTCTTGATCACATTCTGGTACACCTATCAAACGTAGGTTGGGTCTCTTCACATAGTCCCACATTTCTTGGAGATTTTGTTCATTCCTTTTTGTGCTTTTTTCTTTAATCTTGGTTTCACGTTTTATTTCATTGAGTTGATCTTCAATTTCTGATATTCTTTCTTCTGCTTGGTCAATTCGGCTGTTGAAACTTGTGCATGCTTCACGAAGTTCTCGTGTTGTGTTTTTCAGCTCCTTCAATTCATTCATATTCCTCTCTAAGTTTTCCATTCTTGTTATCAATTCCTCGAATTTTTTTTCAAATCTTTTTTCAAGGTTCTTAGTTTCTTTGCACTGATTTAGAACATGTTCTTTTAGCTCAATGAAGTTTCTCATTATCCACTTTCTGAAGTCTGATTCCGTCATTTCGTCACACTCATTCTCCGTCCAGCTTTGTTCCCTTGCTGGTGAGGAGTTTTGGTCCTCTGTAGGAGGTGAGGTGTTTTGGTTTCGGGTGTTTTCCTCCTTTTTGCGCTGGTTTCTTCCCATCTTTATGGATTTATCCGCCTGTCGTCTTTGTAGTTGCTGATTTTTCAATTGGGTCTCTGTGTGGATGCTGAGATTGTTGATGATGAAGTATTTTTGTTACTTAGTTTTCCTTCTAGTGGTCTAGCCCCTCTGCTGTATGAGTTCTGAGGTCCACTCCAGGCCCTGTTTGTCTGGAGTATACCTGTAGCAGCTGTGGAAGAGTGAGGGATGATACCAGTTTCTTCTTCTGCTGTCTTTGTTCCAGAATGATGCCCGCCAAATGTCAGTCTGATTAGTCCTTTTTTTGTGGTGACTCTTTGGATATACAGGGGTCAGGGAGCTGCTTAAGGAGACGGTTTGTGCTTTATAGTAGCTCCAGTGCTGAGCTGTGAGCTCTGTTGTTCATTCAGTGTTGTTGGGAGGTTGTTTATGTCTGCTGTAATAGAACTCATAAAACACCACCCTTTTATTTCCCCCCCTTATATGCACTGTTTCAGGGAGTTGGGGCTTTCTTTATGAGTATCTGTTGCACTGTCCTGCCCCACTAGGTGGCAGTCTATTCACTATTTGCCTGCCGGGGCTCTGACCCACTAGCGTGGTTCTGCCCTGTTGCTGCTGGACTCCCTTCTGCTGTGGAGAGCTCCCGTCTCTTGGGAGTCTCTCTGTTATGGCAGGTTGCCTCGGCAACGGCAGGCTGCTTCGGCCCTGGGCGGTGCTTCAATAGGGGCGGATTGTGTCAGCGGTGGTGGACGCCCCTCCCTCACCGGGCTGCACCGTCCTAGATGCCGGCAGCAAAACTCTCAGCGCCAAGCATCTCCAGTCATTGCCCTGCTTGTCCCTGTGAGGGTGGGACTCGCTGAGCCCGATTACCCAGCTCCCTGCCTCAGAGTCCGTCCTCTCTCTCTCTCCCTCCCTCTCCGCAAGCTTAAAGTTCGACTCTCTCACTGGCGCCCCAGGAGCCTGCCGATAGGGCACTGGGATCCGTGCGATCTCCCGTGCCGCTGCCCACTTCACCGGCTCATATCACGCTTCCCAGGAAACTCCCAGGAAACTCCTGGTCTGGCTCACTGTCCAAGTCCCATTCAATCAGATGGACGCGCCAATCTGCCCTTCAAACTCTCAGATTGCTGGTTTAACAGGGCGCCCAGACCAGTGAGTTCCGTGCCGGGTCCTGCTGCGGCGCCGGCCGAAGCGGCGCCGGCCGAAGCGCGCCAAAGGGCTGCGTTAGCCGGTTTTACTTTACTAGCGTCCTGTGGGACTTTCAATGCTCTGTGGGCTAGAAAAGTCCATCCGAGAATGCGGCTAGGACTCACCCTCTGCGCCGTCACTGAGAGCTGCAATCCTGAGTCGCTTCTACGACGCCATCTTGCCGGGTCTGGTTGTTTCTTTCTATGTGTAATGCTTCTTTCAGAAGCTCTTGTAAAGCAGGCCTGGTGGTAATAAAATCTCTGAGTACTTGCTTGTTCATAAAAGATTTTATTTTTCCTTCAATTGTGAAGCTTAGTTTGGCAGGATATGAAATTCTGGGCTGAAAGTTCTGTTCCTTTTTTTTTTCTTTCAGTACTTTTTTTTTTTCATTTTATTTTATTTTATTTTTTATTGCTTTTTAGGTTTTCGGGTACATGTGCAGAACATGCAAGATAGTTGCATAGGTACACACATGTCAGTGTGTTTAGGTGCCTTCCGCCCCTTCACCCACATTTGGCATTTCTCCCCATGCTATCCCTCCCCTGCTCCCCACTGCCGCTGTCCCTTCCCTATTCCCCCCAATAGACCCCAGTGTGTAGTACTCCCTTCCCTGTGCCCATGTGTTCTCTTTGTTCATCACCCACCTATGAGTGAGAATATGTGGTATTTCATTTTCTGTTCTTGTGTCAGTTTGCTGAGAATGATGTTCTCCAGATTCATCCATGTCCCTACAAAGGACACGAACTCATCATTTTTGATGGCTGCATAATATTCCATGGTGTATATGTGCCACATTTTTCCAGTCCAGTCTATCATTGATGGGCATTTGCATTGGTTCCAGTCGAGGCAGCAATTAAGAGCCTACCACACAAAAAAAGCCCAGGTCCAGATGGGTTCATAGCCAAATTCTACCAGACACAAAAAGAGGAGCTGGTACCATTCCTTCTGAAACTGTTCCAAATAATCCAAAAAGAGGGAATCCTTCCTAATTCATTTTATGAGACCAACATCATCTTGATACCAAAACCCGGCAGGGACTCAACAAGAAAAGAAAACTTCAGGCCAATATCCATGATGAACATTGATGCAAAAATCTTCAATAAAATACTGGCAAACCGATTGCAACAGCACATTAAAAAACTTATCCATCATGATCAAGTAGGATTCATCCTGGGGATTCAAGGCTGGTTCAACATATGCAAGTCTATAAACATAATTCACCGCATAAACATAACCAAAAACAAAAACCACATGATTATCTCAATTGATGCAGAGAAGGCCTTTGACAAAATTCAATAGCCCTTTATGCTAAAAACCCTCAATAAACTCGGTATTGATGGAACATATCTCAAAATTATAAAAGCTATTTATGACAACCCAACAGCCAATATCATACTGAATGGGCAAAAACTGGAAGCATTCTGTTTGAAATCCGGCACTAGACAAGGATGCCTTCTCTCACCATTTCTATTCAATATAGTACTGGAAGTTCTAGCCAGAGCAATCAGGCAAGAAAAAGAAATAAAGGATATTTGAATAGGAAAGGTGGAACCCAAATTGTCTCTATTTGCAGACGACATGATAGTATATCTAGGAGACCCCATCGCCTCAGCCCAAAAACTCTTGAAACTGATAAGCAACTTCAGCAAAGTCTCAGGATATAAAATCAATGTGCAAAAATCACAAGCATTACTATACACCAATAACAGACTTAAAGAGAGCCAAATCAAGAACAAACTGCCATTCACAATTGCTACAAAGAGAATAAAATACCTAGGAATACACCTTACAAGGAACATAAGGGACCTCTTCAAGGAAAACTACAAACCACTGCTCAACGAAATAAGAGAGGACACAAACAGATGGAGAAACATTCCATATTCATGGTTAGGAAGAATCAATATCGTGAAAATGGCTATACTGCCCAAAGTCATTTACAGAATCAATGCTATCCCCATTAAGAAAGTTCTGTTCCTTAAGGATGTTGAATATCAGCCCCCACTCTCTTCTGGCTTGTAGGGTTTCTGCTGAGAGATCTGCTGTAAGTCTGATAGGCTTCCCTTTGTGGGTAACCTGACCTTTCTCTCTGGCTGCCCTTAGTATTTTCTCCTTCATTTCAACCCTGGTGAATCTAACGATTATGTGCCTTGGGGTTGCTCTTCTTGAGGAATATCTTTGTGGTATTCTCTGTATTACCTGGGGTTGAATATTGTTCTGCTTTGCTAGATTGGAAAAGTTTTCCTGAATAATATCCTGAAGAGTATTTTCCAGCTTGGATTCATTCTCTCTGTCACATTCAGGTACACCTATCAAACGTAAATTAGGTCTTTTCACATAGTCCCATATTTCTTGGAGACTTTGCTCATTCCTTTTTATCCTTTTTTTCTCTATTCTTGTCTTCTCATTTTATTTCATTAAGTAGGTCTTCAACCTCTGATATCCTTTTTTCTGCTTGATCAATTCAGCTATTCAAACTTGTGCATATTTCACTAAGTTCTCATGTTGTGTTTTCCAACTCCATTAGTTCATTTATATTCCTCTCTATATTGTCTATTCTTGTTAGCATCTCATCAAACCTTTTATCAAAGTTCTTAGTTTCTTTACATTGGGTTAGAACAGGTTCTTTTCACTCCCAGAAGTTTCTTATCATCCACCTTCTGAAGCCTACTTCTGTTAATGGAACACAGTCCTTTTCCATCAGGGCTTGTTCCATTGCTGATAAGGAACTGTAATCCCCTGTAGAGGGAGATGGGTTCTGATTTTGGGTATTGTCAGCCTTTTTAGGCTGGTTTCTTCCCTTTGTTATAAATTTATCCATCTGTTGTCTTTACAATTACCACCTTTCTAGTTGGGTTTCTGAGTGGACGTCCAGTTTATTGATTCCCAGTGCTGAAATCTGAGCAACCCACTGCGCCAGCCGAAACAGTGGCGTTAAGACTGATGGTGCTCTTCTGCCCAGGAATCTCCTCCCGTTTACTCTGCAGGAGTAATGCTGCCTTGCCGAGGCACCAGCAAAACTGCTGCACTGGCCACAAGAGTCGTGCTGGTGACCTGTGGGGCCCCTCCACTGGGAATCTTCTGGTCCGTGAGCAACGAAAATTTGTCTGAAAGTGTGGCGTCCTCTCATTCTCTGTGCTTTCACTGGGAGCTACAATCCCAAGCTGTTAGCAATCAGCCATCTTGGATCTGTTCTCTAAACCTTCAAATCTTGTGAGAACTCACTCACTGTCACAAAACCAGCATGAGGAAATCTGCCCAAAAATCCAGTCACCTCCCCCCAGGTCCCTCCCCTGACACGTAGGGGTTACAATTCGACATGAAGTTTGGGTGGATACACAGAGCCAAGCCACATCATTCTGCCCCTGGCCACTTTCACATCTTCTGTCCTTCTTACATTGCAAAATACAATTATACCTTCTCAACAGTCCCCAGAGTTTTAATTCATTCCAGCACTAACCCAAAAGTCCAGTCCAAAGTCTCATCTGAGACACGGATAGTCTCTTCTGCTTAGGAGCCTGGAAAATAAAAAACAAGTGAGTTTCTTCCCAGAAACGACGTGGGTAGACGCATTGGGTGAATGTGTCCATTCTGTATTAGGCCATTCTCACACTGCTATGAAGAAATACCTGAGACTGGGTAATTTGTAAAGAAAAGAGGTTCAAGTGACTCACAGTTTCACATCGCTGAGGAGGCCTCAGAAAACTTACATTTATGGCAAAAGGCAAAGGGGGAGCAGGCACCTTCCTCAAAGTGGGGCAAGATGGAATGAGTGAAAAGTAGGGAAAATGTCAGATGCTTATAAAACCATCAGATCACATGAGAACTTACTATCTGGAGAAGAGCATGGGAGAATTGCTCCCATGATCTGATTACTTCCATCTGGCCCTGCCCTTGACACATGGGGATTGTGGGGATTACAATTCAAGGTGAGATATGGGTGGGGACACAGAGCCAAAATGTATCATTCTGTGCCTGGCCCCTCCCCTCTCACGTCTTCACATTTCATAACACAATCATGCCCTTCCAAAAGTCCCCTGAAGTCTTTTATTATTATGTTTTTTGTGTGTGATGGAGTTTCACTCTTGTTGCCCAGGCTGGAGTGCAGTGGTGCAATCTCAGCTCACTACAACCACTGCCTTCTGGTTTCCAGCGATTCTCCTACCTTAGCTTCCCAAGTGGCTGGGATTGCAGATGCCCGCCACCACACCCAACTAATTTTTGTAATTTTAGTAGAGACAAGGTTTCGCCATGTTAGCCATGCTGGTCCTGAACTCCTGACCTCGTAATCCACCCACGTCAGCCTCCCAAAGTGCTGGGATTACAGGCATGAGCCACCACAACCAGCCTAAAGTCTTAACTCATTCCAGCCTTAACCCAAAAGTTTATGTCCAAAGTCTCATCTGAGACAAAGCAACTCCCTTTTGCCTATGAGTCTGTAAAATGAAAATCAAGTTAGTTACTTCCTAGATACAATGAAGGTACAGTCGTTGGGTAAATACATTAATTCCAATGGGAAAACTTGGCCAAAACAAAGGGGCTACAGGCCCCATGCAAGTCTGAAATCCAAATGCGCAGTCATTAAACCTTAAAGTTCCAAAATAATCTCGTTTGATTCCATGTCTCACATCCAGGTCACAATAATGCACAAAGTGGGCTCTCCCACAGCCCTAGGTAGCTGAACCCCTATAGTCTTGCAGGGTACAGCCCTACTCTTGGCTGCTTTCTTGAGCTGGTGTCAAGTGCTTGTGGCTTTTCCAGGTGTGCAGTGCAACCTATCAGTGGATCTACCATTCTGGGAATCTGGAAGACATTGGCCCTCCTCTCACAGTTCCACCAGGCAGTGCCCCAGCTAGGAACTCTGTGGGGGCTATGACCCTCCCATTGTCTTTTCACACTGCCCTAGTAGAGGATCTCCATGAAGGCCCTGCCCCTGCAGCAATCTTCTGCCTGGGCATCCAGGCGTTTCCATACATCCTGTGAAATCTAGGCAGAGGTTCCCAAATGTCAGGTCTTGTGTTCTCTTCACCCACAGGGCCAATGCTACCCATAAGCCACCACCCTCTGAAGCAATATCCTGAGCTACACATTGGCCCCTTTTATCCGTGGGTGAAGCTGAAGTACAGGGATGCAGGGTACCGGGTCTCAAGCCTGCACAGAGCAGGGCAACCCTGGGCCCAGCCCACAAAACCATTTTTCCCTCCTAGGCCTTTGGGTTAGTGATGGGAGAAGCTGCTGTGAAGGACTCTGATTGACATGCACTGGAGACATTTTCCTCATTGTCTTGGTGATTAACATTTGGCTCCTCATTAGTTATGCAAATTTCTGCAGTGGGCTTGAATTTCACATTAGAAAGTGGGTTTTTCCTTTCTGTCCATTGTCATGCTGTAAATTTTCTAAACTTTTGTGCTCTTTCCTCTTGAACAATTTACCACTTAGATGTTTCTTCCACCAGATACCCTTAATCATCTCTCTCAAGTTCAAAGTCCCATAGATCTCTAGGGCAGGGGCAAAATGCCACCAGTCTGTTCACTAAGGCATAGCAAGAGTGACCTTACTCCAGTTCCCAACACGTTCCTCAGTGATGTGGACCTTGAAGTCCATATCACTAACAGCATTTTGGTCAGAACCATTCAACGAGTCTCTGGGAACCTCCAAACTTTTTCACAGCTTCATGTCTTCTTCCAAGCCATCCAAACTGTTCCAACATTTGCCTGTTACCCAGTTCCAAAGTCACTTCCACATTTTCAGGTTTCTTTAAAGTCATGCCCCACTCTCCCAGCACCACTTTTCTTTATTAGTCTGATTTCACACTACTATAAAGAACTATCTGAGACTGGGTAATTTGTAAAGAAAAGGGATTTAATTGACTCGGTTCTGCATGACTGTGGAGGCCTCAGGAAACTTACAATCATGGCAGAAGGCAAAGGGGAAACCATGCACATCTTACATGGTGGCAGGAGTCGGGGGAGAGAGAGGGAGGGAGGGAGAGATAGATAGAGAGAGGAAGAGAGAGAGACGGAGAGAGAGAGAGAGGGAGAGAGAGAGGGAGGGAGGGAGAGATAGAGATAGAGAAAGAGAGAGAGGAAGAGAGAGAGAGGGAGAGAGAGGGAGGGAGGGAGGGAGGGAGAGAGAGAGAGAGAGAGAGAGAGAGAGAGAGAGAGAGAGAGAGAGAGAGAGAGACAGAGAGACAGAGAGAAAGTGCCGCATCTTTAAACCATCAGATCTTGTGAGAATTCACTCACTATCGTGAGAAAAGCATGAGGAAATCTGCCCCCATGATCCAATTACCTCCCATCAGGTCTCCCCCATGACATGTGAGGATAAAAATTTGACATAAGATGAGGGTGGAGACACAGAGCCAAACCACATCAGAAGTGTTCTGTGATTTTTGTGATTACGTGTCAGCTTTTTGGTGACCTTGTGCCCTGGGCTGTGTGCTTCACCATGCTTCTTACTCTTTCCCTTCTTAGGAAGGATGGGGTAAACCAAGGGAGCTGGCCTGGGTATTTCTCTTCCCCTAGGTCAGTTAGCCTTGAATGAAAAACCCCAAGAGGTTAGGCTCTGGTTACCTAGTTTTTCCTGAGGCAGACCTTGTAAAGAAGAGTGGAATGCTCTGGTGTATTTCAGAGTGGTTCCCTTTCTTCTGCTGCTGCAGGAAGAATGTGGGGATTTTTCTCCTATAATTGCTCTCTCTTCCTGGGAGAGCTCCTAGAGGTAAAATGCACAAAAGTGTAGCGATTCCTTTACGCCAGAGTCTCCCTGGAGATGTCCACTCTCAGCCTTGTCCATTCTGAGCCTCTAACAATTTGTCAATTGCAGATTAGGTTTCCCTGTTCTGGCACTGGTTCTATGGAGGTTTCTGCTCATAAGTTGTCTGCTCTGGTAGATTGTGATTCTCTGTATGCACCTGTCTGTCTCTGCAAGTTTTAGGACCATGGTTTTTCCTGTGACCTCACCTTTCTGACGGATTTAAGAAGAGTTACTGATTTTTCTATTTGTTTAGTTTTTTTTTGTTGTTGTTGTTTTGTTTTTAATATGCTGTGGCAATCAGTTTGCCAGTATTTTATTGAATCTATATGTTTAGTTTTCTACTTGTTAGAATAGAGTAGTGTGAATCCCCCTATAATAATCTGAGACCGGTCTCAGTTAATTTAGAAAGTTTATTTTGCCAAGGTTGAGGATGGGTGCCTGTAACACTGCTCCAGGAGATCCTGACAATATGTGCCCAAGGGAGTCAGAGCACAGATTGTTTTTACACATTCTAGGCAGACATGAGTCATCAGTCAACATATGCAGGCGGAACATTGTTTCAGTCTGAAAAGGTGGGACAACTGGAAGCAAAGGAGGGAAGACTCAAAGCAGAGAGACGTTTTCCAGGTCATAGGTAGACAACACACAAATGGTTGTATTCTTCTGAGTTTCTGATTAGCCTCTTCAAAGACGGCACTCAGATATGCATTTATCCCATTGAGGAGAGGGGTGACTTTGAACAGAATGGGAGGCAGGTTGGCACTAAGCAGTTCCCAGCTTGACTTTTCCCTTAAGCTTAGTGATTTGGGGGCCCCAAGATTTATTTTCCTTTCACAGTGGCAACTTCTGAGCTCAGCATGGGAAGCCTATTTATATAATTTTAATTAAAAGAAAAATAAGTAGCTCACATGGGTTTGACATCACCAGCTGAATATTTTTAGACTAAAACAGCATTTTTGTCACTTCTGAGTAGTGGTATGGTTCATCTTAAGAATTACAATATAGCAACTGAATGGGTTTGACGGTTTTACATTAAAACTAGGGGATATGTTCATATAATTGTGGATATTAAATCAATTAATGAAGTTTTGTCAAATTGCCAGTTGGTCAAGTTGTTACAAAGCCTGCCTTGCTTGCTTATATCAACAGGTAAGACGTCACTTGTCATGTGAAATATATTGAACCAGAAAATAACAGTTCAGCAGCATCCACTCCCACATTCGGATTTCAATATTTCACTTGCTCACAGACAGAAATATAATTCTGAAACATTTTGCATTTCATTTTCTCTCTCTCTCTCTCCTTCTCTCTGTCACATGCACACACATACACACACACAAACACACTCCATACACAACATATTCCATCTATCTAAAACACTGCCAACCAAAAAACTGTAACTGGAAGGATTTTCTCTTTGAAGAATAATTGAGCTGATCTCATGTCTAATTGAAATGAAATACTCATCTCAAATAGGTACATTTCCAGTAAGAATACAGATCTGGATAAAACTAGGGGGTAAAAAGAGAAGTTCTCAGAACATTTGCCCCAAAAAAACTTTGACTATTTTCTACAAGGAACTCAAATCTTATAATTTCTTATAAAATAAGAACTTCTCAGAACATTTGCCCCCCAAAAAACTTTGACTATTTTCTACAAGGAACACAAATCTTATAATTTCTTATAAAGAAGAAATTCAAAGTACTAGAAGGCAAAGAAATAGAAAAAGGTAATTCAAAAACCAAGGGAAAAGAATGTTCATCATAATAAGACATTGAATGAAAGACAAGTTTGCAGAATTGAGTGGAAGTGAATCTGATGACAGTGGGTAAGGAGCCAAGGGACAGGAGACAAAATGGAAATTAAGAGCTGTCAGTGTCTTTCATTGCGGGATGTGAGAAGTGATGTGGCCAGTATCATTTCAGAGATTAAGGACGAATGTACAAGAGGTAGGAGACACAGGGTGGGTCTGAAATATCTCTCACAGATGAAGCAAGAAAAGATTGACAAGGGACATGAGAAAATGCTGACAGACACTGACACAGTTTTGTGGAAGCAGAAGAACTGCCTGTAAAAAATTCAGGACAGCCATGTCTGGGGAGATCATTCCTTCCTATATGAGGGTTTCCAGCATGTGATCCAGTCATGGAGATCAGAACTTTAATGTCCTGCAGAAGCACAGAAGGAAGATGGTTGGGTGAGAGCATGTTGTTGGAAACACATCAGCACACAGCTTCAGGGGTCCAGTGTGGGCTGGAGGCTGAGGAATAGGTCCTCGGAACTAGAATAGGATCTACAGGAATGGGAATATGCCATTAGGGAAAATGTGCCCTCACCACCAGGCCCAACTAAGGATTCTGAGAAGTAGATGTTTTTGTTCCTCTCACCATTCATTTTTACTTTCCATGCAGTGGTCTCTGTGCAGTTTCTAGGATTTAGAAAACACAGACTCAACACACACAGGGCAACACAGATAAACTTCATGTTAGCGTGTCTCAATACACTTCTGGAAAAAATTTTAACAGGTTGTTTTTAAAATAGCTTATGTTTTCGTGATATTTCAAGCCAGAAGCTGATGTCTTGATCTAGGAAGCAGCAGCAGCAATATAAAACCTGGACAGTAGATTAAATGCGGGGGAGAATACATGCAGATCATGAGTTTGTTTGGTTCTGCCACTGTGAAGAGAAACTAGCTGGACCTCAGAGCAAAGCAATGTAGAGATGGCCATAATTTGACAGTGGGCACATTTCTGTCATCAGAGAATGCCATGGGCTACAGTCTAGTCTTATGAAATGAGCAATTTCTCCATAGGCACTTCCCTGGATTCTACTTTAAGTCCTAATAATTTCTGTTTAGACTGCCCTGAACAAAATTACGGGGGCGTTGTTGGGTGATTATAACCAAGCATCGTAAATAGAACACCCCATCTTCTCATTCATGCTTGCTCTTAAAATGCACATTTTAATGAAATACATGAAAGCAATTGTTTCTTCTTTTTTAATTGTACACAAGAAAATAATCCAGTAAACTCTTTGAAAGAAAATGAAATCTAAGTTCTATCTAATAAATTGTTGGTACATGAACCCTTATAAAAACCGTTTATTACATTTGCTTTCATTTGTGCCTGAGTGAAGCTTTTCCTCATCTAGGTTTATCTCTTACGGGGTATTGCTCTTTACTATAAAGAGAAACAATTTAACGGGATTCCAATCCCCTCACTATGACCTCACCCGTGCAGACTGTTCCTTCACCAAAGTTATTTGGGGCTCTTCCTTGGGCCCAATCTATATGCAATTACTATGCCATTTGATTCTAAACTGATACACATTACCCTTCCTTTATAGTGATTTATTCCTCATTTTATAAGATGAATTTATAAAAGCGTTCCCAGCTTGCTTTTCTCCTGAGTATTTTAATGCAACCAAACACACAGAACACATAACAGACAGGTTATGCAGCGTTAGTGTTCTGGGAGGAGTGAAGAGGAGGCGGTTTATCCCAAAGGCCAAGCCTAGCTTTCTTTTCTTTTTCTTTTGTTTTTTTTTTTTCTTTCTTTTCTTTTTTTTCTTTCTTTTTCTTTTCCTTTTTTTTTTTTTTGAAACAGGACCTCACTGTTTGTCCCAGGCTGGAGTGAAGTGACATTATCTTGGCTCACTGCAACCTCTGCCTCGTGGGCTCAGGCAATCCTCCCACCTCAGCCTCCCAAGTAGCTGGGACCACAGGCACACACATTCAGTTAATTCATTTCTTTGCTGTTGTTGTTGTTTTGTAGAGACAAAGTCTCCCTGTGTTACCCAGACTGATCTCATATTCCTGGACTAAAGCCAGGCTATCCACCAGCCTCAGCCTCGCAAAGGGCTGGTATTACGGTTGTGAGCTGTTGCACCCAACCAGGTTTTCCCAGTTACTTACAGAAACCAAAGCCAGGCTAATCACCAGCCTCAGCCTCCCAAAGGGCTGGTATTACAGTTGTGAGCTGTTGCACCCAACCAGGTTTTCCCAGTTACTTACAGAAACCAAAGGGCACACAAGTTTTCACTGAATTTTGAGGAGTTTAAGTAATATAAATATCTCATCCATAACAGCTATTGAGATGGATGGAATTGTGTGCTACAAAATTGGTATGTTGAAGTTGAGTCCAAACTTCCAGTGTGACTGTATTTGGAAACAGGCCCACGAAAAGGTGATCAATGTTAAATTGAGTCATAAGGGTGGGATCTTAATACAATAGAACTGGTATCCTTGTGAGATGAGGAGGACACATCAGAGCTCTCTCCCTCTTCATGGGCAGACAGAGGAGGAATTATGTAAGGATATAGTGAAAAGCATCATCTATGAAGCAGTGAGTGGGCCCTCTCTGGACACTGAATCTACTGATGCTTTGATTTTGGACAGTCCAGACTTCAGGGTGGTAGGAAATACATTTCTGATGTTTATAAGCCACCCAGTCTATGGCATTCTGTTACAACAGCCAAAATAGTCTAAGACAAGTTGACGAGGATCAAAAGCAAGTCTGACTTGAGATTCTGAAAAACCAATATATTATTTTTAATTGTTTTCAGCTATCAAATCAGAAGTTCATAAAAAATAAAGGCCATCAACAATATTTCTACACAGAAATTCAGCAATGTATACAAGTGTGTGCTACTCTCTGAAGTATTCAGCTCATAATCACACTTTTAAAAATTCACCTCTCACTAGGTTACATTTTACAAACGCCAAATGGCCAGTACCATCTGATTTCCACATGGAATATTTACGTGGTGTGCACAGCATATCCTTAGACAAGGACACCTGTTTTTGCATCCCCTTAGCTATGGCAGTTGGGGTGGAGGCTCCTAGTGTTTTGTTTTAATGCCTTGCTTCCAGCTAAGTGTAATAATCAGCTTTCACTCTCATGTCTGGGTCCATTGCCTTTACAGCTGAGTCAACTGGCTCTTGCCTTTCAGTTCAGCCCATATTATCATCCTCTGATCCTGATCCTCTCTCTGGCTTAGCTGAGCACAAGGAAGATACAACATTCAGTTGATTAGCTAAAAATCTATAGCCTTATTGGTGGTATCAGCCTGGTTCTAGAAACTGGGGTTATTTCCTGGATTCATGCTTTTGCAATCTTTGGATCAAATAACATGCTGAAAGAAAACAAAATAAGCCATGGCCTTGTCAAAATATTAGAGCCCAGGGGACTCTTAAGAGAAATAAAGGCCATTAGCTGTAGTTTACGCATGAGGTTATAAAAATACAAGTGGAGATTCTCTCAAACTCAGTATCTAGACCAGGAAGCAGGTATCAGCTTTCACTCTATTTTCCTTCCCCATTTGAGTCTACTCTTCAGGTCCTTAATGGGGACACTGTAGCAGGTGCTCCTAGAGTCATGTCTATGTGCCAATTTGGGGTCATTCACCAGTCCACATCAAAAAGAAAAAAATTAGAACAAAGGAGCAGAATTTTTACAAAGTGGATTTGTACAGTATGCAGAGCCACCAGTAGACCAGGATTCTCGATCATCTTAAAGTAAAATGTAATTTCTTATGTGTTTTGACATAACAGTAGTTTGCAGGGAGATGTTAAGTGTTTAATAACCTCACCTCTGGTAAAATTCAAAATCAAATGAAAAGTTTGTGGTGATTCTCATGGTTGTTTAAATGTTACTAGACATCCAATTTATATATTCAGAAATCAGCACTCTGGAACCCTGGGTTTCATATTTCTTTTCTGCCCCACATCTAAGGGAAGCCACATCCTTCTGATCCTGAGTGTGACCACAGTAACCTCTACGGGATGGCCATGACATGTGTGGGACTGTTGTAACGTCTATGGGAAGCCTGTAACCTCTGTAAGATGACTGTGGCCTCTCTGGAATCACCATGAGCCCCTGGCCCTTCCCGGATCCGGCTGCCAGGTCTTCACTACGCTCCTTCAGTGCCTGTGCCTCAGCCCGTCAGTCAATGCATTCATTGCTTTAGCTATTGCAATGAATAATTATTTCGTAACAGCTTTCTTTTACCATTTTTACTTCAATGTATTATACGTATCCTTCTGTGTCATCACTAGAAGACTAATTGCTTTTAACAGCTTAAGTGTCTGTTATAACTACATCATGAAGATGAAGTGTATTTTTCAGTCATTCCATGGTTAATGAACATTTACATTTTTTCCCATTTATTGTTATTGAAAAGATTTTGAAGCAAACATATTTGCTCACACTTATGATGTATTGGTGTTCTCATTTCTGCAGATGATCTTCTCCAAAGTTAAATTTCTCAACTAGATGTGCAAATGTTTAATTCGTGCTTAAAGTGTCAAACCATTTTAGGGGATGAAAAACATTACTAGATGGGAGTTTAGAAAACTAAAGCTGAGGCAACTTAAGAATTATTCTGTAGAATCCTCCAATAAGAGGAAAAGAAAGAAAAGCAATCCATGTCTCTTTAGCTCTGAAGCTGTTGCTGTTTTCAGTAAAATAACTAACATGACACTCTCTGAAAGATACAAAGGTGTACAAAAGTTAACATGAATCCATGAGATACTAAACACTTAAAAAAGAAAAAGTTAAAAACATGGAAGCCTGACTGGAAAAAGAGAATCAACTGGTACACTAAATAAATATATTCATACAGGACTTCAAAACAAAGAAATTACAAGTACCTATACAAAATTTAAAATTCCAGCATGGAAGTGGGTTGTAAACACATTTATTAAAACATAAAATGGAAACTGTTCTTTCATCTCTAATCTTAAACAAAGTCAAGTTTGAATAATCATAAGTAAAAATATAAGAATCACACATAATATCAAGTATATGAAGTATAAAATAGGGAAAATAATATGAACCTATATAGAATGTGATCACTTTATGTCAAGGAATAGCTGTCTGTAGAGAGGAATTTCTATTACTTTAAGTGACATTTCTAAGGTAAACATAATATTTCATTACACTGAAAAAAATTTGATTTAATGTTTTCCAATTTCCAGTTTTACTGTTACCTGATTATATTATGTTCTTTAAATTATTTAGTCTTTTTATATGAACTTGCTATATTAAGAAAGCAGCAATGTTGTTATATTTTGTCATTTCGAGTCTAAGTTGTTATTCTGCATAGCTTTGTTGTTTTCTCAGCATAATCTTTGGGTTTCCTTCTCTTACCCATCGTCCTTTTGACTTGAACACTCGCCTCCTCCTCCAGACCCCTTCCTTGGGTCATTTAAACGTATCCTTTCTATATTACCTTAGATGTCACTCCTTTCAATAGGATTTTTATTTCCTTTGTAAACCTGGCTGGATAGTTCCCCACACCACAGTGCAAGGAGACTCCCTAATCGTTTTTTTTTTTTTCAGTACACACTCCTCCTCACTTCCCACCACTCCAAGCTCTGTGAGGGCAAGAGTTTATCTTGACTTTATCATGGCCACGTAACTTCATCATTAACACTCAGTAGCAGTAGCTCCAAACTTGATGCATAAGGAAGCATACAATGGATACTGTTTGTGAAGGCAGAAGATACATTGAGTAGGCAAGCACACCATTTTTGACATATCTTGTTAGGTAGGTTGGCACTGAGGACTGATGGAGAGCTTCCATGATTTCACTCTGAGTGATCCATGGCCCTCAGTAAATGCCTATTGAATGAATGAGCATGTGACCCTTGTAACCCTCATTTCCTTCTGGCTTTGAAGGTCACTGTTTATTTTGTTTTGTTTTGTTTTGTTTTTTGAGAAGGAGTTTTTGCTCTTGTTACCCAGGCTGGAGTGCAATGGCGCGATCTCGGCTCACCACAACCTCCGCCTCCTGGGTTCAGGCAATTCTCCTGCCTCAGCCTCCTGAGTAGCTGGGATTACAGGCACGCGCCACCATGCCCAGCTAATTTTTTGTATTTTTAGTAGAGACGGGGTCTCACCATGTTGACCAGGATGGTCTCAATCTTTTGACCTCGTGATCCATCCGCCTCGGCCTACCAAAGTGCTGGGATTACAAGCGTGAGCCACCGCGCCCGGCCCACAGGTCACTGGTTTTATTTTCTCTTATCTCGCATTGGTCTTTTCCTTCCCAAGGCATCCTTCTTTAAATGTATATTCATGTCTTCTCTCCCTGTACGTAAAAGCAAACAAGTAATTCTTGGACCACAATTATCATCTCTTTCTTTACCAAAATATATCTCCCGAGTAACATTTCCTTTCTGCATTTGTTAGCAGACTGGTCAGATTTAAACACATTTTGTCTCTGAGATTAGACCTTTCTGAAGTTACAGTAAGTGGCCAATCTTGTTCCATGTGTTGAATATTTCTAGCTAAGATCCTAAAAGCCATCTTAAAATACATAGGGCAGCAAACAACTTCTAGATCAACATAGAGTGATTATTACTCCTTTCTCACCTACCTAGATTCAAACATTAGAGTATCTTTATTCTGTTCTACATTAACCCTTACTTGGGTTAATTTCCATTTCACTTAGAATTTTGTGACTGCAAGCAACAGAAACTAAATCTGCCTAATTTAAGCAAAAGAAGCATTTATTGGAAGAAAACGAGATAGGTGGCCATGTCAAAGGATCAGGCCACAACATGGCAGGAAAATAGCAGGTTTAGGGGCTAAGCAGCATCAACTAATACACACTTTGCATGGTGTATTAGTCCATTCTCACACTGTCATAAAGAACCACCCGAGACTGGGTAGTTTATAAAAGAAAGAGGTTGAATGGACGCACAGTTACACTGGACTGGGGAGGCATCAGGAAATATACAAGCATAGCAGAAGGATAAGCAAACACATCTTTCTACACATGGAGAAGAAGGAAAGAGAAGAATGAGGACCCAGCAAAGAGGGAAGCTCTTTAGAAAACTATCAGATCTCATTAGAACTTACTCACTATCCTGAGAATAGTATGGGGAAACTGCCCCCATAATTCAGTCACCTCCCACCAGTTCCTTCTGAGCACATGTGGGGATTGTGGGAATTACAATTTAATATGACATTTGGGTGGCGACACAGCTAAACCATATCACATAGGATATTTCTAAAGATTAATCTTCTCCCATCATTTTTAGTTTCTTTCACTGTGGAGTCATGTTTTGAAAGATTCTGATCTGCTAACTTTTGAATGTGTGTCCATCATTTAACATCTCTGTTGAAAGTATTATCATAGGTACTTTGAAAAAAAAAAAAAAAGGCTAGTTATTCAAAGAAACACCTGCAAGGTAGAACCTGAAGAAGGGGGGCTGGATTGTGAGTAGGCAAAAGCATTTAACATTTACTGTCAGCACAGAATTTCATTTTCCTCCTAAGCACCAAATCCTATGTCTTCATACTCTTCATTCCACTATTTTTCTTCATAGCACTTTTCTTTATCATCATGATTTGTAGTATATGCACTTAAATTCTTCTGATGATCACTTTACCTACTTGACCATCTATTCTCTTCTTCTCTAACTCAATTTTTCCCCGTTTCTCACTTCTTTGATGTTATTTCTGATCTCTGCCATCTCTACCATTGATCTCATTTGCTGTCTGTCCCTAATGTCACATCTAAAATAATGCTCAAATTTATATTTCAAGTTTTCACTTTTTTCTTTAACCTTCTACCCAACATTTACAGCTTTTTTTGCTGCATATGCCCATGTGAATATCTTAGAGGTATTATACATGTGAAATGACCAATCTGAACAAATCATTTTCCTTCTATGTCCTTGTCTTAGTTGACTTAATGTAATAATCTAAAGTTCTATGCTAGAAAGCTAAAAGCATCCCTGCCACCCTTCCTGTGATCCCTCCTATACTGTTCATTTACACAGCCCCATTGTATTCATCTGAATTATTATTAAAAAGTCATACCAGCACTCTCTAGTCTATCTCATAATCCTATCATCATGATTGACATGACGTTGTTGACACCAGTAATATGTCTTTGCCGACAGATAGTCCTTCCCCATTATCTCACTGTCCCCAAGATATCAATGGTTCCACGTTGTCTAACATTCTAGTTATCTAGGGATGAACATGTAAGTGTTTTTATGACCTCTTTATTTTCTTCATAAATACCCTCACTTCACTCCATTTTGTCATCCGTAATTATTAGTGATCATCTTGCAAAAAGAATTTGCCATTTTTTATGTCTCTACCACATACTCTCATGACCAATGTTTGCTTTATTTATACCTTAATGTCTACTTTTCTATAAAATTTCAGCAGATCTCAAGTGTGGCAAAAGAGATTTATATATTTTATAATCTGCTTAGTTGATTCGTAAGATCAGCTAGTTTGAAAACCACTACAATAAATAGTACTTCACATCAAAAGTACAACACTCAGCCTCATAGTGCATCCTGCGGTTATCGTTCTTTCTGTTACTTTGGTAGCTACTTTAGGATTAGAAAACCGTGTTCTTTTCTTTTCTTTTTTTTTTTTTGAGATGGAGTTTCGCTGTTTTTACCCAGGCTGGAGTGCAATGGCGCAACCTCGGCTCACCGCAACCTCCGCCTCCTGGGTTCAGGCAATTCTCGTGCCTCAGCCTCCTGAGTAGCTGGGATTACAGGCATGTGCCACCGTGCCCAGCTAATTTTTTTTTTTGTATTTTTAGTAGAGACGGGGTTTCACCATGTTGACCAGGGTGGTCTCGATCTCTTGACCTCCTGATCCATCTGCCTTGGCCTTCCAAAGTGCTGGGATTACAGGCGTGAGCCACCGCACCCAGCCCACTGTGTTCTTTTCTATGTTTTATTATTAACATATTAAAATTATAGTTCTCTACATATGATGGGTGTTATTACTTAATATAGAAAATTAGACTGTAAATATTTAGATACATATGTACTTGAATTCAGGAATAACAGTTGGAATGCAGGTTTTCAAATAATTAAGTATAATTTTCAGTGTAGAGTCCAGTATCTGGGTATGAGTTTATGAGAGTTTACCTAAGCTGAAGATTTTTAAAATTATTTTCAAGATATCTTCTCTCTTCTTTAGTAATATTCTTAGCCCTAAAGTGTAGAAATAAGGTATTTGATCCACATCCTCACATTGACCTACTTCCTCAATTACTTCTTATGAGCCTAAACTTCTGTTAACTTCTGTTTTCTTTTAACACCTCTTTCTAGTCAATTCTCACTTTATCTCCTCATCACAACTGTTTCCCCAGCTGTTACCAAATCTTAAAGGAGTTTAATTTATGAAAAACTGTTTTTTATTTTCTAATTATTCCTTTCCAAAGCTGCTTCCAAAATGGCATACAAAATATAGTATCAGACACCACAAACTGGAAGAGTAATTAAAAGTAGTTTACTAATTAAGTTATGCAACTATTTATATATTTGAATAAGCCACAAATTCTATACCCAAATTTAAAAGAATTAGTTAGATTGGAAATTGAACAGATGTTCCTTTTGGATTGATCTTCAAACTTGACAGTGCTCACACGACTGTCTTCTCATAGGCACAGGCAAGGAGCATCTGTGCGTTTAAGAAGAATGACTTCCTTTTCTTAGGCTGCTTAGCATGTCCAAGTGAAGACATGACTGTAGAGCAGAGGCCAGAAACTTCAGCAACATGCTCCACTATGGAATACGGCATTCTGCCTTTTTTCCTCTGCTATTCTCTGTGTTCTCTCTGTTGTTACTTTCTCTATGTTCTCTATAGTCTGGAGTGTAAATCAACACATTTTAAAGCACCCTATTATGTATTACATAGGGTTAGAATGTTAGAAAAACAAAGCATTTGTCCTTGAGAAGTTCTCATTATAATGGGAGATACAGGAATAAAAATGCTAATTAAAAGGCCGACCTTTTATTGCTAAAAATAAGTATGTCTAAAGGATCGTGACTGAAAAAAAAATCATTTGATATGATTCACTTTATCAAGAAGTTTCAGAAAAAAAAATTTACTTACCATCACAGTAACTCTTTGAGGGGTCACTCCTTTCATCACCAGTTTTCACATGAAGAAATGGATGTTTAGAGCAATTCAGATGTTTTCACAGATTTATATATCTAGTGAATGAAGAAAGTGAAATATAATTCCCAAATTGTTGAAATCTAAGTCCAACCTTCTTTCTGCTTCCAAATTGGAATTGTACACTTAGAAATATTGGTTTGACTATCCTAGACTTCCAGGGAAGGACATAGGGAAGAGTTACTTTTGTGCACACACACACGTATAAAAATGCACACACACACTGTATCTATAATAGTCTGACTTCCTATATAAAATCAGAATATATAGTAAAATCCAAACCCAAACTCTTGAGAAAACACAGAATTACAAGGAAATTGTTTAGTTTTATTCAACAAAAATGCTCATCAATTTTAAAAATTTTCTACTCTGCTAGGCATCAAGGTGTATCCCTCCAACATTTGTGCAACAAACTTACTCAGAGAAAGTTATTGAACAAAAGAGGAAACAAATTTATAGAAATATATTATAGTAAGCCCAGATGCAGTGGCTCATGCCTGTGATCCCAGCACTTTGGTAGGCTGAGGCAGGTGATCACCTGAGGTCAGGAGTTTGAGATCAGCCTGACCAACATGGTGAAACCCCGTCTCTACTAAAAATACAAAAATTAGCCAGGTGTGGTGGCAGGTGCCTGTAATCCCAGCTACTCGGGAGGCTGGGGCAGAAGAATTGCTTGCATCCAGGAGGCGGGGGTGCAGTGAGCTGAGATCACACCAATGCACTCCAGCAAGACTCTGTCTCAAAAAATATATATATTATAATAAATGTTATTAATAGGCAGACACCTTACAAGCAGAGGAAGGATGAAGAAAATAATCTTATACTTTTCAGGGGTACACAGGGTGGGAGTTAGGCAAGCTTTTGCAGAGCAGATAGCGCTTACACAAAGTTTTGAGAGTATAACAGCAAAGAGTTACTTATGAGTCAAATGAGGAAATAATAAATTTATTCCAGGTTATATCACATGGAAAACAAGGAACTTAGCTCAATTGTTAAAAATATTTATTGAGAATATATGGAGTTACTTTTAAATGATCACTGAGTTAATTTTTGAGAAGACAAGAAGCTTCCAAATAACACCTATGTTTAATATTGAATGATCCTCATGTAATTTTCGGAAATTTCACCTTTTCACTCAAATGACAGGAAGACAAAAGTTAATTGCCACGTCCCCTTCACTGCTGCCAGTGACATTTCATGCTATGGAATAGTTGGCAGATAGCATGCTCAGCATAGCTGCCAAAAAATTCCATAGCTGGAACTGGAAGATCTGCCACTGTCATAGCGATTATTTATTCTTTTCTTTTTCTTAGAAGTCATCGGTCAGAGATCACACCTACTCATCAGCTTTCTAAAGTGAATGGCACTCTCAGTCCTCTGATTTTACAATCTTACTTAGTTCTCAAATAGAACATTTAGCTGGTTAATGGATTTTTCACTTTTCAACCAGTGGTTCAGATGTCATAGTCACAAAATGTATTTTTGCCTCAGTGGTCAACACATGGTATTGAAGCAGCAGCATTCGGCCATTCAAGAATGTTATTTTCCTTTTCACCTGGCTCCTATTCCTCTTGTTCACTGGGGAAGAAATAATTACTCATCTCCCAGATCCTTTGATGAGTTCACAGGACATACATTGTAACCCCAGAGACCTAGACAAGTCTTATTTATTTCCTTTGCAGGTCAAGGCACAGTTGTGCATGATGTGGAAGTTAAGTCGCTACTTAAATTACTTCCTGTAAATGAGACTCATTAACCATGGTGACCTTAGAACACTTTCAATTTAAGATGCTGCCCAGTGAGGATAGTCCATAGATTAATCCTGCTGCTGCTGTGGATTCAGCTTCCCTTTGCTTTTTTACTGAGAGACTCACGTTTAGCTCTGTAGCTAAAAGAGAAACTCTTTCACCTTCCTCCACATCTACTTACTTCTTTTGTGTCTGAATCTGAGATTTGATATTTATATTTAAAAACAGAAAGAGGAAGCCATCAAGAAATTTAGGTTTGGTGTTCCGACAAACCATGGGAAAAGGCTGTAGAAACTGATTTCCCAGGTCACAAAAATCCACAGTGAGGTATCATTCTTGGAAACCACTCAGGAAAACACCTTAGTCACATAATTCTGAAATAAATATTACAATTTTAAACTTTTTTTAAATCCACAATTCAGTTTTTAAAGCATCCTGAAAAATCTCTAAATGTATAGTGATTTATTTTAATAACACTCAAACTCACCCTACATAACTTATGCATATTTTATTAGAAGAGACAAATTTTCAGAGTGGAGAAATCTTTCAAATTTATTGTTAAAGACAGAAAATAAGGGACCTTTGTGTTTAGAAAACTGATTGACACAGATGTCCTTTTTGTATATTTTAATGGATTGTATGTAATAGAAAGGTGAAATTGACCTAAAAGCGAAATTTCTTTGGACTGATGCAAAAGAATATCACAAGTGAAAACTGAAATCACGCTAGCCCCCTTCCTTAACTGCCAGTGTCATTTCCAATCTTCCCCTGAGAATAACATGTAAATCCAGGTGTGATTGTTGTAGACAGGAAAATAAAATTTAAAAAAGTACTTGTTTATGTTAGGACTAATTCTACAGGACTGTAAATCTATTTCTTTCCCAGTCCTCCAAAAAGTTTTCATTTGTATAAAGTTATAAGAATACCCTCGACATACCTATATGTTCTAATGCAATACTAATCTTTTACCTTTGAAAACACACTGTGACAACACCAAACACTAGGTATAAATGAGTCACTCATTTCTGGAAGTTGTGATGTAACTCCTGGCTTGGCTGGAGAAAGATTTTCTGCCAAGATGATAGGGAGAGTGTTTTCTGAGAGTGGGTTTTTTTTTTTTTATGATCAGCCTTGTTGAAGGGCAAAAAAATCATGTCTAAAATGAGCATGACCAGAAAGAATATTAACTAGAAGAAGTGGGTGGCATATGGTGTGTTTTCAGAGATGCTGCAAGCCCCAGATTACCAGTATACTTCAAATTTCCTCTATGATAGTTTCTATTTGGAATAAATCATTATTCTTCATCTCTAAAAAGATCAAATGCTCATCCAGGAGATACTTTAAAATAGACATCAAATTCTAAATGTCTGATAAGCATAAAAGTACTCGCCTATATGATTCCATCTTTTATTAGGTTTACCAGCATGCCCAAGAGGCAGAATCTAAAATATATAAAATAATTGGAGAATAATTACATGTTAAACAGTGTAAAACTTAGAATTGTAAAGAGCCCAGACCTATGAAATACCACCCTACACTAGTGCAGGCTTAGCAAATTGCACTTGTAAATAATATGTAGGATTTACACAATCCAAAAAGATTAAGACTAGAATTCCTGGAAGGAAAAAGCAGTATTAGCAGGAGAAAAAAATGGTTACACGAACCCAGAATGACAGATAGTGAGCATACTTCCTTGATCAAAATGGAGTTTTAGAAGTTAAAATGTTATGAAAAGTACTGGGAAATACAAGTCACATTCAAAGCCGGTGCTGGAAAACTCTTAGGTAAGCATATGGGGTGATTTTAGATCTTTATGCTAGTGTATTTTGGCAAAATTATCCAGAAGTGACATGGAAGAAGGATAAGACAGAGGGACTGACCCAGAGCCAAGGTAACAAGTTAGGTCCTTTATAGTAATCCGGGACATGATCATTATTTTCATTGCCTGGAAACCAGAACAGTGTCTGCCTCATAATAATTTTTAAATAACACTATTTTCCTTTTGAATTAATACCAAATGTACTTGTCCTTCCTGAGTCACTGGGATTTTGAAAGAACCAAATTGAAAATGCTTTCAAAACCATAAAGCACAATCCAAATATGAGGTGATTTTATATTCGAGAGAGAATAAGAGGACTAGATGTGGAAGATAACAGTAGAGCCATCTCAAAAAATTTTAAATTCAGAGAAAGCCAAACTTGTGTCCTTGCAAAGTAGTACAAAGTGGGTTTGTTTTGATGAGAACAATGGAAGCGAAATATTTCGATCTCAAAAGACATAAGTGCATATCTCCTGAAGACGTGGAGCAAAGCGCAGGTGAGAGATCACAATGTAATCGAAGATGAGGATAAGAGGGAGGATTCATTGTTTATGATATGCCAAGTATCATGACGACTATACCAATGTTACGTTCATGATGTTAATTTTCTCCTGTAGTTCGAATACAGCTTTAAGAAGTAGATATTGCTATTTATTTTCAACATCTCCCCTAAGCTTCCAGCAGCTCTAAGAGGTGAAGTTAGGATTCACGACTAGCCAGTCTGATTCAGAGCCCATGTTATGCCACTCCACTCAAATAGGGATGCTTAAAATACTGGGATCCAGCTCACAAAGGTAATTTGATACATACAGAGGGTAGGCCAGATCTGCAAACATGACCTCTGTATTCAACCTATTATTTAGGCTCCTTGAAGATGAACTGTCAAAAAGTCAGGGACCGGGTTATCAGGGAAGAGGAGGGGAACAACGGAGAATATAACGCCTTCAAAACCAAAATGCTGTGTTTCATTACAGCCTGCGTGTGTATAATCTCCTTAACAATTGCAGAGGCAATCTCTTCAGAAAGTAAAAGTAGGCTAGGGAATTGGGAGACTAGACAGGCAGATTCTAATGAGTATGTATAAATCAGTGGTTCTCAACTAGAGCAATTCTGCCACCTGTGCAATAGTTAGCAATATCTTAAGATGCTTTGGATTGTCAAAATTTGGGTGGGGAGCTACTAGCATCTAGCGAGTAGAAGCTAAGAATGCTGCAAACCACCTGCAATGCAGAGGACAGCTCCGTAACAGACAGTATCCAGGCCCGAATGTCAACAGAGCCAGGCTGAGAAATCTTGCTATGGATGCAGCTAAAATTCAGATGAAAACTCACAGAGCAAAAGTGGAGTGTAACACTGAAATACCCTGGGCATTTAGGCAAAGGTCATGGGATGTGAGGGTCACAATGTGCCAAGTCTAATGTGTTGTCTGTTCCAGACCTACCTTAGGCACCTCCAGAGCTTCTGTTGGCCACACTGTGTTGCTTTGCTCGGTGATGCATTCTGTTTCTGTGGCCCCACACAAATCTTATCTTGAATTATAATCTGAATTGTAATCTCTATGTGTTGGGTAAGGACCTTGTGGGAGGTGATTGGATCATGGAGGCTGTCACCTGTAGTCCTAGCTACTCTGCAGGCTAAGGCAGGAGAATTTCTTGAACTCAGGAGGTGGAGGTTGCAGTTCTCATGACAGTAGTGAGTTCTCACGTGATATGATGGTGTTATAAGGGGCTTTTCCCACTTCACCCTGCACTTCTCTCTCCTGCTGCCATGTGAATAAGGACATGTTTGCTTTCCCTTCCCTCATGATTGTATGTTTCCTGAAGACTCCCCAGCCATGCAGAATTGTCAGTCAATTAAACCTATTTCCTTTATAAATTACCTAATTTCAGGTTTTTCTTCATAGAAGCATGAAAATGAACTAATATATTCAGCCTTAGCTGATGCTAACCGATTTTGTTCAGTCTCTTCAGTTCCACTATTTGTGGCTGGCCAATATCATTCACCACATTTCTAGCTCATCTCCCCACTTCCGCCTTGCATAAACCTCCATGCCATAAGGCAGTGTCTCTGTTCCTGAGATGATGCTGAAGGCAGCACAGGTGTGCTTGCTGAACATTCAACAGGTCATTCTATAGCCTCTTGTGAAGCAGTGACCAGCACAGTGATGTAGCTCCTGCATTGCTCCCCATACTATACTGCCTCATAACCCTACTCTTGCTAGCCTGATGTTCTGCCTTCCAGTGAAGTATAAGTAATAAAGGTTAGTCTAAGTCCCCGCTTTCTACAGGTCTTAGGCTAAGAAAATAGTCTTCAAATTAACCAAGGAACTTGCAAGGTATAGAATATATTCTATATTTCAACTTCAGAATGTATTGGCAGTTATTAAATACATTAAGACTCATTCTTTACATTTTCATGGCCAGGTGAACTAGCACAGTTGGAGAAAATTTAATAATTTGACAAGCTGTGAAACCTAGCGAACATATAGAAATGTTGTATTAGAATTCTGGAAAGTGGTGCGTGAAAGAATAGGAAATAATGATGGAGCTTACCTGTTCCAATTACCAACTAGAACAGACTTATTATGTTATTTAAAGAATATAGACTGCCAAAACCCTCAGATAGAACTTTCTTAAGTAGATATTCATAACTTTCAAAGAAGAGTATTCTTCCAAGGTCACTAAATAAGCTAGAAGCAGGTTATATGAAATAATATGGTAGTTCTACCACATGTATTAGTTTCAATAATCTCTTAATAGAAATACGAAAAGCTGTTACATCCAATGTTTATAATCAGTAGTATATCAATAGGAAAATATCCTAGCATTTTAAAATAGGCAGTATGGAATCATCTGCTACAGAACAGACCAACTATTGTCTTTGATATTGTTGCCATTTTACACTTCCCATTTTACTGTCTGGAATAAGGAAGCTATTGCTTAACCTACAAACATGGTTATAGTTTTCAACTGTACCTGAAAGAAAACTCAGATAACCAATTTAGCTACAATATAGAAGCATGATTCTCGACATTATTAAGAAATGCTCTTTGTTCCAACCTAATAATTACTATATGTGCATTTTTCCCCACAGACTGATGCAGACTACATTGTGCTTTTGCCCTGCTAGGAAAAGACTGCCCATTGTTATATTAAACATTATCTGTAAGTATTAATAGGCTAAATGTTAAGTATTTTTTCAAGTCATCTAAAAAGTTATGTATTTTCCTGAGAAAGCCATTATTTTCACATGCTATATCTAACACAAGGGGAACGTAATCATTGATATTAGGACAAAATATCTTAACATTTAGGACATTTTCTTAGCCTAAGACCTGCAGAAAGCAGGGACTTAGGTAGATGATGTTCTGTCCAGGAGGGGTATGCATATACAGAAAACATGATGCCTTTAAATTCATTTTAGTCCATTACTGAGTTAAGAAAAAACACAAACTGCATGATAGTCCTAACAAAAATTAGCTGAGCCTTGTGGTGGGTGCCTGAAGTCCCAGCTACACTGGAGGCTGTGACAGGAGAATTGCTTGAACTCAGGAGGTGGAGGTTTCAGTGAGCCGAGATCACACCACTGCACTCCTGGGTGACAGAGCAAGAGTCCGCCTAAAAAAAAAATAATAACAATTAATTAATTATGAGGAATTTCATGTTAGTTATTATGTATGATATTTCTTAAAACTTCAGAGGATAAAACAGGATAAGGTAAAATATTATTTTGTTATTTTTTCATATGAAATGTCACTATGCAATGTGGCTTCTGAACCACCAGAATCACTCTCAGTACTATTCCGAATTTATTTATTTCTCTGATATGTCTAATACTGATGAGTTAGAATATTTTATGTTGTTATTTCCTGTTATAAATAGGGATAGATAGATAGACACATACAAATCCATATCATGGATTTTATTCTTGTATTTTAACTTCAATTATCAATAATGATACCTTAAAAATGTTTTAAGAAGTGCAAACATTTCTTGGTTTGTAAATATAGCCCTTTATTTTACATATAACCTTACATCATCTTGGAGGGAGTGATGTTTTAATGTAATTTTCAGAAAATTCTGTATATACTTTAATGTGACTTCTGAATTAAAATCCTGGCAAAATTCTACATCTCACTTCACATTCACACATCATTATTTTTCAGAACAGACAATCTCCTTTTCATAAATTCACATAAAGCAATAAACTATCAAGTGAAAAAAGTATAACCGCTTAAACACGGTAAATTCAAAATAATCAAAATACTCAAAGACATTCCAGGCCAAGGTGAGGAAGAACTGCACAGCAAGCAGGGTTTTCCATTATGACCCTGCTTCCCCTATTCTTCCTCATTTCTCTATTTCCACAAGTCTGAAACGTTTGGCACCCAATGCCTTACTTCTCTCTCACTATTTGGCTCTGAAATAATCACAAAATTTCCATCGAAATATTTTTTAACCCACTCTTACAATGTGATAGACATAGTGAGTGATACTCTCACCAAGGTGTTTGCAGCATCACAGATGCCAAAGTCTGAAGGTAGGAAAACTTTCTGAAATCAGATGGAGAAAGAAAAGTTACTGATTCTTGATATTATTGTTTTAAGTTCTGTTGAATTATGTTCTTTTGGTTACAGTATACAGGCAGATAAATTGTCCCTGATTCAATTTAAGACTTCATATGAAAGATATCATATCTAATTTTTAAAAAATAGCGATTAAACTTTAGAATTGAAGAAAAACACAATAAAAAATGTTCTAGTTTAAGATATTCAACCGAAAACAGAAAACCAGATTGCAAATCAGCAATTATTTTGCAACATTAAAATTATGTGTTAAAGTATTAGAATTACTATCTGTTTTTTTTTATATTTTTTTCTCAGTATAAACATGGATTATTGATTCAAATAAAATTTTGAATACTGAATGACATTTAAATAAATATATTTTTTAAATATCAATATGTAATTAATCATAATTCTTTGCTTTGGAAACATAACGAAAGTGATTGCACTTTGCATGTTTTTGTTAAAAAATTAAAGCCAAAATTCATGTCTAAATATTTCAAAATATCTAGTCACATGTGTGGTATATTCGAGTGAAAAATATAGAATCAATCATAGATTGCATTATGAATGTATGTTACATGTTTTGTTTCTATATTTCTAATAGTCTTATAAAAGGGAAACTTTTGATTTATAATAATTGTCATCATAACCCCGTCAACTCTGAGAGCTAAGTACCCTTTGTGTGCATTTCAGCTATTTCCCTTTCACCTTCAAATGAATTTTAACTTGATTTTCTGGTTTATGTAGGAAGGTAGCAATATTTTAAATAGACATGACAAATATTTACTCTTTGAATGAGATCAAGATATCAATGTGAATGCCTTTATGCTGTAAAGTGGAATGCATGTTTGAGTGTGCAGAAAATATGTTTTCATACACAAATTGAACATGAGGTATTGTGACAAGATATTACTTGTTTTCAAATAGCTTCCTTTTTGTCCAAACATATTCCTGTTGAATTTATCAGGAAACGTGTTGTATGGCTTACCTTGCTGAATACTAATAATGTTGTAAGTTAAGTCTTGCTCCATATCTGGAATTTAAAAGACAATAAAACTACAAATCAGTGCAGTCCAAAGATGTTTCAGCAAAATAAAAATGCAAAAACTCAAATAACCTATTTGATTTGCTTGTTGCCATATATCTAATTTTATGGCTTTTTTTTTTTTTTTTTTGAGATGGAGTCTTGCTCTGTCACCAAGCTGGAGGGCAATGGTGTGTTCTTGGCTCCTTACAGCCTCCACCTCTCAGCTTCAAGGGAATCTCTTCCTGCCTCAGCCTCCCAGTAGCTGGAACTAGAGGCATGTGGCACCATGGCCAGCTAAGTTTTGCATTTTTAGTAGAGATGAGGTTTCACCATGTTGGCCAGGATGGTCTCAATCTCTTGACCTCATGATCTACCCACCTCAGCCTCCCACAGTGCTGGGATTGTAGGTGTGAGCCACCACACCCAGTCCATGGATTTTTATAGACAGCCCATCTTTTGAGCATTCTAGCCTGGAGAAAACTGTGTGTCCTTTGTATATGTCAGTGTATCTATATAAGCAGGAATTTGTCACTGTGTTTTATTAATGCAAATAATTTCTTTAGGTATAAAAATGTTAATTTCAGTTCAAATTGAACAAAATGTTAATATCCACAAACACCTCATTGAAAAAGACAGTGGAATTTAGATTCAGTGTTCCCAAAACAATGAATATTGAGAATGTAAATTTATTTAAGGAAATATTGAATTCAAAGGCATGAGTTTGGGACTAGAAACCCAAAAGCTGATAAAAATGTGAATGATGTAAAGTTCACTGAATAAAATATAAATTCTCATGTATTTTATATGCTACAAATTCTGGTTAGGCACTTCTAGCTTAGCTTCGTGTGGTTTTTATTTGAAAGTTGCTAACTTCTCCCTAGTGTAGGAGAAGCTTCCAGATTTAAATCAGATTTTCCTTATTCTTTCTTAAGCAAGAATATTGAAGTGCCTCCTTCAGTTTTGTACATATAGGGAAGGTAGTGGCTGTTGTCAAGGGTGATTGTGTGGCAGGGCAATTTTCTGCTGAGACTTTGCTTGGACTGTGTCTTACGTAGTACTTGATGTAGAGTTCAGACTTACGAGAGACATGGGGGCATGTGGACAGGAGCGCTTCTTGACCAATCCAGCTGCTGTGCTCTGAACAGTTTATGTTTCCTTACATTCACATATTGAAGTCCTACCTCAGCAGGTGATGGCCCCAGGTGGAGGGGCCTTTGGGAGGTGATTAAGTCATGAGAGTCAAGCCCTCATGAATGGGGTTAGTGCTTCTTAAAAAAGACATCCTTGCCCTTTTCACTCTGTGAAGATAGAGGGAAAGACAATTATCCCTGCACCAGGAAATGGGCCCTCACCGGCCCCTGAATCTGCTGGTACCTTGGTCTTGGAGGTCCTAGCCTCCAAAACTGTGAAAAATAATTCATGTTATTTATAAATCACTTACTTTTGGTGTTTTGTTATAACAGCTCAAATGGATTAAGATACCAGCCATCATGGCTGGGTTAGTGAGTTTTCTTGTGGATTCTTCCACATGCAAGGATTAAACCTCAGACCCACAATGGGAACTCTCATACCCACATGGAGTGCTGAAAGAAAGTGTGTTCTCTCTAGCAACCATGGTCATTTGCTCAGAGACATATGCTAGCACTTGTACATAAACTGCTGCAACACGGAGCAGCTCAGCGCCTGGGCACAGAGCAACCAAGACCAGCCCAAGGCTGATGACAGAGACACCTCTACTTCCTTCACAGTTTCCTGGAAAAACACTGTAGATCAGCACCAGAGGCTGCAGGCAAAACCCAGTTATTGGTGTCCAATGTTTTTCGTGGTGATGCCGTGTCACAGAGTGGAGTCCATGGAAGCAGATGTCAGGAATGCTATGACTTTAAACCATGGCTTGTCCCTGGGGCTCTACACGTCCCCAGTTTTCTGGACAGTTCAATCCCAGAGTTAGGAAAGACCTAATGATTAAGAAAGCATGAATTCCTGATTACTCTGGCATACAGAGGATGAAACATTAATTTAAATATTAAAAATAAATATGAATTTCCTTGTTTTCTATTCTGAAGACATATTCCATCTATAATTATAATTATCTCAAAAAAGATATTTAAAATTTATATATTCACCTGAATTCTGTTTCATTGTCAGTCACTTAAAGAGGGAAAGACTGAGAACAATGCACATATATTGAGTCCCCATTATTTCTTACCATGGTGCAGAGTTCCCACATTTTTTTCCCTAGGATGTCCATTTGTCTGGACGTTCCGCACAACGCCTGCCGTAAACAGTAGCCTGGATGGTCAGGCTAAGTAAATAGATTGCAGCCTTTTACTCTGTCATTTTGACACAGACACCATCAGAAATGAAGAGCGAAGTGATTGCATGCTGTTGATGACTGTGTTGCTCACCAGGGCCGGCTCGGGGATGTGTGCTGAGGTTGTCACCTGCTACAGCAGAGCAGCTTCTTCATCCACATCACAAATGCATAGGTGCAGCTACAGATCTTGCTTTCAAAAGGACATTCCTTGTGATACAAGCTTGGGATGGGGAAATTAGACTGTGCTGAAGAGGCTGCAAGTTTGTCATTGAAATGAGTTTTACAAAGAATATGTTTCTCCCAGCGTATTTTGGCCAATGTTATTTCATGAATGTCGTGTGTATTAGTTCCCACCCAGTCAATTGCTCTTGAACATTGTTTCATTTTGGCTGCTAATGAGTTTCTCAATGAAAATTAGTAAGGTCAGATGTTATTTAAATTTTTTAAATCATGGAATGTATCTATCTGAAAGTGTTTGACAATACTTTTAAAATCAGTTGAATTTTATAATGGATCTATCTGTTCATTAATTTAGATTTCAGATAATTTTAAAATGTTTTTATGTTGTATGCATAGATCGAGGCCTACACATTTAGCTCAGTTGGTACTGGATTTCTTTTAATGATCCATTCTGAAGAGATGGAAGAGTGACTTCAGGAAGAAGTCTGTAAAATCAGCTAAAGGAAAGAAGGTGGACAGAGCTCAAACATCAAAAATCTTTTATTTCTTATTCAAATTGGAGATTGCCATGTGCAGATAACCTACAAAGTTAAACGATAAACTTTAACGTCTGCTTTTTAATTTTTCAGTAATAATTTTTGTTAAGATAAGTAAGGTTATATATGACGGTTCTGGTAAGAGGTAAGGTGGCTACTAGACTCTTGTTATCTTGGGGAAGTAACATAGTGTTTAAAGATTCAGTATTTCAAAGAAAAGTGCTTTGACCTCCTTACCGATTCATGCTAATTTAAGAATAGACTTTCTTGAAAACTTAAGCCACTTTAATTTTGGTGCAATTTTATGCTTTGCAAAGAAAACTCTTTGAACTAAGGTATATTACTAAAATAATATATCCGTTGTTCCATATTGTTGTCCTATATTATTCATGGGTCACTCTGCCTCCATATATATTCCTGCTCAGGTAAAAGAAAATCTATATAGTCTTATCCTTACATCCCCTTTAGCCTAGTTTAGGAATCAGTGCCTACTAAGGAGGGCATAGCTAACCTGTGTGTGCTGTGCCTGTGTGTGTGTGTGTGTGTGTGTGTGTGTGTGTGTGTGTGTGTGTCCTCAAGATGTAATTAGGGTGAATGTCTGCAAGAGGAGGTTGATAGCATGATGCTGGAGAGCGAAGGGGGTGACTGAGTCTTGGTCAAAGGCCCAGATATCCATGAAGAATGGAAAATTGGATCTAACAACAACGAAAGCTTATCAGTTAGACTCTCTGTGGTACAAGATCAGTTAGGACACACATAGAAAGATGACTAGATGATAGATACATAGGCTGCCATTTAGTCTAATATTGCTAAGTAAGCATGGATGATTTCTTTAAATAACTTTCAATAGAAATTGTTTTAGAGTTATTTTACCACATGCTTGCATATATGTTTTTAATGTTTGAAAGATCGGATTCTAATTAAAACTTCATTTGGTATAAAACAGTTTCTCAGTATCTGTATTGCCATTTTAATTTTGTATGCTGCTGTATTTATAGCCATGGTCAGCCAACATTTTGTTATAAATCACTCACAACATGGAATTGATTATGCCATATAAAGAAATGTATTCTTCTTGGTTTATAAATTTAGAATATTTAAAATCAATTAATATTCCAAAATTAATTAGAATGTATTTCATAGCTAAAGATTCTCACAAATAAAGCCCTTATTAAAAGAAAAACATAATGAGGCATTCTGATGACAAGATAATCAGTGCATGCTGTATCTTCTTTGTACTTTGTAGCTGGATAGTATTTTAGTAGCCCAGGGAAATGTATTTCGTGGATAGGTTTTACTTACAGAAACCCAAAGGAGAGGCGTTGCTTTGAGAGGAATTAACCACATCATTGTGAGTCAGAGTCCTGTGGAAGAAGGTCTATTTTAGACTCTGAAAGAACTTATGAGATAATTTAGACATGTGCCTGAAAGGTAAAATCTGTACTTCAGGAGTTCTGTGGAGACTGTTTTCCCTAATGCTATGGTAGACACTCTCCAAACATGGTTTCTGCCCTTTGCTTCCGCCCTGTTGGTCCCGACCCTTGCGTATGTGCTGCCCCCTTTACTGCTTTGACAAACAGAATTATTCCAAAGATTTCTGAGCCCAAGCTTTAGGATGATTGACAGTTTTCACGTCCTTCCTGGAAAGCTCCTTCTTAGACTCCAATCTCCTTGTTGAGAGGAAGTCGAAACAGCCAAGTGGCGAGGTCCCAGTGGTATTCCCAGTGAGCAGCCAGCAGCCAACACCAATTTGCAGTCATGTGAGAAGGTGATCCTGGTCCTTCTTGTGATGGCAATGCTGTAGCTAACACCATCTGAAGCAGAGGACATGTCCAGTCAATCTTCAGAGTTATGAGATGTGATATATTGTTGTCATTTCAAGCCACTAAGTTTTGGGGATGTTTGTTACACAACCCCAAAGATAGATAACAAAGCATATTGTATTATAAAGAATATTCAGTTCAAGGACAGGTGTTTCAAAGTTTAGTTTGTTTTGCTGGAAGAAGATTATTTCTTTTATTTTGTTCATTTTTTATACTGCTCATTTACTATAATACAAACTATCTTAGGGGTTTTCAAAACTCATACTAGATCATATTCTGAGGAAGAAAAAATTAAGTAGTTATGTCCTAGAATTGAGAATCAAACACTTCAAGAGACGGCAGTTTTGAGGGTGGGTATTCTCCAGGAAGCCCTGGGAAAGGTACATTTAGAGAACAGAAGTAAACCCAAGAGCAGTTTTTAGTTTAGAGACTGGGTAATCCCTTGAGTGAGAAATACATACGTTCTGGCATACTTTTTGGTGAGGAAGAAGGAATGCAGAATTGTCAGGATAATTCCAAAAGGGACCAAAAGAAGAAAGTGGCTCATGTGTAAGGGAATTGCATATGACACTAGTGAAGATGTACCAGTCATAGTGGGGTGCATGCATGGAGTCTGAAATTGAACCACACGAGAGACACGTGTCTTAAAGGGTACTCTGCAATAGAGACTCTGAAGAAAGATAGGAGGCTGCCAGACAGGCTCTGCTAAATCACATGCCATATGCACTTCACTGAGGAAAGTTCCACACTGCTTTGAAGGATAAACTGCCCTCACACCTACTCTTTTTACCTCTATATTATACACTTACTTTCCTCAGTGACATCTATAAATACATACGTTTAAAGACGCATATTAAGGTGGATTTTTATTTACAACAAACCTAAGAAGTATATCATAATGTGCTCTATCTTTTGTTTAGCAGTTCGAGTACTAAAAATATTTGCAGCAATTTATTTCTCATTTAAAAATGATGATTCACTCTTATAAGTAAACAGTGAATGCAGGTTTCAACGTATTTTATACTAGATTAAAAGCCCTCAATGCTTCAGCATTTCCCCAGTTTGCTTTATCTATGTCTTTATAGAATATAAAAGTATTTTGTCTAGATGAGATTTATTTAACAGCCCAAATAAAATGAAATTACAAGGCACTTTACATATCAGTGTTTTTAATTGTATAGTTTATTTACAGGGGCAAATAAAATCTTCTTTTTCAATGAAATTTTATAATAGTTATATGCTGGACAGAAAAATAAATTCTTAAGAGTAAAATAGACATACACTAACACAATATATTTTTTAAATTAATTATCTGAGTTTTGACATTTTTTCAAATGTCTGTGTTGTATTTTATTTGAAAAGCCTATTTTATTGAAATAGCAGTTATTCAATGAATGCTTTGAGAAGTATTGTCATTTTTTTCCTTAACTTTGACCCAGTATAGCCAATAACGTCTTCTGCATACAAGTAAAATTATTCTCACTGTGATCCTTACTTAACCCCTCTACCCACTGGTGGAAAAGCATGCTTGACAAGGAAATTACCAGCTAAATTGATTGCAGTCCAGATATTTATGTTGCAGCTTATATTTGCTCAGTGGCTACAAAGTGTAAAGAAAGAGGGACTATAAAGTGTGTCTGTAATATAAACATGATCCTCAGGAAACCAGATTACAGTCACCACAAATCATCATCATTTACTCGTGGACCACTAGTCCTAAAGCCATTCACTTTCTATTAGTTAGAGTCCTATCATTTTTGCAGGAGTTATTTTAAATAAATGAATTTCATAATATGAAAGTATTTTATTCTGATTATATGTTCACTTGTTTAATTACATAGTTTATTTAATACAATATGAGCTAGAGGAAATTATTATTATTATTTTTGAGATGGAGTCTCGCCCTGTCACCCAGGTTGTAGTACAGTGGCACCATCTCAGCTTACTGCAACCTCCATCTCCCAGGCTCAGATGATTTTCCTTCATCAGCCTCCCAAGTAGTTGGGATTACAGGTGCCCACCACCATACCTGGCTCTCTCTCTCTCTCTCTCTCTCTCTCTCTCTCTCTCTCTGTGTGTGTGTGTGTGTGTGTGTGTGTGTGTGTGTGTTTTGTAGAAACGGGATTTCACCATGTTGGTCAGGCTGGTCTCAAACTCCTGATCTCAGGTGATCTGCCTGCCTCACACTCCCAAGTTCTGGTATTGTGGGCGTGAGCCACCATTCCAGGATAGAGGAAATTTTACCATTTGTTGAATAAATAAACAAAAAATCGATTCATTTTAGAATCAAGTGATAGGCCTGAGTTTCTTTCTAGGCTTGGACTAATAAACTATACTCAAAGAAGAGAAACACAAAAAGTGGTTGATGGGGAATTAAAGCTTTGGCCATTAAGAAGCACACTCCCAGAACCTAAAGTGCAATAAAACACATATTTAAAAATAATAATAATAATAAAATGATACATAAATAAAAATAAAATATTATAATCCCATTTATATATATATTAGAAAAAAAGAAGCACACTCCTGCAATCTGGGAAGTGAATATATTACCCTGAATTTTCAAAGAGAGAGAAAGGAAGCTGATAGAGTTGCTAGCCATTGGAAAGAATGACAGCTCTCTGGTGGTTTCTGAGTTGAAGACCATTTCAGAAATTTGAAACTGGAGAAACATTAACAAGATTACCATGATCATTATAAAATTTACTTGTCTCTATAGGAAAGGCTATGGTGCCCTCAGGTCTGGCCTAGGCAAAGCCTGAGATTGTAAGCAAGTATTCTGTGCTATTTGAAAAGATAGAACATCCAGCTAAGGTGTTTCAAAATGACATCTTCTAAAGGTGGTGTTCCTTAATTTTCTCACTTTGAAACAAAATCCATACTGCAATAGTCAGGCACCTACCACTCATCCCAGCTATCTGTTCAAACAACCAAAGGAGCTGTTTAAAATAGAACTTTATGAAAATGGTAGAAGGATATGTACATAATGATTGAGTCTGCAGGGCTTGGTATAGGATTTGGAGATGGGAACAAGAAAACTGTATTTGGATAATTATGCCCAATTACCTTTGGAAGTGTTAATGAGGAAGATGTCAAGATAAACATTAGTATCTATGGGGGAAAAGTTGTGGACAGAGCTTTTACTTGTCTTCTTAGAATTATGGAATTCTTCAAGTTCTGGGGTTTTCTCTTTTTCATCTCAGGGATGACAGCTATATGTATTTATTTGACAGCAAATATACATGCTAGAGTAATACAAAGGTATGGAAGACATGCTACAGTTATAAAACTAGCCTTGACTTGTATTTTTCTCCAGCTCTAATAGAGGAAAGAAAAGCAAATTAATTGAACTCCTATAAACTTCTCTATAACCTGACCTGAGCAGTATGATCTATGACTATTTGATTTAAAATTATTCTGTCTGTGTTCCTCATCAAAATTCACTGGCCATATTTTCCATTTTTGAAGCTCCTTATTCTTAACTGTGCTTAGGGCTTTACTCATTGACAATATGGCTGTCAGCATTAACAGTTGACAGCTTAGCGTGTTAGCCTTCTAGTGGGTTTACATATAAGCAAAACATTATTGTCATTGTCTTTTTTAAATTGGCATAAATCTTTACCAGTAGAATTACTGGTTTCATCTCAGTAGAGACAATGTGAAAGAGATACACTTTTTTAGACAGAACTTTCCAGCCACTGTCTTCTATATTATATTAAAAATTGATATAATACAATGCCTACCAGCCACCCAATGAAACTTCCTTATACAATGCTTCAGTACTTCAGACCCTTTAGCAAAAGTATGAAGTAAATGTGCCATGTTATAATTCATGTTGAATTCTGTTCTGCATTTCCTCTCTTCGTCGCTATCCCTTATAAGAAGGAAAGGAGATTTTACAATAATCTTTAAGATTCATCACCTCTCTCAAACTCAGGGATTTCAACAGAGGCTATAATTTCATGTGCTAAAGATCCCTCTCCAAGATTTTTTTCCCAAATCTTGATTCTACATATCATCTATTGCATTCGTCTTTCATTCCAACTTTGAAAGGTAAAATTTCGATAAGGCCTAGTGTTGACATTCCATGTTCTAAAATTCCGATGATCCTGTAAGTTGTGATGAAAATATAAAAAACTTTGTCAAGGACAGAACCCTCTGGAATTCCAACTGGACACTTGTTACAAGAATTAGTTTCCTATCTTCCAGGAATGTTAAAAATGTTTAAATTTTAACCACATAGCAACTCCAGTGTAGCTACAAATTACAAATAGAAAAATTGACGTTCACAGAATTCAACCTTTTTTTTTTTTTTTTTTTTTTTTTTTTTTGAGACAGAGTTGTACTCTGTCACCAGGCTGGAGTACAGTGGCATGATTTTGGCTCACTGAAAGTTTCACCTCCCTGGTTGAAGCAATTCTCCTGCCTCAGACTCCTGAGTAGTTGGGACTAAAGGTGTGTGCCACTGCACCAATCTAATTTTGTATTTTTAGTAGAAATCAGTTTTCAACGTGTTGGCCAGGATGGTTCCGATCTCTTGACCTCCTGATCCTCCTGCTTTGACCTCCAAAAGTGCTGGGATTACAGGCATGAGCTGCCCTGCCTGGCCTAAATGGTTTTTTTGAAGAAATCTTAGTAAGCAATAGACTAGGGATCCAAATTCAGATCTTCTCTACTACAAAGATTAAGATGTTTCTAGAATGGAAATAGTTCATTATTTGTTCCATTGAAATTCATCTCAGGCGGAAATAGAGATGCTGTGATTGAAAGACCTAGAAGGAAGAATTCTATTTATCACATCTTTACAGATCAATTAGTTCTACTTTAATCATATATAATACATAAATAAATTATATATATTATCTTTATTAATTAAAGCTTTAATGTTTTTAAAAGGATTTATCTGTTAAAATAAAAGTCACATCAGTCAAATATCTTGCTCAATATACATATTTTTCACAATTTCAAAGACACAAGGAATTAAAAAAATACATCAGGAACTCCTAGCAACATCCGTAGAGCCATGCTCCCCACAGAGGGCACCCTGCAGCCTCGGCTATTTTTAAGGTCGTTAAGTAATATGAGCAGTCACATCACTGAAACAGTAAAGACGGGTTTGGATAATGAAACAGCTCAGTTTTATACTCGGAAGATCAAATAATTTACCTACATTTTCCAGACTGCCATGCTTCACCAGTCCACGCACTTCAAGTTCTCACACAAATTTTACAAATCTTATGTAAAGCAGTCTACAAATTCATTCTGTATGTTATGATGAAAATACAAAACAAGACTTGGTCAAAGACAGAACCCTCTGAGATTCCAACTGGACACTTGCTACAAGAATTGCTTTTCTACACTCCAGGAGATACACTACAATTGTTTACATTTTAACCACATAGCAATTCCAGTGTAACTGCATGTTACAAATTATAAAATTGAAGTTAGCAAGTAGTTTGTTAGTAAATAGCTTTTTAGTAAATAGTAAATCACTTTTAGTATATTTGCCAGTTTGGTCAAGAGCAACTTTCCAAGGAATTTAACCAGGTAACCCTCCCTTTGTTCTTTCCCAGGGAAATTTTCCCCCTGTAAAGAGAAATAGGGAACTTCCACGGTGCTGCTTACCGCTTTCTTCCCAGTTTCTAAAGCTCAAATAAAAACTTGAAAACCATCCGTGTCTACAGATTATGGGAAACCTTTAATCAGCCTCATTTAGCCAGTTAAGCATTGAACTTTTAGTATGATTGCTTTTATTTAACCTAGTTTTCATCATCTTGACAGACTAGTCCACCAAATAGAAATGTGTTTCCAAATGAAATATAATTACTTTTCAATATTTTTATGTCTAAGTGTTTCAGTATTTTCTACGAATGGCAGAGGAATATGGGTTAAATTATTCATACAATATAATCGTTATTATTAACTAATACAACTCATCAAAATATTCTCACACTGTTTGATAAGTTCAGAAATTTTCCATCATTTGGCATCAGCCTATATTTTCAAGAATATTATTTTCTATTTGCCTTCTAACTATTGGGACATTACTTTGCTTCCAGTCTATGAGCATACCTACTCTTCTGTAAAAATTTCAAAAGTGGTGGTAACTTCATTATAAATCTTCAATTTTCCTTCATGCCATGACATATAATTAGTCTATATCTAGTTAAACCCATTCACTAAAAAGATGAATGTATTCTTGTTATTTTCTTAATCTTTTCCTGGCTTGCCCCAAGAATACTTACAAGCAGTGCTGACAGCTGCACCTGAGATAATTTTGCCACAAAATATCTCACTTTTATTATATTTTTTTGTAATCACTAGTATATCGACATTGGAAACAGAAGACATCATTCCCTTTCTAGCATTCTGTTTTTAGTACTGATATTTCCATTTTCAAAATGTAGTAATTTTCTATTGCTGAAAATGTCAAGTTCTAGAAAACGTAGCAATCACATCCATCACGTTAACATCTTTCTCTAACACTCGATGGTGGAAGATTTGCTTGAAAAGTACATTTTTTTTTTCTGAAATAGATGATTCTGATGATTCAGATGATTCTGACACTAGTTCTGTTTAGAAATAACTCCAAGAACAGTTTTTATATTTTATTTTCTTGTTGAAAATCAGTCAGATTTACTTCAGCCTCAAATACTGTGTTTATGTAAAATTAAATGAGTGCTAACAGCATGGGGCACTTTTACTTTTTCCAGAGACAAAAGGGTTAATCACCTTAGGCTACAACTTTCATATTTTCTTAAATTTTGGTTTGATTGGTTTATTTACTATTAAATAATTATCCCACATAAAGAATAAAAAATTCACAAATATTTTCTTATTTAATTGCTTTTCAATCAAGAAGCATTGATTTTTCCCATATTTTAAAAATGACAATGTGTAGTACAAATTCATCAGGAGGTCACCTATATACATACACTGTTCTTTTGTAATTCTTACTGTTGCTGTTTTTCTTATTGAATATTCTACTTTTCACTCTTATAATTTTTGCTGTTTTATACAAGCACACATATATATGTGTAATATAAAATATATATGTATATATAATGTGTGTGTGTGTGTGTGCATGTGTGTATGTGTGCAGGTGCGTCTGTGTGTGAATTCTTGCAGAATCCTGACATTTTAGTATCATTTACAGGCTACTTGGATGAATGCTTTTAACTGAATCACTTGTATCTTCCAGCTTCCTAAAAGTTTTTTTTTTTTTTTTTAAGACAGAGACTTGCTCTGTTGTCCAGGCTGGAATGCAGTGGCATGATCTTGGCTCACTGCCACCTCTGCCTCCCAGGTTCAAGTGATTATCCTGCCTCAGCCACCTAACTGGTTTTAGTGTGCACCACTATGCCCAGCTAATTTTTGTACTTTTGGTAGAGATTGGTTTCCCCATATTGGCCAGGTCTTGAACTCATGACCTCAAATGATCTGCCAGTCTTGGCCTTCAAAAGTGCTGGGATTACAGGCATGAGCCACAGTGCCCAACTTAAAGTGGTTCTTAAGTACCATGTTTGTTTATAAACCCAGGCTCAAACGCCCTCAAAGTATTCTCAAATATACAATTCCATTGCCTTTACCAACTTGTTTCAAGTAATAACACCTATTTTGTTTACCTGTGCTTCATTTTTTGTTATAACATTGAGAAAAAATAGTTTCTTTTTTCAATTTGGCATTTGCAATCGTCTGATAAACAATGATTTTTGTGATAAGCATCACTATATTATTTTTTTTCTATGGTAACATTGAGAAGTGAGGACTCCCACTGACATTTACCTTAAGTTTTCACTAGGGACAAAACAATACATCAGCATATTAGTAAATGGTCAGGTCTTCTTAACTCTTGCATCACAGTAACAAAGTAGTGTTGATGTTGGACTGTACTTAGTGTCCTTGACATTGTGTTATGGACACATTTGTGAGTATTTTAGTGATTCATTGCTAAGATGACAAAAGAAAAGTTAGAGATGAGGTAGAGAAAAAGAAAACAAATATTTTTTTAAATTACATAAGTTTGAGTATAAGCTTTACTTCGTGTACTCAAAAAACTATAATGTGGAATGGCAGGACTGAGACATTGATTTAGGTAAAGTGTGAACTGACTTGGTTGAGAACATATCAAAACTCTTTAATTTTATTGATAAATGCTCTAAGTAGAGAAATAATTTTAACTATCTAATATTTTGCATTATCTGGGCCATTACAATTATAGTGAATTAAACCATATGAGTTATATTCATACATATGAAATATAAACTTAGAAAATATTTAAATATTAATGTATATAATATTAATAGAAAAAAGTAATACATTCAAAGTTTCATTTAATAAAATAATGAACAAAAATGTATTATTGCAAGGATACTTTACTGCTATTTGATGACAGACACCAGTATGTAGTTGAAGCAATTGACAAAAATGATGCATTTTTTATTCCTTTGAGAATAAGAGATTTTACCCAGGTAATTGATATGAACTCATTCAAAACAAGGTTAAATGTCTAGTAAAGAATAGAAAATATTATAGTTCTTCATTAAAATATGATACGATACTAAAATAAATATCTTATGTTTTAGAAATCCAACCAGATTTTGTTTTTACAAGCAAAGTTTCAGAAGTTGAGAAATTTTTTACAATGTCCAGGAATAACAAATACACCTCAGTCTTGTGTTGACTCTGAGATTAGCTCATTTATTGTTCATATGTTATGAGGCCTGTTAGTCATCCTGTTTATGAATCAGTACCCTAATCTTAGGGTAAGCTGAATTTTGTATGAGTTGCACTGATTGAACAGTATCATTAATTTGGATGGTTATACATCCTTAATTCGATTGCCTACTCACTAAATCAGTCTAAGCGTGAATTCCACTGAACTTCATTGTGATCAGCAACCATGAACTTTCTTTTTTTTTTTTTTTAACCATGAACTTTCAAAAATGTTCTTTGCACATACAGCAGAAACCAGTTAGGGATAAAGTAATGGTTAGAAAACAACAGCAACAAGCACAAAACTTTATAGTTTTATTTCAAACATCTTTAGAGAAACTGGAGCTTTACATCTTAGTCACAGCCTCTCTCTTTGGTTGACTGCAATAGGCTAATAGACTTCAGCAAAACTTACTCTCAAAAGAGAGAGCATCAGATAACGAGAGTGAGAAAAATCACAAATGGCAAAGCCCGTCTGAAGTTCAAGCCCATGTGTGTGCTAAGCTCTTGCAGTTAACCAACCAAGTTTTAGTTATAAGTTAACTAAGAGCAAGTTATCACTTACATTAGATTAACACGCCTACTTTGTCTCTGACTCTCTTTCCTCCCTAATTCATCACTCCCCAATATGGGAAAAAGGAAAGATTACTGAAAAACTTCAAAGTCATATTTAAAACAATATATTATATTTCTTGGATGGGAACTTATCTTAAGTTTTGCAGGGATGATGAGCCAAATGCTTAAAAACAAGCCTCTGATGATCTTCTTCTCTATTAATTGATTAATTATAAAGCTAACTTTAAGGCATCGATTTCGCTAAGTAAACAAATGAAATGATTCAGCAACTTTGTAATTTTTCAATTATGTTTCTCTACTTATTTTAATGTAATTATAATAATATATTTATTCAAGTGTTACTTTATGCAAGACATTGTTCTCTGTAATGTCTCTAACTCATCCTAATTTCAAACAGTGGATTATGTAATGAATTTAAAATGAAGGAAAAAATAGTTACACAGCCACACAGTAATAAAACAGTTAAATGAGAAAATCTTTGGAACCTAAGCCACCTGGGCAAGAATATAGTGCTTGATGAATGAGAGTCTTTCAATACTACTCAGCAAGTTGATATAGAAAATGAAAAATCAAGTCATATTTGGAACAGCAAACTATTTGATTATATACTATATATTTTGTTGTTGCTCTTATACATGTAGTAATATACAAACATTTGTAAGCATTGTTAGAGAAAGGCATCTAAAACAAAAATAAATTTACCCATGGTCAATTTGGGAAGAAGAGATCATGGACACTTAATTTATAAATCACTGACTGAGGTAGAGCCTATTTAATACGTTCAGACTATTAAGAAGAGATGTGAAGAATACTTGCATATATGCTGGTTAATTAGGATCTATCATAAAGTTTGGATTAAAGGAGATTAAATATTCTGAGGGGAGAATTGCACATATTTGGCATACAATCAATATTTGCTGAATAATTATAGCACCCCAAAGATGTTATTGGTCAGACCATATTGGAACAATAGAAACATGACCCACACAATCTCTAGCTTTGTTGAGAAAAACAAATCACTACTTTTGCAGCAATTAGCCCAGAACAGTCAGGACTGTCAGCTTCCCTGTTTTTTGTCCTTCTTGCAAGTCAGGACCAACGAGAGAAAACCAAATATAATTTCAAACCTAATGCAAAATGCTTACCTTCCAGTTAGCTCACCTCCAGCTTCTCCATGCCAACAACCTCGGATCAGAGCATACCTGGACCCTTGCATTTTTTTGTTGTTGTTGTTCATTCAAAGTATTTCCCTCTGACATGCCTCCTTTGAGTCTCTGCCAATCACAAGTGGCTGACTCCCTTGCTGTAGCAAGCTCTGAATATATATTCTCTGCTGCTGTCATTTGGATGGCCTTTGTTAACTTCCATATCTATAATCAGTTACTCCGTTTATTAGGTTTGCTTTGCAAAGAAATACTGAAGTTGGTCTGGAGCATAGAATGTGTACAAACCTGCTAACCCAATGCAATGGAATCTACAGCCCTGAGCTTCCATGCAGTGATTGGGTAACTTTCACAAGCAGTCACTGGTGTTTCAGTACAGATGTTTTCTTCTTGGTTGAGTTATGAAAGTTTTAATTATCCCCCAAATTTCGTATTATGTCACTTTTTAGTTATGAAATCTATTTTGAAAAACAGTTTTCTTCCTTTTTTTCTCAGTTATTTAAACGGCTTTGAATTATCCTGTGCTTAATAGCCATCAGTACCAAATAGAATAAACCCTGCTGTTCAAACATTCAGAGAATGGGCAATCATCATATGCTACATGTTTCTGTCACTAAGGTATTCCACTTCCCCTATTCCACATAAAATTTAATTCACACTCAGTGATTGAGAAGGCATTTCCAAATTTGTCATTTTTCAGAATTCATGTTCAAAATGTGACTACCAATTCCATTAGTTGTATAAAAGTGAAAAATATATTTTTTAAAAAGGATAGAAATCCCTGCAACAGAGAGGGAATGCAGCATTGTTTGTAAAGAAATGGCTAAGGAATCTAGTGCTCAGAAGTTATTCTCCAAAGAAATCTTAGCAGTGCTTTAAGCAACACAAAAGGTTACTGAACAGTGGTGCATCCAAATCACTTCAGGTAGGTAACATCTCTGTGAGCTTCTCAGCACATACGTGAAGACCAACAAGGACAGTGATAACCACATTTAGCAGCGCTAATGCTGAGATGACAATAATGTCACATTAAGAGCCACTATCGTAGCTATTATAGCTTCTGTGTATATAAGAACAAGTAAATAGCAGGAGATGATAAAGGAGTTTTTTTCATATGATTACGTAAAAGCAATACATACTTGCTCAATATAGCATAGCATAACATATTTTATATGTAGGAAAAAGAAAATTTTAATTATTTTTAACAAATGTTAGAGTTTTCTTTTGCACTCAAGTTGTAAAATAAAATAGCATGGCATAAAATCACATATTTAAACAATATCAAGTGTAAAAATGGAAAAGTGGAGCATAAGTTTTCCCATCACTAAACCATATGAGTGCCTTCCTTCCCAAGCAATTGCATGACATTAGGCAGTCATTAAATATAACCGAATTTCTGCTCCTTAATGCTGAGTGTTCTTCACTGTAGAAAATACTATCCCAACCAGAAGAGAGGCAGTGCTCTCAACCTCAATTGCAGCCAACATTAACATGGGATTACATTCAGAGAAATTTATTTTCTAGTACAGTATATTGCTTTAAACACAATTTCAGGCCACAATTTAAAAACACCCGTATGGTATAGTTCTCATTAAAATGTCATCATTTAAATAAACCAGAGTGGGAACGGACATTCAGGGGGATGTGATAATGAAGAAAGAGGAAGCGGGGAACATGGACCAAGCGTAGAAGATTTTTGTGGTCTATCATAGACTAAAAGTTATATGTAAATGTGCTGATTGAAGTCATAAAATTTTATTGTAGAATGAAAATAGCTTAATAGCTACAGGTACATAAAATGAAAAAAGATGAAGCTATGAAATCTTTCATCTTCTTATCATTGATAGACAATGGGAAATGTATCACGCAATACTTTCTAAAAGCAGGAAAACTATACAGATACAGATCTACCTAATTCAATTTCCTTTTTCTCTTTTTAGACACATAGTAAAATGACACATTACAGCCTCCCTGAATTCCAGCGGAAGGAATGCAAGCAGATACTATATCTGTTTACACATCCATGGTAGGTCATAAAAGTTGCCTATAACCCTTCAGTTTTATTTCTATGCCATAGAGAGACCCTGGACGCCATATGCTGAGATTGTGGCAACACAAGGCAGGAGGGGTTGGCTACCCAGGAGGAACGAGCAGCTGGAAGAGATGTAAAACCTTCCTGTTGATCCACTAAAAAAGTTGTATTTATTGCATTACTGTCACATAGTCTAATCTATAATAAAAATTAGATCATGGAAACCTCTACTATGCATATTTACTACTTCTTCCAAATAGTGAGGCATTACACTAAGCTGTAGTGAGGTAAAATCCTGAAAACAGAAAAATTGCTTTTATAGATGCTTTTTGCATCAAAATATAACTATATACCTAAGAAGACTGATGATTTAATGAAATAAAACCATCTTTTTACTAAACCTTCATTATCTAGAGGTTCTTGTGACAAGATATTCAAAGATAATTTTCATAGAAACATTCAAGAAACTGCTTATAATATGATGGAAATAAAATCACCAAAATAATTATGTATATTCAAATTGTCTTTGTTTTCAGGCCCTGTGATTACAGGATAATTCACTTTAAAAACTAGAATATGAGACAAACACCAGGGACTTAGGAGAAAAGGATAGAAGAAACTGCTATTGAATTTGATGAAAAGGAAAGCCAAGTCTTCAAGTATATTGTTTTTTTTCCATCACTTAAATAGTATATTGGATATAAGTCTTTTGAGAGTCTGTCTACAGTAACAGAAAACACACCTTCCAGGGACTGAAAACCATTGTTTCAAAATTATAATACCAATTGTTAATATTTAATAACTACTGTGTGCCTGGAAATGTGCTATCACATTTCTTTCTTCCCTTATTTATTATAAAACAGTGGCTGCCAGGGTCAGTTAAGGGAAACATTTGTCTGTAGTTCTCTTGAAAATACGTGCACTATGAATCCAAAGTACTACCGTAATATACTCTTTACCATACTTGTATAGAATTCTGATTTGTTTTAGATTTGCTCTAGGCCAGGTGTGGTGGCTCATGCTTGTAATCCCAGTACTTTGGGAAGCCAAGGCAAGAGGATCACTTGAACCCAGGGGCTGGAGACTACCCTGGGTAAGTAACATGAAGAAACCCATCTCTGCAAAAAATATGAAAAAGTAGGCATGGTGGCATGCACCTGTAATCCCAGAGACTCAGGAGGCTGAGACAGAAGGATCACCTGATCCTAGGAGACCGAGACTGCAGTGAGCCGTGATGGTGCCACTGCACTCCGGCCAGGATGACAGAGTGAGAACCTGTCTCTAAATAAATAAACAAACAAATTTGTTCTAAAATTATAGAGTCTGAGATTTTTAAAGCCTGTAAAAGATAATCAAGGTGATAATGTTAAGTATTATCAGTGCATCAGTTTAAAACATGCATCAAGACATATAAGCAGTCTAACCCAACAGAGCTTGTGTTATCTACAGTTACATCACAGTTACTGGCAAACGTTTTACCTACAGTTTTACTTGTGATCCAGCACTTGTTCTTTATACCTAGCTGCCTACTGTAGAAACTACTCTAATTTCATGCTTTCTGTTTGCATTTATGCTAATACAGCCTACATTTTAATTAAAAAGCTTAATAGGCTCATAAACAGTGTGAGAAGATATCTTCTACAAAAGATTTCCAAAAGTAAAGGTATTTCGACCACATAAAAGAAATAAATGTTGGTGATTAAAAATGCCTAAAATACAAAATATATATTTAATATATAAATATAAGTAATATTAAGAATTATTTCATTGCCTAAAGTAAGGCTTCAACATTTATTTTGAAAGAACTTTATTACCCAAAATATATGATTAGACCATAAATAATGACATCTTTCAACAGTGGACTTGCTTTTCATAGATCATTAGATAAACTTCCTCAGAAACAACTTCTTAGAACTAAAACAATATTATCATATTCATGACTGGCAAGAAGAAAAACAATTTGATTTGGAAATTTCATTCAGCTTTATCAATTGTGAACTCAACAACAATACTGAGTGGGCAGAGAAATGTGAATGAATGAATAAATGCATGTGTTCCAATTTTCCTTTCATCATTTATTAAAGAATATTCACTTATACTTAAAAACGGACAATTAGAATATCTTTTGAAAGACTGAAGCTCAAGAAAAATGAATGCTTTGGATTGAATGTGCTCTCCCACCCCAATTCACATGTGGAACCCCTAACCCTGAATGTGATAGTATTTGAAGGCAAGACCTTTTGGGGGTGATTAGGTTAAGGAGAGAACATCAGGGTAGAGCCACCATGATGAGATCAGAGCTTCTGTAAGAAGAGGAAAAGACCAGAGCGCTCCCTCTCCACCATGTGAGGACCCAGCAAGATGTGGCCACCTGCAAATCAAGAAGAGAGCCCTCACCTGACAGCAAATATGTTAGCACTTTTATTGTGAACTTCCCAACCTCCAGAACTGTCAGAAATACCTGTTTGTTGTTCAAGCTCTCAGTACCTTGTATTTTGTTACAGCAGCCTTCACTGACTAAGACAGTGGGGAACTGTTAAGACGATCCTTTGTTCTTTCAAAAATATACTTTAATTTCACATTACTAGGAAAAGGTTATTCACCATAACAGGAAGTATAAATCTTCAAGAGAAATTAGAAAATTATTAATATGACAGATAACTGAAAGAGAAATATCATTATTCTCTAAAGAAAGAGTTTAGGTACCCTTTCCTTCTTTTGAAAAGTGATTCAGAACAGTGATTTGATGTTATTTGGTGAGAAACTTAAAGCTAAATGCTGTCTAAAAAATTTAACCTGGAACATTAGCACCCCTGAGAGCTTTGAGGGGGGAATAAAGCCAGAGTTTTCTGATAAACTTGGTATGAGAAATTCTATATATTATGCAAACTGTGTAATCACAGTACACATATACCATAAAGAATATAAGAAATTCTGTTAATAAGCATTTGTTAAAATATATATCATTTATTATATTATTAACTATATAAACACATTTCTTTATATATTGAATATATTATACATACACAAACACACAATCAACTCAGGTTCCACATCCATTGATTGAACCAACTACTGACCAAAAATATTTAAAAAAAAAAAAAAAAAAAACAAGGAAACAATAAAGGGTAATACAACTTTTAAAACAATGTAATAAAACAATGATTTAAATTCCATTAACATTGCATTAGGTATTACAAATGATCTAGAGCTATGGGAGGATGCAAATAAGAGGGATATGAGTGTCCAAAGATTTTCATATCTGCTGGAAGCAATCCACCCTAGATATAGACAAACAAATAAATATTCCTTTGTTGGTTTATTTATGCTGGTTTTTAGTGATTTCCAACTCTTTCTTTTGAGGATTGACATATCTTTACTTTAAGTTTCTCAACCACTTTTAAACCTAACTTTCCTCACCTGCACCCCATCAGCTATGACTGGAGAAAAGCAATCATCAATCATGCTAAATGGCTTTACTGTAAGTTCACAGCAATCAGCTTCAATTAGTCCCTTGTCATTGTCTGTCTGACAATCTCAAAACCTACTTACTGTCTTTCCACTCCCCAAGTAACAGAAAGAATATGTCCAGCCCTCTGCTCTCCTCACAAACAGGTAATAACCCTCCGCAACTCCTCCTCACTCTCAACTGAGAACACAGAAAGTATCCAAAGAGAATTGCCGAGCATTCCCCCCACAGCCCTGCTATCCACCGGCATCTGCACCTCTGCGTCCGTCTCACCTCCTGACTGGACTGGCTACCTCACATGCTTCCAGTCAAGGCAATTCTCTATTGTGCCCCAGATTTCATCCACTGCTGACTACTCAGTGATTTTGCTCCTATGATTTTCTCCTTTCTTCTCTTCTGTAGCATTGGTGGAAACTTCTCTTTTATATTTAATACCATTCTAATCAGCATGGACACATAATATGGAACCTGATAACAATAAAAATCGAAGGCTACAAATTGGGTTCAGTGTATAATGCTTGGGTGATGTGTGCACCAAAATCTCACAAATCACCATTAAAGACCATGCTCATGTAACCAAATACCACCTGCTCCCCAAAAACCTACTGAAATAAAAAATAAAATTTAAAAAGATATATAAACAGATAAACAAAATCTCCTTTGACCCTTAATTCCTCTACAATTACCACTCCAGTTCCCCCAATTTACAGAAAAAATGTTCCTGAGGGCGTTGACTATACTCGCTGCGTCCTAACATGAGATGCCTTGTGAAACTCTAAGCAGAGATCTTAGTGGAGCCCACCTGGACTTGTGACCTACAGAGCTGTGAGATAATAAGTGATGCTTTAAGCTGCTATCTTTGTGGCCATTTGCTATGCAGCAACAGAAAACTAACGCGAGTGAGGAAAGAACTGTAGTTTCTAAAGGTTTGGCTGTGGAGAAGGAGACATGAGAATCATCTTTACAAAGCTGAAGGACCTAATCATGTGGATATTTGGGTAAGTGGGTTCTCGGCAGAGAGACAGTCAGTGCAAGGGAGTACAGCCAAAACCAGAGAGCTGGAGGATAAACTTGAAGGCCAATGTGGCTGGAACAGAATGAGCAGGGGACATCAGGGAGAAAAGAAAGCAAAAGAGGCATCCAGGGGAAATCACGTAGAGCCTGAGAGATCGTTCTAAAGACTTTGGAATTTCACTAGGTGAAATGGGAAGACAACACAGGATTTCATGATGGAGAGATGTTGTTGACTTTGTACAACTACCACATTGCACAGGAGCAATGATAGAAGCAGAGGGAACGATTGCAGTAACTGAGGTTTTAGGGAGATTGCACATGGTAAGAGCAGAGGAGGTGTAGAGAAGTGTGTTGGAATGTGAAAAATTGATCACCATTGACATTTAAAATCAACCGAACAGAAGTGGCCCACTGAAGTCAAGGTAATGATTGGGTGGTGTTGCTTTGATCTGATTGACTCTTTGCAGGATAGTTGCGATTAATGCTATATGTCCATTTGGCTGGGCCGCAGAGCCCAGATATTCGGTCAAAGATTATTCTATATGTTTTTGTGAAGGTATTTTTTAGGTGAAAATAACATTGAAATCAGTAGATTTTGAGTAAAGCAGGTTGTCCTCCATAATATGGGTGGGGCTCATTCAATCCATTGAAAGGCCTTAACAGAAAAACTCACCTCTCTTAGAAGTGGAAATTATGCCAGTAGACAGCCTTTGGATGGAAACTAGCATCAGCTCTTCCCTGCGCTTCCAGCCTGCTGGCCTATCCTGCAGATTTTAGAGTTGCTAGCCTCTACAGGTATGTGAAGCAGTCTCTTAAAATAATCCCTCTTCTACACACTCACACAAACACACACACAGAGAGTTGTTTTTGTTTCTGTGGGGCACACTGACTAATACAAGGGTCTTTGGCACACAGCAGACATGGGGCATCTGAATATGCTAGAAACAATGAAAACCTTACTCTCAGTTCCTGCCATGTGTCAGATCTGGGCTAGGTCCCCTGGAGATGGAAGAAAGAAAGAGAGGAAGACGAGATCTCTTTCCAACTTTGCCACCAATCTTTCACTTTGGAAACACTACTTAACAACCTAGGTTTCAGGTTCTTCATCTAAAAATGAACATATGACTAACCTCATGCAGTTATTGAGAAAATTAAATGCTTATAAAGTATCTAGTGATGTGCCAGGCTCAAATTGGGCTCTTAATAAATGACAGTGTTATTATTACTGTCTCCCATTCAAAGGGCATTTTGTGACTGTCATGACTGTTAATAGTACAGGTGATGAAGTGATAATAATAACTTACACTGATTTGACTCATGTAGCATTTTAAAGCACTTGCATATATTATTTTATGATGCCACTGGTAAGCTGTGTAGATTATTGTGATTCTAATGTCAATGGAAACCAGGAAAATGTTACATACTTTTTTACTCAATCGAGTCTAGGGAAGTGTCTGTCTGTAGGTGTAAATCTGGCACTCTGCATGGTGTGGATTAAATTTAACTTGGCTTTTGTGATGTGCAATTGTCGTTGAAATAATTGTTGCATCACAAGCCAATAAAATACAGATGGAAGATTGTTTTTAAAGAGCATACGTAATTGCTATCGGGATAAAGAAAAATCTGTAACTTTTTTATTGAAATTTTAAAATAAATAAACAGAAGTTGTATGTATGTTAGCACCCAGTTGTTCACATATTGTGTCTTTCATAGAATCTTACAAAATTTCATCAAAAACAATGACAAATTTTCTTTAGTGATTTTCAACCTATTTCATTATATTTTAGTTGTTTTCCCAAGGAATACATTGATTTTTTAATACTTACATTAATTGAAAAGACTAACATGGATTAATAATTATAATAGCAACACTTGCTGAGTACACAATAGGTAGCCGGCAAAAAGACAAACATTTTACAGGAACTGCCCACATGTACATCACTACCATCCTATGAATAAAATATCTTTTCTCATTTTTCAGATGGATACATTGAGATCCACAATGCTCAAATGTTTATCCAAAGGGTTTGCAGCTTGCACAGCACAGCTGTATTTAAACTTGTATCTAGTCATAACAGCAGAGTCAGTAATTCTCAAGTTTCGTCTCATGAAAGGCACTAGAAATATTGCTAAAATGCAGATTCCTAGAACTACACCAGACCCCCTGGATCAGAAGTTGTGAGAACGCAGCCTAGGAATATATGTCTCTAACTCAGGTAAAAACCCTGCTAAGGGTGTTTGTGGGGATGAACCACTTGGTAACACTGTACTGCTTGGTAATGAATCATTAAGGTATTTTTAAACAAAAAGTCTTTTTAAAAAAAGTTCATGGTAAATCTTTGTCGATGAAATAATTCAAATTTCTGTCCCTACTATTATATTAAATATGTGCTACTGTTTTGGGAAGTAAATTATTGGGGACATCTTGAGGTATCTCTCCTCGGCTTTAGCCAAGATTAATGCATGCCACAAATTTAGCTCTTTTTTTCTAAATTCACCTTCTAAGATGTTGTGGATATACAGAGCTAGACTGACCTACTTGAGAGAGAGTTAATCAAACTTGAAAGAGCACCTATGTCATTGTGCACTTTGTTTTTTAAAGATGAGGGTACATCTCTTCGTGTACCTTCTAGTACCATTTTTATGTTCTAATATTCAAGGCTGCTTACATCTAAAGTACCATGGGAGCTTCAAAATATATTTGTGTTGCACATGTATCCAGTAGTAAATAGGGTATATTATCATTAACAGAAAAAATGGTTGTTGGGGGAGTCTGTGAGGATGTTTAATGGTTAAGGTGTTATAAGAATAGCTAACTATTGTAAGAGTGTTTTAAGAAGCATAATTATTAATTATCTGACTAGCATTGTTTAATATTCATTTAAGTGACTTACTTATCCTAAATCAATATTATTCTAGCTAACATATTTAAATTGATGGGTTTTTGCCCCAAGAATTACTTGATTAATCTCTGTTTGACTTTGCAAAATTATATTTGTATGTTAAATTTTTAGCTATTAATGTAATTGGTGCAAGTAATTGTTTTATATTAAAAGAGAGATAATTTTATTTGTTTTTAATGAATAAATTATAGCACCGTCTTATTTTAAAATAATTTTCAATCAATAATTTTGAGGATTTTTTTTATCCTCAAAATAAATTGGTAGGGATAAGTGGTACTTTTCAAATAAATAAACTGGTATTCAAAGGAGTTATATGACTTGCCCAAATTCACACTAGCAAAAGTCCAACCTGGAAAACAGTCTATGAACCCCTTGTTTAGTGGTGTGTTGTTAGTTTTGTCCAGTAGCCCACATTGAGTTTATTTCCAGAATGTGTATCTATATGTACTGATGTCTATGCAGTACATTTTGGAGGGTACTATGACATTGGCCTGTTCAAATCACTTCCCCAAAGGGTTTGTCTGAAATTCATACAGTCCAGCTCACCATTCTGTCCTGCCTGCCACTGAATGAAACTGCCAAATGGTAGTCTATCTCTTGGGCTCACCGCCAGGGACCTGTTAAGAAGGGAGTTTCAAGGGCAGAATGGAGCTTAGGAAAGCAATGTCTATGCTATTGGAAGGGCTGGCTGTAGTGCTGGAGCAATTGTGTGTGTGCACCCCCAGGCGTTAAAAGTCCTGGAGAGGTGGAGGTGAGCACAGAAGGGAAGCTTAAGAGTCCAGGGCACCCTTAACTACTAAGTATCCCTGACTGGGACCAGTCTGGTCCTTTCTATTGCAAACCACTCCTGCTTTAGTTTGCTCTCACAACAATATCTGGGTGCCACAATCTTTAAATTGATTCTAATTAATCGATGAATTACTGTTTAATATTTATAGCATTCTCCAAGTTTATACCGCATGAATGTGTCAATTGACATTACATTTCTTTGGTTGTTATACTGAAACGTAAATGTCAACCTAGAGAAACGGAGAAGGCAAATATTAAAATGACAGAAACAAAAGATTTTTAAAAGACAGTTGTTGGGTATTTAGTGAGAAGTATATATTTTTCTTCTGAGAGATGAAAATGCGACACAATAATTTTCTGGAGATCACCAGTCAGTGGCTCTTCCAGGACTCGCAGTGAAGTCTCCTGAATGAGACGCTTCATCCACGTTCTCTCCACTATGCTCCTTCTCACGTTTTTGTCAAACTGAGTTATGTTTTCAATAAAATCACCAAAGCATTAAAATTCTACAGCCATCTGTCACTACCCATGCTTATTTTTGTCAGCATCGAAGCTATACTTGAAAACATTTAAAAGTCTATCTGCATTCTCTCTGACGGATCCAGAAATATCAAGAATTCTAAAGCCGCACTGCTTAGAGTGCACCACACTCTTTCCATTTATAACTTGTGTGACCTTGGGCTGGTTACCTGGTCTCTTTGTGCCTCCATTTCCCATCTGTTAGAAGAAGACCATGATAGTGTTCACATTTTATCGTGAGGAGTCAATGTAAATGGAGGTACAGGTTAAACAGTCAGAACTTACCAAATAGTAACTCCTATAGATGTGCTTCTTATAAACATGAGATGGCATCTGGCAAAAAAAAAAAAAAAAGGAAAAACAAAAATGTGCATGAAGCAATAAAGGAGATTATGCTCATGGTTGGAATCAAACTACACCCACTATTATTCAGAATAGTTATTTGGGAGATATTGGGTAATGCTGCAAATTCAAGCACTTACTGCTGTTTGAGCTATGGAAGCTGTTTCCATGCATAATGTGGCTACATTCTTTTAAATTATTTACCAGCCACTTTATTGTCTTGAAAGAAATGTAAAAATATTTGAAATAGTAAAAACCCCATAGATCCCTTTTATTTGGAAGTTTAAGAGTAGACATTTAAGAAATGTTTAGTCTCCTTTTTTCTCGTAATGGGCACATGCCTCTAGCTTCGTGACCATTCTGTTATTTTAAATTTTGTTTTCTTTAGGAAACGCAAGGGCAGAGTGTCTTCATGTAAATACAGAGGAGGATTATATATGCAGAGTTACTGGTGACAACCTACAATGAGATCTCTCTGTGGAGGCCAGTTAGCTATTTTCTTGCTGTTAGGTTAAATGATTTGAAGTTTTTATCTTTTTTTTTTTTTTTTTAATTTTTATTGCATTATAGGTTTTGGGGTACATGTGCAGAACGTGCAAGATAGTTGCATAGGTACACACATGGCAGTGTGCCCTGCCACCCTCCTCCCCTTCACCCACACTTGGCATTCATCCCCAGGCTAACCCCCCCAGCCCCCCCCGCTGTCCCTCCCCCATTTCCTCCAACAGTCCCCAGTGTATAGTAGACCGCCTCTCTGTGTCCATGTGTTCTCATTTTTCTCACCCACCTATGAGTGAGTATATGTGGTATTTCTTTTTCTGTTCTTGTGTCAGTTTGCTGAGAATGTTCTCCAGATTCATCCATGTCCTTACAAAGGACACAAACTCATCATTTTTGATTGCTGCATAATATTCCATGGTGTATATGTGCCACATTTTCCCAGTCCAGTCTATCATCGATGGGCATTTGGGTTGGTTCCAGGTCTTTGCTATTGTAAACAGTGCTGCAATGAACATTCGTGTGCATGTGTCCTTATAGTAGAACGATTTATAGTCTTTTGGATAGATACCCAGTAATGGGATTGCTGGGTCAAATGGAATTTCTATTTCTAGGTCCCTGAGGAATCACCACACTGTCTTCCACAATAGTTGAACTAATTTACACTCCCACCAACAGTGTAAGAGTGTTCCTATTTCTCCACATCCTCTCCAGCATCTGCTGTCTCCAGATTTTTTAATGATCGCCATTCTAACTGGTGTGAGATGATATCTCAATGTGGTTTTGATTTGCATCTCTCTAATGACCAATGATGATGAGCACTTTTTCATATGTTTGTTGGCCTCATGTATGTCTTCTTTTGTAAAGTTTCTGTTCATATCCTTTGCCCATTTTTGAATGGGCTTGTTTGTTTTTTTTCTGTAAATCTGTTTGAGTTCTTTGTAAATTCTGGATATCAGCCCTTTGTCAGATGTGTAAACTGCAAAGATTTTTTCCCATTCTGATGGTTGCCGATTCACTCTAGTGACTGTTTCTTTTGCCGTGCAGAAGCTGTGGAGTTTGATTAGGTCCCATTTGTCTATTTTGGCTTTTGTTGCCAATGCTTTTGGTGTTTTGTTCATTTTATCTTATTAATGGATGTGAGCACACAAAACAGTTGTAGAGTTGACCTAAACAAAACAAAGCAACAACAAGAGCAACAGGAAAAGCACGTAATGTCTTGGAATAGTAAAATCAAGAATCGCTACCACAATCTAAACATTCCCCTGTGACCTTGCCCCTGCTTTTCATTCCAAACTCACTTCTAAACCATGTCTCCTTGGTCAGTCCACTCCAGACCTGCTGACCTCCTTTTTATTTTTTAAACATGTTAATTTTTTTCCAGCCTCAGCATTTTTGCACTTGGTCATCTCTCTGACTAAGAAGTTCCCCCCTCCCCCGAATATTCGCACATTGTTTTCTTTTTCTTACATTATTCAGGTCTTCACTGAGACTCAACCTGAAGAAGTCTAGCTCTTAAGATGTGTTTCTCTCACCATGAGATGAAGTCGATTCTTCACATGATGATATCGGGAATGCCACGAGGGCAAACCCAGCTTTCTGTGACTCCATAGAGAGTGGTGCCAGCAGGGAAAGCAATTCCATGGCCAGAGCATGGCTCTACTCTAGGGAGGAAATCATTGCCTTCTTGGGATAAGAGAGGCATAGTGCCATCCACCTGTCATCAGGTGTCAGGCTACTCTACCAGGAAGTAGTCCTATCTAGGAGAGTGATATGTTTTGGCTGTGTCCACACCCAAATCTCAACTTTAATTGTATCTCCCAGATTTCTGACATATTGTGGGAGGAACCCAGGGGGAGGTAATTTAATCATGGGGCCAGTCTTTCCCATGCTATTCTGGTGATAGTGAATAGGTCTCACAAGATCTGATAAGTTTATCAGGGGATTCCACTTTTGCTTCTTCCTCATCTCTTCTCTTGCTGCCACCATGTAAGAAGTGCCTTTCACCTCCTGCCATGATTCTGAGACCTCCCCAGCCATGTGGAACAATAAGTGCAATTAAACCTTTTTCTTCTCAGTCTCAGGTATGTCTTTATCAGCAGCATGAAAATGAATGAATACAGTAAATTAGTACCAATAGAGTGGGGCACTGCTGAAAAGATACCTGAAAATGTGGAACCAACTTTGGAACTGAGTAACAGGCAAAGGCCGGAACAGTTTGGAGGACTCAGAAGAAGACAGAAAAATATGGGAAAGTTTGGTACTTCCTGGAGACATTAAATGGCTTTGCTCAAAATGCTAATAGTGATATGAACCATAAAGCTCAGGCTAAGCCGGTCTCAGATAGATATGAAGAACTCATTGGGAACTAGAACAAAGGTGACTCTTGCTATGTTTTAGCAAAGAGACTGGCTGCATTTTGTCCCTCTCCTAGAGATCTGTGGAACTTTGAACTTGAGAAAGATGATATAGGGTGTCTGGTGGAAGAAATTTCTAAGCAGCCAAGCATTCAGGGATAGCTTGGGTGATGTTAAAGGCATTCAATTTTATAAGGGAAGCAGAGCATAAAAGTTTGGAAAATTTGCAGCCTGACAATGCAATAGTAAAGAAAAATCTATTTTCTGAAATAAATTCAAGCCAGCTGCAGAAATTTGCATAAGTAATGAGGAGTCAAATGTTAATCCCCCAGACAATGGGGAAAATGCCTCCAGGATATGGCAGCTCCTCCCATCGCAGGACAGGTGGCCCAGGAGAAAATGGTTTCCTGGCTAGGCCCAGGGTCCCTGTGCTGTGTGCAGCCTAGGAACTTGGTGCCCTTGCCTCCAGCTGTGGCTGAACATAGCTAATACGGAGCATGGGTCATGGCTCAGTCTTGTTTCTTTCAAGTTCCTGACCACCCCCAGCCAAACCATTAGCATAAGTTAGTGTAAATTAGTGTTTCTGTCCAGCATTCACTCCAGAAATAGTAGACCATCAAATGTACTCAACGTTCTTCCTGCTGGGAAAATTTTCCTTCATCCCTGGCCTTCAGGTTCACCCCCATATGGTGCTGCAGCTACTCCTGTTCGAGTAGTGCCAGTAGATCATAGGAAATCATTTATAAAACAGGCACGAGTTTGTGGTTTTATTTATTGGGCATAAACTAGGCAGGGGCAGATTTGGACTGAGTGAAGAGACTATGGAACAGTGATCGCTGTTGAGAGTCTTAACCACCTGTTCTTGCAGCTTTTTTATACCTTCAGGTCCTGCTTGAGGTCAGTCATTTACTCCACTGCATTTAATGATAGTGGTCTAGATACCCAAAGGTGGGTCAAACAGCCACTCAGCGATGGAAGCTCAGGTCATATGGTCACCCAGGTTAAGTGTCCAGTTTCCATAAGACCCAGTAGCAAGCCAAAGTTTTATCCTAAAAAGAAAATTGTTATTTGCTGAAAAGAGCAAACATTTGTTCTAGTATCCTCGAGGCCCAGGCAGTGACTCTACTGGTGCTTGCCCGAGGCTCCATAGAGCATCCCTGTTTGCCTCGGACACCTGGAGTAGTGCTGGTGCTGCCGGCGTGGTACAGAAGCTTGTTCTGCAGCCTGAACTTGCTGCAGAGCCTTCTCTCGCTCCCGGCCTCACTCACAGCAGGTAGCTGTGTGGGTTACTCTACAGATAGGGGTTGGAGTAGCACACTCGAATATGGCATATATTGACTGCAAAAATAACGCCTTGATTTTTCTAATGAGGCACTTTGTAGAGAGTCTATCAAAATAATAATTATAAAGTCTACAGAATTTGTAAGCATGTGTTTCTAGAAAATATACAAGACTGTTGAAATGACTATAATGAAAATGTCAAAAATTTCTTCCAACACTAAAATTGTATCATTCCAAAAATAATTTTTGGGTCCAAGATATTATTTTCAAAATAATCTATTATTGATAGCACATTCTATTCTATGCATATTCTTGTATTCTCATAAATGATTAGTAAGCTTATGATAAATAGCATAAGAAAGGTCATTTAGATCAAGAAGACATGATTTTTTTGTGGTAGAAATTTTCCAAAGGAATAGCATTTGGAAAATGAATTTGCATTTAAATCTGCTTTAAAATAGACAAGTAACTAGGTAAGGTAATTATATTAACTGTGTATTGTATAAAACCTAGTAATTAGTATTCTCGTTTTAAATGTCTATAGCTTCTCCAGGATAAACCTGTATGTGTTCAAAGTATATACTTAGAAAGTATATCTTTTTTTAAAGAGAGACAGGGTCTCACCCTGTTGCTTGGGCTGGAGTGCAATGACACAATCAGGGCTAACTGCAGCCTCAGTCTCCTGGGCTCAAGAGATCCTCCCACCTCAGCAACCCAAGTAGCCTGAATTACAGGAACATGCCATCATGCCTGGCTAATTATTAAATTTTTTTTCTAGAGATAGGGTCTTGCTATGTTTCTCAGTGTGGTCTTGAACCTTTGGACTCAAGCACTCTTCCCACCTTGGCCTTCCCACTCAGCCTGCTAGGATTACAGGCTGAGTCACTGCTCTTGGCCTACGAACTAATATTTTTAAGTTTAATTTTCTATGTAGAATGTGTAGGTAAAGCAATGCTGTTATGCTGTATATACTTGGTTAATAATATAAATTTGTCATGTACATAAAATAATTGGCTACAAATTATAGGATAAAATAATCATTCAGAATGAACTGATTTATATATTATATATTGTTATATAAATTATATTGTTTTATATTACAACATTATAATGTACACTATTTTATACATATGTTATAAATATATGTGTAATATATCTTGTATGTATATATTACATACATTATGTACATATAGGTATATAACATACATTAAACTATGTTAATTAGTAATATGTACATAATACTTCATATATGTATTCTGTATGCATTATATATTATATGAGATCCCATCTCTACTACTTTAGTATATAAATTATGTAATATATATGTAATATTTATATATATATACACACAAAAAAAATCCACTACAGACCCATTAACTCATATACTCATATATATCTGTATACACACACACACACAAAATCACTGGAAATGATTACTTGAAATTATATTATTTCATTGAATTCATGTCAAATTCATCAATACAGTTGAATCAAATAAAAGGCTCAGCTTTCATGATTCTGAAGCTTAACCCAGAGCATCTTAAGAGATACAAGAGGAATTGCAGCCTCTTTAGAACCTGCAAACAGGTATCAAACTGGTTAAACTTGTCTGTAAAATCGTTTCCAACCTGTGCATGATTTTCTTCACAGGACGTCTGTAATCCACATCAGTGGAGTGAATGAGCACCTCATACATCATAACTGGCAAAGCAGTGCTCATGTTGCCCACCGTGTCCGGTGCTCCCCTCAGCACTCTGTGTCCTGTTTCTTTCTGCCTCTGGGCTGTCCCACTCCTGAGAGGTGGGGATGTTTAACTCAGCTCCCAGTCACAGACGCCTGCTCTCTATTGTCTTGTCACCCATAAGACTTCATGCTGCTCCACTTACCTTCTCTATCCGGTAATATATAACCACTCTGCATGCATGGTCAGCCAAACATACAGTCGATGATACTGATAAACCACTTGTTTGATTGATGTTTATCGACACAGAAAGGTATTTGATTTTCTAATGTTCACTCTATGACGAACCGGTATAAAGATCCAGGCTTACAAGCAATGGGAATCTCAAGCCAGAAGCAGCCAAGTTTTGCTTCTAGGAAATTCATTATGGAAATAACCTACCAAGTGCTCATTTAAGGAGTATTAATTTTAAAACCAAATTACTCAGGGCTGTCCAGAATCTTACAGTCTAAAAGGGAGCATGCCACCTGGAAATATGGACAAATCTAAATTCAGACAAATACACAAGAGCAGGATAACTACCATTTTTTACTCTTTGACTCATTTTGAAATTATTTAGTGTAATTTTAAAATCTCATGGAAAATTCATCAAAAATGTGCCTTAAAAAGATAATATTGGCTGAGCATGGTGGCCCACGCCTGTAACTACCCCACTTTGGGAGGCTGAGGCAAGTGGATCACTTGAGCCCAGGAGCTTGAGACCAGGCTGGCCAACATGATGAGATCCCATCTCTACTAAAAACACAAAAATTATCTGGGTGTGGTGGTGCATGCCTGTAGTCCTAGCTACTCGGGAGGCTGAGTCAGGAAAATCACTTGAACCTGGGAAGGGAAGGTTGCAGTGATCCGAGATCACATCACTGCACTCCAGCCTGGGTGACAGAACAAGACTATGTCTTAAAAATATATATATTTTGAGATTTTATATATATATAATTATACATAAATAATATATTTAAAAATTATTTAGTCAACAGACAGTGCTCACTTGGCATGATTCAGTATTAACTAAAGCTTCTTGATATTAGAGCAATGCTGTCACATTGCAGGGCTGAGGACCTGGATAGGGTACAGACCACATCTGCTCCCAACCACCCCTTGACACACTCAGATGCAGTTAAGGGTTAAGTGTCACTGAGTCTTCTAAACCCTTGTAGCTGGATGCAAAAAAATAAAAAGCCTTCCCAGAGAGGGTTAGTGGATCAAGTTATGCTTTCTGCTGTTTCAGTTAACCTCAGGATCACATCTTAAAGCTATTCTCTCATTCCTCCTTCACTAATTCTGCGTAATTCTCACCCTTGGCCAGCACATTGCTGATGGCTGCTATTTGCACAGTGAAACAATGCCTCAGGGTTTCTGCACCTGTTTGATACGTCATTGGCCACCATTGCAGCAACTGTACATCTACAGTTATTTCTGGAACTGGCAGCCCCCAGTAGCTACCCAAAGAATCTGCTGAATTCCAGATACATCTCCCGGCTGCCATCATGGAGGAGCAAACCTCTCTCCTCTTCAAGATTGTGTTCAATTGCCCAGTACTATATTAACTCTTTCTCTGCCTAATGGCCTACTAGCATGAAGAACCCAGCACGACTGGATCTAGCCATAACTTTGAATTTTGGGGATCACTTTGGGTACCCCCTGGTACCAGCATGGGGAACTAGGGCCCCGTCAAACCCGAGCCTGAAGTTGAGAGGACAGGAAGCTCCAATTACCCAAATGGGCTTTTTCTGTTGTCTTCTATTGGCTGTCGAGTCAAAGAATATTCTATATCTAGTAAGACATTGCTCATAAAGCCCCGCCATCTTCATAAAGCAGGTTCCTCTCTCTAAATGATGCGGGGTGAGATTCCATGAGAATTCTCCGTCGACAAGTATGCACACAGTGCTGCATAGTGCAGTGGCTGGCTCGGCCACTGCAGGGAAGGAAGGCAATCACAGGACATGACTCCTTCTCCATGAGGACAGACAAACACTTTCTGCTGCAAGGTGTAAAGTGTCTGGCAAAAAAGACTATCATCACCTGGCTAGCTGGTCTCCTCCAGGATTGGTGCCACATCAGGGATAAAATTGAGTCTCTGCTGCTGAATGTATGCATCACTTTTCCATAACTTTCCATCTCCAACCTTTCAACCTTGCTCCCTGAAGGCTCCTGACTTCCCAGCCAAATCATTCATCACTGCCAAGGAGTGGATTTTTTTTTTTCCTTATCCCAGGTTCCTTCTCCCAAAATATGAAGCCGATGACAACACATATGGCTAGCATCTTTGTCTAGGGGAAAGATTTCCTCACCAAGGGCTGTCAGGCTCACCTCTGAATGCAACGGTGATGCTATATAATGCATTTTGACATGCAATTATCTATCTATGACTGCTTACATCCCATTCTTAAAGGAGGCTTGAAGTGTTTTCTATCAGGGGATTGAAGAGAACCTTATCATCACCGTAGTGCCAGAGGTGTGAGCTGAGTGAAAAATATCGGTGTTACAAGAGCAGGTAGCATGAAGATTTGGACCACCTTTTTGTGTAATATCCTTTTGTCCTTCAGTCTGCTTAAGCCCAATTTTGAAGGTACAATGTCCCTTGCCGAATGGATTCCAGCTGAGCCTCCCTGACCATCAAGTCATATTGATAGGTGAAGCAGTAACCATCTGATGATGAGTGCCTCCACTTATATTGTCCCTTGGCTCCCTGGGGTCAGGCATTTAGTCTCTGATTCTCTATCACTGCCAGAAGCAACGTTTGGAAAGTACTCTGCTAAAGACAGCATAGTCTATCTAGTTCCAGAATCATGCATCTGAATTTTGGCTTAGCTATTTAAGCTTCCCAGAGATGCCACACCACTTTCTCATTACCACAAAATACCAGGAGCACCATTGCATCTGCTGGATCTAAATGCCCAAGTGGCAGTGTCATAGTCCATTTGGGCTGCTATAACAAGATGCCATAGACTGGATTGCCTGTAATCCCAGCACTTTGGGAGGCCGAGGAGGGTGAATCACGAGGTCAAGAGGTCAAGACCATCCTGACTAACATGGTGAAACCCAGCCTCTACTAAAATTACAAAAACTAGCTGGGCATGGTGGCACATACCTATTGTCTTAGCTACTCAGGACGCTGAGGCAGGAGAATTGCTTGAAGCCAGGAGGCAGAAGTTGCAGTGAGCCAAGACCGTGTTGCACTCCTGGAGACAGACTGAGACTTCATCTCAAAAAAAAAAAAAAAAAAGATTTAGCATCTAGTGAGGGCCCATTTTCCAGTTATAGACAATGTCTTCTTTCTGTGTCCTTTCATGGTGGAAGGGGCAAATGTTCTCCCTTGGGCCTCTTTTATATGGCTACTAATCCAATTCATTAAATCTCCACCCTCATAACATAATCAACTCCCAAAGGTCCATCTCATAATTTCATCATACTGGATTTTAGGATTTAACATATGAATCATCGGGGCACAAACTTTCCATCTTTAGCAGGCAGATACCTTGCACTACCTCCTAAACCTGCTGCACGTTTTCTCTTTTCCTAAGTTCCACTCAAACTGGCAGCCTTCCAAGTCATCCAATAAGTGGGTCGGAGGAGGTATATGTAATCTCAAACTCCAAAGAACTTGCCAAGTGATGTTTTGTCTAAGTGATACATGGTATCAGATACAATAACTTGTTCTTCACTTTTGATATGACCCAACACGCCCCAGACCACTGGACTCCTAAACATTGCACTGATGTGGCAGCTGGAGGATGAATATTCATTGGGTTTCTTTTCCACTCTTTGGTGTTAAAATGGCTTGCAAAGGCATCTAAAGTGCATGACATTTCAAGCTTTTGTGACCAAATAAATGAATGGAGGCAAGACATCCAGCTATGACCAAGTGAGGAGATTGGCAAATAGTCTGTCCAAAAATAATTACAAATTTGAACAAAATTGACAACAACTATCTCAATGCTCTGGGAATTGGCTAAGATAAACAACAATCTGAGAATCTTATGCTTTGAAAAACTGCTGAGCTTCTAGAAAAAGCGGTGGGAGCTTAGGGTAATCTGGCCTGGGGGTGCTTCCATCCTGCTCCAGCTTGGCAGTGCCAAGTTTCTGCTAGGGTGGTGCAAACAGTGAGCAGAGCTGATTCTCTGCAATAATTATCAGGGGTTGGCTCATTTTGAAACAAAGGGTGATGGCCAAGCCCAGCAGCTCTGTCCACAGCAGTGACCTATTGGAGGCAGGCAAGAGAGAAAGGGCCAGATTCTGGGCTCTGTTAGTCCAAGGTCACCTTCTACCTTGGAGCAAGTAAGTCTTGGCTGAAGCTGAGCCATAAATAGCTGAGACCAAAGGGGGACCAAGATACTCACATGTTCCTGGCCTCCGGGTTTTGAAGTGTATGCATGAGCAGATGAGACCTGGGAGGGCCCAGTGAAGGGTAAGACTGGGCACACAGTGCTCAGATATTAGCTTCTAATATCATTCTAAAATGAGAAACCAAACAAGGATACTTTCAAAAACCACTTGTTCTAGGGCTGGGGAAGAGAACATTGACTATGAGTCTGTAGCATCTCATAGTACCAGAAGAAAAGGAGTTGTTCAAGAAAAAAGTACAATAATCGGGTTACATCAATGGACAACAGATCCCACAGAAAGAGCTTTTAACAGACAGAGCTAGGACAACTTGAGGAGCACAACAAAAAATATTCTTGGGTTGCAATCCCAAATGTAAACCACATATCCATGAGTCTATGCTAATGAATAAATTATAATTAAGTACATAAATGGGAGAGAAGAGATAAATCACTCATGGAGGAGAATTCCAAATAGCTTACATAGATATTCCACCTTCAAGATGGTGGGACGCAAATCTCTACTGCCTAAGTGTCTGTTGCATGTTGGGACTTTCTTCCAAAGTGGGCAATGTGGAAAGGGGGAAGGAGAGTAGCCATACACTGGATAGATCTCTCAGGCACTATCTCAGCCAGGAGGTCACGCTTAACATCAACAGCGACAAGGCTTGTCATTAGCAGGTATCCGTGGTGTGATGTGAGGAGAATGTGCTTGATTCCACGGCCTTCCTTCTAGAACTGACAACCCCATGTTTAACCACAATGAAAACACCACGTAGAGCTAAAATGAAGGCTATTCTATAGAATAGATTAGCAGTACTCCTCAAAATGGTCAAGGTGATCCCAAACAAGGAAAGTTTGAGAAACTCTCATAATATAGAAGAGCCAAAGCAAACTTGATGATTAGATGTAATGTCTTGCATAAGATCCTGAAATGGGTAAAAACTAAGGAAATTTTAATAAAATCAATACTTTCATTATTAATAATGCACCAATATTAAGCTTACTGATTATGATGAATGTACTCTATTAATGTCAGATGTCAATGATACAAGAAACTAGATATAAATCATATAGGAACTCCACTTACTATCTTTGCAGTATATCTTTAAACCAAAAACTATCCTAAAATAACACATTCATTTTTAAAAATAAGTAAGGAAAGTAAGGCAGGAGGCAGACTTAAGAGGTGTCTGAGATCCAATGCTTTTCTTCCTTACAAAGGGTTCTACTGTCAAAAGATAGAAGTTTTACCGGCTGAACTCACTTCAGCACAAATTATGTCAAATTATTAGCTAAGCCCCAGAAATTTCTACATAAAAGTAAAAGTACATACAAACAAAATAATCTTAGCAGAAACGTCATGGCTACTTACCACAGAAAACGTACACTTCACTGCTTTATCGCACGGGTGCTGCCAGGAAAGCAAACACACAAAACAAAATCAGGAGAAAAATGCCAGGCTCCCCGCTCCCCTCCTTCTTTCCTTCATCTGCCATTTAATTTTTTTAGTTAAACAAAATTTCTAGCCTGCCTTTCCTCCAATATTTCTTAAAAGGCAAATATATGGTCCCTGTGGAACTAAAGGTTTTTTAAAAAGTTAGTGAGACTTTTGGACCAATCAAAACTTAATTTCCAGTTCAAAGATAAGAAGGTATTTTTTCTGTAAATGAGTATTCACTTACTCAAAGCAACAGACTATTAAAGTGTGACTAATATAAATCCAGTTTTAATATTACCTCTTATTTCTCTAAACCCACTAGACGAGTTGGAAGGATATCCTTGGCTCAAGGGCTTCCTAATGCCTCTGGCTTCTTATTAGCCTAGAAAAGACATGGCAGAGGCTAAAAGCGTAAAAGAGGCTGAGCAACAACCTAGCAGTTCAAATTATCCAAATCTTTAACATTTCAGACGGCGAATGTGGCCTGCATTAAACTGGCGCATTAGTCAAGTGCCTGCTTTTAGTTTAAGGCCTAGGGACATCAGCTAATTTAAGGAGGGAGACATAAAGTTTGATTGCAAAATGACAGATATGCCAGTGGCACATCATCTCTGCCCCCAAGGACCTGGCCATCTCGTAGTAAAAAGAAATAAACCCATGGCCACAATACGGTAGGATCATAGAGACATTTCTAAGGGCTGTGCAACCCAGAAGTGAATCATCTCCTGATATTCAGGTGGAAGCTTGGGTTTCTGTCTGAGTTCAAACAGGAATCTACAACTTATCATCACGGAGGCATAATAACTGATTATGGAAATCACAAAAGACAGTCTATAGATAATCAGAAAGTAGCAATTTGTAACTTTAGAAGGGAAGATGGCCAAGAATTACGTACTCGGAGCTTTCATTGACACTTGCTAATTGTACTAAATCTTCAGTCTGATTATCATTAAACACATTTGTTACACATTTAGAGAGCTAAGAATGCAAGAAGTGCAAGAAGTTAAATAACTTACCCAGGATCATGTGGCAGGAAGAAAAGGGATTGGAACCCATGACTCACTCACGATGTTGCAGCCCTTGTCACTGAACCACTCTTCTTGGCAACCATGAAAGGTAGTTATTAGAGCTCAAGTAACACACGACATTCATGTACAAGATGCCTACCTAGTTATATGAAGCAGGTTCCATTAGGACGCTGAAATCATAACAGTTGTCTCATGCTTTAGGAAAAATGTCGTATACACATAGCTATTGGCTTTTGAGATCTGCAAAGATTAAAAATATGACATTAAAAAGCCATCGTGTGCAATTCAGAAAACAACTCCTTAAAAGTTTGGAAGAATAAAGGGTAAATGTCTGGTTTATTTTCAGAATTTACAAGTTTGAAAGGTATGCCTTTTAAGCAGGGACACAGATGTTTACTGAGATATCTACTTATGATATTATGCAAAATCACAAAAAAGAGATTCTATGTATTGGTAAAAGGAGAAATGTGGGTTCAAGAGGCCTGCTCTTGCAACCTAAAACAAAGCATATCAAGATGCGCTTGAAGCTAAGGGACAGTAGCATAAAAATGGGCATGGCTTGGCTTTCTCCCCACCCAAATCTCATCTTGAACTGTAGCCCCCATAATCACCACATATGATGGGGGGGACCTGGTGGGAAGTAATTGTATCATGGGGGTGGGTTTATTTCCATGCTGTTTCATGGTAAAAAAAAATAAGTCTCATGAGATCTTTTGGTTTTATAAAGGGCAGTTCCCCTGCACACACACCCTTGCCCACCGCCACATAGGATGTCTTTGCTCCTCCTTCAGCTTCCACCAGAATTGTGAGGCCTCCGCAGCCATGTGGAACTGTGAGTCCATCAAACCTCTTTTTCTTTGGCCTGTAATCCCAGCACTTTGAGAGGCTGAGGCGGGCAGATCACGAGGTCAGGACATCAAGACCATCCTGGACATGGTGAAACCCCGTCTCTACTAAAATACAAAAATTAGCCAGGTGTGGTGGCTCACCCTAGTCCCAGCTACTCAGGAGGCTGAGGCGGGGGAATCACTTGAACCTGGGAGGCAGAGGTTGCAGTGTGCTGAGATCAGGCCACTGCACTCCAGTCTGGTGACAGAGCAAGACTCGTCTCAAAATAAATAAAAAAACTCTTTTTCTTTATAAATTACTTAGTCTCAGGTATTTCTTCACAGCAGTATGAAAATGGACTAATACAAGAATCAACATACTCACTGAGGCCATATTTCTGGAATCTCAGATGCTCTTTTTGCAGCTTTCACAATTTTTTTCACAAATGTGACTACAGGGATCAACATCATTACTCAAATTATCAGGAGCTGCGATAAAGTATTTTGTCCTCAGGATGTCAAAATTTGTCCCAAAAGTTCAGAATGTAATTGATGATGTATAATTCAGAGTATATTTTACTTATAAAATAATAATTTTTATTTGCATTTCAAAATTAGTGTAGGGGTATTGGTATTTTTTATCCACAGACTCATGACTAAATATAGTTCCTCTGCTTCAATCTTATAAAAAATATTTACTTATGTATAATTATACTACAAAAGCTTCTTCAAATACCAGGCTCCTCTAGGAGATTTTCACAGTTGTCTTAAATCTGGACAGAAGGGTTAATCACAGTGTACTTATTCTGACATTAAGCCTTATGTATCTTTTTATATACCATGCTATTTATAATGCATTTTGGAAGACTAGCCTTTCAAAGGCATAGGAGTCTTTAGTAAAATGAATCCTCATTATTGTCATGAAGAGCACATAGACATCAGTAAGACGTGGTTGCTGGACACCAGCTAAATGCACAGGGCTCTTCTGGAGACACAAAGAATTATAAAGAGCTCGTAGCTTGCTATGAGCTCATGTTCATAGACACCATGAAAACCACATCACTAGCAGTTTTTAATTAGAAGCAGATACATACTATAATCTATAACTGCTATCCATATTGAAAGTAGAGAAAAACATTCCCTATAATACTCACTGAAGTTTTCCAAATGAAGTGGAATTTGAGCTCAACCTTGCAGAATTATTGCTGTCTGCTCTCCTTCACAATTAACACACTGACCACAATAACAGCACTTAACTTACAGTGTGTTGGCTATGCCCTATTCTCTTTCTCCCATAAATCTCTGAGTTCTTCAACAAAATGGGATTTTGCCTTATTTATCCCTGAACATCTAGTTTAACAAGCATCTATGAATCAAAAATTATATTGTAAGGCACTAGATAACTTTAGGTCCAAAAAGCCATTAGCCCCCATTCTTGTAATCTGGTTGTTGAGAGTCTCACCAGAGGGGTGTGTGCTGCATTCAATGGCCAAAACAATGCAAAGGGCATAGTGCTGCATGCTATGGCAAAAACACCAATCCAAGATAAAAGGAACGATTTACCAAGCAAAAAGAACCACCATTTACAGTATTCAGTTGAGTGAGTTTGAAAGATGTGTTCATCCATCAAAACACCATGGCAGTCAAGGTGCAGAACAGTTCCATTATCGCCAAAAGATTCTTCATGTTCCTTGCCCTCTACCCCACCCTCTGCCTTCATCTGTAGGCAGCCACAGTTTTTCCCTCTGTTATTATACACTAGTCTGCATTTCATACAAATGGATTCATACAGCATGAATGATGTACATACATGTACCTTGTATGTATGCTATTTTGTGGCTTCTTTATTAATAATAAGTTTGAGTTTCATCCATGTTTTATGTGTCACTAGTTAATTCCTTTTTATTGCTGAGTACTCAATTTTATGGTTTATATGTCTTTTGAAGTGTTGATGTACATTTGTTTTTGACTTATGAATTAAGTAGCTATGAAGGTTTGAGGACTAGTCTTGATAAGACATGTTTTTCATTTCTTTTGTGTAGATTCAACAGTTTCTTTTTTTTTCTTTCTTTCTTTCTTTTTTTTTACAGCACTATTGTTTTAGGCCAATCAGTTACAGCAACTGAACTGATATCCAAACAATGTCATTAATATAAAAGCTAGATCTGATCACTATGTATGAATTACTAGAACTGCATTTCCCCTTGAATCTTTCAAATATTTCTTTTGGTCAGTCTTGATTAGTTTTAAATAGTTAGTACTATTTTTGGACAAGCACAGAACTACTTATGCATCACAGTAACTACTCTACATAACAGAACAGGTCAAAAACTAAATTTAAAGAATAATTTTAGTGTTTCAACGATGTCTCACAATATTATATAGAAATTGCATTGAATCTACCGATAGCTTTGGGTAGTGCAAACATTTTAACAATATTGATTTCTGTGGTTTATTTTGTAGCCTTAATAAAGTTGAAGAGAAAAGGAATACTTTATAAATTGATACTCAGTATTAAATGCTGTTTCGAATAAAAAGCATCTAAGTGGGCAGTTAGGGCACACAGCAGTAGAGTGGCACAGCTGTTCAAGCTGTCAGATTAGAGTTGAGTTTATTTCCAGTGACATTTTCTCTGGGTAAACTTCTCTATCTGTTGACAACCCAGTTGCCTCTATTTTTCTGCATGCTGTTAAAACTTCTATCATGACAGTTACCTTGATATACTGTGTAATTATGTCTTCACTTGTTTTGTGTCTGTTAAATAAAAAACAGAAAAGGTAAGTGATCTGAAAAGATCTTTGTAAAGAAGAAAAAAGAGATTAGGGATAGGTATAGGAAAGATCACAGTTACTGAATATTCCAGTCACTCCCTTACATTTCCACAGCCTTCCCTGAAGTTGGGTTTCAGCCATGCAACCTGTCTGGGCAATGGCTTGTACATGGTGATGCTATCGTTTTGGGGCCGAGGGGTTAAAAATCCAGTGTTCTTCTAGCGGAGCCTGTAGAGGACTTAGGATGACATGATGAGATGGTAAAACTCCCAAAATTAGAATAAGCAAAATCCCTGTGAAAGTTGCCAAACCCATGTAGAATTTTGTGTGAGTGAGACATACATCACTATTGTGTTTAATCAATAAATTTTTGTGGTTTGAATGTCACAGCAGATAACAGTAATTATTCTAGTTGAAATGCATATGTTCCTGACCAGCTTAATGCTTGTAACACTTGTTTGGCTCTTAAAAATATTTAGAGTGTTGGTTAGGGCTAAAGTAATAGTTTGCTAGTGCTGAAATAGAATATGCTAGTGCAGTTAATATTCAGTTTTTAACTACCACCTCAACTTCAATGTCAAGTAGAGAATAATTATCATCAAACGTATCCTGAATTCAAAGGTCAGAGCAAAAAATAAACTTGTCTGAGTAGACATTCATGAGAAGATCATGCAGCCAATATAATATAAATAATTGGAGATCTTGAACTTCTAATAATCCATAATGATATGTCACCAGTTAAGTAACAAATCAGTACTTACAAAATTCATTTATAAGCAATTCTCATTGATTTATTCTGTGAGGGCTCAAAATATTCTTGCCCATATAAATCTAGCCATTATCTCTTATCTATCATAGGTATTACAATATTTTTCACAAAAGCACTTAAATAGATCTATCACATTGGAATGGAATATTTTTAATAGTTCTTGCAAATGTATACAAAGAGAAATTATTTTTTTAAAGCTGAAGAGTATTATCAATGCAGCTGAATTACTTTTGAGTAAAAGACTTGCTTTGGAGATCTCAGAGATCAGTGATGTGTGAAGGAAAATTTTCACACCATATTTTGCTAATTACCTTTAAAAAATAACTTGTTCTCTGGGTTCTACATTAAGAATTTTTTAAACTAATATATAACATAATAAACTATTGTTTCTCTATCATTGTTGTAATTGATGTATCTGTATCCCATGTGAATTGAACTTAAATTACAAGTGAAATAAGACCACAGAGTCAAAGAATTGTGCAGTAGAAAGTGGACAGAGCAGGCCTGAGGCTGCTTTCACTTAAAAAGTCCTGCTAATAATTGGATGAGGTCTGAGAACTTGGACCTCAGGATATTTCCGATGATTCCTTGATAAGGGTGACTTGCCGTCCCTAAACTGTTTAGGCAAACAATATGGCTTATGCTGGAACTGCTTTCCTTCTGAGAGTCTGGAATTTTGGCAGGTAGTACACACAGGATGGCTATGCAACCAGCCCTATAAACCCTTGGCATTGAATCCTGATGAGCTTCACCTATAGACATTTTGCATGTGCCGTCCCTCAGCACGTCCCTGAGAGATTAAGCACATCTTGCATGACTTCACTGGGAGGGGATTTTGGGGTGCCTGCATTTGGTTTCATCCTGACTTCACTTCATGAGCTTTTGCCCTTGGCTAACTACGCTTTGTGTTCTTTCACTGTAATCACTTATAACCAAGAGTTGACCATGTGACTTCTGAGACCTCCTAATGAATCATCCAGTATTGGGGTAGTCTTGGAGACTCCTTGCCACAGGAAATTTTAACTAATCTATGTAAAACTTCAGGATTTCTGCAACAAAAGCCAATTTTTGGAATTTGTTGTTATAATGATAACCAAAGTTACAAAAATTATTCACATTTGTGGGTACCTTTCTGCATGCACCTACTTTCCATATGTGGTACAGCCGTGGTTGTTATTAGGTACATGCTCAACTGGAAACTGGCAGAAGTGCTGAGAACAGGAAACAAAATTTATCCAGAAAAAGAAAAGCATAATTAAAGTGATTTCTCCAAAGATGAGTTATGTACAAAACAATCAATAGGAGGCACGGTTAGGACCCAGCTTAGAAATCTGTCCTTAAAAAAGCAATAATGTCCGTTTTGTCTTTTTTTATATGTCAATTTGTTGTCTTACAAGTCTATGGACAATTGATCTGCTAGAAAAATATTTTTAAAATAATACGAGCACATGGACTGAAATTTGTTTTAAAGATATCTTTTAGTATGCATGCAATTTCTGGGCTTTTATTTTACTCACTTTGTCTGTTAACTTACATCAGACATGTAGGTTGACGTTGAACTTCACAACTGCACTAAAAACCCCTTAAGTCAAAAGAAGTACTACTCTGACTTGAAATAAGGACTTATTTAACTATAATCTATAAATTTGAACTTTGATTATAGGGTGAATGAGAAATGAAATACCATATTGTAAAAGAATTCATAAAAGCTCTAAGTTAGTTATAATTTGTCTCTATAACCATACTGTTAGGTAAAAGATACCAAGTACTGAATAACATAATTTCTCCAAACCCACCCCATACTATCACGTGCCTTATAACTGTTTAGTGGTTTTTAAATTGTATGTCACATACGTTTTATTTGCATTTCAGCTGATAAGTTTCTTAAATGGAAAACCTTGACATACTTTCTTTTTTTCTATACTCGGAGTCAAATTAGTAGAATTCAAACAATATTTTGGAGTAGGATTTTAGTCGTAACTTTTACCCCACATCTTCCAAGAGACATGTGAGTCATTAACTATAGGACAGAGAACAGGAGGGTACAAATGTGGATCAGCCTATTTTGAGAACAAGATTGCAGTCTAGAAAATGTCAGTCTCTTAGAAGAGTAATGTAGGTGGACAAGGGGTGGGATCAGTGGGGGGAACATTTATGGTTTTAGATTTTGTACCCCTTTGTTAAATTATAAGTAATTTCCTATTATACAAAAATTATTATAAAGCCAACAATTTAAGCTTCCTCTTTTCATATACACTGGGTCAAGTAATTAGCACCACTTAAGTAATCATTCACATGTACTAATAAACTGTATATAGAAAAGGGACCCTGCTTTTACTAAGATTTTTTCAGAATCAAACTCTATTTGTCTACATGGTAAGTAGTTTCATAATTTACTCTCGTGCTAGGTTTCCTGCCTTTATCCCTCTCGTCAACCTTTACTCTGTTCCCTAATATTACTTTTGTCTTAAGTTCCACTTTCACGGGGACACATTTTCAGACAGGTGCAACGAGCAACCTAGGATTTAGAAGGCGCTGTTCTCCACATTATTCATGCTGCAATTTATCTTTTTGATTTGTAGGAGCTATTATAGAATCAATATTAGAGATGCTCTTTCTGGCAATTAAAACAGTTCTAGTTTATTTTACCTGCTTATATTAAATTTTATTGTTTGTCTTAAAATATTTAAGATTACCTTTATATCTCAGTATGTGCACCATTATCATAAATGTTCTGTGGTTACTAAAAAAGTGTTTTATGTTTCACGAGTGTACATTATTACATATTAAAATAGATAACTACATAACATTATTTTGGATGCTGTAATCCTCTGTATCCTTATAAACATTTTTCTCTGCTTAATCAAATCCTGAGGATATGACAAAATTTCAAGATGTTACTATAGAATGATCAGTAATCCACAGTAATTCTGTTTTTATTTTTAATATACTGAAGCTATTCTTTATTCTTCCTGATAGATTTTAATTTTTTCATTACTGAAGGAAATTTTTGATGTTCAATCATAACATTTGCCCTAATGTTTCAGGTTCAGTGATTACTAACTAAACAATTTGTAATCAATAAACTTAACATCATTTCTTATTCTATTCCATCTGCCTTACCCTACGTAAGAAATTACATGTGCCTTTATATTTTAATGACATTGAGATGTTGTCTATGGGATATAGCATCTTTGCTATTTATTGTTTCCAATTAATAAAGTGAATAATGTTAAAGATACTTTTAATAAAATTTAAAATGATTATTTCTATATCTTTACATTTTAAATAATATAAACTTTTTAAGGAATTAAAGAAATACTTGATTGGGTAGGGGTTTTCTTATACCTTGTCAAAGATACTTTATTGTTATTCTGAAAAGATTTCAATCTACATGTCATGTATATTATGCATATAATGAATTTCTATTTATTTATTCATTGACACAGAGTTTTGCTCTTGTTGCCCAGGTTAGAGTGCAATGGCGCAATCTCAGCTCACAGCAACCTCCGTCTCCTGGGTTCAAGCATTTTCCAGTTTCAGTCTCAGCCTCCCAAGTAGCTGGGATTGTAAGCGTGCACCACCACGCCCAGGTAATTTTTGTATTTTCAGCATATTGGTCAGGCTGGTCTCGAACTCCCTACCTCAGGTGATCCACCTGCCTTGGCTTCCCAAAGTGCTGGGATTACAGGCATGAGCCACCACTCCTGGCCTGCTTATAATGAATTTCTAACATTTACCAAAGACAGTAGTGAAAGAGCATGGGACACTTCTTCCCTGGTGCCTCTGCTTTCTCCCCTCGCAGGCATCTTCTCTCCTGCTGGACCCTCGACAGGGGCTGCAGGGTATGAAGGTCCCTCCTCTCTGTGCCAGCCTGGACTTGCTTATGTCCACCAGGCTCCTGCTGGGACTTCTGACTCTGGATAGGTTGTTCTGTATCTTATTTACCACACATCAACAAAGGTTTTTAGAGGCCTGTAGTTGTTTGATATTCTTTGAAGTTATAATTTCAACTATTAAATGTATTAACCATCAAAAACAGAGTAGTGTGGAAAATAAAGATTATTTATGTGAATATTAGAGTATTACCAGATTTCTTGTTTCCAGGGCTTATGCTCATAAATGAATTTAAACAGCTGTTCAGTAACTTCAGTTTGTGGTTCTATCACTTTACTGTCCATTATTCCTGACTTCTCAACATATAAATAAAACACTGTTTTCCATATCCGTTATTTTTTTCTAAATATTGAATGATACAACCATGAGAGTGAAAATGAGCAAGTTCTTGGCTTGGTCTAATAAGTGAAAAGTTGTACTGTGTAGTTCTGCTTTGACTACTGTTTAATGGATAAGCCCAACAAATAGGTAATTTCTACAATGCCAGAAGAGTAGAAATTTTTTTCTTTGCTTAATTTTTATAATAGTTAATTTCTACAATGCCAGAAGAGTAGAAATTTTTTCTTTTCTTAATTTTTATATTACAGGTTCTCATGGAATAAATGGTAACACCTTGCATGATTTTAGGGACTTTTAACCAAAAATATTTTACCTTCTTTCTTCTTTTCCTGAATATTTCTAGAAAACTATTGCCTCAATCCTTTGTTTAGGAATTTCAAATTCTAAATAAAAGCTGTTGTGCGAGTGAGAGAGAGATTGCATACTCATAGAATAAAATAAAGTTCTTCATATACACTAAATTTAATTTGAGATTATGTAACATACAAAGCCAATACTCCTATAAACGTCTGAGTGGGTAACCACTGTATACTTGGGGATGCTAGGCCAAAATCTCAGGAAAGAAAACAGAAAATTCGTTTTATGTGCTTTGCTTCAATTATTAAATTAGTGAGAATTTTTCATTGCTTTGACATGTTTGATTATCCAAAACAAAAGACTATTTTCTTTTTCCTATATATTTGAGAAGACTTCAATGCTATTTGTCAGTCTTAGAAAGTCTGAAATCACTTATGTGAGTATCATTAGCTCATGGAAGTTTAATTTTAGTGATATATGGAGTCCATTTTACATTTATTATACTTATATGTTGATAAGTTTATTTATTTATGTTGAATATAATTTAGGGGTAACTCCAAGCAAATTGGCAAATTGAACTATGTCACATTTTAATACAAAATGTATATCTATATGGAAACTTACAATTCAAAATAATTATTGATCAATTATAACAGAAAACTAGCCACATCATCCTACTTTTGATAAGTTAACAGAATTATTCTTTCAAGTTGAAATATTTGAAGCTGAAATTGAAGAGGTGTGGAATTCCTTAAGTTTACACAGTAATATTCAACAAGGACTCTTGATTGAATATGTCATATACACTCTTGAATATGTGCTAAGACTTTTTATTTGTCCAACTAAAATTTGTATCCAAATATCCTGAAATTCCTGTTGAAGTATTCTGAGTAAGGCATCACTTTTTCTAATCAAAACACGGCAGAGACTCAACAAGAAAAGAAAACTTCAGGCCAATATCCGTGATAAACATAGCTGCAAAAATCTTCAATAAAATAGTGGCAAACTGATTGCAACAGCACATTAAAAAACTTATCCATCATGATCAAGTAGGATTCATCCCAGGGATGCAAGGCTAGTTCAACATACGCAAGTCTATAAATGTAGTTCACCACATAAACAGAAGCAAAAACAAAAACCACATGATTATCTCAATTGATGCAGAGAAGGCATTTGACAAAATTCAACAGCCCTTTATGCTAAAAACCCTCAATAAACTTGGTATTGATGGAACATATCTCAAAGTAATAAAAGCTATTTACGACAAACCAACAGCCAATATCATACTTAATGGGCAAAAACTGGAAGCATTCCCTCTGAAATCCCACACTAGACAAGGATGCCCTCTCTCACCACTCCTATTCAACATAGTACTGGAAGTTCTAGCCAGAGCAATCAGGCAAGAAAAAGAAATAAAGGGTATTCAAATAGGAAAGGTGGAAGCCAAATTGTCTCTATTTGCAGACAACATGATAGTATATCTACAAGACCCCATCGTCTCAGCCCAAAAGCTCCTGAAACTGATAAGCAACTTCAGCCAAGTCTCAGGATATAAAATCAATGTGCAAAAATCACAAACATTCCTATACACCAATAACAGACTTAAAGAGAACCAAATCAAGAACGAACTGCCATTCACAATTGCTACAAAGAAAATAAAATACCTACGAATACAACTCACAAGAAACGTAAGGGACCTCTTTAAGGAAAACTACAAACCACTGCTCAACGAAATAAGAGAGGACACAAACAGATGGAGGAACATTCCATGTTCATGGTTAGGAAGAATCAATATCATGAAAATGGCTATATTGCCCAAAGTAATTTACACAATCAATGCTATCCCCATCAAACTACCATTGAATTTCTTCACAGAACTGGAAAAAACCACCATGAACGTCATATGGAACCAAAAGAGAGCCCACATAGCCAAGTCAATTCTAAGGAAAAAGAACACAGCGGGAGGTATCACACTACCAGACTTCAAACTATACTACAAGGCTACAGTAATCAAAACAGCATGGTACTGGTACCAAAACAGAGATATAGACCAATGGAACAGAACAGAAGCATCAGAGGCAACACAACATATCTACAACCATATAATCCTTGATAAACCAGACAAAAACAAGCAATGGGGAAAGGATTCCCTATTTAATAAATGGTGTTGGGAAAACTGGCTAGCCATGTGCAGAAAGCAGAAACTGGACCCCTTCCTGACACCTTACACTAAAATTAACTCCAGATGGATTAAAGACTTAAACATAAGACCCGACACCACAAAAACTCTAGAAGAAAATCTAGGCAAAACCATTCAGGACATAGGAGTAGGCAAGGACTTCATGACCAAAACACCAAAAGCATTGGCAACAAAAGCCAAAATAGACAAATGGGACCTAATCAAACTCCACAATTTCTGCATGGCAAAAGAAACAGTCTCTAGAATGAATCGGCAACCATCAGAATGGGAAAAAATCTTTGCAGTTTACCCATCTGACAAAGGGCCGATATCCAGAATTTACAAAGAACTCAAACAGATTTACAGGAAAAAAACAAACAAGCCCATTCAAAATGGGCAGAGGATATGTACAGACACTTTACAAAAGAAGACATACATGAGGCCAACAAACACATGAAAAAATGCTCATCATCACTGGTCATTAGAGAGATGCAAATCAAAACCACATTGAGATACCATCTCACGCCAGTTAGAATGGCGATCATTAAAAAATCTGGAGACAGCAGATGCTGGAGAGGATGTGGAGAAATAGGAACACTCTTACACTGTTGGTGGGAGTGTAAATTAGTTCAACCATTGTGGAAGACAGTGTGGCGATTCCTCAGGGACCTAGAAATAGAAATTCCATTTGACCCAGCAATCCCATTACTGGGTATCTATCCAAAAGACTATAAATCGTTCTACTATAAGGACACATGCACACGAATGTTCATTGCAGCACTGTTTACAATAGCAAAGACCTGGAACCAACCCAAATGCCCATCGATGATAGACTGGACTGGGAAAATGTGGCACATATACACCATGGAATATTATGCAGCAATCAAAAATGATGAGTTTGTGTCCTTTGTAAGGACATGGATGAATATGGAGAACATCATTCTCAGCAAACTGACACAAGAACAGAAAAAGAAATACTGCATATACTCACTCATAGGTGGGTGAGAAAAATGAGAACACATGGACACAGAGAGGCGGTCTACTATACACTGGGGACTGTTGGGGGAAATGGGGGAGGGACAGCGGGGGGGGGGCTGGGGGGGATAGCCTGGGGATGAATACCAAGTGTGGGTGAAGGGGAGGAAGGCAGCAAAACACACTGCCATCTGTGTACCTATGCAACTATCTTGCACATTCTGCAACTATCTTGCACATTCTGCACATGTACCCCAAAACCTATAATGCAATAAAAATTAAAAAAAAAAAATCTGGAGACAGCAGATGCTGGAGAGGATGTGGAGAAATAGGAACACTCTTACACTGTTGGTGGGAGTGTAAATTAGTTCAACCATTGTGGAAGACAGTGTGGCGATTCCTCAGGGACCTAGAAATAGAAATTCCATTTGACCCAGCAATCCCATTACTGGGTATCTATCCAAAGGACTATAAATCGTTCTACTATAAGGACACATGCACACGAATGTTCACTGCAGCACTGTTTACAATAGCAAAGACCTGGAACCAACCCAAATGCCCATCGATGATAGACTGGACTGGGAAAATGTGGCACATATACACCATGGAATATTATGCAGCAATAATAAATGATGAGTTTGTGTCCTTTGTAAGGACATGGATGAATCTGGAGAACATAATTCTCAGCAAACTGACACAAGAACAGAAAAAGAAATACCGCAGATTCTCACTCATAGGCGGGTGAGAAAAATAAGAACACATGGACACAGGGAGGGGGTCTACTGCACACTGGGGTCTGTTGGGGGGAATGGGGGAGGGACAGCGGGGGGCGCTCGGGAGGGATAGCCTGGGGATAAATGCCAAGTGTGGGTGAAGGGGAGTAAGGCAGCAAAACACAGGGCCATGTGTGTGCCTATGCAACTATCTTGCACGTTCTGCACATGTACCCCAAAACCTATAATGCAATAAAAATTTAAAAAAATTTAAAAAAAAAAACATCAATACTCTTATAATTCATAGTAGTCAAAAAAGAAAAAATATGTATTAATAATGAAAAAGAAGATCTAGCTTAACTTATTGGAGAAGTTGTATGGATGGTTTCGCTGAGGTGTAGATTTCTATAAGCTGTAAAGGAGCTTTTACCAGGGCTAATTTTGGCTGCTACAGCATGGAACCCAACTTGAAATCATCGCTCAGCTCTCTGAAGTTACCATATAGTGAGTTCCTCTGGGATCTGCCCTGATGGTAATATCGCTGCAGATTGATGGCTGACATTGGAAATGTCCTACTTTTTGTTAATCCTTCCTTACTAGATATTTATTATCTATGGGATTTATTATCTGTGGCATACATGTCAATAAGATAAAATAATTGTGGTTCATAATGTCAATATGCAACATTGCAAAATTCACCATTTCCAACTATTTTAACTTTGATGAGAAACATAAGATGCAAATTTAAATGTGAGGAGAAATACTTAGGTTCCCAAAGAAATTAGAAAAGTAGACAGAAGTAGAAAATAGAGCAGAAGGCTAACCCATGACTCATGAGAAACTAGATCATCTCCCAGGGAAATGCAAAGAAGAGGATGTCTTTTTGCTTCCTGAAGTATCATTGCCTTTTAGAAACCTGTGTCCAAAGGTTTCTGTCCTTTGGACAGAAAAACCTATGTGTCCACTGAATCCATCATTCTTTTTAAGAATGCCACATAATACATTAAGAGTTATGTGATGATTCTTTAACTAGACATGATACCAAAAGAGAACATGCTGCTTTCTTAACACTAATGTAATGTCAACTGTTCTTAATGGACATGTCATTTAAATAGATGTAGAATAATTTACTTGAGGGCCTCCTTCCTGTAGGTAGAGGGGCTGCAAATATTCCCAAAACACAGTTCCTATGAAACAGAGTATTTCTTAATCATGGCATTACAAAGCTGTGATCAATGTTATGGAATGGAGAGTAAAGGCTTCAGAGCATATAAGTAAGAGAATGCTTCCCAAGTAAAAAATAACTTTAAAATATAACAGTGAAGTGTAGCAATTACCCAAGTAAGAAGGATAGGGCAGGGCCAGAGCCAGGTGAAGTTTTGGTAAAAGTTTCATAATAGCATTAATCATAGTAGCTAAAACTTGTGTCACACCTTTCAAAGGGGCAATCTTTTAAGTACTTTTCATGATTCATGAGATAGGCACTGTTGCTATTTCCATATTGTAGATGAAGAAGCTTAAACTTAGAGATATCAATTAATTTGTCCAGAATCACAGAGCTGGTAATTGGTGAAGTCACGTAATCTGTCTCCTGAGTCTTGTTATGGTCATTATCACAAGGAGTAAACCTCGCTGGAGTCCTAGACTTGTTTTTTTTCAATGAAAAAATTCTTTCATCAAGGTACATGTATATTCCTATGTATATCACACCCATTTTATTAAAAGATGGATTTCCAATGAAATTTTGCTCTTTATGCTTAAGCATTTACTAAGCATTTTATCTTTATACCAATATTAATAATGATATTTTGGTTATTCTTATACCAATAAAAATGATAATATAATACCATTGTGCAGAAAAATTTTGCAGCATGTAGGGTCACAAGAACATTTTAAATCGTGTGTGTATATATATATGTATATATATACACACACACACAATACATGTGCATAAATGTGCATATATACATTTGTTTGCAAATAAATATAGATGGTCAGTAACACAGAAGCATATTATATTATGATGTGATACCGTGGGGAAGATAAAATGCAATTTGGAATTCAAAAAGGAAAACGCAACATTGTAAATTTTCTGACTACTGAAGAGGACGTTTTTTTCTGTAATTTTTTGATATTTGTATATATATATATTTTTTGAGACGAAGTTACACTGTTGTTACCCAGACTGGAGTGCAATGGCACGATCTCGGCTCACGGCAACCTCAGCCTTCTGGGTTCAAGCAATTCTCCTGCCTCACCCTCCCGAGTAGCTGGAATTACAGGCACGCGCCAGCATGCCCAGCTAATTTTTGTGTTCTTAGTAGAGATGGGGTTTCACCTCGTTGACCAGGATGGTCTCGGTCTCTTGATCTCGTGATCCACCCGCCTCGGCCTCCAAAGTGCTGGGATTATAGGCGTGAGCCACCGCGCCCGGCCTTTTTCTGTAATTTTTATAAAGACTCTGGTATTGAGGATAAAATGGTATTGAATGACAGTGGGATTTATTATCTATGGCATACATGCCAATAAGATAAAATAATTGTGGTTCATAATGTCGATATGCAACACTGCAAAATTCACCCTTTCCAACCATTTTAACTTGTGATGAGAAACGTAAGATGCAAATTTAAATGTGAGGGGAAATACTTAGGTTTCCCAAGAAATTAACAAAACTATTTGAAAACCAAATTTGAGACAGTTGGGAAAACAAGCGCTTTTCCACACCTTAGGAAGCATGGCCATGGCCAGGGGTGATGCTCTAGGACTTCATGAAAAGCCCTGGTTTCTCTCCAAAAACTTAGAATGTTTTCTTCCTGCCCTTTTCCTTTCACACTGAAAGGAACAAGACACCTCACATTGGTCCTGTCCAAGAAAAGTTCACAACTAACCACTCAGAGAGTATTAGGAAAAAAAAAATCCATTGCTCATGAGTTAATAATAGTCCTTAAGCTACAGATTTGGAGTCTTATGCTGTCACCCAGGCTGGAGTGCGGTGGTGCGATCTCCACTCACTGCAACCTCCACCTCCCAGATTCAAGCAACACTCCTTCCCCAGCCTCCTGAGTAGCTGGGATTACAGGCACACACCACGCCAGGCTAATTTTTGTATTTTTGGTAGAGACGGGGTTTCACCATGTTGGGCAGGCTGGTCTCGAATCCCTGACCTTGTGATCTGCCTGGCTTGGCCTCCCAACGTGCTGGCATTACAGGTGTGAGCGACCACACCCGGCTGACTCTCAATGGTTAAATTTCACATTTCTTTGATGTCTACATCTTTGCAGGGTACGCCTTGTTGAAACCGTCCAGCTTCACAGGAATAATTCATATCTGCAGATGGGACACTTCAGCAAATGGTGTTTTAGAGAAAAAGACCCCAGAGACTTGTTCTTCTTTTCGTTTTCACTTAGCTTCAACAGTTTAAGTCACTTATAAAAAGTATTTGGCAGTGTATCTTCTAAGATCGTTAAGAGCTGTGTAATGTCTGTGCCCTGGCGGGCTGCCTGATCAGTATTCCGAATTCACCAGATCAAAACAGGTTATGTAGGAAAAGCCACCCAAGAGTGACTTGATAATTCTGATCATGTGAAACTGCTCATGAGAGTTCTGTACACTCTACAAGCTGCGGTTACTCCTAGTATTTGGTGTGACAGAATCGCTTAACCCCCTTGATGCTGTAATTCTAGAAGAAGCAATTGCTGTTTTCCAACAGTGGAACACTTAGTCGCTTCAACCTCACCTGTAAGGTTGAATCTTCAAAGAATGAGAATGGTTCCCAGAGCCACTGTGTTTTTGTTATTAATTCACACATGGCAGGGTAACCCTAGGTTAATAAAAAATAAAAAATTAAAAAATAAAAGTGACAATTTTAAAGTCCAACTTTCAAGATTTCTAAAAGCAAAATAAATTATCTGGGTCAGTGTGGAATATCTTCACGTTTGGAAAATGAGGTTCCTGGACCAGAAATGCGAGTATCACTAGAAATTGCTTAGAACAGCAAATTCTCCCAGCCCTAAGCCACAGGATCAGAATTGCTGGGGTGGGACTGTGTGTTCAACACGTCCTCCAAGTGACCCTGATGCATACCTAAATTTAGGAGTCACTGATAGAGAGATTCATCCATTCTCTTTGAAGTCATCAGGCCCTGAATTTTAATCCCAGCTCTGATAATTACTGTATGTGATGGTTAATATTAAGTTTCAAGTTGATTGGATCGAAGGTTGGAAAGTATCAGTCCTGGGTATGTCTGTGAGGGTGTTACCAAAGGAGATTAACATTTGAGTCAGTGGACTGGGAAAGGCAGACCCATCCTTCGTCTAAGTGGGCACGATCTAATCAGCAGCCAGCACAGCCAGAATAAAAGCAGACAGAAGAACGTGGAAAACTAGACTGGTTTAATTTTCTTGTCTCCATCTTTCTCCCATGCTGGATGCTTCCTGCCCTCGAACATCAAACTCCAAGTTCTTCAGCTTTGGGACTCAGATTGGCTTCCTTGCCCCTCAGCTTGCAGACAGCCTATTGTGGGACCTCACCTTGTGATCCTGTGAGTCGATACTCCTTAATAAATTCCCTTGTATCTATACACCTGTCTCATTAGTTCTGTTCCTCTAGAGAACCCTGACTAATACACTATGCGTACAGCATCTGCTTACTCACTCATCTGTGTTTTAATTTTGCCATCTATACATTGGAGACAGTACTTACCTAGATAACATCTTGTTGAGAGGATGATAGCAAAACGCCTCTGTAAATGTTCCCATTGCTACTAGTTTCTTCTGCCGAAACTAGAAGAACCTCTAATAGGATATTGAGATTGGCACCTGTTTCAAACCCTACAGCAGCAGACACTTCATGAATGGAGTCAGACGTGTGGGTACATGCCGGGTCTGAGAAAGCAAGCTACCCATGGCAGCTGCTTTTCACAGATTGCCACCAACCCGTCCATCCTGCAAGGCTGATGTTTCCGAAAATTGACTGTGGTCTTTCCCCACCTGCCAGTCACATTCCCTGAAAACAGCATAAAACGCCGCCACATAAGGGACCCAAGAGTAAAAGTTGCCCGTCCAACATGGGTAAGATATAGAACGGACAGTTTCTTTTCTTGTTTTCTTTATCAGATCAGGAAGATAGTTGTGTTTGCATTTTAGTGTCAATCTGCCTCCTCCCAGACACGGTAATATGTGACATTGTTTGAGGATAGATGTTGAGTTTGTTGTATTTCATATCCACTACTCTTCCAATCTGCTTATTGGAAAGAATACTAATACTGTTAAATTGTTAACTATTTCAGATTTGTGAGTTAGCGTGGGAGCCTAACAGCTATTTATTCTGTTTATTTTAAGAGAAAACATCCCATTTTCAGAAAGAGCAGATGATTTATTCAGAAGCAAGACATTCAGAAGTTGGGACATCTGTCTGGTAATGAAGAAAGCTCTTCCCAAATCAGACTGATGTCCTTTAGGAGTCTGAACAAATTGTGCTGCCTAAAAAAGCTTTGCCCACAACTTTATTTAATATTTAACTTTCTCTTTCTGCCTGTCCTTTCTGCCCATTTTTCTTCTGCATATTTCCTCATGGTACTCCCAATATCTGATCTTTTAAATGTTTATTGCTAGATACTTGTCCTTTATAAGCAAGACCTCTGTGTGCGTGTTCATGGCTGTGTTTCCGGCACTTAGAAGAATGTGAATATGGTAGCTGCTCGATACATATTTATCAATGAATAAATGAATTAGTCTCCCCGACACATATTTTTCAACATATGATTTTATTTGAAACAGGCATAATGCTACTTACATTTTCTCTATTTTAAACACCAATGATGCCAGAAATTCTACATGATCAGAAACCTATCATTCTTCTATGAGGAAAAGTTAAGATTCCCTCTTAACTAGAACTAAGTGCCATTGCTCATTTTTCTTTGTACTCCAGCACTGCAAAAAAGCAGCCTAAGGCATATTCCTTTGTTTCTGCCTCACCCTCTTCTCTTAATAGTCAACAATTGAAAATAGAAAATAAAAGTACATGATACCAAAATACAGGGGAAGGCAGTTATTGTATTTTCTACAGTAAATCTCTATTTGGAATAATAAAAAAGAAAGTCATCAATACACGGATCTTATAAAAAGAAATGACTAGGAGAAAAGAGTGAGACATCAATTTGCTTTACAACCTCCCTGACGGAACAGTCAAAGAACATCAGAAAAAAAAAAAAAGAAAGGAGGAATCTGAGAGCAGTAAGGCCATGCCTAAGAACTAGCAGTTCTGGAAGGAGGCGGACCTGAGAGTCTGCTCTATGGGGTAAGTATAAATCACTGCTTCTTTCAGAAACACTCACAGGATGTTTCTTGGAAAAGTAGCCAATAACCCATCACGCAGTGAACTTATTCAAGAAAGAAGAAAAAAAATTACTGTTTATATTTATAACTCCTCAGGCTGAGAAAAACTTAAATTATTTTAAAGGGAAAAATGGAAGGAAATTAAGGCATCAGATTCCTGAGTTTTGTCAAGAATGGGACAAAAAGAGATTACCTTTAATCTTTCATTTCTTCTTCGCATGGTAATGTAGAATTTGGCATCGATGTTATCTTCTTTCCGGCTTCTGTCATTTCTTTTACCCTGAGAATGTCAATATCTTATCCTTAAAACTATTGGAATGGGTCGGGGAGGAGGACAGATGTCTTTGAGACAATTGTTCACTGGGTTTGTGACTTAACAACAATCCTGTCACAGACTTTGGGGGCCAGTTTGGCCGGCAAGGTGACATCAGGGACATGAGTTTCTTGAGCTGGAATATTTCACTAGTGCCTGAAACCATCTACTTTATCGGAAATACTGTATTATGTATTAATTATCTAAAAGTCAATTAGGTAACCCTTTTTCATTCCTAAGTCACTTTTCATTCCTAAGCAAGTAGTAATCACACTCCATTGATGGTACTGAGTAAAATCAATTTATACAATAATAGTTCACACAATTTTCAAGAACTTATGAAGGTTCTGGAAACACATTATCATGTATGAGCCATTCATTTATGGAGCATACAGGATAGATCACTACAAATCAACAAGTAAGCACTCCGTCATTCATAATTTAGCAAAATGTATTTTGAATTAAAACTAGCATTAATTGTAATACAGGTAGATAGCAATTCACAGTGAATTTATGCTGTGGAAATAACACTCAAGAAATAACCATCAGATCTCTGTTAATAAAATAAAAATTCAAAGAATGGATATTGTATAAATATCTTGTAAAAATGAGAAGATAAGTGAGAACACAAAACATCTTCCATAGAAACATTTTACTAGGTCCAGAGATCTAACACAAACATTTCCTGCTCTCTATTGACCTCCATCAACATCTTTCTAATATCTACTCCCGATAAACTTTGAATTAATGATTTCAGAAACCATCCAGGGTGGCAGATCTAAATGTGGTTCTATACTATTTGTGCAAATAATGTTGGATTTTTATGTTTCTTCTACAGGGTCATATTTATTTGAATATTTTATTGAAATATTAACACTGTAAAATCATTATTTAATCTATGGTGGAAAGATGCATTATTCAATAAATGCTGTGATAATCTAGCAGCCCCTTAGATGAAAATAAGAATGAATCACAAGTTTACAAACCTTTACCAAAATATATTCCAGCGGCATCAACTATGCAAATCAACCAAAATATATCATGAGATACTAATGGAAAATACCAATTTTGGAAAAAAAAAAAAAACACTGGAGTATAGGACATCTTTGTAAGCATGAAGCAGAAATCAAGAATAATTTTTAAAAGACCAATAAAGGCCATTACATAAAATATTATAATTTTCTTCATGACAAAAAAAAAATCACCACAAGTATATAAAACATGAAGAAAATGGGGGAAAACACTTCTGACAAATATGGCTCTGTAAGCTTTTATATTCCTAAAAATAAATAATAACAATAAAATTTATATAAACCAATAGAAAATTAAGTAAAGGAAATGCCAGAGTTCTCTAAAATCAGAAATGACATCAATCAACCTAAAATATTTTTAATCTCATTCATAAGAAGAAGATGAAAATGACAATAAATTGCGATTTTGTAGCAAAGTTATCAAACATCAAAATGTTTAGCAACTGTTGTTAAAAGTGTGAGAAAGCATGAGGGAAGAGGCATTTTTGTGCACCGTATTGGTTACTAAGATGATTTAACAAAAGGACCACAAAACGGAGTGTATTGAAAAGGACTGATGTTTACTTTTTACTGCGTCTCCATCCTCCGCTGTCAGGGTCATGATGCAGCTCTTCTCCATGCAGTCACTCAGGGATCCAGGTTTTATTGTGTCTCCATCCTCCCCTGTCAGGGTCATGATGCAGCTCTTCTCCATGCAGTCACTCAGGGATCCAGGTTTACTAGTCCATGTCATGGCTCTTCCACCCCCTTTGGAGAAGCTCTCCTCGGCACAGCAGAAGAAGGGTCACTGCTACATTCACATTCTCCTGGAATGGAGAAAAGAAAAACAAATCCAGGGTTAAGAATTTCCTTCCATTCCTGCTCAGGACTTTCACCACTCTATATCAGAAAAAAATGGCAAACACAGGCATTAGAGAACCCCAGAATGGTCACAGAAGAGCTGGACTGAAAATATTTGCGTATCCACCAAGGGAAGTAAAACGCTCGTTTTCCCTTACAGTATGGCTGAACTATCTAATGTAAAGCCAAAGATAAGACAGTCAACGAGTGTGATGAGTTTTCTCTCCACCTGACACTTGGGTCGAGCTGGCACCCAGGAGGCAGAGGCTTATATGTTTTTGCCCAGTGACCTAGAAGTCTCCTGACTACCAACTCCTTCATTACAAGCCTCGGGGCAGATACTTCTACTATAAACCTCAAGGAACAGACAAGGGAAACCTAACATGAGAGAGCAGAAACCTCACAAAATGCCCACAATGACATAGAGTAGACGAAGGTGAAAGGTGGCACTTACATAAACAAACAAACAAAATTTCAAGAATGCATGTGAGGATTCAAGTACAGGTTCCATGAGAGATTTTCTAGAAATACTTTTTCTAAAAAATTATTTAACAAATGATATAGCATATTATATATCATTTTCTGTGTGTATTCTCACCTTGTGTGAGAGTGTGTATATACCTCCTTAGGGAGCATTGATCATGCATAATTTTGTAACTAATATCTTAATGGTTTTGAAAATCACATGTTTTAAACCATAGTTTATGAAAACCATGAATAACTAAAACTTCCCTACATACCTTCATTATTGGAAATTAGATATTTGTTTGTTGATAAGTGCTAAAGAAAACAACAAACTTGGAATGGCAACCTAGCCAGAAAAAAAGTATGAAATTATTAAACACAAAACAATTGAGAGAGCCATAAGAAATCAGAGAAGAAAAACAAAACCCATTAGACACACAGAACTACATATACAATATACATAAATGATTTGCCATCTGTATATTGCATATAGCACATATGTCTTCCTATACAGTATTTTTGAAGTGAAAAATTAAAAGCTAATTATTTCAAAAGACTATTAGAAGAGATACATCCCTTGGGAAAGTTAAGAATCAAGAAAAGAAAAAAAAAATCAACCTGATTTGGAATGAGAAAGATTAACCAGCTACAGGTATAGAAAATATTTTTTTTTTAATGAAGGACATTATATAAAATATTATTACAACATCACACCCACAAATGTAATATTGATTTAGCAATGACTTCAGGTATATTATTTAACACAAAGACTCATTATCAAATCAGATTAACAGCAGATTTTACTAGCAGTTTCAAAGGTAAGGAATCAAGAGAGAGAGCACAAAGGAGGGAGACATCTGAGACCATCAGCGGAGCTCTCCTCTGGCCTAGATGTACAAGAGAAGTGTCTAAGCAAGTTACACATTTCATATCACTCACACAGAGGAAGTGTAATGTACATACAGTTTCTTATATAGAATATATAGAAGAGAGAAATGTTTTCAGTCACGAAAACATTTAATACTCAGTTGCATAAATTCTGTGAGCTCATGTGAGATATTTTTTAAAGAACCGTGCCCAAACATCCTCACAATGCAGATGTGTTTATTGTAAATAATCCCACACAACCAGGTGTATCCCGCTTAAAGTGTTTCATGATAAGAACTCTTCTGCTTGCTAAAACTATTAACTTGTTGTCAGAAGGTCCAATAATGAAATGTTTCCAAGGAGACTGTTCACTTCTCTTCTTTATTCCTGGGTACTTCCCACTGGTACTGGGAGAACTGCTGCTTCATTCTTTCCATCCCAAAGAACCACATTTAGTGGTCTCCAACTGTGTCAAAAAATACCACCTACAATATTTTTCCTTATGACTCACACAGGCTCTTTGATTTTCATGTCTTTTTATTTTAAATACATATAGAGAAATACCTTACATATTTGTTTGTCTTTTATGAAAATATCATATTTTTAAAGGCCTGCTCAGTTGTCCTGCAGAATCTCCCACATTCTGGATTCTGAAGTTCTCTTTTTTGCTTTCTTCTTGGTTTTTAGAAAACAGGTAAAATATTTTGGCAAGAATACTACATAAGTGATATTGTGCAATATAAGTTTTTCCTCTACTTTGTATTCCTAACCACTTTTAATTATTAGCTATTGTTAGTAGGATGCATGGCAGATGCTAGCGGCTGACTGATTAAATTGTAAATGACATGAATTAATCCTGTAACAGTAGATATTTCATTAATACAAAAAAAAAATCAAGGAACATGGATTTTACATACACCTGAATCCCTCACCAAAAGCATGATTATTTAGTTATGCATCCTTTCTTGGACAAAGAATTCTTGTTCTTGTCACTCTAAACAAATCCGATTGAGAAAGCGGTGGGAAAAGGACCTATTTAAGGTGAGTAGTGAGTATAACAAGTGTCATTCAAAGTTTGATTGGCATCTCAGAACTGTTTTAAGGAAGATAGACAAATGACTTTATGCTTATTTCTTATCTATATAGTTCTTTTGCTCTAAAATCTACGTAAATATTTGTATCACCTTTGATAGAACACTGTATTGATTTTGTGAGCATGTATGTGCCTAGGAGTGTCATGAATTCCTATTTTACCATCTTATCACTTTATTAAACTCTCGGATCATATTCTTGGGGGAAATTGTAGCTTAACCATTCCTCCAGATTTAAAAGCCTTTCTTGGCATTTTTATTAAAATTTCCTGTATTTATTCAATTGAATGTGAGTCCCATTGCATTCTATCCCTTTCTTTCAATGAATTCTTCAGTGTAGGGTGCTGTGATATCTTCCTATGACTATAATTCTTATTCAACCCATTGTCTTTTTCCGTAATATCAGTTGGCATTAAGATTTCACGACTTTTTACATTAATAATAAAATTTCCAGTGAAAATCTTGCACATTTCACACCTATAGTTTGGGAAGGTCTTTCACTCTCAATATTGTTCAGCCCTTCTAATTTCACTGGTCTATGGCCAACAAGGTCTTATGATACTTTATGTTTTCTCAATATGAGACCAGAATTGTGATGTGTTTGATGATACAAATGTTAACTTACAATTTCCCGAGAATAAAGATAAGTAAATGGCATGAAGTGCACTATATTGACACTGATCATTATTATACATATAAATAACCAAAGATGATAATTAATTCCAGCAATTATGTTTTTTAACCAAGAGTGAATCTGTATAATTGGAATATGTATTGAGTATTTTTTTGTTTTGTATTTGAAATGCAACTTCCAGAAGAAATATAATTTTTTTTAAGTGGTGGGAAATAAAATTCTAAAGAAATTGTATTTTGATAGTTTTAGAAGAAATTATTCTTATGAGTTAAGGTCACTGCATTAAAATGTATCTTCTTAATGCTTTTAAAGAAAAGTGAATGTGATAGGCTGTGAAAACATCTCTAAAAATGTGACATCTTCATTATTTCCACATTAATACCCACTGAAAAGGACTTGTAATGTAGGTAGCTTTCAGAATGGAAAAATCTACTAATAGAATATAGTCCTGAGGTAATGGAGAGGGCAGCATAAGAATGTAAAGAAAACCCATATTTTGAGAATACAGAATGAAGAATAACCTACTACCAGAAAGGACCACTAGAGTATTTTGGGGCAGGATACCAAAAGAAAAATATTCACTTGAATTTCACAGCCCAGGACATCATTACAGTATGTAATAGTATAAATTTCTGACAGTCAACTTCCTCAAGATTATGTTTAGGGACATAAACCCTTCAGGGGCAAGGTGAGTAACATTATCAGATTATTTTATCATTAGCATAACTATTTTCATTCATTCTAGTCAGTTTTTATTTTTCTAAAACTTATTCATCAACACAGAATTGAGCATTCAAAATTTAAACACTAACAGGAAACTTTATTTAAAAAAGATTATGGAAGTCACAGTTGCGTTTCAGTCATATTTGGTTTAGTCCAATAATATCTTCTGTTTGAATATAGTTGTCACAGGATAAAACATCCACACTCATTTAAAACTAATTTTTATATATTTTTAAATATTATCTAAATTGAATTTGATTCAATTTCTACCTTTCGGAATCAAATATTCTATCAAACAGGCATTTTAAAGCAAAATTTCAATTCAGACTTTTAATTTTGTGAACTGTGACAAATGTGTTAATTTGTCATATGAATAACCTCTTAAGTGACACAAGGTTGTAATTCGTGATACAATGTGGTTAAGTGACAAACTTCAACACAATATAAATGATTAGACCCAAAAACTGGTAACAGTTTGGAATATTTGAACAGGTTCAATGAGTTTTACCAATAGCTTTCTTTGAGAAGTTAATGCAGAACAAAAACAAAGTGAAGTCAATTTCTGACTTTACAGTTTAAGAATATCAATAATTTTTCCCATTTTATTACTATGTGACTAAAGAAAATCACCATATGATCCCTGCTCTTCAGAGTTAAAGTCAGGAGGAAAATTATCTTCCCTAAATAACTTATTATGATTCTGCTTCTCATAACTAAAAGTATCTCTCTTTTTGCACTGGTTGCCAGGAAACTTAAATTCATGGTATATTTACATATACATATAATTTTACCAAACTAGCCTGTATATTATATAACATTTTATAAAGTGTTATATAGCTATGATAGGAATTGTTTATATTTAATTGATGTATTTTATTTGCTATTTCTTGCCACATTTGTTCATAAATTAGTTAAAATATATTTATTTCCTATGACCAAAGAATGTTTATTAAAAATAAACCTTACAACTTATAATCTGAAGCTTATGTCTTCCTGTTCTCAAAAAAATAATAAGTAAATAAATTACCTGGCTTAGTATTATAACCTATTTAGTCACAGGCAAGCAAACAGACTAACTCTGTAGATGGGAAAATACAATGTCTATACCATATATTGAAATATGTTTTGACCACAATTTTTAACAGCACTAGAAAAACTCTTTTATGAAAAATAAGAATATGAGATTTTTGGCCAAAACCAAGGAGAGAAAAATGGGAAAACTATGGCCCCACTCTGTGTTATCCTCCAGAGATCATCCCAATTCCGCAGTTTAAGTACTATTTATAGCCTTGTTTTTATCAACTTGAATTGTAATTTCTAATCTAAAGGATAATTGGCTAATAAGAAATTAATTCTGAGTTATTTCATCTCTGGTTTTCATAAACTGCTATTTGGTTTCTCATTGGGAAAATAAAATAATTTTAGCATTAAAGAATGATAAATGGGCTGCATATGAAATAACAAACTGGAGAGAAAACATAAGCACGAATCTTTTATTTTACTCTGGAAAGGGGTTAGTGCTAAAGCCTCTGAGAGAAGACACTGGATCTGAACACAGAAATATCAAAGTTATAGTAGGAACATCCAGCAGCCAGTGGAGATCTCAATATGACACTGAGTGTAATAAAGTGGTGGCTTCTTGGGTCTTTATTGGCACAGAGTTCACAGGCCCTGCCGACCCTTTTTGTAGTCTGGAGTCACTCCTTTCCCAAGCATAAAGAACTGTCCCAGATGTGAGAAGTCATGGAAATGCTTACTTATTTTTCATTGCTCAGCCTCAGGGAAAACGTTTATTGCTTTCTAGCTACCATCTGGAGGAATCCTTTTATAAGCCTTTCTGTTCTGGCCATTTAATTTTCTCAGATGTATAGTATGGCACCGCTGACACGGACGGAGTATGAGGTGTTACTGAGGCAGTGAGTGGTACCAATTTTCCATTAGCGGTGGCCTTGGCTGCTCTATCTGACAGGACGTTTCCTCTAATAATAGAGATCTCTACCTTTTGAGTCCCCCTGCAATAACTAACTGCTGTTTCTTTTGGGATTTGGACAACATCAGTCCTTGCCTACTGAAGGACAATATCTTAAAAATTAAATATCTTATAATGATACTTTATAGGGAACTCCTTGAGTGTTAGTAATCCTTTTTTTTTTACATATGCAGCATGAGCATAGATTACCAAGAACCCATATTTAGAATCAGTAAATATATTGACTATTCAGTCTTTTCTCCATTGGAGGGCCCTAGCTGGAGCCATTCCACTTTTTGAGCAGAAGCCTGGGGAGGTAAAACTTTGGCATCAACAACATCTTGGTAACCTTGTGTCTTCGATCCGTAAACCACTTAACATTAGGATTAGGCGGGGGTTCCTCTTTAATGTTGGGTCTGCTAGAGTAGTTCTGCTCCACAGTTTCTACCCGGGAGCGGATGAATCAGGGATGTTTCTTGGGTTGTGGGGTTTGGCAACAGGGTAATGTGGTTTAAAACTTGACATGCTTTAAGGATAATGTCTGGGACGTCAGGAAGAAGGATATGAAATTTAAGTGACTGTCCCCTCTTAGCCACTGATGTTCTTTTGCCTGCAGAACCCAACGCCCCATACTAGGCAGGGAGGTCATAACATCTAATTGTTGTCCCTATAATTAAACTTACTGGCTTCTTCTACCTATAGAGCAGTGGCAGTCAAAGCTGGCAAGCACACTGGCCATCTGGCTGCCACCTGCTCTGTTTAGAGAAATAAGCTTTTGGTCTAGAAATATCCTTGAGCATTTTTGTTTAAACACCTGTGGTTGTCCCTTGTTTTCAGCCACATAGAAGGTGAAAGGTTTTTCTAAGTTTGGGAGTCCCAAGGTAGAGGCTATTCCCAGTTTTTCTTTTAAGGTTATCAATACCTATTGGCAGATTTTATCCCAATTCAAAGGCTTGTGATCGTTCCCTCTTAGAGTTTCAAAGAGTGGTTTTGCTAGGATGCCAAATCTAGAAATCCAAATTCAACAGAATTCTGCCATTCCCAAGAGGTTCTTACTGTTTCTTAGTCTAGGGGTTCTGGAGTGCCAAGCTGGTCTCTTTATTCCTAGGCTAGGATTCTTGTCCAGAGTGAACATGTATCCCAATTACTTAACCTTTTGAACAGAAATTTAGGACTTGTGGATGTATACCCAATACTCTCCTTTTTCCAAAAAATGAAGGAATTATATTCTTATCAGTGTCTTCCCTAGTAGGACTAGAAATTAATATGTCATTCACAAATTGTAAGAGGGATCAATTTGTTAACAGTAGTTCCCTTAATCCTTTTGCCAATGCATTCTTAAAGAGATGAGACTTGTTCCTCAATCCTTGGGAGAGGATATTCCAGGTGGTGGTGGCAGGAGTTGGGCACTGCTATAAAGATACCTGAAAAAATGAAAGTGACTTTGGAACTGGGTAATGGGTAGAGGTTAGAAAGTTTGAAGAACTCAGAAGAAGACAGGAAAATGTGGGAAAGTTGGGAACTTCCTAGAGACTTGTTGAATGGTTGTGACCAAAATGCTGATACTGATATAGACAATGGAATCCAGAATATGATGATCTCAGACGGAGATGAGGAACTTACTTATTGGGAATTGGAGTAAAGAGCACTCTTGTTATGCTAAGAGACTGGCAGCATTTTGCCCCTGCCTTAGATACCTGTAGAACTTTGAACTTGAAAGAGATAATTTAGGACATCTGGTGGAAGAAATTTCTCAAGAGCAAAGTGTTCAAGATTTGGCCTGGCTGCTCCTAGCTTCATATAGTTATATGTATTAATAAAAGAATGGTCTGAAATTGGAAGTTATGTTTAAAACAGGAGCAGCACACAAAAGCTTCAAAAGTTTGAAGCCTAACCATGTGGTAGAAAAGAAAAACCCATTTCCTGGGGAGAAATTCAAGCCCACTGCAGAAATTTGCATAAGAAAAGAAAGCTGAATGTTATTACCAAGACAAGGGTGAAATGTCTCCAGGGACTGTCAGAGATTATCACAGGCCCAGAGGCCTGAGAGGGGAAAATGGTCTCATGGGCAGGGCTCAGGGCCCTGTTGCTCTGTGCAGACTCAGGACATGGCACCTTGCATCCCAGCCATTCCAGCTCCAGCCATGGCTGAAAAGAACCAAGGTACAGCTCAGGCTGTGGCTTCAAAGGGTTCCAGCACCAAGCCTTGGTGGTTTCCACATGAACCTATTGCCCTTTGTTTTGGCCAATTTCTCACATGTGGAACAGGAACATTTTAACCAATGTCTGTACCCCCATTGCCTTCTGGTGTTGGGTCTGCAAGTATGCAGCAGGCAGGAGTTTGGAGTCTTTGCCTAGATTTCAGAGGATGTATGACAACACTGGATTTGCAGGCAGAAGTCTGCTGCATGGTTGGAGCCCTCATGGAGAACCTCTGCTAGGGCAGTGCAGAGGGGAAATGTGGGGTTCAAGTCCCCACACAGAGTCCTCACTGGGGCACTGCCTAGTGAAGTTGTGAGAAGAGGGCCATCATCCTCTAGACCCCATAATGGTAGATCTACCAACAGCCTGCATTGTGTGCCTGGGAAGGCCAGAGACACTCAATGACAGCCCATGAAAGTAGCCACTGGGGATCTACCCTGCAGAGCCACAGGGCTGAAGCTGGTCAAGGCCATGGAAACCTACTCCACGCATCATCATGCCTTGGTTGTGAAACACAGAGTCAAAGGAGGGCAGTTTGGAGTTTTAAGATTTACTGAGTACCCTGCTGGATTTGAGATTTGCACGGGGCCTGTGGCCCTTTGTTTTGGACAATTTCTCACATGTGGAATGAAAACATTTTACCAAATGCCTGTACCCCCATTGTATCTTTGAAGTAACTAACTTACTTTTAATTTTACAGATTAATAGGTGGAAAAGAATCCCCTTGTCTCAGATGAGACTTTGGACTTGGACTTTTGGGTTAATTCTGGAGTGAATTAAGACTTTGGGGGACTGTTTGGAAGGCATGATTGTGTTTTGTAATGTAAAAAGGACGTGATATTTCAGAGGACTCAGTCGTAGAATGACATAGTTTGTCTCTGTGTCCCCACCCAAATCTTATCTTGAATTGTAATCCCCACATGTAGGGGTAGGGACCTAGCAGGAGGTGGCTGAATAATGGGGTTGGATTACCCCCATGCTATTCTCATGATAATGAGTAAGTTCTCATGAGATCTGTTTGTTTGAAAGTGTGTGGTGCTTCCCCCTTTGCTCAGTCTCTCTCTCTCTTCTGCTGCTGCCATGGTAAGAAATGCTTGTTGCCCCTTCACCTTCCTCTGGGCTTGTCAGTTTTCTGAGGCCTTCCGGTGGTGAGTTCTGTTAACCCTGCAGAAATGTGAGTCAATTAAGCCTCTTTTCTCCATAAATTACCCCATCTCAGGTATTCCCTATAGCAGGGTGAAAATGGACAAATACACATACTTACTTTTTCTTATTGAGGTTTTGCCCTATAATATACACTTTTCTTTCCAGGTTTTCTTCTTTGAGGACAGTTTGCTAGATCTCATAATTTCTCCACTTCCTTATCAAAGAAAACACTCCACTTTTCTTACCAAAAATCGGGAAGCATCTTTTTTCTGCATTAGGCAGAGTTTGCCACAGCTTTGGTGTATTTCTCTTACTCCTATGGATTATTTCTCTATGTCTACCTCAGACCCTCTACCATTTCCTACAAACCTTGCTTCCTGGTACCCTCTCAGCAATTCTGCAAAAAGCTGCTAAACTCAAACTTTTTCCATTTTTTTCTGAGTCTTCTCTGCAGCAGATCTCTGAGCCTCTATATTTCCATGCCTTAATCTTAAAATAGCATAAATATACAGCTGAGTAATAGCAGACAGTAGATATTTCAAGAAGAATAAGCATTCCCTAAGATTGCTGCTTGATGTGCAAGGGCATCATCCAGATGGTCTCTGTCCTTGGCTGTTTATTTTAATATTTTATCATTTACTTCTAGGATGTAAAATGCCAGTTAAACAAATACTTTGATAGTGCAAAACTAATAAGCTGTCATGTAGAATGGTAGCAAAAGTACTTGTAATGCTATTTGAAAATGAAAATGAAAGGCCAAATAAGAAATAAAAAATGTAATAGGAAAGATGTGTCTACTCTTATATAGATAGCATATGTGTTTAAGAAACAAGTATGTGCAGGGTTTAAGAAAGTAGACTCTGAAGTGAAATAGACCTAGGGTCCAGTCAATGAAAGACCACTATTTACTAGGATTCAGTATTCTCTATTCCAAATGGCAATGTGAGCAAGATATGATGCAGAAAGGGTGAGTTACTCCAGAAATCTTAGTTACTATTATTATTGTCATCATCATTATCATTGTATGAAATGGCCTGAAATTAAAAGTAGTCTGTTTAATAAAAGGAAATAAAACTGGGATTAATACTTAATCACATCCACAATACAAGCTATGTGACTCAGCAGCTACAAAGGTAAACCAAACTTATACTACATTATTGGAAAAAAAAATATAGCTACTTCAAGGTTACTAAACAACCTTGGGTAGGTCATGGTTAAGTGCTTCTCACACTTACATAGGAATCACCAGAAGGCTTAATAATTCAGATGATTTGACAGATCTGGGTGAAGTCTGAGATTTTGCTTTTCAAAATTTTGATGATGATACTGCTGCTGGGTGTTGTCTTTAGCAAGAGCCTAGAAAACATCTTGAGTGTAAATTTCATACTAAGCAACTCATTTGAAGAATATTTAGAACTTAGACATTATTTCATTTTATTTTATTTTTGACATTATTTTAAGGTAAATGATCAAGAAGTTGAATGAGTAGAAAATTGTTCAAATCACAGGAGAAATAGTAGAAGGAACTGAACATTACAGCTTAGAAGGTAATTTAGCCCCCTTAAGTTACATAAAAGCATTAAAATAATTTATTAAAAAGTTAACTTTTTATTATTATTTAAGAAATTTGTGTATTTTTCCTTGTCTCCATTGTATTAGAGAAACAAGAAACTTATAGGCATTTAAAGATACTATTTTTTTTTTACTTTGTTTTCACGGATACAAATGCAGAATGTGTAGGTTTGTTACATAGACATACATGTGCCATGGTGGTTTGCTGCACCTATCAACCCGTCATCTAGGTTTTAGGCCCCACATGCATTATCTGTTTGTCCTAATCCTCTTCCTCCCCATCACTCCCAGTCCCCGACTGGCCTGAATGTGTGTTGTTAACCTCCCAGTATCCACGTGTTCTCATTGTTCAACTCCCACTTACGAGTGAGGAGAGTACATGTGGGGTTTGACTTTCTGTTCCCCTGTTAGTTTGCTGAGGATGATGGAACTTCCAGCTTCATCCATGTCCCTGCAAAAGACACGATCTCATTCATTTTTATGGTTGCATAGTATTCCGTGGTGCATATGTGCCACATTTTCTTTTTCCAGTCTATCATTGATGGCATTTGGGTTGGGTCTAGGTCTTTGCTATTGTAAACAGTGCCACAATGAACATACGTGTGCATGTGTCTTTACAGTAGAATTATTTACATTCCTTTGGGTGTATACCCAGTAATAGGATTGCTGGATCAAATAGAATTTCTGATTCTAGATCCTTGAGGAATGGTCACACTGTTGTCCACAATGGTTGAACTAATTTACACTCCAACCAAGTGTGTAAAAGTGTTCCTATTTTTCCTATGGCCTCAACAGCATCTGTTGTTCCTTGACTTTCTAATAATTGCTATTCTGACTGCCATGAGATGGTATCTCATTGTGGTTTTGATTTGTATTTCTCTAATAATCGGTGATGTTGAGCTTTTTTTTATGTTTTTGTTGGCTGCATAAATGTCTTCTTTAAAGAAGTGCGTGTTCATATTCTTGGCCCATTTTTTAATGAGGGTGTTTCGTTTTTTCTTGTGAATTTGTTTAAGTTCCTTGTAGATTGTGGTTATCAGACCTTTGTCAAATGGGTAGATTGAAAAAAATTTCTCCCATTATTTAGGTTGTCTGTTCACTCTGAGGATAGTTTCTTTAGCTGCACAGAAACTCTTTAGCTTAATTAGATCTCATTTGTCAATTTTGGCTTTTGTTGCAATTGCTTCTGGCATTTTCATCAAGACGTCTTTGCCTGTATCTATGTCCTGAATGGTATTGCTTAGGTTTTCTTCTAGAGTTCTTATGATTTGGGTTTTATATTGAAGTCTTTAATCTATCTTCAGTTAATTTTTGAATGAGGTATGAAGAAGGGATCTAGTTTCAGTGTTTTACATATGGCTAGCCAGTTTTCCCAGCACCATTTATCATCTGCATTGCTTGTTTTTGTTAGGCTTGTCAAAAATCAAATGGTTGTAAGTGTGTGGTGTTATTTCTGGGATCTCCATTCTGTTTCATTGGTCTGTATGTCTGTTTTGATACCAGTACCATGCTGTTTTGGTTACTGTTGCCTTTTAGTGTAGTTTGAACTCAGGTAACATGATGCCTTCAGCTTTGTTCTTTTTGCTTATGATTGCCTTGGTTATATGGGCTCCTTTTTGGTTCTATATGAAATTTAAAGTAATTTTTTTTCTAATTCTGTGAAGAATGTCAATGGTAGTTTGATAGGAATGGTATTGAATCTATAAATTATTTTCACAATTTTTTTTTCACAATATTGATTCTTCCTTTCCATAAGGGTGGAAAGTCTTTTCATTTGTTTGTGTCCTTTCTTATATCCTTAATCAGTGCTTTGTAGTTCTCCTTGAAGAGGTCCTTCACATCCCTTTTTAGCTCTATTTAGTAGTTTATTCTCTTTATAGCAATCACAAATGAGAGTTTATTCATGATTTGGCTTTCAGCTTGTCCATGGTTGGTGTATAGGAGTGCTGGATACATTCCTGGACACATACACCCTCTCAAGACTAAACGAGGAAGAAGCCACATGCCCGAATAGACCAATAACAGGTTCCGAAATTAGGGCAGTAATCAATAGCAAAAAAAAACAAAAACGAACAAACAAAAAATAGGACCAGACAGATTCACAGATTCACAGTCGAATTCTACAAAGAGAAGCTGGTACCATTCCTTCTGAAACTATTCCAAACAATTGAAAAGGAGGGACTCTTCTCTAATCATTTTATGAGGTGAGCATCATCCTGATACTAAATTGAGCAGAGACACAACAACAACAAAAAATTTCAGGTCAATATCTCTAATAAAACATCAATGTGAAGATCATCAATAAAATACTTGCAAACCGAATCCAGCAGCACATCAAGAAGCTTATCCACTATGATCAAGTCAGTTTCATCCCTGGGATGCAAGGCTGGTTCAGCACATGCAAATTAACAAATGTAACCCATCACATAAACAGAACCAATGACCAAAAACACATGATTATTTCAATAGATGCAGAAAAGGCCTTCAATAAAATTTAACTTCCCTTCATGTTAAAAACTCTCAATAAACTAGATATTGATGGAACATATCTCAAAATAATAAGAGCTATTTGTGAGAAACCCACAGCCAATATCACTGAATATGCAAAAGCTGGAAGCATTGCTTTGAAAACTGGCACAAGACTTCTATTCAACATGGTATATTGGAAGTTCCGGCCAGTGCAGACTGGCAAGGTGTTGACTAGGTATTGATGGAACTAAGTATTGATGGAACATATGTCAAGATAATAAGAGCTATTTATGAGAAATCCACAGCCAATATTTTACTGAATATGCAAAAGCTGGAAGCATTTTTTGAAAAACGGCACCACTCCTATTAAGCATAGTATATTGGATGTTCTGGCCAGCTCAGACAGCCAAGAGAAAGAAATAAAGGGTATTCAAACAGAATGACAGGAAATCAAATTGTCATCAGATGACATGATTCAAAATGGGGATTTAGCAAACCCCATCCTCTGAGCCCAAACTTCCTTAAGCTGATAAGCAACTTCAGCAAAGTCTCAGTATACTAAGTTTTTATACTTAGAAAATGTTACATATATGAATGTGCCACAAAACATTTATTATATGTTCAGTTGTGCTAAGGTCCATTTGGTAAAGGCCTAAAATTAATTTTAAAATGTATTAAACGAATCTAGTATACGTGAGTTATTGTGCTTAAGCCTAGAAACTTGATAATAATGCAGTTGAAAAGCTCACATTGAAAAGTGTCTGTTCATATCCTTTGCCCACTTTTGAATGGGTTTGTTTGCTTTTTTCTTGTAAATCTGCTTTAGCTTTTTGTAGATTCTGGGTATTAGCCTTTTGTCAGATGGGTAGATTGCAAACATTTTTGCCTTTTCAAAAGAAGACATCTATGAGGCCAACAAACATATGCAAAAATGCTCTTCATCATGAGAAATGCAAATCAAAACCACATTGAGATAGCGTCTCATGCCAGTTAGAATGGCAGTCATAAAAATTCTGGAGACAACAGATGCTGGAGAGAATGTAGAGAAAAGGGATCACTTTTACACTGTTGGTGGGAATATAACTTAGTTCAACCATTGTGGAAGACAGTGTGGTGATTTCACAAAGATCTAGAAATAGAAATTCCATTTGACCCAGCAATCCCTTACTGGGTAAAATATACCCAATCCTTACTGTGTATATTCCCAAAGGATTACAAATTGTTCTATTATAAAGACACATGCAAATTTATGTTTACTGTGGCACTGTTTACAATAGCAAAGACCTGGAACCAACCCAAATGCCATCAATGATAGACTGGACAAAGAAACTGTGGCACATGTATACCGTGGAATACTATGCAGCCATAAAAAAGGATGAATTTGTGTCCTTTGTAGGGACATGAATGAATCTGGAAACCATCATTCTCAGCAAACTGACACAAGAACAGAAAACGAAACACCACATGTTCTCACTCATAGGCAAGTGTTGAACAATGAGAACACATTGGCATAGGGAGGGGAACATCACACACTGGGGTCTGTTGGTGGTTGGGGAGGGACAGCGGGGGGTGGAGAGGTTGGGGAGGGAAAACACTGGGAGAGATGCCTCATGTAGGTAACGGGGTGATGGAGACAGCAAACCACCATCGCATGTGTGTACCTATGCAACAATCCTGCAAGATCTGCACATGTACCCCAGAACTTAAAGTACAATAAAAAAAAATCCTCATGTTGAAGTAGTTGAGACAGACATATGAACATCTATTTATAATGGATAAAACATAGACAACTAAAGCCCTATTTACAAAACAGCTACCAATAATGATAAACTAAATATTCAAAGAAAACCAGTTACTCAATTTATTAAATCTTGAATTAGCAAATTAAAACAATAAAATGATCCATGAGCGTCCAAGAGTCAGATACACAGAAAAATTCTCTGCCATATTTAATTCATTGTTTAGAATAATATATACCATATTTTCCTTCTGTAATACTCTTAGTAACTTATATTATTATATGGCTGAATATAAATCTACAGAGTATATAACTATAACTGGAAGTAGTGATCTATAAACAAGTGGCCATCTCATAACCCCTAATTCTTTAATTTAAGTGAAATAACACCAAATCTCAAGAGAGTTGGCTTCTTTCGAAATAGCCTCATTTTCAATTGCTTCCTGCTCCTCTGCCAGAGTCACTACTACATAGATTATAAGTAGCACTAATAACAGTACTTTACACACTGCTTCATCAAAGGTGGAGAATGTATGCACTAATTTCGAAAATGGTCACCTAAGTGTAATTGTAGATATTACAAATAAATATTATTATATCATGTGTAATATATAATGTGATGTCTCTGTGTATGTGCAGGTGTGTGTGTGCATTGGATTTTCTTTAATGCTTCTATATTACCAGCATTATTCCTATATGGCAGCAGGCACCAATCAGAATATTTACCCACTGTTTATCTTCTCGCTTTCTAAAAACTGTGGCCAAAATAAAACCACAAGAAGGGTACTGATAGAAAGAGTAATTGAAGAGACTGGTATTTGTAAACATCATACAGTGAATGATATATTTAATTTTAAAAAATACAGAAAAGGCAGTTTAAGATGGCTGAATAGAAGATTCCAGTTATAGTCTCACTCACAGGATAACCAAATTGTACCAGTATCCACACACACAAAAAATCCACCTTTATAAGAACCAAGAATCAGGTAAGTGATCATATGGTTTTAACGTCATATTAAGCAGAGGCATGAAGGAGGTAGGAAAGACAGTCTTAAGTCACCTCTACAATCCCTTTCCCACCCCCTGGCAATGGCCATGTGGTGTGGAGAGAGAATGTGTGCACTTATGGGAGGGAGAACACGGTGATTATGGGACTTTGCATTGGAACTCAGTGCTGTCCCATCCCAAAGAAAAGCAATACCCTGCAGAACTCAGCGGATGTTCACAGAGAGAGTATTTAAACTAGTCCTCATCCATCTGAGCAGTCAAAACCTGAGTTACAGCAAGGTTCACCATAATGAGCTAAAGTGTGCTGGGGTCCTAAATAAACTTGAAAGATAATCTAAGCCACAAGGTCTGCAATTCCGGGGCAAGTCCTGAGGCTTTTCTGGGGTGGGAGCCAGTGAGGTTGGGGTGCATGCAACCTAGTGAGACACCAGCTGAGGTGACCGATTGAGTGCCTGCATTACTTCTCCCCTAACCCCAGGCATTGCAGCATGCAGCCCTGGAAAACATTCTTTCCCCCTGCTCGACGAGAGCAGAAGAGAATATAAAGAAAAGTTCTCTTGCAACTTGGATAGCAGCTCAGCCACAGTAGAACTGGACAGGAGGCAGCATCCCAATGTCCCCATTCCTGCTCCTATCTCCCAGGTAACACTTCTATATGCAGCCTGGGCCAGAAGAGGACCTGCACCCTTGAAGGAAAGGACCCAGTCTTGGTAGGATTGATCACCTGCTGACTAAAGAGCCCTTGGGACCTGAATTATCAGCAGTGGGAGCCAGGCAATATTGGTAGCAGGCTTTGGGTGAGACTCAGAAGTGTTCTGGCTTTAGGTGTGGCCCAGCGCATTCCCAGCTGTTGTGGCTACAAGGAGAGTCGCCTGCTTAAAGGAAGGAGAGGGAAGAATAAAGGAAGGAAATTTCATCTTGCAACTTGGGAACCAGCTCAGCCATAGTAGGACAGAGCACTAAGCAGGTTCCTGGGGTCCCTGATTCCAGTCCTTGGCTACTGAATGACATTTCTGGACCTGCCCCGAGTCAAAATAGAGCTCACTTCACTGAAGGGAGAGAATGAAGACTGGCGGCGTTCACCCAAAGCTAACTGAAGTGCCCTTGGGACTTGACTGAACATTGGCAGTATTCTGGAAATACTTGTCATGGGCGTAGGGTGGTCATGGCCACAGGGGCAAACCCTCTGCATGAGGAAAGAGTTGGAAGGACTCTGTCTTGCAGCTTGGGTGCCTGCTCAGCCACAGTAGAATAGAGCATGAAGTAGATTCCTAAGTCTCCCCTACTCCAGGCCCTTGCTCCAAGACAGTGTCTCTGGACCTGCCTGGGGCTAGGAAAAAGTCATCACATTGTGGAAGACAGTGTGGTGATTCCTCAAGGATCTAGAACTAGAAATACCATTTGACCCAGAAATCCCTTTACTGGGTGTATACCCAAAGAATTATAGATCATTCTATTATAAGGACACATGCAACTGTACGTGTACTGCAGCACCATTCACAATAACAAATATTTGGAACCAACCCAAATGCCCATCAATGGTAGACTGGATAAAAAATTGTGGCACATATATACCATGGAATACTATGCAGCCATAAAAATGAATGAGATCATGTCATTTACAAAATTAGACCAGTTATGTTAAAATTTAAATATTAAATAAGCTGTCAAATTAAGTAGTTCTGCTGTAGTTATCTAAAATATATATATAAGGTAGTTCTCAAAGGCCTGAGATTAAGAACTCAGGATAAATAGCATTGAGTGGGAGTGAGTCTAGGTAGCATAGTCCATACACTAGGCTGTATTCTAGCTAGTGTCACTGACTGTCACAGGGTGGTAATACGAACGGGGTAAGATAGAAAACTAAGAACAGCAAATGTTCTTTTTGAACTGGAATCTTTCAATTCTGGATTGTAAGGAGGCTATACTAAAAGATGTCATTCAAGGAAGTTTAGCTATACACCAAAATATGGCCATAATAACTTCCTCCTCATCCAAGTAGGTTGATATTCTGAATTGTTTTGTTTTGCTTTCTATTTTGATGCAAAGTTGTGGACAAATTCACACTGTTTTCTTGGCCTTCATTCCCCATTATTCTGAAGTCAGGTGAATCACTGCAGTTTATCTCATCTTTATTTTGTGTCATGAGGTCTCAAATGATAGTAGTGTCAAAAAAACACTTGTGACCCCACAGGAGGAACTGTGGCTGAAGAACTTTACTGTGAACCCAGATTTATTACAGAGTATGTCCTAGGATTCCATGAAAATAGGAATGCAGTTTTTAAGAAAACATCAGTGCTCCTTGCATCCATATGATGATGGGATTAATGCAGATGGCTCATGCTGCAGACTACAAATAGCTTGTTTAAAAGAAGCAAGCACACGTGAACTAATGAAGCCCTGCAGGGTCAGGAAAAGGTGAAAACAGGAAGTTCCCTGAATTCCTCCTTCAGAAACACCTTTTGAAGTATAAAGAAAACATAGATAAGCCTTCCTTTCAAATAATGTTCATTTCAGACAAATCTGGAGTGATCAGATAAATGAGGTGGGGGTGTTCAATAGCAGAAATGATGTTAAGTCAACTTCCTTTTTTGAAATGAACTAAAAACATAGCAGCAATTGTTTGATTGAGATGTACTGTGTGTTACTGAAATAAGTATAAGACCTTTAAGACTAACATAACTTACCCTTAAATAAGCTGCTATATGCAAAGCGAACAAGTCACTAAATATATCTTTTTAAAGTATCTATTTATACAACTGTCCTTCCCATTAATACAGTTTGGAACTATCGCACTCTAAAATGGTGTTTATTCTATTCTACGAAGTGAACATGTAGATAAGACTCGAAGAGTGAAAAACAAACACAATGCCTGCAAATGCCAAAATGCTTGGTCACTGGTCCCAAGAAGCTTCTGAGAATGTTTTTGCATATAGAAAGAGATGGTATGTTTCTGCCTTAGCATTTTAAAGTTATCCTTTCCATCATAAAAAGTTGATAAACTTTGCACCGCTGTTTCAATGAGAAATTGATCCTTCCCATGTAAGGCAAACATAAGAAATCTCTCAGTTCTAAATTTAGATGTAACTCTGCAGTAAGAATGATGAAGACAAAATTTCTCCTTGCGTATAATAATAATTTAAAGCCTAATTTGCTGAACTACAGTCTTCAAATCACATTTTTTAAAGTTTCCATTATGTTTTTTTTCAAAAATGTGAAGGTTTTGATTCACATGAAAAATATTGAAGTGTGTAACACAAACACGTGGATTTTTAGTTGACTCTCTTTGAATGTGATAGATGTGACTATTATTTTCTACAATAGGAAGTGTTATATAATACAATCACTTGATTTTTAAAACAGTTATTCTTGTGAAGGTTAAACAACTGAATTATCTCCCTGCATTTCACAGACTTCTTTTTTAAAGTCACTCCTTAGATTTAATATCTAAATATAATTGAAAAGAAAAAACTATTCAAAGGGAACCGTCAAACACATAATAGGGGAGCTAAAAGTAAAGCCTATTGAAGAAAGAAAATTTTTATATTATTACAAATTTTCTGCAGTTAATTCTTTAACCTAAGGTCTTTTATTTAAAGTGCCCTGTACTGTGGTCTTGCTTATAGCCAATTATATGAAGACACATTTTGAACTTCCCTCTGAGAATCTATTTACCAAAATTCATAATGCTGTAAATGCAAAGTATCCAAGATTAAATCCTGAAAGAAAAAATAAAATGTGTTAATGGAAACAATAAATTGGCGAAATGTAAATTAGTGAAAGTGTGAATGTAAATCAGTGAAGGTGAAAATGTAAATCAATGAAAGTATAGACTGAGGCAGTAGTAGTGTCCAATGTTGATTTCTTAGTCATGATGAAGTGCCATGGTATTGTAAGATGTTAATTGGGGGATACTGGATGAGGACTGTATCAGAACTCTGTACTATCTTTACAGCTTTTCAGGAAGTCTAAAATCATTCCAATATAAAATGTTTATTAAAAATCCCAATACTTCAATCATATATTTCTATACAAGCATTGTGGAAATTGCAATTATTCTTGTTTATACACTTTCTTTGATTTTTATAATTTATAATAAATATAACATTAATTGCAATTAAAAGCAATTTTTAATATTTTCTCCAAAAAATTTGTTAAAAATTAGGATTTATATTCTTGTCCTGCTAAATTGTGCCATTATGGTGATAGAAATGTAGATGAGTTCACTATTTATGAGGAGGCATTTTTATACTTTCATTTGTTTACCAGATAGTGTTTTATATTTAATGTGTTTTAAAATATTTTTGGATCCATAATAGTGCAATCCATTACAAGCTTAAAAAGGGGAAAAATTCTACATGAAAACAAGTTATTCCATACCTCAGATTCTAGAATAAGGATAATCATTTTCAATACATCACAGCTACATAAAGTATCACAAAGAATGTTTGACTCACATAATGAAAATAACTTACGGTAGTTTCTGTTTTAAAATCAAATATTGCTACCATGGAATGGTATATGTACCACTTCCGCACACCAAACAAATAAAAGATAAGCAATATTTGTCACAGATAATGTGTTTTATTTACCAGATGTTAAAGAATTAAATGGATTCCGAATTGATTATAACCATCGTGTTTTAAACTCACTAGCTGGCAGTAAACAGATGAAGATTTAAATGTTCAGTGAATCCGTAGCCAGAACTCTTAAGGGACACATTAACTTTTACTGACTGTATTTCCAAATTTAAAGTATAAATTCCTGACACTTAAAATGAGGACAGGGAGACATCAGATATGAGCTGGAAGTTTGAGGAACTAGGAGATTATTATGAGTATTAAGAACTGCCATGCCAAAGATTGGTGATCGCATCGTGAGGTCACCAACAAAAGCAGAAACAACTTTGGGAAGGAGAGTAAAGGATGAAGTTCAGCTCAGCTTGAGATCGGTCAGAGCCAGTTCAAAGCAGAGGAGATAAGAAAAACATTTCTCTGTCCTCACTGTATAATAAAAACCAGGCCTATTAAGAAATGATCATAATACAGGTCAAATAGTTCTTATTTGAAGTGCTTGGAACCAGAGGGTTTCAGATTTCTTTTTTAAAAAAATTTGGAATACTTACATCTAAATAATGAGATACTTTGGGGTTAGAACCCAAATCTAAACACGAAATTAATTTACATTTTAGATATACTTCATATACAAAGTATGAAGGTCATTTTCTATAATATCTTTAGTAATTTTGTGTGTGAAACCAAGTTTCTGTACATTGAGACACCAGAAAGCAACGTGTCATTCTCTCGGCCACCTGTGTACATGTCTGTGGTTATTTGGCATCACCACTCTTCCTGACTTTGAAATTAAATACTACCAATAAGCAATCATCTTCTTATACTTATTTACATCTAAGTAGTTAACAGTAAAATATATGTCATACCTACCAGACTCTATATTACCAGGTGGCTCACGCCTGTAATTCTTGTATTTTGGGAAGCCGAGGTGGATGGATCACCTCAGATCAGGAGTTTGAGACCAGCTTGAGCAACATAGTGAACTGCTGTATTTACTAAAAGTACAAAATTAGCTGGGAATTGTGGCAGGCACCTATAATCCCAGCTACTTGAGAGGCTGAGGCAGGAGAATCACTTGAACCCAGGGAGGCAGAGGTTGCAGTGAGCGGAGATCACACCATTGCACTCCAGCCTAAGCAATAAAAGCAAAACTCTTATCTCAACAACAAAAGAAGTGTCATACCATTAAAACAGAATAACGAGTTCAGGGAACTCAGCCGCATAGTAACATCACCAGAACACCTGGATCAAGCGCCAGACCAGAGCAGCAGCAAACAATGCAGGCTTCTACAATGTTGTTAGGATTAAAAGGCTGCCTTTTTATTTATTAATTTGGGGGAGAAGAAACATCAGAAGCAGTTGAGGGCCTGAGAAGTGGGTTCTCTAGGGATGAGGAGGTGTTTTGCTGGATGGCTTTTTGAAACGTTTCCTAGAGTCATCTGTCTCATTGACAGTGTATTTTGCCTTAGAAGTCTCTCTTTGATTTTATAAACAGACATGATTTCTTGTTCTGTTCTGATTACATACTTGTGCAGTCCTTCAACAGGCCTATCACATATCACCATGTCATCCACAGGCACTGTTTCTGCATTAATGCCGTCTTCATCATCACTATGATCAGAATCTCCTTGATTCAGAACCATTTGTTAAAGAATGAACAACTGGAGGCTCCTTATTGATGTTAACAACTTCTTCGATAGCTGTCTCTTTCAGCTTACGAAAGAAGAACTTTCAGCCTATGAAGAACTCTGAAGGTAGGATTTTTGCGTATGTAAGAAGATAAAGCATTTTTTTCTCATTTGATACACAGAATTCTTCAGAGTCACCACCTTGTTCATCATCAGTACTGAACACAGGTGCAGGCCAGAGGTTGTGCCAGGCATCCACACCTGGGTCTTTAGTTACTGTATTCCAAGCATTGACAACGGCATATAATGGCATCCCTCGTGCTAAACTCCTTTGGGAACCCTCCACACTCACACCTCTGCTTACTGCCGCTAGCATGTTGCTCAAGAAAGAGTTTTAATATTTATAGATCCAAGGATACAGTGGTCACATGGCTGAATAATGAAGCCACATTTGGGGAAAAGCACCTGGCATAAGCATTATTTTTGATGAGCTATTCCGCTGAAGGATGAACAGAACAGTTGTCGAGGAATAAAAAGTCTGGAAATCTGGCAGTCTTCCAGTCCTGCTTTGCTGCAGTATGCATGAGCCACTGGTATAAAATGTTTGTAAATCCAATCCTAAAAGATTTCCCTGGTGATCCATGCCTTTTTGTTTGCATAACACAGTAATGGACTGGTAAGAAATTCACTTCTTACAGACAGCCAGGAGGCAAACTTCTGCCTGTCACAGCCAATTTACACATGTATGTGTGCCTGCTGCATGAGCATATTCCCGCACAGTTACTCTGTTTCTGACATCCTTAATGCCTGTAGGGTTGTGTCATCAGCTGTGGCTAGTGTTTGGGGCAATAACACCGAAACAGGGACTTTGATCAGCATTATAGACTTGTTCTGGTGTCAGATTTTTATCAGTGGTGACATTGGCAAAGCCATTAATAACTTGTTCCACTGTTTTGTGATGTGCAGGTGATTTATCACCACAAACGATTAAACATTTAACATCATGTCTCTTCTAAAATTTCATTCACCATCCTGTTGAATATTTAGTTTCCTTCCATTTTCAGTTCATCATAATAGATCCTTGCCTGTTTCATGATCAGCAAAGAATTCAGTGGCCTGTGTTCACTTCAATGCTAATAGATCAACTGTTTCAATAAATTATCAAGGTCTTCATTTTCAGCTTTATGTAGTGTTTTTTCTGTTTTTCATTCATTTTCATTCATCACTTTCAACAAAGAATGTCAACAGTTTATGTTTCTATTTCTTCAGGTCCTATACGGTGGCCATTCCAATACCAAACTCTTCTGTAAGTTGTTTCACACACCCTGTTGTCCAGTTTCTCCAACAGCTTGCCTCTCCATGCTGTAGATCAACATAAATGCTTCTCCCCTGTTATATCACTGTTCACCATAGGGATATCTTCAGGACTTTTTGATATTTTCCGCAATATTATTACACTGCAGAGCAGAAAATAGGCAAAAATAAATAAATAAATAAGCCCACAGTGCGTATGGTAGATAGGTCTTAGTTCATAGGGCATCATGGAGAACCTGCCATCAGTCATCCTGTTTGCACATGTGCCATTTTACTACCCTTTGTGGGTGCACTTGTCTGGGAGAACTTGGTTATACAAGGAAAAGTCACATCGTATGGAAAGGGGCTTTGGAGGGTGTCTTTTCCCTTGTGGATACTGAGTAAACTGTGTGTTGTGCACCTGCTTTTTGACTGTGTCCTGTCACGAGGTCAGGTGTGGAATTTTCCAATCGTGGCATTATGTTAACACCCAAAAATCTTTAGATTTTGGAATATTTCCGATTTCATATTTTTGGAATGGGGTGTTCAACCTGTACAATGTAGCTGAGCAAAGAATGAAGAGGGGTACATGGGGTTCAGTGAAGATAAGCCTGAGAGGGAAGAGCCTGCAGAAGATTCTGTTGTAGGCGCTGCTGTGCGGATCTTGAGCTCCAGAGCAGCACAGACTTCAGTCTCTTCACTGCTGCTCCGCTTTGGTAGTAACTACTGCCACATGTCCGGTGTCCAGAAAGTGCTCAGTAAAGACGTTGTGAATTAAGTTGGATTGAACATTTGTTCATTCCAATAACATATTCTTAGAGAGACTATCATGTACTACTTTAGTGAAAAGGATATATCGCTATATTAATGCATGTCCTGGAGTTTTTATTGTAGTGGATAGAAAAATAAGGAAGACATGAATGAATATAAAGCATGCTAAACAATGGAAGGGACTCCTGTAAAAAAGTAAAGTAGGATGAGAGAGATAAGAAGGCATAGAGGGAGCTGTTTTTATGTATTGGGTGGTTAGATCAAGATTTACTAATAATATTTGACTAGAGATTTGGAGAAAGTAAAGACTTCCTCAGAGAGTAATTCCCAGCCAGACTGAAAAGAAAATACCAGAGGCTTGAAATGGGACTTGGGCCTGTCTGATGAGGTGAATGTAGAAGCAAGAAGTGGGGAAATAGGACTAAGTAAGTCAGAGGAGTTGCAGTGCTTTGCTCAACAGGGTCCCTTTTGAGAGCAAAGTTAGAGACCAGAATATTAGTTGGAAAGGAAATACGGTAGGGGAGTCTGGCCAGCATGAAAGAATTTGACATTCTTAAGCATTGCCGGTTACAGCATGGAGATCACTCCATTCAGGAAATTAGATGGAGTCTGGCCAGGCGCAGTGGTTCACCCCTGTAACCCCAGCACTTTGAGAGACGGAGGCAGGCAGATTGCTTGAGGCCAGCAGTTCGAGACCGAAACCCTGTCTCTACTAAAAATACAAAAATTGACCAGGCGTGGTTGCAGGTCCCTACTCGGGAGGCTGAGGCAGGAGAATCACTTGAACCTGGGAGGTGGAGATTGCAGTGAGCTGAGACCGTGCCACTGCACTCCAGCCTAGACAACAGAGCAAGACTCCACCTCAAAAATAAATAAATAAATAAATAAATAAATAAATAAATAAATAAATAAATAAACAAGGAGTCAGGAAAACCTATCAGAAGGCAACTGGATCCACTAAGGTGGGACCCAGACATTGTTAAAGGCAGAAGCAGCTCTGTTCTGAGTGGAACTGAAGAAAGCCTCACAATGTGTGTTGAATGATTGGACGAGGGGTGTGAGGGACATAAATTGAAGGTTGCTGCCAAGTTTTATGTGACCAGCTGGAACAGGAAATTTACATTTACTATGATGGCAAAGACAGGTGGGAGGGGAGAGCAGGTTTCAAGCTGTCAAATAGGCAATTTGGAAATCAGAGCAGAGGTATGGGCTATGATTTAAATGCGAGAGTAACATTGTATGGAGAGCCATGAGTCTTAATTTGTGTACTCTAGAAATAGAGAAGAGTTAAAGATTATCTGCTAATACCCAGGACAGCAAAAGGAAAAAATAGTGAGAAGTGAGACAGTGAAGGGTGCGGAGCATTGTAATGAGAAAGCACACAGGGAGTGTGCGCCCCATCCTGGGACTTCCTACAGAGAAGAGAGCTTGAGGAAGTACCGCCTCTTCTTTGTAAAGCTCCTATGGTGGAGGAGGAACACGCCTATAATCCCAGCACTTTGGGAGGCCAAGGCGGGTGGATCACGAGGTCAAGAGATGGAGACCATCCTGGTCAACATGGTGAAACCCCATCTCTACTAAAAATACAAAAATTAACTGGGCACGGTGGTGCACACCTGTAGTCCCAGCTACTCGGGAGGCTAAGGCAGGAGAATTGCTTGAACGCAGAAGGTGGAGGTTGCAGTGAGCCGAGATTGCGCCATTGCACTCCAGTCTGGGTAACAACAGCGAAACTCCGTCTAAAAAAAAAAAAAAAAAAAAAAAAAAAAAAACAGAAAACTCCACAAGAATAGCCAGCCAGAGAAGAGCCAGGAGCAAGTGGTGTTCCACGAGAGTGAAGGATAATGTGGATAGGTCAAGTGCAATGGAAATTAAGAGAATGCGTGGAAAATAAGAAACAATGATAAAGAGCAGAAAGTAAAGAGCTTTTCAAGGGCACATTATCACTTTAAGGTGACTCGCTCTTTTCCTTCTTGAACAACTTATTTATCAGAAGCATAAATATTGCTAATTTGCAGTTTATTCAAAGCAGTTTTTAAAAATTCTAAGTTTCTTTGTAAATATTTATCTGTGAATGCTCATTTTTCATAAACATGCAAGAAACTTTTAGTTAAAACACAGTTTATGTTACACATAAGTCATATTTACCTAGTAATCTAAGAAGAAATTGATTGTTCACAGCTAACTTCCTAAACTCATAGAAATATTCAGTTGTTAAAAACATACACTGACACAGGAAAATTTCTGAAAGACTTTACATGGTAACTATAAAACAGTTGACAATTAAACTTGGCTTTAAAATATCATATGCAAGATATCCAGATGTAAAAATAAGTACATAAGATATTAAATCTTCATCTCCCAATAATCCCAATTAAAATATAACTGTATTTCTTTTTTGCTTTTTGACTATATTCTGCATTTTAGAATTTAAAATGGATCAGAAGCGGACAGTTCTTTTAGACCTGGAAAGCAAGCACATGGACCTTCAAAAAATTCACACAAAGTTGTGAATTAGTGTGGAGCCAGGAGAGATTCCTAATTAATACATTCATGCCAGCTTGTGTATCTTTTCTTTTTGAAATCCACTGAAAGTAGATGCTAAATATAAATTTTAATTTATATTCCCCTCTATTAGTTTCTTGAGGCTACCATAGCAAATTACTACAAACTTGTCAGGTTAAAGCAACAGAAATATATTCTTTCACAGTTCAAGAGGCCAGAAGTCCAAAATCGAAGTAGTGGCAGAACTGATTCCTTGTGGAAGTGTTGAAGGCAAGTCTATTCCATGTCTTGCTCCTTCAGTGAGTGCTGGCAATCCTGGCATTCCTTAGCTTGGTCCTGCCCTCCTGTCTCTGCCTCATCTTCCTACGGCCTTCCTGTCAGAGTCCCTGTCCTTTTCTTTGCTGTCTTCTCTAAGGACACTCGTCATTGGATTGAGGGTCCATTCATTTCTCCATTGAAGGTCCACTTTACTCTAGGATGATCTCATCTTAAACCTTTAGTTACCTCAGCAAAGACCCTTGTTTTAAATGAGGTCACATTCTGTGGTTCCCAGTGGACTGGAATTTTTCAGGGGACACTATTTGACCCACTATAGCTCCCACCAATATGCATTCTTAGTTTTGGTAAATTTTGGTAGCTTCTTTTCCTCCTTTAATAATTGCTTACACTTCTTTCTTAATTCTCCTTGACTAGTGTTATTTATACTTGGGGCTTATTAGGTAGATGGATTTAAAACAATAATATGCTTTTGAAAATGACTTTCTGATGACTAGGAGAACTCTTAGCAAGTGTATAGGTAGTGAATAGTGATCCATTAGTATGTATAATTGTTTTAATTAACATAGCATTTTATTATGAATTTCTTAACCAACTATTTATTGTACTACTTCTCAATTTTATTAGCATAATATTTTGTTTGTAGTAAATGGATAGATAAAAGAGTGTGCTGTTTATTTTAGGTAATGTATGCAGAATGCAGTAAGTTGAATTGTGATTAACATGTACAAGAGCACATTGAACACTTCAACAAAAAGTCTGAACTGGAAAAATTGTGTACTTGAGTATAGAATGAAAATCACTTAAAGTTGAAATACAACCTCATTTTAACATTAACAGTAAAATGATGCTAAATTTCTGACCAGGACTTAAAACATCATTGATTACAAGTTTGCTTCTCTGGAATTAAGAATATTCCATTTTACTAAAAGCAACTCCCATGTTGGAAATAAATTACAGAATTTACAGTTTTATAAATTCACATTGGAACCAAATGAATGTTTTCTCTTCTATGTCAAGAAAAATGCCAATTCCTCTTTTTTTCAGATCAGTGTCATAAAAGCTATTAAATACTCATATACTTATGTAAGCACAATTCACAATAGCACAGATATGTAATCAATCTAAGTGTTCATAAATAGACTACTGGATAAAAAAAGGTGTTACACACACACACTGGAATACTATACAGCTATAAAGAAGAATTGGAGAAATGCAGATCAAAACCACATTGAGATACCATCTCACGCCAGTTAGAATAACAATCATTAAAAAATCTGGAGACAACAGATGCTGGAGAGGATGTGGAGAAATAGGAACACTTTTACACTGTTGGTGGGAGTGTAAATTAGTTCAACCATTGTAGAAGACAGTGTGGCGATTCCTCAAGGATCTAGAAATAGAAATTCCATTTGACCCAGCAATCCTATTACTGTGTATATACCCAAAGGATTATAAAACACTCAACTATAAAGACACATGCACACATATGTTTATTGTGGCACTGTTTACAATAGCAAAGACATGGAACCAACCCAAATGCCCATTAGTGATAGACTGGATAAAGAATATGTGGCACATATACACCATGAAGTACTATGCAGCTATAAAAAGGGATGAGTTCATGTCCTTTGCAGGGACATGAATGAATCTGGAAACCATCATTCTCAGCAAACTGACGCAAGAACAGAAAACCAAACACCACATATTCTCACTCATAAGTGGGTGTTGAACAATGAGAACACATGGATACAGGGAGGGGAACATCACAAACCAGGGCCTGTGAGGGGATGGGAAGGGTTAGGGGAGGGATAGCAGGAGGTGAGGGGATTGGGTAGGGCTAACATTAGGAGAAATATCTAAGGTACATGACGGGAGGATGGATGCAGCAAACAATCATGCCACCTGTATACCTACGTAACAAACCTGCATGTTCTGCACATGTAGCCCAGAACTTAAAGTATAATAATTAAAAAAAAATGAATGAATGAAATCATGTCTTTTGTAAAAGCAGCATGGATGGAACTGGAGGCAATTCTCTTAATTGAAACAACTCAGAAACAGAAAGTCAAAAGTCACATGATCTCACTGATAAGTGGGGGCTACATAATGTGTACACTTGGAATAGAATGTGGAATAATCAACATTAGAGAATCAGAAGGTGGGAGGGCGGGGGAGGGTAAGGGATGATAAGTTACTTAATAGATGCAATGTACATTATTATTGTGATGGTCATGGTTATGCTAAAAGACCCAACTTCACCACTACACAATATATCCATGTAACAAAACTGTATTTGTATCCATCAAATTTATACAAATAAGAAACATATTTGATGTTTCATGTGATTTACTTTGGGGAGACCTAGTCTATGGTATCCAAATATTCTGAAGGTTTCATTGATACCCAATCCCTTTAAATGTTGAATTCATTCATAATAATGTAAACTTAAGTAATTTAATCAGAAGACTGCTCTGTAGGCTACTGAAAGTTTTACCAAAAGAAAGAATAAACATGATTAGACCTAAACCTTTTCTTAAGGGAAGTAGCTATTAGATATGCTTGATGCATTTTTAAATACTTAAAATATATTAAGTATTCAAAACCAATTGCTAAGAATTATATATATTAATTTCAGTAATTCTTAGTTTCAGTCAAAATTTACATTATAATCTTAATAATTATTGTCAATGTCCCATGTACCATATGGTATATTACCATAAACCTAAGGAGATTACTGAATTTAATTATCAATATTTATATAGTAGCATTTTAACAAAAGCTCAGAGAGTTGTAAAGTGCCTATTATGTTTAAAGATAAAGAACATAAAATAGATTTGATGCATATTCTGATAAGATTTATTATGTTTTTAGGCCTGTATTGTTTCCATAGTTATAGCATGAAGCTCAAAATCACCTCTTTAGCTTTAATATGCTAAAGGATAACTATAATATTTGTGTCAAAGTATAACTTTTCATGAATAAACTCTCATATAAGTACAATTTTTATGTTACTAACAAACTATATAAATCATGAACTCATGTGCAGGAATTTTTAGCACTAAATAGAAATAATAATGCTTCATGCTTTAGGAGTTACTATTAAAACAAACCAAAGGAAGGAAAAATAAATAAAACAATTTTTAGCTTAGTTGATTTTATCTTATTCCAACTATATAATTGCATTTTTATTTATGTTACTACAAGGTACTCGTTTATTTATCCAAATCAATGCTTGAATATTAGCGTACAATTTGTAGTCTCTTACATACATTCTCAACTGAGACCTACTGTGTCTTTAAAACAGTGAACATTTGACAGAAGTACTTTGAATGTTGGTCTTTTTTTTTCCCTCCTCTCTCACAGCTCAAATCTCTGGGCAGAGTTGAAATGTCCTCCACTCTAGCTTCATCATTAATTCTACGTTTGTCATGATTAAGTCACTTTGCTTTTCCAGTCTTAACTTTCTTCACTGAAAATTCAGGGAAGACAGAGAAAAGTGCTCGACCTCTCCCCAGCAAAGACGTGAAGACGAGTAACACAGGGTGTGGTAAGAATGAATGAAAATGCAAATACAAAAATATTTTATGCTTTTCAAAAATGATCACAGTATATATCAGATTATTTTAATGAATTATTCATTTCAAGAGGCATGCATAAATATAGCAAGCAAAGGTAAAGAAACATCTTGGTCTAAAAACTAATTGCTAAGAATTGTTATGTTGAACTTTTTGATTCCCATTTTGCAGGTACAGGTTCAGGATAATAAAATAAATACATTTGCAGCAATTAAAGTCTTTATTGAATAACTGAACCAGCCAACTCTTCACCAACCATCTTTTACGTATGCCTGCCAGAAATCTTCTAACTGCTTTAGAGGCTAGCAACTAATACACAGCAGTCATCTATTGCACTGCAAAGCTGTATAAGCAGATTCAATGTGATTGTTCTTTAATGAAAAAGAAATATGGTCTCTATATGCTGCTTTCATTCTCCTGGGGTAAAGAGATTTTGTTCTCAATTTAAAACCAAATGCCGTCATCAATATCCCTTGGAAATTCCACTTAATTAAAATCCTTTAGTCATAAAACCTGCCAAATAAAAACTTGGTTAGGCTTTTCAATTAACTGCATTTAATTAGAATTCTATAATATGGAGTATATCTGTTTGTGTAGCTTATCCTCATCAAAGAGGTTGTATTTTGGTCAAAATAAAGAAAACACTTAAAACATAATGGATATCAGTAGGATAAAATGTTCTTCTTCCAAATTAATTCCTCATCTGGCTGACACAAAAGTCTAACACTCTTGTTTAGCCTGCTGCAGCCGAATGCCCGTATACCTGCAGCCGTATGGTCATGGCTCAGAACACAGGATAGCCTGGTTTCTGCATCCTTCTCAAACCCATTTCCAGCCCATTCCTGTGGCACCTACCTAAAAAAGGAAAAGTTAAAACCAAGCAGAAACAAAGTAACTTTCATGTAAGTCACATAATTTATGAATTGTGTTTTCTACAGTTCAAAGAGACAAAAACAAACAAAGACTCTACCAGCAATTCAGTAACAATGTAACAGGACACTGCCCCAATGTTTAAAAAAAAAGAAAAACATGCTATTTGGAAAATTACATGATCAAGGTCTGTCATCACACTGCTCTCGGAAGTCGGGGTAATCACTTCATGTACTTTGGCAATTCTGATGCAGGGACATTGTCTCCACGTGAAAGCAGGCTGCTTTCTGTGCAAATCACAGCTATGAGAAAACACAGAAATGGAATGGCCACGACATTTCATATTTATAACCATAGACTGGTATTTTTATATTTGAAAACTTTTTATGTTCATAATAATCTTGATTTTTCTTTAGAGTGAAAGCATTACTTTTTGTTGTTCAAATTAAAAATAATGGGAAGAAGAGCATTATTTAATTTAGATGTGAAGGCTTCAAGGTTGTGTTTGATCTCACTATGGACAATCAGGTAAATCGGGAAATTTGGCAGAAAGAGGAAACAACCTCATGGCTTGACCTAGGTCAAGGGAAGGACAAGAAGTGCAGACTCCGACAGCATGAGAGTGTTCGCTGCTGTGATTTAACACATGTCGCCACTTTGAGTTTTGAATATGAAAACCATTCTTGGCTCATTGGTCATCCAGCAACAAGCCAGAGACGTATGGCTGTTGTCGGCTTATCCCAATTAGATCCTTAAAGTCGGTGCTAACTTCTGTCATCCCTGCTGCCCCAACCGCCCCAATGCTGTATCCCAATTAGATCCGTAAAGTCCGTGCTAACTTCTGTCATCCCTGCTGCCCCAACCGCCCCAATGCTGTATACTTCTGATCACCTATCTTGACTTAAATATTTATCTATTTACCTGCTTTTGATTTCTTTATATCATTTATTCTACTGAATTAAATATATTTTAAATTTTTCTGTTGAAGTAATACTAACTGCTATATCATAAAATTAGAACAGAAGTTTATGAATTACTCCAGTCCAACTGGTGACCATTATAAGTTGGTTCCTTTTTTTTTTTTTTTTTTTGGGAAGCAGAGCTGAGATCCGGTGTGATGTGGGAGATATTTATCAATGGCTACGGATGCCAGAGAGAAGATGGTAAACCAGATTTCTCAGAAACAAAGGCAAAGTGCAATGTGAGTTCAACGAGTCCTTGGGACCAGCTGGAGCATACCCAGCTAGACAGAGTTGTCCTGTGCAGGCTTGAAATGGCCAAGCCTTCATAACCGGGCTTTGATTATTTATTGGGTGTGGGCTACACCAGGAGAGGCAACTCACTGCTGTAGAGGCAAAATCCTGAAGGTAGTATTAGCTGGATATTGTCTGCCGATTTTATCCTCTTTTCTGATGGAACAGAGACTAAGATATTTGACCAATCAGTGCTACCATTGGCATGCAACTGTGCCCTGTGTATCTGCTCCAGCCACTGGCGTTAATGTTTAGCTGGGCAACAGCAGTGCACTGTCACCCTCCAGGATCCACCACTTGCTACAGGACCAGATGGTCAATTAAACAGAAATACGTTGGGAGTCCTGAATCATTTAAATCAGGGCGGCAGCAATTTTTCTGTAAAGATAAATAAAAGAGTACATATTTAAGGCTCTGGGAACCACATATGGTGATATATTCCTTGTTTGTTGGTTTTTACAATATTTCTAAAGTGTCAAAATCATTCTTTGCTTATCAGCCACACAATAACAGACCACAGACTCACAGCCATAGTTAGTTTTCCTAGGATTTAGACCCTGAAGGTCAGTGCTGACTTCAGCATCCCTATGACCACAATGCAGTATTATTTTATTTGCTCTCTTGCCTGAGAGTGGAGGGGAGTTTCACAGACTTCTGCTTGGACCACCCTCAATAACAGCCATTTGTTATCTGGCTCCCATGTGCCTCCATTCTAACTGGGGCCATGATTAAGCTTAGCATTTGCAGATTGCAATGTCGACATGGGCCCTGTGTCCAGCACACCTCACAATACTTGTTATTAGTTTTATTATTTTCCAGTGTTAGGGGTTAGATTTTCGTTCTTCACAGAATTAACATGTTAAAGTCCTAACCCGGGCACTGTAAATTTTGAACTTATTTAGAAACAGGGTTATAGCAGATGACCTGTAGTTTAGACGACGTCATACTGACAGAGGGTGGACCCTTAAGCCAATATGACTATGTCTTTATAAAAAGTGGAAACTTGGACACAGTTACACACACTAAGATAGCCCAATGCAAAGGTGAAGGCAGAGATGAGGGTGATGCTTCTATTGCACAAACCGAGGAGCACTCAGGACTGCAGCGGCCACCAGAAGCAGATAAGAGCCCTACAACGACAGATTCTTTTTTGCAGTCCTCAAGAGGAACTGACCCGCACACCTCAATTTCGGACTTCTGGCCTCCAGAACTGTGAGACAGTATATTTCTGTGGCTTTTTTTCCCTCACCCGTGGACTTGGTCACTTACATTTCTGTGGTTTAAATCATCTAGTTTGCACTTCTCTGTAACAGCAACCCTAGCAAACTAACAAGCTGAGTACACTTTCACCCAAGGAAATGGCTATGAAGGACTCCTCACCAAGCATACTGGCTGTGATGTGTGGTTGAGTCCTTCCCTCTGGGGACATGGCCTCCTCTGCAATCAGTGGGTTCCAGTTCAGAAAACTGGCCCAGATCCAGAAACCAAGCAAAGGATGTTGACACTTTTGAGCGCCTGCCTTCAGGATTTTGGTCATATTGCATTGATTTCTCCTGATTGTACAAGCTCAAAGCACCCTGCTGGCTTTCTACCCACGCTGTTTTCAGAGCTGCTGTGTTCAATTATCTCCACAACTTTCAGTGGATCAGCTTTTTTTTAAATTTTTTAAACTACTGTCCTCCCCACCCATTATTATCATTGTGACCTTCTAACCACGTGGTCTCTGTTGTTTTAGAGACTCCTTGTTCCCACTACCATCAGTTTGCTTAATTCTGTCATTGGTATGAAGAAGAGAGATGCAATAAACATTCAGAGGTGCTGGTGCTCTTGCCAGCAGCCCATTCCATTTAATGCAGTTATCCTGCAGGCTTTCTTATGCACCATAACCACCTGCAGCTCTTCCATTTTTAGCGTCCACCCTCATATTTCAGCTTTTCCATCCCTTCTTCCCATATCTTCTAGGCAATTCTGACCCTTCAACTTAGTGCCACAGATGCAAGGTACTAAGAGGGGTGGAACTTCATCAGAACCGAAAAGAGGAGAATTAATTAGGTCTACACATGTGACTGTACTCTGTCATTCCCCATCCTTATGCAAATAATGTTGTATGCCTGGTGTCTATTTTCTTCCCATTGCCCAGACTTTATGCACAGAATGTTGTGTGCCTGGTGTGTAGCTCCTTCCTGTTGCCCAGACATGACATTTAAGGTTTCATCCCTGGGGAAATTAACATCTCTTCTACAAAAGCAATCCAGAGGCTGAAATTTGGTTATTTCTCAGAATATTTACATTTATCTTTTTTCCAATAATTCTAGAATAAATCTGACCCTAGACATGCCTTGTAAATGTACCCAGATGTCCTACTATCATTTTCTCACCTTATTCATAGAAATATAAAACAAATCACAAGCAAACAAATACAGGAGGAAGCTTCCAACTTAAAGTACATACTGAGATACTGTAGCTAGATGAAGAAAAACTAAAATGTAACAAGAGCATTCTCACCAAATTTCGTGTAATCTGGAATCATTTGAGCATTTTGAACACTTCTAGAAATTTTAAAAACCGTAATTACACAAAATAAATTCCAGTAATATTTTTATTTAATATTATCACTACCTCAACTCTAAATTGTTTCAAAATATTATGAAAAATGTATTTTTACTTTATAATTTTATACCTCAACAGACTCAATGAAATGAAAATCCACTAAAAATCTTCCACACATGGAAGAACTCAGAAAATGGCTCCTCTTGCAAGCTTTTCCCAGGAAATTACATGATATTTGTTACAGATAAACAGCAAATTAAACCAAAGTATATTAAATCACATGTATCAATTAGGTCACTTTTAACTGTGATTACTGAAAACCAAATACAAACTAGCATACGCAGTTCATTATAATCTTCAATATCATTATCCAAATGGCATGGAAATTCTTTATTTATTTGTGTAGTGTTTGGTTTTCTTGTTTCTCATTTTGTTATTTGAGACAGAGTTTCACTCTGTTGCCTAGACTGGAGTGCAGTGGCACGATCTCATCTTACTGCAACCTCTGCCTCCCAGGTTCAAGTGATTCTCCTGCCTCAGTCTCCAAAGTACCCAGCATTACAGGTGTCTGTCACCATGCCTGGCTAGTTTTTGTATTTTTAGTAGAGACGGGGTTTCACTATGTTGGTCAAGCTGTTTTCAAACTCCTGACCTCAAGTGATCTGCCCAGCTCGGCTTCCCACAGTGCTAAGATTACAGGCATGAGCCAATGCACCCACCCTATATGTATAGTGCTGATGTTTAGGGGCAAGTTTGGTTTGAATTTGAAGCAATTTCATCTACAACTGATTATTTCCATCTTTTGGCTCACTCTCTTCTCATCCACTTCTTGGCTTGATCTGTCTCTTTTAATCTTCGACTGCAAGTGAGTACAACAGACACAACGCATCTTGGCTTCATGTTCATGAAAGGCAAGAGTTTCTTTCCCACTGGAAAAAAAAATTGAACCAAATCAAAACAATAGTCTCAAGTCTGACTTTTCCTGGCCAAAATGAGTAACTTGGACAAAAACAAGAGAAGGTGTTTTAGCTAGAATAAATAATTTTAACTGTCTAGGTTTCCCTTCTTCTTGTGAAGTTTGGGCAGTTCCATAGAAACTACATTATGTTAAAGTGAGTTAAAACAGTTTCCTGGAAAGAAAAAAGAAACCAGCATGGATAGAGCTAGGGAGGAGAAGGAAGTTGGGAGAGCAGCTAATGCCAAATATGCAATACACATTAGAAACAGAAAACAGCAGGTCCATTTGAAAATCAAATGGGTGGATGAAAAGCTCAGGATGTACAGCCCAGAGGCAGCTGGATCAGTCCAGAGCTGGGGGACAAAATATTCAGGTGAGAGATCATCAAAAGATGAAGGAGTCCTTTAGGATATCTGCTACATCACACTATTTAAAAAACAATTCTATTAAAAGAGAATATTACAATGAAAAACAATGTCAGTGTACTAGTCTGTTCTCACACTGCTAATAAAGACTTACCCAAGACTGGGTAATTTATAAAGGAAATAGGTTTGATGGACTCACAGTTCCACATGACTGGGGAGGTTGCATAATCATGGTGGAAGTTGAAGGGGAAGAAAGATATGGCAGCAGGCAAGATACTGTGTGCAGGGAGCTCCCCTTTATAAGACCATCAGATCCATGAGACTATCACCAGAACAGCAGGGGAAAATCCCTCCCTCATGATCCAATTACCTCCCACCAGGTGTCAACCAGGACCTTTGGGAATTTGGGGAGCTACAATTCAAGATGAGATTTGGGTGGGGACACAGCCAAACCATACCAGTCAGAAACTCTACTAAAAAGCAAACTTTTTAAGTGAAAGAAATGTGATCATGATGTGGTATTTGACTTTTCAGTGAACACTATTTACATGATCATATTGTTGTCAGTACTAAATACTCAATACTCATTGCTTGTTTAACTGAATAGCTAGCTATCTCACTGAAGGATGAAGCAGGGGAGGCTATGTGTGGTGAAAAATAGCTAACTTCTTGTCCCTCATAACAAGAAGTAAATAGGTAGTATCAAAACTTGAGACATCAATATATAGGAATCTGTTTAAATTTAAAGATACGTAACTACCAAAATAAAACCTAAAGGATGACAAATCAATTGACTAAAAGGGAAAGAAACATAGGGGAAAAGAAGATGGGGATATTTCAAAAGGCTTTCAGGATTAGCTTATTTTTTATTTTATTTTGTTTTGAGACAGGGTCTTGCTCTGTCCACTAGGCTGAAGTGTAGTGACACAGTCATGGCTCACTGTGGCCTTGACCTCCTGGGCTCAGGTGATCCTCCTATCACAACCTCCCAAGTAGCTGCTACTACAGGTGCCTGCCACCACACCAGGACAGGTTTTTGTATTTTTTTTTTTTTTTTGGTAGAGACTGGGGTTTCAGCATGTTTCCCCGGCTTGTCTTGAACTTCTGGGCTCAAGTGATCGTCCTGCCTTGGCTTTCCCAAGTTCTAGGATTGCAGGTGTGAGCCACCGCAGCACCTGGCCCATGTTTATCTATGATTGTGTATTATATGGATAAAATTAAATATTTTTTAAAGGTAAGTTCTAGGTATCTCTCTCTTAATGGAGTCCCAGATCAACTGCAGAATCATAGTCTTTCAGGTTAAGAATAATCAAGTGTTATATGAAGTTATACGAAGTTTTCAATAACTGGAATATATTTTTGTTTTTACTTTGTTTTCTGGCCAAAAAATTATTTGGAAACAGAAAACCATTTTTCTTCTTGCATTTTTGTTTATTCCAAGCTCTCACAATAGACTTGTCTCATCAGTTGTCCAAAGTTTGTTCGGTCCAAATTTTAATATAATTAGATATTAATATAACGGATTACTAATTGAACATAGAAGATGGAATGGATAAATGGAGTTTTGAGCTGCTGCACTGATGCAGTCCATGCATGACTTGAGATAGTTTGTGAAATGAAATAAACATTCAGTTCTATCATTCATCTTCTCACCAACTATGAGAAACTGTCCCTAGGCAATAGTAACAGAGAAAGAAAATAAAATAGATCAAAATTAGCTCATCTGCTTTTCTTCATTTTTACAGTTTAATATATCTGAAATGAAAAAATCCTGCAACTGTAAATGTGAAAGTAGGAAGGTATTATGTCATAAACATGAATGCATTTCTTGAGAGTGAATATAAGAGAGGAAGGAGATTTGCAGCTTGCTCCCATCCTACCCATGTTTCTCCTGAACACACGTATGTGAAGGCCTCAGCCTGATATAGTCCTGACTGGCGAGTTCCACCTCCTTCTCCTCCACCTGTTCTGCTTCTCCAAACACCTGGTCCCTCTCCCATCAAGTCTTTGCAACATGCAACCTTCAGCAGTGGCTCTATTTATAACAATATTTTTACTATTGAAATTTCTTGAAATTGATGTTTTTTATAAAGGGAAGGGAAGAAGGCTGATGTGAATTCTAATATTACTAGCCGCCATAACTGTATTTGATGTTTTATTTCTCTAATGCATAACTCACGTTTTTATGGGTTTCATGGGTTAGTTCTTTAAGGCATGCGTACGTCTGAAATGTTGTTTTTTTCATTACCCAAGGTTGAATTTCAATACAGACAAATCTAAACACAGCCTTTTAAACTGTACAGTCAGATTCAATATTTTAGCGTGCATTAGAGAACAATTATATATTTTATGGAAAAGTAACATTTATCTTAAGCAATAGTAGCATATATTATTAACTTACTAAATATATTACTAACTTACTAAATAGTAGCATATATTATTAACTTACTAAATAGTAGCATATATTATTAACTTACTAAAAATTCTAGAGGTATTTTTAATAGCTCAACAGTTTCATCAACAATCAGAATCTTTCAGTCTTTCCGTACTGCCATTCTCAGCACATTTTTAGCCCTAAGTTTGTCCTCTCATGTTCAAAGTGGCCCTGAAACCATCTTTGTACACATCCCCAGGAAATCTGTCTTTATAAATATGAGAATACTTATACTTGCTGTGGGCTTGCCTCTAGGTTGATAATATAATAACAAAAATAAAACAGACTGTCATCTTATGCCTCAAAACTGAGTGTTCTTATTTTTAAAAACACAATTATTCATCAGTCATCAAGACTCAGAGATACTTTATCTCTTGAAATAAGGATATAATGGAATTTCCTTCTTGCTTATCTAAAGGGTATTTTGGTTAATTCAATTTTCCAAAGTTGGTTCTTATTTCCAAAATATTTCTGAATGGAAATTCTATTAATTGAATATTTGAAGAGTTAAATATCACTTCTAAGTCATATTTTATTTTAATCCCAGGACTATTTTCATTCATTTAACCATTAATTCATACACACATTAACACAGTTATTTTTTTATTTAAAATTAAACAAGTGATAACAGTGTGGAAAGGCAACATGATCTAATATTTAAATATATTAATTCTACAGCAAAACCACTTTTGTTTTAATCTACTTCTTGGTTTATCACTCAATCTCACTGTCCCTAAGTTTTTTCATCAGGAAAATTTGAATAAAATAAACATACCGTACAGGGTTGTTACTTTTATATGTTAAGATACATGAGTTGCTTAGAAAAGTTCACAGTTTCTAGTAATTGCTAAATAATTTTAATACAAACAAATAAATATATGCTATTCAAAAAGAAAGATACTGTTTTCATAAATGCTATATGTAGTTATTCCTGTATAATTCAAAAGCACAGGAAATAAAAGAAAGATAGAAAAGTGTGACTACACAAACTGAAAACATTTGCAACAAAGGAACAATTGACAGGGTAAAAAGGCAACCTGTGGATTGGAAGAAAATATTTGTAAACCACATATCTGACAAGCACCATATATTTTAATACCTAAAATATATAAGGAATGTGTACCATGCAACAGAAAAAAAAAAAATACCCTGCAAATAACCCAATTAAAATGGGCAAATAATTTAAACAGTTATTTCTTAAAAGAAGACATACAAATGGACAACAGGTATATGAAACAGGTAATTATGGTCAACATCATTAATCACCAGGGAAATTCAAATCAAAAATACAATAAAATGTCAATTCACACTTGTTAGGCTGGACATTATATAAAATAAAATTAAAAAAAAAAAAGAAAATAACAATTGTTGGTGAGGATGTGAAGAAATCGGAACCCCTGTACTCTGTTGGTGGGGATGTAAAATGGTATCTACGCCAACCAGTCTGGAGCTTCCTCAGGAAATTAACAATGGAACTACAGTAGGATGTGGCAATGCCAATGCTGGATATTTGTTCAAAATAATCAAATACAGGATCTCAAAGAGATATTGACACTCCCATATTCATTGCAATATTATTCACAAAGGCCAAAAGGGGGAAACAACTTAAATGTCCATGGACATAAAAAAGGCAAAAAAAAGGATGTAATATACATACAATAGAATATTATTAAGCCTTATAATTAGGAAATCTTGCCATATGCAACCTGAGGGAAACTTGAGGACATTATGCTAATGGAATAAGCTTGTTATAGAAGGACCAATACTGCATGATTCCACTTGTTTGAGTTATCTTAAGTAATCAAACTCATAGAAGTAGAAAATATAACTGTTTACCTGAGGCTGTGGAAGGAGGGGAAAATGGAAGTCCCCAGTCAATGGGTATAGAATTTCAGTTATGTGAGATAAAAATATTCTAGAGATTTGCTCTACAATATTGTGTTTGTAGCAAAAATACCATACTGTACACTTCCAAGTTTGTTACGAAAGTAGATTTGGCTCTTCGTATTCCTTAATGACAGTGAAAAAAAATTAATTCAAAAAGTAAAACCCAGAAATACTGGTGAAAAAAACACCACATAACTCAACAATCAACAGGTTATCTGTATTTTCCATTTTCAATTCCAACTCTTGGTAGGACAGAACCTCGAGTTTAGGTTCTACATCTGCACAACCTGACTGAGAAGAGATTTCATTAGACAAAAATGTTTTAAATAGGGTTATATCAGAATTTCTTTCCTGTGCAAGTAAGGATAAATCTGTGCAAATTAACTTTTTAAAAATCAAACCTATTAAAAACTGAAATTGAAACTATTTTAAAACTAAAAACCCAGGACTAAGCTTTAGGCACAATTTAATTCAGATGCTGAAATTATCTGGAAAGATTATCTTGTGTTCTGCTTTTCTCTGCACTGGTTTTACTCTGCGACTCCTCAGCATCTCAGGCTTACTCCTTCCTCTCTGACAAGTGTGCAACCCAGAAAGCATGCCTGCTTCTCTTCAAGCCAAGCTATATTATTAATATCTCATATGATATAGATTTATAACATACGAATATATCTTTTCATAGTGAACAGTTCAAAAGGTCCAATAGTGCATAACAGATCATTTAGGCCTTTAGTAAAGCCCTGAAACAAACATCCATTTGGCTGCTATTACATGCAGATACCTAGACCAATGGCCTCGATCCGCATACTTGATAGAAATAGTGTAAATAGTGTCATTATATCTCATTTGCCTGATTCTGTGGCATGTTCAACTCTGATCAGTTACTTTAACCATCAATTTTAATGCATTAGTTGTGTGACCCCATATCCATGTAACCATGGAGTCAGGAGTGAAACCAAGTTTCTACATTGCTTACGGACTAACAATGGGGAGCATGATTCCTCAGAAAAAACATCAGGGCACTGTTACTGGAAAATGAGAAAGGATACTGAGTGACAAAATCCACAGACGATAAGTGTAGTAGCAACTTATTTCCCTGTTTTGCCCTCTAAGCCCTAATAAATGAAATCTAGTTCAGATAGTGCTCATTGATCTAATTATCTGCATAAAATAGGAGCCAAATGAAGATTCACCTTAGGGCTTTATGAATATAGCTAAACGCTACATTGAGTATTATTGAACCCAAAGGACTACATGCAATAATAATTGTATATTAATCTACTATCTATTTCACATGGAATAATACTACAGTAACAACCTATTTAAAAAATGCCAGTTTTCAACTATGTCCCTTATTTTATTTTCAGCATAGCACTAACACCAACTAGTGGTTATCTCGTTATGTGATTAGTTTTTATTTCACTTCTTTCTATAGTGATCCTTCAGTCTTTTCAACCACAGCAAGCACTGCATCTAAAACTGTACCTTGTGCATGGGAGATATTCAGTAAATATTTGTTGAAGAAGTAGATTCTACTGTCACTTCCTGATATGCTTTGACACTGTATCCCCACCAAAATCTCACCTCGAATTGTAATAATCCCCATGTCATGGGAGGAATCAGGTGGAGGTAATTGAGTCATGGCGGCAGGTTTTTTTCCATGATGCTCTAGTGACAGTGAATGAATCTCATGTTATCTGATGGTTCTATAAAGGAGAGTTTCCCTGCGCATGACTCCTTGCCTGCCACCATGTAACATATACCTTTTATCTTCCTTTGCTTTTGACCATCATTGTGAGGCCTTCTCAGCCATGTGGAAACGTGAGTGGATTACACCTCTTTCCTTTATAAATTACCCAGTCTTGGGCACATCTTAATCAGCAGCATGAGAGACTAATACACTCCCCATATCCTACTTACTACACAGGAGAGCAGAGATAATCAACTTCATGCTGAACCATTTCTGTGTGATCAACATGGGTCAGAATGTGCAGGGCTGGCCGTCTCTTGCTTCATGGACTGCAGGACCAAGTCTCAATTTTTGCTGCTGCAAATCTACTCCTTTTAAGTATCTATTCCCCACCTATTGATTTCCAAACAAGGTTTTGCGTCTCTTGATATGCTAGACAGTAGCTTGGACAGCATTTTTAAAAAATCATAGTGTTTTTCTTATATCATGCTGTGACCTACTAATTGGGTAATTAATTAGAGGGATCGAGACCAACATATTATATGAAAAATTAATATAAACTAAAGTGGTGTATGGGGAAGAGCATGAAACAGAATGGAAAGGAATGAAAAAAAAAGCTATAATAGAGCAGAAAGAAATGGAGTAAAAAAGTAGAAAATAGAAAAAATCCACGATAATAAGAATAAGTACTTTTGCAGAAACAATTTTTAAAATTATAAATGTGGAGTGTGAGAGGTTTTTTAATAAAAAATTAGCTCACACAACCATGGAGAATGGAAACTCTCAATACCTGCAGGATTAGTCCATAAGGCAGAGACCCAGGAGAAATGATAGTTTAGTTCCAGTTTGATTCCAAAAAACTCAAGAACCAGGATGGCCAATAGCGTAGCTCCTGTCCAAAGGCTTGTCACTCAAGAGTCAGGATAAACTGATGCTTCAGTTTGTATTCAATAGTAGGAAAGAAGAAGATGAAGGAGAAGGAGTAGGAGAAAGAAGGAGGAAGAAGGAGAAAGGAGAAGGAGAAGGAGGAAGAAGGAGAAGGAGAAAGAGGAAGAAGAAGGAGAAGGAAGAAGGAGAAGCAGCAGCCAATGTCCTAGTCTGGAAGAAGTTAGGCAGAAAGAATTTTATCTTTCTCAGGGGAGAAACAGTCTTTTGTTCTATTTAGGCCTTCAATTGATTGGATGAAACCACCTCACATGAGGAAGGTTAATCTATTGATTGAAATATCTACTGATTCAAATATTAATCTCATCTGGAAACACTCTCAGATACACAAAGTACTAGGTCATTTAATGTTGCTATAAAGAAATACCTGGATTGGGTAATTTATAAAGAAATGAGGTGTAATTGGCTCACGGTTCTGCAGGCTGGACAGGAAGCAAAGTTTTAACAAACTGTTCTCTTTTTTCCTGACTTTATTGTCCTATTTAGCTTTTTAATGCATTTTTGAACCATATTTGGTCTTTTACACTTTACTATGCAATCTAGATTTCAAATTTCCAGTCCTAAGGAAGTTTTTATTTTTCATTTATTCATTGTCTCTACCTTTTGTTTTTACCCATTTTATCTCACAATTTGCTTATTTTATTATGTATCTTCTTAATTGTCAACATGATCAGAGATTTGTCTGATTTTCTGACTATTTTAAATTTTAAAAATCAGTTTTGTTAATCACTTTTACTGTACTTTTATAAATTATTTTACTTCTTTATCTGTAGTAATACTTCAGGCTTTTTTCCCATTTTTTTATTTTTATTAAAGCATTAAACACATATAGACAAAAGAATGAAAATAAATATCCAGATCAATAAATTATCACAAAGCAAACCAGTATTCATTTAACCCTAGATATAAAAAAATGTCAGCACCCCAAAAGCCTCTATTACATTTCTTTGGTTGCCTTCATTCTGCTATTCTCTGGCCTTTTGACTCTATGGGATATTTTTATTCTTTCGGAATTTTATACAACTGGGATCCTAAAGTGTACATTCTTTGGTGACTGGCTTCTTTGACTCAACATTGCTAATGAGATTTGTCCATGTTTTTACTCACAATTGAGGTTCTGTTTTGTTCCATTTGAATAATATACCTAAAACCATTCATTCCAATATTTTCTTTTTATAATTTTTAAGATACGCTTTTTGTATTGAGATAATAATATTTAGCATGAAGTCTACCCTCTTAACAAATATTTAAATGTATAATTTGGTGTTGGATATCTAAAATTTATTAATCTTGCCTATCTGAAACTTACAGCCATTGAACAGCAGCTCCTCATTTCTCCCTCCTCCTAGGCTCTGGCAGCCGCCATTGATATTTCTGCATATATGAGTTTGACTATTTCAACACCTCATATAAATGGAATCATACAGTATTTGTCCTTCTGTGACTGGATTATTTCACTTTGCATAATATTCTCAATTTTCATCCATGTTGTTGCATAAGACAGAATCTCCTCCTTTTATAGGGCTGAATAATATTCCATTTCATTACATTCCAAATTTTTGAAAATTATTTCACTTGGACATGGACATTTAGGTTGTTTCCACTTCTTTTACAAATACCACAAAAATGATCATTCATGAGCTTGCATTTATATATAATATAAATGTATGCATTTATATTGAATATATACATAGTGGTGGATTAGATACATCATATAGTGCGCATATTTCCTACTCAATAGGTAAGGCAAAAATGCTTTCCAAAGAGGTTGTATCAATGTATTCAGTCAATATGAGTATATGCAAGTCCTGGCTACTGTAATTCATTGTTAATATGTGACATCTTCAATCTTTTAACTTTAACTATTTTGGTGAATATAAAGTGGGATCTTGTAATTTTGCTTTGCATTTCCTTTAAGACTAATGGAATTGAGCACATTTTCATACATTTATTGGTTTTCTGGACAACTGGTTTTGGGAAGTACTTCCTTACATCAGTATTTTATTTTTATAGTTTCCCTTTTTATCTGATTGACAAGACTTTTGTTACAGATTTTGCAAATGCCTTTTGCGACTCTGTAGCTTGCTCCTTTATTTGATGTCTTTGAGTTAACAATGCTACTTTAGTTACAATATTTTATTACAGCAAAATTTTGTTTTACTTTATCAGTAGTTTTTGTATTTCATTAATGGAATTTAATAAGCCTGAGTTATAAATTCTTTCTCCTATTTCACCTATTTCTCCTATTTCAGAAGCCTTACTGTTTTTCCTCTTATGATAGATGTACTACTCACCTGAATTCAATTTATTCATAAGTATGAGGTAGAGATCAACTTTCCTTTTATTTTCAGCCTGTATAATTAGCATCATTTTAAAAAAGACTCTTAATTTTCTCAGTTTGTGTTGTCATGTTTGTTACAAATCAAGTATACATTGTGTTTATGGATCTATTCCCAGACTCTATTATTTGCTTCATTTCTCTCTTTGTGAACTAAAAACACACTGTATCAATTATATGGATTTATAATAATCTTGATGGTTAAAATATTTACTCTGTTTTCTTTTCCTTCAGGAAAAGCTGGAACATTCCTGGCTTGTAACACTTCTATTTAAATTTTAGAATCAGTTTGCTACTGTCCCAAAATAGTTGAGATTTTCATTAAGAATACATAGAATCTATATATAAATTTGTCGGCTCCAATTAATATCTTCACAAATTGTCTTCTAGTCTTTGAAAATGTTAAATATTGTTAAATATTTTCACTTAAAATATGTTCATGTTTTCTCAATATTCTATCATTTTCTGTGTAAAAGCCTTACATATTTTTCTTAGATTAATTCACGGATATTTTACATTTGTGATGCTATTAAGGTTGTATCTTCATTTATTGTGTGTGTGCATGTGTGTATGTGGAAACATTATGTTACTAGCTAACATACATACACATAAAGAATTCTAATGTTGATTTTTATAGCCAGTAACCTCGTGACCTTGTTTTACTGACCTCTTCCTCTTCCTCTTCTTCTTCTTCTTTTTTTTTTTTTTTTTGTCTTGAGACAGATTCTTGCTGTGTCATCCATACTGGAGTGCAATGACAATGGCCATATCTCAGCTCACTGCAATCTCCCCTTCCTGGAGTCAAGCAATTCTCCTGCCTCAGCCTCCTAAGCAGCTGGGACTACAGGTGCCCACCACCACTTCCAGCTAATTTTTTTTAAAATTTTTATTTTTAGTAGAGACAGGATATCACTATGTTGGCCATGCTGGTCTTAAACTCCTGACCTTATGATCCACCTACCTCAGTCTCCCATAGGGCTGCAATTACAGGTGTAAGCTACCATGCCTGGCCTACTGACTCCTCTTAATTGGTATACACCATTGGTAAATTCTTTTGTAATTTCTATATACACAATCATATCGTCATCCAATAATGGCAGTTTTGTTTCACCTTCCCTAAATCTGACATTTTATTCTGCTTGCCTTTAGTTAGACTTCCAGCACAAGATTGAACTAGTACAAAGAAATATTTCAATTGTTTTCCATTAGGAATGCTAACCACTGCAGTTTTATTATTAATATATTTATTGTATTAAGGAAGGCCCAATTTACTCCTAATTTGCTTCCAGCTTACTTCTACTAGGGAAAGCCTTTGAAATTTACTTAGTAATTTTTATGCTTCTGTTAAAATAATCATGTTTTTCCTTTTTCTTGTTTTTAATGTGAGAAACTGCATTGATTGGTTTAAAGGTAAACCAGCCCTGCATTGCTGTTTCTCATACAAGCTTCTGTTGCTTTGCTTTTATAAATGTGGACATTCAATGTATAAACTAAGGCAAACTAGGTACTTGTCTCATTCAAGTAATTGAAAATATCTTTCATTGATTCACTTGATTTAACAAATTTTAAATGAGGTCTATAGGTGTTCCCTTATGTTGGTAATATTAGCAAAATATTTTTGAATTTATAAAAATACTTTATTTCCTTCATTTTCTTCTTTAAAATTTTAGACTAGAAAAATAGTTTCTGCATCTATATGGCCATATATTTTCCATCATGCTATTCAGAAGTTATTTTATCCTCCTCTCCTTTGACAAAATGGCGGTTATACTAAAAGCCCAGAGCTTATGCCAATACTTTTCTTAATTCAAAACAGATGTTGGGGAGAAACAGAAACTTCTGACACTTTTCTGGGGTTGGAATGCTATACCTGCAACTGCTAAAGACATACATGAACAGATTTCTTTTTATTTAAATTATATTTCACTTTGTGTCATCACAATTAATATGCTAATTTAGAACATTTTTAAAGTACACATAGACAAAAACAAGATTCATAACATAAAGTAATTCGAGGACATATGTTCCCAAAAGTCAGGTGTTTTCAGATTAAAAGATGTTGGGCCAGATTCAGTGGCTCACGCCTGTCATTCCAGCACTTTGGGAGGCTGAGGCAGGAGGATCACAAGGTCAGGAGATTGAGACCATCCTGCCCAACATGGTGGAACTCAGCCTCTACTAAAATACAAATATACCAGCCAGGCGTAGTAGTGTAGGCTGCAGTCCCAGCTACTCTGGAGGCTGAGACGGGGAAATCGCTTGAACCCAGGAGGCGGAGGTTGTGGGGAGCCGCGATCTGAGATCATGCCACAGCACTCCAGCCTGGGCAACAAGAGTGAGACTCTGTCTCAGAAAAAAAAAAAAAAAAAAAAAAAAAAGATGTTGAGCAATTGCATTCTCCCCACCCTTTGGGAGACTGAGGCATTAGAATGGTATTAGAAATATTAGTAATAAAGATCTGGACTACAGTGAAAAATGTCAGATTTTCACAATGTCACAATTATAGTGTAGAATTATATATTTAGTCAAAATATTAATTGAAAGTTGAGAGTAGAGAGTATTTTTCAAAAGTAAAAGTTACAGAAAAATATATCCATCCCTTGCCTGTTTAATCAGAAATCTGTTAGACAATTCTACAATTTAGATAAAACCAACATATGAATTTATCTATAATTTAATGGAAACAAAATATTTTTTAAAAGGGCATAGACCAGTACTTTTTAGGATAATTTATCAATTGCATTATCCCAGGACTCCATGTTTGGGTCCCCTTCCACTAACACTCCCCTCGTGAAAGCCATCTTTCTCTCTCCTGGATTTCCCCTCTGGAGTCCCCTTCCACACACTCTTATGGAAGTCTGTCTTCCCCTCCTAAACTCTGTGGCTCTCTCTATTCCCTTCCACTCAGTGTGGAAGCTGCTTTCCTCTCCTGGATTCCATCTTTCTGGATTCTTTCACTCAGCATGAGAGTTAGCTGTTTCTCTCTCCTCCTGTTTCTCTCCCTAAATGATTTTCTACAAACAAAACAAAAACAAAAACAAACAAAAAAAGAATTGTATTCTCCCACTTCAGCTAGATTATTAAGCTATTCTGATCACTTAAAACATCTTCCTGTTTTATTTCATTATCTTTAATTGTACACATATGTTTAAAGTTGGGTAGGTATATCTACTAATTAAGAAATTAATAAATTTGTGACAGTTACAAAATCATGTAATAAAATATCATGATCCTTGGAAACCGGCATCCACATAAACTCTCTTCTAAATTCAAGTGTTTCCCTGTGTTCTGTACCCTAAGTTTCATCATGGGATGTATCATGATCCATATATTTTATGTCAAGATGAATCTAAATGAGAAAAATTATTTGATCTGTGTTTGACTTTTATTTATTTCATATGTTTTACTCATGTTTTGTTGATAAATTTAGTAAGCTTCTTTGTGTGTCAATGTATATGTCTTAGCTTTATCAAATAACGTTTTCTACAACAAAGAACAACCAAATCTGATTTCATGATACCTATTTTTCTCTGAGGTACTCTTAAGATTTATTTAAAAAGATGACCTGAGAGAGTTGCTAACAAATTCTTAACTTACACAGCAATCAAGCAACTGGAAATTCTCTCTCCACTTAAACATAGATAACAATAAATAAACAAACTGACTTCAGAAGCACAGTCAGACTTATGCTGAGTTATATGGAGGATCACAGTTTTATACAAAGAATTGATGAATTTCATAATTTCAGATATCCCTAGAATGTAAAGCATAGAAAGACTTATCAAACAACTACTACAGGAGTTGAATGAGTTTGGGTGTTTCTATTAAAAAGATTTTCTTAGGGAAGCACAGTTTTGTATACAATTTGCACTCCATAAATGGGAGTTTCACCAGGACAAAACCAAAATGATGCAGAAGACATTTTCAAGATGTTTCAGGTTACTTATTCAAATAAATCAGAATATAAATCAGACTTTTTTATTGTGTAAGCAACATACAGACTCATTATATTTTAACAATAATTTTCAAAACTATATTGCATCTGTTTTTTCCTCCAGATTCCACTTGTAGTGACTTTAATTTTGCATTCAGAATTCCAGAAGAGCAGATTTTCTTTTCATGCACCTCTATCCATATGTATGTAGTTATGAATCCTGAGTTGTATGCCCCCCAAATAAAAGAATATGAGTCAAAGGCATATATTAAGAATATTTAATTAAAAATCATCATCCCGAAGGGTAACAAGAACAATGCATCTTATCTTTAATGTAAGTTGGGCATGGTGATGCACCACTTGTGGTCTCAGCTACTAGGAAGGCAGAAGACATGAGCTATGATCACACCACTGCACTCCAGCCTAGGTGACAGAGTAAGAATCTGTTTCTTTTTTTATTAAAGTAATATGTAAGTTTTCTAAGTAAAGGAAAAATCTTTATTTCAAAATCATGGAGAGGATGCTACTTAGTAAATTCTAGACAAATAAAATAAGGTATTAAATTCTAGCATATGATTATTTACCAGCTCTTTGTCTAGATACATCTATCAATCAATTATCTATCTTTATATCTATATTTTCATTTATTTAATCCATTTCCTTATTTTACAGACCTAAATTATTAGAGAACAATGCCTTTTATAAAGTCATCTGTACTATTAGTATTCAAATTTAAGTTGACCTTGGTTGTGCAAAACATATTCTGTGGCTGTATGAGGTGTTTTTTTGTACGGCACACTGACTCTACATGAATTAACCCAACTGTATTAGTCCCTTTTCACACTGCTATAAAGAATATCTGAGACTGATTAACTTACATATATTTTAAAAAAGGTTTCATTGATTCACAGTTCTGTATGGTTGGGGAGGCCTCAGGAAATTTACAATCATGGTGGAAGATAAAGGGGAAGCAAGGCACACTTTACATACCATCAGGAAGGAAAGCCCAGGGGAAACTGCCATTCTTAAACCATCAGATTTCTGAGAATTCCCTCACTATCAGTATAACAGGATGGGGGAAATGGATCTCATGATCCAATCACCTCCCACCAGGATCCTTCATTTACAGGGGCATGGGGTTTACAATTTGAGTTGAGATTCAAGTGGGGACATAGAGCCAAATCATATCACCAACGTTCTCTCATTCTCTTGCAAATTCATTCTCTGTGTATTCAACACAGAATTTTCTTAAAAAGAAAAGAAAAAACTAAAAAAAAAAAATTTCTTTATGTAAGAGCTTTGTATTTCCCTGGATGACTTTGTCACTTGAAAAAATAATTCAGGAGAAACCAAAATAACAAAAGATAAATATCTCCTCACTAAGGTGAGTGTTATGACACATATTTCCACAAATAATATATTTGGCATTAATTTGATCATCACCCAGAACTCTTGAGAGTCTTCTCTAACATGTGCTATAGACTTTTACAGCTGAAATATGTTACAAATATTTTTTCTCAAGTTTAAAATTGAGACAAATTTTCAGATTGTATACAAGGTTTCATGTGGAATTGCCATGCTAGCTATCTAAATTTCATGAGGAATGCCTCATTCAACTTTGAAAATAAGATTGTTTTATGGGGCAGAAGGAGAAAACTGTGTGTGAAAATAATAAACTATGTGCTCACTGTGAGAAAGTGTGACTAGCTCTATTTTGTTATTTCTCAACTCAACTTGATAGTAACAGAATCACTACTAATAACAAAACCTGGATATGAAGGCAGTTACCAGGCTGGGATACAGGAGTGGTGGGGACAAAATATAGGTATCAGTAAGATATTTTTGATATTGGGGAACTTGCTTGTGACTCAGGATTGAATTTGGCAAGGACACCCGAAGTACATAAGCACTAATAATAAACTACTATTAAACTACTGGAAAGTCTCCTTGAGATTTCAAGAAAATAATGGATCTCAGTGAATCTGCTGGAGATGCTGGTTTCGAAGGCACACAGAACCCTCAAGATCCATTCTTAGGTTCTGCTAATAATCTCTATTTTCCCTGAACAGTAACAGGATTTCCCCAGTGAGGACATGCTGAGACTTGAACCTCGTAATTGGTTTAGAATCAATCAAGGGAGGTGAGGTCAGATCTTGAGGAGAGCAAGTACATACTATCCTATATGGCTTTTGCCTTAGGGTGGGGAATTGCAGGGTTTGAGAGGAGGGGAGGCTGCTGTTCTCTAGCAGGTGTAGCTGAGACACTTGCTGATCCAAAGGGCTTAGGGGATTCTGAGTGTTCAACATTCTCAAGCACAGCCACCCTGGAGTCTCCACCACAGGTCTTCATGTCCTACTTCTTCCCTATCAGAGTCCGACTTTAATATAGAAACACTAGAGATAAGACATAAACCAGGGCACACTGTTCTATTTTCTATCCCAGTTTTCCACAGGCAAAAGCCTTAACAGTGGTGATGGAATAACGTGCCAGAGGTACTGCTGTTCCAATAATCCCTGTCAGTGGAATGCCTGCTGTATACAGGCAGCGAGTGGTCCACATCCAGAATCCAGCCAGGAAACCTCCATCCTGGGAACACTTTGGGTACCAATAGCCTTTCCCAAAAAAACAAAACAAAACCAACAATGACAAAAATCCCAGGATAAGAATGTGAATATAGTTATTTTGTAGGTTCTTCCAGAATATACTAGTAGAGTGTTGGGAACTGAGACCAGGACAGGAAGACAGCCATGTAACTGTTTGTATCAAGAACATCACTACGGTGCAAAACCAGTCCATCACCCTGCAAGCTTGCACTTCATGACTGCATGTGATGGGTGAGGGAGACAAAACCTGGCGGTCATTGTTTGAAGGTTGTTGGTACTTCCTCCTGCTGTGAGGCTGAGCAAAGTGGGCTCCAGCAGTCAGAAGAAGCCCTTTGAAAATATATGCAGTTGCAGGCCATTGGAGAGTGGGTCAGTGGACCTTGATATAGGTCCAGGAGGAGAACAACGCTGGGACAAAACACCAGAGTTTAGTGCATCTCATTTTGATGCCAAGGCTATGTGAGCTTCTTGAAATTAGTTTTATAGTTTTTCTTCTTTTTAAAAAATCTCCTGGAACACCTTGTATGCAAAGTGGATTATCATGTCCTTAGAGGTACAACATATTATAGACTTTAGTCGCAATACCTTTTTTGTATAGGGACTCATTCATTTGTGTATTCATCCACTCAGTCAGCCTGCAATCATTTGTTTAGGTATTTATTTGGGTGGAGTGAGAGGTAGTGAGCAGACTCAGCAATTCCATTTATTTGTGGCTATGGACACATCAATACATTCTTTTTGCCTTCAGAATGTTTGCACTTTATACTCTAAACAAAAATAATTGTATCCATTTCATACTAATTTTCACATCTGTTTACACGCAGTTGTTCATAGTCTCCACTTTGTTTTTATCTCTGTTTTCTCTGCATTTCATTCTTTATGTTGTTGATAGGCCTTCTATTTTTTTATTGCTCCTGATCATCTTGCTAGAGGTTTATCTGGCTAATTTTTTCAAATAACTCGAATTTACTTTAAAAAAGTATTCTGATTCTGGTCTGCTTAATTGATTTCTGGTATTTTCTATGTATTTTTCCTTTTTCTTGAGTTTACTATGTCATTCTGTACGAAGTATTTTGTGCTGTTGTATTAAAAACTGAAAGTTTTCTTCTAAATGTTACTTTACAACAGGGCGTAGATTTAGACATCTGTTGATCACACATTTAGATATGCGTTGTTATATATTTATCATTAAGCTATACATAGTACATTTTCATAATTTCAAATTTGATCTAAGAACCATGTATTACATAACATATTATTGTTGTAAGCATTATTTAATTTTCAGGCATGTGACAGTAGGCTGTACTTTGGATATCCATTTGTAATATTCTTATGTCTCATAGGATATAATCTGTATGTTAACTCTGAATTTATATTCTTTTTGCCAATAAATGTTTATTTTAAATAAACGTTTTATAGGAGTTTATTTTTGTTAAATTTAAATTCCTACTTATCTAAAATAAACAGACTTTTATTCATATGTTCTTAATATTTGCTAATTTTAAAATCTGCTTTAATCAGGCAGTTTCTGAGAGGATTGTGTTAAAGTTTTCCAACTACAACTATTATTTAACACGATGTTTGTTATTTTTCATTCTAACAAAAATTTGAGGCTAAATTTTAGCTGCATATGTATTTGGAACAATTATATTAACTTGACATTTTTTTTCTAACAGTACACAATGACATTATTTTCTTATAATTGTTTTGCTTTGGTGTTTTTTGCCTAGCATAGAATTGTCATCCCAGTATACTTATTAGACTTGGATATATTTTCAGAGTCACATATTCTCAATGTGTATATAAATTGTGTTAAATGCAGCCTTTGCAGACATGTTGATGAATTTGATTTTAGTTGATACCTAATCAGAAACATTTTCTCTTCTCACTGATACATTTAGCCCATATAGATTTATGATTATTTCTATCATTTATTCATGTTTTCTAGCACACTTTTGAGAAGGAGTCTCACTCTGTCTGCCAGGCTGGAGTGCAGTGGTGCAATCTCAACTCAGTGCAACCTCTGCCTCTGGGGTTTAAGCAATTCTCCCTCAGCCTCCTGAGTAGCTGGGACTACAGGTATGCACCATCATGTTCAGCAAATTTTTGTATTTTTAGTAAGACAGGGTTTCACCGTGTTGGCCAGGATGGTCTCGATCTCTTGACCTTGTGATCCTCTCTCATCTGTCTCCCAAAGTGCTGGGATTACAGGCGTGAGCCACCGTGCCCTGCCTTATGTTGCTTTCTTGCTTCATTTGTTTTTTTGTTTGTTTATTGTTTGTTTTCTTTACTGGCATTTCCCATTGGATAGGTTAGGTTTCTTCAGCCAACACGAACGTGTTATATTCTGTTTTATGCTTATAGTAGCTACCTGACTTACTTACATGCAGTTATGCTAACACTCTTTTACAACATCTAGTCATATTGAATATCTATGTTTTTTTATCCAAGCAAGACAAGAAATTTACAACTTCTCTCTCTCTGTTCTTTTCCCTTTACCCTTCACAATATGTATCAATTATTTAGACAATGAATTTTCCTAAGACTTGACTCATCTTTACTTCCATATTGTAATATCCTCCTGAAGTCACCATTCTTCTTACCATAATACATCATTTAAGTATTATTTTTAAATTGAGTGTGTTGATATATCTTTCTTTTAAAATTTAAGCAACAGTTTACAGGAATATAAATAAATATTAGGTTCAAAAAGTTTTTCTTTAGCACTCTAACAGTACAATTCCACTGACACTTTTGTAACCCAGTGTCACTTTCCAGATTGCTGTCAATCTAATTCTTGCTCTTTTCTGAATTAATCTGTTTGTTGCTGTTATTACCATATTCTTTATTTCCATAATCTTTAAGAACTTTTCTGTTTGTTTTCAGTTTTACTAAATGTTACTGTCTCGATTCTAGTTGTGTGTTTTTTCTTCAAAATATTCTACTTAGTCCTCTATACCTGTTTTTGGTTTGAGATCTTATGGCATTTTATAATTATATTATGAAGTATTATTAACTTGAAATATTCCTTTTCCTTTATTTGTTGTTACTTTGCCCTTCTCACTCTGAGATGACATTATGACAGAACTATCCCACAGAGTGTCCCCACTTACAGCCCCCAGCCTTCTCCAGTTTTCTCCACCACAGACATGAATCTTCTGTTCCCTAGAGATTTTCACATTTTTGGTATTGGCTATTGAACTTAGCTTTGACGCATATGCAGATTTCTTGATTTAGGTTTTCATCAGCATTGTTATATTAAACTATAAAAGACATATGGCTTTATGAGGCAGATATACATATATACATAAATACACATATAGTGGTAGATCTCAACTCACTGCAACCTCTGCCTCCTGGGTTTAAGATATTGAAGTAGGTACAGGTACCTGCATAGCTCTAGGCACAGGTACAGATATGGATATTAGCCATCTACCTACGCTTGCATGGCACTGCTTCCATATGCTGCCATTCACAAAATGAGCAGTACTGATCCTGTTAACAAAAAAAGCGCTATTTATTTATGCATGTTACCGCTGCGCACAGTGCTTTTGATGTCTTCCCATTTAAAGTCTTAAATAGCCCCATGTGTTATTATTCCTGTCTTACAGAGGAGAGCACACAGGCTAAGAAAATTAATGTAATGATTACACACCTACTAATTAACAGACCTGGTATTCAAAATGTCCTTGACTTAAATGTTCATAACTTCTACACATCATGTTTTAACATTGTAAAAATCGTATTAAGGAACTGTTGCTTTTCTAGGAGGTGAAATTATTATTCAGCTAGGATATTACATTCCCTTTCTATCATCTGGTCTCTTCTTATATTGCATGTGTGTCTACAAATGTATGTGATTCCAGTAAGACTTTACAATAAATGGGTAATCTCTGCTGTCATTCATTTTTACCTTCTGCATCCCATGGGATTTCTGATCCCTGTGCAGTTCCCTATAATGAATTTGCTTTATTTTCCCCTGACCATTGACCTTTTTATATTTATTTTTGTCTTTTCCTTTTGAGATCAACCCTCATTGAGCTTATTACATCTGTCAGTGGCCCCTAGACACTCACACTCTGGCTAAAAGTCAGTGACTGGCAACAAGCAGAAAGAATGAGGGCTTTCCTTTGAACTCAGGTAAAACAATCTAATAGTTCCCCACCCCTAGTAAGATAGAGGATCGTGGATTCTATCAGTTATGCAGTTACCAAAAAGGTGGCACTACAGAAATCACTGCACTTCTTTTGGCCCCATTTTCTCCATTTAAACGCTGGTAAGAAAGGATAAAATCAAGGATTGCCCAGCGAAGAACATACAGAGGCAGTGCAAGTAAGACCTAACAAATCATAACTATATCCTGTGTCCTAATTAGTAAAAACTGATGTCTGCCTTACTAATGTTGACAGTGATGCAAAATTTCATCTTAGTGCAAATGAAATGGAAGGTAGTATGGATATTTCATTTTTTTGATACAGAGTCTTGCTCTGTCACCCAGGCTGGAGTGCAATACTGTGATCTTGGCTCACTGCAACCTCTGCCTCCCTGGTTTAAGCAATTTGCCTCCTTCAGCCTTCCAAGTAGCTGGGACTACAGGTGTGCGCCACCACACCTAGTTATTTTTGTGTTTTTAGTAGAGACAGGGTTTCACCATGTTGGCCAGGCTGCTCCTGAACTCCTGACCTCAGATGATCACCCCACTTTGGCCTCCCAAGGTGCTGGGATTACAGATGTGAGCCACTGCGCTCAGCCAGATATTTCCTACTTAGTGTCAAGGAGTAGTTAAGGGTGGTGGAGATTGTGGTGAATTACCAATTGCTTGCTCTGATTTAAAAGACTGATGATATTTAGGGAAGTCAGTCAATTGCGGGCCAATCAGAATTTTTAAGGGAAGTAGAGATTATGCAGAATTCGACCAAATCACACAAATAACTCAAAAGCATCTGTTTATAATTGGGATCAAAAGAACTCTATTGCGCTTTCCAGTTATGAATTGAAATCATTTAACTTAGTTCTCTCTGATTTTAACTGACATATTAATTCAGTTCTCATACCCTGACCCTGTGATAATATCTAGGTCTCCTAATACCAAAGCACAGCTCCCACCCTACAGTCTCCAAGAAAAATATAAAGGTAAATATGTTTCAAAATAGAATGTTTAAATTTGTACATAGACATACTTAACAATTATTTTCCATTTGTTTCCCTGTCGGTTTCTTTGACAAAGGCCTACCCGGCTCAGTGGACTGTGCTGGGACAGCTATGGGCTATCCTTGGGATGCTTCTGCTTCCTGTCACTTCCAACAACCTTTGCTCCCTTTTCACTCTATTTGAAAGCATCATTTTAGAAGGGAATGCAATTATGGCAGGTGTCATGAACTGCAGATAGCCCAGTATACACAGTATAAGTTTTCTAGATAAATACATCAGGAATTGGCCGGATGCGGTGGCTCACGCCTATAATCCCAGCACTGTGGAAGGTTGAGGTGGCTGGATCACAAGGTCAGGAATTCGAGAGCAGCCTGACCAACATGGTGAAACCCCATCTCTAGTAAAAATACAAAAATTAACTGGACGTGATTGTATATGCCTGTAATCTCAGCTACGTGGGAGGCAGAGGCAGGAGAATCGCTGGAACCAGGGAGGCAGAGGTTGCAGTGAGCTGAGATGGCACAACTGCACTCCAGCCTGAGTGACAGAGAAAGACTCCAAAAAAAAAGTATATATATATATGGCTACTATATATATATTTATTATTATTATATATTTTCAGAAAGTAGCATTATATATAGCAGCTTCTGCACAGTGCCTTTGCATTTTTTAATCTTGGGGTATATCTTCATAATGTTCGTGAAGTTTATGTTGATTTATAGAATATGAGCATATAATTAATCATATTAAAACTGGTATTATTTTTAGAAGCCACTGCCAAGTAAATATCGATCAAAATGAAAATAACTTTTTTCCTGAAATTTTGATATGGATCAATGGATTATGTATCTGAAAGTGCTATCAAGTAACCGGCTAACGAAGTGCTATGAAAGTTCTCACCCACAGGAGGCCAATATTCTTGTGCTGTCTAGGAATACAATATATTTGTACTTCTAACAAAACCGTATTTTATTTTCCCCCAGTGGTGATCATAAAATATCCTGCTCAGTTTAAATGTAAGATTTCAGATATTTTGACATTTTTTTTCTATTTCATGATGACTTTCTACTGCGTTAAGATACAACTATAGACTGTTGAAGAGAAAGAGCTTATTCAATATTACTTAAAACCAGGTTCATGTTAGAGTATAGCAGATAATTTTTTAAAAACCATTCCTATATTTACTAGCAAATTATTTAAGTTTGTGATAAATAAATATTATGATATATGTTGTTGTTAAATGCAAAAACCTTTGCACTTCATAACCATGTAAATAGGTAAAAATAAAAAATATATTATTATACTAAGGAATGTATCAGAAGCACTATTTTATTGAGTCATTGTTTGTAGCATTACCTCTTTTAGTGATAGAAAGACAACTTTTGAGATGATGCCAGTACTGAAGATTAATTAACAAAGGAGCCCCGGTAGACCTGTAGCTTGATTTTTTTACTACAGAGAACTGCATGTATATAGACAAATACTATGTGCATTTGAATTGGAAGGGCAAGTATCCTACACCAGTTCTTTTTGGATTTTGGTAGTCTTTCATATCTTTCATTGTTAGGATCAGTGAACGCTTCTAAACAAAACTAACTAATGACAACTTCATGGGATTGAAGTGGCTTTAATTCTGCACCATCTTCTATAGTAGTCACTATTTCAATGCTAACCTTGAGGAACTGTGACAAAGCACTGTCTTCCAGGATGGCGCACTCAACTCACAAAAGCTATCAGTTTACATGCTCTCCCTTTCAAAATAACCACATCTTGTAATTTGACCATATGTGTGCACAACCTTTTCTTGGAGAAACTGAACTTTTCCCATATGTTGGTTTTCCTCAGAAAGAAACATCTTATGGGTCCCTATTAGGTAGGTAGCATTACTCAGCAAGTGTGGATTCTGGAACTCAAAAATGGGAAGGCAGCTTGCCAAGCAAACAGGATGTAGTTGATGGTGAAAAGCTTGTGTGGATGTGTATGAAGAAAGATGAATGGAATCATCAATAAAAATGTTGCACCTGCAGCCTGGGAGGAGTAGGAGGGTGCAGAGAGGGCCTCAGCATCTGTGGTGGCCCAGTCTCTTGGTTGGTTATCAGAGCATGTGAGCTGGCCAGGCCTCTGTCCTCTCCTGTGTCCAGGATGTGCACACTCACTCCCTCAGCACTGAGATTTCAGCAAAATGTAATGCCTCAGCCCCACGCATTGCCCAAGAGAGCACTGGTTATTAAAGATCAGTGGGAGGTCAGAGGATCTCTTGAGGCCAGAAGTTGAAGGAACAGCCTGGATAACATGGCAAGACCCCTTCTCTAAAAAATATAAAAAATTAGCCAGGCATGGTGGCCTGTGCCTGTAGTCCCAGCTACTCCAGAGGCTGAGGTGGGAGGCTCAGTTGAGCCCAGGAAATGTAAGCTGTAGTGAGCTATGATCCAGCCACTGTGCTACAGCCTTTGATTCAGAGAGAGAGAGAGAGAGAGAGAGAGAGAGAGAGAGAAAGAGAGACAGAGAGAGAGAGAGAGAGAGAGAGAGAGAGAGAGAGAGAGAGAGAGAGAGAGAGAGAGACATAGATCACTGTTTATGCAAGATATACCGGTAAGGACAAAAGGTTAGGACCATTTCACCTTCCCTAAGATTTCCTTCCTAATTTCCTGTCTCCTGAAAAAAGGACTATCCTTCTAGCAAGGTAGAAAGGTAGTCAAGGGTACACTTCCTTGGCAGGTTACAAAATCTGTGTCCTGGAAAACTCACCTGGGCAAAGAGAACAGAAGAGGGTAGGTGAGTAGGAGTATTTATGGTAAAACCAAGTTTTCTTTTCTTTACCTTCAAACTGTGATTGATAAATGCAGTAATTTTCCATACATTATTTTAAATGTTGCCACTTTCATTGCAGAACTTCATCATTTTCACGAATAACTCAGATTTTGGATGTGAAGAAATTACCATCCAACCGTAAGAAAGATTCCAATATTCACCTGTTAACTCTTCGGACTGGTCCTTTCTGAAGATCTCTACCCTCTCCTCCATAGATGACCGGGATCCCAAAAAGCGTTTTCCAGACATTCTCTGTCACCTGCGTATTCCTCTGTTAAGTGACCTCTTTGAACTCTTTTGCTTCCTTAAGGCTGGAGAATTTCTTCCACAACTCCACGCCCACCACTGCCCACCACCTCCCACCACGCGCTGGCACGAGTACCTCACGTGGGTCACAGGACTCCTGCGGGACCTTCTGAGTGTTTCCCCTAGATCCTTTTACAGGTAGGTGCGTGTGGGTGGGCCGATACTCACCGGTCTCCCTCCATCCTCTCATCTCTCTCCCTTTGCTCAAGCTTGCAGCTCCTCTCATAGGCCGTCAGCTCTGCCGGACTAGGCCCATGCAGACCCCTGAAGCCTTTTAGCCCTCTACCCTCTCCCCCCTCTCTTCTGCCCTTACTTCTCTCTCCATCTTCCCTCCCACTCTCTTCAGTTCCCTCTATCTCTCCTGTCTCTCTTTTCTCTCTCCCCTCCTCTTTTCCCTTTTCTCTCTCCATTCTTCATCTCTCCCTTCTCTCTTTCCATTCTCTTCCATCTCTTTCCATTCTTCCCTTCTCTCTCTTACCCCGCTTCCCCTTTGTCTCTCCCTTACCCGGTCCCTATCTTCCCCCTTCTCTCACCTCTTTCTCTTTAGCTCTCCATCTCGCCTCACTCCCTGCCTGCCCCATTACCCACCTTTCATTAAATGGATGCACAACACGTGCGCGCGTATATGCGCGCGCGCGCACACAAGAGCACATTCCCCTCCGCTTGGTCACTTTACCCCACCCTGGAAATCGAGGAACCAGAAGCCTGAGGTGGTAGTAGGAGCCTTGGGTGCTGCGTCTGAGTCTCTGAATCCCTGCCAGACTTCGCGGGGTCGCCTCATCGTCCCTCACCCCAACTTACTGGCAGAACTCCACCCGCTCCCAGGCGCTGCGCTAGGCGTGGGCAGGACCGCGGTGAGCACTCCACGCCCCGCGCAGCCCTGCGCGCACGTGGGCGCCGCAGCAGCAGGTGCCGGGAAGCAGAGGCCGGGCCAGAGCCGCGAGGCAGGGCCCCAGCCTCGAGCGCTCGCCGGACTCCTCTCATGGCCCTTTCTCCTTTCCACGGCCTTTTGGGGCCACTTCAGTCTTCACAGCTCAGCGTCTGCTGCTGACCACCCCGCACACTCCGCCATTAGATCTTCCTACTCCGGCTTCTTCGCTGCCACACTCCCTAACCAGAGCCCCAGCTGCGGCGCGGGTGCAGGTGGCCGGGCTGGAGGCCTCCGTAGTCTCGGGTCCCGCGGGCTGGGCTGTGGTCAGCGCGGGCCGCGTCCGCAGATGCCACGGAGGGAGGGCGGGACGGAGCCGGGAAGGGGAGGAGGTGCCGTTGCGGGGCCCAGGGAGGGACTCCCCCCGCACCTCCGCGCTTCAGCCCTTCGCGGCGCTGCCTCGCGGCGGCCGTTATTTCGTATTTATTGATTAGCATGTTACAAGCCTGGGCTCTTCCGGTGCTGTTTGCCCGCAACTCGTGTCTCCCAGACTTTAACGCGCCGCGTGGGCCTGCAGAGGAAGTGACCTGGGGTGAGGGGGTGACCGTGTGTGCCGTGGGGGGGGGGGTTAAACATCTCGAGGTCGGGAGTCAATTACAACTCGAGGTGGGGAGGGGGGTCCATTGCAAGAAAGCCCGAGCCTTTGCGGGAGGAATTTGGTGGGGGGAACTTGGCACTGGGCCCAGGGCTCCGCAGCGAAACTTTTACCGCCGCCTTCTCCTGGGGCGCGCCCCTGCCTTATCTCCCAAGCTGAGCGCGGAGTCTGCCGCGAAGCTTTCGCCCCCGGGAGACAGGGCGAGGGGGCGCCCGGTTATTTTACGCGGATGGAAAACGAGGGGTGGGAGTCAGAGAGACCGCAAGGTCTAACCTTTAAAAAGTGAAACACCAAATCCCACAAGGGATTTTTCACACGATGGCCCCTCCCGCTTCCATGCTTTTCGTCCAGCTCGAGGATCCGGCTCGGGATTTGCGGCTGCATCCTCCTCCCGCGCCCCGGCTAGCCGAGCCGCTGGTCCCAGCCGGGTCCTCACCCCCTTCCCGCCCCTCCCCCAGGTCCGCGCGGCGGGGATGTCCTTGCCGCCGCCACCGCGGCCCCATTCCGCCACGCACCAGCCCGGGGGCGCCGGCCGCGCGCAGCCTTCCGAGCCAACCCGGGCTCCGGGCTTGGGGGAGGGTCTCGGAGCCCCAAGCCTGGACTAAGGCACCCACTTGGTAACTCTGCTGTCTTCCGGCTCCTTCCTCCTCCCTCCCTTCCCCGCCCCACCTCCCTCCCTCCCCCGCCCGGCCACCCCGACTCCCCTGCGCCGCCCTCCAGCCCGCCTCCCAGACGCCCACCCGCCCGCTCCTCTTTCCGCAAGATCGCAGAGGTGGCGCGCAGCCCGGCGAGCCGATGACGGACCCCTTCCTCCTGCCTTCAATGCCTCAGCGGAAGATCCCCAAGGGCTGGAGCGAGGAGCGCTGCCGCTGGACGTCCTCCCGGGGAGGCTGCTCCGACCTGCTGCGCGGCGCGTCTGAGACTGGGGACTGAGCCCTCCCCGCCGCCGCCGCCACCGCCGCCGCCCGCTCCGTCTCTGCCGTCGGTCTGGACTGGCCCCCCCACTCGCTGCGCCCGCTGCCCGGCCCCGGCCCGGCTTGGGGCGTCCCGGGGCTCGCCCCGCGCCCGCCGCCTCCCGCGCGCCGCGTCCTCCCGATCCCGTGGCGGCGACGATGCCCGGGAGGAGGGTCCTGGCAGCGGCGGCGCGGATGGTGGCGGCCGGCGCCCGGGTGTGATGCGAGCGTCACGGTGGGGATGCTGCTGGCTGCGCGGCGTTGAGGGCCAGCGAGAGCGAGAGCCCGCCTGGGGCGGAGGACAGACTCATCCGGATCTGGCTGCAGCGTGGGCTCGGAGCTCCCCCTTCCTCTCGGTCTCCCCCTTGGCCCCCTTGTATTTCGCTCTCACTTGGCGTCTTTAACACCTCTCGACCCATCCTTCCCCCGCCACTGGAAGTCTTCCCGTCTCTAAATGGAATTAGTGGAGCCCGGAGCCTCTGGTGTAACGCACAGACATGATCCATGGGCGCAGCGTGCTTCACAGTGAGTACCCTGCCCGCCGCGCCCGTGCGCTCCGGAGCCAGCCCTCCTGCCCGCCCCTTTCCCGCGGCCGAACGCGCAGGAGAAGCCTCTGCGCCGCGCTCCCGCGGACCCCGCAGTCCCGCGCGGGTCGGGGCCGACGTAAACTTTCTGTATTGCAGCATCGTGGACCCTGGCGTGGGGGCGGCGCGCGGTCAGCCATCGCCCGGTCCCAGAACCTGCCGGGTTGAACGGGTTCTCCGTGCGCAGGAACCCCCCAGGGGCTGAGAATAGCGCGCAGTTCGGGAATGGACACGTGCGTGCAGCAGAGACTGGCCCTGGCGAGGGCGCAGGTGGAAAGCGGGTGGGAGCGGGGATACCTAGTGAGGGTAGAGGAATCTTCCTTTTCCTGGGGCTCCCGGAGCTGGGGAACCCCTGGTCACACGCAGTCCCGGAGGTAGCGGGAGACGCACCTGAAGCCAGCGCAGAGGGAAGGGCGAGGGTCAGCGTCCACTGCTTTCCACCCAGGATACCGCTAGCGTCGCTTTCTGGGTGTGTGGTAACGCGGGCAGTGTCGAGATGGGAAGGAATGAGAGGAAAATAGTATGACGAGTCATCGAGTAAAAGGCAGCATAGGAAAATGTGTGGTGGAAATTTGACATTACTAAGCAAAGATGAGAGAGTGGATCGCGGGCCACGCAGTTAAGAGGGCTTTGCTGATGAGTTAAACACAGTACATTGTCCATAATGCGATTTCAGCAAAACAGGAAGAGCGGAGTAAACAAATACACATCCTGATGCTGAAGGATGTGTACCTGTGTTCTGGGTGTGAGCAGAATCATGAAAATTAAATTGATTTTTCCCCCCGTGGAAACACAGTAACCACAGCAGCCAGTGGCTTAATCTAAAATGCAAATGACCTGGCTGGAGCATAAAGTGGTACACAGTTGATAATTTTTTAAATATTAATATTAACACTTAGATACCTTTCTTAGAATAACGTTTAAGTATAAATATATAAGCCTTTGTGGTGAGCTTTAATTGAGGAAATATTTGTGAATTATGCTCTCCCCTCCATTTCATTTTAAGTGATAGTATGAAGGCAGACCTTTTATGTCATTGGACAACAAAATGAATAAGAAAAATAAAATAGAAGAAAAATCAAATTATGAAGACTAGAATACTTAATATTTTGCTAGTTCTTCATCTTGTAAAAATGTTGATTAGATCAAGAATATGGAAGTAAAACAAGTTTAGATTATAATGGCACTGCAGCTTTACCGTTAAGTTACAGATCAGAGTCTCTGACACTGGAAACCTGACTCGGAATAATGCTTTTGGAAATCACCTCTCTCAAATTAATAGTCTATCTCTATAGATTGATTTGGTATTAAATTAAAGTTAAGGTTAGGAGAGATTAATTTCACAGCTTAGAAAGTGCTGAGGACTGAGAACGGGGTTACTTGGAGGTTCAGAACATTTTGTAGGCAACAGTCTAATAATGCTGCTTAATGCCCACAATCCCCATTAATCTGCTTCTTGCTTGCTCCCCTCCCCCACAGCCTGTAGGATTTGTCTAAGTATTTATTTTCTAAAATACAGCCACACTGCAGTGTGTCGGGAACAGTCATGGAGCCTTTCTCATCATTTGCCTCTCCTTTTCCTCCTTTTTGCCTTCTGGCCCCTCTCTTCCTTCAGAGATGCTCGCAGAGCCATTTCCTAAGGGTAGTTTAGATACAGTGGAACTCCTGAAGTCCTACTGTAATGTGTGTGACAAGAGTAAATTGTCATGTTGCTTTTAGAGTGAAGGATGTTTTCGCCTTAGGAATTTGGGTCTCATCCCTTCTTAACTTGTGTTACTTTTTAAGGGATTCCCAACGTTTCCTGATTTGTACATTTCAAATCAGTTTATGCAAGTTCTGAATCAACTTCTAACGGTTAACAATGATACAATTAATCTGCTTTGATAGTATTTTATCTTGAAATTGTGTTATGTTTTTATGGAATTTGATCATTTCTGTGTATTTTTTCTCTAATTTTTCTTTTCTGTTTCAGTTGTAGCAAGTTTAATCATCCTCCATTTGTCTGGGGCAACCAAGAAAGGAACAGGTGTGTCTACTTAGAAAAATGCTATTGGAAGACCTCGAATTATTTTGTGTTTTCCTATTTTCCTCCTACACTTAATATTCCAGAATATCTGAACCTGTTATAATGTGTATAATTGATTGGTTTGGCTAAAACAACATTTAAAAATTAATCTACTAATGGATATTATAAGAATGTCCTCTCTATTTTTAGTATTATAGAAAATTGGATGACGGTTCTTTTTAAAATATTTTTCTTGTATTTAACAGAAAAGCAAACCACCTCAGAAACACAGAAGTCAACGCAGTGTGGAACCTGGACAAAGCATGCAGAGGGAGGTATCTTTACCTCTCCCAACTATCCCAGCAAGTACCCGCCTGACCGGGAATGCATCTACATCATAGAAGGTAAGAGGAGAGAGTGCCAGAGTTAAGAGAACACTAAGCCAAAACCTGGCCATCTCTATGCTTTGGATGAAGAATATGCATATAGACATTACAAAATTGATTTGGAGATCATGCATAAAAATATCTCTGAGTGAGTCAAATAACTGTAAAATTTGGAATCAGGCTAATTATTGAAATTTTAGTAATGAGTTATGAACAAGCAAAGTCTGTGAAGTAAAAACAAATGAACAACTTAAGAGTTTATTTTGCAGTTGATTTAATTGATGTAGAGTTCTAATGCAGTAGAATGGATGCATGGCTGGCACAGTATTACAGTTTGAGAAACCAGTAAAATGTTTAGTTCAACAATTATTAGAATAACCTGTATGTTACTTTTTCTTTAATAATGTCAAAGATGAATCTATAATTACGTTTTCTAAGTAGCAGTCTGAAAGATAGTTACCTTATTTGTGTTAAAAAGTGACACCTCATTTTAAAGTCAAGGTCGGGATTGTAAATTATGACACTTTCTTTCATGACTTTTTTCCAACATGAAAGATAAATGGCGTTGAAAAGAGATGTCTCTTTGAACATTTCCCATTTGCACTGACCTTGTAAACACCTCTCTCTTTTATTTTATTTTTTTGAGACACAGTCACTTTCTGTCACCCAGGCTGGAGTGCAGTGACATGATTTCGGCTCACTGCAACCTCTGCCTCCTGAGTTCCAGCAATTCTCCTGCCTCAGCCTCCCAAGCAGCTGAGATTGCAGGTGCACACCACCATGCCCAGCTAATTTTTGTATTTTTGATAGAGATGGGGTTTTGCAGTGTTAGCCAGGCTGGTCTGGAACTCCTGACCTCAAGTGATCCACCGGTCTTGGCCTCCGAAAGTGCTGGGATTACAGAGGTGAACCATGGCGCCAGGCCAACACCTCTCCCTTAAGTACAAATTTTAAAATGTGGAAGCATATCATCTGGTGATGGGAGTTTTCAGTATTTTAACTGTTAATACCTAATGGGCTAAAACTTGGAAGCACTTACCCCCTTGCCACACACACATATATGCACAGGCAAAACTATCTTAATGAAAAAGATATATGCATTTTCTACTACATACAAATCAGGGACATGTTTATTTGATAGATTTTTCAAAGAAGCAGCAAGATTTCTTTTTACCCAGTTTTAAGAATTTCTATTTAGAAATGATTACTTTTTGGTAATTATTGGGCCATAGATCTTTCCCCACCACCTTTGTACTTGAAGTTGGACTTTCAGCAAAGATAAATCACACTGTAAGAAGGTAAAACAGTAAATAAGCTACGCTACTAAAAGGATAACTCAGAAACCTAAGGTCTGGAATGCAAATTCCTTGTATGACTGATAGAAAAGGAACTTGCTACTCGCCTCACAGGACTTGCTCGTATGCTCTGGGGACTATGCCCATTTCCCTAAACAATCTAAATGGCCCCAGGATTAGCACAAAGTAGTTGGAACAGGGAAGCCAAAGAGAAGAATACAGGGAAGAAGAGATGCTCACCTTCACTTTTGAAGAACGTCCAGGAAGGCATCATTCTCTGCATAGAGTAGCATGTGTGAAAGTTCAGAGATATGCTGTGGTTGGAGATCTGCATGGAGTATCCTACGGCTTTTGCAGAATCTGAGGAAAAGACAGGGGGAGGCTGAAGAGGGAGGCAGTCTCAGACACAGGGGTAGCTGGTATTCCTTCTGTGACTGCTGGATGAAGTCTTAGACATTATGCTACAGACAATGAGGTGCCACTGAAGTAATTTAGTTCCATATAAAGATTAGATACATGTAGCTCCAGCTGAGAGGACAGATAGATGTGGTCTGAAAATGTATCTGTATAGGTCATAGAGATTGGTTTTGAGTTTGTTAGTGTGAATAAAACTATCCAAAGAGAGTATTTGGAGCACTATTTTTCAACTCTTTAAAAAAAATGCAGATCCCTGGCCCTTTCCCCAGGAATTCTGATTTAATTGGCCTTAAACAGAGCCCCAGGCATCATTATATTGTAGTCTCATTCCACTGGAATGCCTGTGGCAACCTGGTGTCCTGGTCTAAAATGAGAGAAAATGAGATGTAGAATAGATTTCTGGAAAATAACATTTAAGAGATGGACAGAGTATGGGGGAAAGGTAATGGACTGAGCAGGAGAGTCAGGTGTAGGATGCCACAGCAGCCAGAGTGCATGAGGGCTCAAGAAGCAGGGAATAGTCAAAGTGCCAGTTGCAGCAATAAAAATAAGTAAAAAACAGATATTCACCTGTTATATGGAGCAATTAAAAGTTTGTTAGTAACTGATAAGCACTTCCATTGGCATAGCGGTGGTGGGTATTTTTTTCCTCTTTTAAAGGGGCAGATTGCACATATTTAATTCTAAAATGAATATTCTGTAGAGAACGGTAAATTGAAAATGGAAGAGAAAGAGGGATACATAATTGGTCAGATTTCCAGAGGTATGACGGAGATGAAGAATGCAGGTGAGGTCTTGGTCACGATAGAGGATCCCTTTATGAATGTCAGGAGATCTAAAAATTCCCTCAGAATGGAAGAAATATTCTCTACATATGCGTACAATCCAGGTTCAAGTGCCCATAGTTCGCAGTGCATCTGAAGATTCTCAGAGTGGTTGAGACCTCTCATGAACTAACCTGTGTTAGATCAAATGTAACTTACAGAAATATTAAAAGGAAATGCAGCTGTGAAGAAAATTCTTGAAGGTGAAGCATAATTGAAGTTGAGAGAATTAGACCTAAATAGCTTCAAACGGTTTCTGTGTGCCATAGTCACTCACTTTTTAATTGACCACAAGAATTATGTGGAAAACTTACTTTTAAAAAGTTATTTCACAGCCAGATGCAGTGGCTCACGCCTGTAATCCCAGTACTTTGGGAGCCCAAGGCAGGTGGATCACAAGATCAAGAGATCGAGACCATCTTGGCCAACATGGTGAAACCCCATCTCTACTAAAAAATACAAATATTAGCTGGGGGTGGTGGCGCATGCCTTTAGTCCCAGCTACTCAGGAGGCTGAGGCAGGAGAATCACTTGAACCTGGTAGGCTGAGGTTGCAGTGAGCCGAGAATGCGCCACTGCACTCCAGTCTGGTGACAGAGAGAGATTCCGTATCAAAAAATGTTTTCTGAGGAACACTGAGAGGTTAACTTATCCACAGAACTTAAGTAATAATAAGAGTGAAGGTCTGGATAAGTGAATTCATGTTAGATGGCCATTATTTCTTAGTGGGGGAAATTGGTGAGTGCGTGTTTACAGATGACAGAGTTCTAAGTCAGGTAGCTAAGGACTGTCCTCATTGCTCTGTCATTCCCTAGCCATACATTATTCACATCTAAAATAGTTATCCTACAATCTGAAATAATTTATTTCCTTATAAAACTTGTCATAATGGCGATTGTTAAATAAACAGGTAGATACATGCTATAGGATGATAATGTATGCAAGTGATATATTTAGTACTAATATGTAAATGGGTCCAAGTCCTTCAGAATTTGCCTTTTTGTTATAAGGCTAATACTTTAAGCATAAAACATAGTTATTTCTTTGGGCACTTTCAAATTAAAAAAAAAAAAGTAATTCAGAGTCCCTCAAATCTGTCATTATTGTGGTGACTATATTTGTTGACCTTTTTGATATATGTTAGTGATGGATAAAGTATTTTTCTTGCATGAGCTATAAATGTCAGTTTTCAATGTATGAGTCAGAAACGTTTTTCAGAAATTAAAAATTATCCATAAAATAATTCATTTAAAAAACGGATTGACCTTTAATCTGTTGATCTTTCATTTTATACCTGGAGAGCATCAGAGTTACATTTTGTTCTGTAAATCTCCAATTTTCCAAATTACCACGTATCTCAATATCACATAAATTTTTGAAAACCAGGCATCCAAGAGTTTAGTTTTTAGGTCATCACGGATGATGTTCAGTGTATATTTAAGAAGCGGTGGGATGTGCACAGCCACCATTCAGCATGGCTGCTGACCATATAGAGAGCAGACCATATAAAAAGCCTGAACCTTCAAGTGTCTAGAGGGGTTAGTGCCGGAAAAGGGCCAAGTAGCAGGGAAGCGCTCAGAAGGCTTCAGGCGACAGCTGTGTACTAACCAGGATACAGATATGCTGGTATTTCAACAAACTTTATGGCCATTCTGGAGTATCCTGGATGAATCTAAGTATGAGATGCCAGAATTTTGAACTGTTTTGGACATATCAAGGGAAGAATGAAAGAACATTAGCAAATGCATTCATGTGGTGCTCTATAGAGTTGCCAGCCCTATGAAGCTTTCCCTGATTCTTTAGAGAGCTGTAAAAACATTTATGAAGATAAGCTCATTTATAATTCACTCAAAAAGACTTTTTATATGGAACTTTTCAATGACAAGTATTATGCTAAGTGCTGAGAAAGGAGGTGAGTGAGATATGGTTCTGGTTTTTCAAGACAGATTTAGAAAGGAGGCTTCTTTAAAGCAAGTCTTTCCTGTGTAAAGAGGAGGTAACAGTGGGTATGTAGATATTCAAGAAAGTAAGAAAATCCATGAAAGTCTGAAGCAGCGTTACTCTCTTAGAATACAAGACATGTTTGAAGTGGTCTGAGCTTGGTGTGTCTGTGCAGGGATAGGGCCTTGGAAGCAGGATATTCTTAATAGGTCACCATGTGTGTTGAATGCATTGATCATGGGCCAGCTGCTGAGGTTTAAACCTCAGAGTGATGTGATCAGGTTTGTGGTCTAGAAAAATTACTCAATATCCTTGTACATGCACTTGGATCTAATCTAGACACGTGACTGGGACTACTTGAATGCATGTATTTAATATAACTCTATGCCAAACAATTCTCAAGTGTTTTGTGACTGCAAACCTGTGTACTCCTGGAAATAGGAGAAAAGAGACAGAAAAATGTCCCTTGATCTTCTAACCCCAAGTTAACAGCCTTTCATAAGAGTACTATGCTTTGTTAGTCCTGCGCAAAACATAGGAATGGTCATCTTGTGTCAGAATAATGCTTTGTGGAACACCATCGGTTTTAAGGTTTACTCCTTAAACATTTTAATGAAAATTGTATTCCGTAGAATAGTATCAATGCTTTTTTGTTGTATTTCCATGCATATCATCTATAAAGTTTGAGAGAAAATGAACAGATAATATCTGAAATAGAATCAGAAAATATTAACCTGACAATTTAAGAAATGGCCTCCCAGACACAATCTTTCTTCTTTACAGCTGCTCCAAGACAGTGCATTGAACTTTACTTTGATGAAAAGTACTCTATTGAACCCTCTTGGGAGTGCAAATTTGATCATATTGAAGTTCGAGATGGACCTTTTGGCTTTTCTCCAATAATTGGACGTTTCTGTGGACAACAAAATCCGCCTGTAATAAAATCCAGTGGAAGATTTCTATGGATTAAATTTTTTGCTGATGGAGAGCTGGAATCGATGGGATTTTCAGCTCGATACAATTTCACACCTGGTAAGTAAGGACTTTTTTTTAAACAATCTGTTTCTTTCTTTTCCTCATTTTTATATCTTCATAGTACAAAGTCATTTGTAAGACAACATGATAATTTTTCAGAGAATTTTAAAGTTCTATTTAAAACCAAACCTACTTTTTATTTTCACTTCATAAATTCTGAAAGGGAAAGATGTCCTCCTTAAAACAGCCTATACTAGAGGTAAAAAGTAGTGAGTCAAGGCTCTAAATGGGCATCAGCAACACCATCAAGTGGACTTCTGTTATGATGGAATGTGTAATTGGAGAGACTGTCTGTGATAAGGAAACTAATTATTCATAGGGACTCAATAAACTTGAAAAGGCAATTGTAATATTATAAAATGTATCTGCCAAAATTATCTTTGGGGAACTTGAATTATAAGTTCATTTGTTCTGAAAATTATCATGTTTCAATCAAATAGATCCTACTACCGTAGTCTAATCTGTTTTCAGAAATGCAAATCCTTAAGAATTTTGATGAAAGGAAAACTGAGACCTGTAGCAGCCAAATACTCATTTGCAAGTTCTTGCAGATATTGTGTGTGATAATCAGTTTATGCAATCTATCTCAATTTTCCTTTTAACTTGCTAGCATTAAAAAAGGGTCTGTGATGTTGACTGGCTCACTTGAATAAGACTTATCATTCATTATCATAAAATTGGTTATCACATTGTTTTCACTGCAAGAGCATCACATGCATTAATTTAAATGGAAAAATGATTCAAATTATGTAAGGCCCATTTTTTATAGTTAGATTTTTTTCAGTTCATATGTATTGTTTTATTTAAGTTATAATAGGCAATAGAAGGATTTGAAATATATTTAAACTTTCTTGAAGTTGCTCTTCTATGTTAAAGAAGTAACATCTACACAGGGCTTTGATGCTCCGTTAAAAAACTAAAACTTAAAACATTATTAATATAAGGTTAATGATGACTTTCATTATGACATTATGGTGTATGTTAAATCAGGTATTAACTGTGGCATATATATTAGCTTTGAGCATTAGGAATGCTTTTAATAATGTCATTAAAGGGCTGTGGTTTTAATTATGCTTTGCTAATAATGGATTACTCAGAGAAATCATGGGTATTTTATATGCTACAGTTGAACTAATTTGAAGCATTCCCAAAAGGTACAAATGTTAGCTTACTTTATCTGCCAGATGATTAGTGCTAGAGTTGTAAATGGGAAGATATGTACTCTTTTCTTAACTGATAATTGTGAATATAACCTAGAGGCAGTGATGTATGGCGTGGTCTAGGTTTCATAAGTTCTATTTTCATTCTGAGTTTGGTGGTCATGAAAATAACGTCTTGGATTCAAAGTTGTGGTTTTACAATGAATATAGTGTCAACTGTCATGCTTTATCAACATAAGCAATGCTATCCATGTTTCTGGCTCTATTTGAGATGACTAAATGGTAGCACTCAATCTGTTCTTCTAGGTTTTAAAAAGCCTCTTTGCTCCCTCTGTTTTTTTTTTCTTTGCTTTTTGTTTCTTTAGAGCCACCATATTACATTTATAGAAGGTGATTTTATTGCTGTGAACGACTGAATCTGAATGGAACTCTAGGAGATTTTTCCATGAAGTAGGACAGGTTAAGGATGGGCTGAGGTTTCTGTTTTCACTCAGATCAAATAAAGCAAAACTTCTGAGAAAACCTACATTTGGCATAAGAGGGGAAAATGGTACCATAAAAAGGAGACTTGGAAAACTTACATGACAGCAAAAGTTGACATTGTGTGGCCCAAGGCCATTTGAGATGACATAAATCCGAGTGACATAACTGTCTACAACTCTTTAAAAAGAGGCAGTATTAAGGAAGCCAGTACTTATTGAAATAAGAAGTGGGAAGGGATTAATAATCATTTAGACAGCATTGAGGGAATCTGAGGCCAGGCAGGCTTTAGTTGTCATTTTGGCTTAATTTTTATTTAGTAGTGTGCTTCAACCCATGACCTGGGGAAATTGAAGGAGGAAGAATTTCTCGTCAGTTTAATGATTTATGTTATAAAGCATTGTGAGAATTGCCAGGGCTCCCCAGTGGACTCACACTGGAGATGAAATTCTGCCTACCAAGTCACCTTAGATAGAGAGATGATGGTCTCCTGGACAGCTGCAAGGAGCACTGCCTTTGAAACCAGATCTGAGTTCCGTATCTGGCTTTGTTTTTCTTTGCATGATGTAAACTTCGAACATGGTCATTTATGTTCTATCCCTCAATATTTTTAGTTATAAAATAAAACTAATATCGAGCATGTCACAGAATTGTTTGAAAGACAATTAACCAATGCATATTTATGAATCTTTTGAGTGCCTGTCGGATCTCAACTATCAATAGCTGTTGCTTTTATTAGTTTGATCATGTGCTCTTTAAAGACAAAGCATGCTTGATACAGGTTATTGGGAAAACAAGTGACTCAGACTTAAAACAATTCCCTAAAATTTTTAGGTGCGTGCACAAAATTCATGCTTATACTTTGCTACTATTTTTTTTTTTTTTTTTCAGTTTAGGAGATTTAGTTAGTTTAGATGGGCCTAGACTTTCAAGTGGGGATTACAGTTACTTCTAATGGCAGTCATAGAATATATCAAGGCAGAAATAGCAGCAGAAAGGCCAGGTGGTCTCTATTATTTTAATGAATTTATCACAATCTGGAATCTAGATGTATTCTCTCACAGTCTCAGAAACTTTATGTCAACAGATTGTTTACCCATCTCTTAGAAATGAATCACATTTGCCAAGCTAACAGAAATGACTATACATATATATGTAATATTTATACATACATACACATAGTAAATACACATATGCATTTTCTATAAGAATTCTTAGAATTACACAACCCATTTCTTCCTGCAAGCAAACATACATGGATGGGCAGATTATGATCACTATGGACAGATCCATAGTGAGTATGGAATCCAGATGTTGAAGATTAGATGCATAATATGCATATTTCACAAATATTGAGCCAAAGTGTTGATGCTTAATCTTCCTAACACAGATTGTTTCTTCCAGTGGTGCTGTAGCCCTCACACTGCCATGGATTCCTGTGTCCAGTCTCCCGGTTCCATCTTGTCTGACTAGCAAACTAATTTGTATAGACTCTTATCTCCAACATTTTTTCTATTTCCTTCTATCTGAGTCTCTAACTTGCTTTTCTACTGAACTTAAAATAATACCCTTTCAATCTGAAGCTCTTCCTATTCCCAATAGCCGTGCTTCTGAGTTCCTATTGGTACATGGGAAGAGACCAACTGGAGGTCCTGCATGGATTTGGAGGATAGGGAGGCAGAACAAGAGAGGATACCACAGAAACGGGCTTAAAGGAGGCCCTTCTTTTTCTCCTGGCACATTTTTATGAATCCTCACTCTTTGGTTTGCTGATGATTATTTTTAGAGACTGTGTCGTTACCCAGGTCCACAGTGCAGTGATGAATCACCTAGGATTATAGACTAGCATGCATAAGGAGGATTGTGAGATTGAGCAATAGTCAAGGAGAAATCAGCTGGTTCAAATCCTGGAGTCTGCAAAGGACAAAAGTGAGGCTTAAAGAAGGGCTAGCAGGTGCAGAGCCTTGCGAGCACCTCAGGGACAACGCCCTGAACAGTTCTGTTCTTTCTGTGTAGTGAACTGTCCTCTGCAATATGCCATCGCAGTTCAGAAAGAGAAATAGTGCAGAATTACTGAGAATGTTAAAAGTTATACCACAGAATAATTGGTAACTTGGAAAATTCAATAAAAAACAGAAGATATATCAAAAGTGTTTATTGTATAGAAGTATATTGTTTTCTCACTTAAAAAGAGTCTTTAGACAAGTTTTAAATGACATTTGGTAAAGAAAATCAAATGACTAGAAAATATGTTGTGATACAAGGAATTTGAAATGGTAACGGTGACCTCAGGTAAGGGACAGCGGGAAGAGGGGAACGAAGAGGATTTTACGGGCCAAGATGGAGTAAAAATTGACTCAACATTGTTGATAATGGTTTAATTTTTGAAAATAGTGAAATATTTTGGTATTACTTTTATATATAAATTATATAAGATCAAAAAAATAGAAAAGACTATACTTGATAATTTTTAATGAATTTTTAGAAGAGGGAATACCATTTTTCATATTTTACAGACTTTTTTACTCAAACTAAGAATGCCTTTGAGCAGAATATAACACTTCCCTGCAGCCAACTGCCTTCTTGCATAAATTTTCTTTCCACTAGAAAATATAAGGAATAAAATGTAACAGTATCTACTGTATTCCTCATTCTACTGGTATGACCCCGCTGCCATTCAGATGCTCTGCTCCTGGAGAAGGTCACCCTTCCAGTCTCTTTAATGACAGGTGTCTTTTGTTGGTCTTATAGTTTACTTCCTAGTGGGGAGATTTTCTTTTATTTGCAGGCATAGAATGGATGTTTATGAAATTTTCCTTTTTTGATGACAGTTTTCCTGTACTAGTTTTAAGGAATAAAGTTACCCACATCCCACTGGAGAAAATGAACTTAAGAAATATATCTCAAAGTACCAAATAGGTGAGGGTTGAGTTAGACATTGACATTGAAGTGAGTGGAGTCATTAAATATATCGAAAGTATTATGATACTTTGTACTTAAATAGCACCTTTCATCTGGGGAGCTCAAAGTGTTTTAGGAACTCTCTGCCCAACTCCTAGCCGCCTCTCAAGCTGCATGCTTGACCGACTTCAAAGTCGAAGGGAAGAATATACCACAGTGCCATGATTTAAATGGAGTGTTTTAAAAGGATTTCTATGTGTATTAAATGAAATACATTATTACAATAAAATATCGTCATGGATTTAATGTTATTTCAGATCTTCAGTGCAGTGTTGTACCTCTTTGGATCAGAAATGTGAATGTGTATGTGTTAACCATTTTGAAAGTTTCTAAAGTTTCATAGATAATCAGAGTTCTGATAGGTGCTCTGGTAAGAAAGAAAACAAAATAGTTTTTTTTTTTTTGCAACTAAAGTTTCATTTGAATTTTGCACTGAAATATGAAATAATATAAATTTTAAAAGGTTAAGATTAAAGATTAAAAGAAAGACTTTTTTATTTTTTTGAGACAGAGTCTTAACTGTGTCGCTTGGGATGGAGTGCAGTGGTGCTATTTCTGCCTCTCGGGTCTAAGTGATTCTTGTGCTTCAGCCTCCCAAGTAGCTGAAATTACAGGTGTGTGCCTCCACGCCTGACTAACTTTTATATTTTTAGTAGGGATGGGATTTCGCCATGTTGGCCAGGCTAGTGTTGAACTCGTGACCTCAAGTCATCCGTCCACCTCAGCCTTCCAACTGCTAGAATTACAGGCATGAGCCACCATATCTGGCTAAAAGAAGAACTTTGATTGTGTTCTTTTTTCACACAAAAATAAAATATTGAGCCAACTTAGGTCAGTATGTGTTGTCTTTTTAATTATGACTTGATGCAAAAGTCCTTGTGGTTTTGCCATTACCTTTACCTTTAATGGCAAAACTGCAATTACTTTTGCACCAAGCTAAAATTGCACTTACACTGCTGACTCAGAATATTCTCATTTCAGCCCTAGAAGAGGCTCTTAAATGGAAAAGGTTAAAAGTAAAATTACATTTATTCTTCAGGCACATTTTTCAAGAAATGAATTTCAAAACTTAAGAATCACAGAGAATCAGAGTACTAAGAAAATTACCAATGTGTGGCCAGGTGCACTGGCTCATGCCTGTAATCCCAGTATTTTGGGAGGCTGAGGCAGGTGGATCACCTGAGGTCTGGAGTTTGAGACTAGCCTGGCCAACATGGTGAAATCCTGTTTCTACCAAAAAAAAAAAAAAGAAAAAAAGAAAGAAAAATTAGAATTGCTTGAACCTGGGAGGTAGAGGTTGCAGTGAGCTGAGATCATGCCACTGTACTCCAGCCTGGGCAACAGAGTGAGACACTGTCAAAAAAAAAAAAAAAAAAAAAAAAAAAAAAGAAGGAAAAGAAATTAAAAAAAATTATCAGTGTACTGATATGCTTGAATAAACAGGATATTCATGTGAAGGTGATTTCTTCCATCTCTCACTTTTCCAGTCAGCTCATAACTTGGCTGATTTTATCTGTATAATAGTGGGCTCAGGAGGAGGGATGAGGAATGAAGAGAGAGACAGAAATCTTGTTTGGTCTAGGTGGGTGTTCAGGAGAAAAGCTGAGAGTGGGAGAGAAAATTTCCAGGATTAGCTCCCATCTGTGCAGAGAATATTGAAAGCAGTGGCAAAGGAAAAGGAAGATTTTTAAGAAGTTTCCCATACAGAAAGATTGTCTTCTGGCCTGTGTGGTGGTTCATGCCTATAATCCCAGCACTTTGAGAGGCTGAGGAGGGTGGATCACAAGGTCAGGAGATTGGGATCATCATGGCTAACACGGTGAAATCCCATCTCTACTAAAAGTACAGAAGATTAGCTGGGCAGAGTGGTGTGTACCTGTAGTCCCAGCTACTCGGGAGGCTGAGGGAGGAGAATTGCTTGAACCCGGGCTGCAGAAGTTGCAGTGAGCCGAAATTATACACTGGACTCCAGTCTGGGCAACAGAGCGAGATTCCATCTCAAAACAAAATAAAATAAAGGAAAAAATAAAAAGTGTCTTCCTCATCTTGTTTCCTGGAGAGGTGGACACAAGTACTTAGTTGTGTTTATGTTATTTATTGGCCAATCATGGGACTATGTTTTAAATAGGGTACATCTGAGATTGGACAACATGGGGTCCTAGATATATTTGCATTATTGATATATATTTTCATTAGATTAGAAAAATCTTGGAATTTATTTACTCCAATCTTCCTGCTTAGAGATTGAGAAACCAGAGGGCTAGAGAAAATGTGTGACCTGAGTTGACGTTCTCTGTAAATATTAAATTACTGCTTGTGTATCAGTTATACAAGGATGGTGCTGATACACCTTCTACAAAGTGTTGAGATTATAACTTTAATTACATCACATATTACAAGTAATTTTAGTACAGTTATATTAAGAAATTTAACTAAGGGATAATACTGTATCACCCACATTTCACCATTATGGTGTATGAATTAAAAATTCAACTTTTCATTGTTGTTTGAAACATGTTTCAACTAGCAGTGCCCAAAGAAACAATGGTTTTTCTTCTCTTCCTCTACCGCTGTTATAAAATTCTGCCTTCTCAACCCATCTGAGCCTGAAGTTCATGATTCATTTCCTTTTCTTCTCAAATACCTCTTATTACTGACATAGTCTTCTGTGTGTGTACCACGCTCTCATTAGCTGAAACTTGTGGCTCACATGTTCAATACTCAAAGGGAAAACTTTAACTTATTTCTCTTAGATCTGCCACGAATTTTCCTGCTCACTAACACACAGGTCTCTTTGGCGCTTTCCTGTGATGCTAATTACCTCTCACACCATCCCTCTATCCAGGGCTGCTGATCCCAGCAGTACACAAGAAAAACATTTAGTTGAAGGAGAGAAATGAGCTCATTCCATGCACATTCAGTTTCCCCAGAGCAGGCTCCATCCACAAGTGGGACTGTAGACTAATGTACAAAACGTTGTTTTATGCACTGATAGAGGCCTTGACTGGGTCAGTCCTGAGATTACCTCTGTGTCGAATGCCATCATCAAATAACCAGCACCCACGTCCATCACCAAATTTCCTGGAAGAGAAATTACATTATTTGACAAGAGAAAAACTCAAGAAACCTGACAAAAACAAAACAAAGAAGCAATTCCTGTACGCCATCTCCATTTTTACCTCTCATGTGTCTGAATGTCTTTAGTTACTGTGCATCTAGATAAAATCTCCTGAAATCTCTAACTTTTCACTCTTTGTTATGTATTCAAGACATATGCTTTGAAATTACTAATGACTTGTTTATTTTTCCTAAGAAAATATTATCAAGTCTATTTATTCTTTTAAACATTTCCTTTTATAATAATTTGTAGACAATTTGAGGCTTATTTTTATTTAATTATTAGAAAACTAAATCAAGGAATCATAAACAACCCATAATGTTTGTCTCGATCAAGACATTTTTCCTATTATATGCTAGAATTTGTACGCCATTACAACTACTTAAGTATGACTCATGTTAATATTCTTAAAGTGAATGCACAGAAGACCTTTATTTCTACTAGGGTATATTAGCTACTTACATTTATTTAATAACTGTTTATTGATCCAATATGCTAACACTGTAGAAATACAGTATCTACAGGATCCTAGCTTTCATACAGTGAGTTCAGTCTGTTACAAACTAAAAGTCATGTGTAGTAGACAGATAATGTGCCCACCCCCGAAGATGTCTATGTCCTAAATGCTGGAATCTATAAATATGTCAGGTTCTGTGGCAAAGAGACGTGAAGGTGGAAGACCGTAATAATGTTAATCAGCTGCTGTAACAGAGGGAGACTATCTTGGATTATCTGGGAGGCGCCAGTGTCACCATGAGGGCAGAAGGGTCAGGGTTGGGTGGTATGATGTAAGAAAGACTCCAGCTGCCATTGTGGGCTTTGAAGATGGATGAAGTGGCAGCAAGCTAAGGAATGTGGACAGCTTCTAGAACTGAACAGGCCAGGCATAACTTGTCCCCTAGACAAGTTCCAAAAAGGGAACTTTCCCTTCCAAAAAGGGAAGCACAGCCCTGCAAATGCCTTGATTTTCAGTCCAGTGAGACCCATTCAGATTTCTGACGTGAGAACCTGAGATAATAAATTCCTGTTGTTTATTAAGGTTTTAAATTGTGGTAATTTGTTAAAGCAGCAAATAAGAAACAAATACTGATTTTATTTCCTAAAGTGAAGTGCTACTGTAAAAAAAAATTAAGAAAAAAACCCTTAAAACTTGGAAATAGTTTTGGAATTAGGCAGTTGGCAAAAGCCGGAAGAATTTTGAGAAGCATGTTAGAAAAAAGTCTATATTTCCTTAAACCTATTGTTAGTAGAAATATGAATGTTACTGACTCTGGAAGTAAGAGCACAGAATGAAGAGAGAAGCATAGTAGAGAAAACATCCATATCATGAAGAATACCTGAATCTTCATAAACGGACTATTTGTCGAAGTGTAACGTTTATAGGTGCTGATGATGAGAGCTCAACTAAAAACGAGAGACCTGCTTGGAAACTGACAGAATGGGAAATTTTGCTATGTTGAATCAGGAAGCTTAGTAGAATTATATCCTGGAGTTACATGGATAACTAAAAAAAGCAGAACTTGGATATTTAACTTTAAGGAATTTATTGTGAATTAAAATTTAAGGCCTCTTTGGATGAGATTGGAAAAGTATGCCCTAGAGAATAAACTGAGCTGGACAATTTTTTGCTGATCCCCTAGAAAGATCAAAAGATCAGAGAATTCAGTCTCACAAAAGGTTCTTTGAAATGATTAGGAGTGTGACTCATAAAGCTCTTCAGTCAGTCATCTCAGCAGAAGCCAAAAATAGGATGAGATTATCTAGAAAAAAAAATCCTGTGAAGAAAATCTTTGGCTAATGGAGTGAATCTGAGGACATACACAGGAGACACACATGGTTCTTGGGAATGTTACATCAGCAAAAACGTTGCCATCTTGAACTAAAGGAGACAGATAAAGATTGAAATAGAAAAAGGGTATCATAACTTTCAAACGCCTACAGGCAAGAAACATGCCGATATAACCACTCAGCTGCAGACATGTGCTACTGTATCAGTAGGCTGACTCAGAAGGCATGAACCCCAAGTCCAGAGTGGGGACTGAAGCCCAGAAGGTTGAGCTCAAATGACAGTGCAATTCTAAGCCTTGAAACCAACTGGAATTTGTCAGCTGTATTTCCAAATTGCTTGGAACTGGTGAATTTCTTTATTCTTTTTCTTTTTTAAAAATTATTCTGCTTTTTCTTATTTAGAGCTGGAACGTCTGTAGATATTATTCTTTGCCTTCCCCATCATTGTGGGTGGAGTAGGTAACATATTTCTTATATTTTATGGTTCATTGATTGAGAGAAATTGTGTCTCAGAGTGGATCATGCCCAGAGCCTCACTCATACCTGATTTTGATGATGTAGATGCTGTGATGTGGGGCTTTTGAGCTGATGAAATTTGGTCTTTGAGTTTATACTGTTGCGATTTTGGGGCAACATGGGATGGGTGAATTTATTTCATCTGTGGAGTTGATATAAACCTTGGTGGCCAGATTTTGGATAGGTAGGAGGAAACATGACCCATAATGGTGTCTGCATTTTAAGTCTGGAGTCTGTAAATATGTTAGGTTACATGGCAAAAGAAAATTAATGTTGTTATAAGGTTGACTTGATAATAGGGACATTATCCTGGCTTTTTTGGGAGGGCTCAGTGTAATATAGGCAGCCTTCAGTGTGGAACATGGAAGCAGAAGTGTCAATGTCAGAACTCACAATGTGAGAAAGACTCAAATGATCACCCTTGGCTTTGAATATTGAAGGGCCCATTAGTCATGGAATGTGGGAAGTCTCTTGATGCTGAAAAAGGCAAGGGAAATATTCTTCCCTAGAGCCTCTAGTAAGGAACACAATTCTGCTAAAACCATGATTTTAACTCAGTGAGATACATTTCAGCCTTCTTATCCAGCACTATGTGATAATAAATTTGTATTGTTTAAAGCCACTACATTACTGGTGGTTCATCAAAGAAGCAAAATAAAAGTAATTACAGCATGCAACTAAAATTCTTGAACATAACAGTAAAATTTGAGAAGTAATACAGAACATAAATAAACGATGTAAGGTTTCACTGGTGGGATAGATGGAGACCATAATAATTTGGGTCTATCAGTCCAAACTTTGAAAATACCTTCATTCCAAATGCACTAGGTACAGGATTTGTATCAAGTGTACCAGGTACAGTTTTCCTTTCTGAACTTTCCAACACATAAATTAAAAATCTATATCTACATAGCTGCATGCGTATGTCTTCTTATATCATTTGATTTTACATGAATGTCATCTTTATGCATAAATATGGCTAAAACCCTAATGGAATAACTTGCAATCCTTTCCAAAGATATGGATGGGACAGTGGCATTAATAGCTATTTGTAGAACCTGGCGCTCTTTAAGGCTCTGCCTCTTCATGGCATATTTGCCTGATGCCTTTGCTTCAAAAGAGCTATGCTGTCTGTTCTCACTTGCTCAGCTGGCTAGCTTCCCACCATTCCACAGCTCTGCTGACTTGCTTGAAATTCTGCTTCAGTGTGTCCTCATGGCATTTTCCCTTTCCAGCTACTTTCAAACACCTCACTTCCACTATACCACCCCAGGAATCACAGAGTGATTACAATAAAGTATGACTATTCACAATCAGCAAGGCATGTGCCTACAGAAGAACTGTAGTTGACTTTTAAAGCAGGAGGATATATTAGTCATAAATATGTCACTTCGCTTCTGTTTTCTATTCATCATACCCAAAGTCAGAAGATTGTTCTATTCCCTGGGAACTTTTCTTCAGAAATGTACACTTCAAAGCCCCAAGAGTTTTCTGTAAGTAATTCAGAGAGAAAAGCAGTTTTACAGGTGTGATACAGAAACCAGTGCCACCTTAAAACATTCCCCGAACTCCGTTTTGTTTGTCCCTGCAGTCTGAAAGGAATGCGTATTTCCCTTGGCAGATTTGGTGGGCAGACAAAGTAGAATTTGTGGAATGGCCAGTGGCTGTCCTGATGAAATACGAAGGCATAGATGAGGGTTGCCATGGCAATGATAAGTAACATCTAAAACACAGGATTTCTATGGGCACAAAATGAATTGGCCTTGCAGAGATCTGCTGTTGTGAATAATAGTTTAACTGGTGGGAAAATTATTTCTGGCTTTTTAGCATGTGCACATGACTTTCTCTTAATAATTATTCTCAAGTAGTATTTGGATCTAAATTTTAAACAAAAAGAAAAGGATTATTAAAAATAATACAACTATGCTTATTTTCTGTTTGCAACTGTTTTGCCTTTGACATCACTTCAATTCTATCCTTTTTATTCTTTCTTTCACTTACCAAAACAGGGGCTGCACCCCTGCACAACTCTGAGGCTCCTGTCATGGTCTCCTGCTAGGTTTCCTGTCATGGTCTCCTCTAGGCCCTGAATCAATATCCTGTATTTTGACCCAATCAGTCCCAGTCTTTACTTTCTTGGTTTGCTCTCACGTTTTCTAGAAAATATTCCAGATATGATTTCCATCTAAACTATTTAAGAGCCTTCAGTGTAGGAGATATGTAGTGATTATATGAATAGATAGGGTATTCAGTTTCCTGTTAAACATGCCAGTGCTGACATTTATGTTCATTGTGCTAGACTTTTCAGTGTCTTGCTTGAATTGGAAATAGCTTTCTATTCTAACAACAATGTATATATTCTCCTCTAGACTGCAAAGTAATGCGCCATACGGGCCAACTTTTAATTTAAGATGAAATGGTTATAAAAATGTGATTTGCTCTGTTGTTCGCAGTATCTCATATTTAGTGCATGGTTTGGATGAAATAGAGTTTTATACCACGTTCTAGAAAAGTTTCTCAATGGTTTCAAGTTATTTTCACTGTAACCTATACTTCCCCAGAAGGGAAAAATATTGCTGATCATTTGGGGCCATACTTCACTCTACACATTCCATTAAAACAAATTTATTTTGAGTTTCGCCAGTAAAATATGTTGCACGATGCTCAGTTGCTTTAAGAGATACTGACCATATGCCAGATCATTGTTGTGGTTTGTATAGGTCTTCAGTTTTTCACATTTGCATAAACTTATATTTTAAAGTTTCATATAATATTAAACACCACTATCCTATATCATTTTTCTATATTGTATTTTTAATATATATAATAGTTTCATGAGATATAGTTAGACTACAGTGCTAGGTTTTCCGAGGTGGAATTCTGGCTCAGCCACTTTCTGGCTATGACTTTGAGAAGCAGCAACGGACTTAATCTCTCAGATCTTCAGATTCCTCATGGGATTAGCACTTGACAGACAGCATTATGGATTTTGCTGCCAAATGACACTGGCTGGCTACTGACACTACTTCACATGTCGTCACATGAGATCACATTGAAACCTGTGCTTCACCGTTTCATAGATTCATTCAGAAAGTTATTGACCTATAATTGGTCATTAAGTTATTACGTGTATGCTACATGTTGAGGTATGTGAATGGTTGAGATGCGGCATCTGCTCTTGAGCTTACTGTGTGTTCATGCCCACTTGGATGAGCACCTGGCACATGCGTAATGTGGAGTGCACCTGGAGGAGAAGCAAGCAACACTTGATGTGACACGAGACCTGTGCTTGAGTGATGCTTCCCACAGAGCCCTCACGGTATCCTCAGGATGGATGGGGTGTGCGGCGTGCTCACATAGCCACAGCTCCATCACGTGCTTGTGAAGCACACTGCAATCAAAGGTTCTTTCTCTGTATGGACACCAAGCTTCCTGAAAAACAAACAAAACCCAACAAATTCGGTTTACATCTTTACATTTCCGGTGCCTCATCAGTGTTCAGCAATAGCTGATGTCTAATGAAATTTACCTGAGTAACTACCTACATAAGTCAATGAACGAATAAATGAATAAAATGAAATAAAGCATGTAGAATGAATGAGACACCAGATACGAAAAAATCTGTGGATGCGTATCAGGTAGTCAAGACCATTTGAAAAGTATGTGTGTAACTTTGGAACAAGAGGAGGTTAGATAAGACTGAAGTAATCATCTGATTCAGATTATGAACAACTCTGGAAACCATGCCAGTGATTCACACATAATTTTAGAAAATGTGGGAAGTAATTTAATGTTTTAAATTGGATAGTCATGTTTGAGACCTCTGTTGTGAGGGTGCGATTTATCAGAATGTGGATGATGAATTGAATACAGAGACAATAAAGGAATAGAAAAAATAAGACGATTAAAACGATGCATGTGAGAAATTGTTAGAAGCAATATCACAGTAGTGTCTGTGGCAATGTAGTGAAAGAATAAACTTGGTATTAAAATTTAGTGAGATGAAGTCTGAGTGTTGAGAAATGACAGAGGCTGCCGTACTTAGTAATTCGGTGATTGGTTAATGTCATATCTTTTGCTGGAAAATAAAATAATAGAAAATGTTCTTTTTACTTTTAAAGATGTTGCAAGAGACATACCAATGAGATGTCTTTGTGAGCATGTCAGATATTTAGAGCTGAAATGAGAATAATGGCCTCAGAAGGTGGAGGGGGAGCTTATTGGAGAACTAAGTACAAAACTCCAGCTAATAAAACATCCATGTATTAACATAGAATATTATATGAGTTTGAGCTAATGTTCTTATCTAAGCAAACTAGAACACAACATTGTATATTTTGGAATTTTGCATTGTTTTCAGTGTTCGCTTTTTTCCTTACAAACAAATCTTAGCAAGTTACCAGTTGGCGTCGGTTTTTTGGGGGGATAGGTGGACTGACCATAAAAATACACTTTATGATTCGAGGTAAGGTAAGAGTTTTTCTTGTGTCTCAGGCTTGCAGCCTTCTCTTACACAGGGACTTTTGTTTTTTCTGAATTATGGCAGTAACTAGTTTCATGAGGCTGATTACCAGAAAAGGAGCTTTCCTGATCTGTTTCTGAAAGGCATAAGGGTATCCATGATTTTCTTTACTGTACTATTGTGATCATTTCCAACGTCAGTTGTTCTGCCTGAATCCTTAAAACAAATATTGACTGGTCTCACTAGGAAATTTAGCTTACTTCACCTTACTTTAAACATCAATCAGCCACAATCTTTTATCGGAATTGTTGGTTAAGTCTAAGAATATAATTTCCAAGAAGTTCTTTCTTTTTTTTTTTCTAATCTGAATTTCCTGTTGGAGCAAACTCAAATTTCTTGTTTGGTTACATAATGCATAATTTGTGGAAAATTTCTTTAGGCTACTAAGCAACTTTTTAAGATCTTTATAAACCATCTTCAATAATTGCTTTCCTATTGCTCATATCATTGGAAAGATGATCCTTGAAATAGGAGACACTTGACTGGCACTCAGGCATTTGTTTATTGCAGTGTTCCATTGCCTTTAATCCGTGCTCTGATAATGTGAATGAGAGCCCTGGACTGGATCAAATAACTGCCCACATGTAGCAAATGGAGAAGGGAATTGCGGTGAGCCCACGGGTAGCTTCCCTTTTGGCACTTCCCCACTTGTCTGCCAGGCTTCCCTTATCCTCAGTTCTTACTTCAGAATCTTATCCGGTGTCTCAGTCATGCAGATATTATTCTGAGCTAGTGTCCTCACTGTAGAATGTCCCGATCAACCAGTTCTTAAGGATGAGGAATTTTACATAATGAGGACTTTTATTCACTCCGTCTAGGGCAATCTGCATTTTAAATGAGAACTCCCAAAGACTGAAAACCATGCTGGTTTCACGGGAATTAAACATGGAGGATGTACTTCCAAATCATAAGTCCAGCTACAGAGAGGCGGAAGCAACTGACCGACAGCATCACGGTGTCCTTTAGCTCCTACAGTACATTGATTCATTAACTGGATGTTCATTGTGTACCTGCTGTATATTAGGCACAGGAAGCAGTAGATACGAAGTCTGCCCCTGTTCTCCAGCAGTAGCAGACAAACAAAGTCTAATTATGGCAAATACAAAGGGCTACAGCTAAATTTAAGACAAAAAACTTATAATATACCTTAAATATGCTTGGAAATTAGGATCACAGGAAAAGTTTGCCTCTTCCCATTTTTCTATTCCTTTCATGTAGATAATATTATTCTACTTAAACTCTATACCTTAGGGATGGTGTCTGTGTCTTTTATGTGACAAAAGTTAAAAGAAATAAGCATTTTAGAGGCAAACGAGATTTACTGAAATAAGAGAAAGTTATCTCACCTTCAAAGCCCATTTAGGCCCTGGATCAAGAACTTGTCCACGTGACCTTAGGAGTGGTTCCACCCTGTAGGCCTCCATTTATGAAGGAGATGCATAGAACTTCACGTCATCCAAGACTGTTGCAGCTGTACTATTTTAAAACTGTAGAATTGTTCACTGTTCCATTAAAACTGCTTTTAGGAACATTTATCCCTTGATTTTCCAGAACAAAATTATATCGTTTTTCCTGTGTTCCTTTATTATAGATGAATCATTCGAATTTTGAAGTAGTTAAGTAGCTTGTGCACATTGATACAACTAGTGACTGGAGATCTAATATCCAGAACCACTCTTCGTAAGTTTAAATTCTGCATTGCCTCTTTTTACTCAGGCTGGGATTCAGATTCATCATTTCACACTCAGTAGACCTTCCCCTTGATACTCAGTTCTGAACAGTAGCCGGGGATACAAAAACATGATCATTTATTTTATTTACTTTCTTTTGACAATAAGCAACAGTTTAAATTTGTTAAAGATCATGTGGTTGTGAATGCTTAGTGTTACACTAGGAAAATAATAATAGGCAAAAATCTTTTTAGATCATTTATGCTTTATCTCTTTTAGCTGCTAAAACAATCCTGAAAGATGTATAATTATTATGAATACAGCAAAGTTTAATTTTTCCTGTTGCCTCAAAATTTAATGAAAATGTTATAGGTGAGAAAAATAGGGGGAAGGAACCTCCTAAAATTCTAAAAACAACTATTGGATAAAATTTAAGTGACTGAGTTTCTGCTTAAATTCTACTTTTAACTTTCCAGTGGCCTTATTAAATGGAAAATGGAAATTTCCAAAGTCTTAGAGTAGAAGCATTTTTATCCTGGCTATGGATTCTTTAAGAGAACCAGTAGCACAAAACTGCAGTGGAACAGTGGAGCTAGAGAGTTCATGCCCTGGAGTTGAGAAGACTACAAGCAAAGGGAATGGTGCCTACTTCTCACTAGAAAAATTTCACAGGCTAGAGTCTGGATGGAGGAGCCTGTGACGGCAGTAGAAGTGTGCAGGAAACACTGAGTCAAGCCTATACTGCCACATCTTGATTTGGCAATAATGCATAAGTTACCTACAAGCCAAGTGATCACTGCTGAAGCCATCTTGAAGGAACCTGCCATCCAGGTGGCATATCAGGGAGAAGGAACCTAGAGCTGTCACAAGACTTGTCTTAAGACATCAGTCAAAGAGAATTAGTCAGAAAGAAGGAGCCCAAAGTGACCGTACAACTATGTCCTCTGATATGTAAATACCTGCCACTCACAATGTATTCATCTGAAGTCAAGAGTTAACCACAAATATCACCTGCTAAATGTGCAAACTTTTTGTCCTTTGTCTTTCACCTCTTTCTTAGCCAGGGAGTTGGAAAAGATGAGAGGGGTGAGGGCGCCAGGAGTCAGAAGGACAGGCTTGTCTCCTTTCTGTTTCTGTAGGTGTCTTATAGAGACACCTGTCATAGGTGACAGTGATGGGAAAAGGAGAATGTTTTGTGTGGCTATTGGCTCTTAAGCGGCTTAACTATCAGAAGGTGAGTCCTAAAAGGTTTTTATTGTTGTTATTGTTGTTTGTTTGTCTGTTTTTAAGAATTGAAAAGCCATAGGATTCCCCCAAGCTTTCATTTAGGGACAAGGAAAAAGAAATTCTATGTTAGCCAGAGCCTATGTTTGGAAATAAAGTAGTATTATTATTCTTTGAATTCCATAGAGTTAAGTTCAGTAAAATAGAAGCTTGGAAAAGTTAGGAAACTTAACCCAAAATCAGCCACTTTAAAAATTGCAGCATAAAAATTTCAATTTTATGCAGTCTGACTGTAAATCCTTCCTGTTAACTTCTGTGCAGTTCTTCCTATGAAAATTAAAATTATTAATTAGGGTTAGTCAGAGATATCATCACAGTAGGGAAAAATAATACTTTGACTCAGTTTTTATTTTACTGAACAATGCAACAATTATTCTTATATCTCAACCACTTGGTATTTGCTTATTTATTTTACTGCATTTTCTGTGGAAATTAAATTCAAAATTCAGAGCTATGTACCAGGAATTTCCTAGATGTACCATGCACATCTAGGGTTTATGCATGTCCAAACTTGAACTCTTTGGCTCCAGATCCCCAAATGAACACCCATTTCTCAAAAATTCCCCAAGTACAAGTTTTTCCCTGTTTATTGAATAATAGCACACTATTCTCTGGAGAACACTAGAATATTATTATTCTGTTGAACCACAGCACATCTTCATTTGTTGAACATTAGCACAATATTCACCCAGTCAAGTCCACATCATACGAAACTTATTTGACTTTTCTTTTTCCTTCTATCTTCAGTCAATTATGAACTCCTAGTGAATTTACATTCTGAAGCAGCTCACGCTTTTCCTTTCTCCATTCCTACAGGCATTACATTCATTTTGGTGCCCAGTATCTCACCTGGTCAAATGTAATATTCATCTCCTTTCTTCCAAACATCTTTTCTATTGATGTAGCAAGAGTTAGATCACAGAGACATGAAACAAAAATCTAACTGTATCCATCCCCTGATTAAAACTGCTCAGTAGCTTAGTATATGGTTTCTTACCATGACAGTCAAGGGCTTTCACACTCTGATCCCTGTCTGTACAACCAGCCTTCCTTCAGTATCCTCCCCCTGAAACAAGGCCCCCATTCAGGCAAAACCATTGACAATGTAAATATTCTGTGCTTTGGTTTATGTTTATCCTGCCTGGGATGTCTTTCTCAACTCATTCATTTATTTATACATATATTCATCAAATAAATATTGTGACTTGTTCTATTTATGGTTCTTCTGTACTGGACACTGGGAACATAGTGAACATCCAGATCGATGTGGACCTCAGTCTTGAGGACCTTAGCTACAAATACTAAGTAACATATTTAAATCATGATTTACAGTTACAATTAAGTGGGGTAAAGGAAAAGAAGAAAATGTATAAAGAGTGTATGACAAGTGGACTTGAACTAAGTTATGAGAGAAGGATAAGATTTCCCTGCAAAAGAGACTTTGAATTGAGGTTGGTAGGTGGATAGAAGTCAACTGTGCAGAAGAATGGTGGATCATGGGCTGGCAGAGAAAGGGGGGAACATCCTGGACAGTGGAAACAGCTCAGAGGTGAGAAATATCAGGGCACATTTGGGCTCTAAAAGAAGGTGGTTGCCGGTCGCGGTGGCTCACGCCTGTAATCCCAGCACTTTGGGAGGCTGAGGCGGGTGGATCACGAGGTCAAGAGATTGAGACCATCCTGGTCAATATGGTGAAACCCCGTATCTACTAAAAAATGCAAAAATTAGCCGGGTGTGGTGGTGTGCGCCTGTAGTCCCAGCTACTCGGGAGGCTGAGGCAGGAGAACTGCTTGAATGCAGGAGGCGGAGATTGCAGTGAGCCGAGGTTGCGCCATTGCACTCCAGCCTGGTGCCTGGCGACAGAGCAAGACTCTGACTCAATAAATAAATACATAAATAAATAAATGAAAAGAAAAAAGAAGGTGGTGTGGGCCTGGCACAGTGGCTCACGCCTGTAATCCCAACACTTTGGGAGGCCTAGACGGGCGGATCACGAGGTCAAGAGATTGAATCATCCTGGCGAACGTGGTGAAACCCTGTCTCTATGTCTCTACTAAAATTACAAAAATTAGCTGGGCATGGTGGCACGTGCCTGTAGACCCAGCTACTCAGGAGGCTGAGGCAGGAAACATGAGAGGCGGAGGTTGCAGTGACCTGAGATTGAGCCACTGTTTGTCTCAAAACAAACAACAAGGAGACTAAGGAGAAAGAAGGCAGGGTGCCTGTAGCACAGGCTGTGCTCACATAGCAGAACCGGGACATGGCGATTGAGAAATCCTTTCTTTTACGAATTTTCCCTGAATACTGCCCCATTAGGCATTCCGTTCGTTTTATCCCTTCTTTCTTCCTATGTCAAGGCCAAGAAGGACCCCGTCTCTGTTCTCACTGTAACAGATATGTCTCTTGTTGCCCTCTCACATTGTGTTGTAATTATCTCTTTACATATTTATTTGTTTTCCTCTCATGACACTGTCAGATTTCTAAGGAAATCACCATAAGTCATACAGGTTTTCCAACCATTAGCTGTAGTATCCACATGTGGAAGAATATACATCAAGTGTTATTTTCTTCTCATCCATTCATTTCTCAAGTTACTGCAGCTTTTATGCGCATGTCCCATTTCTTCCTCAAATTGAGGAGTATCAATATTTTTGCAAGAAAGTATTGCTTTCCTTCTGCATTTATGTCTGGAGTAATGGTTCTGCCAACTTCAGGTCCACCAAGCAATAAACTGTGGACATAAGCCGTTATTCTTCCTTCTCATTCCACCTCTAGTAATTATTCCTTGAATCTGTGTCTTAGCTTTGTATCTCAACACTAATTCAGTCTTTCCTAATTTCATACCTGGGTTACTAGAATAGAATAAACAGGAGTTTCAACTTGTATTCCTACTTTGGATTCGTTCCTCCTGTATTACCCAAACAGCTGTTAAAGTGGACTTCCTAAAATTTGCATCTGATTATATACTGGTCTAATTAAACTTCTTTAATTATCTCTTTGCCTCCAGAATAAAAGACAAACTTCTTAGCAGGGTCTACAGAGTGTTTCGTGATCTCCCTATCTCCATCATCTCATCTTTAGATGCTGTGGTGCCCAGAACCTTGATCTAACACCGTCTTGAAGCACACATGCTGAGCTCCTGGTGCACCATGATTTGGGCCCTTAAAAATGCTGTTTGCTCAATCTTTGTGGATAAAGTCTGCCACATATTCCAACTTAGTAAATTCGAACTCCTACCTTGATACTCAGATGAAGGTTTGATCTTCCCCAGGATTCCTTTCCTCGCCATTCTCTTATGTGAGAGATAACTTGTACTTATCATAAAAATCTTTTTATTATAGTATTTCCCCCTCCCCAAATTATTGTGGGTTCTTCAGCTGAGAAGTTTTGCTTTATTTTCTTATCACCACTGCCTGGGAAATACCACATGTTTAACACATTTTTGCTCAAACAATCGAACAGAAAAAGCTGAAGATAACATATTATTATTCCTCCATTCAATGAGAAAGTCAAAAATGAGGGAAGAACTAAAAATATGTAAGTGAATGAATTATAAACATAAATTTCCTATAGCCCTAATTTCATTATGATCTGAATAATAGTTTTGTGAAATAGATTACTACATGATTTCCATTGCTTTTATATTACATATAAAGTAATTACTTTTCAGAATACTTGATTAACTTTGTAAAGTATCACACAATTTAAAAAAGAGATTGGCATTTGGCCCCAGATATGTATTTCTGTGTTCTTTTTAAAGTTCAGTGAGATCTTCTTATACTCCCTTAATTAAATTTATTTTCTAGTTTCTAAACCTTTTCCTATTTAATGTCTCTTTTCCTTTCTTTCTAAAACGTAACTGGTTAAACTGGAGCTTTGTCATTTATAAAGGTTTGTCTTTTAATATTATTATTGTAGGGATAGTCGATATGATTTTTAAAATAGTTAAAACTTATTCTGTAATATAACAGTATACTAATATATTGTGTGTATGTTGTATTTTATTAAAATATTAAGATGTTTTATTTATAAACAAAAAGATTGTTAGTTCTAAACATGAGTATTTATGTTAAACAGTCTGCCAAGACAATAATACAAGTAATACAGCTAAGCCTTTCTTTAATTAATAAAACAAGTATCTAAATGAAAATTCATCTGCCTCTTGAAGGTTGATTGTTAAAATGTTATATTCACGGGGACGCGGAGACCTGGGGCCCGGGCAGCTGGGCGGCTGCAGGCCCATGGTGGGGATGCACAGCCGCGGGGTGGGAGCTGGCACCATCGCCAAGAAAAAACTTTCAGAGGCCAAGTATCAGGAGCGAGGGACGGTCTTTGCCAAGGACCAACTAGCGCAGATGTCAAAGCAGTTGGACATGTTCAAGACAAACCTGGAAGAATTTGCCAGCAAGCACAAGCAGGAGATGCGGAAGAATCCTGAGTTCCGTGTGCAGTTCCCGGACATGTGTGCAACCATTGGTGTGGATCCTCTGGCCTCTGGGAAAGGATTTTAGTCTGAGATGCTGGGCCTGGGAGACTTCTATTATGAACTAGGTGTCCAAATTATCGAAGTGTGCTTGGCGCTGAAGCATCGGAATGGAGGTCTGATAACTCTGGAGGAACTACATCAATAGGTGTTGAAGGGAAGGGGCAAGTTCGCCCAGGATGTCAGTCAAGACGACCTGATCAGGGCCATCAAGAAACTAAAGGCACTTGGGACTGGCTTCTGCATCATCCCTGTGGGCGGCACTTACCTCGTTCAGTCTGTTCCAGCTGAGCTCAATATGCATCACACCGTGGTGCTGCAGCTGGCAGAGAAAAATGGCTACGTGACTGTCAGTGAGATCAAAGCCAGTCTTAAATGGGAGACCAAGAGAGTGTGGCAAGTGCTGGAACACCTGCTGAAGGAAGGGCTGGTGTGGTTGGACTTGCAGGCACCAGGGGAGGCCCAGTACTGGCTTCCAGCTCTCTTCACTGACCTCTACTCCCAGGAGATTACAGCTGAGGAAGCCAGAGAAGTCCTTCCCTGACTGTGTGGAAGGGCATACAGCAACAGGCTTGGAGAAGGAAGGAGGGCCTACTGGCGAATAAACCTGGGCAGTTTTGTTTATATATAAATATAAAATGTTATATTCACTTTGGACTTGCTAATTTTACCATAGGAATGTTAAAGAGGTAGAAGTCATAAGTGTGAAAATATATATATATATATTTTAAAAAGAGATTAAGTTGGTTAATAAGACATATATTAGTAACGTTTTGCGTGGGGATGCTGAAATAACTATTTAGTGCTGGGTCATTTTGAGTCTTCAGTTGTACACAGTTGTTTTAATGTAAAGACCATTTTAGTAGGCTCCCAAAGAAGGCATTAATTTTTCAGTGTTTTAAAGTCAGCAGATATATGCACGGCATATATTCCCTGCCATCCATGGATCAAATCCTCATCTGGTTCTCACCCCCATCCCTGAGAACCTGAGATGATAGGAAAGTATAAGCAATGTGGTCAGCCTGTGGTTGGGGTTGGGGATGATGTGAGTGTCAGAAAAGCACTGACCGTCAGGGAGTTAGTGAGAGACAGTAATGGAGTCAGAATTCATTTATTAAACCAATTTTCCTTCAGAATTATTATGGTACAAACATGGTTCAAAATAGGGCAAATAAGAATGAAGAAGTTAGAGCCTGTAGTTTAGTGGAAAATGCAACCTTAAGCAAGAATAAAGCATTTGTAGTCATGATGGAGAAAATAGGATGACATCAGAGAATGCAGCAAAAGAACTTAACGGTCTAGAGGTCAGAGAAAGTCTTCTTGAAAGATTAACATTCAAGTACAGACCTACAGTAGGAGGATTTAACCAGGTGAAGCGCTTAAATGTCAGAAATATCTATGACTCAAACAGCTTGGCAATGAAAAATGGTAAATTCATATTTTGGGAAAGCTGTTTTATACGGATACATCAATATACAGATGCGTCAAAGTTTCCTCCAGTTCTGATGATTACAGAAAATGTAAATAATATATATATATACATAGTTGTTGAGTTCACAAAAGTAATAAGTTAGAGCTTCATGGAGGCTACAATTTATCTCCTGAATTTATGACGCATTTTTCAATCGAGTGTTGAGAATATGAAGAGCGTTAGAGGAGACGCTTACATAGCCTTCTAAAAAGTGTAATGAATTTTGGAAACAGAAGCCTGAATTATAGTCTATATAAATTATGAGACAAGTTTTTGTAAAGTGTATCTGTCTGTTCAGAAAACATGATGATGATTAATTTGTTTATAAATCTGTGTGTTCATTACACTGCTATATCATACATGTGAAAATACACATATGAACCTCAACACTATAAAGTTCGGTACTAAAAAGTGAATTGTAATAAACCACACTTCAGTCTATCCATTAATAACAGCCTGTACAAATGAGAGCAGCAGGCAGAATAAATCAGGTTAGTCTAGTCACACGTCAATCCCTTGGATGACACTAAGAAGCCAGAAAATGTTGTGTAACAGGACTTAGTCACATCAACTACCAGATGTTACCTAGAAGCTCAAGAGACAGAGTTGTAAGATCTGCTTTATTGCAATGTATGGGTTAATAAAATCTAAAGAGGACTACTTGGCTATGTTTTAATTATTTTGCAGTATTATTTAGAAGTGGTTCTTCCCGAGAGATAAACATAGGTAAATGAAATCTGTAGTGTTTATATCACTGAGAGAAACAAACAAACAAACAAACAAACAAACAAACTTGATATGCATGAATGTAATGCATATTTCTCTAATTTCAGACCAGAGACTTATTAACTGTTATGAATAATAATGTGTTTCCCAAAATATTTGAGTCATATTAAATTTTTTAGACAACAATTAAATTTTTTTACTGTTGTAGAACTTTTAAATAAATTTTGGGGGGATTTTTTAATTCTACTTTTTAAGAATTACAAAGCATTTTATATGGCATCTAATTATAAGGATTAGGAAATTTAGGAAATTGGAAATTTAGCAGGAATTTTAAATATATCAGCAAACTCATCTATCAGTTATTCATTTACTAATGTCCTAAGTACTAGTAAATACTAGTAAAACAAACATATGAAATTCAGATCCTATTTATATTCTACATAGGGAGACAGAAAATATAGTGTGATTTTGTCATAATAAAGATAAATACATCATTTTAAGAAAGTAAGGTGGCTTTAACTCATACTATGCCACAATATAGAACAGCACTTTCAAGACGTAACACCAAAGCTTATATTGAAGCACTTAGAAGTGTTAGCTAAGAAGAAGGCATGACAGGGAACTTCCCAATTGTATGACTATAATACCCAATGACAAATATCAGTATTGCTTTTCCACCAGAAAAATTGTAAGTGATTTAGTTTGAGCGAAATAAAAACTTTGCATGGAAACATAATGAGGAATATGTTTGGAAAAGTTGTCCCAAGATGTATGTTAGTGTTTTGTATGCCAATCTAATTGAGTGCAGTCTTGATACAATGAAACCACCAAAGTATTTTATGTATGAAAGTTACCACATTTGAGATGTGGAATCACCATGGATCACAAGATAGAAAGTAAATTGGGAGAGGGTGGAACTGATGAGCTGAGAAGCAGTAAAAGATGTCGGGATGAGTTAAAGTGCTCGTGGTAGCACTGAATATGCACAGGGAGATACAGCTTCAAAATCAGAGATGTTAAAATTTATAACGTGTTGTCTGATTGTGTGAGAGAAGAGACAATGAATTATATTGCTACATCTTTCATTTGAGGTACCTTTGAGATATGGAAGTGGAGTAACCCAGTGTCTTTTACCTGACACGTCAGACTGTAATTCTATGAAGAAATAGATCATGTTAATGCATTGCTGTGACTTCAGTTGGTGAATAGGATTTTACATGATAAGAGGATGTGGTCTGTGGATTCAGATGTGTTGGGTATTGGCATGGAGGTGGTGGTACAAATCATGGATGTGGATGGTCTTTCTCGGCTAAGAAATCCCAAGAAGGATAAAGACAGCACATCTGTGTAGGTTTGCTGGCAAGGGAATAGATGGGCTGTTGTTTGAGGAGCCAGAAATAAATACTGAAATGGCTGGCCAACAGGGCATAGAGAAATAAAAGGTAGTGGGGCTGGGGGGTCTTGAAAACCAAGAGGAAGAAACATATTTAAGTCAAATTTGCTTGTGATGTGTAAAATAGAACACCTTATCAATAAGATTTTGCAGTCAGAGGCATAATTGATAACCCTATCAAGCACAGTTTTTCCTATAGTGGTACACAAAAACTCATTGTGCAGAGAAGAAAATGGGGGACACAAATGGAACAATTGGAGCTTGTAAGTGTAGAATCCTTCGGAAGCCTTTTCCATGAAAGGAAACTTGTGATGAAGGGATTAAGAAAGAGGAGATGGTGAATTTGAGGAGAAATGCAAAGTCAAAGTGGGGGTGGTTAAAGTTCATTTTTTGTTGATTCTTTATGCAAGACTCAGTTCTACTAGGAAACAGGCTTAAGACAGATTTTCTTATGCTTTGCCTGTACCTGGAGCAATCCATCCCTTCCCCACCACTTCCTACCTCCACACTGAAAGCTGCTCCTGAAAAATTCTGGCAGTCTTCTGTATTACATCTGTTCATTGAGGAATTGTAAGCCAACCCTCAGCCCTTATGATCAGTGTTATTTTTGTCATTTTTACTTGTTTTTTGGACTCCTTATGTAGATGCCCTGGTCCCTTTCAGTGCCCAGCAAAGGTGATCCCACAAAAATTTTCTGAAAACACATGTGGCGCTACTGATGTCGCTGAAGTTCTGGCCTCGCTGCCAACCTGTTTCTGGGGTTTGGACGCTGTCCAGGGTGCTGAATGTGTGGCTGCAGCCTCAACAGCCCTTGCCAATTTCGTTAGCACCATGCCCACTCTTGCAAGCCGGCACCAAGATAGCACTGCTGTTTCTGTCTCCTGGGAAGGCTGCTTCCTTCCCTGTGCTGCTGCTTCCTCTATGCTGTGGACGGCTTATATGCATGATCCTACACGATGATCAATCCAGAGAGGTCTATTAGTACCCTTTTATTATATTTCCTCCACATAGGTAGAGCTGGGCCTGAATTGAGGCTCTCCCAGACATACACACTATGATCCACTCTAAATATTTTTATCTTGAACCTTTATTTGTACAATCAAGAGTCTGTCTATCTTTTTGTGAGTAAAGTTTATTATTTCCTCCTGTGGATACACTGTGAATACATTCAGAAGTGGGTCAACCTACTTGGGGCAGTCCTAGGGTAATACAGTTTTGTCTGAAGCCAGAAGAAGACAGTATTCATACTTATATTTGGTATGTTGCCTTTAGAGCTGCACTGATATGATAGAACAAGAAAGTAAAAGAAGCTCTGTCTTGTGCACCAAGCTTAGAGCACCAGTGTTAACACTGTACTCCCTCCACTTAAGAGATGCCCCAAAATATTATTTTGTTACTTAGATTTGTTTTCTGTTCTTATTATTCCATACTCTTTCTGGGTTTTTTTTCCCCCAAAGGAGCAGAGCTTGTATTCTAAAAAGTAAACATATATTTGGGGTAAACCAAGCATGGAACTATTTTAACAGCTACTGTAGAACTTAATTTGATATACATTTAAATTTCACAGTGTTCAGATAATGCCAGGTGTGTCCAGGTAAAGGTGCTAAGATAGTAAAATTGCTATCATAGCAGTAATGATAATAATGATACATAATGTCTTAATAAGATTCACTAACCGTTTGGAGTGTATTAGATATTTTTGTCCCTTTATTCATTCCACAGAACAGTTGAGAACTGTTTTTAGCTTCTTAAGTTCATTAAGAAAATCAAGATTGAGATTCTGATTGTTCTATAGATCAGCTTTAGGAGAGTTTGCATTTTTAATATTGAGCCTTAAATTTCATGAATAAGGTGGATGGTATGATTATTCATTTATTTAGATATTGCCTAATGCCTTGCACTACCATTTAATTCTAAGTCTTTTAAAATATCTTCTTCAATCCATTTTTATAATGATATGTTTTTCAATTTCTAAGTAAAATTAATTATTTTTATTTATAATTTCTAATATAAATTGTATAATAATAAGAGAATCATAGAGTGTTCTTTTTCCCCATTTCGTTTGATCACCAAAATGGTTGGTCTTTCTTGAATTTGAGACTGTCCAGGGGTAATTTTCTTTCTTAAGATTTTTTTTTAATAACAGTTCTCTTGGAGATAAAATTCTCCAGTGTTTGCTTATTCTCTAAATATCTTCATTTCCCTGTCAACTGTAAGAAATAATTTTGCTGAGTGACAATTCTAGGTTGACAAGTGTTTTCTTCTAGCTCTTAGTAGACATTATTTGACTGTCTGTTGGCTTTCATTTTTGCTGTTGAAATTTCTGCAGTCATCCTAACTGTCATTTCCTTTAATTGGCATGGCTTTTCTTTCTGTGGCTTCAAGATTTTATCTTTATCTTCTGTGTTCAGTAATTCTAGCGCCTTGTGTGTAGGTATGGATTTCCTTTTGTTTGTTTTTTAATAGAATATATTATACATTCTAGAACAGTGACTTCTAATTTTTAATCCCTTGTTAAAAATGTAGCTACTATTTCTTTAAATAATGCCAATTTTCAATGTAGTTTTAAAAATATTTTAATGAAAATTTCACTTTTACTCTCTTTTTATAGTTTCTTACTGTATTGCATTTTTGCAAATGTTTCTTTTCAAAACAATGCACATATATCTACAGAAAGTATTCTGCGTTTAATAATTGCAAACTCCAAGACTCACTGTATGCTGTTTCTGACAGTTCTCATATGTGATAATGTTGCTTCTCTGTTTTGTGAGCTCTTGATTTGCATTTTTAATTTGTTATGAGGAATAATTTTGGAAAATTTCCTGCAAATATAGCTTGTTCTGTTTCCGCAAGTAGAAAATGATAACCACTGACCAAAGCCACTTCAACATACCTCGTAAGTGTTGATGCAGAAGAGAACCCTAGGCCCAGCTTCCTTTGGAGTTCTTTTCCAAAGTTCAACGTTTTCACAGAAGTGTTGGCTACAGGAGTCATAGGTCAGAGCAGCTGTTCCTTTCAACATGCCCAAGCAATGAGGACAATTTCCTGCAATATTTTTTTCCTTCTTTTTGAGACAGGGTCTCACTTTGTTTGCCAAGGCTGCCTCTGGGTCTCAGCTGATTCTCTCCCTTCAGCCTCCCAAGTAACTGGGACTACAGGTGGACCTCACCATGAGGTCAATTTTTTGTATTTTTAGTAGGGAGGCAGTTTTGCCATGTTGCCCTGGACAGTTTCCTGCAATCTTGTTTCTAAAGTTTCCTCCTGCTTTGGGCCTGGCTCCTTACCATGCGTTCCAGATACTGTACTGCAGGTCCCTCACCCAGGCTACAACCCTATGGAGGGGCTCCACATATGGCCTATGGCCGTATGGTTGTTTGGTGCTGGAGGGTCATTCTGCCACTGCTGAGTGCAGGGAGGCCTGGACTGTAGAAAGACTATGGATGGGGCAGCGTGTGTGTTTAACTTCTCAGAAATTCATGGTCACTCATGTTACATAAAGTCCTCAGTTGTTTTCAGTAACTGTTTTACTGTGAATATACTGAACATATAGAATAAACATAGAGAGTAAACATACAATTTGGCAAACCCACTACTGAGCCTTTGAAAATATTAAAAGGTTGATATTAAACCAGGTAACTTATAGATTTGAAAAAAAAAAACATATTGAATATGACTGGACAGTGCTCTGGGGAGCTTTGGGCAGACCCAGTTTGCCCCCATTACTCACTGTAGTTTTCAAGAATAACAGTAGACGGTGGTGGTAGTGCGACATCCTGAGATAAGGGAAACTAGCTAGAACAGCCTGGAACTGTTGCAGCCCCACCGCAGACATGGATTGATCTTCAGTGCTTCAGCTCAGTGTGGCATGCTTACAAGATGCAAAGCCCAGGCTCTGAGGCTTCCCAGGGTCCTTCAGCTGTGGCCCAATAGGGCACATGCAAATAAGATTCTATTCATGTCAGGCAGTTTTCTGAGCCATGGGAGACCACACACCCTAGGCTTCTGTTGTCCCTTTACATCTATCTATGTGTTTGTAATCAACCCTCTCCAAGGATTTTGTCCCTTCATGCTTCTGTGTTTGTAATCAATTCTCTCTATGTAACTTGTTTTTGAAAGTATAACTGGATTCAGAAAACTTGATAACCAACAGTCAGTGAACCTGCCTCAGAGAAACAGAGAAATATAGTCCACAGTTTCCAAGCCATCAGAGAATTAAAAGGAAATACAGAAATCTTTATTAATCAAATAGAAGGCAAGGAAAGGGGAAAAAAGGAACTGTAGAAAAAAAGAGGTATAAGAAAAATGCAGAATATGAGGACCAAAATAACTAATAAATATAAATATAAACAGAATAAATCTACCAATTAAAAAAACATGAGAAAAGGAATACATTGAGGAAAAAAATCCCAGTAACATAGTACTTATAAGAAACATTTCAACATGTTGAAATTAAAACATACAAACACATATGTAGGAAGGTTGAAACTTTTAAATGTGAAAAGATAGGTGTTAAGAAAGCTACTAAAAGCTAAGCTAATATCAGACCAATTATAATTTAGGATAAGTCATTAATAATAATGGAGTAACTGCATAATGGTGATAAGAAAATTTTTAAATAAAATAACAAGCTGTAAGGTACCAAAAATGTTCCCTTAAATATGTTAATTAAAACCATATTTAAAACAAGAAACAAGCAAACCACACTAATTATGGAAAACTTGTCATTTCTCTAAGTGTACAAGTAAGTTATATGAAAGACTTTAAAAGACAATGAATATATTTGGTCTAATAAATGTGTTTACAACTCTGCACTCAATAAAGGAAGTATATGTGGTTTTTAAGAATACACAAATTATATGCAAAATTTCAGTTGTATATGTCACAAAAAAAACTCAGCACCTACTAAATAATACAGTGTTTTAAATCACATTTTATTTTATTAAACAGGATAAATGAAAAGATTGTTGAAAATCCTAAGCAATTGAAAACTCAAAATTTCACTTTTAAAGATCACATGGTTACAAGGAGAAACCAAGATGAACATAACCAAATAGAGTTTTCTGCTAAGTAAAGTATTAACAAAGTTTTGTGAACACATCTTTTGGCCTGCACACACAGTAGCTGTCAGAACCTAAACACAGTTCTCGATAAGGAAAGTATTGAAGATTTAGGTATTTCCAAAAGTGAGAAAACACAATAATGGATTAAATGTTTTTAAAAGTAGAGTTATAAAGAATATATAGATGAAAGCAGAAATTAATGAAATAAAATGAAGAAACTCAAAATAATAATAAAATACAGTATTTTATAAAGAATTAATAAAAATTTTTCCAGAAATGAAGATGGTAAAAATAAATAACATTAATGAAATTACAATATATGAGTACAGTTAGACTCTAAAGGGTTATCAACCATTTTTGCCAATATATTTGGAAAATTAAAATGGGCCGATGTGTAGGAAAGCAGAATTATCAAAAAAACTTCAGAAGAAATAGCAAATCTGCATCTGCCATTATTTGATGAAGCAGAAATCTGTGATACCTCAGGTGGTATGGAAAGCCCCAGGTGAGGGCTTTGTGATGTCCAACTCCAGCCTTAGAGTTTTTGCTGATTGTTTTTCTTTAAAAAATCACTGTCTTGTCTTCTTCAGGACCAACTCTTGGTAGTTGTATATTATAACATCACATCCTAAATTGCGACAGTTCATTTTGTCTCCTCTGTTCAGGATTTATCTTCCTTGTCTATTGTAATTGACATATGAGTCCATGGCTATAGATTTCTTATGTTATTTTAACTTCTACCAGAATAGTTTATAGCTTCTCGTCTTCTATTATTCTAAAATCAAGAGGAAATTTCATATTTAATCCCAAATCTCTGTATTTTTTAATTTTAATTTTTGTTTGTTTGAGATGGAGTCCCGCTCTGTTATGCTGGAGTGCAGTGGCATGATCTCGGCTTACTGCAACCTCCGCCTCCAAGGGTTCAAGGGAATCTGGTGCCTCGGCACATGCCGTCACGCTCAGCTAACTTTTTTTGGTTGTATTTTTAGTAGAGACGAGGTTTTGCCATGTTGGCCAGGCTGTTCTCAAACTCATGACCTCAAGGTGATCCATCCACCTCTGCCACTCAAAGTGCTGGGATTATAGGCATGAGCCACTGTCCCTGGCCTTCAAGTCTCTTTTACGGCAATTCAACGAGCTCTTCTAGTCTCAAAAACTGAAATAAATATTTGGGAACTATTCTCATGTGCCGATATTCTCAACAGTTAATGAGTATTTCCCAGAACACTTTCTGTTGTTCCAAAGGGACTTTTAATTCTACTGTAGTAGGAACACAGAGCCAGATAATTATAAATTCAATTGGAGATGATAATTGTAAGATAGAGGCTCACAAATGTATTACAATAAGATAACCACAACCATAGAATGCCATGGAAAGAAGACTGGAAATGAAGTTACCTGCAGCCAAGTTCCAGCAAAAGATTTGTGCGTAGTAGTCCTTTAAGTACCCATTAAATTCAGAAATTCTGAGAGCTGTATTTACTGAGATCAAAACAAAAAACAACCCTTATTCTCCAAGTGTGTATCTAATCCATCAGAAATTGTGGATGAGTAAGCATGATTACTTTAGTACAAAGTGCTACGATACGGACATGCAATTGTACAGTAAATCGAACTCTTGTTCCCAACACTCTTTTCCAAAGAGCAGCCAGAGTGATGTTTGAAAAATGCAAGTCAGGCCAAGTCACTTCTTTATAAACCCCTCCAGAGGTTTTTCATGTTGTCCTGTTGTTCTCGGACATTGCACCTTAAGAGCCGGTGAGCTTCTCTTCTGCTTAGGGGCAGAGAGTAGACATTTGAGTCTCTGTGGCCACATGTCCCTGTGGCAACTGCTGAGCTCCATCTTTGTGGCAGGAGGGCAGAAATGAGTGCCCGTGGATGTGTTCCAGTGAAACTTCATGGACACAAACATGCGAATTTTAGATACTTTTCTCATGTCACCAAATATTCTTCTTTTGGCTATTTAAAAAAATCTATTGAAAAAGATAAATAACATTTTTATAGCTCATCAAGTGATACAGAATCAGGGAGTGGGTGGAAGTTTCTGACCTTGGCTCTGCATGACCCACTCTGCCCCACAACTCCACCCTTTGAACTCCTGTCTTCTCATACCACCTCAGCCACTCTGGGCTCGCTGATGTCCCTTTGTTGAACACGCCTTGAGCTCTTGAAACATCCTCTGCCTGGCAAACTCTTCCCCTTGTTCTCAGGCTGGTTCTCCCTCTTCCCTTAGGTCCATCATGTGATCTCAGAAGCCTTCTCTGCCCTCTCTGCCTTTCCCTGCTCCCCTCATATAAGAGTTACGTCTTTCCTACCTCACCTACCTACTGCTTACCTACTACCTAGTCCTTCCTTAATCCTAGTTAATTTTCCCAAAGCACTCATTGCTTATCACTATATGGTATTTTTTAATACTATATATCAACCACCAGACTATTAATGCCATGAGGTTAGGAATTTTTTTTTTAAATATTGCATCCTCAGCATCTAGCATAATGCCTGGAATATGGAAAGCAGTCAATAAATATTTATTAAGCAATAAAAGGATGGGAAGGACATGAAAAAAGTCAGAAGACTATGTCTAACCATGAGCAGAGGTATGAGGGGGGCTCTTTGGGTTTGTGTATCTTGTAAAGTAATGTAAACTCTTAAGAAGTCAAAACATACAGAGATGCTTGAAGAAAATTTTAAATCTCCCAACCTTTTTGTACTCCCACTCATTTGAGACATTGTAACAATTTGGTAGGTAAATATTCACACTGTTCTTTGTGCTCAATAGATAAGAGTGCAATATAAATAGACACACATGTATATGCCCCTCCCCACACCCTCTTTTTTTCTTTTTCTTTATTTTGGAGGATTTATTGCTACTGCTTCTGCTGTTCCTGTTTTTACAGAAATATGATTATATGTACAAACTTAACATTTTATAAACAAGATTACAGAACAGTGTCTATGGCAAGTGAAGTCTTTGGCTTTTATTCCCATGACAATCCACATTTTGTTTGGAAAACAGCACCACAATTGTTCTATGTTTTATAATTACAAGATGCACAAAACCCCAGAATAGAAAAATGTCATTCTCTTCTATATCTAAAACAATTTTCTCGACTCTGAGCTCTCAATTTTGCTTGGCAGTAGGAAAGTTAAACTTATCTAGCAAATTCTCTCCTTTTTCAAAATCAGATGTAAGCTTTGGTGAATTGGGTTCTTTGAAAACTGCCCCTGCAAATGGCCTCCACTTTCTGCCCCACCTCCCCAGGTCCTGTGGGGGGACAGGACAGTGGCAGTGCTCCTGACCTGTCCTCCTTGTTATCTGCTCTTGTCTGACCTGTGGCCTGGTGTCGCCCAGTGCCTGCTCTCCCAGGCAGCACGTTGGATCATCTGCAGCTTCCTGGCTTGAGGAGCCTGTGGAGAGTCGGGCTTCTCACCCAGTCCAACTGACTGCCTTGGTGCCAGCTGTCCCTCTGAGCCCACCCCTTCCCAGCCTCTTCAGCCTCTGAGACTTCAGCCCTAGTTCAGCTCCCAGATAACTGCTGCCATCCTTTCTGTATCCGTGGATCACACACAAATTCCCCTGCAGATGTGAGGAAAAGTCAGGGATGATGTGAGACCTTTGTTCTCCCTCTTCACAGAAGCCTCCAGGGCTATCTCGAGTCCCAGGCAACTGTGGCAGTGGGGTGCTTGGAAAAAATGGCCTTGAGCATCACACCCCAGAGAGGGAATAAGATGTCAGCTTCTCTGCGTTGCAGTGGCCTCACTCCCACCTCCATAGGGCAGCTTTTGAAAATTAACAGAAAGCCAAGTATTTAACCCAGGTGAGTGGTGAGGAACACATATCATGAATGCCCCAAGCTTTACCCATTGTGGTTCTTTTATGTTACATTTTAGAAAGACATTCTAATAGGTCAATGGCCTCTAGAATGAGGTTACCTGTGTTCACACTTTAACTTTGCTACCTGCTTGCTGTGTGACCTTTACTAATTTTATTAGTCACCCAAAGTCTCACACTCTTCATTCAACTCTAAACATTGGGATGATAGCCACACTACCCGATGAGTGTTGTTTTGAGATTAATGAGATCATCAGGGTTAACATTTCTGACAGAGGGCTTGGCATACTTACCAAGTAGTGCATGATTCTTCTGGAGAGGATTCCCATTTTCCTATTTATATAAAGAAAACAATGCTTAGAAGAAAAAAAAAACTGCTTCAGGAGACAGAAAACAGGGCTAAGGAAAAGACGGGAGGTAATTTGTCAGGCGCAGAGGCTGTTCCAGGATTAGGAAGCTGAAAGAGCTATTTTCTGAGCAAGAGATGGGAGGAAGAGATATGCAGGGGTACATGTGAAGGCCTTTGTGCCTTCTGTGTATTCAAGGTTAATTAGTAGATTATCTATTTGTCTATCAGTGTGTCTGTCTGTCTGTCAATCTGTCTGTCAATCATGTATCATCAGTCTGTATCTATCTATCTATCTATCTATCTATCTATCTATCTATCTATCTATCTATCTATCATCTATCTATCTGTCTATCTAGAGATTATGAGAAATTGGCTCACACAATTGCAGAGATTGAGAAGACCCAAGACTTGCAGGTGATACGCTAGAGGCCCAAAAGTGTAGTTCCACTCAGCAGATCAGCCAACTCAAGACCCAGGAAAAGTCAGTTTTTCGGTTGGAGTCCAAAGGCATGAAAAGACCCATATTATTGCTCAAGCAAGGAGGGAAGAGGTGTTCTCTCTTAGTCATTTTGTTCTATCCAGGTCTTCAGTTGAATGGATGACACTCATTCCTCTTAGAGAAGGCCACTTACTTCACTGAGCCCACTAATTCCCACTAATTCAAATGTTAATCTTATCCAGACACACCAGAGTAACATTTGGGTACAGTTCCAGAATGCCCACCCCACCCCCTTGCAGTGGCCTAGTCAAGTTGATGCATAAAATTAACCCTTTTAAGTTTTCAAAGCTGTAACAAGGGAGTCTGATGGCTGTTGAAAAAACAGCTCCAATAGCTGGAGAGTGAATGGGCTAGAGTGGAGAGGGGAAGAGTTTGGTGGTATAGTTATGTAAAGATAACAAAGGAGAATACACACCTGTATATGTCATCATTGATTTTGCTTTCCAGTCTGAATGGTTTCCAACATGTGAATCCCTTTGTTTAATTGCTCTAAATCGGGGTAACTTGTAATCAGTTGAAACTTTAGAAACGTACTTATAAATTGTATCTGCATATATTTATTGTTGGTCTTTCCAAAAACAAGCAAAGTAAAAGTCATTTATGCTCCTCTCATTGTCTATATATAAATTAAATGAACATGAAGGGACTATCCATGTGTCAAAAGACCATTTAAAAATTTGTTAGAGTATCTTATGAATTTGAAATTTCTAGTTGTGTGGCTTCCATACAAAACACATTCTTCATTTCTTTGTGGTACAAAAGCAAAATGGGAACTGTTTGATCTTCCCGGTGCCAGATGAGTGTGGTCTACATGTTTGATTTTGTATTGCATGCGTCTCTCACCAGCAACATGAATTTAGAAACAAATGGAGCTAATAGAAAGTAGGTCTTAGTGTAATGCCTGAATGTAATATCCTGACATTAGAGGGTTTTCCACTTCAAATATAATTTAAAATTATATTACTCATTTAAAAAGTATATATTTTTCACTTTTGCTAAGTTGTACTTAGAACGTTCTCTACATTTAGTGTTTCTTGTGTTTAGTACTGTTTTTTGGTATTTTTGTCACTGTGAAAATTTTAGACAATTTTCAATAAGAAATTTCAGGAGAAGAATTTTAAAAATGCAAATCCAAAGATGAAGTTACAATTATATTTAAAGTTTTCGTGCTATTAAATATTTCAAATCAAAGTTTCTTTAAATGCAGATTTCTTCACATCCTGTAGTGTTGGCATTATTAGAATTAATTAAATGCTTGATGACTAGGGGAAAACTTAGGAATGTTATGAAGCTATCTCATATTGAAATAAATCTGGTAATCAATGTCAGATATTTTTGAAATCATAGAATTATCTAACTACAAAATATGAATCAGTTCTCAGATTTTTAGCAATTACAGAGCTCTTTAGAAGCCCATTCTTTTTTTGTAACACAAGGAATAGCAAATATACTTAAAGGTTTGTTGTCAGTATATATACATACCATTCCAATGAAACGTGGTACAGTTTTCCTCGATAATTAATTAGGTGGCAGCACTCCCTTATCCTGGATGTGATACCACAAAACAGTCAGAGGCTGTGGCCATCCATCTAAACTAAGGTGGAAGGAAGTTTGGGAGAGGAAGAGAGAAAGAGAAAAACAGAAGACAGTAAGACTCACAGAAGTTGGGAAAGGAGGAGGGATAAAAGGGACGAAGACACGACTTAGATTCACCATGGCTTTGTACATTAATGTTACATTTAAAAAAATAAATGAAAGGACAGCTCTGTAGAGTTTCTTATTCAAAAACATATTTACGTGAAATGTGTGAAAAAACATAATACATTATAAACATGTGTTTTAGGGGTAGAATACACATATACACCTAGCTACATTTTCATTTTGATGTATTTAGCTAATTTTTAATTTTTTGTGTTGTTAAAATTGGAATACTATATAAATACTTGCCATAGAACTATTGTGTGAGTTTTAAAAGAACATGTTGCTTGTTTCTTTACTTGATTAATAAACAAAAAAAGTTTGTATAAAGTTATAATAACTATGATATTTTATGATATATTCTTTTCCCAAGAAACGCTATATTTCAAATACTTTTGTTATTAAGTCGATCATACCATCTCAATAAGCAGTGGATTTTCTGAGATGAAAATGCCTCATGCTTGACTTTAAAAATCTGAAAATGTAAGGTTGCATAAAACCTTATTTTCTAAAGAATAGTCCTGAGAATGGTAAAGAGAATAGTTTGTTCGAAAAATAAAATCAGATATGTTATGCCAAACTTCTATTCCTTTTCCACTGTGCTAGTGTGACACAGGGTTAGAATACTCCATAGCTGAATGTCCTCAGCTGCTCACTGTGGCTTAGTAGTGTTTCTTAAATACTGGAAAGCGTGTTGCCATAGGCAGAATCTGTTGTATGTGATACTGTCAATATTTTTATTAATATCTTGAAATTGCAAGAGAATTTGGAATATTTCTACTTGCATATGTTATTACTTTAGGATTCTTCTCACAGTGAATAGACAGCATGGTCAGATTCATTTTATTTAGTACATTTGCAAATTTACAATTGTCGCTATATGTGTAGGCATCCTTATAGCTTTGTTTTTACTTATTGTATGCATTTTTGATTAATAGTAACTAAGTACTGAAAGTCAAGCTGTGCAAAGGTAACAAAAGCTAATCTGATTTAATACCAAAAAAAAAAAAGTGGATGGTTTCACATGTAAGATTTTTATCAGCCCGAGTTGCAAACATCTCAAGGCTCAATTGGATGAGGATCCACTTTCCAGCTCATTCACACGTCTGTAGCAGGTTTCAGTGCTTACTGGCCATTGGTCAGAAAAAATATTTTCATTCTATACGGGTGTCTTCATTGCGTAGTTTACAGTATATGAACTGATGCTTTTTAGAGCATGAGCATGTTGGGTGGGAAGGAAAAAGACAAGTCTGAGAGATAGACGGACAAAGACTGACAAAGAGAACAAGACAGAAGTCACAATTTTCCTAACCAAATCTTGGAAATGACAACTAATCACTTTACTTTCACTGGAAGTGAGTCACTTTTAGTTAGAAATGAGTCACTATTAGTTAGAAATGAGTCAGTAGGCCTAGCTCACACTAAGAGAAGTGATTAGGCATTAGTTATTAATACTTGGAAGTGGGGAAACCAAGCACTACTTTAGAAGCTCCTTCCAATAAGGCCGTTTCTGTCTCCATATGCAGGTTTCTAAATATCAACAATCTTTTGGTGTTTGTACTGAATCTTTACTTTGTTGGGTTAAAAAAAATCTCTACCATTTAGTGGCTTAAACTGTGACAATGGATTACTTATTACGTCTTTGTTGGCTGACTAGATGGTTCTTCTCCATTTGATTAGAGCCTGAGCACTGGAATGGCTGTGGGGCCAATGGTCTCACTCCCATGCCAGGTTGCTGTTCTTGGCCATAGTGAGGAATTACACTGAGGCTGTGCACTGGGAGACTTGATTCTTTTTCATACAGTTTCTGCATGTAGTTGATGAAATTTCTTCACAGTATGTTTGCTGGACTACAAGAGGGAGCATATCAACAGTGAGTGTTTTAGAAGGTAGCAGCAGGAACCACCAGGTCTAGTGTCAGAGGGTCAGCATGTTGCTCCATTCCATTGGTCAAATCGGTCCCAGAGTAAGCTCAGGTTCAAAGGGAAGGGAAATAAACTCTACCTCTTGATGGGAAACTGTCATCCCTATTAAGGTGGAGGAGGAATTGCTGGAGAGCATCTTTGAATATAGACTACCAGAGGGACGGTGCCCTCTGGCTGTCATAATCCGTATGCCTCCCACAAGCTGCATGTACTCACCCCCTTTGAAGACTCTCACAAGTGTCTTCTCATCACGACATCAGCTTGGAGTCTTGTTAGCCATCATCCTTACTGGGTCCAAGTGCAGATGGACTCCTTGTCAGCAGCCAATTGGTGCAGCTCTTCAATTGTGGTTTTGTGAATGCAGATTTGAGAACTAAAAAGGCAATTTACCCACCCCCACCCTGGCTGCAATGGGAAGATGGTGGGAAAACCACAACAGCTACTTCTACCAGGAAGTGTTAAAATAGGCCCACGGTGGGATGGAGACTCACCTTGATGATTCTAAAATCCATCCAGTCACCCTTGCCTTTTCCTCTGACTCTGGCGGCAGGAAAGTCTTGCTGCTGCCTGGAGAGGTACTCCATGGCCATTGGCGTTATGCCTGAACACTTGGCTCTGCTGTCTGATTCATCCTTCCTCCCTCTCCCTGCTTCTAAATTGTCACGTTGCAGGTCAGGAGCTTTCTCAGCCCTCTTCCTGACTGTAGGAAGTGGAACGCTGGGGCTTCTATCCATTTTGAATGATCTCTGTCCCTTTGAATGAATGAAAGCTGGTGTAACAGCCTTTGAAATTTAGTGGTTTCACCAAACAACACAAACTAGTCCACTTCGTCAGGCATTTTCCAGCATACTTTGGGATATCTTTAAGATTTTCAAACCTACTTAAGAAGTTGCATGAGCTGCTTTTTTACACCTTTTTACAGTTTTAACAAAGTATTTTACAGATGTGCCTTTGAATTATTTGATTTGATCTTCCCGTTAAGGCCACACAGCTCACTGTCAGCACTCTGAAATTCATCTTTGTCCCAAATTCCAGGATCTAGAGAGAGAGAATTTAAGAGAAACAGACAGGTCGGTGGGGGAGAGGGGGAGAGAGGGAGAGAGATGGGGACAGAGGAAGAGAGAAGAGAGAGGGAGAGGGAAAGGAAGTGGGGAGGGGAAGAGATATATATAGAGAGAAAGACAGAGATACACAAACACACACACACAGAGAGAGAGAGAGAGAGAGAGGGAAAGAGAGATTTGGAAAGTTTCTCTTAATTCTGATTAAAAATTCTTCTTATGTTGATCTCTGTATGAACCCTACCTCTATGTGTACCTATTTGCACCTAAGAGAAGACATTTGACACTTTCAACATTCTGCTTAGTAATCTCATTAGTAAAATGTAAAGTTTATTGTGGATATTTCCTATTTTCTACCCAGGCAATAGTGTTACCAGACTTTCTGCCACTAAATAATACAGCCGTCTGTGTTATCTCCAGTAGGATTATCTTACCTGTTCTCTCAGCCACAATTGGTAGTTTTCTCAGAAGGTTTTCAAACCCTACTGAGTCCCAAAGCTATGTCAAAATTCTTCCTATGTATGGGTACAGTAATGTCCACAATGATCAGCCGTGGACAGGAGTTTTCACTGTTCCATATACACGTGGAACTCGATATCATTAGTCTTACATTCTTTTCTGTTCTGTTGGCTGCTTAATGGGATCACACGTTGTTATTTGAATTGAATTTGTTTATTATTAATAAGATTAAATAACTTGTATTAAATTTTCCAGAGGCTCAAATTTCCTCTTGTGTGAAATACCTGTGCAGTCCTTTTGCCTGTCTTATGTTCTGTTGTCTGTCTTTTGAATACTGGTTTATAGTAGGTCTGCGTATATTCTAGCTATTGGTAATTTACAGTAGATCTGTATGTATTCTAGCTAGTGGTGATTTATAGTAGGTCTATATGTATACTAGCTGTAAGTGTTGATGAGGTCTTGAAGTGTGTGGCTCACCTCTTTGCTCTCATTATGGTGTCATGTGGAGGGTGGAAATTCCTAATTTTATTTATTTTTTTAAATTTTAAATTTTTATTGCATTTTAGGTTTTGGGGTACATGTGCAGAATGTGCAACATAGTTGCACAGGTACACACATGGCAGTGTGTTTTGCTGCCTTCCTCCCCTTCACCCACACTTGGCAGGAAATTCCTAATTTTAATTTAGTGCAGTATGTTACTTTTATTTTTTGTATTATAACTTACGAATCTTCCCTTATTGAAATCATGAAGTGATTCTTTGTTGTTGTCTTCTAAATGCTATATTTGTTTACTTTTCAGATTTTGATTTTTAGTGTGGGATGTGAAGCAAGAAACTGAGTTTCATTCTTTTTAAACATATGAATACCAGGTTATACCAACACAAGTAATTAAAAATAGATCACCAAGATACATGCTGCCCAAAATATATGGTCATTTTTGCCTTTTAGCACAGGGATTTGAAACTATAAATATCCCTATAAGTTCTGCATTAGCAACGTCAAACAAGTTGTTTTGAGGTATTTTTATAATAAATTGTTTTACTAAATAATAATTTTAAAGTTTTTTTTTTCCTTTGACAAACTGTCCCTATGGTGGTAGATGTTTATTTCTCTTTGAATTCTGGAAATATTTCACTGATGCAATGGTAACATTGTACCTATGTTATTAGGTACATATACATTTAAAAGTTTTGTTTCTCTCAGAGTGTTAAATCTTTTGGAGTCTAAAAATAACTTAGCTTATATGTACTATGCTTTTATCCCTAAAGATTTTTTTATTCCTATAATAACCATATCAGATCTCTTTGGATTTGAATTTGTATAATTCTTTTCCTGACATTTGAAATGGTTCTGTTCCCCAAATTATAGATTTTTTTTAGGAAAAACACATTATCACATTTGTGTTCTAATCCAGTTTTCTGATCTATGTTTTTTAATATTGTGTTTAGTTAATGTGTATTCATATATCTGCATTTAGATCAATCCTAAATTTTATGCTTTCTATTTGTTCTTCCTTTCTTTTATTTTTTAGTTTCCACTTTCCTTATTACTATATGATTTCACCATGCAATTTGTCTGGCTTTATTTATTTTTGGAATTAAATGATTTATTTTCCCTGTCCTGTTAGTGGTTACTCAAGAGATTACAACACACACAATATCTTCTTAAAATCTGCATTCATTACTCCCTTGGAATCTTAAAAATGTCACCTTGCATTACTGTCTCATGATTTACAAGTTATTTTTGCCTTATTCTTATTATTGGAGTCAGTGAGTGCACATCTGTTTACCCACAAATTTCGTTCTTCATTCCTTTTTGTGCTAAAACTGGGGACTTAATATCACTTACCTTCTTGAACTACAGCCTTCAGGGATTCCCTGAGTGAGAATAGATTTGGCAGATAATTCTAGTTTTCACTTCAGCTTCATTCTTGAAAGGGTTTGATTTGGCTGTTGAAGTCTGTATGAACATTTTGTGTGTGTGTGTGTGTGTGTGTGTGTGTGTGACTGTGAATGTGTGTGTATGTGTGTGTGAGAATGTATGTGTGTGTATGTGTGAGTGTGTGTGTGTGCGTGAGTGAGTGTGTGTGTGTGTGTGTGTGTGTGTGTGTGTCAGCTTTCTCAATATATCATTCCAGTCTCCTGGATTCCATTGAACTCAGGTATCAACCTAATTAGTGCTTCTTTAGGAAATGTGTTCTTCTTTTTCTCTGGATAATGTAATGATTCTTTTTTCTTTTTCAACAGTCTTGAAAATGCTCAATAATTATCTCTTTAAATATTTCATGCCCTCCATTTTCTCCTTCCTTTCTAGAAACCTGATAAGATTTGTGTCTCACTGTGTCTTGCCTTTTCACTTCTCTTATATTTTCTTACTCCTCATCTCTCTGTGCTATGTCCTGAGGATTTCTTCTGGAGTCTTTGAGTGCATCCATTACAGTCTGCTCTTAAATGTGTCTGTTGAGTTTTTATTTCAATTACTGTGATTTTCATTTCTATATTTATTTGATTATTTTTCAAAAATATTGAGGTCTTTTCCTGTTCCCTGCAGATATTTTCAGTCTGGTCTGTAATTTCTTTAAACATGATAAACATTTTCTCTGATGGTCTGTGCATGGTAGTTCTAGTATTTAGATCTATTTCTTCTCTTTGTTTTCACTGTTCCTCCCTTAGGTCTTATGTTCCTGTGCTGAACTTTTTGCTGTAAACAACCCATTTTCTTCAGAAAATTAGTGGTGGGAATTGTTTAGGGCCGAGAATGAAGTTACATTCCTGCAGAAAGTAGTTGTATTTATTGCAGCCCATGCATAATCCTTGTAACCCTTGTGAGTTACATGCATGGTTTCACGTATGTGGAAAATCCAGGTCTTATGTATTTGACCTGCAAATCTCCTGTAATGACAAGTGTTGGTTGAAACTTCTCATGTATATTGTCGTGCCTCACTCTGCTCGGCAGCAAGGCCTATTCTCCCTTTTTATTTTCCACGGCCCCTTCAGGGGAGAAGGAGCTGGACAATCTCTCATTCATCTCATGTAAGCGATGATACATCTCCCTATTTCAGCTTCATGGAGTGTAAATATCTCATCAGATTCCTAGCCTTGGATAGACACCTGAGGTCCTAAAGGCAATTATTATAAAAGTACTGTATTATCAATATCTTTATTTTGTTACTTTAAAGTAAATTCTTAAAAATTGAATTGGTAATTATACACAATTTACGTGTCATTGGGAATATGTTATGGTGATGAGGTAGTTTGTCCTGACTGGGCTATTGACTCCCAGAGAAAACTTAGGAGAGGATCTTGAATGAATGTTATGAAATGTGTCTGTGAGTATTTCTGAAGAAACTGGCATCATCAGAGGTATATTCTAGAGAGACTGGATTGAAAAGTGTTTAGACTGAAATCAGGAAGACTAGGTGGAACAAATGATTTGCTGTAAGCATTCCTAAAAATTATACTGGAAATTCAGAAAAAAAGTATTAAAGGTCAAAACCTCTTTAAAAAGGAATTGACAAGACCTTTGTCATGAGGTAAATGCAAGGAAGTGTGAAACATGAGGAGAAACCAAAAAGTCATTAAAATCTAAAGCCTAGATCACTTACGACTCATTGATGGTGTTGACCAAAGTCATAGGGAAAACGTGGAAGTAAGATAACAATGTAAATTTTGGACTTGTTGATCCGAAGTGGTAAACGTTCAGGCACAAATGTCAAGACCAACTATCAGTGAAGCTGCTGCCTAGTTTGGAGGTTTGATAGGTCCAGGGTCACAGCTGTGAACAACTGTGCAGTCAGACTCCATTCAAATACTGACTCTCCATTGACTAAATTGTGCCTTAGAGTCAGTTTTATAATCCTTTATAAACTTTCATTTTCTCCTGCATTGAATGAGAATAATTGCACATATTTCATATAGTGTGGTGATTTCCCTATTTAAACACCATACAGTGAATCTAGGGATGTTTTACCCGCAGTAGTTCCTCAATGAAGCCATCAGGATCACACTTGGAATTGCGGTTTTAAGGCTGCAGTCACTGTAGGAGCACCAGATCTCTGAATGATATTTCTGTGCTCAGAGCTGCTTGCTTATTTCCCACACACTGTTGAACTGGGTGTTCCCCAGTACCAGGGACGTGAACGCATGGGTGTGAATGACAGAGAGCAAAGAGAAACGTCACCAAGAACAACACGAGAAAAATGGTTTCAGAACTCCAAATCCATGAATTCATTAATGAATTACCTCTTTTTTTGGTTTCAGACAGGGTCTCACTCTGTCACCCAGGCTGGAGTAAGGTGGTATCATCCCAGATCACTGCAGCCTTGAACAGCTGCCCTTAAACCATCCCCCTGCTCCAGCCTCCCAAGTAGATGGGACTACAGGCACATGCCACCACACCTGGATCATCTTATTTTATTTTGTAGAGGATCCGTGTCTCACTGTGTGGCTTAGGGCTGGTCTCAAACTCCTGGCCTCAAGAGGTCCTCCCTTTTTGGTCTACCAGGGAGATGGGATTACAAGCATGAGCTACCACACCTGGCCCTGCTTTCTGAAATATTCTGTAATGTTTTTAAATGATTAAAATGTTTAATCGTTTAATTTGTAACAATGTTACTAATTGAAATTATTGAGATCAATGAAAGATAGTTTGTCTTCTAAAATATCCAGAAGAAAGCCTCTCAGGAAAGAGAGAACAGTTAGCTTATTCCAGCTAGCAGCACGGTTGATGGAAGTTTCTTTTGGAATATGGAAGCCGGAGAGTTTCTAAGTTGAGGGAAGGCTGTCTGTGGTAAATGGAACTGTGAAGACAATACGGAGAATCATTGGTAGAGTGACAGTGCAGAGATGAGTCATGGGTTTTGCATCACAGGACAGGTGGTGCTGTTAGGCTGAGTGGGCACAGAGTGAGATACTCAGATCTGGACGTCAGAAAAATGGGTGCCAAAGACTGGAGGACGGAGGGGCAAAGGCATGGAGACGCTGAGGATTGTGAAGTCTGCGACTGAGGAAGGGAGTGACTAAACACCATGACGGATACAGAAACGGGGGAAGGTAGTAGAGATTTCATAAAGAATAATTGCAAGCTCTTGGTATCTTTCTGATGAAGGTAAGAGTGAGGAAGTAGTCAAGTTTATTTTGTTTTTGAAGTTTCCAGCTTAGGTTAATGATGGATCGAAATGAAAAGTCTGAAACCAATAAAGGAAAAGTCATCCCATTAATCATACTCTCTAAACAAGAGAGACCCATTATTTTTTCTAACATAACAGAACCTAAAAATTATGATATTGATTTATGTTGCTGTAGACCATTACTCTGGGAAAGCCTTGGATTATTTTTCTCATCTCTTAATGAAATCGCCTTCCATGCTCTTATTCTTGAATGACAAAAAAATGAGCCAGGGACTACAGATTTAGCAGGTGTCTCATAAACAGCTGTGTCTTAAGCCGAATTCTAGGACCGAGTGAACCATTTCAAAGTGCTTTTATAACGCAGTGCCATTTTCAAAATCATAGATTTTCTAAATGCCGTAGAAAGAAGTAGTATAGCACTGTTAAAAATCCTAAGACTTCCATTTTAGCACCATTTACAGTGGTATTTGATATAGGCTATAAATGGTTTCCATTCTTACATTCCTTAGGAGATGATAGGTTTGCATGCGAAGTGGACCCTGGCAGTCTAGTTAGGTCTGGAGGTCCAGTAATAATCATTTTTCTCAATCCCCAAGTTGGAGACTACACTTTCTGGAAATAATTCTTTTTCAGAGGCAGAGGGCATTGAGGAACTCTAGTCTAACTCAGTCAACATGTGGTCCAAAACTAGCCACCTGAGATGATTCCTTCCATTATCAAGTGGACTGCCCATTAAAATTACTGCTTTCAGAGGCCCATTCAAACCTAAATTACTGCAATAATTGGGAAAACAAGTACAAAGGGGACAAAAAGAAATACAAGAAATAGAGATAGGAAGATGGTGATTTGTTTTTGGTAATCATGTACTTACTCTGTATTTAAAATGGACTAAGACTACTTGATATTGTAGAATGCAAATAAATCCTTTAAGTTCTAAGTTGCACACTTCCAGGGGAAGAGCTCTTAAACTGCAAATTGTAACATTACAGTGTTTTGTTTGTTTGTTTGTTTGTTCGTTTTTGTTTTAATATGCTTCACACATATTTAGAGTAGCTCAGTTTTACCATTATTTACACTGAGGATATTATTTTAAAGCTAACTGGACATAAAAGGGACTTATGCTCCTAGCATATGCTAGTATATATTAAGGGAAAGGTGACTATCTTGCCATGCATCATGATGATTATTATCAAAATAATCTACCATTATTTTGATATTTGCAATATGAAGAAATAAACCATGTTGGAAATTTTCTGAAGGCGTTTTCCTACTTATCTAGGCATTTGAAGAAATAAAGTTAACTTCACTTTTGTCTCAACATGAAATGCTATCTAATAAAAATAAGTGCAATGTGCAGAACAGCCAGTGAGGCTACAATAGTGTTTGATTTGTAAATAAAGTTTAAAGGGCAGTAATTGTATTTGAGGTATTCTTTGAATTAAGACAATTTTATTTATGTATCACAAAGTTCAAAATCTGAATTGTACATGCATGGGATAATTTCTATTTACATAACATTTTCTACTTTAACAAATCCATATCCCCTCCATTAACTGTTTGATATTTGCAACTACTACTGCTTTGTATCAAGCCCAGTTGATATTTTTTACCCTAGTCTTTTAGAAGTCAGGCAATTGATGCCTTAGAAGGTAGAATTCTGTCAATAAGTGTTAGTTACATACAGGTTCAGCATGTTATATTGTTCTCATGAATCGCTCTTTAAGAAATTAAATATTGCGTGGTGGCTCACGCCTGTAATCCCAGCACTTTGGGAGGCCGAGGCGGGTGGATCACAAGTTCAAGAGATCGAGACCATCCTGGTCAACATGGTGAAACCCCGTCTCTACTTAAAATACAAAAAAATAGCTGGGCACAGTATTGCGCACCTGTAATCCCAGCTACTCAAGAGGCTGAGGCAGGAGAATTGCCTGAACCCAGGAGGCGGAGGTTGCGGTGAGCCACGATCGCGCCGTTGCAATCCAGCCTGTGTAACAAGAGTGAAAGTCTGTCTCAAAAAAAAAAAAAAAAAGAAAAGAAAAGAAATTAAGTAATTAAGTATTTGACTTACTTTTTGATTGGTTTCATTTAGCTTTTGAGTCCATTTTGTTTAACATAATATCACTATGAAAGCTTTTTGTCATTTATTTATGCTTATCTGGCTTGTAATTTTTTGCCTTTTTAATTCCAACCTTTCTACATCAGTATATCCTTTATGTGTGGCTTTTATAAAAAGTGGGTGTCTGGATTTTCTGGATATGATGAGCAGAGTGATGGCTAGAACTCAAAGATTCTGACCTTGGTAAAGGGATGAGAATCATAACTTAAAAAAACATTTATTTTTACAGAATATGGTAACTTTACCTCTTTTCCGGACTGGCAGAAATTCATGCAGTTGAAACAGCTTCTCCAGAATTGATCAAGGAGTGCCTCATGCATGCACCCATGCCAGGCTCCTGGCAAGGCACCACTTGGCATTTCCCTTTTGCTCTCTTGGTTCCATGATTGCTCCTCCACTTGCCATGTGTCCCACTGCTGTCTGGCATAAAATCTCCAGTGTCCTTGCCAAGGGCACCAACAGAGAACACTTCTAAAGTTTCCAAATAAGAGGCTGCTCCAACTCTATTCAGAAGGGTCTAATGTTCATCAAATTCACTGAAAGAACAAAAGGCCTTGTCTTGATGCTGCATTAGCATGGCTTGTACAGCCTTACTGTATCCTTAACATATTTATGTGGCTGCAACACACAAGGCTTCATCATGATGCTTAATACTTACATCTTTAAGTGACGTTGAGAAAGTATAACTTTCCTTGTAAAATATTTTGCTTCTTGATTTTCATTGACATAATTTATTTAGTTTACAGTGGCATAATAGAGATGGAAGAGGACAATGTGAGATTAATGCCATCTCCTCACCCCACACACACACACACACACACACACACGTGTGCCACCACTGCTCCCAACCTGTGTGTGTCAGAGACAGCATTCTCTTCCTCTGCAACTTATGCCACGCTTATAAGCCTGGGTCCCAAACACTGCGATTAGTTATTCCTAGATATTCATGTAGCTCTTAGGAGAAGTCATGGAGGTATAGCTTCCTCTCCCTTTTCTGTGCATAAAAGTTCAGCTCCAGTTCAGTACCAATTGCCTTGGCATCAGTGGCGCACGCTTCTGTAGGCAGTTCCTCCCTTGTCCTGATTAATCGTCAGTGCTTTCTGTGCTTATCAATAAGCTGGAATTGGCATTGGGTAAACTCTGAATATGGCATAATTGAGAAAGAGGATGATGATGGAGGTGTTTTATTCACTAATAACATTGACACCATAGTTCTGTTAACAGGAGATTCCCTATTAAACCAGCTCTAGTGAAAAAGATGGCTCAGGAGATGAGCTCATTGTGTGACTTAGGAGGAGCGATGAGAGAATTCTGAGAGAATTAAGAGGTTCTTCTGAGAGGTTATATTGCTAATAACCAATCAAGAACCTCCCTGGTTGCCCTTGGACAGAAGCACAAACAACAACAAGAACAACTAAACCTGTTCTATGACAGCTAATTCGAAAGTGCAAACTCCATTGTTTGGACAATATAGGGGTGTGTGTATGTGTGTGTGTGTGTTTGTGTGTGTGTGTGTGTGTGTGTTTTGTTTTTGTCTTCGTTGTTCTGTTTCTGGCCATTTTTGACCTTCTGATGGTTTCTTCTTTCCTCTATCCCACACATCTTTCCATTATTACATACAGTAAATGCAAATTTCCCTGTAGAACAGTAGTATTGCCTTGTTACTATCTATCAAAAGTAAACATTGTAAAAGCCTACTTGAATACAAATAAAATCCAGCTTCTGTGCACTCGTGTTATAAGAAAGAGTTATGTATTCTCAATTTGTTTAAAAATGTGAATACAAGCACCATGAGGAAACTTCATATTACGGCTAAATAAATAAGGGAACAAAAAAGCTGTACAAGCCATGCACATATCAATAATATGTTAAAGCACTTGAAGACTTTCTTCCTGTAGATCTTGTAAGTTTTGATTTCTTAAATTTATATATGAATATAATTTATGTTAAACTAGAAAAAAAGTCATGATGCATATACTCTGTGCCCACATGAAAAGCATTAGGTAGACAAACTCAAAATGAGAGCGTCTCATTTTGAAAGAGTATACCTTTAAAACAGTATACCTTTAAAAGAGGTATAACTTTTAAAGAGAAAACAGTATACCTTTAAAAGAGGTTTAAAACGTGGTGTTATGAATTTTATACTAGAGCAATGCTGCTTCTGGACAAGAGCGAACTAAATCAGTGTTAAAATGATATGATTATGCAAACTCTTTTAGTACTGTGCTGTCAAGGTTTTTTTGCCATTGATTTTTTAAATGGTGATTTAAGTTTGGTCAAATAATTAAAAAAACTACAACACCCTGGTTTTCAACCTTGATTAAAAAGCATTGGGTCAACACCGTATGAGGAATTGCAGACAAGTCTGGAAGGATGGAGTAAGAAAGTCACCGCTGAAGGGCGAGGTTAATTTCAAGTCAAGAGTTGTTTCAATAAAGATGTGTACACAAACATGATGGGACTTTCAAAAGTGAGTAGGCAATGTGAATGTGAAGATTGATCATGGATCTCAAGTCTAAGAAATGGAAGCCAATCATCTGAGATTTGAATGAGAACAGGAAAGAATGAGTGGACAGTAGGAAACAAAGTAAAGAAGGAGTTTGCAGTTTCTTATTTGTTAAGAAAGGACTTGAGCAAATTAGTCTTTGAAAAGATGTAGATAATAGAATGTAGGATAAAAATTGGAGGAAGATAATTGATGCGCTAACTGCTATGAGTAGGAGGGATCAGAAAAATCCAGAATATAGGTGGAAAAAGATTTAGAGAAAAGAAAATTTCTGAGGCAAATAGTAGATAGGTAGTGATGACAGTGGATTTAGGTGAGTTTACAGATTGAGAGTGGCAAGTTGAGTGACTTCCCAGCTCATGGAGTCTCTGTTCATGGAAATGAGAAAACTAAACATTTTCCCTGATTATTTTTTCCTTCACTTCCCACACTCAATCTATCAGTAAATCTAAAACAAGTGATTGCTCATTGAATATTTACTGTAGGGTTTGTAAATTTGACCAAACTTGCTTTGAACTCAAATATAATCATACATATAGAAGAACTAATCACAGAATCACTAGGTTTCAGGGTGAAAAGGACTTCGTAAATAATGTAGTCTACCACCACACCTCCCACGAAACACACAAATGTTTGTTTTCCTATGGCTGCATTTAGCGTGTGTCTCATCATTAGCTTTCAACACACAGCTCTAATTTATTTCTCTGTAGAACAAATGAAAATTTTTTACCTACATGGATCTTGATCTTTGAAATATATTTTTGAAACATTTAAAACATATTTGTGTTTTTAACCATAGTTTCAACATCATACTCAAAACATATTTTTTCCATGCCAAAAAATTGTTTTATCTGTTTTATATATAAAATTGCTTTAGGTTACATCAATCCTAATTCAAGAGAGAAGGAAGAATAGCCGCATGGAGAGTCCCGACAGGCCTGGTAGACCAGATGACATTCTGAGCATTTACAAGTCTGTAATGAATTCACGTAGAAAATGACAGTGTGGAAATCTGGAGCTCAACTGTCTAATTCTGATTTCAACTCCTACCACCAACAGCTACGTTCTTAGGCTAGTTACTCAATCTCTCTGTGCTGCCTGTTTTCCTCAACTATAAAACAAGCGTAATACTGTTACCTACCTCAAATAATGTTAAGGAATAAAGAATTTGCTATATTTAAATTAATTATAATATCTGATGCATATTCATTATTGCAATGGTATTAGCTATTTTCATGAATGTAACTAAATGAAAATAACTTGAATTAAAATGAGAAAAACAAAAGGACTTTTTGTTATGTAGATATATTTCAAATGTATTCTTACTTTTCATTTTCTTCATGGTGGTCAGGCTGGTTTCAAACTCCCGACCTCAGGTAATTTGTCTGCCTTGGTCACCCAAAGCGTTGGGATTACAGGCTTGAGCCACGTGCCAGCCAGGAAAGAGTGTCTTAATAGGCTTTTAAGATAATGGTGGTTATTCTTTTCTACTACACCAAAGCTCAACAAGTGATAGCTTCCTACAGTTAGTTGCCACAGGGAATGTGAAACTGTATCAGTGAATTTCTTTTTATTCTGTTACATTAACATCCATTAGTGTATTCTTCTTCTCAAAGGGCTCTGCTTGTTTAACTTTATGCATTATTTATTTGACAGTTATTGGATTACTATTATGCAAAACTGCTAAACATTGACACAAATTAAAAATCACATTTGTTCACATCAACAACCATCTCATTTTAAAAAATCTCTCAGTGTTGGGAAGCTGTCAAGTGCACAGTGGCAAATACATCTCCTTCCCTTGAAGCTTAAATTTTATCATTGGCAACAAATATTGTCAGTTGTTTTCTTAAAATCAACAGATTCAATTTGTTCATTTTCAAGAAAATATCTGCCAAATATTCAAATCTAAATAAGTGTAATATGTTTGTCAAGCAAAAATGATGCTCCATGAAAAAATGGGTAATTCACACATTTGAACAACTGCATTGTGTTTGTTCTTAAGAAAATCATGAAACAATTCAGTCTGCAGCAAAAGTGCCTTATCCGTACTTAACATTTCCTCTTACAAAATATTAAAACATTTACTTTAGATTTTAGGATTTAAAATATAGTTTTTAATGCTTCATCATGACAATTTTAAGTAAAATTTGTTTTGGTTTCCCTGCTGTGAAATTGCATGGCAGTGAATTAATGCAGTGAATACTAGCTGCTAAGGTTTGGTGCCTCAGTTCTGATTCATTGCTAAGACACCAGCAGTTTTACCCACCACTGCTTTTGCACCATCAATGCAAATGTCAACCCAGATGTCCCAGTATAAACCACAGGATTTGAAAGTTATCCAAAAATTTGAATATTTCAACACTACTTCCATTTGTTGTCAAACATTCACATAAAAGATGATCCTTGATCATTGGCCCATGCTGACATTGGGCGAATTCAAGCAAAATCAGGAATCCTAGCCAAGTCTGTACATCCATTCATTTCTTAGACAAAAGTAAAGTTCTCCAGACAAGATATTAACTCCGCTTGTCTGAGCTGAAACTTTAATCAGCGAGTGACTGTGGGATGGGAGAGTGGCAGTGTCCTGTTTCTCTTACTGACTTTTTTTCATGCAGTAGACATTCAGCAATGGCAGCTGTAAATGACTTTATTAGTCTCCTGTGAGCTTCTTGGCCAAGGTCACACAATAACTGTGAGACATTTCAATGAGTTCACTATTGTGAGTTTAAAAAGTGAGATTTGGCTTTTAAAGAGCTAATGATGTCTATTTTTTTTTTTTTTTTTTTTTTTTTGAGTCGGAGTTTCGCTCTTGTTACCCAGGCTTGAGTGCAATGGTGCAGTCTCGGCTCACCGCAACCTCCGCCTCCTGGGTTCAGTCAATTCTTCTGTCTCAGCCTCCTGAGTAGCTGGGATTACAGGCATGCGCCACCGTGCCCAGCTAATTTTTTGTATTTTTTAGTAGAGATCGGGTTTCACCATGTTGTCCAGGATGGTCTCGATCTCTTGACCTCGTGATCCACCCGCCTCGGCCTCCCAAAGTGCTGGGATTACAGGCGTGAGCCACCGCACCCAGCCTGTCTATGTTTAAAATATACTTATTTTTCTTTTAGAATTCTTATTTGTCTCAGTGCTTCATTCAACCATTCAGAATAAAATCATTCAAAGATGCCTGCTTTTCTAAGTCCTAATAAAGTAAATTATTAACACCTATAAAGTGGAGGACAAGATAGATGTTCTCATATTTTCATTTTTATCTGGAAGTTTGTTTGATTTTATTTGAAATAGATTCTTCGCTTCTGTAAGGCACCTGTTTGAAACATCAGTTTCATCTTTTTTCATAACTCTAGCCATAGATGGTGCCACTGTGGTGACACAGTGGGTCTTTTAATCTCTCCTTATATAGTATAATTATATTTTCTTTTATTTAAGAAGAAATACTACTAAGTTCTATAATTGTTATATCTATAGATAAAATTTAAATATTTATAAAAGGCTTCAAATTAGATAACTAAGTAGATTTATAAAATATAGCAGCAAACATACTTAATTCTTGCTGTGCTTCCGTGTAAGCTCAATAAACATTTTGAAGTATAAAAATAACATTGTATTGGACAAAAATCAGGTTACTGGACTTGTATTAAGAAGAACTGAAAATAGCCAGTAAGTGTCCAGTAAAATCATTGACCACAAACTCAGCTAATCTCTTGAGAATGTACTTCATTTACATTCTAACCTTGGAATATTTGAAAACACAAGCACATACTTTATTAGTCATAGTAATGTTAATACCATTTCATCTAAGATCTGCAAAACTCTTCTGTGTATTTTTGAAAAAATTAGAGTTCAAAAAGACAAATAGCATTTTAGTATTATTATGAAAATAGTAACCTCTGAATCTTAATAAAGGAACACACCTGAGCTCAAGGAATAATAATTACAATAACATTAAAAAAAAAAAAAACTTGGGAAAATGTGGCACATATACACCATGGAATATTATACAGCCATCAAAAACGATGAGTTTGTGTCCTTTGTAGGGGCATGGATGAACCTGGAAACCATCATTCTCAGAAAACTGACACAAGAGCAGAAAATTAAACACCACATGTTCTCACTCATAGGCGGGTGTTGAACAATGAGAACACATAGACACAGGGAGGGGAGCACTACACACTGGGGTCTGTTGGGGGGAAATAGGGGAGGGATGGGGGTGGGGAGTTGGGGAGAGATAGCATGGGGAGAAATGCCATATATAGGTGATGGGGAGGAAGTCAGCAAATCACACTGCCATGTGTGTACCTATGCAACAGTCTTGCATGTTCTTCACATGTACCCCAAAACCTAAAATGCAAAAAAAGAAACTTTAGTAATTTCACATTCGAAGTATATTATTTGCTGAGGAAAATTCTAATCAGGGTCAAGGAAAAAGGCTGTCTGTGCTCCACATGCTCATTTATAAAATGAAGCTGAAGGAGTTTTGCATTTCCAATGCATGGCTTTTGTGGTAGACCATGGAAGAAAGTCAGAGTCTCGAGGATTTTTTTAGGAAGATTGTAAGCACTCAGCCTGCGCATAAAGTTAATTTTTGTGCCAGAGTTCAGTTCCATGGCCACCCTATAATTGCAAGGGAGGTTTGGAAACATAGTCTAAATGTGAGCCTAGAAAGAAAAAGGGAAAGAGAGGTTTGTTAAGCAAGAGGCTGTTCTCTAATAGAGTGTCTAATGTGATACATTTACTACGAGAACCTGCAGATTGGAAAAGTGTTAAAGCCTTGCAAATACAATCAACATAAAATCATGTTGGTGTTAAGTTACTCTATTTTTTATAGGAAGAAACGTGATAAATTCAGTCCTGAGTATGGTCACTTGTTATGCCCAAGCACTGTTCTAGGTCCTTGATAGAGACTCGAGAGACACAAAGTCCCTTTTAGCACATTTTTAGCACTAGGACCAGTTTTATTGGAGACAATTTTTACATGGGCTGGGGTCGGGATAGTTTCCAGATGATTGAAGTGTGTTACACTTATTGTGTACTTCATTTCTTTGGGTACATAGTGATATATGATGAAATAATTATATAACTCACCATCATGTAGAATCATTGGGAGCCCTGAAGCCTGTTTCCTGCAACTAGACGCTCCCATCTGAGAGTTATGGGAGACAGCGACATCAGAAGTGTGTTGCTTATGTCCAGTCTACTCTGTGATCTTGTTTCAGTTAATGTCACTGTGGAAAGCCCTGTTTCACAAAGGATGTAAGAAATGGAAGCATGCTTTTCAGTATTTTCTGTGGCAGTCGCTGGATATTCCACCTTGATTTTAATCCAGAATGTACAGAGATTTGAGGTTGTCTCAAACATACTTGTAAGGCCACTGTCATTTGCAGTCTCAAGTACTTGATCCTCTTCTAGCATGGGTGAAGTCCATTCACCTGGCTTATTCACGGATGGGTCACGAATCCATTCCTTCCCAGTTACAGAGTCTTTCGGGGTTGGGAAGTAATGTTCAATCTCTTCTGAAAGCTGAGATAGGTATCCATGCACCAGCAGTGAGAAAGAAGGCCCTGGCTCAGTGTCTTTCAAAATTTCTGCTGTTTGAGAGATGTCAGAAATCCTAATGTTCATTGTCACCCCTGTAATTCCAGTGTGGCTTTGAATGCAGCCACTTTATTTGCTGACTTGAACACAGTTGTTGTTCTCCCTTGAAGTGACAGATTCAGTTCGTTCAGCAGGTTGAATATGTCACACAAGTAAGCAAGTTTTGCAGCTTATTCTATGTTACTGAAATATGCTTCCAGGGATGACCATTTTTCTACAAGAAATGTCTGGAGTAGTTCTCTTAACTCAAAAATTCTGGCCAGTGATCTACCTTTAGAAAGCCTTCTCATTTCTGTGTATAAGAGAAGACATGGTGTGCTCTGCCTCCAGCTCCTCAGAGCTGCACAAACAGATGTGAGTTAAGGGCATGTACTTTAATGTGGTTGACAATTTCAATGCTGAAAACTGTTAAGTACAGGTGACATTTTTTTTTGGCTAGCCAGCATAGCATTTCTATATGGACAACACAATGCATAGACTCACATTCAGAAGCAACCTCTTTGACCCAGGTAGGGAAACCAGAAAGCTGGTCCGTCATGGCAGCCACTCCATTAGTGTGTATATGGACACAAAATGACTAACTCGGTTTTCTTGATTTGTAGTCATTCAAAGACTTGTAGCTCTACAGCTGTGATGTTGATTGGCAATAAAAGTGCATGTAACATATCCTCATGCACATCCTTCTGAAAAATACATCACACAAAAGCAAATATTATTGCCTCATTGTCAGTATTGGTAGACTTGTCAACCTGGATTGCGTACTTTGTTGACTCATTAATCCTAACAATTGTTCATCGATATCCTCTGCTATTTCATCAGTTCATCTAGTTAGGGTGCTAGCCGAAAGAGGAACACATGCCATCTTTGAACTGCAGCCTCTCCTCAAAGTTCATGACAGATGTCCTTACAGCAGGCAGGATCAATAAAGGGCTTCTTAGCTTTAGCAATGAAGTTAGCCACTAAGAATGATGCTCTCAGTGCAGACACATTTCATGAAGTGGGAGTCTTCAGCAATTTCTTCTCTTCATTATGTTTACTTTTTTTTTCTTTTGGGAAACTCTAAAGCCGTGTCTTTGAATGCAGCATGCTTGGTCACCATGTGGTAAAGCAGTTTTGAAGGTTTTCATGGCTTCCTAGGATAGCTGATCTTCAAACATTGTACAGAGTGGTCTTGGAGAATGAGAACCACCAGTTGCAATGAACCTGTAATTTAAGTAGGACTCTTGGTGTTCTCTTTAAGTGCAGCTTTCTTTTTGTTGGCATTCTTGGGGTCTTCTGCTGTCTCATCTTTGGGTCTTTCACCTTTTCAAAGAAACTCTCCAATGACATTTATTTTTTACTAATTTTGGCTAGGCCTAGCTTATGGGCTTACCAAAACTGTCACTGAAACAAGTGTGCAGTATGGGAAACAGGCATGGATAGAAGCATTAAATAAAAGCATGGATGTGCTGTATGTGGACTAAAACAAGTGGCAGATTTTCACTTAAAACCTGCTACCAGATGCAGCGGTACAACTGAAGTATAACAACTCACTTGTCACTATAAAGCCTGCCACAAGATGCAGCTTGTCACTCGCCACTTGCTGATAGGGTTTTGATATACATCTGCAAGTGATTGATTTATTATGACCTCTGTGTAGTCAAACCTCTTTGCTAATGTTAATCTGTATTTGCAGCTGCTCTCCAGTGCTACCATCACCACCCCAGATCATCAGGCATTAGATTCTCATAAGGAGCATGCAACCTACATCCCTTGAAGGTACGGTTCACAATTGAAGCTCCTATGAGAATTTAATGCTGCTGCTGATCTGACAGGAAGAGGAGCTCAGGTGGTGATGTGAATGATGGGGAGCTGCTGTAAATACAGATGATGCTTCCTTTGCTAGCCTGCCTCTGCTCATCTGCTGTGCAATCCACAGCTGGCTGGGGAACCCAGACTTACAGAGTTTCTTGGTTATGGAGCAGTGGAAGTGGATGGTTAGTAAAAAAAAAAATAAATAAACATACAGCCAGGCGCAGTGGCTTACGCCAGTATTCCCAACACCCTGGGAGGCTGAGGAGGGTGGATCATGAGGTCTAGAGATCCAGGCCATCCAGGCCAACGTGGTGAACCCGTGTCTACTAAAAATACAAAAATTAACTGGGTGTGGTGGTGCACACCTGTAGTCCCAGTACTCAGGAGGCTGAGGCAGGAGAATCGCTTGAACCTGGGAGGTGGAGGTTGCAGTGAGCTGAGATTGCGCCACTGCACTCCAGCCCGGTGACAGAATAAGAATAAATAAATAAGTAAATAAACAAATAAAAAGACAAATAGTTAAATAATTGTAAGTTAAAATAACGTGAGGAAAGTAAAATGAGAGACAGTGCTACTTTAGAGAGGATTGTCAAGCAAGGCCTTTCAGAGAATATAACATTTGAGTCAAAAACCAAAAATGAGAAAGATCCAGCTCTCCAAAGCCAGGAGGAAGGCATTGCAGAGAGACAAAAGAGCAAGTTTCTAGTACAGAGCATGGCAACAGCCAGGGGTGTTGGAGAAATGGGCTAGTGTGATCAGGGAGGAGAGAGTGGGACCAGCAGCATGGAGCCAGTGACCAGGGCAAGAACTCACAGGGCGTTAAGAGCCATTGAGAGTGACGATTTTACTCTAAGGGCAGTGGAAAACCGGGAGAGTTCCATGATTTGATTTCCATGTGTAATAGTTTTGGTTGCTAAGTGGAGAACAGACTTAGGGATAGATATAGAGTAGAAGACTAGTTACCAAGTCCAGCTTTATCATGCATGCCTAATAATTCATGACCTCACCCACCAGCAACCTTCACCAATCAGTCTTTTAATCTTAAGTTCAATTTAGGCTGTTTCAAAAAGAGAATATTGTTTATTGGTTTGTTTTTGTAGGTCATATGGCTCATCTATTATTGTGATGTTAATACAAATGGAATTGAGAAAACAATTTTTTCCTAAAGATTTTGTTTTTAAACTATAAGTGCTATCACTGTTAATACAGAGATAAAAATAAATTTTCAGTTTCTAGAACTGGCATTTCTCTCAACGTTGTCTGGCACGAGTTACAAAAATGACAAATGTTAGCCTTCAAACTGGAAAACAGAATATCAACTACAATCCACAAAAATTGTAGAAATCGGCACATAAGGCTGAAACATTCTAATCAAAAAGGAGATAATGAATATTAATTATGAGTGTAATTAAGCATTATTCTTAGTAGTAAGAAGGATACGATGAATAACAAAAAGCCTAGATAACAAGTCATCAAAGTTGATGGAAAAATAAGGAAGATATGGGGTCCCTTCATCAATACCAATGAAACGGTTGATGAGAACAACCAATTTCAGCAATGCTATACAAAACGTAGTTTTTATTACAAAATAGGTGTTCAATACATAGGTATTGAAATAATAAGTAAATATCTGTTGATTTAGATGAAGAAACAAATTACTAATAGGAGGTACCTTGATCCAAATGATCTATGATATCTCCATTTTTTTAAAAAAATTTTTATTGCATTATAGATTTTGGGGTACATGTGCAGAACGTGCAAGATAGTTGCATAGGTACACACATGGGAGTGTGTTTTGCTGCCTTCCTCCCCTTCACCCACACTTGGCATTCATCCCCAGGCTATCCCCCCCAGCTCCCCCCACTGTCCCTCCCCCATTTCCCCCAATAGACTCCAGTGTATAGTAGACCGCCTCTCTGTGTCCATGTGTTCTCATTTTTCTCACCCACCTATGAGTGAGTATATGCGGTATTTCTTTTTCTGTTCTTGTGTCAGTTTGCTGAGAATGATGTTCTCCAGATTCATCCATGTCCTTACAAAGGACACAAACTCATCATTTTTGATTGCTGCATAATATTCCATCTCCATTTTTTAAGTAGAAACTGCTTTCACTTTTTTTCCTGCTTTTCTAAAAATATTTTTTGAATTGATTTTCTAAAACAGATTTTTTTAAATCGATTTTCCACAACAACTTTGCAAAGGAATCTGTAACTTGTTTCAAAATTTATTAGCCATTTTTAATAGTGTCTATAATAAAATAAGTCTAAATAGTTCATATGATCAGATTGTAGCATGGCCAGTCCAAGCCTCTCAGTTTCAACAGATCAGTTCATGTAATGTTTCACAAAACAGGAAACAAACAAGACCAACAACAAAGTCTTTAATGAAGATAACACCGATAACCAAACTAACAATCAACCTGTAGTTACAGGTTTTGCATATCCAGGCACACAGACATAGAAAGACCCACTTAGATGCACACACACATACCAGCACCCATGGTCTTAGTATTCAGAACTAATCTCTTACAGGAAGATGCTACTTTTTATATTATAGTCCTGAGTTGTTGTTGAGCAGCGTCTCATACGATATTTCTAACTCTAAAAGATTTTAACTTACAGATGATAACATGATAGTGAGAACAAATTACATTTCCCAATCATCTTTTAAATTGTATGCTAAGTTCCTTTAACGTATAGTCATTGATGCCTTCACCCACTCATAAGTCAAAGAAAGTTCAACTCAGAGTGACAAAGGCTACAAGTATGTGTATTATTTCAAAAAGCAAAGAGCCCAATTTCAGGTAGACAGAAGGAATACGTTCAAGAAGTCACCATGTTAGCTGCAGTTAGTAACAATATATTCTATAATATACTTGAAAATTGCCAGAGTGTAGATTTTAAGTGTTCTTGCTGTGCAAGAAAATGATGGTTACATGAATTAAGACATGTGAATTAGCATAATTTAGACATTTGACAATGTACACATATATCAAAACATCACATACCAAAACATCACATTGTACACCAGAAATGTAAACAATTTTTGCTTGTCAAATGGAAAAAAAAGGATAAATCTTGGAGAATTACAACTCCAGAATAAGTTGCTCCATAAGTATAAGCAATGACTACATATTTATTATGTAATAAGTATATGTACATAATATATATTTATGTAATTAAAATTTTAATTTTTAAAAAAATAGGAATATATGTATATCAAATAAGATAATACAGTGTCTCAGTGACATCATTAATGACTTGTGGGTCTCCAACTTTCCATTCTGCTCATCATCACAGTTAGCATTTTCAACATTGTAAGTTGGCTACTTCATGATTTCACAATATCCTGTACAAGCATGACTGCAATGTAAGCCAGAAAAAATGGTATACACCTTGTCTGTATTATAAGGAAGACTTTCTCAGAAACTCTCTAAAAGACTCATCTTTGTATTTAATTGGCTGCATACCTACCTCAAATTCAATTCCAAAAATGGGAATGAGACCCCCAATTTTCCTTTTAACCTTAGAAAACATCTGAGACCCATGATACAGCAGGCTTCCCCAGAAATGCATAAATAAGCAGAGGACAGGTGGCTGAGCCTGGGCTTGGCTGTGAGGAAGATGGGGAGAGTGGGTGTTGAGTTGACAAACTAGAATAGTGAGGAATGCTTTGAAAGCTAGCATAGTATGAAATGTTGCAGATAAAGGTTTGATGAAAACAGGATAGTTCAGTCAGCCAAAAACAAAGGAGTTCTAGATTTTACATCTTAATTTGTGCTTCAAATATTCTGGTTAAAAATTTTGTTACAATTTTTTGTGTTATAATTCTTTACAGAATATTTTGAATCAGCAAAGAGGATAGTATCTAGAAGACAGGGAAATTGCCCCAAACCTTGAATTACCTACGGATACATTTTACAAAAACATCTATTCTGTGGTTATGGAGAATAGATAATTAATTAATTTAATTATTCTACCTATGGAGTTATAGGTAATGAGTAACTTTTTTTTTTGATAATTAGGTACAAACATGGCATTAGCTTTTTTTTTAATAGTGTTTTTTTTTTTTTTTGTATTGAGAAAAACCTTCTAGTAACACTAAATTAACATTTCAGTCCCAACATCGTTATACACTTTTTGTTTCACCATTTACTCTCCCCAATGTGCTTTTTAAGTCAGATTTCTGGATTATTTAATGATACATAACTTAAAATCACTGTAAGTCATAAGTGTGGAATGGCACTAATTGTCTTTTTCTCAATTTTTAAGATCCTGACTTTAAGGACCTTGGAGCTTTGAAACCATTACCAGGTTGGTAAAATAGATATTTAATACTGTTCTGAAGATTTTATTTTCTGCTGTGAAATACACTTTTGGTTTATTATTCAAGCTCCATTTTTGTGTGTTTATTTGGCATTCTGTTATTTAGTGTGTGAGTTTGAGATGGGCGGTCCCGAAGGAATCGTGGAGTCTATACAAATTATGAAGGAAGGCAAAGCTACCGCCAGCGAGGCTGTTGACTGCAAATGGTACATCCGAGCACCTCCACGGTCCAAGGTCAGTCTTAAGGTGAAACCCACACTTGACAGCTGACATGAGAAGCTTCTATAACGTGCATTGCTTTGAAGCAACTGGACATGTCTAATCTACTTCCAAGTACAGTCATCATAGGCTATGATTTCATTTTGGTTTTTGGGATGTAACTTGTCTTCTCTTGTCCAATCTAAATTTGATGTCGTAAATAGCAATCTAGAAAGATGATGTGTCAAAGAAATTTCTTCGATGTCTCAAAGAAATCATGTGATAACCTAGACAAGAGACTTTAAGGTAAGTTGACCTCTCTGAAATATGGATTGAAATGGTATGTGAGATCCATGGCTCTGAGTATACTTACACTTATGCTCTTATTGTCAATATCTGTAGCTGGTTTATTTTTAAACTAAATTATATCTGTAGAAGAAGTTGCCTGGGGCCTACAAAATCATGAATATCTGGCATGTAAAATACAAATGCAGCAATGGTAAGAGGGCCTGGGAGATCCTGTGCCCATTTGAAGGAGGCAGGCATGACTTAGCTGCCCATGAACTCCCTGTGATTGCTGCTATGAGAAAATGAGGGTCCAGCATTATCAAGTCCTCCATTATTTCTCATAGCTTGCCAAAAATCTAGATTTTATGTTGAGCACCTTGATTTTTGAGGGTTGGTTTTAATTACAAAAATTAAAAGTATTGGTGGGGCATGGTGGCTCATGCCTGTGATCCCAGCACTTTGGGAGGCCAAGGCAGGCAGATCACAAAGTCAGGAGACAAGACCATCCTGACCAACATGGTGAACCCCTGTCTCTCCTAAAAATACAAAAATTAGCTGAGTGTGGTGGCGCACACCTGTAGTTCTAGCTAGTCGAGAGGCTGAGACAGGAGAATCGCTTGAACCCAGGAGGTGAAGGTTGCAGTGAGCCAAGATTGTGTCATTCCACTTCAGCCTGGTGACAGAGTGAGACACTCTCTCTCTCTCTCTCTCTCTCTCTCTCTATATATATATATATATATATATATATATATATATATATATATATATATTATATGTATTAAACTAAATCTGTTGTGGGCTAGATTTGGACTCAGGTCCCCATTTTGGAAAAACTTCTATAGAATAACTATGTTGACCCTGTTTATGGAAATATTTTTCAAAATACAGAGGATGAGTCATTTTGTGCCAGCAGGTGTCACAGGTCTAAGGTGTTATTTGTTTATTCTCTGGTTTTTGTTCTTATTCCTTAGTTACAAAGTTGTAAGCAAAACAATGGACTTATTGATTTGTAGTCATCTATTTATTAAGGTTGAAACAGTGTGTGTTATTTATTTAATTGATTTTGTGACTCTATAATAAAGTCTCATGCACTCTGCCAGAGACATGGAAAAGCATGCCAGGCCCTGTACTCAGGTGTTTCAGTTTAGTTCTCAGACAAATATGTAACAGAATAATCTAAGCAGTAAGGTTAGATCGTTGTGGTATTTATAAGATATAACAGAGAGTGAGAAAAGACCCCTTATGCCAGATAGGGTAAGTCAAAGGTAGAAGGGTACAGCTGTCAGGATCCTGGTGAATCTTAATGAGAAGTATTGTGCCAGGTAGACAAGGTGAGAAGGCTCTCCAGGCAGAGGGAATAATGTCTATAAAGTCATGGAATCACAAGAGAGAAGAGAATCTGCTTTTTCAGGAATTAATATAATTGCATGTGACCAAATGAAAGCATGAATAGGGAGGTGGTGTCGATTCCTTAACCTAAAGTGTTCTCCAAGCCTCTCTAAAGAACTCAGACTTCATTCTGAGTGCTTTTGTGATATGTGGAAAAACAAAGCAGAAAAGTGTTATGACCAGGTTTGGATTTTGGGAACATTGCTTTTTCCTGCAAAGAAGGGATTGAGGAGTGAACACTGCAAGGAGAAGAGCAAGTGGGAAGCTGTGGCGGTAACCCCAGTGTTGGAAACTAGGCCATGGTGAGCAGACATGAGGGAAATAGTAAGAGAGAGAGGATAGAATGTGGTGACTAGATATTTAGGCCGAGGGAAAAAGAAGAGCCACTTTTCTTTTTTCTTTTTTCTTTTTTTTCTTTTTTCTTTTTTCTTTTTCTTTTTTCTTTTTTCTTTTTTTCTCTCTCCCAGGCTGTAGTGCAGTGGTGCAGTCTTGACTCACTGCAACTTCTGCCTCCCAGGTTCGAGCCGTTCTCCAGCCTCAGGAATTACAGGTATCTGCCACCACACCTGGCTAATTTTTTTTTTTTTTTTGTATTTTTAGTAGAGACAGGGTTTTGCATCTTGGCCAGGTAGTCTCGAACTCCTGCCTCAGGTGGTCTGCCCTCTTCCGCCTCTCAAAGTGCTAGGATTCCAGGCATGAGTCATCACTCCTAGTGAAGAGCCATTTTTAAGGACACTGGTCTTTCTTCACTTGATTTTTCCTTGAATATGTCTCCAGAGTTTGCATATGAAATGGAAATGTGGGTCCTTTCCCCAAACTTTCAGTTACAGAGATTCAGAGGTCATGCTCGAGCTTCCAGCCTTGTTGCTTGCATTTCCCTTTGCCTCTGAACAAATCTTAGAGAAAGTTAGTTGCATTATGAAGAAAGACAGTTATTTTTCTTTTTTTTTTTTTAAGGGCAAATCGATTGCACACACAAAACCGTAAAAATCCACTACCTCTATAACAAGAGAGCTAGATTGCAGTTTATTTTGCTCTTTTCATAAAACGTGGATTCGCATGCAAGGGCGATTTATTTTTCTTAAACTCTACGAATGATTTTTAAAGACTTTTTTAAAAATAGAGTGATATGTGCCACACCTTACTGTCATAACTGGTACTTTTGTCACAATAGTCTTAAAGAGAAGGGTTTCATGGTAATGTAAATGCACACTCTTTCCTTCCACCTGGTAAATAGATTGTCTTTTGTACAATCTCAGAGCAACAATAAACAATGTACCTGTCTGTTATAGAATTTGGCATTCTGTGACCCAAAGGGAAAGCTGCCTGCAGAGCCGGACAAAGATAGCTCTATTGTAACAGGCTTTCTCTGTTAAATTAAAGGTTAGGGAATAGGAAGTGGCTTTGAATACTGTGGAGAAAAGCAAGAACTGGAGATTACTGCCTATGTGGACTTTCTATTTTTATAGAGTTCCTAGCAGCTTATGAGAATAGACTATCAAAGCGGAAGTTATACTTGAAATAGCTCGTGGTGAACATTTGAATGATACCTGGCGACTAAACTATATCGTACAAGGAAAGTGCTGAATAGCTTACTTGGACTCTATTAACATGTATACACATTATTTACTGCTTTTCAGGCTTTTGTCAAACAGAAAATATAATATCCCATGTCTCCTTTACTAAAGGATATTAATCCAGATGGTCCCCTTTAATTAGAATGTGATTAATCCAGATGTTTTAGAATTTGGAGAACCAGAGGCGGAAAGAAACTTGTTACTGACTAGATCATTTAAAAGATGAGTAAATTGAGTCAGGATAATGACATTCAATATGAGTTAACAAAGAAGTGTAGACATATGCCTCTCTGAGCAAATATTATGAGGTCTAATCCAGATTCTGGTCTGGAAAACAGCCATCAGAATGAAATGATGGGAGACAGAATCATGGTAACTATTGATTTCATGAAGCCTGGACCGGATTTATCTCCAGATATCCAGTGCCAAGCACAATGTCTGTTAATCAATTAAAATTCATGGAATAAATAGATTATTTCTAAAAGAAAGGAGATGGTAGCAATCTTCAAACATTTGAGGTACTGTCACATGAAACAGGAATAACAATCTGCAGGAATAAGGCCTTTAAGTATTGCAGTTTATTCGAACATTTGAAACTAGAGAAACAGCTTTTAATGTAACACAGAGAAAAACCTTTTATTTTAATAACAAAGATTGAATGAGATTTTACAGGAGGAATCCAAGCAAAGTCTGGCAGAGATTTTGTATAATAATAGTTAAAAGTCAAGTAATATTTTGGCACAGATAACGTGAAAGTCCTCTGAAAACCAAAATCTAATGAATCTATAAGTGACTTGCCCACAAGTTTGGCTATTTAGCAAGAGCTCGAGCAAGATTATCACCTACCAATTCCTGGTCCCGTTTGCGCTCTCAAAAACACGTTCTTTGAGGAAATGATCACGGTTTTTAAAAATTAATTTTAAAATCTTGAAAAAATTTATTTAAATTGACCAATAGTACTTGTTTTTATTTATCGAGTAGGGCATGATGTTTCCATTATGGAATGACTAAATCAAGCTAATTAACAAATCTGTCACTTCATATTTTTATTATTTGCTAGGTCAGGATAAGGGACAGAGTCAAAAGATGTATAAAAATACATAAATGAAGCTAATTCAGTGTTAATGTTTTGGGATAATAAAACTCTAGCTTCTACTGTTTGCCCATCATTTCATACTTAAAGTTGGCTCTTTATTTGTTGTTAACTAATTCAAAAATATTTTTGTTCAAATTAAAATAAAAATATAAAACTTTGACAAAAATAATGTCTTTTATTGTAAAGTTGTGATAAAGGTGTTAGTTACTTATATGATAAACATAAATTTTCAGCTACAATTCTTCGGATTGTGAATATGATAAATTTGCCTATGTGATTAAGGTTACCAGTCAGGTGACTTTGAATTCATCAAAAGTTAGATTATCCAGGTGATCCTAATCTAATCACACGAGCTCTTTAAAAGCAGAGCAGATGCTTTGGATGTGAATGAAAAGGGAAGTAAGAGAATCAGAGGCCTAAGAAATGTGTTCTGGGAGTGAGGGTGACCCCCGTACGCAGTCTTCCAGAAAATAGAGACCTTTGTCCAAGAACTGTGAGAAACTGGATTTCCAGCCCCATCTGCCCTCACTAAAGAACCCAGTACTTTCACCCTACAGGACTATTAATCGTAGATGGTAATCGGGTGTTATCTAAAGCTGCTGAAATTGTGGTGATTTGTATGGAACAATAGAATATTTAAGCAGTAAACCAAGTGTAATAACTTAATTGATTACAAAGATAAGCATTAAGGTTTCTGAAGATTGAGTCTGCTTTCATCTCCAAAAAGTGAGAATAAAATTTGGAAAACAAAGTAAAAATTTTAAATAGCTAACTACCAAAAAATTGTTCAGTTTAATTTTTTAAAAATAAATGTCAATTCTTTACTCTCATATTTTAGACAGCTACTCAGGTGGACTGGTTTATATGGGCCAGAAAATCATTTTTTGTAATATCAGGAATTGGTTGTGCTGTGGACATGCGTGTGTGTGTGCATGCATGCGTGTGTGTGCGTGCGTGTGTGTGCATGCGTGTGTCATTATTTCATAAAGCATTAAGATGTTCTGGTTCCTTCTCCAAACTGATATCCTCCAAATGGAGTATTCTACATAAGTTTATAAACCTGATATATCTGGTCAATAATATAGAAGTTGTGAAGTCCTCGGCTACATACTTTATAGAATATGATTTTATTTACAAAAGTGTCTAGTTCTATTGAAACCATGTACAGCATTTCTCAGACTGTGACATATTTAATTTTTACTTATGGAGAAAACTGTTCTGGCAAGTCTTAAATAATTGCCTCAAATAATGTGTATTTTCTGTATATCATTTTGATTTGAGGGGAGGAACCTGGTTGAGCAGTTGGTATTAAATTTTGTTTGTGAATATATTATTTAGTAAATTGTTAGCTAGATTTATTTGTTTTGCATATAAAAAGGGGTTCTGCATTCCATGTTATTTGAAAAATAGATATTACTAGAAATTATTTATGTGTTCTGAAGTTTTCCATGTCCTGGTCACTAAATTATCTTGTCAGTCCCAACTCTTTATGATAGATTAAAAAGAATGCATCAAAATGATTTACTGAGAAGCGATGATAATCTGTTTTACTAGAGTTGTATATTTCTGTTTATCATTTTCTCTTTTTTCAGTAAGTGACTAGAGAGCTTTCTGTAGTTTGCTACATTAAATAATTCTTTCTGTTAGCACTATTGTGGTAGGAGATTTAAGCTAATGAGATAGTCATTCAAATCATAATCTATAGAGATATTTTATATGACATATACTAGAGTTAGTATGGGAAAGCTTGATCACTTTTTCTGGCTGATGGAATTTGGCTTTTGTTTTTTTCTATATGATAAAAAATTATTGCAGTCACTAGATCTTAAGTGAGCATTACTGAATGCTTCAGAAATAATTACTTAGGATCTAATGACTGCAATGATTAACTTACTCTCTAAATAGTGTTCTATTTAATAAGAATGTCCTTTAAATATAGAAGACACTTAGGTAACAGTGATTACACTTCACGTACAAATTCAAGTCCATCATCTCATATGGAAAAAATGGAACTGTTAAATGAAAAAAATACAGTGCCAATATGCAAATTGACTTTATAACTATAACGGTATTCTTATATAAAATATTTGTATTTTTAAAGAATTTTAAACAGCCATTTATTTCTGAGGGACACATTTATTTGCTATAAACTTTATTTATATCTTGATAGTCAACATCTTTTCTAGCTCATTTAGGAAACAGGAATAGTTTTGCTCTGCTTTCTTATTTAATAACTCATTTTGTTTTAGTTTGTTTTCTTTAAGATTATAACGTTCTTTCTGGGCTGTAAGTCTGTGAGCATTTAAGAACATTACATAAGGCTGCATAATGTGGTGTTGAGTATCCAAGTGTTAGGCAGATCTGACTTCAGTACCAGTCCATTACTTAAATGACATTACTGTATCACTTTAAGAAAGTTACTTAATTTTTATAAACTTCAGTTCTCTTCTTAAATGGTTTTAACAGGTATCTATTGTTGTTGAGAGATTGGAAATAATGCATTAGCAGTGTCTTAAGCTAAGGTTGGCAAAACACACAAATTTTCTTTTTCTAACAGTCAATTAGTATATTAGGGTGTGTTTCTACATGCAGTGTTAAATTTTTTTTTTATTATTATTGTACTTTAGGTTCTGGGGTACATGTGCAGATCATGCAGGACTGTTGCAATAGGTACATACATAGCAATGTGGTTTGCTGCCCACATCCCCCCGTCACCTGTATCTGGAATTTCTCCCCATGTTTTATTGAAATGCACTGAGCCACTGAAACATTTCAACCTGAAAATATCAAGTGGTCAAATAGGTTCTTGAGTTAGCCAAACAATCATTTAAATATGTTTCATTCTGTGGGCTTAGTACTTGGTTTCTATAACTTTGTAAGGATATTGGGAGAGAGGCATCATTTTGTATTACACACCCTAATTTGTGTTCTCCCGCTTGTGGCAATGTTTATTTCCAATTATAATTTCATATTTTTTGAGAGCTGGTAAACTTGTTTAATTTATTGATAGTATTTTAAAGTACAAGTATATATTTGACTTGTTGTTCCACTTAACAAATTTGTATAATACGTAGATTTTAGCTTTTATTTTTTATAGTGTTTTCAGCTTGTTTACTTTTAGTCAAAACCGGGCAGTGTGACCTAGTGAAAGGAACCTTAAAACCAGAGTTGAACATTTAATCTTTTTAAAGATTAATTCCCATTAATTCACTTATGATCCTGGAGCAAGTTACTTATTTTTCTTCTTTACTCCAGCTTTCTATTTAAGGTCATCTGAAAAAAAAAATTTTCTTTTAAAAAAAGTCTTATTGACATTTAAAAAACAAATGAGTTAGTGTAAATTTGGAAGTTTAACATTTTTAGATGCATACATACCTTCTTAAACTGGATATTTCTAAAGTACTCTGAATAATTTTAGAAATGTAATATTGTGTTGGGAGGAGGAATCACAGATGGACTGCATGAGTAATATCTGAGTTTTTGATAAAATAAAGCAATAACCTGGGCTTACAGAAAATGAAGGCTTCATTGGGGCATGTGTCTCCCATCAGGCTGTAGCAATGACAGGTAATTTAAATCAGTGTCGAAGTATTTGGAAATTTTAGAATGGCTTCCAATACAACACTACAAATTGCTCAAATATGAAAATGTGTACTACCACACAAAGTGTCCTACAACTCAAGTGCTTTCCACTGTGGTTCAGTTTTTTGCCTTTGTCCATATTTCTCTATTTCATTTTGTTCTTTCTCATCAAATTATGTCTGGATTTCCTCATTTAGAACTTCACATTTTATTATCAGCATCTTACAAATCTGCAACATTTTATCTTATCCATTTATGTCATAAGTTAATCTATATTATATCTTGTTTTGAGAATTATTGCATGTAATTTCCTCTGTCTAAAACAAAATAAGACTATTTTATGTAATTATTATTTATAACACATAAATGTCTGTCATACAGGTGCCCAATAAATATTTCATGAATGCTGAACAAATGAAGTCAATAAAAAAATGAAACTACCAGTTAATTAATCATCCACAAATATTTCTGGAGGGTTTACTATGTATAAAATATGTGTTAATGCTTAGAATACAAAAATATATACCATTGCTTCAGCTTTTCAGGAAGATAAGTTTATTAGAAAGGTCATAGAACCTGTAACTATAGCTTTACATATGTTCAAAATCAGACGATCGTGGTGACTCATGCCTGTATCTCAGCACTTTTGGGAGGCCAAGGCAGGTGGATCACAAGGTCAGGAGTTCCAGACCAGACCGGCCAATATGGTGAAACTCTGTCTCTACTAAAAACAAAATACAAAAAATTAGCCAGGCGTAGTGGCTGGCACCTGTAGTCCCAGCTGCTTGTGAGATGAGGCAAGAGAATCACTTGAATGCAGGAGGCAGAGGTTGCAGTGAGCCGAGATTGTGCCACTGCACTTCAGCCTGGATGACAGAGCAAGACTCTGTCTCCGGAAAAAAAAAAAAAGTTCAAAATAACATAGAAGCTATAGAGACTGGGGAGTGGGAGCAGTGTAAACCTTTCACTGGACATGCTAAAGTTGAACTAACTCTTGACAAATTAGGGAAAAAGTTCCTAGACAGAAGATAGAGAATAAAGCTAATGTTACTTTCATAAAGGGTAAGAATTTTGAAAATAATTATAGTGTTGACAGATAAGGAAAATGTAAATTTGCTAGTTGATGTTTTTAGACTTTAAAAAACTTATATACCAGTTACAAATTTTAGCTAAAATACTGTGATTATTAGATTTGTTTCTTAGAAATATAACTTTGGAAGGAGTAAACTAGTTTTTATTAGAGTAAACTTTGAGGGTGTGAGGAGTATCTGTACCTTGCAACCATCCAAGCTGGTCAGGAGACTGCTGAAGTATTATAGATGTGTGAATGGAAATGGAAAACAACTAGTTTAAAGGTGAAATTGTCAGGAACTGGTGCCCCATTGAGTAAGAACACTGAGGACAAAAAATACACTTTCACTAATGTAAATAGTGAAATTATAAAATTTAGGGTAGATATACTGGATCTGAAAGAAATTGTCTTATGAGTTTCACATTTTATGAAATAAGAAAAAAATTAATACAGAATGTTGAAAGAGATGGATGTTTGAATGAATGCCATGACTTTAGTTTATATTGATGCTAAATTAAGAGCTATGCATTTGCCGGGCGCGGTGGCTCACGCCTATAATCCTAGCACTTTGGGAGGCCGAGGCAGGTGGATCATGAGGTCAAGAGATTGAGACCATCCTGGTCAACATGGTGAAACCCCGTCTTTACTAAAAATACCAAAAATTGGCTGGGCATGGTGGCACGTGCCTGTTATCCCAGCTACTCAGGAGGCTGAGGCAGGAGAATTGCCTGAACCCAGGAGGCAGAGGTTGCAATGAGCCGAGATCGCGCCATTGCACTCCAGCCTGGGTAACAAGAGGGAAACTCCATCTCAAATTAAAAAAAGAGCTGTGCATTTAAGAGGAAATAGCGTATAGGCATCCATATTAAAACAAAATGTAATCTATATGAGCTATGTGTCTTCATTAGGAAACCATTCTAGGTATCCATCTCACAGTGCATGGGTCCTTTTTCTTTATATAATTTCCACTCTTTGACATTGTATCTTAGTGTTATGGTTTAATTGACACACATTTACAGCACTGGCCGTCACTCTTTTTGTTTACCGTGATATCCACAGTGCCTTGAATAATGTCTGCAGCAATCACAGGCCAACCTGTGGATGCCATTGAATTGATGGATGCATGAGTAGGTGATTTCTTTATAGACTTGTATTTGGTTGAATTAATTACTTGTGGTTTTCAATGCACATTAGTGAAGAGTCAAATGCTGTCTGTTGATTAAAAAGTAGTACACCTAAAGCAGCATAACATTGTGAAAGAATTGTGGACTAGGAAGTTAGAGGACCCTCACATCTCATTTTCAATTTGTACCATCTGAGTTTCTTCATCTGAGTATGACAATAAAATGGGTCACTCTATAGAGTTGTTGGAAGTATTACAAAATAACATACAAAGCAGGTCACACAGTTAAACCCTTATTTTCATTTATGTAACTTAGCTAAACGGCTTGTCAATGTGTGGCATGAATGGTCAGAGACTAGCTTGGCCCTTTTTATAAAAAAGTTAAACTTCACCTCAAAAATGAAGCAGTGTATTTATGTTAAATAATTTAGTTAAACAAATCAGAGGCTGTCTTTCAGTATCATTTTTGCTTTTCTTTGGTATTAATAAAAATTGTGTATTTTTGTATTGGAAGTAAAAGGAGGCCATGGAACAGAAATGTATCAGGAATATTTAAAATACATTTTACATTGAGATACCATCTCACACCAGTTAGAATGGCGATCATTAAAAAATCTGGAGACAGCAGATGCTGGAGAGGATGTGGAGAAATAGGAACACTCTTACACTGTTGGTGGGAGTGTAAATTAGTTCAACCATTGTGGAAGACAGTGTGGCGATTTCTCAGGGACCTAGAAATAGAAATTCCATTTGACCCAGCAATCCCATTACTGGGTATCTATCCAAAGGATTATAAATCGTTCTACTATAAGGACACATGCACACGAATGTTCATTGCAGCACTGTTTACAATAGCAAAGACCTGGAACCAACCCAAATGCCCAACGATGATAGACTGGACTGGGAAAATGTGGCACATATACACCATGGAATATTATGCAGCAATCAAAAATGATGAGTTTGTGTCCTTTGTAGGGACATGGATGAATCTGGAGAACATCATTCTCAGCAAACTGACACAAGAACAGAAAAAGAAATACCGCATATACTCACTTATATGTGGGTGAGAAAAATGAGAACACGTGGACACAGAGAGGCGGTCTACTATACACTGGGGACTGTTGGGGGGAATGGGGGAGGGACAGCAGGGGGGGGCTGGGGGGGATAGCCTGGGGATGAATACCAAGTGTGGGTGAAGGGGAGGAAAGCAGCAAAGCACACTGCCAGGTGTGTACCTATGCAACTATCTTGCTTGTTCTGCACATGTACCCCCAAACCTATAATGCAATAAAAATTAAAAAAAAAAAATAAAATAAAATAAAAAATAAAAAATAAAAAAAAAAAAAAGGGTACAAGCAGGGGAAACTAATAACTGATTTCAAGTAAGTTATAAGAAAACGTAAAGCTCATTTGGGTAAAAATACTCAGCTCTAGAAAATGGTGCATTTAAATAAAGAAAGGATAATAGCATTTGAAAAAATAGGAAACACAATTTGTTCTTATTGTACATCCTCCTTCTATTCACAAGGAAAAAAATAATAAGATTGATTGCAATCAAGATTGTCTTGTGAGACTGAAAAAGAGAAAAGAAGTTCTGGTACTTACTGATGTACATTCACGTTTTGATATGGGGAAATTATTTTATTTTTGTTTTATAGATTTACTTGCGATTCTTGGACTATGAGATGCAGAATTCAAATGAATGCAAGAGAAATTTTGTGGCTGTGTATGATGGAAGCAGTTCCGTGGAGGATTTGAAAGCTAAGTTCTGTAGCACTGTGGCTAATGACGTCATGCTACGCACAGGTCTTGGGGTGATCCGCATGTGGGCAGATGAGGGCAGTCGAAACAGCCGATTTCAGATGCTCTTCACATCCTTTCAAGAACGTAAGATTCTCTGCACTTGACTGTTTGTCCTTCATATATGCCATATAATGCCAGTTTCACAAGCTGTTAAAGGTGTTTTCTTCACACAGTTTGAGCACAGCAGGCTATTCTCTAATACATTGTTTAAACCACTAAGATTCCTTTTTCTCATGTTGATCCACTGATGGGAGAGAGTTGCATATTTCATTTTGCTTACTTATTTCAACATATGCATCATAGCCTTAAGAGAGTTCACACTATTCAGCCGGGAAATGATGAATTTTGTTTGTCTTTGGTTTAGCTCTTAGGAAGCATATGGAACTGATGCAGCAGCTTCTGATGAAGTTTGAGTTTAAATCTTAAAAAAAAAAACCTGCATGAAAACATTTGGTAGGTTCTTTTTAGTAAGCTTCTCCTACAGTCCCATTCATTTCAAGTAGGTTTGTGACTTCAGAGTTCCAATTAAAGTAGGTATGGAGAGAGAATTGCTTTGGTGGATAGTAAATAGAAAAAGTTTCCAAAAATATTTAAAACAGCACAATCGGTGACATCCAGAGTCAAGTGCAAACCACAGAAACTTTAGAAAATTATATTCTAATAAATAATGAGTTATATTAACAGATATAGTTTGAATATTTGTTAGAAACCCTGAATATTTTGTCTGTTACAAATGTATGCAAACAAAAAGAATTCTGAGAAATTTAGCTTTAAGAAATAAGTGCCTTGTGACATGAACAGACACTTTGAAAAGAAGAATAGGCACTTTGAAAAGAAACATTCATGTAATCAACAAACATAAAAATATGCAACATCACTAATCATTAGAGAAATCCAAGTCAAAACCACGGTGAGAAACCATCTCACACCAGTCAGAATACCTGTTGGTGAAAGTCAAACAATAACAGATGCTGGTGAGGTTGAGGAAAAAATGGAACACTTATGTACTGCAGGTGGGAATGTAAACTAGTTCAGCCACCATGGAAAGCAGTTTGGCAAATTTTCAGAGCACTTAAAACAGAAGCATCATTTGACCCAACAATCCCAATACTGAGTATAAATTGTTCTGCCGTAAAGACACATGCATGTGTGTGTTCATCACAGAACTGTTCCCAAATTATTCCCATAGAAAATGAATGGAATGAACTGAGATTCCTATCCATGTTAGATGGCACAAAAAAAAAATGTGATACATATACACTGTGGAATACTATGTAGCCATAGGAAAAAATGATATCATGTACTTTTCAGCAACATGGATGGATCTGGAGGCCATTATTCTTAGCAGTCTAATATAGTAACAGAAAATTAAATACCACATGTTCTCACCTATAAATGAGAGCTAAACATTGAGTACATATGGACACAAAGAAGGGAACAACAGGTTCCAGAACCTACTAGAGGGTGGAGTTTGGGAAAAGGGTCAGGATCATAGTATATCTATTGGGTACTATGCTTATTACATGGATGATGAAATGATTTTTAGACCAAACTCCCCTGGTACACATTTTACCTATATAATAAATCTGCACACATACCCTGAACCTGATGTAAAAGTTAAAAAAAAAAACTTTAAATGAAAAGAAATAAGTACCTTGCATTTTACAACTATTTGTTTTTTAATTATTAGAAAACACAATACACTATTTTTGAAATTTCAACAATTTCTTTTATTTTCAGCAGCAGAGCAGCCAATGCTTTTTTAAATTCATAAATGTTAAATGTATTAGACAGTTCTTTTGTATAACAAATAAATAGTTTTGGCTTTAAATTCCCTTTTTAATTACGTAGTTGGGGAATTTTAGGACACCAGAAATGCTGAATGTCACTCAGGCTTTCTAAATCTCAACACCATCTTCCAGTGTGTCAAATATCTCTCTCAGCTTTATGTTGGATTTAAACGGTATGCTGCTATGTCTTGGGCTCAGTGGTTGATTAAAATGTTAGAGGTACTGCACTCTTATCTCAGCAAAATATTTGAACAAAATGTTTTCATTGTATTGACAAGCACATGAAACTCAGGCTACAAGACAACACCTTCGGTTGATTACTCTACCAACTTCAATGAACTACTCCTTCAGTGAGGGTATCTCAGGGTTCCGTATTTATTCAGTATTCTTATCAATCTTGGGTAATAGCATACTGAGAAGTCATATATAATTTAAATGACAAAACTATGAAAGGGAAAGCTAATTTATTAAATGATGTAGTCAAGACTTCTAAAAAATAACAAAAATCTGCGATTTTTATCAAAAGTATACCATAAAATATAATAGAGATATACGAAAAAAATTATATTTCAAAAATCCACAGCATAGAGGAACCTCTGACTCCTAGGACTTTCCTGTGGTCTTATTTCAAACTCAACATGAGTCAATAGTTTATGACTGACAAAATAATCTGAAATGGTATTAGCTTATATTAAAGGTAGTAGAGTAACAATGCAAAAAGATTTTAGCCTCATGGGAAGCTGCACCAATCAAAATGCAAAAGGCACAGTCTGTTTTTTCCTGACTGTTATTAATGAGGAGATTGATCAGCTAGAGGAGGTTGACAAAGATTTAATGCCAAATATGAAGAAACGTTTACTTTAGGATTTGTTGTTGTTCAGAATGTGGTAACTACCTCAGACCTATGTCTCATGGGTCTTAAAGATGAGATTTATATTTAAAAGTTATAGGGAAACTTTTGAGTGCAGTTAGGGGGGAAATATTTATCTTATGAGTTGTGATATTCAGAATTTGAATAGATGCCTATGAAGGATATGAAATATGGATAGATGGGTGATTGGATCTCAAAATAGATTATTAGCTGGCATGAACGGTATAGGGGAAACATCTATGTAAGGTAGGTGAAAAGACTGGCTAACATCAAAGATCCCTCTCAACTGCATTCTATGAGCCTTTAAAAATCTGCATAGATAAGAAATGGTGAACTGTATATATGGTGCATATATTATTATAAATATGTCTATTCGAGATGATTAAAAATAGAGTTTCAATGCATGTGATGAAATTATCTCTGGAAGTCATTGAAGTGGGTTGACTTTTCAATGAGTAATCCAAAAGACACAGGGTGTTCTTCCTACAGAGACACCCAACCCACTATGTTCTTGCACACTGGACAAATGATTACACTCTTCAAATGATGAGTATTACAATGACATTCTCTGTGATCATCTCATAAATTAGAGTAAATTTCCACTGAAACAGGTTTATCCTTGATGTCATGTTACCTTCTATGTTGGTCTGAATGGTTGTGTGACACCCCTTCGAAAATTCATATTTAAAAATCCTGTTTCCAAGATGAGGGTATAAGGGGGTGGGGCATTCGAGAGGTGATTAGCTCATAAGGAGAGCTCTCATCATAGGCGTTAGTCCTCTAATAATAAAGAGGGCCAGAGAGCAGCCTTGCCCTTTACAGGTGGCAACACAACTAGAAAGTTTCATCCATGAACCAGGAGATGGGCCCTAACCAGACACCAAATCTGCCAGTACCTTGATCTTGGACTTCTAAAATCTAGAAGTGGGAGAAATAAAATCCTGTTTTTTATAAGCCCCTAATTTTTTGTAGTTTGCCATAGTAACTCAAACAGACTGAGATGTTGCTGGGTGTTTTTGTCATAATGTTTTACTTTTACTGCATTGGCTAAAATTGTGCAGAATTCTACCATTATTTATACCTAGTATCAAAGTCATCCTGTGATGTGGGCATAGACTGTATTCACTGAAGTGAAAGTTTTCCAGATAAGAGATGAAGACTCAAAACAATAGAAAGTGGACTTCATCCACTGCTACTGCTTGGAAATGGGTGGATGAGAATCATTTTAAGAGGAAGCAGAGACTTTGTTCAGGGAGTTTCAAGTTCCTCAGATAGTATTGCCTTATCCAAATATTAGTGGCTGAGAGAGAATTTTGACTTACATTTTTGTTCTGGCAGATTGTTTTGGTACTTGTAGATGGTGATAGTTACACAAACTATTTATGTTTATTTTATATATGGCTAATATATACAATTACATTAATGAAATGTATATTAGTGTACATATAACCTAATATGTAATTAATATATGTATAATATATAATTATACATCTAAGAAGTAACTATGTATGTCTAGCATACAATTATGTACATCCAATATATATTTAACGTATATATGTTTGTGTGTATACATATATATATATATAATTACAGGTATTATCTAATGTTTAATCCACTAACACCCACACATGCAGTAAAGGTTGGAGATACAAAATCAGTGATCAACCTTGGTCTTACTCAAATAATAAAAACCTACCTGGATATATTACCTGGTGCCTACGCATAGTTATAAAATAGTATCCCCAGTTCAGTGGTGAAATGCTTAGCACATGCTAGGGCCTGAATGTTTGTGTTCCTTTACAACTAAGAGTTTGAAATTTTTAATGTTGTTTACAAGTCATTTGTCTATGGTATTTTCTTCTAGCGGCCCAAGTGGAAATAGACAGAAAATTCACCCTGATATGTGGGGGTGCTGCTATAGCAAATGCCTCAAAATATGTGACAATGGCTTTGGAACTGAGTAATGAGGAGAGGCTGGAAAAGCTTTTGGGTGCATGCTAGAAAACATGTACGTTGTCATGAGCAGATCATTAAGGATGATCCTGTTCTGGGCTCAGTAGCCGAGGAGGAGAATCTTGTTAGAGAATACCTACATTATTTTGAACAGAATGCTTATAGAACTATAAATAGTAAGGGTCATTTTGACGATCTTTCAAATGGAAGTGAGGAATGTGTTTTTAGACAGTGGAGTAAAGGTCATCCTTGTTATAAACTGGCAAAGAATTTGGCAGATTTGTGTGTGTGCTTTTGTGTTTTGTGGAAGGTTTTTGCTTGAGGGATGAAATTGGATATTTTGCTGAGAAAATATCTCCGCAAAATATTGAAAGAAAGTTTGGTTCCTGACTGCCTGTCATAGAATCAAAGAAGAAGTAAAATATTTAGAGATGGAATTATTAATCAAAATGGAAGCAGAAATTAAAGATTTGGACTTTTCTCAGCCTGTTTGTATTGTAAAGAATGAGTAAACATGCTTACAAGATAACACCAAAGGTATGGCCAGGGAGGCATCTGATGAGAGTGGACTGGCCATCTCCGTGGAAGTCAGGACCTGCTGCTGACGACAGTGGAAAGATGACGCTGAAGGCATGTCAGAAATCACTGCGGCTGCCTCTCAGCTCGGGTCCAGAGTGCCGGAGTCTAAGGAGAGCAGAATGAGTTGAGGGAGAGCAACCACTGTCCGGCACCAACTCGTGTCTCAAGTTTTTCCCCCTGTAGTTTCTGGCAGCAGTCTTCCTCACTGCATCACATTTTGATCAACAAAGCTGTGGCACAGCTGCCTTCACCTAGATTTCAAAGGATACAGAGCCCCCAACTAACAATGCCAAGCAGAATCATGGGGTGTGGCCACCCCTGAGGTCAAGACCTTTAGAGCCAAGGACATGTGACTCCAACCTATGAAGGCTGTGGCTGTTCCCAGAAAAGCAGCTGGGTAGACCTCTACCCCAGTGTGTTTAAAGGATAGAAAACTAAGATAAAATTTTTCTCCTCCTCCCCTCCCCCTACAACCTACCCCTTTCTCTTCCCCTCCTCCTCCTCCCCTTCTCCTTCTTCTCCTCCCACTTCTTCTCCTCTCCCTCCCCCCTTGCTCCTCCTCTTCCTCTTGGTGGAGTTTCATTCTTGTTGCCCAGGCTGGAGTGTAGTGGTGCTCACTGCAACCTCCCTCTCCCAGGTTCAAGCGATTCTTTTGTCTCAGCCTCCCAAGTAGCTGGGATTACTGGCATGCACCATTAGACCCACCTAACTTTTTTGTATTTAGTAGAGACGGGGTTTCACCGTGTTGGTCAGGCTGATCTCGAACTCTTGACGTCAGGTGATGTACCTGCCTTGATCTCGGGATTATAGGCATGAGCTGCTGCTCCTGGCCCAAAAAATTTTTCTTGAGCCTCAAGGTTTTGTGCTTGCTGGGGACCTGCTTCTTCTTTCTGATGTCTACCTTTTGGACTGGGACATCACTGTCCTATGCCTGTCCCATCGTTTATTTTGGAATGATCATAACATTTTAATTCACAGATTTACAGCTTAAAAGCAATTTGCCTCAGAATGTATCTAGAGCCTTACTCGTATCTGCTTTAGATGAGATTTTGGATTTAGATTTTTAATTTGACACTGAAACAACTTAAGACTTTTAGAGCTATTGGAACAAAATGAATATATTTTGCATGTGAGAAGGTCATAGATTTTGGGGAACAGAATAGAATGCTGTGGTCTGAAGGTTATGCCACCTCCAAATACATATGGTGAGATCTGCACCTACCCAAGATGATGATATTAGGAGGTTAGACCTTTGTGAAGTGATTGCATCATGGAGCAGAGCCCTTATAAGTGAGATTAGTGCCCTTATAAGTGAGGCCCAAGGGAAACCCTTCGCCTCTTCTGCCATGTGAGATTCTAAGGTAGTTGTCTGTGAAGAATTAAACCCTCCCAGCTTCCACATCTGCTGATGTCACTTAATTGTAAACTCCCCATTCTCCAAAACCATGAAAAGTAAGTTTCTGATTGTTCATAAGCTGCTCCCTTTATGGCTTTTTTTTTTTTTTTTTTGAGACCGAGTTTTACTCTTGTTGCTCAGGCTTCGGTGCAATGATGCAATCTCAGCTCACTGCAACCTCCCTCCACCTCCCAGGTTCAAGGGATTCTCCTGCCTCAGCCTCCCAAGTAGCTGGGATTATTGGCATACATCACCACACCCGACTAATTTTGTATTTTTAGTAGAGACACCATTTCTCCATGTTGGTCAGGAGGGTCTTGGACTCCCAACCTCAGGTGATCTGCTCGCCTCAGCCTCAGTTCTGGGATTACGGGCATGAGCCAGTGTGCCTGGACTATGGCATTTTTATAGCAGCACAAATGAACTAAGAGCATGCTGTGGTTTGGTTTCTTTGTCCTGTTGAAATTTGACCCCCAGTGTGGTGGGTGTTGAGAGGGGTGGCCTTGTGGGATCTATTAAGGTGATGGGGACAAATACCTAATGGCTTGATGTTGTTCTGGTAACGAGTGAGTTCCCACTCTCAAAAGACTGAATATATCTGCTCAGGAGTGGATTAGTTCCTACGAGTATGAGTTATGATAGAGCCAGGACATCCTGAGGCTTTGCAGCTCCTGTTTGCACATGGCCACTTCCCCTCGAAATTCTTCACTTTGTTGCAACACAGCATGAGATCTCTCACCCAAAGCCAGGGTCATGCCCTTGAACCTCTCAGCCTGTAGAACTCTGAGCTAAATAGATCTTTTAAAAAAATAATTTATACAAGTATGCCTTTATAGCAACACAAATTGAAACAAAAAAGAACATATTTGATAATATCTTAATATCTGTCAAATCTTCTTGTGCTTGGACCATAGGATATTTTTAGGGGTTAGAAGAGAGTTTAGAGATCATCTGTTTCAATTTTTCACATTTTCTGAATTCAAACAGAAAAAAAAGGTTCACTGAAGTTAATTGACTTTCCCCACACATACTCGATCCTATGGTTAATGATTTGTTAACAGAAATGAGGCAAGAATTAAAGACCTGAGTCCTAATCTCATGATTTGTCTTTTGAATATCTTGGCTACTTTTGAGGCACTTCTGAGATAGACCTCGAATTTTCTAAAGAGAATGATGATGATAATGATTGTTAACATAGGTAAAAGTTATTCTCATATGTTAGCATTGTTTTGAGTGATTACAGACTGAATTTTAACTTGTCTGTCCTCTCGACTGCATTTTATCCCTGCATACTGTGCTTTCACACCATAATCATATAGCATGCCGTGTTCACATGGCTCTCAAGTATTAGACAAAAGTATGCTATAATGAGGGGTTTCTATTCTGAAACATGCTAATTTGGGGACTAACGGATTCCAATATGAATATATTAATATATTTTTAGCCATCGTATTTTTACATTTGTATCTGAATAAATTACAGGAAAAGGAAATAATGAGTGTATAAAGGAGGTGTGAAGTTCTTACTAAAAAATTCATCGAACTGTTAACTTACAAGTGCACATTAGAAGAATTTTATAAAACATGTTTTCAATGTCAACATTTCTAACAAAATATGTCTAAAACTTGTAATGGGGAGAGCATAAGGGCACTGACAAGGGTAAGTATTTACTTGCAACCAGGCTTGAGAAGCACCACCTCTGCAGCTTACTCCCATAGGTTCAATACTGCATCGACTGACTTTGCTAACTCTTCACCTCTGCCTTTTTCAGTTTTGCCAATGGTTGCTACCCTGATTTATGGCATCACAAGGCTGTTGGCTGCCCAGCTAAACTTTTTTTTTTTTTTTTGCTTCAGAAAAATCATATACAGACTTTATCCTATAAAGCAATTTTGAAACCCAGGGACAAGTCAAAAAAATCAATATTATCACCAAAAGAGAACTCTCTTCTTGACTAGCCTTAGTAATATGCAAAATGGCACTTTGCACTTGAATTACACAAAATGTTTAGTTCACTCAAACAGTTTATATCATGGAAAAGAGCACATAAATGAGTAATGAAAAAAGAAGACAAAACATTTAACTATTATTGTTAGCCTATATTCATTAAGAAAGAGCATTTGTTTGACAATTAAACATTTTTTTTGAGGCTTAACAGTAAAGATAATTAATCAGTAATTAATTTAGCTTCATAGATGAAGAAGCTACAAATATCAAGAAACATATTTGCAGATAAAGAATTCATCTAATTTAGATATGCCATACATTGGATAATTCTTACATGGATTATTGAAAGTGTGCTGTATTTTGCTTTATGGACTCGATTTAAGATTTCTTTATGTTATTACAGCTTTATACCTTGGCATCCTTTTTTTAAAGTCATTGACCCTAAATAATCACTAATATGAAATAAATAATTATATTTACAATACTTTTAATTTTGAATACACTTATAGTTAAAAATTTATAACCAATTATGATAGAACTGTATATTTGAATAACTGTCCAATATGAAAAAAAATAAAGACCTTAGTGGAATATGCTCATTCAAGTAAATTACCTGCTAAATTTTCTGAGTCAATCTTATCCTGCCTTTGGAATATGAATTTGCAGTAGTTGGAAGGAATGAATGAGTTTTGACTTCTGAAGTTTGACATTTAGCTGCTCTTCTGGTTTTCTTTACAACTTTTGCACCATAAAATATGAATCACTTAGTATTTGATTGAAGAATAGCATATTTCTGTTAAAAACAGACATATAAAGTAGAATAGGTAGAAAAATAAATTGTCTACTTTCTGGTTGTACGGAAATTGTTTACAATAATTTGCTAAAATGTGCCAACACATTTAGTTTTGTGTTACCTGTTTACAAAAGACTAGTAAGTCTAAGCTATAGATTTATTTATAATAAAGAAATATACATACAGTAACATTTAAGTTCCAAGAACTGAGTTGAAATATTGCATGGAAGGAAGATTCTGAGATGAACCGAGACATTCTCCCCTTATATTAGTCTGTTCTCAGGCTGCTATGAAAAAATACCCAAGACTGGTTCATTGGTAAAGAAAAGAGGTTAAATTGACTCACAGTTCCACATGGCTGGGGAGGCCTTAGGAAACGTATAATCATGGCAGAAGGCATCTCTTCACAGGGCAGCAGGAGAGAGAATGCATGCCAGCGGGCTAAATGGGAGACGCCTGTAAAACCATCAGATCTCCTGAGAACTCACTATCATAAGAACAGCTTGGGGAAAACTGACCCCATGATTCATTTGCCTCCACCTGGTCCTGCCCTTGACATGTGGGGATTATTATAACTCAAAATGAGATTTGGGTGGGGACACTGAGCCATACAATATCACAACTCTTGGTGTAGAAGGCATACAGAATCCCCTCCCCTGGAGACAGTCATAACCTGTGAATAGTCTGGGATATCATTTGATAATTAACTTACTTTTTTTCTGTGAAAAGTTATTTTGCAGATGTATATAAAGGCCTTAATGAATTGACTTTAATTTAATCAAAAGAAGGGAGATTATCTTAGGTTGGCCCGATCTAATCAGATGAACTCTCTAAAATTGGAGAACTTGAGAGCAAAACACCTAAGCTTCCTTGGACAGGTGGTTAGTAGAAATCTGGATTTGGAGAACTGCAGGTGATGACTCAGATGCAAGTGAGGAGGAATATGTTATTGGAACCGAAAGAGGGGGAAATCCCTGTTTCGTAGTGGCAGAAAGACTAGCAAAATTGTGTTCTGCAGGTATGTGGCAAGCGGAATTTGTAAGTTACAAATGTAGGCTGTGTAGCTAAGTAAATTTCTGAGCTCAATATTAAAGGTGTAGACTGATTTCCTCAGCAGAAATACTGTCAACTTGGACAGGAAGACACAGAAAGAGAACCCAGTGAAGTAGTCAGAAGGCCAAAATTCTAATAGCATGATCAGTCTGATAAAACTGTGTGCATCTGTGTATATTTCTATGTGTGTTTGTATATATATGTGTGTGTATATACATATATACACACACATTGATTGACACTAAAAGTTGAGTAACCACTAGCCTAATGTGTGTGTGTGTGTGTGTGTGTGTGTGTGTATGCATGCCACCTTTCATGAGAAAGAAAGGCCGTCTCAGAGAGCAGAATGAAGAGCAACAGAGTAATCAAGAACAATTTGACTTTGCCCTGATGGACTTCCAAACTATTATGGATTTATTACTCCTATTTATTCTCCATTCTTTCTCTTTTGAACTGGAATCCTATGCCTGTTCCACTGTGTTGGAGCCAGACGGCTTGTCTGTAGTTTCATGAACGCGTACGTGGAGAGAAACTGTACCCCCTGGATCTGCACAAGATTCAGATGATTCAAACAAGGAGACTCTGGAGTGTGAACCGATGAGATTTAGATGAGATTTGAACTTTATGTCATGGAGTCATAGGGTGATATTAATGGGACCCTTATAATCACAGTCCCTAATCAGTTGACTTTGAGTTAATCGAAAAGGAACCTATCCTAGTGGGTCCGACCTCATTAATTAAAGATCTGATGGTTAGGGATGAAAGACATCAGAGATTTTTAACTGTAGTGAACGCTCCTGCTGGCCATAAAGAAGCAGCCTGCCCTATTATACAGAGGACTGTGTGGCAGGGAATGGTGAGCAATCTTTAAAGCTGAGAATGTCCTCAGATTACCAGCCAGCAAGAAAGCAGGAACCTCAGTTCTCTCCCAGCATTCTGAAATATTCCAACAACCTGAACAAACTTGGAAGAGAACTCCACATTTTTCATGAGAACCCAATCCAGGCACTCTTCTTGATTTTAGCCTTCAGAGACTCTAAGGAAAGAATACAATTGAGCCCTGCCGGGACTTCTGGCATACAGAATGGTGAGAGAATAAAAAGGTACTGATTTAAGCTGTAGGTAAATTGTGATAATTTGCGACTCAGCAATAGAAAATAATACATAGTATTCCTATTGCAATGATATGAGATTTATTTTAATGTAATGGATGATCTAAATCTCTTTTTTAACATGTCACTTAAAAGCATTTACTAACATACTGCTTTTTATTAATATAGTCCTAGTCCTATTTTTGGTAGTTCAAGAGATGTGGCAAAAATACTGTAATTGTAGGAAACAAATACACTTCTGCATCAGACTGACACTAAAAGTTGAGTAACCACTGGCCTAATCATCAGTTACTTTTCATTTTGATACATGTTTGCATTCCTCCTTTTATTCTTTTATTTCTTCACTAAACTTTTAAGCGCCAGGCAGGGATGGCTCAAAGATGAATATCTGATGGCTGCTTCACTTAAGGCACCACACTTCCACACTAACTCAGATTCAACCCAAGTGTGTGACTCACTTCAGATGTTCATTTATATCTGCTATTCTGTGCCACACTCCCACCACATACTTCCTCATTTATTTTAGTAAATTACCCACGGAAGGTTGTACTCTAAGAAGCTTAATTCTCTGTGTGTGTAGTTTTCTCTGCAGCATTTGTTTATGTTAGCTGGGCCTTTGCTCTTCTGACACAGTGATTGATTTTATTTCACTGCTCAGTTTTATTATCTTTTCCTGTCTAGAACAAGATACAGCCTGCCATCTGCCTCTTGTTCACACAATTTGCATTTTGTCTTGGATAATGGAAGTTCCTAATTTTGTAATAACTAAGCAAAATTGTCATATAATCTCAGTAACAAAATTTAATGGATCCTAAGGGAAAAATTGTAGATTATAACTCAATAACTCTATGAGATTATGCACCAAAATAACTTCAGAATAATCAACTTACTTTAATCTTTTTTAAGTTCTTTCAGATTTAAATGGAAGATGACTTTCAATAACTTTGTTAGTTATGGAAAAATAAATTAACATGTTTTCCAGTTTAGAGTTATTTTAAAGAATCAAAAAGAAGAGGGAGTCAGAAATGTAAATCTTCTCACTTAATAATTCACAATACTGTTTAATTTTTCCTCTAGACTAAGCAAGGCCAAACACAGTTTACAAGTTTGGCATAAACACTGAGATTAAAAGACATTTTATTCACTATGTATTTCACCCCAAAAGAAAACGTTATGTGTCAGAGAAAGTAGTGTTATTAATCATACATTGCCCAAGTGTAAATTGAAGTCCGGCTATACATCTTACACCACCTTGTTCTGAGTCGATGTGTCTTAGAAAGATTAAGAGCACTTTAATAATGTAGGAAATATTTACTTAGGTATATCATTTAGCAGCATAAATACCAGATGATATAGATTTAAATACAAACAATACGTAAAATATGCTGATAAAATTGCTGAATGTGTGTTCATATATTGGCAGATCTTTCTAAAATATACATAAAGTACACTATGGACAAGAAAAAATATCAGCATATTCAAATACATATAAATGTCAAATATATATTAATATAGAAAATCATAATCAAAATAAATATGGAAAAGTGGACCTAGAGAATAATTGGTAAGATAAATAACAGGAAATAGGTACATTTTGTGTCTTATAAAAAGTAATGATTATATTCAAAAATAAGAAAAACATAAGCATTCTAATAGAAAATGGGGCCAAATGTGTATAATTAACTAATAATGTCCTGTATGCATAAGAAGCAAACATGTAAACATATTAGTCAACAAAGATAAAAATTCAAAATTTGATGAGACACCATTATCACCTATCAAAATGCTAAAAATATGAAATAATGTTGGAGATGGAATGTTGAAATAAAAGCATATGCACTGCTTACAGGAAACAAAATTTTCCTGAAGGACAATTTAGCAGTATATATCAAAATTCCAACATAGGGAACAAAGATAGATTCTCACCTTTTAATCAGAAATATTAACCTCTAGGAATATATACTGATCTCCGTCCATATTTGTAAGTATGGAAAATGCTTATGTAGATTGGTTAAATGGTTCTGGGAATGTACAAATACTTTTTATTGAGATGTTGTGGTAGATTGATAGTGACATTGGACTGTGTTAACAAACAAGATGTTAGAAGCAAGTAGCAAACAAAACAATTGTACATTACATAAATACTCTTTTAACTATATAGGATAAACATTTACTACATGTCATCTATTATATACGTAATACGTATATGTAAAAGACAATGAGATTAAGATATTAATAGTTATATTTGGGTGATGTATTTTTTGCTTTTGTTTTCTGACTTTTCCACAATAAATAGATATTGGTTTGGTAAACACTTTTTTACAAAGCAAGAAATAGGACTTTCTGAAAAGATTTATTAAGTCTAGGAAGCAAGAGTATATACATTATTTTCTATGTTAGGATAATTGACTCATCTACAATTTCACGAAAGAACTCATCAGGAGGATTTTAATATGCTGACTGTTGAGGACACCACATTGCCATATACTGACATGTTGTTTTCAGTCTAAATAATAACTCTGTTCTGCAGTAGAATCTTTCCATTGTTTATCTTCCGAAACACACCCAACTGACAATTGACTTACTGCATGACAGATCCTGACAGTAAGTCTGCATTTTTGCCAGGTCTTAGATACCAAAGGTAGTATTGGCCTTTCTCTCCCCTTAAAACGAGTATGTACACCCTTGAATTCACTTTAATAACTTAAAGAAACAGATAATTTGTAAAATGTAGCCTTAGATTCCTTCAGTGACTATGACACAAGTTGTCAGGGTGTTCTGGCTGGAAACTGCCCCTCTCCATCAGTGGCTTCATCTTCACTTTTCTCATCACTGCCCTCTCCTGTCCCTGGTTGGTGTGCTGTACAGCGATGACCACTTTTGCCTGAGAAGTCTTGGTCTAGACAGGCATATTTGTATCCCACTGCTGCTGGAACCAATGAGCATACATTTAGTAGCATCCAAAAACACAACTCTATTACCTCACACTTCTGGAGGTCAGATGCCTAAAACAGGTTTCACTGGGCTGAGACCAGGTTGTCAGCAAGGATGCTGTCCCATAAGAGGCTCCAGTGGAGATTACATTTCCTTCCTTTTCCAGTTTCTCGAGCAGTATTTCTTGGCTCATAGCCCTTCTCTTCCATCACAGCCAGCAGTGTAGCATCTTCATGTGCTTTTATGCTTTGCTGTTACATCACCTGTGTTCCTTAGGTCTCTACATCTCTTCACATGTTACTGCTTTGGGGCCAACTGGATAATCCAAATAATTCTTCATTTGGAAATCCTTAATCACACCAGCAAAATCCCCTTTTCCATATAAAATAACATTCACAGGATGTGAGATTAAGATGTGGACAATTTGGAGAGCCATTATTTATTTGACCACAATAGAATTGGTATTTCTGGGTTGGTTTTGCTTGTCTTTATTAAGCTGATAGGTTATTTGTCTGAAATTTTAAAAAGCAATGATTATACCTTTGAAGGCCAAAGGTATACAGTGTCAATTGATAAAGGTATATTTTAACGCAAGTCTGCCTTTACACCTTGCTATTGAATAAGTACTCTTTTATATAAAGAATTTATTTTTAAATTAAATATTTTATTGCTATAGAGAACATAAAAGAAGTTAATGTGTCCTAAAGATAAAAATATAACTTTGGGCAAGTTAGATATGCTTGAAATTTTAAAATAAAAGACAAACCGTTTTAGACACAAAATCGCAAATCAGCCACTTAAAAAAATTGTTTTACTTTTGAAAAAGATCCAAAATGAACTTACAGTGTGTAAGAACACATGTTCAGTGTCAGTCACTTCTGCCACTTTCTTATGTGGGATGCCTGGACTTGAATCTTCAATTTCCATTCTGTAAAACAGAGAATACATTACGGGGCAGCAGAAAGTTTTGAATATATGTCTGGAACTTAGTAAATGGTCGGTCAGCAGAAGGTGGCTAGTATCGTATCTGTTAGTGACATAACAACATACTGAAGCTTTGACACTTAACACTTTCAAATACAATGAGGGCATTAAGCAAAGGAGAATGAAATAAACTTGTATTATCTGTCTGAAGACCTCTCTTCCTCCCTCCCTCCTTTCCTCCCCCCCTCCTTTCCTTCTCTTCCTCCCTCCCTCCCTCTTCCTCCCTCTCTCCCTCCCTCTTCCTCCCTCTCTCCCTCCCTCTTCCTCCCTCTCTCCCTCCCTCTCTCCCTCCCTCTCTCCCTCCCTCTCTCCCTCCCTTTTTCCCTACCTCCCTTCATGTCCTGCTTCCTTCCTCCCTTCCTCTTGCCTCCCTTCCTTCCTTTCTGTTTTCTTTTAAAGATGTTGATTGAGTATGAATGTACGGTAAAGAAAACAGCTGTCTAATGTATTAGAACATTTGAAATGAATTATTGGTGGGCTTTTATTACTGACTTGGTTACTTAACTCAAATCATTGAAAAAGTATTGTGTACAGATGTGGAGTTTGATGAAATACCTAAAATTCAAAGTAGATTTTTTAAGTAATTTGACTAAAACAAGTATCTTAAATAATTTTGCTTCTGTGCTTATTCACTGAGTGACTGAGAACATATTGCAGAATTTTTATTGAACCATCTCGAAGAATTTTTTTTTTAATAAAGTGAATGGTTCTACAAGTAATCACTTGGACAAGAATAAAGGCAGGAGACTTTCTGTAATTTTTAGTAGAATCCTTGGGAATAATCTATATTAATCTCTCTGAATCTAGCTCTACAATTACTGTAGTTTATGTCTGTCCCTGAAAATATACAACATATGCTTGTTATATGGAATCATAAAATTATTATTTTTAGTTGATAGCCTTTGAACTAGCAGTTGCTTAAACTTGAGGTCACAGAGATGTTTTTAGGCTTGGCCCTAATCTTTGTTTACTGCAGGTCCCCTTTTTGGGACTTGGCATGTTCAATGAGAGCAAGTATTACACCTTTATAAAAGAATAGTGTGTCTAAACTAGCCAACTGCTACAGACATGTACATATTGTGAAAACCAACTCTGGCCCGTATGTCCTGGGCCTAATAGTAACCAGCATGTAGCCTCTTAAGAAATTTAAGACCCTCTTTATTGTAACTGTAATTGCTGATTATACACATTGAAGAAATCATTGTGGGGCTGAATCAAGGTAGACATAAAGGACGTATAAAAATATATAATAATTTCTTGGGATGATAAAATAATGGAAGAATTATGATGTGGTTCACCTCATATAAAAGGAAAAAAAGTTTTTATATATGTAATGTAAGTTTTTCAGGGAGAAGTGTTTCTTAATATAACAGCTTTCAGACAGTAAGAATGTGCAATTTTAGCACAAAGATTGGGGAGGAATCTAATAAATATGTGTGAGATCAAATTGAAATTTCAGAATTTATTGTATGAAAAACAGATTAATATATACACAACTTACTTGATAATACTGGATATTTTTAAACTGTGACTTATACTGGAACAGAGAGTTTTGAAAACAGATATTGATTTTTCAAAACAACTATGAAGATGATAAAGGATATGAAGATACAAAAATCTATTTCTGGCCTCAAGTCTGGTCAGCATTTTTCAAATAAAATGTCATATCCTCTAATTGCATAGCCTATGGGCCATTTTAAGTTTCAATGTGGTGACAAGGGAAATTTTTCCATTTGTTTTGTAAAAAAATTGTTTTGTGGGAAGTTCTGATGACCAAATATATTTCAAATATATATATATACATATATACACACACATGTATTTTTACATTTCTGTTTGTTTAATTCTAATACCACAATTAAAAATGATTATTAGTAGCAAGTTATATATATGGTTATTTCATACACACACACACACACACACACACACACACACACACACACATATAAAGCTATATATAGAAGAAAAAAATCTTATATTTTATCTTATAGAAGAAAAAAAAGTTATGATTTTTTTTCTTTTTTTTTCCTGAAATGGAGTCTCACTCCGGTGCCCAGGCTGGAGTGCAATGGCACAATCTCGGCTGACTGTAACCTCCACCTCCTGGGTTCAGTCAATCCTCCTACCTCAGCTTCCTGAGTAGCTGGGATTACAGACACGCACTGCTGCGCCTGGCTGGTTTTTGTATTTTTAGTAGAGATGGGGTCTTACCTCGTTGACCAAGCTGTTATCAAACTTCTGATCTCAAACGACCCACCCACCTGGATCTCCTGAAGTGCCACTATTACAGGTGTGAACCACTGTGCCCAGCCAAACTATATATATTTAATCACATTTTTGAAGTTTTTAAAAATTTCCATCTTTAGTTGACTACTCATTATTGATGTCTCCAATGTCTTATTTATTTTCTTTCAAGTTTATTTTTAAAGTTTTGCTGTTTTTTAAACAATTTAAATCATTGTCAGACATTAACGAGAAGACATTTAATATCCGTTGTGTTGCTTAAAGAATTTTCATTCTGGACAGGCGCTGTGGTTCATGCCTGTAATGCCAGCACTTTGGGAGGTCGAGGCGGGTGGATCATGAGGTCAGAAGTTCAAGATCAGCCCGGCCAAGATGGTGAAACCATCTCTACTAAAAATACAAAAATTAGCTGGGTGCGGTGACAGACGCCTGTAATCTCAGCTACTTGGGAGGCTGAGGCAGGAGAATCACTTGAACCTGGGCAGCAGAGGTTGCAGTGAGCCGAGATTGTGCCACTGCACTCCAGCCTGGGCAACAGAGTGAGAATCCGTCTCAAAATAAAAAGACTTTTTATTCTGATATATGTCTGTCACTGAATATTTATGAAGCATCTACAAAGCAGTACATCTGGTTGCCAGACTTTCTTATAAGAGGAAGCAATAAGACAAAGGTACATTAACTCAAAGAGATTAGCCAAAGTCCTAGTAAGTATTGTGAGAAAACCAATATGAGTCGTGCGGTGGGAAGGATGAGGGCATGGTGAACTGGTAATGGTGGGTGACATCTGAGGTTAGGAAGAATTTTATAAATGTTTAGAGTGCGCAGAGGCTCTTTGAGAATATGTACACTGTGTACGAAGAGGTACAAGGATTTTGGAAATTAACATTATTGGGAAGTTTTTTTGGGGTATCTTAAAGTGAAATGTGGCCAGATTTACACTTTCTAATGACCAAGGTCCCCCTGGCTTCTGTGTCCCAGAATTCCATGTAAGATTGCTGTGAGTGAGCTGTGGCCTGGCTCAGTCACAGCAGTGGAGACCTGACCTAGAGTTTGGCATTGAGACAGAGCCACTCAAGTGATGGCCAGTGATTCAAGAGTATTGGGGAAGAAAGGACACAAGCATGGTGCTGAACCTTTAGCCTCAAAACCTGAGGGGAGGGCCGTGCCCTTTGTCAATGCCAGGAAGGTGTGGGAGGTGAGAATTAAAGGGGAAAACGTGGATAAGAGGAGTAGGGTGGTAATCATTTTCCTTAAGCCCATCAGCGATATTCCATTTGGGATAGTAATTACAGTTCCAAATGGAGATGATATGGAGGCATTTCAATGTTTCGAGTAAGTCTGGATCTCACATAGGAGTCAGAGCTGGGGGTGTAAGTCCCCTCGTTAGTGTGGGTTCTGTGTCTGATGAAAATAACCCAGAGAGAGGACAGAGGAAATAAGGGACCTGTGACAGCCTCAGGGGTCTTGACCACAGGGGTCTGCAGACACTTGCATAGAGGCCTGAGAAGGCAGGGGGGAAATCACCTTAGTTACCTGAACAGATAAGAATCAGTAATGAATAAAAGCAAGTATGCTAGATTTTGCTCTTCAGTGTGAATCCATGACCTAACTATATAATGTTGCTATGTGTCACATTTACATATTCATGTAAGTGTTAAGCTTTGTTTCTAGCCCTCACCAGAGTAATGGATTCTAGACCATCCTGAATGTTAGAAAGTTTTAATTTAAAAAAGTAAGTTTTAGTAAATCTTCCAGGCTGATCAAAGTGGAACCCATGAAATAAAGCAGGAAGATGGAAATGTACTCTGATATGGTTTGGTTCTGTGTTCTCACCCAAATCTCACCTGAATTTTAGTAATTCCCACTTGTCAAGGGCTGGACCAGGTGGAGGTAATTGAATCTTGGGGCAGTTTCCTCCCAAGCTGTTCTCATGATGCTGAGTTCTCATGAGATCTGATGAATTTATAAGGGGTTTTCTCCTTCGCTGATTGTCACTTCTCTCACCTGCCAGTATGTAAGAAGTGCCCGTGTTGCCTTCCACCATGAAGACACTGTAAGTTTGCTGAGGCCTCCCTAGACATGTGGAACTGTGAGCCAATTAAACCTCTTTTCTTTATGAATTACCAGTCTTGGGTATTTCTTCACAGCAGCCTGAAAATGGATTAATACTGGAAGCCGTTTCTTCCCCCAGCAGCTTCTCCTGTGGGCATTCCCATTCAAATTAAAGATCAGGGAATGATGAAGAATAAAAAAAAGAGCAGAAGCAGAAGACCCAGAGGTGTGACTGTGACTGTATGGGTGTGGTGTGATTATGAATGTGTTTGAAGGTGTGAGTGTGTGTGCGTGGTGTCTGTGTGTGAGTGTGTGGTATATCAGTGTGTGTGACTCGGTGTGAGACAGCCTGTGGCTGTGCTGGATAAGCCTTAGACAAAGCTGAAAATTAGTTAAAAGAATTTGAGGAAAACAAGAAGCAAGAATGTGTGAAGAGAACAAGATGAGCAGACTGGGGAGGGGAGGTGAAGAGAGCCAGACCAGAAGTCCAAGGAACATGTGTTCCAGTGATATAATGAGTCTTTAGGAGAATATGATCAAGTATCACTTCTTTTACCAATTTTTCATGATATAATATGATGACTTATTTGACTTTGAACAAATTACCAATGATTTATTAATAAATCATGGATAGTTGAACTATCAGTGTCTCAGAAATAAATCTGCCAGCTTTTATTTCAATTTTGTTTTAACACTTCGTGAATAGTATTTAGTGGATTTCTGGATTTCAAAAAGAAAAAAAAAAAAAAAGAAAGAAATAATCCTAACAGAATAAACTTAGTGGCTTCAACATTAAAGTAGCTATTGTAAATTAAAAACCTTCAAGTTACAGAATTAAAACAGTGTATATCCACATGAAATAAACACTAAAATCAAAGGTATATCTCTCAATAGGCCTTTCATATCAAAAAAATATGTTCTATAGTTCTTTATTAAATAAATCATGTAAAACTTCCTTTATTTTGAGTGTTGTTGCTTTCTTTTGTCTTCTCTTACATGATTCAAATATGTAAGAGATTTGTTGTCCCCTGCTAAATACTTTGTTTATTTAAAGAATTAGTAATGTATAGGCTTAGGTGTTATTGCAGGTGCTTTCATGGTTTATTTCAGCCATCCCCATGAGGGATTAAAACGCTCTTTCACTGAAGTATGATGTAAGCTCGCCACCTTGCGGTAACAATGGGAACAGGTGAGGATTCAAAAAACAAAAGAGTAATGAAGCAATATAGCAGATGTTTTGTAAAAACTACTTTCCTGCTTTAAAAATCTGAAAGTGAAAATCGACTTTTTCTGGATGAACATCTGGTATTTTTTCATGAAAACTTGGGAGTTTTTCCTTAATTATAAAACTGTGTTTTTTTTTGTGTATGTTCTTAATGTATATATGTATATATACATATATTTATACATAAAAGTATATATGGAGAATTTCTCCAAAAAATGGAAATATAATTTCAGTAAATCCTAGATATAATCATTTCCAATATTTTGGCTTTTGCATTTCTGAAAAATTATTCATAAGTTCATTGGTAAGTGAGTTTTCATACATTAAAAAAGGGGTATTCTTATTTTTTACCCAACTTTACATGTTAATAATCTCCCATCTCATTCTATGTTCTCTTAAGAATTAAGAATTCTATCACTATAATGATTGCTGGACACTGATGAAACACTTATTTTTTTTTAATTTGTTTTCATTTTACCTATTAAGTGGCAAACAATTAAGATTGGAAATATTTGGATTAAACAAAGTTAAACAGATATATTTGGACTCGTGACTTCTCCGAATCTTTCGGTGGGTACAAGTCCCTGAGAATCAATGTAAGTAACATACCGTATTTTTCAGTCTTAAGGGTCTTCTCCTCAGCAAAATATTATACTAAATTTTATGTTTCCAAAGAACTTATTATTAAATATTCGAATAAATGTTAACTTGAGATAATTTATATTGGAATTTTAAAATTAGGGTTAATGCACCCATAGATAACATCAAAATCAGGATATATCTAACAAATTAATATGAACATTTTGTTACTAAATTATAAGATGATATTGTCACTTTTATCCAAGTTGCAATTCTACAAAATCATTAACATGTCTGCAAAAACATTTATTTTAGAATGGAACCAAAAGGCCAAGAGCTATTCTGTTCTACATATGGCCTGGCTTGGTTTTCCAAGATGGGATCTGCATGTCTGTCTTTACAGCTGGATGTTAGAAAACACCTGTTATCCTGATGGTCTTATTAGACTCTTACATAATCAAATATCTTACACAGCTCAACGTTCCTCCTAAGTAGAACAAACACATTCAGAGATGCTTTTGCTATTTTATTTAATATGCATAATTTCTGTTTTCTGCTTTTCTTTTCAAATTGGATTATAATAATATTTTACACTAAACATGGTGTGGCAAAGGCATATATTCTCATATAAGACAACTAGGAGGTCTTAGTTTCAGAAAAGTCTTCTATGTGACTTTGAAATACGCATTCTGATGTAGTGTTAACACAGGATCTGCCAATGACTTCCTTCACTTTACAAACTAAAAATTTAATATCAACCAAGTTGCTTTTATATCATCTTAGCATTGTGTTTGTTTCACTTTTGGTAACTGTGGTAGTAATTCAAGAACAGATAACATTCGTGTATCATACACCATATGATAGCATCTGTTAGGGTTTTTAAAGCTTTATCACATTTAATTCTTATAATTTTATGTAATAGTTATAATTATCCCCATTATATAGATATAGACAGAAAGTGAAAAGGGTAGTGAATTTGCTCAAGATCACGTAACTCACATTTGAAAATCAGACATATTGATTCCACAGCCTCTGCACAATACTCCTAAAATGGATCACAATTCCATCTTGTAATGTTTGCAACCAGGCCGCTGACACTATACTGCATTCCATGCATATTTAAATTGCTGGGGTAAGTATTATCTTTATCCCCATTATGCATATGTGGTAACTGAATAGCTGACAGGTTAATCAGCTCAAGGACAAAGAGCATGAAAGAGGCAACCGTGGGATTTGGAGACCTGGTGGCTGGGCTGCAAGGGACTTAATCACTGCCCTCTACCCTCTCTTATAAACATGCTTTTGCTCACAGAGGAAGCAATCTGCCCTTAAGAATTATCATTCCTGACAGCCCAAATCACAGCTCAGCCCTCTGTCCTGTTGGCAGGACTCCTCAATCCCAGACTCATGTGTCTGGAGAAGTACTCTCTCAGCTTTGTTTAATCTACAGTCTATTGCACAGCCAAAATTGAACACTTTGCACAAATGCACATGTATTGGTGTATGCGGGAGGAGGAAACTGAAGAAAGATTCATTTTGAAGTGTTGTAGTGTCTACCTTCTATGTGAGTGCTTTAAATCAAGAGCAATGATATGCTTACACATATGACATGATTTTGGATGACTAGAATATTTTACTTCATAAACATAAATCAGTTTCCACCTTTGGATTGTTAGATCTGGATGATAAAATGGTGATGTCAACAATCCCAATAAAGAGAAATCACACTCGTTGGAGGGTCTCATGTCTAAATGCACTTTCGAATAGTCCCTGACAAAAAGCAATGGCAAATTGTTTCATCTGTGTTCTTAGTGTTTTAACATTAATATGAAGCTCTATTTCCTATTCTGATAGAAACAAGTATAAAGTTGTGTCTTCACTCTTGTGACCCTGGAAACTGTGTGAGGTACCTGCCATTTGGAGAGTGCCTTCTTTGGCTGCCACTTTATAATAAACCTTGGGTTTCCTTTAGATCACTAGAAAATAAGGCAGCTGGTCCATAAGAGAGAATAGCTTTAATGATGAACGTTGAGTCTCATACATAGAATAAGTCCTCTGTAGATTGGTTGTGGAATATGTGCTTTGTCAGATACAGTAAAAGAAAAAGATGTGGTACTGAGGTTTAGTTTCTGAGACTACATGCTACCCACAATCACTCAGTGCTACACTGGAAGACCGCGGCCTTGAAGGTTCGTTATCCACCAAAAAACACAATTATTAGAGTCTTCCGCCCTCTGGAATGCTGAGGTATGTGGCCCAGTCAGAGTTAACCTTTTGGTAAATAATACTAATCAATTTAAAATATCTATTGAATATTTACTACAAGCCAAGTAAGCCTAAGCCATTATGAGAAGTTAAACATTAACTTTTTTTTTTTTTTTTTAATAAAAAAAGCGTGGTCACAAGCCTCGAACAAATGTATACAAAAAAGATAAACATATACTGTTAAAACTTAAAAGTTACACGTGAAATGGGATTTAAGGAACGGCCAAGTTTTCTGACAGGTTGGAGTAATATTTTAAGACTGTACGAATAATAGAGTTTTGATGTGATTTGGATGGCAGAACTGAGAAGGGGTATCCGGGGCTGGTAGGAGGAGGGAGGGGTGTGTGGACACGGTGCGGGAGATGTCAGGAGTGTGCTGGGAGCAGTGGGCTACAGGCGTTGGTGTGCTGCGTGCATGTGAGTCTTTGAAAGAGCAATGAAAACGTAGGCTTGTTTGGTCTGCAGGCAGTGCCATTGTAGTTCTTAACCAGAAGAGAAATGAGAATCTTTAATGTACGATGGCATATATGAGGAATATTCAGACAAACAATATAAAGGAAATTTAGAACCAAATATAATGCTAAATTTTGGATGTCTGTAAAACAAAATTTATTTTTGTCCAAGGTAGGTAAAATTTTACACATTGCTACTTTTTTTTTTTTTTTTTTTTTTTTTGAGAAAGGTCTTACTCTGTCACTCAGGCTGGAGTGCAGTGGCACAATTTCTGGCTCACTGCAGCCTCCGCCTCCCAGGTTCAAGCGATTCTCTTGCCTCAGCCTCCCAAGTAGCTGGGATTACGGGTGTGCTCCACCATGCCCGACTAATTTTTATATTTTCAGTAGAGACAGGTTTCCTCATGTTGGCCAGCATGGCCTGGAACTCCTGGCCTCAGGTGATACACCCACCTCAGCCTCCCAAAGTGTTGGGATTACAGGCGTGAGCCACCACACCCGGCCTATACATTGCTTCTTAACCATGTAAGGATCTGCTTGTTTTTATTTTTCATTTCCACAGCAATTCTATAACTATTAGCAAAAGTAGGGAAGAAAATTCATAGAGAAATACCTAGAATAATACCAAAAACACCACAGAAAACACCATAAACAAAAGAGAGGCAGTCAGTTAACCGGCACATTTGCCTAATTAGTTAATGTAAGGAGGCATGTTAAAATTTGATGTATTGACATCCCTAGGTTACCTACTGCATTCTTGATAAAACCGTTAATATTTAATAACTGATCCTAAACATTGATGGTTTCACAACTACTCAGCAGCAGGTACAAACACAGTCGCATCTGGATTATTTGGAATTCAAATTTCAGTGCTCTTACCAACATAATATTGCGCCTCACTCACCAGAATGCAGTGTTATCGTTATTTTGTTTAAATTTTTAAACTATCACATCCTATTTAATAATAATTGTAATAATTTTTCCTACACATTATAGAAGGTCAGTAAATATTTATCTTCTTTTTAAAGGTATTGCTTACTTGGTGGGTAATTGTACTTTCAAAACTACTACGATTTGTTAGGTAATAAGTATTTTAAGCATTTTTCCAAAAGCGTTTTGCAGCCATTTAATATAAAATTTGCCAAAATCTCCTTTATATGCAGTGTACAAGTTTTACAACATTCACTATCTGCTTAACAGACTTTATCAGTTCTGCAAAAGCCGTTATGATCGGCTACAAAAATTCAAATTTAGTTGATTACGAAGCAGCAGGTCTTTGCAATAATATATTGGATTATTAAATTTTACATTATGAAAGGTTTATACAGAACAGTACTTAACAAATCAGTAGCACAATAAAATTTTAAGTATGATACTTTTTTCCAAAATGACTACTACATGTTTTCTACTCTAATTTTCATTTTTTAAAATTACTGTTAACATGCTTGTTATTCTTTAACCAGGAAGGTGAAGTCGAAATGAACAAAGAGGAAAATGTTTTGAGTTGGGGGAGGAGGTAGGCCTGAAGAACCAGGAAGAATCACGTTGCTTGAATTAGCTATGTGTTTGCCTTACTTTTCGCTTTCAGAATTTGAGTGTTATTTTTTTTTTTAAAGGATTTCTCTGGGAGTATTAAAGTATAGAGAGTTGCCTTAAGTATATCAAGTTGCAAAGTACTGTTTTGACGGTTTTGATTAGTAAAGAAGCAAACTTTCTAACACTTATGTGGTATACAGTTTTGAAAGTGAAACAATTCATAACATGACTGCAGTGGCTAAATAGTACTGATCATTAGTGAATCGTCATTGTCTACTTACTGGAAGTTAATGTGTTTCGCGTGCAGTAGATTTTGCTAGAATGCCTATCCTTAAAAGGATTGTAGACCCATTGTTGAAAAAAGAAACACTCAAATTGCATTTTATCTGATATGTGGAGTGAATACAAAGGAAAAAACAAAAGTTAGCTTTAAGAGCGCTTTCTATACGCCATAATCCACAATGCAACATTACTGTAGAGAGACTGATCACTTAAACTATTCTGTCATTCTAATAAAGAAACAAATGTACTTTTCCTAATATTGAAATCATATCTAACATTTTACGTTGCTATATTAAAGTCACATTTTTCTCATTATTATTTAGCCATATTTTATACCTTCTTGAAATTCTTATTTGACCTCCCAGTCCCCTCACTGCGCATTGTAATCTGGAGATACAATTGTATCTCCAGATTACAATGTAAATCACATTGTAAATCACATCACTAGAATGTCTCAAATACATGGATAGTAAGCGAATTTTATCACCATGTATATAGTAAATGTGGTAAGCATAATTTTTTATGTTCAGGATTAATGTTTTGATAATTTTCAATTTCCATGACATTTTTCTATTCTTAAGTAATGTCACAGGGTTTGCATTAGTATATTTTATTTGTTAGTATTTGGTTAAGTATATATTTTTCAAAATTATTTTAATATTTCAATTAAGCGTCTTTGCACAATAAAACTAAAGGTATACATCCTTAATTTCTGTATGAAGTATAATTTATGCACATGGTAGATGCTTCAGGTTTGTTAAATAAATATGCCTACTTAAAAAAATGTGGATAATGTACCTCATTTTAATGACGGAAAATACCCTACGGCATTTTTTTAAGCTGAGTCTCTCTAGAGGAATGCCAACCCTTTTAGTAAAACAAGAAATAATTACCACTACCACACCATTTTTGAAATCACATGGCAGATGATTTATCTCAGTTTGTGGCAAATTATCAGTCTAACCTTTTCGGTTTTAGATGTGTAATGTGAGTGATTTGGTACTGAACAACAGTTATGACTTTCTTCCTTTATCTCGTTCTTGTTTTTAGCTCCTTGCGAAGGCAATACGTTCTTCTGCCATAGTAACATGTGTATTAATAATACTTTGGTCTGCAATGGACTCCAAAACTGTGTGTATCCTTGGGATGAAAATCACTGTAAAGGTAATGATGAGTCCCTAAGATCTGAAAACATTTCCTCCCTGTGGAGTGAGGTAGAATTTTATATACATCAGACAGTCTTTAAAATAAGAGTATCTAGTGCCTTTTATGAGCTCTGCATATGTCTTATAATCAATTTGGAAGCATTTTTCTTAGCCTTTACTCATGTTGTGTCCAGATGTTTCTTTATTCATGGACTATCCTTAGCACTTGAGTTCTCATTAAAGACATCGCCTGATTAGAGCCTGCAAAGCTATGAAAAGAAAACGGGTGCTTTCAGGGGAGCACACTTTCATTTCACGTGTGACACCATCTGTTTATGGCTACACCTCTCATTCATTCCAGTTTGACTTCGTTGGACTTCATGCACATACTGTAGAGATGAAATATATTGAAGGAGCATTTGTACTTTCAGATACTTCCAGCTACTTCACTCCACTTCAGTTTTGCTATGAAAATGCTCTTCTTTCCAGTGAACATAGCTCCCAGTGCCCTTGCCTCCTTCCCTTGTCTATACATAAAGGCTTGTTTCTGTAGACAGGGATCCTTGGCTAGATGACGGATATTGCATGTTTTAGTTAAGATGAAACTGCCATGTAAAGCCTTTTACTGAGATCCAATATCAAACAATTGGCAAAAGAAGATAGGCAAATAACTTTCATGCTTGAAGTCCAGTATTATTTACTAAAATGCCTTCTGTACATAGAAGTAGAGAAATAATACCACAGTATTCAATGTTTCATACAGTCAGTAAGAAAGACAGTTACACTATCAACTATTTTGATGTTGGGATGTTTTTGGTTACTTTCGTGTCTACTTCTGAATGGATTAGAAATTACTTTCTGAGTGATCTTATTGCATACGTGTTAATAATTTGTAGTCACCATTGGCTTTGTTTTTCCTCTGTAAATTTGTTTCCATGTATGTAAGAAATATTGGACATGTGATGGCAATCAACAAATGTGAGTGGATGTGCATTATGAAACTCCATATTTCTTTTTTTTTTCCAGAAAGAAAAATGATTCTTCTAACTTTTAATTCATTTTCCTGTGATAGGAGAAAAAATTAGTATTATTGCAGTCATTTCTAACTTATGGAGGTTTTATCAATGACAAGCATGTGGTGCAGCCTAAAATTTGTTCCATGTACCCTTGAAAAGAATTTGCCATTGTTGGATAGTGTGTTCTGTAGATGCCTGCTGTGTGTATTAGATTTACAGCATTGTTCAAACCTGCTGTTTGCCTTTTGATTTTCTGCTGTTATCCGTTACTGAAAGTGTGTGTTAAATGCTTCAGCTATCATGGTTGAATTGTCTAGTACTTTCTTCACTTCTGTAAAATTTTTATTCCATGTGATTTCAAGCTTGGTCGCTGAACTCATAGATGTGTGTACTTGATATATCTTCCTCATGATCCTTTTATCACTACAAAACAATCTTGTAGATTTAGTGCAACTTTTTTCTTAAGTTTTATTTTGTCTAACATTAGTGTAGCTACTCCACCTTTCTTATGATTCGCTTTTCATTCTTTTCCATCCTTTTACTTTCAGACTATCTGTATGTGTGACTATAAGGTGTTGCTTTTGTAGGCAGTAGATATTTGTATCCTATTTTTTATCCAGTCTAAGAATCTCTGCCTTTTCATTGGGTTGTTTTATACATTCACATTTAGTACTGCCTTTGATGTAGTTGGACTTACATATTCCATTATACTTTTTGTTTCTAAATGTCTCATGTATTTTTTCTGTTTTCTTTCTTTGTTGCTTTCTTTTGCATTAAGTTAGTATATTCTAGTGCAGTATTTTAATTCTTTTACAGTTGTTAATGAATTTGTGTTTACTTACTTTCTTAGTTGCTTCAGGACTTATAACGTACAACTTAACTTCTCATAATGTATTTTAGATTTATACTAACTTGATTAAAGTGAGAAACAGAAACATTTTTCCTATAAGTTCTATTCTCTCTTTTTTCCAATTATATTTCTACATATTACATTTTAAATGTTACAAACCCAACAAAAATACATTGCAATAATTATTACTTTATACAACTGTCTTTTAAAGTGGTTGGGAGAAGAAAGGACAGTTAGTATATATTAGTATACTTGTTAAATACAATCCTTCTTATTTACTATTTCTGGTTTATGTAGATTTGCATTACTCTGGTGTCATTTCCTTACCTAATAACAGTTTTGCTCCCACCTTGTTTATACCATATTGTCACTACGTATATTGCACTTATGTAAGTTATAGTCCAACCTTACAATTATATACACAGAACATTGCTTTTTAAAAAAAGTTAAGTGAAGACTGCAGAAGAAAGATGCCACTCGACTGTCTTTTGCAGTTATTTCCATAATCACTGTTAGATACGGTATTTACTTGCCTGTTCAATTTATTAGTTGTTCAGTTTTTTCATATGGATTTGAGCTACTGTCTGAGGTCACTTATATTCAACATGAACTCTCTTCAGTATTTATTTTAAGGAAGCTCTTTTGTCTTTGAATTTTCTTCATTTTTGTCTCTCTTACAATGTCTTTTCATTTTTGAAGGTAGGTTTGCTGGATAGGGGGTTCTGGGTTGACAGGTTTCTGTTGGGTTTCTTGGTAGTTGTTGTTTGGTTTGGTTTTGCTTTGCTTTTTCCTCAGCACTGAATGTGTCATCCTGTGGCTTTGTGGCCTCCACTGAGGATAACTTGGCTGTTAATCGGATTGGGGCCTCTTTCTATGATGAGTTTTTTTTTCTTTTTTTTCTGTTGCTTTCAAGATTTTTTTTTTAGAACAAATTTCTAGAGTCATGTGTCTTTGCACGGATATATTTGCATTTCTCCTGCTTGGAGTTTGTTGAGGTTGGATGTGAGTTTTCTAATTAAGTTTGGGAAGCTCGAGCTCTTCCGGGTTTTGTTCTTGTTACTTTCCGTCTCTACTTTGTTTCTTATGCTCCTGTTACATTATATTCGTGTGCTTGTCGATTTGCCACATTTCTTTTTTCTGAGGCTCCGTTTTAGTTCTGCATTCTTGTCTTAAACTCATTTTCCTATTGCACCATTCTCATTTCTCTATCTTTATAAAGTAAGCTAACACTTTCTTCTTCCAGCTGAAATGCACTGTTGAGGCTCCAGAATATTATCATATGAATAATTGCACTGTTCAATCCCAGACTTTCCTTTTTCATGTGATTTATATTTCTTTATTAATATTTTCTATTTGATGAGCATCTTCTTTAGCTTTTTCAGTCATAGTTCCTTAGACATGTTGATTATAGCTGCTTGGAAATCTTTGTCTGCTATCTCTGATACCTGGCTCCCCAAGCGTCCTTTCATTGCCTGTTTCCGCCCCCCCATTTATACATTTCGCTTTCCTGTTTCTTTACATGCCTTACAACGATTTGTTGAAAATCACCCATTAGATTTGTAGCATCTCTGGATACTCAGTCTGTAGTTTTCTTGTTTGTTTCTAAATGTAGACTTGGCTGGACCATTTCAGTGAAGTTTCTAAGGTTGCACCACAGAGGCCACTGCCTTGAGCCTTGCACCATCACCCTTGGGCAGTATGGTGTTAGCAGGGCTCTCTGCACCTCATTTCCTGTTCTCTCTATTTAGCTGTCACCTCTGTTGGTATTGCAGCCAGTCATTAGTCTCCACCGATTGCCAACTGATGGTTCTACTGCTTTCAGCAATGCCCAAGATCATAAATTGTTTTACAGTCTGGTCAATTAAATTTAATTAATTGCAAGGGTAGGCCTTGAGTCTAGCCTTTGTGAGTTGTTATAACCCAGGAGGACTCTCTCGTTGGCTGTTACTCCCCTAAATTGTTCTGTTAAACTTCTAGAGGGGCTAAGGTTTGTCTTATTGCTCTTAATGCACTAACTGCCTTTTAATTGCATACCAAAAAATCTCCATAGTTTTTGAAATTATCTTTAGGCTTGAGCTTCTCCACACACTGTTTCAAATTAACCTTATTTAGGGGAAGCTCTGATGTTTTCCGTACTTGTAACCTGACTCTCTTTCTGGGCACAGCTTCAGCACTAGTGTTCTGGATGGGTGCGGGAAGAGAGGTGCAGGTCTGTTTATGTGCAGAGCACTTGGATGTGGTTGCTACCATGTGGTCTTGTCAGCTTGCCACTCCAGGCAGCTCTTCTGTATCAGTGAACTCGGGTAAGCATGATCCAGTCCTGGCATTCTCCACTGGAGACACCTGGTGTTGAGCTCCTGCCCTCCAAGTAGAGGCTGAGAGGAGGAACCTTGGGAGCCCCATACATCTCAGCCACTCAGACTGGAATAGAGCATTGAGAAATGATGGTAGCTTTCCCGCCTGAGGAGATGCCATAACTTCCTTAACTGAGAGCAGCAGGGAGAGGGTGCCCTGTATTCTTGTCCATGGCTCCCTGGGTAGGGCTCCCATCACTGTGAATCGAGAGTAGAGGATGCAAGTCAAGGCTCAAATGCCACAGACTCTCACTGTTCCTAAGGACATTTCATAGATTCATTTGTATAAATTTACTTCCACTTGATGTACACCATTTGGACAATTTCCTGAGTTTCGTTAAATAAGGCTTTAATTGGTTGAGTTTTTAAAATAATTTATTTACCAATTGTGATTATTTCATTTGGGAAAAAGTCCATGCCATCAAAAGTGTGTGTCTCCAGATTGAATTGAATTATCCTTTGGTATCAGAATATTGTTATTTTATAGATAGAAAGATTGATTTTTTTTTTTTTTTTTTTTTTTGTGTGTGTGTGTGTGTGTGTGTGTGTGTGTGTATTTTAAGCTGAAATGCTGAGCAATGGGTGGAGGGGCTATTTGTAAGGCTGGTCAGTGGATTTTTTGTGAAAAATGAGACCCTGCATTTATTTTTAAATATTTTCTTAAACTGTGACAAGCCTGTAAAAATTCTGTGCTCAGCTTGTTTTACTTTAAGTTGTTAATGCACATTTTGACTGTAATGTTAATGTTTTACGTGTTGCTTCTCATTTTGTCCATTTGTTGTTTTCACTCTCTCCAACCTACAGAGAAGAGGAAAACCAGCCTGCTGGACCAGCTGACCAACACCAGTGGGACCGTCATTGGTGTGACTTCCTGCATTGTGATCATCCTCATTATCATCTCTGTCATCGTACAGATCAAACAGCCTCGTAAAAAATATGTCCAAAGGAAATCAGACTTTGACCAGACAGTTTTCCAGGAGGTATTTGAACCTCCTCATTATGAGTTATGTACTCTCAGAGGGACGGGAGCTACAGCTGACTTTGCAGATGTGGCAGATGACTTTGAAAATTACCATAAACTGCGGAGGTCATCTTCCAAATGCATTCATGACCATCACTGTGGATCACAGCTGTCCAGCACTAAAGGCAGCCGCAGTAACCTCAGCACAAGAGATGCTTCCATCTTGACAGAGATGCCCACACAGCCAGGAAAACCCCTCATCCCACCCATGAACAGAAGAAATATCCTTGTCATGAAACACAACTACTCGCAAGATGCTGCAGATGCCTGTGACATAGATGAAATCGAAGAGGTGCCGACCACCAGTCACAGGCTGTCCAGACACGATAAAGCCGTCCAGCGGTCAGTATCAATAGATTTTTTGATGACAACTATAACCTGAGGACTGAAATGCTTCCAGAATGTTGTCTTCTATTTTGTCTTCATATTTCAGTTTCCCTTTAATTAATGATTTAAACCATAGTTTTCCAATATTTTCCTCTTCTTTTTTCCTTACTGCTATCCATATTCTTCCTAAATCTCATATATATGTGCATGGTATGTATATTTGTGTGAACACACATGTACACAGAGACCAAAGATACTTTATTTCTAAACATATACACATGTATTAAATTATGACTTTTAATTTATAATACAGATTTATATTGCACACTTGCTTCCATGTGATCATTAATGTTTCTCTCATCAAAATATTTATATATTTTGAGTTATGAAATGGTATTTGGAAGCAATTGCCTTACCAAGATGGCTCACCCATCTTGATGAACAATTTTAATCCCAAAATAACATATTTTTCAATATAATGTATTTATTTTTGGTAGAAACACAAAAATTCTTTTCTTTCACATGTACATAATATTTATATTAGGAATTGCATAGCATAGTATGATATACTTATCATTTACACCTATATGTTGTAAGAGATAGTAGACACATTTGATTTATTTTCCTTTTGCTATAAATACAGTATTTTCTATGTTGTAATATTAGCCTTAAAATGAGTGAAAGTTTTGAGTAAAAAAATTTAAATTTAGGAAATATTTTAAATTTAGAACTCTTACCAACTTATATTTTGTTTGCATGTTTACTAGTATTTAGTTTATTTTACAAATTGTGACATACTTTCTCTTCATTACACATTCTTAAAACCTAAAATACTTTAGTTGATTTGATGTTTTGCATGCTGACATAAGTCTATTTCCACAGTTTTCTGAATTTTAAAAATGCTTTTAAGTAAATATTTGTATACATATATTTTTTGTGCAAATAGTACTTTGTTGAGTGAAATAGCCATAACATTCCAGGTTCTGCCTCATTGGGTCTCTAAGCAAACATGAATCTGAATACAACACAACTAGGGTCTAAAAAGACAATTCAAGGTAAGCAGATGCCCTTGGTTCCTTCTCCTACTTTGTCGTATTCTGTTTTGTTGCAACTGTCTTGTAGTTTTTTAGGGAATGTGCTATTTATCCATTATTTCTTTAGATATGTGTTTCATAACATTTCATGATTAGAAATACGATGGGTTCAGTGTTTATAGGAGAGATGATTCTCGGGATACATATATTTAAAACAAATGTAGTATTCTTACCATCAAGCATTGAACTGAAATATAATTTAGAAAGAGATCAAATTAATAATCTACATTTTACATGTTTTAGGGTAAAGATACCACAATTGATGAACTTTCTCCAAACAAATACTAGAATAAACACAAGGTTTTCAAACTAAGAACATAGAATAGAGTATTCAGTCTCAGTATAGCTGAAGTCAATAATTAAAACTGGTAACTACTCTATATAATTTGGCAACATTCTACTCCAAATTTATACACTAAATATTTTTGGTACTTACACAATTTGTGAACTCTTATTTTTGCATGAATATGTAGCTCAACTCATCAAAATTAAATACAGCATGTTATGTCAGATTTTATACTATAACATTTGAATGCAAAAGGCTTCATTAACACCAGTTGTCCATGTGTACATCGATTTTGTCTTCAGATATCACAATGGTTTTACTTTTTGCACTTGAAAGTCTATATCTATATTAGCCTAATTTGTCTCCAATTGAATTTGCTTGACAGCTAAATCTTCTAAACTCCTCAAGCCTATCAACTATTCTTGAACTAGGTGAATGCATTTCCATGCTCTATATTACCTTAATAAATTGGTGTATTTGTATGCATTTTTCATTGGGAGAAAATGTTTTAACTGTTTTTTATTTTCAGAGAAGAACTATTTATACAAACACGGGGACTGTGAAAAGAAAATTCTATAGTGAATTGTGAAAAGTGGACATGTTTCTAAATTCATTCCACTGCCTTTATCCAAACTTAAGAATTGCAGACATTTGTTATTTGTTCGGCAAGACATCCCCGCTGCACAGTGACATGTTCATTTCCTAATTTGGTTGCTGGCCACCAAGTGCTCCTTAGTTTTTAAATACATTTTGAGATTTACTGGAAACTTGAAGAAGAAATTAGTTCCCAATTAAGACTATCCCAGCTTTATTTTTATTGTCAGTTTCACTTTTGTTTCTATGTTGTTTTATGTCTTTGTTATATAATTGTACATTGTGTGATATGTGAAAAAAAAACATGAATTTGGATGAACCTTGTGTTACATGTACATTGTTTTCATTATATAGACTGCTTGAGAATAGTGCGTTCCTGAATGATTTTGAACATGCTACAATGAAAAGTGACTGTGGACCATGGAATCACCAGCTAGAGGTTATGGACTATACACACCTATTATTATATTCTGATTAAATGCAGCAAAAAGTAACAAGTAAAATTACTAGATTGCAATAAAAAATTTCATTTTTGGTCTTTCCTATATATCCCCATTTTTTCCTTTTTGTTTATATTAAAGAAAGTACTGAGTTTCAGAAATCCTTTTTGAAATCAGGTATTTTACCATTCATACTCTACAGTAGAAATGTTTTTGATTAAGCACTTAGCAATATGACCAAATTGACAGTTTGAGAAAACACCCTGCATGTCAGTACTGGATATTTGAGCTGGGAAAATATCCTTTTTGTTAGACACATTGTAAAAAGCATGCATTGTCAAATACTGTTGTTACTCTTTCATTTCTTTATGTCATATGCTTGCTACTTATGACTTTTTATATAAATATATATAAAATGTATAATAATTTCCTAATTTGAGTTAAGAGAAAGGTTTTCTTCCATTAGAGTGATAAAAACTGACTTACATAAATACACATTTTATATCAACTCTTTCCACCTTTTAGGGTACGGGATATCCTTCAATATTGAGGTTTACTTCCCCCAAATATTTGGCTTCTAAAAGTTTAGGGGAATATGTTCTTCTTTTAGAATAGGAAAGTCTATTTTATTTTTTAATTGTTTTAAAATCACAGGTCCTTTTATGACTTACTTTTCTTCTCAGGCACACATAATACACCTGAAAGCTTAGTGATTATGATGTGTTTAACGTAAAGTAAAATCCTAAAATATATTGTATTGCTATTATATACACATTCTGTAATGTTTGATTTAGCGAGCAGTTATTTTTTTAATATTTAATGTATAATCTTACAAAATAAATTTTAAAATAAGAATTCGATCAGCATATATGCTTACCAGCTTTTTCAAAACTACTGAATTCTGCAGGTTGAGTTCTTTCTGTCTACTAACAGAGCAATCTGGTTTACTGAAATTTGAACTTTGCAATTCAAACAGGCTTTGCAAACTAAATAGGCAAATTACTGTCATACATCCCTATTAGGAATTCAATGTCCTATATATCACAAAATAATTAAATAGAAAATAAAATAAAATTTCGTAATAGAAAAATCAAAGAATTATCCTAGCTATTATAAAAACTCTATGTTGAAAAAATGTCAAGCTACACAATCACTTCAATGAATTTGATAAGCTGGGGAATATGGAAAAGATATTGATCATGACAAAAAAAAAGATTATTTTTCATTGTTATGCTACATATTTTATACATATTCCTTGTGATAAAATCTATCATTTTTATTTGGCTTGACTGGTTTATTTATTACCATGTTTTTTTATTTGCCCTTTAATTCAAAGTTAATGCACCAAAGATTTTTAAAAAATGATTAATCATATCTTATATTGCTTTCTCTATTTAGAAATCTTCAGAAGACTCCTTTCCCTTTGAATGATAATCTCAAAAGTATGGTACACCTTTCAAGGCTCTATGTATAACAGCAATAAAAATAATGAAATAAGTTAGGTGAATGGTTTACTATACATTTGCTTTATATCTGTCCAATATGTTCATCCCCCTCCAGTTTCTCCTAAATATACAGAATGCTGACTGCCTGCTTCAAAGATATTTCCACTGGAAATCCACTAACGGAGACTTTAAAAAAATCCACTAAAGTATAATAATCAATATGAATAGCTCACACATATTTAATACACAGCAGCTTCATGGGAAAAATATTTTAAATGAAGAACAGGCCTCCTCAGTGATAACTCTAAAATTATTCAACAATGTACTAATCATAAAACAAGATAATCATAAAACAAGATAATGCCAATGACTGGGAAGGGTCTGGAGGTTTCCTCTGCTTCTGGCATTCACTCCAGATGCTGGATCTTGGGAGTACAGGATTCTAGCAGAGCTGGGAGGTGGTCTCTTGAGGGCCCTGGGGGTGCTTTTTTATCAGCCAGAATTGAGATATGTCAATATACTAAAAGCTATTCAGTAGCTGTATCAGACCTTATCACCTGAATGCAACCTTTGGCCTAAATTTTAAAGGTGGTGACACACATAGATGAGGAATGAAATGTTTCAAGATTTTTAAGTCATGTTGTTTTAATAAATGATGATTTTTTTAATAAAGTGAATTCAAATTACCAACCCAAGTGCTTTACTGATTCAGTAAGCTGGCTTCAGACAATGCATTAAGTTAGCCTGCTTTGTTAATTGATAAAGCTATTCTTTTTCATTTTATTTTTTCAAGTTTTAATTCACTTTTCCAAATCATGGTGGCATATACTCACATGTCATGCTTATTAAGCCCCATATTAAGCTTTGTAACTCTGTCCAAATATATTGTGGTTGCCTAATTTCAGGGTTCTAGTTTGGAAATCTGATTTCTTTTGTACCTGTTTTTTATATATATATATATACCAATTTAAAGCATTATCTTGCAAAATACACATAGGTGGAGTTTGATTTTCCATAATTAACTCGAATTTGATTTTGTAACTAAAATGTGGTTATCCACATAATTGGAGATCAGCATCTTTGGGCTTTTAATGGAGAACCAATCACATTGTGGTGATTCTGGCTTTCCTGTTTCACATTACTTTTGCTCTATAATTATTTTGGTGAGTGTAATGACTCCATAAGTAATGATCCTCAGTGTTTAGTAACTTAGGTCATTGCATTACTTTGATATTCACATAGCTTCTGTATCATTTTTTTCTGTATTTTTTCCCTTAGGAATTTAATTTGGGTCTTCTTCAAATTTTACACCTTTTAAAAAAATTCCATGAATGCGTTTTCCCCAACCTCGGAATATCATAATAAATTACAAAATACGACCCTGGTTCCTATTACCTTTATTAAAATGACAGCAATTAATTTTCTGTTGTTTTGTCAGTGAAATAATAGCATCTTATGAAGTTTTTATATCTCTGTGATGAAAATGAGTCATGTCAGATTCCCTCTCTGAAGGGAAGTAAATAAACATTTTTATAATTCTCTGAATTATAAATAAATATGTGCGGAAAGGTGAGTTAGGAATTTGACTAATTGCACTGAGGAGAGTTAGATTCAGTGCCATTTTTTCTCTGTGCACTTTTTTCTCCATGGGTTCATTTCTATCTGTCGCAGTCTAGCACAAAGGATCCAGGCAAGAAAATGTAAAATAGACCCAACAACAAAAGAAGCAGGTCTTAAGTTAACTGTCAATCTCTTAAGCACTTACTTAATATTGCCCATGCCCATCTTAAAGGTTTAATAAAGTAGCAAAATAAAAATATGTTGTTAAAATAGCCAGAGATGTTTTTATACAAACTCCCATTAAATAAATCTGAGCCCCATTGTTAATTTAGAAGCATCATGATTTATTTTATTAATAAACTTGTTTTCATTTTATTAAAACAAATTTCTCTGACTGACTTATATCATCAAAACAAATCAAACAGGGTAATAAAAATAACAACTATAGGTGACTGATGTCCAACACTCATAACAACTCATTATTTTCTTGCAGCCTCTGGTTCTGTACTTTCTTGTGTATTGTTACAGAGGTAAAAGCTCTCTTAACATGCCTCTAGTTCCTCAGAAGTAGGAAAAATAAACTTAACCTGCTTTAGACATGTGTATTTGCTTGAGTTGGTTTCCAGAAACAGTATGTTCCTATTCCTGAAACAGTATGATCATATAGTTAAACTTCTCCTTTCTATCCATGGCTACTGTGCAGTCAACATGTTCTTTTTCTTCCCAACTTCTCCCATCCTTCCAACCTCTGAGGCATGCTATTTTACAGTGGTTCGTTCTTTGAAAAATTGTTTTTGTGCCCTCTCTTAATAGTCACAGATACTGACACAAAACTTAAAAATGACCAGAAAATATAATGTATAAATTATTTAAAATAAAACATTCTTTTTATATCACATTATCAAATTTGTAGTCTTTATTCACTTTCTCATTGAGTGTGAGGTATCAGTATAGCTAGGCTTTGTTGAACCTGCACAGTCTGTCTGATAAGCTTCTTCCTAAGTCCTTTGAGGGTAAAATGAAGGAAGAGTCTAGGAAGGAACACAATTATAGAGCCTCGTAGAGCAGACTGCTTACAGGAGCTGTATAAGGAAAATTAAGCCCAACATTATGTGCTATGTTGCCCATCTTAAAAAACTGATTACACACCCCTGGTTAACTCCTCCATCATCTCCCATGGAAGATAAAAAAAATTCAAATGTTAAGATAATACAATAGACATGATGTTTTATAGTCAGGAACTTTGTAGCAGATATATGAGAATATAGGCATCTTTTTAAGAAGATAAAGAGAGGCTTTGTGAATTGAGACAATTGTCAAATAGTAGTACAGGGAGAAATTTCCACCTAAAATAATTAAAGCAGATGTAGTCTTGGAAGATCATTTACTAATCAGTTGGAGCATAGACAGAAAGAGTAATAGTAAGTGTAGTTAAAAGAGTAAGTTTGAGTTTACATCATGATTTCTGAGTGCATGGAATGCCATCCAAAGGAATTTATATTTTATTCAAAGGAGAATATTTTAATATCTTAGCAGAGAGAGGCTTAAGATTTCTACTTTCAGTAGATGCCTCTGACAGGTATATTTGCTAAATTGAATGGGAGTGAAATACAGTAAAATAAAAACAGTGTAGAAACAAGACATGAAAAAGAATAACTGGCAGATTGTTAGCTATCCAGGAATATTTGGCTGGATTTTTATTTATACTATACTTTATTGTTTCAAGGTTAAATTTGACTAGTGAATATGCTGAGTGACACATGCTAAACACCATTTTGAGTGTTTTACATGTAATTATTTTCCTTGGTTATCTTAGCAATTCTATGACTAATTAATGATAATGGTATTTGTTATTTATTGTACAGACGAGGAAACCAAAGAGAGCTTTAGTAACTTTTTTTTAAGATTACACAATAAACAATGATGAATCAAGCTTTGAAACCAACCTGACCAACCACAGAATCGACAACACTCTTCACCAATGTGCAGTATAACCATGTTAATATTCAACATAGCATGTACTGCTGAAAGAAGTTGATACTTATTCATATTAATCCCATAGTTTTGTCTCCTCTTGTAAAAATATGTATATAGCAGCTTCTCTCCACCTTATAGCGTGTGAGGATATGACCATGCATTGGAAGATATTTTCTATATCCTATAATGCATTATAAAAATAAATCATTTTTCCTAAATCGTGTGTAAACTTCATTTTCTTATCGACATGAAATGAAAGTATCTTCCATAAAGAGCAGCAATGTAGAATAACCTCTCTCTGGACTTGTCCACAGTATATGACTTTCTGAACCCAGTGACTCTCTGTCTGGATGATACTTCCTCCAGTGCTGTTTTGTTTCATCATTGCACTGAAATGCCGTTCATCATTGAATGACGAACAACATTGAATGCCAAAGCTCTGGTGGACAGCATTGAATGCCAGAGCTTCTGAGTAACCCCCAAAGCACTTATCATGAAATAGACACAAAAATAGCAACACTGGAAAGCAAATCCTGTGTGTTAGTCACAGATAATTGTCTGGTATAAATTCACGTAATAGCATCCTGGTGGATAAGCAAGCAAGCAGACAGTTGTTATCAGTAAACTCAGTTTCATAAGCAAGATTACAACATGAAAAAGTGATATACTGCAGTGAAAATCAAATTTTAGTTTTATTTTATACTATTTGTGTGCACCTTAAAAATGTGTTTGAATCCTCTGCATTTCACTTACTTTTTTTTCTTTTTCTTTCTTTTTTTTTTTTTTTTTTGAGACAGCGTCTCACTCTGTCAGCCACCAGGTGGGAGTGTAGTGGTGTGATCTCAGCTCACTGCAACCTCTGCCTCCTAGTTCAAGCAATTCTCATGCCTCAGCCTCCCTGGTAGCTGGGATTACAAGTGTACACCACCACCCCTGGCTAATTTTTGTTTTTTTGGTAGAGATGGGGTTTTGCCATGTTGCCCAGGCTGGTCTCCTCAAGTGGTCCACCCACCTCAGCCTCCCAAAATGTCAGGATTATAGGTGTAAGCCATGGTGTCTAGCCCTTACATTCTTTATTTGCAAAATAGAGAAAGCTACACCTAGTGAAAAAGGTTTCTGTTAGCATTAGAACTGGGCCGGACGTTGTGATTCACACCTGTAATCCCAGCACTTTGGGAGACCAAGGCAGGTGGATCACCAGAGGTCAGGAGTTTGAGATCAGCCCGGCCAACATGGTGAAACCCCATCTCTACTAAAAATACACACAAGAAAAATTAGCTGGGTATGGTGGTGGGCGCCTGTAATCCCAGCTACTCTGGAGGCTGAGGCAGGAGAATTGCTTGAATTCAGAAGGTGTAGGTTGCAGTGAACTGAGATGGCACCACTGCACTCCAGACTGGACCACAGAGTGAGACTCCATCTAAAAAGAAAAAAAGATTGAAACTGAACTGATGTGCACACACAAGCAATATGAGATCAGTGGGAGCACAGTGGAAGCCAGGGTACCTACACTGGTGGTGTAGCAGTGTGCACTCCAGAGCGGGAAAAATGTCTGTTGTGTGTTAGAGTTTTCTGTTCCTGCAGCTCAGGCATTCCTAACAAAAACGATTGTCCTGTCTCAGTGATCCTAATAGCACTAGATAGTTCAGGAATAGATTTCACCTGTCACAGACACAAATGATTAAATATCAGTTTCTGAGGGATTATTAAGACGGACCAAATGGGAAAACAAAAAATGTAGGGGCTAGTAAGGTGGGAATGAACCAGAGTTCACTGCCTAATAGCTTTCAGTGTGCCACCATACACTGTAAGAGAAGAATCATACTGGAAGAGGCACCAACACAGATCTGCTATCAGGGATGTGTAGTTGAGAATTGCTAATTTCTAGAATATGTGCTTGGAGACAAGCATCAGAACTGACCAAGCTCGGTATTCTTTAAAATAACGAGGTGCATTGTACATAACTGGTAATCAATATGTGTTGTTACATGAGTGGAAAAATTACAATCGTTAAATTTCTTTATTCATCACAGAAGCTCATTCCTGACACCAAGGCTATTATCTGTGTGCGAACTACTGTCATTATAGAGAAGACCAGTTCTGCTATATCATGAGAACACATGGACATATAGAGGGGACTCACACACCACTGGGGCCTCTCTGATGAGGGAGGGTGGGAAGAGGGAGAGGATCAGGAAAAATGACGAATGGGTACTAGGCTTAGTACTTGGGCGATGAAATAATCTGTAAAACAAACACCCAAGACAACAAACTTACACATATACCCTGAACTTAAATTTTTTTTTTTTTAAAGACATAGTGGCCATAATTGCAGTAATTTCAGTTACCTTTTCTCTTCTGTCTACACTCACTCAATATTTTTATAAATGTTTATTTTTGTTTATGTGAATTGCCATAAGTGGGGAAAATGATGGAATTTTTGGAGATAATTTAGCTAAAGATTAGATACAAAGTTGTAAAAAAAAAAAAAAAAAAAAAAAAACAAGCTTTGAAATTGCCAAGAAAGTTTTGTAATTTTAGTTGGTATTCACATTTACAATAATTTCTTTTCCACCTTCTTCCATAAGTGAATGGATTTGAAGACCTCAAAGACACATATTTTCAGTCAGTCTTATGAATCTATATTTAGAAAATTGAATCTGAAAAGCACAATATTAAATCACTATTAACTTAGAAAAACAGAGAAGGGACCCATTTAAAAAATGAAGTGTGCTACTCTTGTCATTTTATACTGAAATATAAACCACAAAGTATGTACTTCCTAAAATATAATTAATGTCAATTATTTTCTTGTTACTATCTTTATAAATATTTTTTAGACATATGACAATAACATTTTTAGCTCTCAAATGTAGTTTTATTGTTCAAGTTGGAAAAAAGTTATTTTTCTAAATATATGTAATCACAAATATTACAAATCAAATTTAAATATTAATTGAATAACAAAGGATGTACAAGATGTATGTTTTATTAATTTAAGCATGGAAAAGATGCGTTACCACTTAGAGTTTTCTTTCTCTTTAGGATTATTATTCCAAGCAATTAACAATTATAGAGTTATGTTTCCTTCAAATATCTACAATTTGGGAAAATCAGCTAGAATGCTATTCACAAATTCCATATTAACATGATAATATAATTATTATTTTTATTTAAATTGTGGCCATATTCTTCTTTTTTTATTCATAGAGACATGCTCATTATAATGTAAAAGTTTCTGGGAATCCACCTAAGCAGCTTTTTTAGCCATATGCACAACGATGGGTAGTAGGCAAACTCCAGAATCCCAAGGAATTTTAACAGAAAATTGAAAATTGCAATTTTAAAACATCTTCTGCATTCTCACTCAAAATGAGAATGATAATCTATTTATATACATTCTGTTCTCTATCAGCCTGATAATCTGGATTTAAGCAATTTTAAATTTATTTATTTATTCATCATTTATTTGTTAATGGCTATTTTTTTATTAAAAAATTATTGAACAATATTTTGAAGAGCTATACTCCAAAATACTATGAATTTATTTAATCTCTAGTACTCTGTATTCTGTTACCTTCATGAGCCTTTTTTAATAAATATGACTGAAAACAGCATTTAAATAACTGGGAGAGGGTAGAAGAAGTTCAGGATGTTTCAAATTATTAATTAAAATTGAAATTATCTTTAACAATGTAATTGTTTTTCTAGCTCTAAAATCCAGCTATAAAGACATAACACATCTTGGGACCATTAAAATTGTTCTTATATCATCATAACCAAGTAAGAAATTTGAATTTGTGTTAAACATAGTAGACACACGTAGAGTTCAGGAAATCATATGATACAATCATCAGCTACTGGAAGATAAAAAAATATTAATTGAAGTAGAATAAAAATTAAACCAATAAATATATAAATTGACTATTGGTTAAAAATATGTTATTAAGAAACAAAACTCATCATTGCTTATCTGTATTTCCAACCAGATTTTGGATTCCAGTGAACTACTTAGTGACGTGCTTTGTCACATTTAGGTTACAGTTATGTTCAGACTGAAGATAAGAAAACTTCTCTCTCTCTCTCTCTCTCTCTCTCTCTCTCTCTCTCTCTCTCTCCCTCCCTCCCTCCTTCCCTCACTTCCTCCTTTCCTCTGTTATTCTCTTCTTGTTCCCTTTCATTTATTTTTAGTCCTGTGGGGTTTTTGTTTTTTGCTTTAATTTGCACGGCTATGCCAATTCTTTTTTCACATTAAGAAATAGTCATGATTTTATCGTATTCCTGACTGTAAGCACTAATCCAGAGCAGTGGCATTTCTGTTTGGCTAATTTTTAACTATTTTGAGTGCTGAGGAGTGAAGATTACCCTTGCTATCTTCTCCAAGTAAAGTTATGGCATTGCCTATGGTGCTGTTTTAACTATAGAATAATTAGCATTATACTCAATGAATGTATGTCCTTTTGAGTGTGTATTCTGTGCCTGGTAAATGACACAGAATATGACATTTTCAGACTTACAAAAATTCTAGTAATGTGTGGAGGAGGCAAATAAAGGGAAAATCATTGTTTTCTGAATTTATTATGTGAGCACAGATCATCATAGTTCCTCACACAGAATTTTCAGCAAAGTGGTTGATGACTAATCAATACATATCATGGTCACTGCTATTTATTTATTTATTTATGTTTTTATTTTTGAGATGGAGTCTCATTCTGTCATCAAGGCTGGGGTGCAGTGATGAGATCTCAGCTCACTGCAACCTCTGCCCCCCAGGGATTTAAGCAATTCTCCTGCCTCAGCCTCTTGAGTCTCTGGGATTGCAGGCACCCACCAACATGCCCAGCTATTTTTTGTGTGTTTTTAGTAGAGATGGGGTTTCACCATGTTGCCAGGCTGGTCTTGAACTCCTGACCTCAAGTGATCCACCTGCCTTGGCCTCCCAAAGTGCTGGGATTACAGGCATGAGCCATCACTTCCGGCCACTGGTATTTATTAATAGATGCCTGGACACACTTGCAAGTAAGTATTCAAGGTAAGAGCAAAGACATCTTAATGCACACTTTCAAATATTCTCAGGTAAGACACTTTCAACTGTAATAATTTGGGGCTAAAATGTTTCGATTGTCCAAAATGAATTTCTAGGATATGTGGGTAAATTAAATTGTGTCTCTCTCATTTTACTATTGGAAGAAAATAAGGTAAGTGCAAAGATTGGATTCAGGAATTTCCAATGCCTGCCCCCATGATGAAAAGAAAATCTCCCAATATATGCACCTACTTAGATGACATTCAGAAAGCAACGAAATAAATAAGGACATGGATGAATCTGGAGAACATCATTCTCAGCAAACTGACACAAGAACAGAAAAAGAAATACTGCATATTCTCACTCATAGGCGGGTGATAAAAATGAGAATACATGGACACAGGAAGGGGGGTACTACACACTGGGGTCTATTGGGGGGAATAAGGGAGGGACAGTGGGGGGGGGAGCTGGGGAGGGATAGCCTGGGGAGAAATGCCAAATGTGGGTGAAGGGGAGGAAGGCAGCAAAACACACTGCCATGTGTGTACCTATGCAACTATCTTGCACATTCTGCACATGTACCCCAAAACCTAAAATGCAATAAAAATTACAAAAAAAAAAATACAAAGCAACATTTTATCAGCATTTTTCTGTTGCACAAGCTGTTTATATCTTGTAAAATTCTAAGTATGTACTTCTTTCTATTGTCAATGAATGCATAGATAAATGGAAAACATTAATTTTCATTAAATTTAACAAAAAATGATTATCTTCAGAGTTGTGATGTAATTATTTTAATTAAATGTGGCACATTTTAGCTGATAACTTATAAAATATAGAACAATTTGCCCCTAGTATAGAGTAAAACTATAGGACATTGAGACATCTTAATGTCATTGAAGTATAAAATTGTGAAAGTGATATTCTCAATTCTCAGGGTTGATAAGATTTCCAAGATTTCTACTTAAAGGGTTAATGAATAGTTATGATTAATATTTATGTATTTATTAATTATAGTATTATATGAGCAATGCTATTTGAGATATATATATATATATATATATATATATATATATGAACTAATCTCACTTATACCAAGAGTTGATGAAAGCTCCTTTCAATTTTGAAGTTTCTTACATCTACTGCAGTTTTTATACGAAGCAGATGTTCCACTTCCACAAATATATCTTAGCAGGGTTATTATTTGAAAGCCTGAAGAGAGAATATGAAATATATGGATAAATAGATAAATGAAGAAAATGAATTTATTTAATTATGGAAACCCACTTGTTGAAATTATTCAGAAAATCTTGCATAGTAAAAGATTTTTACCGAATTTTGAAACTTAGTTTTAATCTAATACAATACTTTAAAAAATATTAGCTAAATTACTTTATATCCAAAGTAGTGACCTCATGTCTCATATGTGGTGAAGTTCGTATTACTAGTCCATCAAAATGGATGCTAAATAAAAATCATATTTGGCTTTCAAAATGTGATATTTTCTTGTTATTTCTTCTACCAAAATTGCCCCATCTTTTCTTAGTCTATTTGCTTACTGGATTCTGCATTGGTATTCCTTGAACTGTATACTAGACTGTTTTCACCTGCATCCCTGATATGAAACCCACTTGATCATGGTGGGTTATCTTTTTGGTACGTTATTGGATTCAGTTACACAGTACAGCATTTTGTTGAGGATGTGTACATCTATCTTCATCAAGGATATTGATCTGTAGTTTCCTTTTTTTGTTGTGTACTTCCCTGGTTTGGGTATTATGGTGATACTGGCTTCAGAGAATGATTTAGGGAGGATTTTCTTTTTCTCTATCTTTTGAAATAGTATTGATGGAATTGGTACCAATTCTTCAAATGGCTGATAGATTTCAGCTGTGAATCTGTCTGGTCCTGTACTTTTTCTTGGCAATTTTTTTATTACCATTTCAATCTTGCTACTTGTTACTGGTCTTTTCAGAGATTCTATATCTTCCGGGTGTAATCTTAGATGGTTGTGTATTTTTAGGAATTTATCCATCTTCTCTGGTAAGTTTTCTAGTTTCTCCACATAAAGATGTTCATAGTAGCCTTGAATGATCTTTTATATTTCTGAGGCATAAGTTGTAATATCTCCCATTTTGTTTGTAATTGAGCTTATGTGGATCTTCTCTCTTCTTTTCTTGGTAATTTTGCTAACAGTCTATCAATTTTTATTTATCTTTTCAACTAACAAGCTTTTTGTTTCAAGTATCTTTTGTATTTTTTTGTTTCTTTGTTTCAATATCATTTAGCTCTGCTCTGATCTTCATTATTTCTTTTCTCCTGCTGGATTTGGATTTGGATTATTCACTTTTCTCCAGTTCCATGAGGTGTGCTCTTAGATTGCCTATTTGTGCTCTTGAAGACTTTTTGATGTAGGCATTTAATGCCATAAACATTCCTCCTAGCACCACTTTTACTGTATCCCAGAGATTTTGATTGATTGTGTCACTATTTCTTGGTTCAAATAATTTTTAAATTTCCTTTTTGATTTCATTGTTGACTCAACAATCACTCAGGAGCAGGTTATTTAACTTCCATGCATTTGCATGGTTTTGAAGATTCCTTTTGGAGTTGATTTCTAATTTTATTCCACTGTGGTCTGAGAGTACTTGATATAATTTTGATTTTCTTAAATTTACTGAGACTTGTTTCGTGGCATATCATATGGTCTATCTTGGAGAATGTTCAATGTGCTGTTGAATAGAATGTAGATTTTATAGCTGTAGGGTAGAATATTCCATAAATATCTTTTAAGTTCATTTGGTGTAGAGTATAGTTTAAGTCCATTGTTGGTTTGTTGACTTTCCGTCTTGATGACCTGTATAGTGATGCCAGTGGAGTATTAAAGTCCCCCACTATTGTAGCGTTGCCATCTATTGTATTTCTTAGGTTAGTGGTAATTGTTCTATACATTTGGGAGCTACAATGTTAGGTGCATATATATTGAGAATTGTGATATTTTCCTGTTGGACTAGTCATTTTATCATTATATAATGTCTCTCTTTGTCTTTTTAAACTGCTATTGCTTTAAAATTTATTTTATTTGATATAGCTACTCCTGCTCATGTTTGGTGTACATTTGCATGGAATATCTTTTTCCACCCCTCTTTACCTAATTTTATGTGAATCCCATAAGGTGAGTCTCCTGAAGGCAGCAGATAGTTAGTTGATGAATTCTTATTCATTCTGCCCTTCTGCATCTTTTAAGTGGAACATTTAGGCCATTTACATTCGATGTTAGTATTGAGATGTGAGGTACTATTCCATTCATTATGCTATTTGTTGCCTGAATACCTTGTTGTTGTTGTTTTTAATTGCATTATTGTTATACATGTCCTATGAGATGTAAGTTTTAGAAAGGTTCTATTTTGGTTGGTGTATTTCACAGATTTGTTTGAAGAGCTCCTTTTAGCAGCTCTTTTAGTGAGTGCTGGCTTGGTAGTGGCAAATTCTCTCAGCATTTGTTTGTCAGAAAAGACTGTAATTTTTTCTTCATTTATGAAGCTTAGTTTCACTGCATATGAAATCCTCCAACAAATTGTTTTGTTGAAGGAGACTAAAAATAGGACCATCAAAATAAATCACAGACAACACAGACAAATGAAAACACATCTCATGTTCATGGATAGGTAGCATCAATATCATGAAAACGACCATGCTGCCAAAAGCAATCTATAAATTCAATGAAGTTCCCATCAAATTACCACCATCATTCTTCCGGAACTAGTAAAAGCAATCCTAAAATTCATATGGAACCAAAAAAGAGCACACATAGTTAAAGTGAGACTAGGTGAAAAGAACAAATCTGGAAACATCACACTATCCAACTTCAAACTATACTGTAAGGCCATAGTGACCAAAACAGCATGGTACTGGTATAAAAATACACACATACACAAGTGGAACAGAGGAGAAAACCTAGAAGTAAACCTAAATATTTAGAACAAACTGATCTTTGACAAAAACAAACAAAAACATAAAGTGGGGAAAAGACACCCTATTCAACAATCATTAGCAAGCCAGATGTTTAAGAATGAAGCTGAATTCTTATCTCTCACCTTATACAAAAATCAACTCAAGTTGGACCAGACTTAAATCTCAGAACTGAAACTATAAAGATTCTAGAAGATAATAGCAGAAAACACCTTCTAGACATTGGCTTAGGCAAAGACTTCATGACCAAGAACCCAAAAGCAAATGCAACAGAAACAAAGATAAATAGATGGGATTTAATTAAATTAAAAAGCTCTGCACAGCAACAGAAATAATCATCAAAGTTAACAGACAACCCACATAGTGGGAAAAAAGTCTTCACAATCTATACATCTGACAAAGGACTAATATCTAGAATCTACAAAGGACTCAAATCAGCAAGAAAAAAAATATCATCGAAAAGTCTGCTAATACACAAATAAACAATTTTCAAAAGAAGATAGGCAAATGGCCAAAGAGCATATGAAAAAATGCTCAACATCACTAATTATCAGGGAAATGCAAATCAAAACCAGAATGGGATACCACCTCACTTCTGCAAGAATGGCCATAATAAAAAAGAAATGTTGGCAGGGATGCTGTGAAAAGGGAACACTTTTACACTATTGGTGGGTCTGTAAACTAGTATAACAATTATGCAAAACAATGTGGAGATTCCTTTAAGATCTAAAAGTAGATATGCCATTTGATCCATCAATCCCACTATTAGGTATTCACCCAGACATGAAAAGAAATAATTTCACAAAAAAAGATATTTGCACATGCCTGTTTATGGCAGTACAATTTGCAGCTGAAAAAATCTGGAAGCAGCCCAAATGCCCATCAATCAACAATTGGACAAAGAAAATGTGACATATATATATACACACACATACACACATATATATGTGTGGGGTGGTGTGTGTGTGTGTGTGTAATGTTATACTACTCAGTCATATAAAGAAACAAAAGAATGGCATTCACAGCAACCTGGATGGAATGGGAAACTATTGTTCTAAGTGAAGTCACTCAGGAATGGAAAACCAAACTTGTATATTTTCACTCATATTTGGAAGCTGAATACATGTGAAGCAAAGACATAATGACACATTGGACTTTGGGGACTCAAGGGAAAAGGTTGAAGGTAGTGAGGGATAAAAGACTACACATTGCATACAGTATACACTGCTTGGGTGACACGTGCACCAAAAGCTCAAAAATCACCACCAAAGAACTTACTTATGTAACCAAACATCATCTGTTCTCCAAGAGCCTTTTGACATAAACATTTTACATTTTGAATAAATAAATAAATAAATAATTTTTTAAAAAAAGAAAAAAGATAAAAAGAAAATACATCTGTGCAATGAACCTTGCATCACAAATATTAGTAGTTTAAGAAGCACTAATCTGAACCTTCCCTTAATTTCCATCACTTATACATATGTATATGTAAAACATATGATAATAATACATAGCACAGGAATAAATTTATTCCAGCATTAGTCAAGTTCTCATATTTTTCCAGAGTGGTGCAGTGTTAGCTCTAAGAAGACTATGGTTAGACAGTGATGCATATTGTAAATACAAGAGTGTTATTTTTTAAAAACAGAGGCGTAACTGAAAATCCAATGGAGGAATTCAGATTTAATATTTAAAACGATTCACTTAACACACATGAAGAAAGGAAAGAAGTACAGACACGGTGAAAAGAAATGGAACAAATAGAACAAATCAATACAGTAGACCTAAAAGCAAACAAGAATCACATTAAGTTTAAATGAACTAAACTCTTATCCAAAGGTGTGTATTAGCAAATGAGATTAAAAAGAAAAGAAAAGAAAAATAAATAAATAAATAAATAAAACTATTTGTGCCTATGACTCAGGTTGATAAGATGGAGAAAGACATACCTTGTGCAGATAAACTCAAGGAGTTGGCATGGCTATATGAACATTATACAAAGCAGACTGAAGATTATGGTGTATTAGTGGAAAGAATGAGGATGATTTTCAAAATGAGTAAAGTGTATGCATTTCAAAATTCATAAAGAAAAATAACAGAATGAAAGGGAGAAATAGACAAATTCTTAATCATGGTAGATTTTAAACAATCCTAACAATTGACAAAACAATGAAACAAAAAACGTCAGTAAGAAGAATATGCAATATTAATCAATGTTACAGAGTGAGTTGACCCTACTGACGCCATTAGAGCAACGTGCACAGCAGATTCACACTCTTCTCAAGAGCACAAGAAATGGTCACCAAAGTATTGTCTAAGTTGTTCCATAGAAAATTCCTAAACAAAGTTTAAAAGACTGAAATTTTACAATGTATTTTCTGATCATTTTTGCATTAAAGTTGAAATCAATAACAGAAATAGATCTAAACAATCCCCAAATATTTGAAAAATTAACGTTGATATTTCTAAACAACAAAAAGGATGAATCAAATAAGAAATTTAAAAAGATATTAGGAATTACTCAAATTGAATTAGTTCAAAACTGATTGAAACTTCAAGAAAAAACAGAGGGAAATTTGTACCTTAGAAGGAAAGGTACAGCTTTAAATGCTTATATTAGTAACAAACATAAGTTTAAAATCAGTCATCTGAATTTTCATCTCAAGTTAAAAAGAAAGATGAGCTAAGTGAAATTATAAAATTATACCACAATTCAAGGGATAGTAGAGAAAAATCAACAAACCCAAAGTAGCTTATTTTAAAATTTTAGTAAAATAGGTAAGTCCCTAGTAAGACTGATGAAGATAAAAAGAAAGTTAATATCAGTAACTGTTAGAAACATATGAAGGCAAGTCATTAATAATGCTAAAGACTTGCTTTTCAGCTTTACCTCTGTTTTTTCCCCCAGATACTGTTGTATGGCTTACAATACACATTATTATCTTACAACTGTCTTGTTAGTGCTAATCAAAACAAGTAATTAAAGTAAGATAATGAACACATGTATAATGATAAATTTAGGTAGAATGAACACATTTTTTTAAATACACAAGTTTGCAAAACTACACAAGAAGAAATATAAAATGTAAATCGTTTTGTAATATATTAAAAACTTGAATTAATAATAAAAACTTTGCCATGTTAAAAGCTTTGGGCACCAGTAGTTTCACTGAAATACTTAAATAGTTTAATAAATAAATAACACCAAATAAAACCATGATTGAAAAGTAGAGTTGGTGATTGCATTTCTGAACTCCTTTTATAAGGGAAGAGTTCTAGATCGGTTGTCAGGAGCTGGTGACCTCAAAAAACATGAATGAATTTGGGAGGAGTGTTGACAGTATTTACTGTTTTGATTGCAGTGGTTTTTATGTGATTATACACATCTGTCAAACCTCACCGCATTGTATACCAAAATGGATTTTACTGTTTGTAAATTATATTTTAATAAACAACCTAAGATATAAATATAGATTTTTTTACCTTCTGTAAATATCTAATTAGCAGGTTGTGCTTCCTAAACAAAATCATCACACTCAAAATACAAAACACAACAAAGCGTAACATTTAGAATAAATCACTTGAAGTACATATCGTTTCAATATTATTTATAAACCATAGATTTTTAGCTCCTCATATGGGATAACTCTATGAATGAAAGTGTCATTTAAACGTTTTTGCTTTTTACAAGACAGATATTCTAAGTAGATTTATTGCTTAGGTGTGTCCTAGGAGAACATTTTAATACAGTGTGTTTGCCCACCTCTCTGTAAGGATAATGTCATGTATTAAGAAAATGTTTGACATGTATTAATTGATAATATTAAAAGAACTTTTTGGCTGGGTGTGGTGGCTCACACCTGTAATCTTAGCACTTTAGGAGGCTGAGGCAAGCAGATCACCTGAGGTCAGAAGTTCGAGACCAGCCTGGCCAACATGGCAAAACTCTGCCTCTACTAAAAATACAAAAAGTAGCTAGGCATGGTGGCGGTCACCTGTAATCCTAGCTAATCCAGGAGGCAGAGGTTGCAATGAGCCAAGATCATGCCACTGCACTCCAGCCTAAGTGACAAAGAGAGATGCCGTCTCAAAAAATAAAAAATAAAAAAAGACGCAAACTCTAAAAAACCAAATAAAACAATAAAAACACTTTTTCAAACGTTAATATACTTAGAAGAAAATGCTTTCTCTTTCTCCTTTTTTTCTATAGCCAAGCCTTTTCTCTCAGCTACATCGAGACTTTTACCAAGCATATATAAAGTTTCTGACCAGATGCTTTTTAGTTGCTTGTCTACATGTATTATATTTTTAAGGATCCTGTCAGGTAGGCAGATATTATACTTCACCTTCAAATCTGCTGTTTGCTTTGAATTACTGTGACTGAGACTCTACTATTTCCTGAGCCAGCTGACTGACCACTGTCAGAGCTTCTAGCAGAGGTAGCAGAGCCAGATTGAAAGGCAGATAAGAACATAAAGGACTTGCCTGTTTGCTTCCTGTTCCTGTCACTGTGCTCCAAGAAATGACATTTCCAGGCAGGCGCACCCTCTAGCGTCTTCTGGACACTTCCATCCCAACCTTCCCAGGGACCCTTGGAGGCCTCAGCACCAGCACAGAGTACCCCTCCTAGGAGCTTGCACCCTAAGTCTGTGTCACCGCCTCCAAGCTTCTAAATTCTGAAAACCCCGAATGTTTTTATTGTTTCCTCAATCCAGGGTGAGAGAGCTTTCTGGAGTTTATTATCTTGTGTTTTCTCTGCATTTCCTTTTTGTTTTTTCAGCCCTCCAACCTGTGTAATGGATTCATTACAAAATCCCCCTGTTGATATAGCCAGGATGTTTCCTGTTTTGCTGACTGGAGGATTAGCATGGATTTTAATTGGACTGTTTTCTTTTTATGGACATTTAAAAATTCTTCCTTCAGATAACTTTGCTTAATTTATGACAACTTTGCCTACTTAAATTTCTCATAAGGAAGAATATTTCGCAAAGTTATTTCTTGAATATTAGTTCTATGCCATGAGATATTAAATTTTCTCTGGCTGTAATACACAAGAGAGCAGGTATTTTCTTTTCATGGAGTGGGCAGTCCTCAATTCTCACGGTGATTTTATAGAAGCATATAATTTATATTGAAATAATATTGGAATGAAAGGAACGTTTATGTAATTGACATTCCTTACCTAGGCAGCTCTTCTTAATTCACATATGTGGACCATAATCAATCATTGTGTGCCTCTAAATTTTACTTTATTCTGCATGAATAAAGATCCTTTCAGTATGGACTTACTGATGTCTTCAAAGAGAGCCTAGAAAATTTTCTCATCTATTGGAAGTTTCAGAGCATCTCCTAAGAGGGTTAATAACTTAAATTCTAACTCATCAACCAGAGCTTGAAGAGCTAAAAATATATAACCTCAATTTTCCACAGGGAATGACTTTAAATCTAATCACCAGGTGATAAGGATTTTAATCTATTTAAAGTGATCAACAAATTTTTATCTTAAGGGAACAGAGAGACAACGAGATGCATCTGACAAGAGAGTTGAGTAATTTTGACTCAGTCTGTATTCTGTTTAAATTGTGATTTCCTACAGTATGTGATTTTAGAGGGAGAAAGATTCATTTTCCTAGCTTAATTAGAAGAAACTACAGCTTGCTATAATTAAGCTTATTTCATACAAAAATATTGCTGACACTTCTGAAATGTATATTACAGAAAACTAACATGTATGTATTCCAGTTTTTCTTGTAAATCACATGTAATAAATTCTGAAGGTGCAAGAAGAATGAATTTGATCTCAAAAGATGGATAACCAGTGAAACGATCAGTCTTGCATTGAAGTGTTAGCTATAAGTAACTATTATTGAATGTTCAGTTTGCATGAGAGATAGCTTTAAGTACTTTACAGGTAGATATGTCATTCTTATCAGATTTATTTTACAAATGAGGACATGAAGCCCAAATGAATTAAACAATCAACCTAAGATAAAGTCGCTAGTCAATGGCAAGGCCTGTATCTGAACCTAGGAAGTTTGGATACGGAGTCTATAGTCTTAACCATGCGTCGTAATGCTTCTCATGGATTATCCACCCATTAATTTAAGTAGGTGGGAAGAAACCAAGTGCTAACCACTGACTCGCAACCCAACTTTCGTAACAAAATAAGCCTAGAGAGAGAGGAGAGACCATGATCTAAAATCCAACCTTTCTATCCCAGCAAGCAAAGAGAGAGAGAGGAGAGGCCAGGGACAAAAGAAGGAGCACACTCATCTCTCCTAAATACATGCTACTGGGGATTACTGGATAAGAGTCACTGGAGAAAAATAACGGAGAACCTTTGTCTACATGATCTACCTGGTCTGTTTCGGTTACTCATGGTAAATGAATTTTTAATTCATGGATTTGCATACAAGATCTGCTAAAAAATGGGAGAATCAACATGTGATTATCTGAGTAAAAATAATATTTCATAACTGAAATACTACCTCTTGTATAAGTTATACCCTGCATGTACCACTTAGAGAGCTCTCACGCTAAATCAGCATCAGAGCCGTAGTAAGGTAGCAGTGAAGGACTTGGAAAGTTGTGTTTGCCATATTACACTTCCACATGCTTCACCTGCATCTCACAACCACCTGTGTCCTTTGAATTACCAGTAAATTTTTGTGCCATGTAAGATATGATTTTTATAAGTCTGATTAGAGAGTTTGACTCATTGTTTTATTAAGGAGTCTCCTATACTGAAGCTCTTGAAATTCCAGGAAGTTCAATGCTGAAGTTGTATGATCTCTTGGTTTCTCTTGATAGTTAATTTGGGCATTGTTATTTTATCCAATGAACACATCACAGGCACCAGCTACTCATTCAATAAATATTCATTGCATGCATATGATGTGCATAAAGCTGTTTTAGTCCCAAACCAGAAAAATCAATTTGCTCTTTTGTGTCATGGAATTTAGTTAAAGGAAACAAGAATCAACAACAATCACAACAAGAACAAAAATAGTAACAATAAAAATGTCATGTCTGATTGTGCCTAGATAGATAGATAGATAGATAGATAGATAGATAGATAGATAGATAGATAGATAAGGCATATGAAAGGAATAGGGAGTGTGGAGGTATGAAATTGGATTTTTATGTGGAAGAGACATGAGCATCCTCTCTGATGGTGTGATGTTTGACAAACATAATAAAAAGTAATACAGTGAGTTTTGTCAATATCTGAGGGGAGCGATTGCCGCCATAGGGGGCATGCTTCATGTGCTTGCTAAGAGGACAATGTGATAGGAGCAGAGCAATAGAATGTCCATGGTAGGAGATAAAGGGAGAAGCAGATGGTGATAAGATCAGATAGGAATGGTCAAGCATGGCTTAAAAAGCAGATTTCATTCTAACTGAAATGGGTAGGCACTGGATGGGTTCAACAGATCAGTGGTTTGATATGGCTGTGTTTTAGTGTCTTTCCTCTGTCTCCCTTGGGGAGAATAATCTAAGAAGGAGTAAGAGTGAAGTCAGCGAGAACAATTAGAAAGTGAATGCAGCGAGAAATGATAGAGGTGTGATGTATGGGTCAGGATGCAGTCAGAAAAATTAAGGCTGCCATAAATACGTAAGGTATTAAAGCCATGCATAGAAACGAAGGACTTAAATAAGCTTTGACAATCTGGAGAAGCAAAGGTAGTAAGACGTTGCCAAAGATCTCAGCCTGAAGTGCTAAAGCAAGTTATATGGTTTGGCTGTGTCTGCACTCAACTCTTATCTTGAATTGTAGCTCCCATACTTCCCACATGTCTCAGGAGGGACCCACAGAAGGTAACTTAATAATGGGGGTGAGTTTTTCGGTGCTGTTCTTGTGATGGGAATAAGTCTCATGGGATCTGATGGTTTAATAAAGGGCAGTTTCCCTGCACACATTTCTCTTACTTGCCACCATGTAAGATGTGCCTTTGTTCTTCCTTTACCTTCTGTCATGATTGTGAGGGCTCCCCACCAATGTGGAACTGTGAGTCTGTTAAACCTCTTTTTCTTATAGAGTACCCAGTCTCAGGTATTTCTTCACAGCAATATGATAATGGACTAATACAGCAGGTCTAATGCCTGAAAGATTCTGCAATGTTCAAGATTCCCTGGAAAACTCCAAAAACTTATGTGAGTCTACAGAAGTACAGAAGAGAAGGTGGTTCTGAAAAATATACTTGCCCACATGTGAATATCACATGTCCATACACCTGGCTAAAGCTTCTGGCTCTCTGTGACTTTGGAAAATACCACCCTCTCTAACTCTGCCTCCTTCAAGTCATGACTGCTTATCACTGACAAATTCTATCATTAATTTATGCTATCATTTCTTAAATGGTATTTATTATCTGTTTTCTAGTATTGTTTTCTATGTAAACTTTTTATATGTCATTAATGATTCAGTGACTTGGTAGTGAGGAAAGATAAATATATGGTCTTATTCTGTCATCTGGAAGTAGAAATCTAATCCAAGGTAATTAAAATAACCAACTAAATCATTTATTTTAGCATATATCTTTTCTACTTGAGTACCAGCTCATTAGAAAAAAAAAATATAGATCCTTTTCATTTTTGTATCTCCAGAATATAGCATCAGTCCTGGGATATATGGGATGCACAGTAAATACTTTTTGGATGAATGAAAAACTATTTCATAATAAAGAACATCACTCAGCAAACTGAATACTAAAGTGCTAAAATATAATCAAAATGAGTGAGTAGAGAAATGTATATAAAAACGATCTAAACTGAGAGCAACTATCCACACAAAATGATTAGAATCTGAGGCAGAGAAGGAAGTACTGGACATAAGGGCTGGGGTGACAAGTATAAAAACATATAAGAAATGGGAATTAAAACAACAAAAAACACTGTAATATGGCACAGCCAGGCTTAATACAGCTCAAGACATTACTAATATTTCATTTCCTTCTTTTTTTTAAAAAGAAAACAGGGAAATCTTTCAACTATTCATGATGGAATTTAAGGGAAAACAGGTTAGAGATTTATATTCTCCTCAAAGTTTTTCGAGTAAAATTGAATTGATATGCTTATTTTTTTCAGATGTCATTACATTTCTTAGTACAATACCTTGTGAAATCATAACTTGATGGCTCAATCTTTCTGACAAGTTCTGAAAAAAATTAATCTAAAGACTATCCAAGAAAATATTTCAAAAGCTTATTAAAAACCGACAATGCAATGACAACAAATCCCTTTTAGAATCCAACTTGCTGCCATTGCTTTTTATAGAGCATTCTTACTATGTGTGACTGTCAGGCAGGGAGCGTTACAGCGGAAGCTGGAGCTCTGAAGCAGCTCAGCCACAGCAAATGCAAACAACTCATGTATCTGCTAGGAGGGCCAGTTTTTTTCAGCAATAGACACCTCGATTTTATAATGTCTGGGAGTAAGCATGCATGGTGAAAATGACCAGTTGCTACAAAGTAAGGTAAGTCTTGACTGCGAAGAAGATTCTTGGGCATGTATTGGTTTGCTAAATTATATCTTGACTATAATTTTAGAGAAAGATATTATTACATAGTCAATTTTACAAGTAAACCGCGTGTTAAAAAAGCCTGCGTTTTCATTCAGTTCACAGAGTCAACAGAGGATGCAGACATTGGGTTTCCTAGTACAAACTCATTTTCCAACAAAATGATGACTTCATGTACTGAGCACCTGAAATGTGCTTGTGTTTGTTACACATTACCTAAATCAATCAACCACATTATAAAGTGGACAAAAATAGTCCATGATTTTCCCAAGGGAATTGAAGCTCAGTGACATTATATGACTAATTGTAAAATGGATCTTGATAAGGGTGAATTCTACAGAACAGAATCAATAGGAGATAGATAAAAGAGGACTTACTAGGAAAATTCACTTATACAACGGTCACTGAGAAATCCCACGATAGGCCGTCCGCAAACTGGAGAAACAGGAAAGCCAGTGGCATGGCTCCATCCAGGTCCAAAGGCCTGAGGACCAAAGGACCAGATGGTGCAAATCTCAGTCTCTTGCTGGAGGCCTAAAAAATTGAGGTACCGCTAATACAAATTCCAGAGTCCAAAGAGGCCAGAGAACCTTGGGTTCTGATATCCAATGGCATGAGAAGACAGAAGTCCCAGCTCCAGAAGAAAGAGAGAATTTACCTCTCCTCTACCCTTTTGTCCACTCCAGGATTGGATGGCAAACATCTACATGGGATGAGAGGGGATCTTCCTTACTCAGTCCACAGATTCAAATGCCAGTCTCTTCTGGACAACTTCTCAAAGACACCCAGAAATAATACTTTACCACCTATCTGGGTATTCCATAATCCAGTCAAGTTGACAGCTAAAATTAACCAGCACAGGATGTAAAATCACTTAAATGGACAAATAAATCTATAATACCCATGTGTCCTTGTCTCTATGAAAATGATTTTTCTTGTTAACACTGTATTATTTATTGGGCTTCTCTTTATAAAAATTGTGTTGCAGTGTCCGCTTGTTAAAAAGCACTTCCAACACTCTCTACGAGGAGTGGAAACTTCTTTCCACAGTTTGCGTTCCCTCTCTGGCTATAAGCGAGAGCTTGTCAATGAAAAGAACTCACAAGGGATTTGCAAGGAGAAACGGGGTGGAAGTCATCTTTCTCAGAAAGCCATGGTAAGAAGGTGCAGCAGCTTCCTACATATGTCTACAAAATTCTGTTTCTGTTTCTATTTTGTTTTGTTTTTGTTTTTTGGGTATTTTTTTTTTTTAAGACAGAGTCTCACTCTGTCACCAAGGCTGGAGTGCAGCAGCATGATCTCTGCTCACTGCAACCTTTGCCTCCCACATTCAAGCTCTTCTGCCTCAGCTTCCCGAGTAGCTGGAATCACAGACAACCACTGCCACATCCAGCTATCTTTTTGTTTTTTTAGTAGAGACGGGGTTTTGCCACGGTCAGCAAGCTGTTCTCTAACTGCTGACCTCAAGCGATCCTCCCACCTTGGCCTCCCAAAGTGCTGGGAATACAAGTGTGAGCCACTGCACCCTGCCCCAAACTTCTGGTTTTTGATGGGCGTAACCAGAAGTGGAGGCTCCAGCCTCTCAGAGAGCTCTGGCTTTGCTCCAGCCCCAGTACCTACTGACCATTTCTCCTTTCCTTCACCTGTACCTTCCAGACCTTTAGTGCCCCATCCCCTCCCATATCTGCAGAAGCCCTAATTCCTACACTGAAGTTCTTATCCTTATAATGCTGAGAAAATTCTGTTTTCCTCACTAAACCAAGACTAACAAAGGTAGTAGCTTTGTCCTGTGGCTTAATCCAAACTCTGATATTATCAATAGAGGTATAGTGGTTCTTTTCTAAAAGAAAGAGAATGGTCATTGGGGGGAACAGAGAGAGAGAGAGAGAGAGAGAGAGAGAGAGAGAGAGAGAGAGAGAAATATATATATATATGTTTTAATGTATATTTATTGCACAGCAGTAAGTAAACTTAATTCCACCCAGTTGATTGTTGATAAAAATGCAGTAAAAGGCATCAGAGAAATAATTAACATGTCCAAAGAAGCTGTGGAAAAAATAAGGTGAATGCTCCAACCAAATTACTTTTACTGGTTAAGTAGTGCTTTTGGGAGACATAAATACCTGCATTGGTTTTGACATGAGGTGGATTACACAATCTGTATACAAAAGGATTATTACATTATAAAAAATAAATAGTAACAATATTTTTGATCAATAGCTAGGAACGAGTCTAAGGATTTAAATACATTGATGATATTAACTACATTATTAACTATATTTTGAAAAATTTGTACTCTAAAGTATGTACTTTACTGTTTATTAATATGGATACTATTTATTGAGGATATAAAACATTTGAGCCTCCTGAGTTTATAAGAAATTATACTTTCTGCAATAGGCATTTTGGTGCAAAAATATAAAAATAACGCATTCAGGTAAGCACACTTTTTAAAAGCCTATGTTTTTTTAAAAAATCATAAATTGTGAAAATAAAGTTTTAGCAGGTATTAAGTGACAGCATATAAAACTCTATGTGTGGCAAAAATATAGGTTCTTTGTGCAGATTATACAACCTAAACATATAAAATAAAAGCATGTCACCAATGCTATTATAAAGATGAATGCAAAGGAAGTCCTTTGAAAATGAAACTTGCTATTAAATGCTTTACTCAATTACCATTATAAAATTCAGTCCCATTTGTTAGTGTTTACTAAATAAAGATTAACAGCCTTCTATGTATTATACATGTTTCTTATTCTTAGTCTATTAATATCTCTGGCAAATAAAAGAATATGTATACCTAATACTGCTGGGAATATGTTATTGAATGGAATTACTTACCAATGTGCACACAAATATATTATTGGGCTCATGATAATCAGATAAAATCACAGTTATACACAACTCTGTGAATGAAACAGTTGAAAAGATGTGATAAAATAACAGTTATACACAACTGTGACTGAAACAGTTGAAAAAATCTGATAAAATAAGTTATACACAACTCTGTGAATGAAACGGTTGAAAAAATATGATAAAATAACAGTTATGCACAACTCTGTGAATGAAACAGTTGAAAAAAATCTGATAAAATAACAGTTATACACAACTCTGTGAATGAAACAGTTGAAAAAATCTGATAAAATAACAGTTATACACAACTGTGAATGAAACAGTTGAAAATAATGTTTCTTTACACATGAGTAAATACTGATGCATGAAATTAAAATAAAATTCATTGAGTTTAGTGTTTTTAATAATAGGATGAAAAATAGGTCTATAATATGGTAAATGTTTAGTGAACATTTCCTGAATAGTGTCATAAAGAATGTATCTGGATCCCATTCTCAATTAAGAACTTCACTTATAGTGACAAGAAAGCCACTTCCTTCTGCCTCTACGACTGGAAATGCAGAATCTGTTGCAATGATAACAATGATTGATGATAAATATCACAAATTCCTAAGGGGAAATCTACCCGGTGGTATTTCCTTTCACATGTGTATAACATGATAAGGCCACGTTTTAATCTATAAAACTAAAGGATAAAATAATTGCCTCTGGGAAAAAAATTGTTAGTGTGTTCTTGGGGGCTTCTGTCATGGTTAATTTTACAGCTTCTATAAGTTTCAGTTTTCCTGCTGATCCTTGTTGCTTAACTTTCATTTGGTGAAAACATCTGTCACTGATCTTCAGCTAACTGTTATTCAAATGAACAGTATCTACATTACTAGTACAGGTGACCTTTGAACAACATGAATTTGAACTACACGAACCCACTAATAAGCAAATTTTTTTCAGCCAAATGCAAATTGAAATACAGTATTTGTGGGATTGGAAACCAGGATATACGGAGGGCCAACTTCTCATATAAGTGGGTTCAGCTGGAATGACTGAATATGAGTGGATTTTACTATACGTGGAGGTCCTAGAACCAATCTCCCACTTAACCCAAGAAATGACTATATGCCTACTGGGTGATGCCCACTCCCTTGGCTCCCAATCCACCTTCTCCACCAGGGTAACCACTATTTCTATGTACAAACAAATAGTATAAAAACAATTATCCCTCTAGAGTGCAAACTCCATGTAAGGAAGGCACCATGTATTCTGTCTTAATAACCACTCTTTGTATAGTGTCTAAAACAGGTCCAGGTACATAGCCAGACTAGTAATACATATATTTGATGATTAAATATATGAACGATAAAGATAAAAGATTTTGAAAAATCGTGATTTATATTTAGATTTTTAATATCAAGGAGTCAATAGGCATTTTGAATGTTCTAAAATAACATCAGTGACTATTAACTTTAGCTTTGTGGTTTCCAGCACCAAGACTAATAGCTTGGCAACAGTAAGATAGGAACCATGAACTCGATTCCTTGTGCATACAAGCATTGGTTTCTCAGTGTCCTTACATATCAGAGGCTGCAGTTCCATGCCTGCGGCTCTCCCTCCACATTCCTCATCTGAATCTAGTTAGAAAGGGGAGCCTTCATTTATTTATTTATTTATTTATTTATTTATTTATTTATTTATTTATTTATTTATTTATTGTTTATTTGTATCTTCTCTCTCTCTGTCGCCCAGGCTGAAGTGCAGTGGTGCAATCTTGGCTCACTACAACCTCTGCCTCTCTGGTTCAAGCGATTCTCTCACCTCAGCCTCCTCTTGTTCTGCAACCTTCAAAAGTTTCCCGGTGCTTCTTGTAGCTTCAGTCAGTTTGGACTATAATCAATTAACTGTCAACAAAATAAATTGCTCTTTCTTCTAAGCAGCTCTGACATTTTTTCAGGCCCCAACTTTCTGTATTATTGTAATTTCCATCTGTCCTGTTACTGACATCTGTGTTTTCTAATCTGACATTTTAGATTAAGTAAATGATTATACATTAAGAGAATAACCTTTTTCCACCCCAGTATTATGTCACAATGTTATTAAATATTCCAGTCATAATTTCCTGTATTTTTCCTCAAAAATGACTATATATTAATAATTAACATGCATTATGTTTGAGTAGATTTTCCTTAAAATTAACCCAACTGAATTGCATTACTGTGAGGGAGGGAGTGGTCGGGTCTATTTATTTTTCTGTCATAAGTCTTCCAAGAATGAGATGAATGTGATGAGGTTTTTACCTCTTTTGGGACCTGGAAATTGAAGCTACAGCTGTCAGCAAGAATAGCAGAGTGAATTTAAATTAAAAGTACTTCTCTAAATTACTAAATTGTAAACTAATGCCAATACTAGTTATAGTAGTATTCCTTTATTTAAAAGTGATTAGGATCTCCTAGGTAATAGTAAAAATATGTGATTTTCTAAAAATCACAAAAGATACATGATAAAGCAAATAAGGAAAACTTTAATATGAAAGTCAACCTAAATAGTAACTTTTTTTCAGTTATCTGGGTTATTAGCATGATTAATTTTTAGTGTTTTTGTGGGAGTTTATTCAAGGAACAGAGGAATAGGTTCAAAGCATGCTTTGAATTTATTTTAGAAAGTAAGAGAGTGATTATTCTTTTAATTAATTTACCTTACTAAAATAAACATATTGCACTCTTTCATTCATTTTCAATAATTTTGCATTTCTACTCCATTACTGCTACCCACTGTTCCCTCTCCAATCCTATGTTCTAGGCACCCCTTGCTACGTACCTCATCAGGGTTACCACATTTATTGTTGCAAATATTCTCTATACACATTACGTTTATAAGGCATTTTTATAAAGTACAGGGTACTTTCTGTCCCTTATTAAGAATAAGTATTTAATTGCTTACATATATTTATAGGTAATTAAGCTGATTTGGTTGCTAAAAAAAAAAATTGAAAACTGTCAGCGAGTGATTCTAATTACCATCAAGGTCTTGCTGAGGATCATGTCTGGATGTAGGCCACCTTGTACACATTTCTTTTCATTTTAGGCTGTTGCTGAGATATCACCGCCTTCTCTGTCTTCTTTGGGAATGACTGAAAGTGAAGGTGAAAACATTTTTTTGCTTTCTAATGAGAAGAAAACATAACAAATGATCTACATAGCATAATGTGGGCATTTTTAAAGACTGTATTGAAGAATGTATATTCAAGCTCTTACCGAATGGACAAGAGTGTGTGCTAACAGTAATCTGAGAGTCATCCTTCCAAACTGCTGGTTTTATAAATAAAACATTAAAAGCCAGAAAAGTTAAACTCCTTCCCCAAAGTCTTAAAATAGATCACAAAATACAATTTCATTCTCCTAATTGCTAGACTGGTGCTGCTTGCATAATTCCCCAAATAAGTCAACTGCGTCAGAAAAAAACAATATAGATTACAGTGCATCTGCAAAGTCGGCTTCAGTTTCAAAACAATATTCTTCAAGGCTCGCAAAATATTGCCTCTTTACTGAAAAGAAAATACTAGGTCTCTTAGTCACAATGTTAGGGAACGTAATGAGTTTTTGAAACACGCTGGAGGTGGAGAGCCTTGGAGAGCCCAGAGGAAAGGTACGGTCACTTTAATGTTTGAATCTAATGATTGACACAAAGCCCTAGGCGTTGCTGTTATCACAGTCAATGAAACACATCCTTTTGGCTTGTGGAGATTCTGGAATCCTTCATGAAACCAGATGGATTCTAATTATTGCGGTGCCTGTATGCAAGCCTTATTCTGGTTCTTCCTAACTGGAAACCTGAGATCCATTTGGGATTTTCTTAATGAGTTTCATCCAGAAAACTACCTTTTACGTTAACTCTACGGTAGGACTAGCACGAGCATTTAGAGGGTTGTTAAAGTTTAGGAGCCTCATCTGCACCTTTGGGCTCAGAAGATCACAGGAAGGGCTTCCTAGTGTTGCACCCAATACATACTCAGGATCACAGAGCAGAGATGTTTAATTTTGTTTGTTCTTGGACCCCTTGAGATGGTGATTTTCTCATCAATTTTCCGGGCAACAAATAGGGTCCAACCCTCCCCTGGATCTTCTCTTCACTCCTCATTTTCCTTCCTGTTCTTACATAACTGCTCTTCGAAGCTGGAAAACAAATGTTTCTCTGTCTCCTGAGGGATATTTCGACTATTGCTTTTTTTTTGAAACAAAAAAGCCATTGCAATAACACAAAGGATGGCTTTCTACCTCAACTGTGTATTAACGTGTTTTTTTTTGCTTGTTTTATTTTTAAAATTTTATTATTGTTTTGCTAAGAGGAATATCAGTTACTAAGACATAAATATTAATTTTAAGTGAAGGAAAAATTTATGTATACATATTAATGTGTATTTATTTGTATGAAGCATCTTGCTACGTGGGCCTTAGTAATTACATTTCTACTTCAAAGGGCTGCTGCATTCTTTATATATAATGGCTTTTAAAATATCAACAGAATCTCAGAAGACTTTGAAGAGTCAGTGAAGTGTTGCATACTGGGTAAATCAGACAGCCCGGAAGGCCATTCGCTTGTTATACAATCACTTTATAGCTCTGAATCTCATGATTTTTCATCTCCTGAACAACTGAAATAACACTGTGGCTTTGAAGATCAATGAGACTGTAAGTTACCTGAGATCACAAAGAAATGCTGGAAAATTGTAAATTTGTGCTTGATGATGATTTTCTATTGCAAAAGATGGCATGTCTTAGTTTATAAATTTATAGGCTTTATAGTTTTTCTTTTTCTTTCTTTCTCTCTCTTTCTTTCTTTTTTTTCCCCCTGAGATAGAGTCTTACTCTGTTGCCCAGGCTGTGCAGTGCCATGATCTCTGCACACTACAACCTCAGCCTCCCAGGTTCAAGTGATTCTTCTGCCTCTGAGTGGCTGGGATTACAGACATGCACCACCATGCCCAGTTTATTTTTGTAGTTTTAGTAGAGATGAGGTTTCACCATGTTGGCCAGGCTGGTCTTCAACTCCTGACCTCAGGTGATCTAGCCTCTCAAAATGCTGGGATTACAGGCTACACCAGGCCCTAATGAGTATTAATTCAGGAAATGAGTTTGTTATCCCAGGTAGTGGTAATTACACTATTTACTAGCACGTTACTACATTACGATGATGGCTAGAACCTAACACAAATGGCAACGATTACTCTTAAACGAATACCCCAAAAGTGTGTTTATATGACAAACTCATCACTAGCAGCAGCACCCCACCTGTACTGTGGCTTCATGATGACTCACTTTAAAGTGTTCCTTTCTTTCTGCAAGAGAAATCAGCTGTGAGAGAAAGCAAATGCAAAGAGGTGGTTGGTGAGTTTAGAACACAGCTGATATCATTAATCTAAATTAGCACTCACCAGTCCGCAGTCACCGGAGTAAATCCAGGAGGGTTTCTTATTTAAACTTTAGAGTATATACAACCGTGGGGTATGAATTCCTACTACTTGATCCCTCTCGAAGGGTTGAGCTTTTGCAGTTTAGTGTTGGTGTCCACATTCTATTTATTATTCTTAATAGAGTAATGTATTTGATTTATTTTGTTTAGCTTTTAGAAAGAAAAGACAACTAAACTAATAGATAAAAGTTGATAAACTTTGCTCCGTCTTGTTAATTTGTACAAGAAAGAAAACTTGAATTTCATCTTGAAATTTTTACATGTTTCTTTGATAAGGTACGTTAACTTTCCCTTTTTCAATGTTATTTTGGCATGAGCTATGCAGTTTATCTATATTTGAGGGTGCATGTTGCTTTATGAAACAATTTTGGATTTAAGGTGTTCTTAATATAAACAACATATATCTCCATTATCATATCAGTATTCTCCTCACCATTCAGAATGTGTCTTTCTCATTCCAATAACTCATGCCGAAATGAAATATAGCGAAGAAAATAGCTTGAAATAGGAAAGCTATTTACTATCTTACAGCTTATGCCTTCAAAGGAATAGTTTATGTTGAAATATTATGTGGAAACATATTTTAACATTGTAGAGATTATTACCAACCTTTTATAGAAGAAGGAATTCCTTATGAAAGTTTTACTAAAAATGCTTTTATAGTGTATAAAATCTGTGTTGTATGAAACCAAAAATTAAAACACTGAAAGATTTTACTGATCTCTTTAAAGAATTAGGTATAAGACATTCGGTCATACATCTTAAAAACAGTTATACTTTAAAGACGGTTGAAATTGAACCTAATGCATTTTATTACTTAAATTTGCAATGCAGTGATATTAATTTTTTCTAAATAGATATTATTTATTTGGTGCTTATTATATGCAGAGTTATAGGCACAATTTAACACCCACAACAACCCTATGGAATATTGTTTTTTGCATATTTTAAAGATAAGTGTTCTGAGGATTAGAACAATTGCTAAAGTTTGCCAAAGGTTATTCAGCTGTGATTAGACCCTATCTGTTAAACTCCAAAGCTCATATTTTAATAACATTGATGCTCCCCTGAAATAGCCTGATAGTTATTTTTTAATAAAATAATTCTTTTTCTGTGCTTCTGACTAACACTATTCTTTATGGTTTTCAAAATGGTTTCTGAAATTTATAAGATAAGAACATGACATTTTAAAGTACTTCTCCTTGATTCAAATAATGAAATCCTAATAGACACATGTCGACGAAAAGAGTCAAACCCTGTAAAATGGTCGAAGAGATTTATTCTGAGCCAAATATAAGTGACCATGGCCTGCGACACAGCCGTCAGCAGGTCCTGGAAATATGTGCCCGAGGTGGTTGGGGTACAGCTTGATTTTATACACTTTAGGGACCCATGAGACATCAATCAAATACATTTAAGAAATACATTGGTTTGGTCCAGAAAGGTGGAACAACTCAAAGTGGGGGCTTCCAGGCTACAGTTAAATTTAAACATTTCAGGTTTGGCAGAACTTGTTGAGTTTGTCTAGAGACCTGGGATCCCCAGAGAGGAAACATCTGGGTTAAGATAATAGGATGGGGAGACAGATCAAAGTTTTATCACTCAGATGAAACATCCAGGTAGCAGGTTTCAGAGAGAATAGGCTGTAAAATGTTTCTTACTAAACTTAAAGTCTGTGTTGAGGTTAATGCCGGACAGGAATAATGAGACATGATCCACTCCCACTTCCCATCATGGCCTGAATCAGGCTTTCAGGTTACATTTTTAAAGAGCCCAGGCTGAAGAGGGGATCCATTTAGATGGTTTGGTGGAACTTAGAAATTTTATTTTTGGTTTACATGAGGCTCTGGCCTTTCTGTCCTAAATCCATGCATATCTATCTGGTTGAACAGAAAATCCCATGATATGGAGTCTGTGATTGTAACTCTTCTCCTCTGACGTATAAACTCTTAAATGCCTTTGTGCATATGAGACGTGTGGTTTTTATGTCTATTGCAACTGGTGTCCTGGAATTTTTCAGTCTAATAACTAATCACAAACCTAATCAGCCTAATTTAAGCTAGGCTTGAAAACAACTTCCTCAGGAGCTTTTCACTTTATTACTGACTCAAAATCTCTGCCTAGAGATGGAATTGTAATACTTAGATATACCGCAGTGTAATTAATACTTAGATCTACCATGTCGTAAATGATCGATTATAAAGAGTTAGGCCGGCCAGGCACGGTGGCTTACGCCTGTAATCCAGTAATTTGGGAGGCCAAGGCCAGCCTGATCAACATGGTGAAATTCCGTCTCTATTAAAATCACAAACAAAACAAAATTAGCCAGGCCTGGTGGCGCACGCCTATAATCCCAGCTACTTGGGAGGCTGAGGCGGGACAATTGCTTGAAATCGAGAGGCAGAGGTTGCAGTGAGCTGAGACCACACCATGGCACTCCAGCGTGGGCAACAAGAGCGAAACTCCATCTAAAAAAGACAAAGAAAAAGAAAAACGTCAGAACATGGCACCTAGAGATGTACTTTAAAATGACATATTCTTATCCTATAAATTTCAGAAATCTTTTTGAAAAACATAAAGAATATTATTAGTCAGAAGCACAGAACAAAGTCTTTCATTAAAAAAACTATCAACTTTTGGGATATTTCAGGGAAGCATCAATGTTGTTAAAAATATGAGCTTTAGAGTTTAACAGATATGGGTTGAATCACAGTTGAATAACCTTTGGCAAACTTTGGCAATCATTCTAAAGAACCCTTAGTTGAATTACCACAAAGAAAAATAAGACTCATTCCTCTGTCTCCTTGATCAGATTTTAAAAGAAAAGTTGTACTAAACTTTTGGGAAAGTGTAATTTTTTCCTGAAACATCAATTTATTACGACCACTCTAGTTTCTGAGAACTCTAATTCTGCCAGGACACCTCTCATAACTGAGCCCTTCTTCCTAAATAATTAAATCAAGAGTCTGTACCTTCCTTTATGCAATGCCATGCCCCTGAAATATTCAGTATATACCAAATAGTATTTTAAAGGTACTCAGGGAAATCACTGTTTGCAAGAACCAAATGATGAATTTTCTTTAAAGGCGACTCACTGCTCTCTAAGTTATGTCTTCACTTAAATTAAAATTCTGTTAAATCTTGAGTTTCCCCTCAGAGTAACTCAAAAGAGTCTCTAATATTATTTTGGAAGCTGGTTGTTTCCAGCCCCCAAATATATTCAATACAATGCTACTGTATTGAAAAACTCTGCTAGTATATAAATATACTACCTAGTATATAAATATACTACCTAGTATATAAATATATTTATTAAAATAAATGGTGAAAAATCACTTTAATGATAAAATTATTCTCAAATGAGGCACTTGAGGGAGATATTACCCTGGTGCTCCTATGTCAATGTTCAGTGTTGCCAGTGAAGTGAGGCCCAGGAAAGCTTCATGAGGCTGTGTTTGAGTTGGCACTTAGGGAGCTGGAGGCTTTGTGGAGGTGAAGACAGAAGGAAGTGGTGGTCGGATCAGGGGATGTGTAGAAAGGTGATAAGGTAAGGGCTATATTCAGGCCACTGTACCTGGAAAATGCCATGCATGGGCCAGACTGTAAGGGTCTTCACAGCCATGGCAGAGGATTTAGACTTTATGTGTAGGCAATTGGAAGAGAGAAAGCATGATGCCAGATAAGTAGTAGGAACAGGAGATCACAGAATCAAGGATACAGTTTAAGAGGATTCTTCCACAAAATATGTGTATTATTGCTTTGAACTGGAAGAGCCTGGATGTGTGGGAAACAATTAGTGCCATGAGAATAACACCAGCTCTATATTTTCATGCTTAATTGTTTATATATTTTCACATGTTATAAAGTTAAATTCTTATAGCCTCTTACCACTGAGAAAGCAGAGGGTCAGAAGTTTAAAATGCTTCTAAGAGGCCACAGGAATAATAAGCAACTGTGCTGGGATTAGCATATAGGCCTGAGAATCAGAGCACCGAATTCTACTCAGTAGTTTGATTTTTTTGCTGGATTATTGTTGTTAACATGAGAGGGCCCTAAACCCTGCTGAGCATTTCTATTTCATTTAATGGCAGAATATAGAAACAAAATTGTAAAAAGCTCACTGAAGCTAAAGAGAGGCAATTCTGAACTACCCTAATTCACAAGAACTGAACTGTCCATTAAAAATCCAACATTTTATTGAGCTTATCCGGTTAGAACTTCATAGGCTTATGTGTATATGAACATATACATGTGTAGATACTACCAGTCCTGTAACGCAGTCACAAACTAGTGCACTCCAGCTCACCCTTCCTCAAGCCTGTCATACCGATGGCCCATTTTGTAATAATGAAATAGCCATGTGTAACATCATGGAGATTTACCCTTTCGCAAAATTTTTCACACATTTATTTTGCATTGTTTTATTTCTAGTTCAAAAATGTCTTTCACCAGTGTAATTTACTGTTGTTGGTATAAAAAGCAAACGAAGACAACGAAGAACCACTTTTTCTCAATATCGTACTTACTGAATTAGATTGCGAAGGCTACTGGCACAATATACCGCAAACTAGGCAGCTTAAACCATAGCAATCAATTGTTTCTGAATTCTGGACAAGATGAGTCCACGATCCAGGTGACAGCAGGGTGAGTTTCTTCTGAGGGTTGTGAGGGAAGAACCTCCCCTTTTAATAAGGACAACAGTCATAATGGATTAAGGCCCACCCTAACGATTTTGTCTTAACTGTGTTAGATCCATGAAGACCCTATTTCAAATACAGGCACGTCCTGTGATATTGAAAGTTATAATTTCAACATCAGTTTTTGGGGACACAATTTAACCCATACCACGTATGGGAATGTGTCCATTCTCACACTGCTAAAAGAGATAGCTGAGACCAGGTGACTTACGGAGAAAAGAGGTTTAATTGACTCACAGTTCCGTAGGCTGTGTAGGAAGCATGGCTGGGGAGGCCTCAGGAAACTTGCAATCATGGCAGAAGGCGAAGGGGAAGCAGATACAATGTTCATGAAGCAGCAGAAGAGACAGCGAAGGGGCAGTGCTACACACTGTCAAACAACCAGATCTCATGAGAACTCACTATCACTAGAACAGCAAGGGGAACATCTGCCTCCAAGATCCAATTGCCTCCCACCAGGTCCCTCCCCCAATGTTGGAAATTACAGTTTGACTTGAGACTTTGATGGGGACACAGAGCAAACCATATGACCACCTACTTGCAAATATTAAAATATCAAATATATGTTGATATCATAATGCTTTATTTTAAATATTGGAAATAATTTTAATTGCACAGGTTAAATTTCTTTTGGCATGTATATTCAGCCTGCCTGGGAATTTCTGACCTCTGATCTCTGTCCTATTGAAAGCTCAGCTCAAATATTTCCTTTGCAGAGATAGCCCTGTTAACTATGGTTCCCGGACTCCATCTAGAGACTTCGTTTTCACAGCTTTTTTTTTTACTGTCTGGAATTGGCTTGTTTGTTGATGTGTTTGGTTTCTCGCAATCCGGTAGAATATGAGCTTCTTCTCAGTAGGGACATTGTCTGTCCTGTTCCTTGCTCTATCTCCAGTACAGAGGACGGCACCTGGTACACAGTAGTCTCTCAAAAAAGTAATCATTGAGTGAATTAACAGATACATCACAACCAACATACTAAGCTTTACTCTGGATATGGACAGAGTGCATTAAGAGGACATCATGAGGTTCTTGCTGTGTGCCACTGGAAGATCTGCATGAACAACATGGGGCTCACGGATCTCCATGGAGGCTGCATTATTTTTTTCCTTACTCTGTGCCATTGCTCTATTCTATCAGATAGTTTCTATGCAGTATGTCATTATTTCACATCCATAGCTCTATAAAAGTAAATTATATCCTGATTTTGCAGATATAGAAATCAGTCATGAAAAAAGAAGCACATCTAATCAATTTTCTCATTTTAGGACTAAGAACCTAAGACTGTAAGTGGAGAAATAACTTGCCTAACAAATTACTGACCAAACTAAGTCTACGACTTACATCTCATGAGATTCACAGTATGTGCAGAACAGAACAGGAAGCCAAAGTGTTGTTCGTTTAGATTTTAATGCCTACCTACTTCCTCATGCAGTCCTTTTCTTCTTGTCACACCTGTTGAAAAGCAAAGCCCTCATGCACATTGTCTCCAGCATGACAATACATTTTTTCCCGTGGACACAGAGACTCTGCAGGTCTCTATGGTCAGGCAAACTGGTGCTCATCTCCTCATGGGCAGATTGACAGCTTCCATGTCTCAGCATGTCCTGAACCAATCACAACCCTGGCTTGGGTGTCAAGTATTGTCCTGGATGTTACATTTTAAAAAATATCCGAGTTCTGTTTGACAGTAGCAATTTGAGGGGAGGGATAAATAGTCAGATCAGAAATAGAAGCAGGCTCTATTATCAGCTCTGCTACTGACTTGCCATGACCTTGAGTAAATCACTTAATTTTGTGATTTCCCCAAGGGTAAAATATTCAATTTATATTTCAAATTGAAAGTATCTGCCTAAAGGTATTAATATATTCTTTGGTTTTCCAATAACTACTTTCTAATCAATGAACTGCCTAAGATAACAGCTTAAACAATAGTCTCTTTTTTTCTCTCTCTCATTTTATATTCATGATATGCTAATTATTGTAGTATTAATGATATACTAATTAATTATCTTATCTGTTGCACTGACTTCTGTCACATAGCTCAAAATCATTTTCTCCTTGCCCCATATTCTCATCTGAATTCAGGTAAGCTTCGCCTGCACACTGTGGACATAGGTGAGGAAAGCAGGTTGGCCTCTCTCCTGCTGGGACGTGGCACTTTTCCTGTCTACAAGGAGCAGCTGGCTGGTGAGAATTATATGTTTTGTTGATTGATCTCACATGTAATTTGAAGTGTGTTTATACCTGTCAGTGAGCAGTTTGATAACATCTTGCTTACATTTTACATCAATAGCATTAATTAGAGCTCATGGTGTTCATTTACCATTAGGAATAACAGATGGCATGTTATTGTATCTTTTTCTTATATAACAATATCTAACTGAGTTATAAGGTACCCATCACACTTACAAACAAATGACAGAAGTTTGTTTGTATGAGGATATAACCTCATAATTTTTCCCTCAGATATTACATGCTAAAAAGACATCTTCTATAAATCCTTCTCAACATGTTAACTCCGTGCTTTAAAATGTTTCGCCAGATGTTTAGAAAGTACATCAACAGCATTTCTTTCTTCTTGGAAGTTAAATTGTCCTTATTGTAATCAGAGATATGCAATTAAATCTCTGTTGTTTCTCTAAAGAATAAAACCTTTTATTAAAAAAAGCCATTTCCGATGTGACATAAAGGTAAGTACATATTGGGTTCTGGCTTAGTTACCTGTGCTGCAAAACAGACTTATCTGTTAAAGGACTTCTCTAAAGTCATTTGTGGTGACTTTCCATTTAAAGTCTTCTTTATGCGAATAATAATTTTAAAAAATGTACCCACAACATACCTAGTACTCAATGTCAAATTTTATTACAAATTACTGGAACAAATAATTTAGAATATTGGATAATCACCAAAAGTAATTGCCATGTTGCCATTACCTTCAATGGCAAAAACCTCAATGACAATTGCACCAACCTACTAATTATAAGAAACTGATATTCTATGATACAAATATTGATCCATCCTTAATTTACAGTTATAAATCTTGGATTGTTGCCATTTTAAAAATCTGCTAGGAATCATTCTGTAAATTCCTATATATCCATTTAGTTCAATGAAGTTTTACTTGGTTCAAGTTTTTTTGTTTGTTTCCTTATTGAGATGTTTTCAAGGGATTATTGAGAGGCATGTTGTTTAGTTTCTAAGTGTTTTGAGATTTTCTTGTTATCTTTCTGCTACTGATTTCTAGAGTCCACTGTGATCAAGAAACATATTCTTTATAATTTCAGTTGTTTTGAATTTATTGAGGTTTCTTTCATGACCTAGAATATGGAATAACTTGGTAAGTCTTTCATGAGCACTTAAAAATTCATATTTGGCTCTTGTTTGAAGTGTTTTATGATTTTTGATTAGAATCTGTCGGTTGATAGTGTTGTTGAGTTCCTCTATGTCCTTGGTGATTTTCTGTCTAGTTGTTTGACTACTTTTTGAGGAAGGGATATTGAAGTCTTCAACCATAATAATGAGTGGATGTATTTCTCCTTCCATTTCTATCAAAATTTTGTTTCACATATTTTGCAGATCTATAGTATGGCACTTACACATTTAGGATTGTTGTGATTGCTTCCTGGTAGATCATTACATGTTGCCTACTTTTCTCCCTGGTAATTTTATTTGCTTTAGAGTCTACTCTAACTAATTTTAATGAGCTGCTTCTGCTTTCTTTTGATTTATATTTGCATGCTAGAGCTTTTCTATCCTTTTATTTCAACCTATTCATTATATTTGAAGTGAGTTTCTTTTATAAGTGGCTTATACTTGGGTTGAGTTTTATTTCATTTTTTTAATTTATTTTTGTCCATCCTGTACATCTCTGAGTTTTATTGGTATCTTTAGACCCTTTAACTATAATGTAGAAATTGATATTAGGGCTTACGTTTGCTATTTTTTTTGTTTTTTTGTTTTTGTTTTGCTTTCTGTTCTTCATTTCTTTGCCTCCATGTAGATTATTTGAAGTTTTGTTTTAGATTAATTGTATTTATCTGTAAAGTTTTGAGCAGATCTCAGGGATTCCTGGAATCCGTGGAGCTCCCAATTTTCTATCTAGTGGTTCTTTTATGTGGTCTCATTTAGTGATTACTTTAGGATTATATAGACTTCACATGACAGTTTACTGGTGTCAACATTTTACCAGCTTCAGTGAAATGCAGATATTTTACCCACTTTTATGTAACCGTATCCTTTTCTGTTTACAATATGATTGTCTTAAATTTTTCCTTTACCTGTATTGAACCCCACAGTAGTGTTATATATTTCTTCTACCATCAAGCATAGTTTATAAAACTTTAAAGGAGAAGAAAAAACTGTTGGCCAGACACAGTGGCTCAGGCTTGTAATCCCAGCACTTTGGGAGGCTGAGGCAGGTGGATCATGAGGTCAGGAGCTACAGACCAGCCTGGCCAAAGTGGTAAAACCACTTCTCTACTAAAAATACAAAAATAAGCTGGGTGTGGTGGTGAGCGCCTATAATCCCAGCTACTCGGGAGACCGAGGCAGGAAAATCGTTTGAACCTGGGAGGCAGAGGTTGCAGAGAGCCGAGATCTCACCATTGCACCCAAGTCTGGGTCACAGGGTGTGATATTGTCTCACAAAAAAAAAATTTTTTTTCTTCCATCTGAGAATGCCTTGATTCTCCCTTCATTACTGGAAGACCTTTTTGCTGAACATAGAATTGGGGGTTGAGAGTCCTTCTTTCTTAGCACTTAAGAACAAAAACAAAAACAAAAACTTTATGACACTTCCTCTGGCTTCATGGTTTTTGATAAGAAATCCCCTGTCATTAGAACTGTGATTTTCCTAAAAGGTAAGGTATTGTTTTCTGCTTTAATTTTTATTCTCCATCCAAAGTTTTCCTAACGTTGACTCTGAGATATCATAGATTTCCTTGAGTTTGTGCAGTTTTTAGTTTACACAGCTTTTTGAATCTGTAGATGTATGTCTTCTTTTTTTTTTTTTTTTGCCAAATTTGGCATCTATTTAGCCATTAATTTTCCAACTCTGTTTTCAATTCTGCTTTCTTTCTTCTCTCTATTTAGAATGGAGATAATACATATTTTACCCCTTGTGTTATAATCACACAAGCCCATGCTGCTCTATGCAATTATTTGTAGCCAACTTCTCTCTTTTTTACCTGCTGTGTAATATTTATTCTTCCATCTTCAAGTCTACTGATTCTTTTGATTCTCCATTCTATTATTGAGACCATTCATTGAGTTTTGTTCTAGTTTGATTTTACAGTTCTAAATTTGGTTATCCAGTTCCCAGGTGGTTCTCTTTTGTAAAAGATACACAAGATAACAAATTAATTCTAATTTATTAGAATTAATAAGGCCACAATGTAAATGATACAAAAGAGAACCATCCGGGAACTGGAGAACCAAAACAAATAAACAAATAAGTTTTTACTTGTTTCAAGTGTGCTCACAATGTCGCATCATTTTATTGTGGCTACTTTAAGCTCCTCATCAGACAATTCTAATATCTGTATCATTTTGGTGTTTGCAACCTGTTGTTTTTCTTTTTCTTAAATGGGAAAAATTGTGTTTTTCCTCCTTCTTGGCATTACAAGTGACTTTCAATAAAACCAGGACATAATATGACACACTGGATTGTACATTAGTTTTCTGATTCAGCAGGCTGCCTCTCACACTTGTCAGACAGGAGGAGGAGGCAGCGCCTTAATGCTGTTGGGTGGGGTTGGAGTCCAGGTTCTCCACTCAGTCTATGTTGACGGGACAGAGGGGATACAGGGTGAGAAATCAGCTCCTCAGTTCACCTCAACTAACATTGCCCTGGCATGGAGGAGAAGGGGGGCTTGTTACTGCTCCCCAGTTGACCTCCACTGACAGTGAGGGAGGGGGCTTGACGACTGCAGGCAGTTGGCTGGTGAACGTCTTGAATCTGTCCTGGCCCACTCTCCAGCAGGGATGTCCCATTACTGCTGAGTGGAGATGAAGTCCAGGCTCCCCACAAGGTCAGCATTGGCACTGCAGTTTGGGGGTGCCTTGTTACTACTCAGCCACAATGATACACCTTCCTTGCTAAAGTCTGGCAAAGGTGGAAATCTAAAATCCTACTCCCTTTGATGGCGGTGGTGGGGATAGGGCCTCGGTTGCTCCTGTGCTGTTTGCTGAAGTAGAGAACATCTTGCCTAAAATGTTGTTTTCTTATGATGTACCTTCTCCGATGCTTTGGACGGAGAAAGCGGGCTTTTGTTGGGACTTATTTTGACTGTGTCCATTGATGTTTCCAGGTTGCTGGCAGAATTGTTCAGTTTCAAGTCTGGGATATATAAAGCCAAAGAAAACCCAGGAACTCACCATTTACTCCTTCTTTAGGTCTCATGTTCACTCTCTGGTCTTTTCCTTCTGTCCGCATTTCAGAGTCTTTATATGTTTGTTTTGTATATGATGTTCAGGAGTTTTGTTAGTGCTTAACAGAGAAAAAGTACTTCTACTTCATGTTAACCATAAGCAGAAGTCTCCTATATGGCTTTTAAAAAATATTTAAGGCATAGTATTCTCATTAATTTATTAGAATTAGGCCACAATGTCCTATTTATTGAGCAATTGAAACAAATCGTAAAGTCATTCTTCTCCTCAAGCCAGTAGTAGAGATGGAGTATTAAGGTTCTTCAGAGCCTGGCATTGTATTGTTGCTAAGTAATAGGTTTGCAAATAATAACAAGAATCTATAGGGATAATATCATAAAGAAATTGTTTTGACAACAGATTGCATGTAGAATAATTACTCACGTTGCCTGTACAAATCCCCCCACTCTAATATTTCATGAAGATGTACATGGCTGAAGTAAAAATTGAGAAGTGTGAACAGAAGATAATATATTATTGACCAAGACATTATTATTATTACTATGAGTTATTCTCACCTATTTCTGAAATTGTTTAATATAACTTAAATGTCAGCACCAAACAAAATGTCATCCATATATGAACCATTCAATGTTTACAATTAAATTTAACAATTTAATACATGTTATTTCATACTTTAAAGCAGCTTTGCACAATTTGTTTAGCATAACAATTTTATGCCATTTCCTTTACTGAAGGAAATTGAATATAATTTGCAACCATCAAGATTGAAAAAAGAATCTGGGTTGGTTTGGATGTTTGTTCCCTCCAAGTTCCATGTTGAAATGTCATCCCCTGAGTTAGAGGTGTGGTCTGGTCAGAGGTATTTGAGTTGTGGAGGTGAAGCCCTCATGAATGGCTTAGTGCCTTCCTCTTGTTAATGAGTGAGTTCTCGCTCTGAGTTCATTTGAGTCCGATTGTTTAAAAGTGCATGGCGCCTCCCCACTGCCCTTGCTCTCTCTTGCTGTGTGATGCACCTGCTCTTGCTTCTCCTTCCGCCATGATTATAAGCTTCACCAGAACCCAAACAGGTGCAGGGGCCACACTTGTACAACTCTCAAAACTATAAGCCAGCAAACCTTTTTTCCTTGCAACTTACCCAGCCTCAGGTATTTCTTTATCATGTTGCAGGAACAGACTAATATAGGACCCTCAATATTATTATATACTAGGGGGATGTTTGTTTCGTAAATCGTAATTGTATATTTGGGTTTTGTATATTACCATTCAATATCCATTATCTAGAAGGATTTGCTTCACTGGTTCTTGTCCCTTTTCATTGCTGTGTATACAGGCATTTCAATGAGCAGAATTGGCAGCTAAGCCTTTCAAGAAATGTTACCTGATTGATCTAACTTGAAAAGACATATGCTAACTCGAACTATAATATTTTATGTTTAAGAACTGAAATAAACTTATGGGGCTTAAACTATGTGAAATAAAACATGATCTTTTCTGTTTTTATATTTACTTATGTTACTTATTTTAATATTAACATAATGTTACTTATATTGGTGCATAAATGTAGCAGTTTATAAAGGTTTGTTAAATTTGAAGTAAACTATTTTAAGTAATTCTCATAGAGATTATTGAATTTTGAACCCATATAGGTGTGATGAATACTAATGCTAGAAATAACTCATATATGGCCACCAGTTATACATTTGGGTTTATGAGCAGACAGTTTCCATAGTGGAAATAGTTTGGCTTTGGATGATACAGACTCAGTTTTGAATATTCAGTCCTAGATGTTTGATTTTAGTTCTGTCACTTGACTGCTATCAGATACATTGCATACTTTATAAAATGGCAGAGAGGTGGGTTATGAATTTTGCAGACATGGGTGATTACGAATAACCTTTCTTTGAGAAAGAACACCTCAAAGCATTTTAAAAAGTAGTCTCACTCAACATCTAGTGAAAACGAATATGAAAAAAGAAACAACCCAGCATCTAGCAATCTCCTAGCTGGTCTCTAGGCAGACCGGACTCAGTTAAAGGAGGCTCACAGCTGCAGTCCTGCAGCGGCTCTTGGGGCCTTGTACCCAGAGTAGCATTTAAGGTGCATTTACAAAACTAAATACAGAAATGACTTATAGAAATCATGCAAGTGTTGTTTATCTAAATAATACAAATAAAAGCGCAGCTAGCATAAACAGCTGATAGTTGAGTAGTTTCCAGAAAATAACTTTTAGGCCTTGCTCTCCAGTAACTTCCAAAGCGCAACTAAGCTCTGACAGTCTGAGGCTTGATGCAGGAGTGGACATGCCGGTTTGCATGCATTTCCAGAACCCCGATGGATTTATCCTCTTCCTTTTAAATGAAGCAGAAATAGAGACTGCAAGTAATCTGAGCATGTGGAACATCGCTTTCCTAAGTTGTTGCTCAGCAACAATAACAGAAAGCTCCTCCAGTGATTTTAATTGTTAGAATCAGTCTCCAATTTTATTTAAAATCATGTGTTAACAGCAGAAAATATTTCTCTGATGCTGACATGACTTGAAGTGGATTTTATATAAACACACAAAGTTCAAACAGTGAAATGTATCACGAAACATCAACAGAAAATTCAAAAAATGGTTTCCTAATGGAGTTTCTGGATTCTTAAGGAAGTATTGGAGCGCCATCTTCTGGGGAGAACAGAACATGCCTTGTTTTGAATTTTTAGTTTCAGGGCAAAAATACAACTGTATTTTCATTGCTCTAATATTTTAAATCACATACCTTAGAGATGATTACATTTTCATAGTTACAAAGATTTGTTAATAAAAATGTGTAAACACCATATGGCCAATTATCAGGAGAAGGCTAAGTGCAATTTAAAAACTGAATACAGAAATGGCTTATAGAAATCATACGAGTGTTGCTTATCTAAATAACACAAAATAAAAGTACAGCTAGCATAAACAGCTGATGGTTGAGTAGTTTCCAGAAAATAGCTTTTAGACCACTAACGGGAACAGCCGCGGTTGGATAATTCCAAGTGATATTTGAGAACCACATAAAATTTACTGTAAGCTCAGCTGCACCGTACAACGAAGTCTTAGTCTCTATAAATAAATGCAACAAGTCCTACTTTATATAAATAAACTTGGAACAATTATTCGTGTAGCTGAGCCTGGATATGTGCTGAGGACACTGTATCAGTCTTACGGATATACAAGATGGGAGGTTATTACAACACATTCAGGGATGCAGATGTTCCTTTCATTGTTTGCTGTTGGTCACCTCACTGACAAATCTGATTCACATGCACTCTGAATAGTAATGTACAGAACTAGAGAAAATGTCATTTGGACAAATATGTGGGACAATGCTAATTGATCCTATTTTGTGTTTTTTGTTTGTTTGTTTGTTTGTTGTTGTTGTTGTTCTTTGTTTGAGACAGAATTTCACTCTTGTTCCCCAGGCTGGAGTGCAATGGCATGATCTCAGCTCACTGCAACCTCCACCTCCTGAGGTTCAAGCGATTCTCCTCCTGCTTCATCCTCCCAAATAGCTGGGATCACAGGCATGCACCACTGTGCCTGGCTAATTTTGAATTTTTAGTAGAGATTGAGAAGTGGTTTCACCATGTTGGCCAGGCTGGTCTTGAACTCCTGACCTCAGGTGATCCACCAACCTCAGCCTCCCAAAGAGCTGGGATTATAGATGTGAGTCACCACACCCAGCTTATTTTCCAGATGTTTTAAATGAAAATTATATAAATACTGAGTATAGGTGATATTCTTGGGATATAAAGCATGTGATTTCCTTACACTCATTGGCCTTACTAAAATACTTTAACTAGTTTTTAATAGATATTTTTGTTTAGATAATTGTAAAGTTAAATGTAATTATAAGAAATAACACAGGCAGATCTCTATCATATTTTGCTTGGCTTCCCGAATGGTAAACATTTTACAAAACTATATATAATATCACAATCAGGACACTGACATTTATATAATTCATTAATCATATTCAAAGTTTTCCAGTTATATGTGTTCTCATGTACATTGTAAATTAAGTCCTAAACAATTTTATTATCTATGCAGTTTCATGTACTCCATTTTTATCAGTTTTTGAGACCAAATGGAGCCATCATAGAGAACACATAGATTGATTTGCCATTTTCAAATATCCATTAAGCATCAACTTTTTATTCATCTTGACAAACAGTATGGTTTTTGTTTTTTGTTTTTTTTTTGAGATGGAGTCTGGCTCTGTTGCTCAGGCTGAAATGCAGTGGAAAGATCTTGGCTCACTGCAACCTCCACCTTCAGGGTTCAAGCAATTTTCCTGCCTCAGCCTCCCAAGTAGCTGGAATTACAGGTGCCTGCCACCATGCCAGGCTGTTTATTTTTTACTTTTAGTGAGACTGGGTTTCACCATGTTGTCCAGGCTAGTCTCAAACTCCTGACCTCTGGTGATCCACCCACCTTGAACTACCAAAGTGTTGAGATTACAGGCCTGAGCCATTGAGCCTGGTCTACAAACAGTATATTTAAAATATGACACTGATTAAGATTTAAAAGAAAAAAAAGAATGATAAAGGAGGCCATATGCATTGAAATACCGTGTATAATTTAATTAATTTAAATAAAATTGATTTCCATCTCAGAGAAACTCACTAGAATGCTTGATGATTAAATGACATGAGTGTTAAGTTCAAAATGTGAAGGATCTGAGATGTGACTCTACTTGCAATCAAATAATTAGACTGGGAGGGATGATACATATGTAGATATACAGTTAAATATATGAGACCTTTGTATCAGGGAACACATTTTTTATTTTCTCACCGAGAATCTTGGGTCAGTTTCCATGGCCCGATTGTCTGTGGGACAGTGAGAGCTGGACATCACCAGTATGTGCAGTGGGACTCATGTTACAGGAGAGAAACCCTGAAGTTACGGTTCCAGGAGGTTTTCCAGGACAGTGGGCACATCTGCCCCTTCTTGCCTCCAGAGACACAGGAGCAAGAGCTACAGCAGGAGAGAGGCCTTGCTCTGAAACATAAATCGATCCCTTCTGGGGAGAGAAAAAGATCTTTGTTTTTTCTGTATTATCGTAGAACATAAACAAATGGCTTCAGGGGGAAGACTTTAAATCTATTCAGACAAATGCACTATCTTTAGCTTACAAGATAGGTTTTCTACTAAACCATTCTTTTCCTGAGGTTTTTCGTAATCTTTGCTCAGTAAGTCCCACCTTTGCAGAAATGTGAAACTGTTTATTGAACGTGTTTCCCACAGAGAGGGCGCTCACACCTCTGGGTGGTATAAGTAGCTTATATCACACCAGTGCTACCTGTGAGAATTAGGAAAACTGTACAAGCAGAGAGGATTTAAAAGCATAACATTCCAGAAGACAGAGGAGCTTGCATAGGGCTGCTGTAGAGAAATAAGCTGAGCTTTCAGTGTTTGCAGAGGGATTCAGCGGCACAATTGGATACTTGATAGACTTCAGTCATACAGCTGGTGCTTTTGTCAAAAACTCTGACACATTTTCAATTGTTGATGTGAATTGTGGGGCTAAAGACGTAAGTCAAAATGTCAGAGAAGCAGACTGAAAAATCTCTTCAACAAACCATGCTGGGAATATTGATTATCTACATATTTAAAAAAAAAAATTAGCTTTAACCCTTAACACATGCTGTTTCAGAACTTTTTCTCAGTTCACCTAAAGACGGGGTCCTGGTCATAGGGTCATGAAAATTTAGGCTCGCAGACAATTTGAAGGGTGAGGAATGCAGGGTTTACTTGGGCAAAAAGGCAGAAAAGGAGAAACAGGGACCCTCTGCAAAGCCAGAGTCCCTGCTGCTGTGTTTCCTGCCTCACAGTTTGAATCCCAGGTTACACAGGAAAGGAGGGGCCAGGTCCTCTCCACTGCAAAAGGCACAAACTTCCTGAAGCCCCACCCCAATGTGCAGGGTGGTGGAGTTTTCCCGAGGACCCCCTCCCACCTGGCTGTTTCATTCCCACCTCTAAAGAAGTCCAACTACCTGCTATTAGAATAAGGATAAAGACAGACCCCATCTTTTTTTTTTTTTTTTTTTTTTTTTTTTTTTTTTTTTTTTTTTTGAGACAGGGTCTCCCTCTCTTGCCCAGGCTGGAGTGCAATAGAGTGATCTCGGCTCACTGCAATTTCACCTCCCAGGTTCAAGCAATTCTCCTATCTCAGCCTCCAGAGTAGCTGGGGTTAGGGCATAAACTACCATGCCTGGCTAATTTTTGTATTTTTAGTAGAGACAGAGTTTAGCCATATTGACCAGGCTGGTCTCAAACTCCTGACCTCAAGTGATCCGCCGGCCTTGGGTTCCCACTGTGCTGGAATTACAGGTGTGAGCCACCTACTAGTAGGCCTGAAGACTGATCCTAACTGCTTTCTACTGACGGGGGGTGCTGTTTTGGGGAAAGAGCAATCAGAGCTTTCTCTGAGGCCTAAGGGTTGCCAGCAGAAGTGGCCATCGTCAGAGTCTCTGTCTGTATGACTGTTTGGAGTTTGGTGGCCTGCAGGCAAGAACAAACAGGCTTATTAGAAAACATGTATCAAAACAAAACAAGGGCAGGGGTAAGGACAGCTCAGAAATCTCAAGGCCTTTTACCAGTCTGTACAGTGAGAGGGAGGCTACAAGCCCCACTTAAATAAATGTTACCCTTTTGACAACATGTTGGGTTTTTGGGTTCCCTTCCCCTGAGCTCAGTCATAAGTCAACCAGTTTAAGGTTTGGGAAATTAACTTTTCCTAGTCTGGATCATGCATCTGAGGGGAGCGTTCCATAATACAGGACCAGTTACCTATCAGTGAAGAGAGTACAGAGGAAGATAAAGGAAAAAAGGAGGCATTTTTTCCAAAAAACACGGGATTCAGGATGCACTTGAAAGTGGTACAGATTGAAGATGAACGGCTGCCCATCTAGAAAGAGGAAAGCAGATGAACGGCTGCCCATCTAGAAAGAGGAAAGCAGATGTCCCTGGTTCCCTTCTCTTCCAGCAGATATCTGGGGCATGTCAGGCACAGAGGGAGACAAGTCTTTCCCTCTTCCCTCCTTGTATCCCTGACTCCTGGTGACCTTGGCAGGTGCCGCCATGGGTGTTAAAACAGCTGCACTCATGAAGCAAGGAGATCCTAGAGAGCAGAAGTTACTCACTCTCACCACGTCTCTTTCCCACTGACTCTCAGTAGTCTTCGATTCCCTAGACCTCATTTATACCGTGGATACTAATCTCTCTCTCCATGAAATGAGAAACTGGGTTTAATTGGCAGGAATCAGCCACGCTCACCTGCACTGTGCCTTTTAGCGTCTGTTATCATTGGCCTCTGGATCCCCCAGATCCACTTTTTCCCCCTAGGATTTGACCAAAAGCTTAGAATTCAGTCTGGGACAAAAGTATGTCTCGGGAAGGTTGCATGGCTTCATTATCGTAAGTCAAATGCTAAGGTAAAACTGTGGAACTCAGTTCTCCTCCAACAAGGAGAGAAAAGGATGCCTTGTGATATATCCAGATAACCGGTGGCTATACTTATGCTTGCTAGGATCTGGGTGCATGATACTTGGCTTTGGTTAGCTCTCTTATTTATACTTTCCCGAAAGGAAACCACTAAGTGCTGGATATACTATTTATTCATCACCTGGAAAGATTTGCCGAATAATCATTCAGAACTAGAATACGCATCCAGAATTTCACGTTATCCATCCCTCTTGTTCTTTCTGAGCTGCAGCTGGAGATTGCTGGTAGGTTCAGAGGAAGAAGCAGAGTTAGTCTAAAATGTAGGCAAAAACTTAAAGGCAACTAATGAGCGTAGAATTTAATGACAAATGTATGATAAGTTTTGGAACATAATTCCTCTCTCTCCCAACCTCATTTTTGTTAAAAAAAAAAAAAAAAATCCCCATAGGACTGAATGGTTTGCAAAATAGACTTCAGTCATATACTTGGCCGGCTTACCTGCATGAAGTGCAGCAAGAATAATTATTTCTACATAGGCCTTTTGGACTGGCTTTGATGGAACTCTATTCCCCAAGTAATCTCAGATAAGAACTTTTAAAGCTGAGCCCAGCCATGGGTTTGTGTCCTCAGATACCTGCAAGTCGGGTGATCCACCACTCCTAAGTTCCCAAGACAAACTTGGAGATCCTGGACCTGTTAGAAAGTCACATTGTTGACTCTAAGTCAGAAACCCTGTGTCGGGACTACACAGACGAGGGTATGAGACCAGGTTCCCTGCTGGACTTTTATTGGCTCTTAGAATCGAGATGGACTCCTTAAAGGGAAGCATGCCTTTCCAGTCAAAGCTTTGGTGAAATAACCACTTTTATCGATTGTGTCCTCTTGCAAAAGAAAAGTGGATTCTTGCTGCACGTACGCAAACAACTATATTGCCATAAGTTAAGAATACTCACAGAGAGTTTCCAAATTCTGGAGGAACCAGGCAGAGAGAAACATGCTCAAAAATTCTGTTCATAGGCATATCCTGTACTCAATTATTAAAGGCTGTAAATAGTTCAAAATAAGTTTTCTTAATTCTGAAAAACAAAACAAGGATTAGCAATATTTGGAGCAAAAGTTTAAATGGTGGCTTCAGTTTCCGAGTTCAGTCCATTTAGTTAACTCTTGTTTGACTTGGCATTTATGATCATTTTAGCTCTTCATGAGTCCTGCACATTTTCCTTTATTCCAATATTACAATCTCCAAAATTATCAGAAATCTGTATTTGAGAGCACCTAAGTTCTATAGCTTATTATAAACCATCTTTTGAAAAGCATTGAAACAACAAAACAATTGTTTGGGAATAGCAAAGTGCCCAGAGTAGTTATGGTTAGGAACACAACTGACAAAGAAGTTTGTTTATCTCCGTGGTTTACAATAACTTGACATAACACCTTTAATTATGATTGACAGAATATACTTATATGCTAGAATTTTAGAAATCCCATATAATTTTGGAACATATATTAGCATGATTCCCAAAAATATAACCTAAACAGCATTTTGGCAATCCCATGTACCTAAACACGTCAAATAATCTTGTTTACTTTTCTTTTCTGGACACTCTAGGGGCCCTCTGAAGTACCCAAAAAGCCAGGTATCAGGAAAAACAATTTTGGAACTGAAATTTGATCTTGCGAAGCCTGATAAACATGTACGAAATTCAAAGTACTTGATATTATGAAATGTAATTTGATTACCATAAATTATTTATTTTGCCAAAATCATGGCTCAGAAATTTTGAAGAAGCAAAAACCTTTTATAACCCCCTACAAATTTTGCCAAAGAGCAGTTTAGCACCTTACGAATACTTTGCTGTGCTTTTTATTTAATGCTCAATTTATAGAAAATCCATATAATACCTTTTTTTTAACTTAGTCAGTGTTCAGACACAGAATTTCTTTTGCAATATTCATTTCCACAACCCTTCCACCACTTGTTTGAACAATCCTTTGACCCTAGGCAAAATTGACCTTTCCATGCCTTCTTATGACCTTTTACTAAAAAACCCATTTTAATGTTCTTACACACCTGGCATGTAAATCTAATTCCAGTAGTCTCAATTACATATTATAGTGGTAACTCCTAGCAAATGTTAATTGTAATGCAAAACCTGATGCTTTTTTTTTTTCAGGTCAGTCCCATTTTATTTATTTATGTATTTATTTATTTATAATTGCATTTTAGATTTTGGGGTACATGTGAAGAACATGCAAGATAGTTGCATAGGTACACATGTGGCAGTGTGAGTTGCTGCCTTCCTCCCCTTCACCTATATCTGGCATTTCTCCCCATGCTATCTCTCCCCAACTCCCCCCGCTGCTGTCCCTCCCCTATTCCTCCCAATAGACCCCAGTGTGTAGTGCTCCCCTCCCTGCGTCCATGTGTTCTCTTTGTTCCTGGTGCTCAACCTGATACTTTAAAAAAATTTTTTAATTATTTTTTATTTTTTTGAGATGGAGTTTTGCTCTTGTTGACCAGGCTGGAGTGCAATGGTGCGTTCTTGGCTCACGGCAACCTCTGCCTCCAAGATTCAAACAATTCTCCTGCCTCAGCCTCCCAAGTAACTGGAATTACAGGTGCAGACCACTCTGCCAGTCTAATTTTGTATTTTTGGTAGAGACAGGGTTTCATCATCAGGCTGGTCTTGAATTCCTGACCTCAGATTATCCACCCATCTCAGCCTTGCAAAGTTCTGGGATTGCAGGTGTGAGTCACTGCACCTTGCCAGTAATTGTATGCTTGATACAGCTAAGGTTTGACTTTTCTTAGCATAATTAAGGATGTGGTTAGTTCCATATGTCCCCAGGCCTTACCAGTTGTGAAGCTGCCAAGTCAAATAGTTCTTAAAACCCAAAAAGCGGTTTGTAACCTTAAAACACGTAACAAATTTTGCATCTGACCTGCATAATTTAGTTCACCTATTTACATTTTAATAACATTTGCTTTTTACTAATAATCTTTAAGGCTGTTTCTATTTCTCAAAGATTAAAGTCATGTGAACTAAAACATACCACAGCTTTTATCTTCCCTTTAAAAAATATTTGATCCAAGTGCTTTTCATTCTTTAGGCCAAATTAATGTGGTGTCTCTTTTCATAGACATCACACACACACCCCTACACAGACAGGCAGGAGAAAGCCCAGTCCCCACAAGATCCTTTTTCACAACCAAAACTTTAAGAAGAATATAAACAGTGATAATTGGGGTGGCGCGGGTGGGGGCTGGCCTAGTAAAATACCTTCTAAAAGGCAAATAAAAACAAAAACAAAAAACTTGCTTGAAAGTTACCTTCTGCCAGAGTAGAGAAAATAAAAAGGTTTCAAAATGCCTGGAGAAGAACCTCTTATTCCTTTGCAAGTGGCTCCTCCACCAGGGAGACAAGTTTAATTGCTGTGAGTTGGAGCTGGCCTCCCTGACCCACAGAGGGGTAGGCTCCATGGGCATGTGGCAGAAAATGCCAGCCAGCTGCTCAGGGTGCCATGGGCCATGTGTCCCAGCCCCAGCAGGGAGGGGAGGGTGCTTGGGAGCCACTGCTCGCAAGTCCATCCAAAGAAAGGAAGAAAAAGCGCCTCCCTCCACCAGGGAGCAATGGGGGTGGAGGCATGGTTTCCCCTACCTCAGAAATCTGAGGATGAAAAGGCTTAGAAGGGACCATGAGAGGTTTGGAGTCCCCATTTCACTCACAGCTTCTTGAGCCCTCACGTTATGTGCTGAAAATGTTGCAGGACCTGTCCTTAGTTCAGCTAAAGATGAGGTCCTTGTCACACAGCCACGAAAATTTAGGATTGCAGACAATTTGAAGGGTGAGTAAGGCAGGATTTTATTGGGTGGAATAGAAGAAAGGGGGAAACAGAGACCCTCCTCAAAGTCAGAGGAGAAGCAGAGGACCCTCCACAAAGCCAGAGTCACCGCTAGTGTGCTTTCTGCTTCACAGTTGGAATCCCAGGTTCCACACAGGAAGAGGAGGGGCCAGGCTCCATCCTACTGCAGAGGGTGTGAGCTCCTGTGGCTCCACCCCATTGCACACTCCTCCTAGTGCACAGACCAGTTGGAATTTTGCCACGGAGCCCTTTCCACCTGGCTGTCTCAATACCACATGCAAAATTAAGTCAAAAGGAATCAGAACCTTACATGTAAAACTTAACATCATAACACGTCTGAAAAAGACAGTTTATAGAAAGGTTTTATGATCTTAAGCCATGAAAAAGAATCATTAAATAAAGACTACTTAGAGTTAGTCAAAAGTTAAGCATTCTAGTTTTTCTTTAAGACAGCTTTATGAAACTGGAAAGACATTCCACAGACCTGAACAAAATGTAGAACATATACCTAGGAAGAACTTACATGTAGTAATTGTAAAGAACTATTACAACTCAATAATAATGCCTATTGATCCAACTTGTTGAATACATTAAAACATTATAGAGATGTATTATAAATAAATACATGAAGAACATGATGAAAGTCATTAGTCCTTAGGGAAATTCAAATGAAAACCACAATGAGATGCCATTACATTTCTACTAGAATGACTTGTAATAAAATAATGCAATACAAAGTATTGGGATGTTAGTAGAATTACTGAAACTCTAATATATTGTTAGTGATAATGCAAAATAGAATAGCCACTTCAGGAAAGAGTTCGGAAGTGTCTCATAAAGTTAGATATATACTTACCCCCTCTATCAGTTGTCATGCTACTAGATATTTATTTATACAAGTAAAATAACATCTGGATATAAAACAGGCAAGTTGCAAGTAACCTCTGTGTGAGGAAGCAGTATGCTAACACTTCAATAATATCCAATGAAGCCTCAAACTAAGCAAATAGAAGTCTAGACTCAGGAAGGAGAGTGACAGCAACATTGGTATTGTCCATTCCAGTCATGTCACATCTGGAGCAGTTCACCCCATATTGTAAGATAGACGTGCTGAGGCATATTCAAAATGGGGGTGATAGGACACAGCTAAACCCTGTGCCATGCAGAGAATGCAGAATACCAGGTGTTTAGCCTGAAGGACAGAAGACATTGGGATATAGAATGGCTACCACACACACAGAGTCTGCTTATTTTGTATGTGAATAAAAATAGAAATTATGGAATATATGGGGTAAATAATTCAAGCTTAAAATAAAGTATTTTCTGAAAAAACTTACCCAGAAAAAAAGGGTTTTTTTCTACTCACGAGACACCATTTATTCAATATATGTTTCTTACGTGTTCACTATTATAAAAAATTATCATTAATTAAAGTATCATGTCACTTCACAATAAGCCCAATTCAGGCTGTTTTTGGGGGAAGTTTTGAGACAGGTTTCTGTGTGATCAGTAGAACACAAGTATATAAAAACAAACATGCATTGAGCTGGAGCATTTGCTCTCTGCAGGTGCTTTCTAAATGCTCTGCATGTATTTACTCAGTTAATCCACATGCCTCTGGCACTGGTGTTTTCCTGCTTCCTTCTGCTTCTACTTTTCCAACACCCTCCCAGTCTCTCTTTACCTGCTTTAAAAGCAATGTTACCTTCAGAAAACCTGAATCTAATCGTGTGCATTACTCCAGATGTAAACACCTGTGTGCCTTAAACAAAGCAACATTTAAAAACATTGGACTAGGTATTGAGGAAGTGAATGGCTTAATGACTAAGCAACAAACTATTTTACAGCTCAAATGCGTTCTAATTCTATGGTTTCACAATATTGAATGAGGCCTGGTAAGAAATACTTTATCCAGGAGATTTAAGATCATGGTTCTCAGGTTGTTAGAAAATGCATGCATGTGAAAGTTTTTCAAAGTAAATGGTTAAAACTGACTCAAAAGATAATTCAAAGACACATGCATAGTAGACAGAAATGCTGAGATTAATTGCTAAGTGTTGCCAAATTTGTCAATATTCACAGAGCATAAACTGTAATATTCAGAATATTTCTTCCATGAAGTAGAAATCAGTCTTCACCTGATGAAATTTATTTGCATCTCTATAGACAAAAATAACTTGTGTTTATAATCTATTTTTTTTCAACTTCATGAGTTATAAAATTCAAAGTCAATGAAGTACAAACGTCCTATAGAAGTAGACAATTCTAAAGGGTATACTAATTAACCAGAATTCCATTAAAAAATACCTAGTAGCAATTGTTCCATTTAAAGTTTTTTTTTTACTGGCAGTATTTCCCATTCTTGTGCTTGTCAAAAGCCCCGGAAATTAGACTTTTTATCACAAACCAAAATATGTTGGGTTTATTAGGTTTGATCTAATCGCTAATTGCTGTATAAGAAATTATCCACATCCTTGTAGCTTCAAAAAACACGCATTTATTTTGTTACAGTTTCTCTGGCTCAGGGGTTTCTGTGGCTCAGGACCCTGGGCTGGGACTCTGCAGTATCATGGTTTTGGCCAGGGCTGAAGTCATATCTGAAGGCTCTGAATGGGGAAGAATCTGATTTTATGCTAGGGTATTTGTAGTAGTTACAATTCAGTACTTCAAGGCTTGTTGGACAGAAGACTTCTACCTACCTGTTGGCTAAAGTTTGCCCACATTTCCTTGCCATGCTAAAGTGTCTGCTAAGTAAAACTAGAATTCCTTCCTTCCTCTCCAACATGCACCTTCCTTCAGCAAAGCGCACATTCTAAGATAGCCAAAGAGAGAAACTGGCCAGCAACACAGATGCTGCTAACTCTGCAACCTAGTCATCAGAATGACAGCTCATGAGCTTTTTCCTTTTTTTTTTTCTTTTTTTTTTTTTTTCATATTCCCCTGCCTCAGCCTCCTGAGTAGCTGGCTCTACAGGCATGCACCACCATGCCTGACGAATGCTTTGTATTTTATTTTTTATTTTTATTTTTTGAAAGAGAGAAAGAAAGAGAAAAAAAGGAATGAAGAAGAGGAATAAAGAGGAAGAGGAGGAGGGAGATAGAACGAGAGTGTTGTTTAGTTGCCCAGGCTAGAATGCAGTCTAAAAATGGGCATTGAAAACCTCCCTTATACCATCAATTGTGCTTAATAATGGCCAATCAATATTTCATTTAAACCCGTGAGTAGGTGTGATGTGGTACTGATAAGAGTGCATATCTTGTGTGTTTTAAGTGGCGAGTTCTATAAATGTTTATTAAGTTTACTTAATAAACTTTAAGATGAACTCCTTGGGGTTCATCTTACCATCTATTCACCAGGAGGTCAGATTTATCCAGGGGAAGCAAGAGTGTCAATTTTGTGGAACTCTTTGAGTTTGCTTTGCAGACAAAGAGCCATGCAGTACTGAGTGTCTAAAGTCACAGAATTAACTTCAGTGTGGCTCTTTTCACAAGGAATCTCATAGTGAACATTTAAAAACCTCTGTAACTTGCTATCCTCAGGGGGAGTAATTAAAGCCAAGCCTCTGTCAATTATATTTAAACTGCAATTCCTATAAATTTGCGTAAATTCTTTTTTCCTCGTGGTACCTCCAACTTTTCTAAGTTAACTTCTTAGCCTGGAAGCAAGGACCAGGCCAGTATCCTGGGAGAATTTCCCAGCAGTAGATTTATATATAAAGTAGAATGTCATAAATGATTTAATGAGAATCATTTCCAAATATGACATTCTGAGTAAGGTTTTTGTTGTACAATTGATTTGTCCAATTATGTCTAGATGTGAAGAAGAACAGATCTTATGGAATGTATGTGAATAATGATATATCACTATCAAAAATATGGAAACTCAGTAAGAGATTTTATATTCTGAAGTTTAATAAAAGGATTATTTCAGTTTATAAAAGCAGAATCCTATAAAAGGGTTGAATATTAAAGATTAAAGAAAAATGAATTTCTTTTAAAAAGGGAAAAGGACAGCATCAATAATATTGAAAGTAAAAAGCTATAAATATTTCTCCATATCAGCTAATTCTCTGCCATGTAATTCATTCTTGTTCCACTAAATCTAGGGTCAAATATCTGATTTCATAAAGAATGTTTTTTTCTTTACTAAAAAGAGTTCTGGAAATCTTGATTTGGTTTACCAGTCTCATCTAAAATCTGCCTTGAAGTCAGCTCAGAAGCCTGTGACTTCTTTGAGTATCTATGGTTTAAAGTACCTGATACACATCTTACCCCAGGTTCTGCTCTTTCTTAAGTACACAGAATATGATATATAGCCTATAAGTGCTTCAGGTAAGCATCAGAAAATAGGTAAAAACTACTTAATGGCTTTATTTATTTATTTATTTAGAGAGGGAGTTTCGCTCTGTCACCCCGGCTGGAGTGCAATGGCTCTATCTTGGCTCATCGCAACATCTGCCTCCAGGGTTCAAACGATTCTCCTACCTCAGCCTCCCAAGTAGCTGGGATTACAGGTGTGCACCACCACATGTGGCCAATTGTTGAACATGTAGTAGAAACTGGGTTTCACCATGTTGGCCAGGATGGTCTTGAACTCCTAATCTCAGGTGATCCATCTGCCTTGATTTCTTAAAGTGCTGGGACTACAGGTGTGAGCCACCTTGCCCAGCCCTTAATGGCTATTTTTAATGTATTTCTGTGACTAGCACAACTCAAATAGGGTAAAGTAAAATTATCTACTGGGTGACCGCATGTAACTATTTCCTAAGAGTTTTTATATCATTTGGGGCAAGAACATGCTACAGAACATTTTTAAATTTTCAGGGCCTTCTCATAAAATATACAGTTTCTGAAATCTTCATGTTGATTACATCTTATCTAAGCAAATCTAGTCTAGGGAAAGTGCAGTGTTTCTTTCAGTTTAACATTTCTTTACATGTATCTCTTGGAGTAAAATAACTAAGTAAAAATTATAAAATCCACGAAACAAACTTAAATGTCTCTAGTATTATTTTTCCTAACATGAAAGAACAAAACTTAGTGTTTTTTCAGGATCTTTGGAATTCTCAAAGATTTTTTTAGCATTAGAGATATTTTAGTTTTGACTAAATTTAGTATTCTATTTTGAAAAGGCAAAAATCAAAAGAGTTGTCAGAGGAGATTTGGACATTCAAAAAGATAGGGTCATGTGTGTCTGAGAAACAACACTTGGTTACCTATTTATCAAAGCGATAATAAAATAGTTTAAAATAAGCTTATCAAGAAAGCAACACAATTAAAAATCTCTTTTGCCATCAAGAACACGACAAAGTCAGCAAAAAGCAGATACAATTTTGGGGGTGAGATAAGGAGTGTCCGATATGTGGGCAGCTTCCACAGAAGGCATTATCCCCAGTTAAAATCAAACTACATACTCTGTTACCAATATATCATTTTAGCAGAGAGAATACTAAATGCTAGCTTTTCAGTATTATAATATTTAGGCGTAAGAGACCAAGGAGCTTTCTTTGAAAATTGTCTAGTGAATATACCCATCAAAACTGAGCAAACTCTCAAAAATATTAACACATTCCATGACTTCTTGTGAGAGACACAGTTTGAAGTTTAAAATAAACTGGATATATTTACCTTCTGCAAATATTCTATGACTGTGTTTATTCAAGGTTTGTCTTGTCCTGTTTTCTTTCATTTTCTAGGCTGACTAGTCACTTTAGGACCAAACTGCATATCACTTTTCATTCATAAACAAAAAATTAATCCATCACCTTGCTCCCAGACCTAGAATGTTTTCTTTACTGCTTATAGCATAGTACTAATCAGCTATATAAACTATGCATTTTGACTAAAATGCCTAACTTTACAGAGTTAGGGGTATACATTAATTGGGAGTATGCATTAATAAATGTGTATCATCTACAAATATTGGTAGAAAAATGAGAAAACCTCATGAATACACATAGTGATACATATTATTTGGATACTAAAATTAGCAAAAGTTAACATGTTCCTTAACATGCCCTATAAAACAGCCACTCTACAGCCATTAAAACTGTATCAGCTGTATCAACTAAATACATTGCATCACATATCAACTAAATATGTGCTTAGAAAGCAATGTTTTAGTTTCCTATTTTAGTGGGAAATTATGTGGGTATTTAAGAATTGTCCATTAATTAGCTCCATTTAACATTAGACAAAATTTTTAAGTATGTACAGATATTGGAAAATGCATTGAAACTGATGTACTTCAAAATATAGTTACTGTTAGCATAAAATATTTGTGAGAAAAATAATTCATTTCAGTTGAACATGAATTGCATTTGCATATGCTTAAACCTTATATTGTAGTAATATTTTTTCTTTGACCAGTAATTAGTATTAGATTGGCAAATTCAGATTACTCTCTACATGAGAAGATAAACCCAAGTGAAATACAGTGTAGGCTTGTACTATCTAGGACACTAAGCTAGAAAACCATATAGCTGACTTTTAAAAACAAAAAAATTATTAAAACAATCTAATTTGTCAAGGCTAATTTTGTTAACTTGAATTTTTAAAATGTGTCTTAGCTAGCAAATTCTTACATGTTTCATTTCCTCTTTTCTGGGATTTTAGGAATATTAAATTGATATAAGCATTTATTTATCACTTCAAATACATTAGAACAGAGCCTCTTTAACTTGAGAGTTAAAATAAAATTTATTAATACTATATAGAGACAGGAAAACATATTAACTTCACACAATTTCTCACATATAGGCACATAGAAACATGGAGAGTATACAGCTTTAGTTCCAGAATTTCAACTAAGGATCAAAAATAAGGAAAGAAAAATGCCAACAAAAATTACCAGTGCTGATGTCAAAGAGATGTCCTTTCCACTGGCTCAAAATTGTTATTGATTTGAGCTCAAAATAACAGATACACAAACAACAACAAAAATACTAAGAAAGCAGATTCTCTGCTCTCTCTTACTCAAGAGAACGGATTTCATTCATTCGTTTTCAGATATCTCAAAGGGTCAGAGAATCAAACCAAATACCCAGTTATCGTTGCTACAGAAACAAACAAATAAATACAAAACCAAATTCTTGTTCATGTACAAACCAGAAACAAGGACACAAAGACAGAGAAATGAGTGAACCTGTGAATCTAACAGAGACATGGACCGTTTGTCTATGCATTCTCCATAGAGTGTATTTGTGAGCATTTCTGTTTTTTAAGATTACTCTGCTTGTTTCAAGACTTCTCAATACATATTCTTCACCCTTTCATCCCCAAACAATCTTCAAAATGCAGTTAGAGCAATTTAAAAAAATGAAGATGTGATGCAGTTCCTTTCCTTTAGTTTTCCTCATGCTCTTGGCATGGAGACTACCTGATCCGCCTGCCTAACTCAGCGACCAGCAACCTCGTGAAGCACTCCATTTGTCTCTCCCTCCTCCTTAATTCCAGTTCAGACCATCATAGTTAATTTTCGGTGTCAACTTGAATGGATTGTCAGGTGCTCAGATACCTGGCTAATGAAAGAGAGTTGTGTTAGGTTTCTGATATATATACAACCCTAATGCAAAAGTTAGTTTTAGGGTTCTCTAGAGAAACAGAACTGATAGGATATATATGAGAATGATACATATGATATATGTATAAGATATATATTCTATTACTATATATATATATCCTATATTGCTCTTCTACCTCTCTATTTATCTATCTATGCATCCATTCATCTATCTATCATCTCACCAGTTTAGGTAATTAAGGTCAAATATCATCAGCTTAGGCAATTTTTAAGAACAGCTTCCTCTATTTTACCTTTTTAACACACTTAATATTTACCTACAGAGCACTTTTCAATGTCATTACAAATTTATGTGTGGGATTATTTGATTCACTAAGTCTCCTCCTACCCTGTAGATCTATCAGTGAGGGTCATTTACATTTGTTTACTATATTATACCAGAACCTACTTTGTGGACTGGAATACAATGACCTTTCATCATATGATAAAGTAAAACAAATAAATATTTTATCAGACACAATCGACATGGGAAAGGAAATAGGAGAGAGGAAATGTTCGAAGTAAAAAGTAAGATTTTTGCAAATTTTATGGCTTACAGATGCTTCTGTGGCAGAAATCTGATCCAAAGAGGCAGAGCAAATGCTGCTGAAAGCACACAAGAATGGGTGTCACACACCTGGCTTCTATGATGGTTTAAGATTGTGATCAGTTACCACCCGTCTCTTGATTTTCTCATTTGTATAATCATGATTAGATTGGATCTGTATGATATCTTCAGGTTCCACAGTTCAGTAAAATTAGGGGCATACACTTTTAAACTGTTTTTTTTTTCACAATTGTGTAGCATATAAAAATGATGGGACAATGACAATGTGTAGTGGGTAGGATTGGAGAAGTCCTAGAAACTTGTAGCTGATCAGAGACATAAACTAGACAGAAAAAGCAACAGAAGAAGTAATATAGAGGAAATAGGAAAGGTTTTGAAGACATGATGATGTTTTTTCATTTAAAGAAAAGATAATTGAAACCAGGTAAGATAGGGCAAGGATTAGACAAATTGTCCAAAATGGATTTCATAACTATAAACAAAGGCAAACAACATAAAACCCAAAACAAGATAAAATACTTTAAAATAGTTACGAATAAGATAGTAGTACCTGGGAAGCGATTTATTTTTCCTTTGTTCTGGTGGGATATTTTAGAGCTAAGATAGTAGATTATGGAATAACATTTAAATATTGTTGTCTAAAAAGATCCACATCTATATACGCAAACACAGATGCAGTGGTCTATCTGTTCTTGTACTTTTTGTCTGAAGTTAAGTCAGATGTCTTCCCTTGGGCCAGAACAATGTATCACCAATTAATTACCATGAGCAGCCTCCAACGAAAAGATATGGTTTCTCAGGGGACTGAGTGGCAATTATACCTGTACTGTAACTTCAAATTCCTCTCTGCAGTGTAATCTCCTACAATTTCACATTAGATAGGATATACCAATGACTTAATATTAGATTTAATACATTTACAAGTCATTTTCAGCCTAGCCTTAAACACAGTTGTGAGGCCATTCCAATTAATCCATTGTTGCATTTGACCCTGAAGGAAGCTCTCTTCTTTTCTGTCAATACCTTCTCTTCTTCTACATGAAAAGGAAGCGGTTATTTTGAAGATTAAGAACTTTCAAGGGTGGGAACAATCTTATTGGTATCTAGGGAGAATTGTTCAATATTTTTGCAGAAACTGGGTCACTGCTGTCCTCTTTAGTGAATGTCAAAGAAAGTAATAAGCTAAAATGTTTGACATTACCCTGTCTGATTGAAGGGGACACAGCCAGTTGATGGCTGAAGGTTCTCTGTCCCCTCCAGCTTCATGATTCTGTGAAATTGTTAATCAAAGAGTGGGTGTTCTGTGTGAACCTGAGAGTGATGGACCCTTATGTTTGTGTGTGTGTGAATGTATGTAGGAGTGTGTAGATATTTGTGTGTGTGTCAATGTATGTAGGAGTGTGTAGATATTTTTGTGTGTGTGTCAATGTATGTAGAAGTGTGTAGATATTTGTGTGTGCGTGTCAATGTATGTAGAAGTGTGTAGATATTTGTGTGTGTGTGTGAATGTATGTAGGAGTGTGTAGATATTTGTGTGTGTGTGAATGTAAGTAGAAGTGTGTAGATATTTGTGTGTGTGTGTGAATGTATGTAAGAGTGTGTAGATATTTGTGTGTGTGTGAATGTATGTAGAAGTGTAGATATTTGTATGTCTGTGCTTGTTTGTATGTTGCTTTCTCCCTTTTGCAAAAGAGTTATGTGAGACTTTTGTAATTTAGTCTCACAAGAGTGCTTTTGCATTTGTCAAATAAGAACCAGGCAATAATTTCCCAGCATGGTGGCTCACACCCATAATCCCAGCACTTTGGGAGGCTGAAGCAGATGTATGACGTTTGAGACCAGCCTGGCCAACATGATGAAACCCCGTCTCTACTAAAAGTACAAAAATTAGCTGGGTGTGGTGGTGCCTGCCTGTAATCCCAGCTACCCGAGAGGCTGAGACAGGAGAATTGCTTGAACATGGTTGAACTCGGAAGGTAGAGATTCCAGTGAGCCGAGATCACACCACTGCACTCAAGGCGGAATCCTGTCACCTTCCCTTTAAGATAACTTGTCATGCAAATTGCTCCCACTATCTGTCCAGGCTCTTCATAAAAGCATAGAAGATAGAAATGGATTCAGTTCTGGGTCTCTGTTTTGTTGCCTTGTCCCATGTGTCTATTTCTATACACAAATCATGCTGTTTTGGTAACCCTAGCCTTGTAATATAATTTCAAGTCCGGTAGTGTGATGCCTCCAGATTTGTTATTTTTACTCAAGATTGCTTTGGCTTTTCTGGCTCTTTTTGGTTTTATACAAATTTTAGAGGTTTTTTCTTCTTCTATTTCTGTGAAAGATGATATTGATAATTTGATGGAGACTGTGTGGACTCTGTATGTTGCTTTTAGCAGTATGGTCATTTTAACTATATTGCCTCTTTCGATTTATGAGCATGAGATATGTTTCTATTTGTTTGCATCCTCTCCTATTTCTTTCATCAGTGTTTTGGAGTTTTTCTTGTAGAGATCTTTCATTTCCACCATGGAAAACTCATACGAAATTTTTTCAGAAAACTACAAATAGAACTATCATAAAATCCAGAAATCACACTTCCGGGTACTTAAACAAATGAAAAAATATAAATATATCAAAAGGATACCTGCACTCACATGTTTATTTCAACACTACTCACAATAGAAAAAATATGGAATAAACATTAGGATCCATCAATGGACGATAGTCTAATACACAATTAAGTACTATTTGGCCATAAAAATAAATAAAATCATATCATTTGCAGCAACACAGGTGGAACATATTTCATTATGTGAAGTGAAATACTTCAGGCACAGAAAGACATGTGTCTTCTCACTCCTATGTGAGAGTTAAAAATGTTAACCCCATGGAGATAGAGAATAGAATGATGATACCAGAAGCTGGGAAGGATGTGAAGATGGGGAATGAAGGTAGGTTGGTTAATGGGTACAACCTCATGGAGATAGAGAATAGAATGATGATACCAGAAGCTGGGAAGAATGTGAAGATGGGGGAATGAAGGTAGGTTGGTTAATGGGTACAACCTCATGGAGATAGAGAATAGAATGATGATACCAGAAGCTGGGAAGAATGTGAAGATGGGGGAATGAAGGTAGGTTGGTTAATGGGTACAACCTCATGGAGATAGAGAATAGAATGATAGATCCAGAAGCTGGGAAGGATGTGAAGATGGGGAATGAAGGTAGGTTGGTTAATGGGTACAACCTCATGGAGATAGAGAATAGAATGATAGATGCCAGAAGCTGGGAAGGATGTGAAGATGGGGGAATGAAGGTAGGTTGGTTAATGGGTACAAACATATGGTTAGACAGATGAAGTACATTAAATTGTTCAACAGCAAAGTCAGGTCATTCCATTTAGCAACCATATGTTGCATATTTCAGAGGATTAAAAGAGAGGACTTGAAATGTTACCAGCAACACTCAGAAATAATAAATACTCAAGGTGATAGACACTAGAAATACCGTGACTTGATTATTTTCATTCTATGCATGTAACACATTCTCACATGTAATCCATAAATATGTAAAATAGTATTCATCAATAAAATAAAACAAAGGTAAATATAAGCAAAAATCCTCAGTCTTCACAACCCTTCAACAACCCATTGTCTTCATTTCCTTAAATGAATCAAATTAAACATCTTTTTGCATTAAAGAACATTAGTAAGAAGGAGAAAATAATCTACAGCATTGAGAAAAACTTTTGCAAATCATACAGCTAATAAAAGTCTAGTATCCAAAACATATAAAGAATTATTGCAAGTCAAAACCAAAAAACAAGCAACATAATTTTTTAAATAGAAAATTATTTGAATAGACATTCTTCAAGAAAAATAAATAAATGGTTAACAAGCATAGGAAATATTCTTAGCCATTAGATTAGTGCAAATCAAAATAACAATCACTCCACGTCCAGTGGGATAGTTACATGTTTTTTAAAAAAGGAAAAATAACTAGTGTTGGCAAGAATGTAGATAAATTGGAAATTTTGTTCACCATTTCTGGGAACATAAATTGATTCATCAGTTTCAGAAAACATTCTTGCACTTTCTCAAAAAGCAATTTAGAGAGTTACCATATGACTCAGGAATTCTGCTCCTAGGTATATGCCTAAATTAATTGAAATCCGTTATTCAACTAAAACAGTACACAAATGTTTATGGTGGCACTATTAGTAGTCAAAAGGTAAAAACAACACACATGTTCATCAATGGTCAAAAGGATAAACAACATGTGATTTACAGAGACAATGGAATAATATTCAGCTATGAAAAGGAATAAAATATTGATATATGTTACAGCATGGATGCACTTCAAAAACGTTATGTTATGTGAGAGAAGCCAGACACAGAAGACTACATATAGTATGATTCAATTTATATGAAATATCCAGAATAGGCAAATCCATAGAGACAGAAAGCAGCTTGATGGTTGCCAGTAGACAGAGGAAGGGGAGGAAGAGGTAGTGACTGCTTGATAGGTATTTTTCTTGGGTGTTAAAAATATTTTGAAGCTTAGTAAAAGTGGCGGTTGTATAATACTGTGAATGCACTAAATGCCACCAAATTTTTTCCTTTTCTTTTTTTTAGACAGGGTCTTGCTCTGTCGCCCAGGCTGGAGTGCATTGGCCTGATCTCAGCTCACTGCAACCTCTGTCTCCTAGATTCAAGCGATTCTCCTGCCTCAGCCTCCCAAATAGCTGGGACTACAGGAGCATGTCACCATGCCTGGCTAATTTTTTGTATTTTTAGTAGAGACAGGGTTTCACTGTGTTAGTCAGGATGATCTCAATCTCCTGACCTTGTGATCTGCCCGCCTCGGCCTCCCAACGTGCTGGGATTACAGACGTGAACCACTGCGCCTGGCTTAAAATGGTTAATGTATGTTATGTGAATTTCACCTCAATTTAAAAAAAAAAGATAAATAATTTTTCTGCTGCTTGCTGGTATTTAAACGTGTACCCTACAGTTTGCTTCCATCACTGAGTAACCATGACAAGGTGAGATGTCAAAGAGGACTGGTGAGGAAATCCCAGGCCCTGGAGGATGCAGCTGAGCTGTGAATCACCAGCATTGAACATCCCTACCTCTGGGTTCCCGTTTTCAGTCAATAGACACCTGCCAGTTAGGCCATCCACCCTCACAATCCACCAGGCTACTTTTGCTTTTCTGTTTGAAACTGATTTCTCCCAGTTATTGGGAAAATGAAAATAAACAAGCCAACTCCCTGCTTCCTCTAAGATGAGTCCGGTCTTTTCTTCAGACTGAACTCACTGATGTCCTTCAGCTATCTTTAAGAAGAAAGGTTTTGAGTCTTTCCCTTCCTCCAAACATGGTGTCTGTCTAGGTCAATGGTTCTCAAGCTTTATTTAGCATGTATCAGGTTTACTTCAAAGACTCTTTAAAGCACAGGCTTATGGGTCTGAACCTGAGTTTCTGATTCAGTAGGATGCAGGGCAGGTGAGCCCTCATTGGGGCTTAGCCCGGGAAGTTTCTCAGCTTCGCCCAGGAAAGAATTCAAGGATGAGGCAGTGGTGTTAGTGACTTTAACTGAAGTGGAGCACACAGCAGCAGCAGAAGTACTGTTTCTAGTGACGCAGGGCTGCCCGTAGGCAGTGTGCCCAGAGAAGTAGCCCCGGGCAGGTTCTGCAGTCCTATTCATGCCACTTTTAATTACTTGCAAATTGGGGGCTGATTATTCAGCCACTTCTAGAAAAGGCTTGGTGACTTCCAGGTGTTGCCATGGCGGTGGTAAACTGACACGGCACGGGTGGGTGTTTCTCATGGAGAGGTGCTTTTGCCGCCTCTTCCCTGTTTCAGCCAGTCTTCAGCCTGGTCCAGAGCTGAGTTCCACCTTCCACCTCAAGCAGATCTAGGTGGCAGGGCTCAGTAATTTGAAGTCCTAACAAATGTTCACATGCTGCTGATGTTGCTGGTCTGGGAACCACATTTTTAAACCACTGGTTTAGGTCCCTATAAAAACAGCTCCCCCAGATGCACGACTCAAGGTAACATTAGAATAGTGCTAAGCAGAGCGGGATTATCACCTCCCTCGGCCATGTCATAAAACGTGAAACTTGGCCAGGCGCAGTGGCTCAAACCTGTAATCTCAGCACTTTGGGAGGCCAAGGCGAGTGGATCACGAGGTCAAGAGATCGAGACCATCCTGGTCAACATGGTGAAACCGTGTTACTAAAAATACAAAAATACCCGTCTCTACTAAAAATACAAAATAATAATAATAATAATAAATTAGCTGGGCATGGTGGTGCGTGCCTGTAATCCCAGCTACTCAGGAGGCTGAGGCAGGAGAATTGCCTGAACCGAGGAGGCGGAGGTTGCAGTGAGCCGAGATCGCGCCATTGCACTCCAGCCTGGGTAACAAGAGCGAAACTCCATCTCAAAAAAAAAAAAAAAATTTGGAACTCTCTCTCAGCCGAACTCTGAAACCTATGTTCTCTTCCTGTTCTGTGGAATGGTAAACCACACTCATGGAGGGTTGAATGCCAGGCACTGTAATAAAGCACTTTATCCCAGTTCTCATTTAGTCCTCACAACCATCTTCGGAATGGACAAATATGTCTTTCTGGAGAGGCTGAGTTTCAGAGGAGGAAAACTGTCCAAAGTCACCCATCAGGTAAATAAGTGAGGGACTCAGCATTTGAGCTTAAGTTATAAAACTCTAAAATTAAGACATGTCTGTTAATCAGCTGCCATTTTCGATGGGAGACAAATTTACCGAATATTGCCACATCCGTTTTTTTTTCCTGTTTCTTGTCCACAGTGTCCTCCACACTGACTTTTGTCAAATGTCCCAGGTTTTCCGAGCCTCCCGAATCTCCTTAATACATTATGACCTAACTCTGTCATTTTAATAGTTGCTTTTGTTTGCTTTTATATTGTTTCCTCTGTTTCTTGTTCTGATATTATTTCTCCTTTCCAGCGTTTCTGTGCTTCCTTGAATATTTTTAGAATTCCATCATAATTTACCTATAGTGTCTTTGAGGATGTTGCTTCGCATACTTTTCTTCGTTGTTTTAAGTAACACAGCATACATGTGTAAGTTATCACAGTCTGCTAGTACTTACATTTTACTGGCTCAGGTGAGGTTTAGAAACTTTAAACCCACTTGGGTCCCTTTATCCTCTCTAGTTTTAAATATAATTGTTTTAAATATTTTCTCTATATACATTGAGAACCTCATCAGATGATGGAATAATTTTTCTTTCAATCACTGAATATGATTTAAGAAATGAATGAGAACATTCCTTCTCTGTTTGCATTCATTCTAACACCTTTTTTTTTCTTGAGGCAAGAGCTCACTCAGTCACCCTGGCTGAAATGCAGTAGACTGATTATGTCTCTCTGCAACCCAGACTGTCCTGGCTCAAGTGGTCTTCCCACCTTAGCCTCCTGAGTAGCTGGGACCACAGGCATGTACCACTACACCTGTGTTTTATTTGGAGAGGCAGGCTCTCGCTGTGTGGCCCAGGCTGGTCTCAAACTCCTGGACTCAAGCAATTCACCCACCTTGGCTACCCAAAGTGCTGAGATTCAGGCATGAGCCACCATGCCTGGCCCTCATTCCAATACAGACATTTTTTCTTCTGAAGTTTTAGGCATCTTTATTGTCAGTTCCTTTAGGTTTAATGAACTTCCTTTAGCTTTCTTAAACATAGGTCTGCTAGTGACACATTTATTTAAAATTATTTCATCTGAGAATGCCTTTTTTCCATTTCAGTCTTGTAGGATATATTTTTTTTCAGGTGTAGAATTAGTGCTTCATAGTTATTTTCTTACAAAAATCCACGAGTGTGCCATTTCCTCCTGGCCTCCCTGGTTTTAGGTGAGAAATCCACTGCCACTGAAATGGGTGACTCCCTGTGTGTGATACGTTGATTCCTTCAGGATGTTTTCAAGGCTATTTATTTATTTAGTTTTCAGAAATGAATTATGATATGTCTTGTTGAAGATTTGGGTTTTTCTAGTTGGTATTCTTGCACTTATAAGTTTGTTTCTTTGACTAAATTTGAAACATTTTCTGCCATTATTTCTTCAAATACTTTTTGTGTCTCTCTCTCCTTCTGGGGTTTTGATGAAATGAATATCAGCTCATGTGTTATTGCCCCACCTGCCTCTGGAATTGTTCATCTGCTTTTCAGCCTATTTCATCTTTGTTCAGGTCAGGTAAGTTATCTTGATCTCTCACTAAGTTCACTGAATCTGTCCCCTGGCTGCACTTCGCTGTTGAGTTCATTCTGTGAGATTTTTGGAGCAGTTATACTTTTCAGTTCTATAATTTCCATTTGGTTCTGTTTTATGATTTGTTTCTTTGCAGAGTTTTTTTATTTTTTAAAATTGTTTCAATGGAATTTGTAATTGTTTGTTGGAAGCACCATTATGATGAATGTTTTAAAATCTTTGCTGAATAATTCTAATATCTGCATTATGTTGATGCTGGTATCTGTTGATTGTCAATTTTCACTCCAGTTGTGATGTTCATGGTTCTTAGTATAATGAATGAATTTCAAATATATCCTGGAAATTTTGGATAGCATATTTTATCAGACTCTGGATTCTACTTAATTTTCTTTCTTAACAAGCTCCATGCCTGTTGAGGTGTGGGTAGAGGCCCAGGTGTGTGTTTTTGCCCTTTCTCACTGTGCTCTGAAAGCACCACCCCAGCATATGTGTGGCACTGACTCAGGCTGCCTCCATCAGGGAGGAAGTGGACTTTCAGCTTAGCCAGTGGCCCCACTGACACTTTTCCTTTGAAAGTTGTGTACTGACTGACACAACCTCCTAACTTCTGAGTGAAACTGCGCACAAACTCAGCCCCGCATGAGACGCCCTGACACTAGGGAAGGAGTGGGGAAAAGCAAAGTGCCAACCAGCCCTACCCCAACCACCTCATTCTGCCAGTTGGTGCTGGTTGAGTGAGGGCTCACCTCCCCATCATTTCCTCCTAAATCATGTGGGGGATGCAACCACGGAATCATGATGATTCCTGCTTCACACTGGCTTGTCCTGTCATCCCTGGCTGGAAGTGGAGGCTGAGCTCGGAGCTGGACCCTGATGACACTGTCTTATTCTGGGAATCTGAGCACCGCCTGCTTCCATGATCTGCATTGAACATTAGCTGGCCACTTACCCACCTGCATGACTCAGCAAAGCACTTAGCATGCTGGCCCCTACTTCGGTGGGGTAGAATGGTGGCATGGGAGTCCAGCCTCCTCCTCACCCCGCTGAAATGTCAAGGGCAGAGGTGATTTCTGTTGGTGTTTGGCTGATGTAGGGGGGTATTGCTAATATATATTTTTCTGTTTGTAGGTTGCCCTATTCCTTGTCCTTTAGTTAGAAAATCACACTTTTCTAGGAGTCGTCTATGTTTGCCTCTGCTGGTCCTTTTGTGTTTGAGGTTTCTGTCGTGTTCTGTCTGGGACACATGGGAGGTGTTAGGGAAATCCAGAGAACTTACTCCATGCCATTCCTCACATCCTCAGGCACCTCAGTGATTCTTTTCTTCTTTCATAGTCTCCTGTGATTGTTGTATTTCATTCAGGGATTTTTAGTTGTAAGAAGGAGAAATTGGGAGAAAAGGAATTTTTCTTTTCTTTTTCTTTTTTGACAGAGTCTTGCTCTGTAGGTTGGACTGGAGAGCAGTGGCATGATTTTGGCTCATTGCAACCTCCATCTCCTAGGTTGAAGTGATTCTCCTGCCTCAGCCTCCTGAGTAGCCGGGATTGCAGGTGCCCACCACCACACCTGGCTAATTTTTTATTTTTATTAGAGATGGGGTTTTGCCATGTTGACCAGGCTGTTCCCAAACCACTGACCTCGGGTGATCCACCCACCTCAGCCTCTCAAAGTGCTAGGATTACAGGTGTGAGCCACCATGCCTGGCTGGGATTATTCTAATCTTGCTGAAGTGTTTCAACACACTTTTGAAATAAAAGTGTGCTACAATCTTGCAAATTAAGTGAAAGTTTCAATAAGAAAAGTTTAGAATCAACAAGAGAGTAAATAATTTAATAAAAATGAATTTATGAAATAGCATGGGCTATTGTTAACAATTCATCAAGCATCATGAATATATTTGCTTTGAAAGCAATGATGAGATCTCTTCAAAAGCGGACAAGCCTCACATCTGTGCTTTGTCATTTTTGCTCATTATCATTGGAATCTTGTCTCTGAACCAAATCTTTAACTATATCTTCTTTTGAGGCTGAGTGGCTGTCAAACTGAGAAGATACAAGAGTGTCTGATAACAGATAAAGGAAAACAAAAACAAAGCACACACACACACACACACCACACACACACACACACACACACACCACACACACACACACACACACACACACACAGGAAGACTGAAGGCTTTCAGTGCAGTAAGAGCTCTCTTCTCTTGAGAGAATTCCTAATGACTTCTGGGAAGCTAAGAAGGGTCACAAAATTGTCTATTTGGGGATCTCCAAGGTTTACTGGAGGACATGTAGCTGCTGAAAGAAAAGACTTCTGGCATGTTTCAGAACTAGCAGCACACATGTTGCTCAGGGATCCTTAGTCACTGCCTTGGTTTACCACCTTGGATGACAACACTGAAACTAAATTAATTCAGAATCAGGAGAGTACAGTTCTCATATACTGAAAGGCAGATATTACCTTAAGTCATTTTGGAATAGGATAAAAATAGAGTAAAAGTCAGAGGTCCGACACAATGGCAGCTCCTTTCCCAACTCTGATAGGACTTGATCGATGTAGGAATTGTCCTTGGTGGAAGTCAACCACTGTGGAGAAATCCGCAGAAGAAACATTTCGCAGTGTCCACAAACACCACCTTGTTAGGGTGCTTCAAATTTAGGAACTGAACTATTGGCTATGCGAGTCCTGAATGTAGAGTACAGGTGAGAGGGGGTGTGCATAGGTGAATGGAACCCTACCCGATCCATAACTTTACCTGGAATACCACATTTCTATGAACAGGTGGAGTGTTCTGTGTATGTGTGTGTGTGGGTCTGTGTAAGATATATATCATTCCCTCTATACTGAATAGATATTTATTGCATATTGCATATGTGCAGCTAGCTTTGTGAGTAGAAAAGAATAACACTGTGTTACACATGGCTCTTGCTCTAAAGTCGTTTTCGATTTGGGGGTGTGTGCATGGATATGGGATGGAACATATACAAGGCACAGAAAAAGTTATCTATAGGGTCAAAATGATCGTGTCAGTGGTACCACAGGCTTCATGTACTGTTTGGACCACATGATTATTATAGGCAGAGTTCTAAAGATGCCACCCTCACAACACCCCTGTCCTCTGTTATTCAATTAAACATGAAGCCAGGTACTGCCATAAAGGGACTTTGCAGATGCAATTAAGTTACCAATTATCTGATTTTAAGATAAAGTACTTATACCTGTGGGTTGGCCCAATGTAATCACATGAGCCCTCAAAACCAGGAAACAGTCACATGCAGAAGGAAGGGGAGGTGGGAGAGAGAGGGAGGCCAAAGAAACCTGCAGCATAAAGAGAACCCAGGCCCCCACTGCTGGCTTGGTAGAAAGCCATGAATGAGGAATGTGGGAAGTGTCTCCAAATTAAGAATAGTGGCCAGCCAACACTCAGTGAAGAATGAGGAACCTCAATCTCACAACCGGAATTTTCAGGGGAATCAAATCCTCCCAACAAATGGAATGAGCTACAAGAAGATGCACCCTCAACACCTCCAGAAAGGAACATCACGCTCTTAACAACTTCATCTTGGCCCTGTGAAACTCTGAACAGAGAACTAGCTGAGCCAGTTTGTACCCGAGCTTCTGCCCTATAGAACTCTGAAAAAATAAGTTTATTTTAAATTGTTAAATTTGTAGTAATTTGCTATGACAACAGTAGACACTAATACAACAGCCTGCCCAGCATTGTTTTTGAGAATTACAAACCATTTTCTATTAATTATTCCTTGTTTCTCCTGCCTCTCCTTGAGCTAGCTGCACAAGTAGGAAGTAACTTTATTGAAAGTAGACACTTGCAATTTCATGTCCGGTTTTGAGGTCTTTGACAGAGAACTTCTCTCTATTTACAGAATCTTGATTCATGCTGAGTATTTTTCTCGATCAGTGGTAATACATATTTCTCCTGATCCATTTTTAGTGTAAAACTACCAGTCATTTGAGATGCCTTTTGCTCCCTAAAATGAATTTCACAAATATTGCAGAGACTATTTTTGTCTGACGGTCTGACAGTCTTACGTGGTCATTGATAATCTTTAAGAATACCTACAGGATGAGTCTTGTGGGAGAAAACTTCTGACTGTGGAAAGGAGCTGAAAAGCAGCAGCCTCTTTTCCTGGCCCCTCTTCTTTGATAATCGGTAGAAATGGAGGCAGATCCCCTCTCTGGCTGCACTGCACAGTGTGTGGCAGATAGGAGGTGTGACATCAGCTACAAGACTGCACCTCAGCAACAGGTGTGTCTTGGTGGGAAGCCTCCAGCTGCAGCTGCCCCCAGGTTGCCCAAGCCTCCCAGGAGAGGACGGTGTTACTTTGGGCAGTTCCAGCCAATGACTGAGCACAGTGGAACATGAGAGTCTGGTTATTTGTGCGTAACAGGGGATTCTCTATGAGCAGTCTTTGGACTGCAGCTTCTCATGGGGCTGGCCAAGGCTTTTCCTGAGTTTCACCACGGTCTGAGGCTCTTTCTACCCAACTCTCTCTTTACACCCTCTCCTTTCTCTAGTGGTCAGACCAACACTTAGTGCCTGAAGGCTTTCCCTGCCTAGTTCTGCTCCCATCCCCTTTGCTTTTCACAGACCTTACCGCCAACAGATCTGTTGTGCATTTGCTTTCTGAGGACCAAGCTGGCACATGAAGTTTCCAGGCCACTATCACTGCCACCTGCCGTGTTCAGGGCTAGTTGTGTTTGTGGTGTGGTCAGGATTTCTTGACAGCAAGAAACAGCTATACCCTAACAGATCGTATCTGTGGTTTGAATTTGGATGTTTTATCTACATCATAGCCTCTTACTTATGAGCGGGTGACTTTTACCCTTTTAATAATTTCATTTTTTCGATGGAAGTCAGTTACCATCTATGTCTGTTACTTAGAATTATGAGTACTAACAAAGAAAGCACCCTGAACACACTTCCAAACTTAGTCAATAATTTTCAGTCATTTGTAAATGAGAGTGAAATGGGTATTAAGCTATTTTTAAATTTACCATCTATGAGAGACATAAAACATAACTGCTGTGCAGTTAAAGGAGCCCTACGGGATCAGAGTGGCCACTAGAAATGAAATTAGTATGTCCAGGAGATGTCTGCACCACCATGTGATGTAGAATTAACCTAAGTCCATCAACAAATATATGTATTTGTACATGTATACACACACAGACACCATGGAATGTTATTTAGCCTTAAAAAGAAGAAATTTTTGCCATTTGCAACAATGTGGTTGAACTTAGAGAACATTGTGCTAAGTGAATTAAGCCAGATGCAGAAAGACAAATACTGCGTGGTCTCATTTAGATGTGGAATCTGAAGTCAAACTCATAGAAGCAGAAAGTAAAGGGTTGGTTACCAGAAGCTGGGTGGGATGGGGGAAAACGGGGAGATGTTGTTGGAAGGATACCAAGGTTTAGTAATGTAGGCTAAGTCAGTCCTGTGGATCTAATGTACAGCATTGTAACTAAAGTTAACACTGCTGTCTAGAATTCCTGAAATTTGCCAAGCAGGTAGATTTTTTTAGAAGGTAGATCTTAAGTGCCCTCAGCCCCCTGACACACACACGAAGTGCCCTCACCCCCCTACACAGGAACTGCCCTCATCCCCCCCTACACACACGAAGTGCTCTCACCCCCCCACACACGAAGTGCCCTCACCACACACACACACACACACATGAAGTGCCCTCACCCCCCCACACACAAAGTGCCCTCACCACACACACACAGACACACACACGAAGTGCCCTCACCCCCCCACACACAAAGTGCCCTCAGCACACACACACAGACACACACACACACACGATAACTATGTGAGGTCATGGATCTATTGATTAGCTTAGTGATTGTTTCACAACACATACCAACTCATCAAGTTGTACACCTTAAATAAATAAAAATTGTATTTGCCAATTATGCCTCAATAAAGCTGAAAAATAGAAAAAGAGTCTTAAAGAATTAAAAGTGAAACACGAGGTGAGCTTCTGGGGCATTAGTGGAGAATTAAGGGTCTCTTGATGTTGCAATAAGCATCGAGGTAGGGAGAAGTGCATAGTGATTTTGAAGGAGCCGGAGTGACTCTGAGCGCCTTGACGCAGGGCCGGTTTCATGAGTGCAGTCACAGGTTGGGGGAAGGAAGCAGAGGCCAGACAGCCATGGCGACAGTGGTACATCTCCACGAGGGAGAACCCTGGATTCCTGTTACTCTGTTCAGGGAGTCACTGAACAGCATTAAGGTTTGAACATGTGATACAGAAAGGTGACATTTCTGTATCTTAAACTGAAGTGGACATTCCACTGGATAATCCTATATGTACACACATATATAGCTGACATGAGAATGCCTTTAAATAATATTGGAAGTCCATATACACTGCCTTATAAAAAAATTCTCACGATGCTTTCACAGCTCTATTTTGATGGCGGTGTTTTAGTTCTGACCTTCTATTACTCAGAGAAACTTCCAAAGGGATGTGACACTAATTATAACAATTCACAATTGCCTAAATGTGTCATATCACTGCCTCTTTGTCTCCCCACTAATGCGCTGTGTATTGTGTACCCTGCAAGGTCAGTCACTGGTGTAATTCTGCACACCAAATCTTCCACAAGCTCCCTTTCCTGGCTGTGCGTGTCCCTGTTCTTTCAAGGTAATAGCCATGACATTCTCAATTTTGTTAATCAACATGCATCACGGGCAAAATGTGAAGAATGAGGCTGCAGGTGGCCTGGGGTTTGGTTAAAACTTGCCCTGGTGCCCTTCATGCTGTAGGATGTGAAGTGTGTATTTTTTATGCCCTTTCTCTCTGCAAGTGCTTGGGGGGACTTATGTAGTCTTCTGCTTGACTGGGTAGGAACCAGCAAAGCAGGATTCCTTGTCTCACCATGTCAGCCTCTTCTGTTCAAAATTTCGAGATGGCCACTGACATATTCCTGCTTTTGTTTCAAGATTTGCCCAAGGTAAAAAAGATTTAGCTGACTTCGTCCACCAAAAAACATGTATCTATCAAATTTATTAGACATTCAGGCCATTATCATTTTTATTAAAGTTTGTATAAGTATAAATTGCTTATGACATGCTCAGATAAATTTCAGTTGTGGAAACAAAAATGTATTCTTGACTCTTCAAAAGAACTTCCTAAAAACCTAGAAACTGACTAAAATCCTTTGAAAGCTGTGTGGTGGTAATGTCTTCAAGATGCCACCAGAGGGGGCTAATGAATTTCACATGGACCATTACGTCTCAGAAAAGTTTAAGGAAAGTTTATAAACACGGAGATTATAAAATCTGATTGCTGGACCTAATCCAGTGAACTCACATTTTAAAATGGTGTATTGATTTTTAGTAAAATGTGATTAAAGCCTTATTATTTTTGCCAAAGCCTGCCGCTTCTCTTTCTCTGCTTTTAGAAACAAGAGGGTAGAGTAAGGATGGTACAGGTTGAAGGGAAAATACCCAGACATTTCAACATGTGTACAGCCATAAAAAAGGGTGAGTTCATGTTCTTTGCAGGGATAAGGATGAAGCTGGAAATCATCACTCTCAGCAAACTGATACAAGAACAGAAAATCAAACGCCTTATGTTCTCACTCATTAAGTGGGGGTTGAACAATGAAAACACATGGGGCCGGGCACGGTGGCTCAAGCCTGTAATCCCAGCACTTTGGGAGGCCGAGGTGGGTGGATCACGAGGTCAAGAGATCGAGACCATCCTGGTCAACATGGCGAAAGCCCGTCTCTACTAAAAATACAAAAAATTAGCTGGGCATGGTGGTGTGTGCCTGTAATTCCAGCTACTCAGGAGGCTGAGGCAGGAGAATTGCCTGAACCCAGGAGGCGGAGGTTGCGGTGAGCCGAGATCGCGCCATTGCACTCCAGCCTGGGTAACAATAGTGAAACTCCATCTCAAAAAAAAAAAAAAAAAAAAAAAAAAAAAAAAAAGACAGAAAGAAAGAAAACACATGGACACAGGGAAGGGAACATCACACACTGGGGCCTGTCGGGGAATGGGGGACTGGGGAGGAATAGCAAGGGATGGGGGACTAGGGGAGGGATAGCATTAGGAGAAATACCTAATGTAGATGACGGGGTGATGGATGCAGCAAACCACCATGGCATGTGTCTACCTATGTAACAAACCTGCACATTCTGCACATGTACCCCAGAACTTAAAGTATAATAATTAAAAAGAAGAAGTGCTTTCTGCTTCCACAGTCCACTCACACTTGCCTCCAGATATTGATCAGAAATAAAATGCAATATCAATTGCAAAACATAGCTTGACATCCTGTTTTCAAATCAGATCAAAAATTCATGCTTAGCTTCTAGTTTGTTGATGCATTAACTTCTTATTAGGAAGAATTCTATTAGCAATTGACTTGCCTTTTTAAGTGTAGGTGATTGAAAGGAGAACGTGGTGGAGAGATTCTGAACTGTGTTTTATGTTCTTCTTTATGGGATCCTACATTTATGGCTTGGCAGATGAGGGACACCCAGGTGTGTGCATTTGTGTGTGTATGAGAGGGACACGTACCTCCCCACCTTTAGGGCCTCTGTAGCATGATCTCTGGAATGTGAGCTTACTTTAGGCTTCTCAGAAGAGTTTAAGGCAATAATTATTTTAAAAATTAATTGGAGTTAATAGAGATGTTCTCACAATGGATTATCTTTTCACTTAAATTGCTTCTTTTGTTTATTTTGTCTCTTAGTCATAGTGTTACCAATCCATGGCGTAGTGCTGTTCCCACCTTACTGAATACGCTCCACTTTCTGCTTCTTGTGGCTAACTTGTATGTTTACCAAGACTTAATGTTGTTTCTTCAAAGTACCGTTCGTAATGGCTGAGCTTATTATTTAAATTACATAATATAATCAAATATCATCTAAGTAGATCAACTGTGAAGGCCAATCTAGAGCTTGTGTTTATTCCTGTAAAGACTATGTGGAATAGATGTGGAAAACCAGATATGTGTGAGGAATAAATCACTGTTTACATATAAGTAGAAATTTAAAAGATCTAAAAAAATGTGAAAATGCAAAATTATGAATCTGAAATCAGACTGCTTCACAAGCCTTCAGACTCCTGCTCCCACTAAGTAAAATGAAGCTAGAAATCGTAAAAGATGATATAGAGTTATGATGTACTCATGATAGATGAGATTAAACTTTAAGAACTAAACTCAAACTAGGAGAAGGATTCTGGCTCCGTTTCAATAGATTAGCAAATGAATATAAATGTGTGCTTCACTTTCACATCTGATGTTTAACATATGTAAGTATCACTCTTTTTTTATTTCCCGATATAAACTGCTTTTTCGATTAATCGATCAAAAACTATCAAACTTTTTTGCACAAGAAGGTCTAAAACCATTGTCAATTTTATTTACTTCAAATTCTCTGAGAAGTGAATTTCAATAATTAAGGCAGACGAATGTCTCAAATAAAGCAGACATTTGTCTGAGACAACTGAAAAATAGATACTGACTCATGTTAACAAAAATCTACTAACAATTCTATTGTAGTGGACAATCAGTAAATTGACGTAAAATAAATGTGGTGCATTTGTTCTTGTGGGAAACACTGGCCATCATGTTATCCAAAGGTGACATAAGTAAACAATTCATTCTATTAATGACAGTTTTTTAAACACGCCAAAATATCAACACAAATGTAAAAATGCTTATTCTTACAGAAACCAATGCAAAGCCCTCTCCAGCCAGCCATGTGGGTCTGTGTATTGCATCAGTTATGTTTTGCTGCCTTTCCCCCGCCAGCTCTAGACCTCCCCTTCTTCCCGTCACCCTTCAATTTTGCTCGGATAGCTAGTCTTCAGGGTACTCACCCCTAAGTCACATCCGTCCTGGCCGCATTGACTGTATTTAGCCTCTTTTGGCAGTCTCATCATTACCTATACGTTTATACTTTATTTCCCCAAATTATACATGTTTCCATAACAGCATTTTTGTGTGTGTGCGTGATCCTTATTTTGGACCTTTAAAACAAAGGTACTTTTTAATGTCAGTTTTAATTTACAAATCATAATTACATACATTTCTAGTGTACAATGCAGCGTTTTGGTCTAAGTATATTAGGGAATGATTAAATCAAGCTAAGTAATATGACCATCACCTTAAGCAAGTGACCATCACCTGTCATTTTTCATAGAGAGACATTTGAAATTCACTCTTAGTTGTATTCAAGGGTGCAGTGCATTTTTATTGACTATGCAGTCACTCTGCTGTGGCCTAGATCTCAGAACTTATTCTTCCTGTCTTTCTGATATGTTTCAACTTTTGACCAACTCTTCATTCCTACTCTTCCCATTGCAACCTCCAGGCCCTGGTAACCACCATTCTACTCTCTGCTTCTGAAAGAACTTTTTAGATTTCGTTTCTCCACGTAAGTGAGATCATATAATATTTCTCTTTCCGTGCCTGGCTTATTTCACTTAACATAACAGGACAGAGGTATTTTAAAAAGAATTCTTCCTTCTAACTTAAAAATTGGGGAAAGGCCAGGCGTGGTGGCTCACTCCTGTAATCCCAGCACTTTGGGAGGCCAAGGTGGTGGATCATGAGATCCGGACAAGACCAGATTGGCCAACATGGTGAAACTCTGTCTCTAGTAAAAAATACAAAAATTAGCTGGACATGATGGCTTATGCCTGTAATCCCAGCTACTTGGGAGACTGAGGTAGAATTGCTTGAACTGGGACCCAGGAGGCGGAGGTTGCAGTGAGGCAAGATTGCACCACTGCACTCCAGCTTCGGTTACAGAGCAAGAGTCCATCTCAAAAAAAAAAAAAAATTGGGAGGGGGGAATCTACATTTATGTTACCTATTGAATCAATTCAGAGTGAATAAAAAAAATCTTATTTTGACAATTAGGACTCACCCAATGCAGCTGAATCACAAATATGACACATGTACAGAGAAATGAGTATTGAACGTGTGTGCCCCCTGGATAAATTGAGGAGAAGCCGGGGAGGCAGGAACGGACAGGACTTAGAGGATCTAGGCTTCATTTCTCATATAGAACTCTGGCTACGCTTACACGTATGTCTCGATTTCACGGTTTCTCAAAGTTAGGCAAATCAGTGCAGTGTGTACCTCACAGCCTTAATGGGTGGGGTGAACGGGATATTATCCAGCAAAACATTAGGATGGTTCTTGGCACACCGTAATCACTTGCCAGGTTTGATTGGTAATTACTAATTGTACAGGCTAACAAGTGTTCACTCATCTGTACATGTATCTTGTGTTGATAGATGGACATATATAACTCGTTGTTATGAAGATATTGTATCTCAATTTCAGATGAAGACAGGCTACTTCAAAACTACTAAATTGTGTGTATGTGTCTGCAACCTGTGTATGTACATGTGTATGTATACATACGCACACTACAGATTGCAGACACATATGCCTGTACATGTATACATGTACATATATACACATCCATATACACACTACAGACCTCACACACTACACAAATGTCCCGTACACCACATTGCTGGTTAGAACATTAATCTACACACTTACCACAAAGTATTATGGGAGGTGCCTTGTTCCATTCTGGCTGCTACAACAAAATATGTTGATTAGGTGTCTTACAAACAACAGAAATGTATTTCTCATGCAAATGTGAGAGGCTTCGAAGTCCAAGATCAAGGTGCCAGTAGTCAGTGTCCGGTGAAGGCCTGTTTCATGGCTCATAGATGACAGCTTCTTGCTGTTTCTTCACATGATAGAAAGGTTTAGGGAATTCTCTGGGGTCATTTTTATAAGGGCATGCATCTCATTCTTGAGGATACTGCACTCATGACCTAATTACTTCTCAACAGCCCACCTCCAAATATTATCACATTGGGGATTAGGTTTTTTATTATTATTATTATTATTGAGATGGAGTTTCGCTCTTGTCACCCAGGCTGGAGTGCAATGGCGCGATCTCGGCTCACCGCAACCTCTGCCTCCAGGGTTCAGGCAATTCTCCTGCCTCAGCCTCCTGAGTAGCTGGGATTACGGGCACGCACCACCATGCACAGCTAATTTTTTGCATTTTTAGTAGAGACGGGGTTTCACCATGTTGACCAGTATGGTCTCGATCTCTTGACTTGTGATCCACCTGCCTCGGCCTCCCAAAGTGCTGGGCTTACAGGCTTGAAGGGATTAGGTTTTGTATGAGTTAATAGGAGAACAGAAACATCTAGTCCATAGTATACTACACCTGGGCTCCCAGAACTTACGTTCTTTTCACAAGCAAAATGCACTCATTCGATCGCATCAACTTCAAAATGTTAACTTGTTCCAGCATCAACTCAAAAGTCTAAAGTCCAGAGTTTCATCTAGATGTCATCTGAATAAGATAATGGGTAAGGCTTAAGGTACAATTCATTCCAAGGACAATTTCTCTCCAGCTGTGAGCCTGTGAACCAAAACAAGTACTGTACTTTCAAAATACACTGGTGGGACCGGCTTAGGCACATCCATTTCAAAAAGGAGGAAAGGAGAGAGAGGAGTTACAGGTTTCAAGCAAGTCCAAAAGCTGCAGAGTAAGCAACATTAAACCTCAACATCATGAGTAATCTTTGACTTCATGCTCTTCTCCTTAGGCCCACTGGGGTGGAGGTCCTGCCTTTGGGACAGACTGCATGGGGTCCCACCTCCTGGACTCATGGGGTCGGGGGTCCTGCCTTCTTGAATCACTGGAATGGGGATTCTGCCCCTGCAGCTTTGCTGAGCATGGGTTGGGCCCCATGGCTCTGGGGAGCTGCATCCTCACAGCTTGGCCTATGGCCACTCTGTGCCTGGCCCCACAGCTCTCCGAGGCTGGAGCATCAAGCTTATAGCCTTATCCTCTGAAATCTTGGTGGGTGCAGCTGTGCCCCTACATCTTTTCTGGGGACCAGGGCCCATCAGAGTGGTCCCTGGGGTGGCTGAGGAGTGCAGTGCAGGAGTCTGGGAGGATAGCCTTCTATGTGAGGCACAGGTAGTCAGAAGACGCTAAGTCCCGCAGGCACCAACGGCCCCTCATTTATGTTCTTCTGTTGTCTTAGACAATGCCTTAAACAGTGGAAGAACTTGATGGGGGCCGTTGGTGCCTGCGGGACTTAGCCTCTGACTTCTGCTGAGGTGGCTGACTCAACTTATCAAACGGTCTGCTGGTCATGTCCTCAACCCGAACATCTTTTATCAGTCTTTACAATACGGATAGACTGAAAATACACCAAATCCTTTAAGTTCTGCTTCCCTTATGATTAACAATTCAATCTTTAAATGATTTCTCCCTCCTCAATTTTACTATAAGCAATCAAGAGGAACCAGCACACCCGTTCAACACTTGGCTTAGGTATTTCCTCGGTCAAGTGTCTCATTTCATTCTTCACGGGTTCTACCCTCCATAAATCACTAGGACATGAGCAGAGCACAGCCAAGGACAGCCTCTCTCCATTGCCCAGGAACGTAGTCTTCATTTCCACCTCAGACTTCATCAGGGTGTCTTATGGCATTCTGTTCACAGCCACTTAGGTTTGCTCTGAGAAAACTGAGGCTTTCTCTGCAACTCTCCTCTTTTCCACTTCTGAGCCCTCACCACAGTCACCCTTAGTGGTGTGCTGGCAGCAGTGCAGGCTTTTCCCACCATGGACTTTAAAACTCATCCAGCCTCTACCCAGTTCCATGGCCATTTCCACATTTGCAGGTATTTGTTACAACACACTGCTTGTCAGTACCAATTCCTGTCAGTCTGTTCGGTTCACTGTAACAGAACATTGCAGGCTAGGTGACTTAAGAACCACAGACAAATACTTCTCACAGTTCTGGAGGCTGGGACGGCCAAGGTCAAGGTGCTGGCAGATTCGGCATCTAGTGGGGGCCATTCTTGGTTTGTTGATGCCTCCTTCTTTTTTTTCTTTTTCTGTGAGACAGAGTTTTGCTCTTGTTACCCAGACTGGAGTGCAATGGCACAATCTCGGCTCACCGCAACCTCCGCCTCCTGGGTTCAAGCAATTCTCCTGCCTCAGCCTCCCGAGTAGCTGGAATTACAGGCACGCACCACCATTTCCAGCTAATTTTTGTATTTTTAGTAGAGACGGGGTTTCACCTTGTTGACCAGGATGGTCTCGATCTCTTGACCTCGTGATCCACCCGCCTCTTTCTTGCTGCTTCCTCGCATCGCAGAGGAGGAGAAGCAGCCCTCTGGGGCCTGTCTCACAAGACGTTCATTCAATTCATAAGGCCTCTGCCCTCACGACCTAATCACATCCCCAAATACCCACTTTCTAATACTGTGACATGAGAGATTAGATTTCAGTATCTCCTGGAAAGAGGCAAACATTCGACCCAAAGCTAGAGGGTAGCAGAATAACCCTGCTGCTAGTGCTTTTTGAGAGAAAAGTGAATGCAGAACCGTGGGCTTTGGACCAAGTGATTCAGTAGCTGAGTTATGCAGATTGTCTCTCTCAAAGGAAGATTTAAGTAGAGGGTTGGAGTGAGGCATAGTGTACTAAGGTGTCTCATGAGAACAGTTTTTGAAGCGGATGCCAGACCAAGCTGGATTTACATCTTAACTTCATCTCTTTTGTGACTTTACCTCTTCTGAGCTTCAGTTTTATAATATATAAAATAAGAAAAATTGATATCCCTTAACTATAGAAAAGTAAAAAATAAAAATTAACTGAGCATGGTAGCTTGTGCCTGTAGTCCCAGCTACTCGGGGGCTGATGTAGGAGGATTGCTTGAGCCTGGAAGGTTGAGGCTGTAGTGAGCCATGATCTTGCACTCCAGCTGGGGCAAGAGAGGATGACCCTGTTTAAAAAAAAAAAAGGAAAGAAGAAAAATATATTTTTGAAAGGAGTTTTAACGTTTAAAAAATGTTTATTATTCCTGTTTCCCTAGCACATAATAGGTGCTTAATAATTTGCAGGTAGTAGCTGCCTGAAACTTTACTGGAATCTGGATCAAAAGGAGCTATTCAAACAAAACAAAACAAAAACACAAACAAAACAACAACAGCAACCAGAAAACCACCTTCTGTCTCATCCTCTTTGAAATTACCCCTAAATTTCTCGGGAGGGGTGACAAAGATATGCTAAACATAAAGAACGAATTCTAACTAGTCTGCAGGGGGAAGTGAATGGAAACGCATTGGGAGATGATTGGATGAGCTCATGAATTGGCAGCAGAGGGAAAAGACAGTAACAGGACTGAGTCCCAGGAAGATCCTGACAGCTTTCCCAGCAGACTCCTCTTCATGCCTCACTTCCGAATCTCTCTGTGTGATGTCTCTCATTAAGACTGGATATTCTACCCTGTGGAAAACACTACCATTAACTCCTTAGGTCTACATCTTAAACTTCCCCTACCAGAGAGACTTTACCCATCTCTCTATGTACAAAGTAATGATAATATTTTACTCACCTCTCTATGTGCAAAGTAATGGTATTACTTTACCCATCTCTCTATATTTAAAAAGTAATAATAATAACAATAAACCTCAGGGGAAGACGTGGGTCTTGGCAATATAGTAGCCCTTTAAAAGCCATGTGAGCTGGCAGTAGAGGTGGAAGCTCCTGGCAGAAAAAAATAATGATATTTGTCATTCTGGAAAGCAGTAAAAGCGATACAGCGTAAGAGAGCAGAAGCAGTGACTGACGAAAGCAAAAGACTGACAATTGCACCTTCACTTCTCCACTTCACCCACCAGACACTAATAAAGAACAGAACTGATTTTTTCATTTCGCTACTGGAGAGGAAGACATCTGTGTGAGCCATTTAGGTAAAGGATGTAGAAATACTTACTGTATCAGAACAGAAACAGAGAAGAAAATCATTAGTGTATACTGCAGAAAGCATTTATGGTTTAGTGAGAGTTTATTTACTAGTTACCGGAAAAGAGTAAAACCTTCTATATTTTAAAGTATAATATTCCTCGCTATAGTCCTAGAATTGTTTTTCTTCAGTCTGTCGATGAGTATAGAAGAGTTCCCCCAACAATTTCCAATCAATAGCTTTAGATTTACATAGAAATCTACATTGTGCAGACCATCGTGCTGAAGCAAACAAGTGGATTCAGTGAGGATCCACAATTTAAATGTAAGACTACAATGGATGCAGGACATATGAATCATATGTTTTAGCGTCCCGCAAACATCCATTCACATAGCTCTATGCTTCAGAAAAAACTGTCAGACAAACCTATTGCCCTTCCAAACTGTGTTCCTTAAGCTACTCCTGAATGGAGTATTCATTTTCTGAACCCATCCAATGGGAGAAGGAGAAATGGATTAGCTACAAATTTCCACATAGAGAGGGACTGATCACCTACTAACTAACAAGTGATCAAAGTGGGCAGTCAAGGTGTGAACTTCTCACCAGGGCATGGGATTGAACTTCAGAAAGAGTAATTTGCTGTGCTCATTTAACAACAAACTCAGACATTACCCAATATCCGAGTATGCTGGGAAAAAATTAACTCACATTTGGTAGGGCACTCATTACTTCATTACAGTTAGTAGAATCCTCACTTCTTGATAGGGTTTGGCTGTGTCCCCACCCAAATCTCATCTTGAATTGTAGCTCCCTTTATTCCTGCTTTTTGTATGAGGGAACCTGCTGGAGATAATTGAATCATGTGGGTGGTTTCCCCTATTCTGTTCTCCTGGCAGTGGATAAGTCTCAGGAGATCCAATGGTTTTATAAGGTGTTCCCCACTTCTCTTGCTCTCATTCTCTCTTGCCTGCTGCCATGTAAGATGTGCCTTTTGCCTTCCATTGTGATTGTGAGGCCTCCTCAGCCATGTGGAACTGTGAATCCATCAAACCTCTTTTTCTTTATAAATTACCCAGTCTCAGGTGTGTCTTTAACAGCAGCAAGAAAATGGACTAATATGTTTGTTTTTCTTCATTGTTCTCCCTTAAGCTATTCACTACATTTGCCATCTATACAATATTAGCCAGAGAGATTAGTTATAATAAACCTACCTAATGTTTGTATAAAGTTAAGGAAATGTGTACTCACGTTAGTGGTTTCTTTAAGCTTTTTCAATCAGTGAGCAAACTGTACTTAAATGGGAATTATTTTGTGCCTAGCCATGGGATTCAATACATAGACCTGCAAAAATCAAAACTAATCTAAAAGAGTTTGTGGTTTTCTAAGAACATTTATTTCACCTGTGGGCAAACAGCAAGATGAGAGCTAATGTTAATAATGCCCCAGGGATAACGGAGTGGTTTCCTTCCATAGTAAGACTTGGGCACAGCAAAAAATAAAATAAAATAAATAAGGTTTCTCTCCTTTCTTCTTAAAGCAGAAGACATGGATTTCACTGAGAAAAGACAAAATTCTTTGTGGGAGTTCGGGACAAAAAGAGTTGTTTTGCTTTTTTGTTTGTCTGTTATTGCTCAGTGGGTTGAGTTTTCTAAAGACTGTTTGGAAGCATTCAGACTTCTGAAGCCTTGGGTGCTGGAAGAATTGAGTCCATAGACTCAACTGTACTCATGCCAACCCTGCTGACCTGCTGGTCAGAGGCACCAGCCACAGATCCTGGCAGCTCAATATCAGACACCACTAGACCCAATGAGAAAAGCATTGCAGCCAGCACTTCTTCAGTTCCCCTACCCCATGGACAGCCAGTACACTTTCCAGTTTTATGTGTCAAACTGGTGGGTCATAGGGATCCCAGATATTCAATAAACATTATTTTGGGTGTTTCCATGTCAGTGGTCATGGATGGTATTTATTAATTTTATTTTATATTGTATTGTATTATATTTTTTTGAAACAGGGTCTCATTCTGTCACCCAGGCTGGAATGCAGTGGTGCAATCTCAGCTCACTGCAACCTCTACTTCCTGGGTTCAAGTGATTCTCCTGCCTCAGACTCCTGAGGAGCAGGATGACAGGCATGCACTCATGGATGACATTTGCATTTAAAAGAGTAGATGGAGTAAAGCAGGCTATCCTCCCCGGTGTGGATGGGCCTCATCTAATCAGTTAAAGCCCAGATAGAATAAAAATTTCTCCCTCTGCCAAATAAAAGGGAATTTCTCTTACCTGACTGACAAAAGGCTGGAACGTCAGTTATTTTCTGCTTTGTGACTGGAACCGAAACACATTGGCTCTCCTGGGTATCCAGCTTGCCAGATGCAGACTGTGGGACTTCTCAGCCTCAGTGATCATGTGAGACAATTTCTCATCATAGCCCTCTTTTCCTGTCTTTCTCTCTCTATGTCCTTCTGGTTCTGTTTCTCTGAAGGACTGTACCTAAGAGAGTGAACAAGTGATGCAAGGGACTGCTGTTCTTTTATCTTCTCTCAGCTAGTTGCTTTCTTTGAATTTTATATACATTCCCTGCTTCAATGTAAGTTTGTCGACTAGTGAATGAGCAATACAGACACCCTTCTTTTCTCACAAACTGACAAAGAGACCTAATTTTTGCATTGTCTCCAGAGTAATAATTCATCATTATTAGTAGTAAGGATATGCATAATTAGCAATAGCTAAATTATTTTGTGTCTTTCTTAAACACAGTGATTCTATTTCAAATTATTCTGTAAAACACTGCAGTGTGAACAAATGTCCCCCAGCAGCCTAAAAGGCAACAGAAAGTGATTCTAGTTCCGGTTAAGGATGGCTTTTCACTCTACTCAAATTATCTCCATGCAGATGGAGAGGATTTTAAAAAGGAATGTGGGGAAGAGATTGAGTTGGTGTGGTTACTTAACCTGTCAAACAGTTGGAGAGAGGGAGGAAGAAGAAAGTGGAGTCTGCCGAGGGAGGAGAAATCCTAAGGGGGAAAATATAAAGGGGATGTTTAGGAGAATTTGCCCATCAGTGGATGCTATTAGGACCTTCTTCTATTTCTCTAAGTAGGCATTAGTAGAATTGAGGGATACTGTGTGTTGCTTTTGTATTCAGACTTAATTTACTCCTAAACATTACTTCAGAGATCTGAAAGCCACAGATATTCTTTAAATAATGACAGAATCACTTGAACTGAAGCCTAAAGAGTGTTAAAATATAACTGTAAAGCAAGATTATTTCCATTAATAAGAGAGGCAGAGTTGAGCATTGGTGCACCTGTATTCCCAGCTACTCCAGAGGCTGAGGCAACAGGATTTCCTCGCACCCAGGAGTTTGAGGTCACCTTAAGAAATATAACATCCATCTGCCAAAAATAAATAAATAAATAAATAAATAAATAAATAAATAAATAAATAAAATTTATTAGCAGAGAGAACCCTCCACTTCCTGTTGAAAGTGATAATAATTCTACCCATGTCAAGGCCAAGACCTTTATCCTCTCCATTTAAAAAATTCAATTATTGTTTACCACATAGTAAAAAGCAATATTCAATCCTTTTATCTATCATCCATCTTATCATCACATTGGTACTAGTCTCCTTGCAATGTTGTTACCAAAACCAGGTGAGCAGTTACTCAATTTTACATTTTCAAGTAGAGAACAAACATTGTCTTTCCAATATTTTCTTATTTTATTTTAAAATTATATTTTGTGAGCTGGCTTCTAGCAATTTAGAGATAAAAGTAGAAATACATGCCATTTAGATACTCACATTGTGTTAGCATTTCTTTTTTGTCCTATGAATTTTTTATCAGTTTGCAGAAAAAAAGTGTGTATATAAATAATCTTCAGAAATTTCTTTCTATATTTTATTAAAGTGCAAGATTTCAAAATTACTGTTAAAAGTTTAGAACAATTTTACAGAAGAAATACAATACCTATAAATAATCATCACCCACGAAAGCTATTGAAGGTCTCCTAGATTTAGTAAAAAGCATGTATTCGATGTTAATTCAGCCTAACAGCATGTGGTAGTATATTGCAGAGATATAGCAAGGCAAAGACCACTGAAGACAATCATTTAGTTCAACAAGAATTCGATGTGGGTTTTGTAATCAGGTTTCAGTGCAGATACAGATTTATGGGAAAGTCAGAGAAGCACTGATAGGTCAATAGGTATCAATTTCAAAATATACACATCATATTTAAATGACTTTTGATTTTATTTTTTTATTTTTAAAACATGAAATTAATTTCCTTGGAAGTTCCTATTTTTACAACATTGTAAATAATTTTTCACATTATTATGATTTAGAGACTTCAAAGCCTGTCTCAAGTTACTCAGCCATTTTATGACTTAGGTAAATGAAAGTTTTAACTTTTCTGTCATGGATTCTCTCCCCTCTCAGATTTCTCCCTTTCCCCTTTCCTCCCCTGAGGTGAAATTTATGGGCAAGACTGATCAAGGAGAAGGGCATCAGATATGGTTAGGCTTTGTGACCCCACTGGAATCTCATCTTGAATTGTAATCCTCATAATCCTCGTTGGTCAAGGGAGAGACCAAGTGGAGGTAATTAATCATGGGGGTGGCTTTCCCGATGCTGTTCTTGTGATAGTGAGGGCATTCTTACAAGATCTAATGGTTTTATATGGATCTCTTACCCTTTTGCTTGGCACTTCTCCTTCCTGCTGCCTTGTGAAGAAGGTGCCTTGCTTCCCCCTTGCCATCTGCCATGATTGTAAGTGTCCTGAGGCTTTTCCAGCTATTCTGAACTGTGAGTCAATTATACAGTTTTCCTTTATAAATTACCCAGTCTTGAGCAGTTCTTTATAGGAAGATGAAAATGGACTGATATAGCAACTTATTTGAATCTCTCCAGGTGCTTCAATTTGTGATCGCTTGGGACAGTTAGGCAGGAGTAGCTCACATTCAGACTTGGAATTCATGATCAGCATCCGCTGAGAGTCAGTTACGTCCTCCTCTATCCATCCCTGAGTGCTTTGGGTGCTACCACACAGCCCCAGCTGTGGGAAATCATCATGTTTCACCTGGGTGAACCCCATGACAGGCACGCAGTGACTGAAATTTCTTCTTATCCTGATGTCCAATTGGAGTCATGATTATTAATGTATTATACAGGGTCTTAGAGACAGTGAAGCACTTGCTGGAGCAATCTAGGAGTCATCTTAGCTTCAATGCACAGAAGCTAAGCTACGGTTTGTGTAGTATTGTAAGTCACTCTTTGTCATTCAATGTGACTTGAGAGACTCAAAACCATCCAGTATTACTTTCCATGTGCTTTACGATTCAGAGGTTAGCTATTTCAGGCTCTCTCTGTCAAACATGGCATGCTGCCAATGCTGTCTAACCAACTGTATTCACATCGTATTGGAATGGACAAGGTAAGATGGCATCCTCCTAGGGGTGCTGACAGGAACAGAGCATAGAGCAAGATTCAATGTTGATGACACTTATTCCTTCCAGTGACTACCTCTAACTCTCACCAAAGGCAGTGGGAGTGAAACAAGGACACGCTTCTCTCAATGGCCGGATTCATTTCATCTCACAGTCCTTGAGGTCTTCTCCTTAATTCTAGAAGGGCTTTTTTAGTTTCTTCCTGCTGCTGTAAGAGAATAGCACAGACTCAGTAACTAATCAAGAAAGGAATGCACATCTGGTGAGGGCCTCTTTGCTGTGTCTTAACATGGCAGAAAACATGACGTGGTGAGGAAGCTGCACATGAGACTGTGAAAGAAAGCTGAACTCATTTTATTTTTTTTGAGACTGAGCCTTGCTCTGTCACCCAAGCTGGAGTGCAGTGGTGTGATCTAGGCTCACTGCAACCCCCGCCTACTGAGTTCAAGTGCTTCTCCTGCCTCAGCCTCCCTAGTAGCTGGGACTACAGGCATCCACAACCATGTCCAGCTAATTTTTATATATTTAGTAGAGACAGGGTTTCACCATGTTGACCAGGATGATTTTGATCTCTTGACCTCACAGTTCGCCCACCTCTGCCTCCTAAAGGCTAATATGACAGGCATGAGCCACCATGCCCGGCCAGCTGAACTCATTTTAGTCATGACTCCACTTGTGAGAAAACTCACTCTTGTGATGACGTTACTTCATTCATGAGGACAGAGCCCTCCTGGCCTCATCACCTCTTGGAAGCCCCACCTTTTAATGCTGTTGTATTAGTGATTAAGTTTGCCAATATATAAAATTTTGGGGGACACACTCCACATTCAAACAGTAGCAGGCAGGCAGTTATGATTAGATTATACACAGAATTATTCTGAACAATAGCAAGTTATTAAAATTATAGCTTTAAATGTGCTCTCGTCTCTGTCTCTCTGTACAGTTCTGACTGTCTGTCTCTTTCTTCTGTATATAATCCTCTCTACCCCTCCCAATAGAAGTATAGGCTTTGAATGGCTATACTCACTATTATAAATTTTTAAACATATCTTTTGAAAGTCAAAGGTTAGCAGCAATAGATTCTTTACATAAGTGGCATCTACTTTTCCTTTAAAACAAGGCTTAACTCATCATCAGTAGGTGGAGAGAATCAAAACAATGATATACAATGCCATTTAGAAATTCTGAAAAATAATTCAAAGAACTATTTCTGCCCCATAAAAGTCAAGGATTAAAAAGGGAATATCTTGATGGTGATATAAAACCATAGGAAAGAAAGAGAAGAAAAAGTCAGTTGTGTGTTCATCTTTTTACTCATTGGAGTTAGAAAAGTGAGGTCAAAGTTATAAAAACTAGAAAAATAAAATTAAGTTAAATTGCTCTTGATATTTGTATTAGTCAAGGTTTTATAAATGGACAGAACTAATAGGAAAAAAATATATATGAAGGGGAGTCTTTTTTAAGTCACATGATCACAAGGTAAAGTCCCACTATAGGCTGTCTGCAAGCTGAAGAGCCAGAAAGCCAGTCCAAGCCCAAAAACCTCAAAAGTAGGGAAGCTGACAGTGCAGCCTTCAGTCTGTAACTGAGGGTCCAAGAGCCCCTGGAAAACTGTCAGTGTAAGTCCGAGAGTCCAAAAGCTGAAGAATTTGGAGTCCCATGTTCAAGGGCAGGAAGCACGCAGCATGGGAGAAAGATAGAGGCAGAAGACTCAGCTAGCCTAGTCCTTCCACATTCATCTGCCTATTTTTATCCTAGATGCACTGGCACATGATTAGATCATGCCCACCCAGATTGAGACTGGGACTTCGTCTCCTAGTTCACTGACTCAAATGTTAATGTCCTTTGGTAACACCCTCACAGACACACCCAGGAACAATACTTTGCATCCTACAATCCAATCAAGTTGACGCTCAATGTTAACCATCACAATATTACAAACTGGTTTTTATTTGTTTGTTTTTACTCTGGAACTAAAGTGTTTTCAAGAAGAGATAACAGAAGTTTCTCTCTCTAAAAACAGGAGGCTGAGAGAAAGAAATAAAATAAGCCCAGAAATATGGAGGCTTCATGGTAGTTTTGAGTTGTTCTGCTTATTCTGTCTGTGCTATGGTTTTTAGACCTTTGTAAACATGGTCCTTTGGAATTGAATATCAGTTGGGGGAGTTTAAAAAGGAGGGAGAAAGGGTCCTCACCTGAGAGAGTGGACACTCATATAAACACTTGGCTTCACATTCCTTTAATTTTCCTCTTTATTCCTTTTTAATTTTCAAAATTTCGATGTTTGAATCACAGCATACTTGACAGTTTTGTAGTTATATTGCATTTCACACTCTATAATTCATACTCTTTTAAGTATTGGGGATGCATATTCTAAAACAAAACAGAGATGTCATCCCTTGAGGATCTTATATTCTTACATATCATAGTAGTAATTAATGAGTAAATCACATAGTAATTAAGAGTCTAATACGTGCTTCAAACAAATCAAATGTAGAGTAAGAAAGATTTGGGAAGAGGGTTGCAATTTTAAAAATTGTGGGGAAAGTAAGCCTTATGAAGTTGTGGAAATCAGAAGGAACTGACTAAATGGACACTGGGGGAGTGAGCATTTTATTTAGAGAAATCGCAGATGCTGAACCTGTAGGGTGGAATTTACCTGTAGTGCTTCATGAATTGCAAGAGCACTGTAGTGTATGAGCAGTGGGTGAAGACTGGAGTAGCCAGCAAGGCTAGTGTCAGGTTATGGGCAGCCTAATAGTGTATTAGTCTCTTTTCATGCTGCTGATGAAGACATACTCCCGACTGGGCAATTTACAAAAGAGAGAGGGTTAGTGGGACTTACAGTTCCATGTGGCTGAGGAAGTCTCACAGTCATGGTGGTAGGCAAGGAGGAACCAGTCATTTCTTACATGGATGGCAGCAGGCAAAGGAGAAATTGTGCAGGGGAACTCCTCCTTTTAAAACCGCCATAGCTCATGAGACTTTTTCACTATCATAGGAACATCCGACAAAGGGCTAATATCCAGAATCTACAAAGAACTAAAATATATTTACAAGAAAAAAAAAACAAACAAACCCATCCTAAAGTGGGTGGTGAAGGATATGAACAGACACTATTCAAAAGAAGACATACATTTGGCCAACAAACATATGAAAATGCTCATCATCACTGATTATTAGAGAAATGCGAATCAAAACTATATTGAGATACCACCTCACACCAGTTAGAATGGCGATCATTAAAAAATCTGGAGACAACAGATGCTGGAGAGGATGTGAAGAAGTAGGAACACTTTTACACTGTTGGTGGGAGTGTAAACTAGTTCAACCATTGTGGAAGATAGTGTGGCGATTCCTCAAGGACCTAGAAATAGAAATTCCATTTGACCCAGCAATCCCATTACTGGGTATATACCCAAAGGATTATAAATCGTTCTACTGTAAAGACACATGCACATGAATGTTCATAGTGGTACTGTTCACAATAGCAAAGACCAGGAACCAACCCAAATGCCCATCGATGATAGACTGGACAAGGAAAATGTGACAAATATACACCATGGAATACTGTGCAGCCATAAAAAACATGAGTTTGTGCTCTTTGTAGGGACATGGATGAATCTGGAAACCATCGTTCTTAGCAAACTGACACAAGAACAGAAAATCAAACACCGCATGTTCTCGCTCATAGGAGGGTGTCAAACAATGAGAACACATGGACACAGGGAGGGGAGCATCACACAGGAGGGGTCTGTTGGGGAGTGCAAGGGAGAAACAGCAGGGGGTGGGGATGTTAGGGAGGGATAACATGGGGAGAAATGCCAGATGTAGGTGATGGGGGATGGAGGCAGCAAACCACATTGCCATGTGTGTACCTATGCAACAATCCTTCATGATCTGCACATGTACCCCAGAACCTAAAGTACAATTAAAATAAATAAATAAATAAATCTTTGAATTAAAAATAAAAAACCTGAAAAAAAGAAAAAGCCAGCACCAGAAAGACTTGCCACCAGGATTCAATTATCTCCCACCAGGTCACTCCTATTACATGTGGGAATTCAAATGAGATTTGGGTGGGGACACAGCTAAACCCTATCAAATAGCTCCTTGTAAAGAACATGACTTTTGAATAGTCGGATGCAGTGATGTGACATAATTCAATATTTAAAAGGATTGTTTTGACTATTATTTTAAAAATAGACAAAAGACAGCAGAGGAACAGAGATTCTAGAAGGCTTTTGCAGTAGTCTAAGCAGGAGATAATACTGGCTTGGAACAGGATGATATCGTGAGTGTAGCAAGAAATTATTGGACTCCGTATACATTTCAAAGGCAGAGCCAAAAGGAGTTTCTTCTTTTAAATAGGCAGAACAACAATGTTGTCAGAATTTTCTAACCATTTCACTGGATACTAAGTATAAGGGAGTTAGAGCAATAAAGGATGTCTCCAAGGACTTTGGCTTGAGCAAATGGAAGCAAGAATTTGTCATTAATAAAGCTGAGAAAGTCAATGTAGAGCAAGTTTATTAAAACATGTAGGGGCTAAGTGTGCATATACCGTACTTGGACTATCTATTAGACATCAAAGGTAGTATATCAGGTTTGCAGTGAATATCATGAGTCTGGATTTTAGGAAAAGGGCTGAGGCCTAAGATACATCTGAAGAAAATGCAGACATATAGATGATATAAACCCACGGGAGGATTTGTTCACTAAGGGAGTGAGTAGGAGTAGAGGAAAGAACCCCAAACTGAATCCTTGACACTCGGTTGTAAAAGATTGGGACAAAGGAGCAGAATTCACAAAAGGTTTCCTAAGAAGGAAAATCAGTGAAGTAGAAGCAAAACCAGAAGAATACAGTGTCCTAGAACCAAATCAAGGAAGTATACAAGGAGGAAGAAGAAAACATCTTTGCTAAACATTGCTGATGCGTCAAGGACATGAGGAAGAAATCTTGCCCTGGAATTAGCAATTCAGGGAGTCAACAAAGACCAAAGCCATGTCCAGAATATTTTGTTTTATGTATAATGCTATGAAATAAAAAACTTTCTTCGATGTTCTTACTCTGGAAAGGATGAAATGATGGTTTATTTCTTTCATATGGTGTTAATAAATCTAGAAATCCCTGATCATCTTTCCAGCTGAGAGATGCATCTTTTTCATCCTTTAGGCTGTTTCCTTACCAATTTTAGATTGGTTTATTTTGATTGTGGCATAAGAGCATCCTTGATTTCTTCAGATTATTTGTTTTCCTCTACTGAGGCAATCTGAGACTATAGTCTTAATGTAGATGAATCCTTCTTAGATTTTGCCTACACTGAGAGATAAAGAACAGAAGGAGGATTAGAAGTGAATTAACCTCTCTTTAATTTACCATAATATTTTAGTAATAATCACACATCTACATTTTACATTATGTTCACTTTGATTAGTTTAGTATATCTGGATATGCCAGACAATGTGGCATATCATGGAGGAAAGAATAACAGTGGCTGAGAGTGGTGGCTCATACCTGTAATCCCAGCATTTTGGGAGACCAAGGAGGGCAGATTATCTGAGGTCAGGAGTTTGAGACCAGCCTGGCCAACATGGTGAAACTCTGTCTCTACTGAAAACACAAAAATTAATCGGGCATATTGGTGCACATTTGTAATCCCAGCTACTTGGGAGGCTGAGGCAGGCTAACTGCTTGAGCCCAGGAGCCGGAGGTTGCAGTGAGCCAAGATGGCACCATTGCACTCCAGCCTCGGAAATGGAGTGAGACTGTTAAAGAATCAGAGTGCTATAGAACAAGCACTGACAAAAGAGAAACTCAGTGCAGGACATTGGTTGAATGTAGTAGTTGGAAATAATCATAAAACTTTTATTATTGTCCTTTTACTATAAACCTTAGGTAAATAGCTAGCCAAAGTAACTGTGTTCTACTGGGATCTAACAGAAATCTTGGAGGGTTGAGATTAAATAATTCCATTGTATTCAGTCATCCAAATATCATAATATCATTTGATAAGGAAAGAATCCTGTGAATAGATACTTCCTATGTATATACCTGTAACACCAATCTCTGATAATTTGCTGTTCAGATAATGCAGGCATTATCATATTTCTTACTATGAATGTTTTCTGGCTTTAGTTATAAGTTATCCATGAATTCTAGAAAGAAACAGCAACAAAGAAAGGATTCTATAGCCATATATGTTCAAAATCATAGGGTATGGATCTAACACCCCATAATTTCTGACTCCAACTGGCCTTTGTGCTCAATATCTGTCAAACTACTGCTGTTTGTGCATCCCTTAAAGCGTGAAATATTCTTCTTTGCTTCCCAATTTGCTTTGCATGCCTTCAGCATGATATGGGTGCTTACGGATTTGCAAACAGCAGGCTGTATTGCCTTAGGAAACATTGCACTAAATGCACACACACACACACACACATTCACACAAATGTGTGTGCAGCTATCAAAGCCAAAGGGCTCTGACACTCACATGATACCTTGTGATTTGGAGCCCACTGCGAGAGCACTGTGGAGTGACAAAGACAAGATGCTTGCACAAGGCCGATCATCCTGTGTCTCTCAGCTTCATCTCTTGAGTTCATTCCAAGAAATTTTGATACCCAATTATCCTAGGATCCGAGGGCCAGAAGAGAAAACCTTTGTTTCCCTGAAGTGAAAAGCCACTTAAATGGCAGAATCAATTCCAAAGTAATTGCTGTTCCTCAGGTTCCCCCTCAAAGTTTACCTAGTGTTGAAAAAAATCCATAATCACTGAACTTTAGGTGGACCATGTGAACTGGAGACCAGAATCAAAACAATGCTGTGTTCTTTAAGCAACTGCAGGCTGTCTCCCTGGGAAGGCTGAGCTTCAGGTAGAAAAGCAGAATTATTTTCAGGTTTCACAGTTAATTCCAGTGTGTTTGTGTGGCACTTTGCATATTATGTCATACTGTTGGGGTAGAAGGAAAAAGATGGTGAGACAGACAGGAGAGGGTCATTTGAAATATCACCTTTATGTTTGATTCTGAGTGAAATTAAGTCTTCGTTTGCTTGACTGAGGTTTCCCGAGAATTTAAAACTGAATCAATGCCATGCCTGATTGCATCATTAAACCGCCATACGTTCACCAAAACCCATCGTCATTTTCCAGAAACTTATAAAGAGCCAATGCTCAGCCAGAATTTCAGGCAGACTCAAAAACTTCATAGAGAAAAGAAGGCAGTCAGTCACTTTCTTTTGGTAATTTTCTGTGGTCCTTCCCCACCCCTGCTAAGATAGCCCTATGCTAACTGAATTTCCCCACCTCCCACATCACACAATTGCAGAGGGCAGTGAGGAGAATGGAGAGAGGAAGGGAAAAAAAATCTATATTATTCCCAATAAATTTCATCTGACAAACTTCTTTTAAACTAAAAACATTTTCCTCACCCTGTGGGCTGGGTCACTTAATATACAACAGGGATAGTAAAAGCAGTCAGTAGAATGAAGAATAAGAGAGATAATGGAAGGAAATTGAAGGAAAGGGTAAAGGCTGCCCTCCCTGCCACCATGCCACACGATCTCTTTCTTCCCTGAGACCATGCCCAGAGTCTTTTTGCTAAAACCTTTGGGCCCTCTATCCTTACTCATCCTTCTGTGGTCTATGCAGAAGTCCAGAGAGAAAGTGCAATAGAAATAAAAGTCATTTTATATGTGACTTAGTTTTTAATGCATTGGTGATGTGCGAGTCTATATTAACACATGTAAATTAAGTCAAATTTTAAGCCCTTGGTACATTGGGACCTGTCACCCTATGCTATCTCATCATCTAAATCACTAACAGCTTTTGTAACTCTTTTGTTCTAATCTGCCATATATTGAAAATAACTGCCTCTGAAATTATTATATAAGAACTGATTTTCCAGATCTTGTCATGATTAGTAAAGATCAGTTTTAATCTTTCAAATTTTTCTATGTCTCAGCAGCCCTTAACAGTGTTGCTTATTTCTCTTTTCCTGAGACTGTTACTTCTTTTTGCTTTTCTGTGACATGACACTGGCCTGGCATTTTTCCTTGCTCAGTGGCTGCACCTCCTCAATGTCCCTTTCCAGTGGATTTCCTCTTCTGACCTCTGTGTGCTGCAGAGCTCTGGACTCAGAGTCCCTCTCTACTCCTCTCCCCCGGTGAACACATCTTGTCCCCTGGCTGCAGAGACCAAGCGTCAGCGATGAAGTCCACAGTGCATTCCAGGCCTAGCCTCTCTCCTAAACCCAGCCTTGTATATCTGACAGCACACTGGGAACTGCCACTTGGGTGGCTAACGGTCACCTCAAACTTAAATTTCCCAAATCTGTACTGTAATTTGTTTTATGAACAAATTCCCACAGGTCCTGCTCCCTTATTTTTGTAAGCAAGTGCTAAAATATCTTCAGGAAGACCTTCTCCCTACGTCCTTGCTAAAAAGCACACCTCTTGTGACTGTCAAGTTTCTTATATTTACATTTATTTAGAAAATTTTTCAGTACCTGCCGTGTAATATGTATATCTGTCTCTCTATTCATGATGTCCTTTGCCTTAAAATATAATTTCCATGAGAGCAGGGGTTATGAGACTATGTTCCCCTCTTGATTTCTAGGTCTGGAAAAATGCCTGCAACATAATCAGTAGTGGCAAAATGTTTTTGATTGAATGAATAAGTGGAGATATGAAGCAATGAGTGTATGTAGTAATAAATACATGAATCAATCAATCCAAGTTCTGAGATTGTTTAAAATTTACTTAAAACAGTCATGGTCTTTCTAACTTATATCCATCTATGCACACTTAACTGTACAGTACTACGTTTGGGAGCATAGAGAATCAGACCAAGAGGTGACATATTTCTACACTTCACACTCTTTCTTGCTGAGGCTGCTTCACCAGTGAGAACATCCCCTACTTTACTTTTTTTCCATGACAGCTTCTTCATGAAGCATTTTTGATTGTCGGACATAATTATCATGGTCTCAGTATCCAGTACATAACTTGAATGTTGTAGTTATCCCTAAATTATAATGATTTGTCTATACCTTTTATCTCTACAAAGAAAATTTGAGTATTGAAAGATACATATTTATTTTGGAAATTATGTTATTTATTTTTATCAGAAAGCCTATTACAAATGTTGAATTAACCTCATTTCTCCAAGTCCTCTTGTCCATAGTCTTCTAGGTGGGGAGGTTCATGCCAAGCATTTTGTAAAATAATATATTGGAGTTGAGAAAGTATTAGAACTTTTCTTGATATTTTTTCCACCTCATCATTTTTGCAATTTCTATTTTGTGTGTAATCTGTCATATGTAAATCTATCACTACAGTAGCAGATGTATTTAATTCATGGTCTGGAAATGCATTTTGTGAGTAGTTGTGTGATACTTCTTTTATAATAGGGGTGTGAACACGATCAAAGCATTTGGAGGCTGCTAATACAGTCATTGCAGTAAAATCAATGCAGGTTCCTGCAGTAACTGCACACAGTCATTGTGCACAGACTGCACATCTGGGAATATGGGATGGGATCTTACTGAGGTGCAACACCCAAACTGCATGAAACTGAGCCCTGTCTGTCTTTGGGGTATGACTCGGTCCCTTGGCTTCATCTTCCAAAACGTATCTCTTTTATTTTCCTGTGTACCACTTGCTGAGGCCATGAGACGCTTGCATCCGTGTGTTGACCATATGCAGACTCACTATTAGTAAAGATTTATCTTTCTTGCTCTGTTGCTCCTACGCTAGTGTTCACTGAATAGTGGAACATACATTTTTTTTTTGCTTATGTTGACAGACTCCAGAAACTGTGCTAATATTCTTCTCACTAGAATGTCCAAAGGCCACGGTTCTCCAGGGAGTCAGATCCAGTCCTGGGTGCGTCACACACTCGGGTCTGTAGCGGGGAACTAGGGGTGGGATAGCAGGGGGGCGGGGAGTTGGGGAGGGATAACATGGGAAGAAATGCCAGATATAGGTGATGGGGAGGAAGGCAGCAAACCACATTGCCATGTATGTACATATGCAACAATCTTTCATGTTCTTCACCCCGAAGACCTAAAACTCAATTATATATATATATGAGGAAATGCTAGCAATCAAGAAATTTAAAAAGCAAAGCAAGAAAGCAAACAAACAAAATACGTAGAGTGACAGTTTTATGAGGTTCTTATTCTTTGGCTTTTGGTATTGGTTCTGGTTTTTCATTTGGTTGGTTTGGTGCAAGTTTGTGTTTTAGGGGTTGCTCCTCATCAAGTTTCCTAAAGCTTAGTGCAGAGAATTAGGCAGCCAGTCTGCTGTGACAGAACTCTTGAGTACAGAGGAAGTTTAGACTCTACTTATTTTTCCCAAAAGGCAATGGTAAAATTGAAGAGAGAAACAGATATTTTTAACTCCCACATCAGTGCTCTTTGTGTTAAATTTTACAAAATACGTATTTTTATTCCATTGCATTATGGAGACTGAATTGATGAAACGGATCCAACCAGTGAATGAAAGAAAAAAACATGTTTTAGGGAAGGAATGGAAGTCCTTCTTTAGACAGTAAACACCACAGGGGCTTGAATGGCTGCCCTGCCAACAAGCTGGGAAAGCTGCCCTGTTGCAGAGTAGAGAGATGTTCACACTTCCTAAGTGTTAAAGCAAGAGTGGGTTTTATAAATTTTTGACAGCGCATCTCTTTAAAATACTGCAAAATGTACCCAAAAAGTGGGAACTATCCAACTCCAACAACTGATGAATGAATAAAAAAATGTGGTATATCCATACAATGGTACAATTTTTTTGCCATAAATTAAAGGAAAAACTGATTCATCCTACAATTGGGTGAACTGTGAAGACATTATGCTGAGAGAAAGATGCAAAGCAAAAAAGAGACACTATAGTGTGTGATTACATTGATCTGAAATGTCCAAGATAGGCAGTCTTTGGAGACTAGGTAGAGGAGCTGCAAGGTTGTGTAGGGCTGGCAGTTAGGAAACGTGTGGAGTGACAGCCACTAGGTACAGGGTTTCATTTTGGAGTAATGAAAATGTTTCAAACTTGGACTGTGATGGAGGTTGCACAGTGCTGAATATACTGAATAACGTGGAATTGTACGTTGTTAAATAGGTATATTTTGTGGTATATAAATTATTTCTCAATTAAGACCTTAGAATGGGGAGAATGTAGACAGGAAATATTTTTAAACATTGCAAGACTTTTTGTAATAAACATCATTTTTATTTCTTCCCATGTCAGCAACGAATTGCCTCTAATTTATTATATAAAGGTTATATAAGATGACTATAAAGCAATGATATTGTTGAACACATTCAGCCATTGATATACAATCTAGCTAAATGTACGATCACAAGACGACATGGCAAATCTTTTCCTATGGAATAACAAACAAGTTTTAAAATAACACATTTATGCTTAATTTGAGAGGCATCTTTTTAAGGGTTAAAGACCAAAACTCAAGTTAGACTAAATGTGCATGAGGTGGCACAAATAGAAACATATTTATGTAAGCTATGCATGAATTATTCAGTGTTCAGACACCAATCTGACTTTGCAGTAAATTGCATTGATAGAGGCTACCCGATCCTGACACAAATTAAACATTTGCAGAGTTCAACCCTTTCTTCCCTCCCTGCCCTGAATGTGTATTGGGGGATGACCTTCATTATGCACAGGCATTCTTTCAATTTTTCCCAAAACCGACAGCTACTAAACTCTGCCTGATGCTATTACTTTAAAGAAAATCAACGGAATATTATTACGTATATTTGTAAGACAGTTTTCTGGTCACTGTGGGGAATATAAACAAGTCAAAATCCCCTGCTCTCAAAGCCCTTCACTGCTGGCTGGAGAGAGGCTATTGACAAATAAGAAGTTAATAAAACCATTATCAGGAGACAACCCCTTAGATGACAACCACATTAATCTCTAAGGCAGCTTGATGTTTATTATATTATTTACTACATTATTTATTTATTTATTGAGACGGAGTTTCACTGTTGTTACCCAGACTGGAGTGCAATGGCACCATCTCGTCTCACCGCAACCTCCTCCTTCCGGGTTCAAGCAATTCTCCTGCCTCAGCCTCCCGAGTGGCTGGGGTTACAGGGGTGCACCACCATGCCCAGCTAATTTTTGTATTTTTAGTAGAGACATGGTTACACCTTGTTGATCAGGATGGTCTCGATCTCTTGACCTTGTGATCCACCCGCCTCGGCCTCCCAAAGTGCTGGGATATTATATTATTTTACCTGAAAATATATAAAAAGAATTAAGTTTGAGGATCTTGTAAGACAGAAAAACAATCGCATTATCCTATGTAAAGGTGCTTACATTTGCAATTTACCATGTCAGCTGTTTTTCCTATGACATCTGTACATTAAAAAAAAAAAAAAAAAAAAAAAAAATCTGTATGGTTTCTACCTAAAACCCAAGCACTGGAACCAGCATTTTGGAGAATAATTTCCACTTTTCTTCAACTCTCTAATTTTAGATTGACTTCCTATCATTAGGTTCCTTATCAAAGGTCTGATCTCACAAATAATAATTTATAGGACACTAGTCAGATAGTGTAGCCCAAACTCAGATTTTAGCTCAAATCTCTATTGGTATACAATTTCCCACACCAGGACATCCTGTTTTCTCTTTTTTTTTTTTTTTACTTTCTGATCATAAACACAAACTTTCTAGCTGTTTATCCTCGAGCCTCATACGTTTGGTGACATTCTCTCTGCTCACTTGTCCTCTTTTCAGATTCTTTTTGGAGAGCGGAATGTCCGCACTCCCTCGAGCCTCCTTCTTTTTATAATTACCGTTCTTCCCATCTGACCGACCTAGGAGAAGCTCCATATTTCCTTGTCTTCCTCCTTTCTCCCCATTATAACAATCTAGATTCTTATATCCATTTTAGTTTCAAAGATTATACAAAATTATCCACAAATAAAAATCCTCCCTGATATTTATTGCAACTTTGAAAATAGACATTGAGCAAATCAGGTGGAGTCTGGGCTTACTAGCCATGTCAAGAAATCCTGTAATGTCAAGATAACCCTGAAATCCAATATTGTGAGAAATAAAATGCAAAAAGTCATTGTGATTCATAAATCAATATGGCACAGCAAACAGGATGAACCCAGGATCATGGGTTAAATCTGGATGGTGTGGCAGATGTGGCCCTTGCAGTCTAAAAAAAAAGAATCAAAACCTCTGAACTAGGTGTACACTTCTTTACTTTGCTTCAGAGGCTCGAGGATAGCTCAAACCGTAGCACAAAGAAGCCAGGACTTCGCTTGGAGCAACACAGCCTGAGCACATTCAGCCGAGTGAGTTTTTGCTATCAGAAGTCACTAACAGTGAATGAAAGTGGGAGAAACCTGAATGGTCATTTTTGCCAGTTTTTCATACCTGCATTAGCCTTTGATATCCCTGCCATATTCGGCAGCCAATAGGATCCCCTTACCTGAAAATTAAGAGCAACCCTGTCTGAGTTTTTTCTTTTAAAGGGAGAGGAGCGGGGGATTTGGAACTAGTGACCAGATCCCTAAAAATGAACTGTTTTTGATGTACAGAGAGTAGTTATCGATAGTCTATGGACAAAATATACACAGAGAGCTAGGACCCTTCTTTGAGTTTAGAGAATGCTGAAAGTATTTCCAGGCTTTGAGAGACAAGGCCAGCTTCAGGACTGGAAAGGTGATGTTACACTGATCACTCCTAATAGTCTGTGATTGACATAAAATAAGACTGAGACTTCTTTAACAAATGAAAAAAAGATAACTTTGAAGTTAAATCAGCTAGGATCCAGGCAGGAGAAGCTGGGAAGCTCAGCCTTGCATTTGTAGCTGTGAGGACTTGTGGCTCTGTGATCAAGGGAACAAGTAGACAGCAGTAAAAGCAAAGGCGCAGAGCTGGTGGGCATGAGGCCAGGAGTCAGCTGCCAACAGCGGCAGCACCTGAACCCCTGCCGCATGGGTAGCGATAGTCAAGGGATGCTGCTAACCCATGCTCGTCGTCACATAAAGTATCGAAGAGCATTTGGTCATGTGCAACTGGAAGTCTTGTCTGGTGCTGGACCTAAACACATCTTGGTGTTGATTGCTCTTAAAACATATTTACTCTTGGACTATTTTGAAATTCTCTGCATTTGCAAAATCATTTAAGGACCGACTTCATACATATGTATTGAATCTAGTCTGTATGCAAGGCATTTATAGCATGTTGTAATGTAGACATAATCATACCAGTGTCAAAAGTCTACTTACATTAAGATGTACAAAGGAAATACAGTATACATTTTATATTCTACATTTTTATCAGGTCTACCCTGTAAGCTCCCATCCTACTGCATCCTAGGAAAACTAAGGCAGCTTCTCTGCCTCCTCTGTCTGGTTTTAACTGTTTCCTTTCCATAAGTAATTTCTAACTATGTGAAGCTTACTTTCTGTCCCAAACTGACATAACTCCCATGACTTGGTTGCTCAGTAAATCATCAGCCTTTGAGAGTCCTTTTTTCCTTCTCCTGAAAGTGAGTCCGAGTAAAAACAGGGGTGTTATTGGGTACTCATGACCCTTGTTGTTGCATCCCTGGCGTGAGATGCACTAAGCGGCTCCTCCAATACCTTAGTTCTGCAGGGTCCTCAGATGAAGACCAGGGTGAAAGCGGTATCTACCTGCACTGACCTCATCAGGGTCCACTGGTCCTTTTTGTCTTGTCCTCCCATGCCTTACTTCTTACAGATGAGGACATGTAGTTACAGGAGTCATTTGATCGCTGGCCTGCAGGCAGCCCAGCAGTCCTTTCTTTCTTTCTCTGGGGCTACTTTCTGTATCAATGCAAGGCTGTGGACACTTCAGAATCTTTTCTCTCCTGCATGGACCTGGGTAGGGCTCAGGACTGCTTCTCCTCTGCCCAGCCATGCTGCACTGTCATTTTTATACAGATATTGCTTGATCTTCATTCACCTCAGTGCAAATTCTCCCTGGGACGGTATCTTCTGCAAGGTTCCCAGTGGGCAGTGGGCCAATGGTGTTTCTCTATTTTCACACTTTCATTCAAACTATGTAATCTGTGTGGTGGTTTTAAGGGAGGTCTGCAGATTATTTGACACTCCTTCACAAACCAGGTGTTATACTTCCTCCCACTGAATATGACCTATCTCCAATGACTTGTTTCTAATGAGTTGAAGCCATGTATTAGTTTTCAGGCTAGCCAGACTATGAGGAAATTTTCCATACAGTTTCTGTCTCTCATTTGGTCTCTAAGTAGTGAGCCACCATGTGAGAAGCTCCGCTACCTTGATTTATCAGCTCAAGGGACAAGGGGAAGAGGTCACAGAGAGTTAGAGAGATTCCTGAGGAGCCTCCAGTGCCCCAGCCCCAGATGGTACAGGTGCCAGTGTCCTCCCAGCCCAGGTGCCAAGCCTGTGAGTGAGGGAGGGAGGGAACCATCTGATGATTCCAGCTCCTGTTTACCGTAGTCCTGAGTGATGGTGTGCTGCAGAGCCTGCCCAGGCTACAGAGTCACGGTCTTCTGAGGCACGCATTATGTTAAAAAGCCATAGGAACTGGAATGCACTTTCCTCTAAGATGTGAGCTGCAGAGGGGAGGGCAGGATCTCGGGGTCCCAGTCCTGCTTCTTCTTGACCTGTTTGTCAAGAAGGATCTGAAAGTCTAGTCTTTCCATCTCCTTCCCATGTCTGGTTGAAGTTTTTCCTTCTGAAATTCTATGGTTAAGTTAGCAAAACCTGCCTCTTGATATGTAAATTGGGAGCAAAAGAACTCGAGACAGAGGGGTAGTTTCATCTCAACAAAGCCAGGCTTTCAAGATTATTACCATCTGTAGAATTCAAGGCAGTCCTCTTTGAGGTTCAAAGCTGATCTGGGTCTCCTTCTTCTAGCCAAGGTCTGTGTTCTCTTTTCAAGGAATCTCCTGGCTCTTTGCTTAGCTAAGGAAAGACAAGGGCTGCAAGGAAAGGCAACCTAAGGATGAAATGACGATGTGTCATTTTGTCATACTTAAAATAGTGTCTTCATTATACAAGGAAGCATAAAACATGTTCCTTGTCCTTGAGAAGCTTTTGAGTTATTTGTAGAGGCGAGAAACAAATACAAAGAACACGTTGAAAACTCCCTGCATTGTTCAGTTCCAAATGAGTGATGCCAACCGTGCTTGCATATTTCATGACACCATTTGGGATTAGAGCTGCTAAAGACAGCTTCAGGAGGGCAGTAGGACTTGAAATGGCCCTAATGACAGAGTAAAGAGGTAGGGAGGGTGTCTAGGTGGGAGAAGCAGCGCAGGCAGAGACAGAGCAACAGGCAAGCAAGGAGGATGTGCAGGAAGGTGCATGGTTCCAGCTGTGACATTCGCTGTGTCCAAGGGGTGAGGATAAGATCGGAGCAGCGAGGACCAGTGGATCAAATCGGCAGCTGAGGAATTCCAGCATCATCCTTTTGGGTGTAATTTGAATCCAGGAAAAGATTTCTGGGCAGGAAGATGACAAAATCAGAACAGTGATTTAGTACTGTAATTCTGCCCATAGTACATACGAGGAGACTGAGCAACCACAAAGCAACAAGAATCCAGGGGAAGGAGGCTATGTTGCAATATACACAAAGCTCTCAAGACATAGTGTGGCTGGTTGCAATTGCCTTATTTGTATTAGTTCTCATTATAGATATCATTTTTATCCTGTCTGAGGTGATGAAGAGAGAAGCTATGTTCTTGAAGTGAATGTTCTTGCAATGAATCTGGACTTAAAATAATAATTAGAATTAGGTAAGTAGACATCTAGAGTTCAAATTCTAAAAATCCAAAACAAGAGAAAAGTGAAACCAGGAAAGGGAAATCACTGTTGAGAGCCTATGTGTGGGTCAGTTTGGTGAAAACGATCAAAATTTTGGAGACAAATTACCCTCAGTCTTCTGCTAAAGAATATATATAGTAATAATAGCTTAATACATGTGATGTGTACGCTAAACTCTCATATTTATTTTTCCATTGTAATCTTCACAACCACCAAGGGATAAGTAACACAATTACACTGGTATTACAGAGGAGGAAATCCAGTCCAGTTACACATTTAAAAGGTGGCATTGTTAGGATAAAAGTTCAGCTTAGTGAGATTGAGCCTGAGTTTTAATTACTCTCTTTATATTACTTTAGGTTTCAGTAAGTCCAAGGGGAGCCACAAAAGGCTTTAGTGTAGGAATGTGATATGAATAGGACTGTAATTCAGGATGATTCTGCTACCTGTAGTGCATTGGATATACTTATTAGAGATAATTGGAAGTTGGGGCACAATGAGGAGGTTATTGCAGGTATTGGAGATTTGAACCATGATGGATGTCATAGGATTAGAGATATATCTAAGGTAGATACACACAGGAGAGTGGATATTGACTTAGTGAGAAATCGAAGACAATGGTGCTATTTCAGAGCATTGTAGGATGTTGATAACAATATCCAATAGGAAAAAACAAAAACAAAGGCATCTATATTGCTAAGGGCCTGAGAAGGAATGGGTAGAGAGGACAGGGAGTGGTGATGGACTTGACTGAATGTGTCTTAGTTTAAGTTGTTACTTACGAAAATATAATAGAAATGTTCTACAAGTCATTTTTTAAAAAAAAATCTGGAACTAAAAAGGCAGGAAAAACTAGAGAATGTTCTACATAGAGCCTGTGAGAAATAAATGTCCAGCAGCATTTGAAGAAAAGAGAAAATATGTAACTTCAGACTAATAAAAATCAACACAAGATGAATGATTTGAGCTATTTTCAGAATATTTCCCAAAAATAACCCGTTGTAAAACTGATCATTCAGTGTTCTGGTGATAAAACTAGGTCGTTTTCTGCATCTCAGTGGAAAGTCAGAAGTCTGTTATACAGAAGTGCATCTCAAATCCAAATGTAACCAAAGTGACACAAGGCAGTAGTGTTGGTAATAGACCTAGCACAGGGAAGTGTTATAATGATGGATGCCAACCAGGGGGCTGGAAGAAACTGTGGGAGGGACTTGAGAGGGAGGTTTTCAGTATCATTCTTGTACTGTCTGGCAGAGAGAATTCTCTGATGCTAATAACCAGTCCTGATTACCCAGATAAAAATCACCATAAAAGAGAGAAATGCAATTCATCCAACCACCATGGCTTGATCAAAATTTCACTGAAAAATTGTTGAACTCTTTTCCCCTTTTCTCTGATAGCAACCTCTGGTCATTATTTGTTTCCAGCAGGAGGAAGGGGCCTTTGGCAGCCACTCAGCTCTTAAACATCTCATGAGCTCACAGGGATGGTTTCTTCCTTGAGTTGTCTTTGCCACTGAGAAGTAGATAAAAACAAATTTAAGAAATACCAATACAGCAGAGAAGTTACTGGATTTAGACTGGCTACATCAAAAAGCAGATGTCCCTTAAGGAAAATTCTGGAAAAAAAAATCTGTTCCTCTCTTCTTCTTGTGGCTCTTGTTGAAACCTAACAAAGATAGGATAAAGTGAAATTCCTGGAGTATACGAGACTGCCAAGGGGGTGGGGTGGAAAGTATGAAGGGAAGAGACAGAGCCAGAGGCAGAGAGAAAGGCAGAGACAGAATGGAGTTTAAATGTGGAACCTTAGAAAATACTGGTAATGGAGTATTAAGAGATGGAAATGGGAAAGGATGTGTTAAAGGGTAGAGAGAAGGAGCAATCAGGGAGGGCAAGAAAACTGCTACATCTTAGCAAAGAAGGAGAGAAATGGTTTGCCCAAAGGCCACTCAAGGTGGCGCTGGACTGTAATCCCAGTACTTTGGGAGGCTGATTTGAGAGGATTGCTCAAGACCAGGAGTTTGAAAACAGCTTGGACAACAGAGCAAGACCTTGTCTCAATAAAAATAAAATCAAAATTAACCAGACATGGTGACTCACACCTGTAGTTCTAGCTACTCAGGAGGCTGACGTGGGAGGATCGCTTGAGCTAGAAGTCCAAGATCCTATCTCAAAAAAAAAAAAAAAAAAAAAGGAGTTTGGTGGCCAAATGCAGAAAATAATGTCAGATATGTGAAAATAAGTTCACTGAATTCAGCAAATAGACACCTGAGAAAAATCGTATAGAGAGGTTTGCGTAGGGCTCAGAGGCATAAGTCAGATTGGAAAGGCAGGTAGTGGGGCAGGGGCATGAAGAATAGTGATGGCAGCCAGTTGCTTTTCAGAAGCTTTATGTTTAGACGTAGATAACAGATGAGACAGTGGCTTGTGGCTTGAGACAGACTTTTGTATGCTTTTGCAGGAGGGTGTGTGCATGGCAGAGTCACACAGGCACATGCATGACTCAGCAGGACTGGCATGGAAAGCACAGATTGAGTCTCATCCCCAGGGTGGATAGGCACAGTGTTTTCCAAAAAGAAACTATATTTTACAATAGAGGCTGTTATAGGAGATGTCCTTATTCTGGGAGAATCCTTCCTGAAATTGCATTTTTAAAAGTAGAAATCTATACCATGTTATGATGATTTTTGAATCAATGTCACATTTTGAACTTTCACAGTCAGTGTTCATATTTCCACAGTCTTCTCAATGCCAGGATATTGTATATTAGCAAATTCCTCATTGTGGTGAATGGAGTGATAAATGTCAGCATCTCATCTATATTAAATGGGATTTTCCCAGTATCTCTGTTGTATTGTATATGATAGCTGGAGTCATTAACTAGGGCTTATCAAGGAAGTACTGGATAATTTGAGTGGCAGCTGAGGGTTTTACAAATAGCAGATAAATTCAAGTGCCTTTTTCTCAATCTTTTTTTTCTTGACAGCTCTGCATTATCTAACACTCCTAATGGCTTTCTTCTTGAATTCCCTCCTCCCAGGAATTTTACTTTCACATTGTGCTGACCTTATCACTTTCTTCTGAATCAAATGTTCCTTTTCGTTCTTCTAAATTGTCTCTTTTCCCCTTTGCTTCTTCACTCATTTGGGTTTATGCCAATTTTCATCGTGTTTCCTCTTTTCTCTTGAGATAGTTTTTCTCAATATCTCATCCAGTCTTATATCTATCCCATTTATAGAATTTGTCCTTTTGTTGTATCAGCACTTTTTTTGGGTGCAGTTTTCCAAATTTGTTTGCAAAGTCCACCATCCTTTCAACCTGTACATGCATAAAACTCAAATGTATCGTATTCCCTAGTTTGAAAAAGCAGAAGAAAAAAGCTGATCACATAAAAATATTGAAACACCTATGGTTCAATAATATCATAAACAAATGAGAAACTAACCTAAAATATTTTTATTATTAAAAATAACCAGAAAAAGAATTAATTCTTAAGAAGCCCTTATAAACATATTTTTAAACCAACAACCCAGTAGAAAAAAATGAACATGAGCTTACAATTTGTAAAAGAAAAATATAAATGCCATTAAACAAATAAAAATAATCAGCATTCATTTTCATTAGTGAAGGTGTGTAATTTAAATGTAATAAAAATATTTACTCCAAACAACCAAACAAGAATAAGAGAATACTCCATGTGATCAAAAGTATTTTTTTGAAGGAACACTATTACTTAACATATGTTTAATATTAGTATAATTTTTCCTAAAGAAAATAATTATCAAGAGACTAACTATTGACTCAATTTTTATTTCTGGGTTTGTCTGCTTAAGTATAATGATATTCATGCAGAAGACTTAGACGCAATGATACCTATTACATAATAATGCATCAGTGTGAACCATCCCTCCAGAAACGTTTCCCATGATCTTACCATGAATGCTAAGTGGCCAAGAATCACCCACCTCAATTGAGGTTGATAATTTCATTGTCTGTATGATACTCATATACGTCAATATTAAAATATCATTGCATTGGTCCAGTTAATTCCATAAGAGGCATAACCCTGGACTGCCCAGGGAGATGTATGGTAACCCAACTAATCCAAAGCCCTAATTTGTGTGTATGTTTGTACTCATTTGGGTGGATCCTCCACCTCTACTAATCTATGAGGTAACTGACCTTGGACAAAGAGGCTGCACAATGATGACAGACATTGCTAAAACTGTCTAGGTTGCCTAAAAATAAAGAAATAACAAAGTCTGTAAATGCCTGATTATTCCAGACTATTTTAATTTGATGCCATGATTTTGAAATCTCAAGTCTCGTGTAGAGTCCATAGGAGTCTATTCAGTGGGTTTCTTTCCTGTACGATTAGCATAGAGCCTGATTAGCAATGATTTACTTGTTGATAGTCTTCAGCATACTTCATCCCGAATATGCCATGCTTTTCACCTACTCCTCTGAAGACATGCTTTGCTATACACACACGTACACCTACATGAACGATATAAACTAAAGATTAGAATAGCACTAGTTTGAGCCCAAAATAGTATTTTTCTAATTACAACCGCTTCAGCTTAAGAAAAAAATTGCGAATTCATGATTTGCATACCGTGATTCATTTCTGAAAACTTTAATTGCTTAAAACTAATTTTCTGACTACCCAGTCCTACAAAAAAGGAGTTGTGCCTGAAACTGAACCTTCAAAATAAGACGAGATCTCTGGGAATTCTTGCACACTGATCTGAGAGCTTGGCCTTTTTCCAAGTGGTCTGGTAATGTGGTGTCAACACACAGGGAACTGACCTGGCCAGGAAGCATCAATCAGACAGACTCACGCTGGGAAAAATTGTCTGTTCTCTCTCACATTCTGAAATGACCACTGGGTTTTAGTTTCTGGTCCACAATACTGTTTGCCTCTGGGTAGTGTAATAGCCCATCGGCAAAAATTGCACTGGTAACTCTATTGAGAGCAGTGGATGTGACTTTGACAGAGAAACTGCCCAGGATGTTCTGTTGTAGCAGGAGGAGCTACGTGGCATATGTCATTTGAAAAAAAAGCACTGCTTGAACAACATATTTCATAACTGTTTTTCCCTTGGCAAGTCTAAAATAGATACGTGGGAAATAGCAGATGAATCATGGGCAGCTTGAAATTTAGTCATAAGCATAAATGTTCTAAGAGTATACAACGGGACTTTGCGTCCATCAGTGAAGATAAAGTCTGTCATTGGACAAATCCTAAGTGAAATTAGATATAAAAGAGAAATAAATTGAATTTACTGGATAACGTTCTTCAGATCTGCTGGGACATATTTTCATTTTTCTGTGAGTACTGGAACGGAATGGGACAAGGTAGGTGATGAAACTTTAGGCTGGACAGAACGTAAGCATTTTATCCTAGCAAAGGTCAGCTCCTGAAGTGTGGCATGGACAACAAGAAGATGCAATAAGTCATTAAGGTCTAAATGTAATGCGAAGTATTTACCTGCATTTTCTTAATAATAATTATTCCTTTAGAACTTACTGGAAGCCACAGGCTATTTTGCAAACCAATTATTTCAGGGGGCGTTTCATTTGCTTACATGAATGATACATTATGCAGGTAGAAATAGAAGGGCCCTCACTCTAAACCTGCAATTTCCACAGCCCTCCAAGCTTTGCTACCACAAAGTCGTGGGATGCTCACTTCCTCAGCATTCACATTCTGCTTCGTCCTGTCCTTCAAGTGTCGTCTCAGAGGCTGGCTCCTCATCAGAGCTCAGCTGCCTTGTTCAACGCCTGCCAGTGACTCTGCCTCCTTGGCCCGTTGACTGTTTGCTTATTATTCACACCACATACCACTTTTGGAAATTATCTTATTTATGGCTTTGATTTCTGCTTACTGCTTTTCTCCCCTATTTCTCTCAGGGAATGAAAGATCCAGGAGAGGAGGGATAGGGGCTCCCTTGTCAATCTCTGGGTAATCGCAGTGCCTGTCAAGGGTAGACACTTAATAAATATATTTTGATTTCACTGAATGAAGTCTTTATTTATCAGGTACCAATTTCCCTCCAGGGGAAAATAGCACATAACTTGGGCGCTCACAGAGCCACCGTGATTGTGTTGACAAGAAAAGTCTTCCTGTCATGGTAGCTGTTCATTCAAATGTGACATGGAGCACACTGCTGTCGCTTTCTATTCACACCAGCCTGTGTGCCCAGAAAAACCACCAGCTGCTGGGGTGTCAGGACTGTGGATCTGCTCAGAAAATGTAATCAGAGTCTCCGAGCCTTGCATTTGCTGTCACCCAGTTGGCTGCTTAACAATCCAATTCTTTGCAATGCATTCTTTGGGAACTGGTCACTGATAACAAGTTCATATCATGTAGATATGTACGAGGGCCATTTTTTACTTGTTCTATGGTGCAATCACCCAACTTTGAGACGTGTACAAGTATTTAAACTCTTCAGAAATGATTTTTGTCTTCAGTAAATAGAAACATATGAGGAACATACAATTGTTTCTCAGAGTTGCTAAGTTTCAAAATTCATGTCAAAGGAAAATAAAATTCCCCTTGCTTTCCATTCCCTACCTCATTGTGGCTTCAGCTGTTTTCTCATTGCAACTGGGGTTTTTTGCAGTTTTGTTTTTATTAAACACTGATTACGATCATGATTATTTGCCTAAATGGGATAAACACTTAAGAATTTTTTATGTGTATTGTTAATCTGTGTGACTGGAACTGAAGTTTAAATGTGAAAATCCAAGGCCAATTTTCTTGTCAATAGCAAGAATGACAAGAGCTATAAAATTTCAAGCAGTGAAGTTTTCATACCAGGGTGTTACAAATGTATCTTTACTCCTTACAGCAACCATGCCGAGTAGAAACAATTTCCATTTTACATGTGAAAAACCAAATGGTAGTACTGTGCCATGGAATTTCTTCTAAAGTTGTTCTATTGTATATAGTTTCTCAAACTAAATATAAAACCATAGTTGTGTGTTATCTATTGCTTTTGAAGGGAATAAGAAGATAAGTTACCCCACAATTTTACACATACCACAGCGAATGGGAGACTTCTGGAGGGTCATTGCCATGTGCATATCTACATATTGTGGATGCTTAGAAAGTATTTGTGCCCAGGTAGTGAAATGACCCAAGTTAGAAGAAGATACAGTCTTCCCTCACCCTGGATGCTTTTAATTCAGGGAAAGGTGTCTGAACCCCTCTGCTATATAGAATAGAATTATCTGTTTGGTAGGTAGTAATTAATTTCATTTATCATTTTATTGACTGTGTTATGTTAACTTACTGTGTTGTGACTTGCTAAATAATCAGTGGTGCTGTGTTGTGTAAGGTGTACTGAGTGAAGAAAATAAATACTTGCTTATGTAAAAATAAAATTAAATAAAGAATGTGAGGTCTTTTGTTTCAAGACCTATGTACATAGCATTTGAATATTTTGAGTAAAGTGTTCTTTAGATATTGTTCTATTTTAAAGAAAATTAAATTTGAATTTGGATAATGTAAATGTCCAAAGATTGATAGCATAAATATCACTGGGTATTTGTGACATGGATCATTTATTTGGAAATTTCTAAAATGAAGAAAAGAATGACTTTTCTTTTTAGCTGTGAACATCAAACTTTAAAGATAAATAACATATTTGATTCAGGGTAAATTGATTTATCTTCCTCTATATTTATACCTTAAAACAATTTGCAAGTAGGCAAATGTGGCCATCCTTTATAGAGACATTTGTACGGTCTTTTATTTTTACTTTCTCACTGATGTGCATGAAGATAGTTATATGTGATCCTTAAGATTTTATTTACCATGATGATGAAATTAAGTATGGTTTAATAAGGTATTTCCACCAAGCCTAGTTGGATTTTTAAAGATAAATATCTGAGTCTCTCTTGAATTTTGAATAAATTTGGTTTTTTTGAACTCTCTAAATATTTTACTTGGTTTTAAAATAACATTTTCCCTAAAAAACATTTTTCTATAAAGGTTGATTTTTTTTTTCTAAAAATGTCTGCTCCACAGTCTTTTATAAAACATTTTTATAAATTAGTTGAAGTTAGAATATAAAATACAATTATGGAAAAGAAAGCCAACATGTGCTGAAGTCGTAGCTTTGCAACTTAGTTTGAAAGGCATTCTTCACAGCACCTAAAACCCACTGACATTCATTCTTGTGCTTATTAACTCTAGCCTCCATCCTGTAGAATATAAAAAAAAATAAAAACAAATTTGAGTGTGTTTTGTTCCATTTTGCATTCAGCACATGAAACCATTAGAACATCAGAGATGCTCAGCAAATTGTCAAATAAATATTTGTTGACCAAAGTTAGGGACCTTGCTTTTCAAATTCTAAGAGTGAATAAGCTGCATTAGGGAGGTTGAAGTTGATTTTGTTTTGAGATTGCAATTAATGCTACTTCAGTCCAGTTCTCAAGTAGCTTACTTAACTAATTTAATATTAATTGAGCTCAATTAATTTGTTTAACAATTTTCCGAGTGGAAACTCTGGGCAGAAAAATATGAGCAGAGGCATATTTTACTAATGACATGTTTTACCCATGATTCAGGCATATTTTACCCATGCCCTCCAAAAACGCCAACATTGCTGGGCACAGTAGCTCATTCCTGTAATCCTAGCACTTTGGGAGGCCAAGTTGGGCAGATCATGCAATCGAGAGATTGAGACCATCCTGGCCAACATGGCGAAACCCTGTCTCTACTAAAATTACAAAACTTAGCTTGGCCTGGTGGCATGCACCTGTAGTCTCAGCTAACTCAGGAGGCTGAGGCACAAGAATTACTTGAACCCAGGAGGTGCAGGTTGCAGTGAGCTGAGATCACGCCATTGCACTCCAACCTGGTGACAGAGTGAGACTCCATTTCAAAAATAAATGAATGAGTGAATAAATAAATAAATAAAAGCACCAACACTAACAAATATATGCCATGGAAGAAATGTAGGAAAAGGATGGGCACATGTCTTTGGTCAATTTGATCAAAGAAGAATGGTTTCATCTAGAAAACAAAAATGGTGTGGTCCATTTTGCCTGTTTGATTAGGTTGGATTTTCCAAATCTCCAAAAGGAAACATTCTTGCTGAAGAAAAGTGTTGAAGAAGAGTGTTTATCTGGATAACTTCTTTGTCACTCTTCTTATCCTTCAGTACTTGCAAAATCTGTCTGAATAAGCTGTAAAATTTTATTTGAGCATAACTAAAGATTATTACTTGGTAGAAATATCTTCTGGCCACAGGAGGCCACTGTGGCTGCAATTATAAATCTCTGATACCAGCCTGCCATGCAGAATAGTATGACTAATTTTTAATATTAATACGACTTGTCTGACACTTTACATTATAGAATACCAACGTATTTACATGTTACACTATAGAATACCAATCTGCATGTCCATCACATCCTTTGTATTATAATTTCTGCAGGCTTTATTTGTTACATTCTCAGCAAAGATACACTTTATATTATAATTTTAATAATTATTATGACCTTGTCTAATTTATCTAGGTTAACTTAGTATCATAGGTATCACATAGATTCATTTACACAGTAAAGAAGAAAGAATATTTAATTGAATTAATTATATCATTTACTATAATAGAAAGGTTAGTAAATAGATTTTTAAAAAAGAGAAATATTAAATCTCCTTTGACATATCTGAGTAGACTCATAGGCTCCTGCAGTACATAACTTTCCCTCTCTCCTTCCCTCCCTCCCTCCCTCCCTCCCTCCCTCCCACCCTTCCTTCCTTCCTTCCTTCCTTCCTTCCTTCCTTCCTTCCTTCCTTCCTTCCTTCCTTCCTTCCTTCCTTCCTTCCTTCTTTCCTCTCTCTCTCTTTCTCTCTTTCTGTCTTTCTTTCTGATAGAGCTTTGCTCTGTCAACCAGGCTGGAGTCCAGTGGTGTGATATCGGCTCACTGCAACCTCCACCTCCCAGGTTCAAGTGATTCTCCCACCACAGCCTCCTAAGCAGCTGGGACTACAGGCTAACACCCCAACACCTAGCTAATTTTTGTATTTTTAGAAGAGATGAGGTTTCATCATATTGGCCAGGCTAATCTTGAACTCCTGACCTCGTAATCCACCCACTTCAGCCTCACAAAGAGCTGGGATTACAGGCGTGAGCCACCATGCGAGGCAGATATCTTTCTACAGAATTAACTGCTTACAGAACTTCCTGCAATTTTTGTCAGTTTTAAAATAAAAAAGAGATACATTTTATTTATGTATGTCTAAATCTTCATTGTGTGCCACATAAGTATTTCCCTCTTTCAGATTATTAGATTATTGGTTGTTTTAAAATGAATTTTTAATTTTTCATTTAACAGAACTTAAAGAGAAGTTTGTGTATTACAATAAAAGAAAATTTCTCTAAAACAGGATTCATAGTAATTTAGTTTGCCCCCAATGTAATTGCTCTGTACTATTTTTATTTGTATTTTTTGAGCAATCTAGAATTTTTACTTTATGCTCATCAAGATTCATGAACAGTACAATTGTTGATTGATTTTTTTTGATTTTACAATATTTATGATCTTATGAGAAATAAATTTCAAAGTAAAGAAGAGGTCAGATGCATGTTTATAAAATGCAATTTGCCGTTTAAATCAGCTTAATTAAAATGTTTAAGTATACAAGTTTAGATTATTTGAAAGTGTTCTGTAAAAGCTAAATCAACAGAACAGAGGATAAGGGACACTTAACATTGTTATCTTACATAATAACTCTTTTGATTACTTTTTATTAGTTTAGTATAGCAGAACATTTAGAAATTATTTCAGTTGTGTATTCAGGAAAATGCCTTTTTACCTATGCATGTCCTTTGCTTTGTGAGTTCTCTTGCTGCCCAAGCTGTTATACATATAGTAATAAGCTTTTGATGTTTTAAGATAGCTGCTCTCCTGTTGCTACTGTATTTTTGTATTCAACTAAAATGGAGTGTTTCGGTCTTTTTTTTTTTAATTGTACTTTGGGCTCTGGGGTACATGTGCACTTCCTGCATCCTGCAGGATTGTTGCATAAGTACATATGTATACGTACCATGGTGGTTTGTAGTCTCCATCCCCCTCTCCCTGTCACCTGCTCTCCCCAGTCTGTCCCTGCCCTCCCCCCTACCCCCCCCACTTAGCCCTGTGAGTGTTGTTCCCTTTCCTGTGCCCAAGTGTTCTCATTGTTCATCACCCACCTGTGAGTGAAAACATGCGTTGTTTGGTTTTCTGTTCTTGTGTCAGTTTGCTGAGAATGATGGTTTCTAGATTCATCCATGTCTCTACAAAGGACACAAACTTATCGTTTTTTATGGCTGCATAGTATTCCATGGTATATATGTGCCACATTTTCCTTGTCCAGTCTATCATTGATGGGCATTTGGGTTGGTTCCAGGTCTTTGCTATTGTAAACAGTGCCACAAGGAAATACATGTGCATGTGTCTTTATACTAGAGTGATTTATAATCCTTTGGGTATATACCCAGTAATGGGATTGCTGGGTCAAATGGAATTTCTATTTCTAGATCCTTGAGGAATCGCCACACCATCTTCCACAATGGTTGACCTAATTTACACTCCCACCAACAAGGTAAAAATGTTCCTATTTCTCCATATCCTCTCCAGCATCTGTTGTCTCCAGATTTTTTAATGATTGTCATTCTAACTGGCATGAGATGGTATCTCAATGTGGATTTGATTTCTCTAATGACCAGTGATGATGAGCATTTTTTCATGTGTTTGATGGCCTCATATACGTCTTCTTTTGAAAAGTGTCTGTTCATCTCCTTCGTCCACTTTTGAATGGGTTTGTTTTTTTCTTGTAAATCTGTTTTAGTTCTTTGTAGATTTTGGATGTTAGCCCTTTGTCAGATGGGTAGATTGCAAAAATTGTTTCCCATTCTGTTGGTTGCCGATTCACTCTAATGATTGTTTCTTTTGCTGTGCAGAAGCTCTTAAGTTTGATTAGGTCCCATTTGTCTATTTTGGCTTTTGTTTCTGTTGCTTTTGGTATTTTAGTCATGAAGTCCTTGCCTATGCCTATGTCCTGAAGGGTATTGCCTAGATTTTCTTCTAGGGTTTTTTTGGTGTTAATTCTTATGTTTAAATATTTAATCTATCTGGAGTTAATTTATGTATAAAGTGCAAAGAAGGGATCCAGTTTCAGCTTCCTGAATATGGCTAGCCAGTTTTCCCAACACCATTTATTAAACAGGGAATCGTTTCCCCATTGCTTGTTTTTGTCAGGTGTGTCAAAGATCAGACAGTTGTAGATGTGTGCTGTTGCTTCCAAGGCCTCTGCTCTGTTGCATTTATCTATATCTCTGTTTTGGTTCCAGTACTGTGCTGTTTTGATTACTGTAGCCTTGTAGTATAGTTTGAAGTCAGATAACGTGATGCCTCCAGCTTTGTACATTTTGCTTAGGATTGTCTTGGCTATGCAGGCTCTCTTTTGGTTCTATATGAAGTTTGGAGTGTTTTTTTCCCAGTTCTGTGAAGAAGGTCAATGGTAGCTTGATGGGGATGGCATTGAATCTATAAATTACTTTGGGTCATATGGCCATTTTCACAATGTTGATCTAAACATGAACATGGAATGTTTTTCCATCTGTTTGTGTCTTCTCTTAGTTCCTTGATCAGTGGTTTGTAGTTTTAAATCATTTGTTAGTTGTATTTCTAGGTATTTTATTCTCTTTGTAGCCTTTGTAAATGGTAGTTCATTCATGATTTGGTTCTCTGTTTGTCTGTTGTTGGTGTATGATTGATTGTAAGTAACAAATGTAACTGTGTGTTGGGAAAATGTTGAGTAACACAGGGCTCTGATCCTAGGAACAGTCATAGCACAGAGGAGAAATACTATAAACATAGACATGCAACAAAATGTGTTTAAAACTACATTAAAGGTATGCCCACGATGTTTTAACAACACAGATGCTGAATGAAGTAATTCCGCTTTGCAAAATTTGAGCAAGTCTTTGAAAAATAGGTTGATTTCTCTGGATGGAGAGAAAAATCCCAAGGAAGGAAAAGGTGATAATGAAATATAAAAAAACAATGAGTTTGTGTCCTTTGAAGGGACATGGGTGAATCTGGAAACCATCATTCTCAGCAATCAGACACAAGAATAGAAAATCAAACACTGCATGTTCTCCCTCATAGGTGGGTGTTAAACAATAAGAACACATGGACACAGGGAGGGGAGCATCACACACTGGGATCTGTTGAGGGGAAAAGGGAGGGATGGGGGGTCTGGGGGGGTTGGGGAGGGATAATCTGGGGAGAAATGCCAGATGTAGGTGATGGAGGGATGGAGGCAGCAAACCACATTGCTATGTGTGCACCTATGCAACAATCCTGCATGATCTGCACATGTACCCCAGAACCTATAGTACAATTAAAAAAAAAAGAAATATCAATGACAAAAGTAACAATAGCCATTGAATTTTTAAATACTTAGTATATACCAAGCTTTTTATGCTATTACTCAAAATTAGGTAATGCAACAATCAAAGCAACTTTTCTATTTAACAAAAAAGCAAATTGAGTTATAGAAATACTAAGTGAACTGTTTACAATTACATTCATTTGTTCATTTATCTTTTAATTTGTTCAAAATTTATGATAAGCACTTCACTAATTACCAGGGGTGTGAGACCTGCCTGCAAGGAGCTTCCTGTCCTGTAGACCCAGCAACAAAACAGCAGAATGAGCAGTTTGGGGGTTCTCTGGATACCAGTCTGTGCTCTTGGTCTCCAAAGGCAAAGAGAGTTTGGGGTAACCCGAGTTGGCAAGTGTGGCTGAATCTGAATACAGGTCTCTAAGTAATAGTGGTTACAGTGTAACATTTGAAAGAGATGTCTGAGCTAAGTTTGTTTCTATCATATTAAGGAGTTTGGACTTCACCTGCTAATCTGATACCATTAAAAAATCTAAAGCAGGTGTGTGACATTATCTGATGGAGTCCTAAGAAGACAGTCATGCCACATTGTAAAAGAGTGATTAAATGGAGGAGAGCTGGGAGGCAAAGTTCACTGCATGAAAGCAGAAAATGAAAACACAATCACAGCAGATTCAATTATTTGTAAAACATATAAATACACTCATCAGTGGAGTTTGAGGTATTTAACTTATTCGATGTTTGTAATGAAAGCTTACTTGATTTATTTTTGACTTCGATTAAAAAATAATTTTAAATCACTAAATTTTTCCTGTGGCAGTCTTATGTATTGAAAACAAACTAACAAAGTAATACATAACCTTTTCAAAAACAAATACCTCATTCAAAAATCCTGAATCTGTCATTCATAATTTTTGTGAATGATGTTAAATGAGTTACCCTTCAGAGCTTCACATATTGATTAATTATACACATCTTATGTGTGTAAATATTGAAAATGCTTAACAAAGAGTAAAGCTCTACGATCATTTTTCATCATTATTATTTTTCAACTATGAAAAATACTACTTATATAACTCTTGGTTCTTTTCATTTATAGTATTAACTGAAAATCGATTCTAAATTAGAAATGAATTGACATGATAGGATGATAAGAAAAAAGCAAATAGTCTTAACTGGAGGTAAGTCTAATTTTAATTCAAAAAGCACGTTTTAGTACTGTCAAAATCATCAACCAGCTGATAATACTAAATTTCCTGTAAATTTCATATGTCAATATTTATAAGCTACTCATTCAGGCTGCATCACTGCTACATGGTATAGTGCCTAAATCTGTGCATGTTTGAACTGTATTTCCTGAGTGAATTCCAGATGAATATTTGCAGCTCTACTGCTAGTGAGGTGTTTTGAGAAAATTTGGTACAAGACAGGAGCGTCAAGCTTTATGAGGTTTGGGTTTTGGCAAACAAGAGTTCTGAGATTCTAATTCCGTGACTTCTTGTATCCCCAGATTTGTTTGAGTCAGTTGGGATGTGCCACTGTCATTTTTCATTCCCTTATTCCTTTAAAAACACTGATATGTGGGAGATAAAGAGTCACCCCATGTTTTTCAAGCACCCAATTTCAGAAAGTGCTTTGTGTATTTAGAATAGATTTTAAAATGAATAATGATTTTAATCAACATTAAGAAAAATAGGGAAAGTTTTTTTTTAATACACACTAACCTTTTTCACTTAATAACTACAGAGCACCTATATAATCAGGTTTCAATGTTGTAATTTGCAACCCCAAGAAAGTCAAATTAGAACCATATAATTTGAACCGACAGTAGGGATCAAAACAAAATGTTAAATTCTTTCCCACTTGTCTTCTTTCCAGAGCTTAACTGCCATAAATAGCACCTGAGTTGATCTATTCCCATAAGAAAGCCAGTATAGATTGCTTTAGGACTTTTCAGTTGCTAGGTAACGAAAATGCCCATTAAGAAAGAATGGAGCAGTCTCTTTACTAAAAAAGTTTGCAAAGCATCTAATCTCCTTGTTAGTATGTTTGTGTCACCAAGGTCCTCCACAGGAAAACATATTCCACCGATTTTCTTAGAGAGATAGACAAGCATCCTATTATTTGACAGGTAACAATTTTTCTTAGTTACCATAAAGATTTAAGTTTTAAGGCAGAAACAATTTAATAACGGCTCTTACACTTCTGTGCTTGAGAATTCAATAAGGCCTATTTTCACACAGCATGCATGTATGACTCGTATTGATTTCAGAATAAGAATGGATCCATTATTATGTGTTTGAGTAAAGCAGGGGAAAAATTGTAGTGCAAGAATGTTGGTGTCCTTCAGTTCCACAGGAAAGAAAACAGCACGGAATTCAACAGATATTAAAATGATTGCAGAGGAAGCAAGAGTTAGTACCTACGAAAGAACATTGGACTACAAATTATGAGGTTTTGTGTTATAATCATACCTGTCAATGGGCTATGTGTCCTGGTGTAAGTCAGTTAAATAACTTGGATCTCAATTTTCTTGTCCAAATACAGAAAGTCCCTTTCTCTCTCCCCCTCTCTCTCCCCCTCTCTCTCTCCATCTCTCTCTCTATTTCTGTCTCTCTCCCTCTCTCTCTCCCTCTCTCTCTCTCTCTCTCTCTCTCTCTCTCTCTCTGTGTGTGTGTGTGTGTGTGTGTTGTGCAGGGTGTGTGTGTGTGTGTTGCAGCAGTAGATATCACCAATTTAATCATCTCTTCTTCCCGTAATCATTCATTGACAGTTTAACACTGTGCTAGAGAGATTAAACAAATTTCTAACTTTAGAAAGTTCTCGGTGTAATGGAAGAGTCAGACGAATAATGTATTGAAGACCACTATAATGCTAAAAGTAAGGACAGGACTAATCACAATATTTCACTTGGGTTTTCATGCATAAATCCTTTCTATGACCCACTTAAGGTTTCTGTTCATCTTTTTAGCCCCAGTGCTGCCACCTAGACATCGAATGATGATTCATTTTGTGGTATAAAAAGTGATACCTTGCTAATATATAGTCTTCCAGTGGATTGACAGTTTTATAGGTATAAAATCTTAAGAGTATAAAGCCATGATAATAGAATTCATACATTTTCAGCTAGTGTTGTTAGTCAGATACTTCCACTATATCTAAAATTATATAATGTAAGATTTTGTTTTCTTTTTTAAAGCAATAACAACTTAGGTGTTAATTTTATAACTTCCACTTTGGTATCTTTTGGTTAACAGACAAGGAGGTTGGTTCAAATAGATTTCCAGTATCTCTGTATTCCAAAATAAAAAAATTGTGGTATCAGAAATATTTAGTGATCTTTTCAATTGTTTATTTGAAATACTAAGAATAATGAAAGCATCTATGCAACTTTTTTTTACATTATCTGTTCTGTTCTTTAAACCAGGTTACAGCTGGCATTTATATAATCCTATGTAAAAAGTAGTCAAGTTACTAGAGAAATATTGACATCTAGACTTTCAGAGAGCCAAACATTATATTTACAAATAATAAGATGTTTTGAGGGGCCTTCAATTTAAAATAATTAGCAATAAATCCAGTCAATATAAATCATGAATTCAAAATTAAAGTTGGAGTTCTTCCCCTTGCTCTACACAGCATGTCTGAAATGTTTTCATAAAACAATTGTGGGGGCCCAAAGTGGCTCCGGCCGGATGTCGTGGCGCTTGCGAAGGCGAGGCCAAGAGTTCAAGGCCAACCAACCTCAGCAACCTTACAAGCTCTCAATGATTGGCAAAAAAAAAAAAAAAAAATGTGGTCTGTCTTCTTCCTCTTTTTACCTAGAAGTCACTAGGCCATTGCTTTTTAATGTTTCTTTAAATCCTTAATAAATTGCCTATTTTTCATCTTGTTTTCTTTATCTTAATTCCTTTACTCTTAAAAGGGATACTGACACTATACCTAAGTTTTGGAGTTTTAGTTCCTAGGACATGCATTTACATTTTTGATTGTGTTTGTGTGCTTGTTCAATGTTCTGTCTAATTTTATAAAGCAAACCCAAGTAGAACAATTATCCTGCACTTCAAATTCTGCTCCTCGTTAGTGTAGCTGAAACATTTGAGCACTTATATATTTTTTTAATCAATTACACAAATGGTTTTCATTATTCTTAAGTGAAGACCAACGGACTTTTTAAAATTTGCTAGACTTTTTGAGCTCTGCATATAAACACAGTAGTTAGTTGTGAAGTCGCCACTTCTTTGTGACTGGAACAGCCTAGTTTAGTAAGGCAAATGGGGTCATTTTGTTTGGTCTACAAGGCATATCTAATAAGGTCAAGGTCATAGATTCAGTTCCACTTCAATTATCTTTCCCCCTTTTCATTGCCATGGGCTGAATTTCTAAGTACAGACATCCATCCAACAAGTAAATCCATGCACAGGCCAAAGGGGAAATAATGAGAATATGGGGATGAATCCATAAAAACTTGTCACAACTTACAAATAAAAACAGCTTATAAGCTAGCAGCTAGGAAATGATTGAATAGTGACAAACTGGCTGATTCCTAATGCCAAGAGGATATTTGAGGATGATGCGTAAGTGTCTCAAAAATCAAACATTTGTCCGTAAATGTAGAAGACTGTAGGGGATGAAAAAAATGTGTGGACCAGGTCCCCCTGCGGTGAAGAACTGTTGTGTAAGATGCTTCAAGTGCCCTTGACACGACCCTTTGGCTCTCAGCCCTTTCGTAGACTTTCCCATGAGGGAGTGGCCCGAATCCATTACCTGATTGCTGGAGGAGAATAAAGGCCAGGCCATCTCGGTCCAACGCTGGACAATTCAGATGAGCCATTCTTGCTCTTAAGTTTCCTGAGGGGTCAACTGGGGCTGTGGTTGGGCCTGAATGACATCTCAGTTTCTCTCTCTGTCAATTTTTTTTTGTCCTTCCCATCCTTCCCATACATATAGATCCCAAGGACCCTGGGATCCTGAGTACTGAACTCCAGTGCAGAGCCTGCCTTCTGGGAAACCTGACTGTTGCAGACACTTTTTCAGTTTCTATTTAAGGCCAGAACTGGCTCCAGAATGTGCAGGTTTCAGTGCAAAATGAACACACAGGGGATCTCTTTAAAAATTCTAAGATTCTAGATGGTGATGCAGAACATTAAACCAAGTGTGGATTCGTCTACAGGCAGGAGCGATGCAATGACACTGACTGCACGCCCACCAGGGCGACTCTACCCTATTTAGGTAGAAATCACTGTTGTCACCAGTAATTCAGAGATCACATAATCATATCTCTGATGATTTACCACAGGGGATAATACAAAGACATAAGAAAGTGTAAAGAATGTGACAGTTTTAGAGCCATGCAAATAAATTCCTGGTAATAAAATTTGGCCATAGGCATTATATTAAAGACATTGACAAGAAACATCATTTTGTAAATTGCTGCATGAAATAGAACAGCAATTTCTGAAGCTATAAATATAAGAAATAGAACCATTAAAAATTTTAAACTTTGAACATTTGTAGCACAAAGACAGTGAGATTACTTAAAATTTCAGAAAGGCTGTGATCTTATGTGAGCTAATGTCATGATCACCAACATGTGTAAGCATAATCCGAAAGGTCTTAGGATCATGCCTGCACGTATTTTGATCACTCCCTCTTAATCTATTCTCTTGTTTTCAATACAGTGTCCTCAGTCAAAGTACCCTCCCCTCAGTCTCATGGGCCAGTTGATTGTTACAAATAATTACTGGGATTTGGTAAAGCACAACTGACTGATACAATCAAGAAGCCAGTATTCAAAGAAGCGGACACTATTCAAAGCACGCAGAGCTCCCTGGTCTAAGAGTATTTGAGCAAGGCAGAGTCTTATTAGGGTCTTCCAAGCAGCAAAATGTTCTTACATTAATAATAATAATAGCCATTATTATATTACTAACAAAAATGGCAATGCAGTTATGAAGCTCTAATATAGATATAACATGCTTTCAGACACATTTCCTTTTTCAGGAAACTCCTTGAATAACGTATGTTCTGCACTGCGTGCTATACTACATTTGCCAGGAAGAGCAAACAGTCAAAATAGCACCCTGAATATATTTATTTATCCATTCTGCTATTGGTTGGCATTTGGGTAAATTTTAGTTTGTGTCTGTTAGTGACGCAATGCATATTCCTCCATGTGGATATTCAATGGATATGCAATAGATACTCAATATTTTTGAATATTCTGCATTTTTACACATGGCATACCACACGACAGTAAAAATAAATCAACTCCAACTGCCTGTCACAATAGGGATGTCTCACAAAAATAATGCTGAGTGGAAAAGCCAACATAAAATGGTACACACCGCATGAGTCTATTTACATAAAGTTCAAACACAGGCAAACAATCCTGCAGCATTAGAAGCCAAAATACTGGCCAGGCGCAGTGGCTCACGCCTGTAATCCCAGCACTTTGGGAGGCTGAGGCAGGTGGATCACGAGGTCAAGAGATCGAGACCATCCTGGTCAACATGGTGAAACCCTGTCTCTACTAAAGATACAAAAAATTAGCTGGGCATGGTGGCACATGCCTGTAATCCCAGCTACTCAGGAGGCTGAGGCAGGAGAATTGCCTGAACCCAGGAGGCGGAGGTTGCGGTGAGCTGAGATTGTGCCATTGCACTCCAGCCTGGGTAACAAGAGCGAAACTCCGTCTCAAAAAATAAAGAAATAAAAATAAAAAGAAGCCAAAATACTGAAGTGAGGTGAAATCCTTGGGTTCAGATTGGATCACATGATAAGAGAGGCCGAGCGGAGGGTTGGGTGAAAGGCACAATTCAGTTTCAAGGCTTTCTGTTTGAGCTAGTTGTCATCAGATCAGAGAGTCGCCCGTTTGTTGATTTGTCTTCCTTTTGGCTATTTCCGGGTCATGAACTGGACTTCTTTTTTACACACCAGGGATCAGTGACTATTTTTCAGGTGAGCATATGGCTAAGGGAATACTTTTCATTGATATCACCAAAAGAACTTCAAACTAACTTGACTCTTACTTGAAATTCCACTATTACCAATATTATGAAGAGTTGAATTTTTTTAATGTCGTTTTCTCCTGCTTACTAAAAAAGGTAATACTCGCAGGGAAAGTAACAAATTGCAAATTCTTCTTTAAGACAGAGATCATTTCTTATTCTTCTTCATAAACCCAACGCCTTCTACCAGTATTTGACAAAAACTAAAGTGAAAAGTATTTTCTGAATGCGAGATAACTCTTAAGTCATTATATGCTGACATGAAAGAATCCCAGATTCTTCCTCAGGGATATTTTCTGTTGTGGAGGAAACAGAGTTGCTCTCACTGGGCTACAAGGCTGGGAAGTGATGGTCAGCTGGAAACCTGTGAAAAATGACTGGAAATGATCACTGAAGATATGAAAATAAATTGTGCGTTCTGCACAACTTTGCCAAGGACTAGCCTCAATCACAGTACATCTAAAATAGTATAAGAAAATCTTCCGTGCTTGGTCTAACAGAGAAGAGCTCATATATATATATGGCATTACTCTCAGACTCATTTACTTATATATTCATTCATTCATTCGTGTAACAAATAGTTGCTGTGGTGGGTCAATCATTATGTTGGTGCAACTGATACAAGAGTGGGCAGAAGCAAAATCATGGTTTATGCACTCCTAGAACTTAAAATCTAGGAATAGAGATAAAATTTTAAAAATTGCACTAATAACATAAAACTACAGAGTGGTAAATGTTCAGAAGAAACAAGGAAGGTCCCAATTTGGAGATATGGGGAGGAGGATAGGGAGAAAGATTTGACTGTGTGCCCCGCTCGACTGTCTTCTGCAGCCTGAGTTACCCTCAGTTTTAACTGGACGGAGGTGGGTAACTTAGCATTAAATACACAAAATAGGTATGGCTCAGCCGGCTGTTATTTTTCAGATTCTCAGTGTGCCCGTCACTCCCTCTGACATTCAGACTCCTGGCTGTTATTTTCTAGAAGATTTTGAGGTAATCTCTCTATATGAGTTAGAAGATAAGCTTCCCAAATCACCATATCCTTAACAAAGGGATGTAAAAAAATCTATCGGATGATAAGTCTTTATGGAGAGAGACGCACTGAAGCACCTTCACTTTCTTGTCATGATTCTAAAGCTCAGAAAGCAGTTTTGTGTTTTCTTTACTTTTCCTAAAACTTTTATTTTTTCAGAAGCTGCTTCCAATTATCATTTGCCCCATACATTGGCATAACAGGATTTAATAGCAGCCTCTTTTGGCATTTGACAACTTTTAACAACATTTTATTAAAGTATTCTTCTCCCCATATTTAAATAGCATGTAATGTAAAAAGAAATTGCAAGGTGCATTGAGCACTAATTGTCAGACCAATTCTTCAATACAGATAACGCGCGCGTGCGCGCGCGCACACACACACACACAGACATACAGACAGACAGACATAGATAGACAGACAGACAAACAGATAGATAGATAGATAGATAGATAGATAGATAGATAGATAGATAGATAGATAGAGATATACTTATATAAAATTATGTAAGGAAATATAAGCCATCTCACCAAAATTAAGAATTTTTAATGATAATATGATGTGCCAAAGACGTGAATAAACAAGATAATTGAGATGATAGGTTTTTGGTTTTCTTTCTGAGACAGTCTCTCTCTGTCACCCAGGATGGAGTGCAGTGGTGCAATCTTGGCTCACTGCAAACTCTGCCTCCTCAGTTCAAGTGATTATTGTGCCTCAGCCTCCCTAGTAGCTGTGGTTACAGGCAGGTGCCACCATGCCTGGCTAATTTTTGTATTTTTAGTAGAGATGGGATTTCACCATGTTGGCCAACCTGGTCTCAAATTCCTGAGCTCAATTGATCCACCCACCTTGGCCTCTCAAAGTGCTAGGTTTACAGGATGGTAGTTTTAATTAGGGTAATTGCAATAGTAAGTAAAATATCTCAAACAAGAGGGAGAAAACTTGAGGTTTTGCAAAGAAAGGGAGTGAAGTGGGAGGGCAGAGATAGGTCTTACTCTGGAGTATGCAAAGGCAGGATGGTCCTTTGTGGTTAGCCATTTTCCTGAATTAAAAGAAAAAGTGTGTGGCGGGGGGTGGGGGATGGATTTCTTAACCCTAGTTGCTTTCTCAAAGTGCTGGACTTACATAAATTGAGCATTGTCAGTCCTCCTGCATGTCCACTGTCAGCCACTGAACAATACTGAGCATGACTTCCTGAGTGAGAACTTTAGAAATAATCATTGAAAGGCTCTTGTTGAGGATGTTTCTAAACAATTCAACTGGTTTGCAGAAACATCTGGTGAAGGTCCCAAGTGTTATCCCAGAGATCAAGTTATTTATATATAAGAGGGTTTCCTGAAATAAAAAGCAGAAGTGTTTTTAAAGGCTATACTAAATCCAGGAGTTAAATCTGTCTGGACAGATTTAACAGATTAAATCTCATCTGGACAGAGCAATCTGTCCAGAGGATTCCAGAAGATTGGTGTAAGAAAGTCCTGTGTTATGCAGCCACACTTCTTGAGTTTCTTGAAACTCTCAAGCTGGGATGCTGATTCCCTCAGTAATGATGTTCATAATCCAGCTCACCTCTCATATGAGGGCATGCATGTCCTAAGCGTTTCTTCAAACTACATTATTAGTTTATAGACAAGCAACTTCTCTAGGACAAACTCAGGCCAGTGGTGGTCTGCAGCTGCAATGAGGTCTCTGAGGTTTATGCAAAATCATCAGGCTTCAGCTCTTAGGGCTTAGGCAACCAAGAGACCCAGCAGGGATCTGGGCAGCTCAGTTTTAGACCTCCATGACTTCAAATCAAGTAAAAATGAGAAAAACTGGAAAAGGTAATTTGGAAGATTGTGACCCAATATTAAAGAAAATAGAGAAAAAGGGATAATTTTATAAGGACTGTCAGATTGGGCAAGGTAACATGATCCAACCCAATTTGCAGTTAAGTACCAACTCTGTTTTTGCCACAGTGATGGTAGCAGTCAATTAAAGGTTTACCAGGTAAAATGGTTTGGATTTGTGCCCCCACCTGAATCTCATTTGGAATTATAATCCCCAATGTTGAAAAAGGGAACTGGTGGGAGGTGATCGGTTGATGGGGGTGGATTTCCCCCATGATGTTCTCATGATAGTGACTGAGTTATTATTAGATTTGATTGTTTCAAAGTGTGAAACAGCTCCCCCTTCACTCCCTTCTTCTTGTTCCTGTCATGTAAGTTGTGCCTCCTTCCCCTTCAACTTCCATCATGTTGTAATTTTTCTGAGGCTTCCCCAGCCATGCCTGTACAGCCTGTGGACCTGTGAGTCTATTCAAACTATTTTCTTCATAAATTGCCCACTCACAGATAGATCTTTATAGCAATGCAAGAACAGACCAATACACCAGACAAAATAGAGTGTACATAATCAAGCCAAATCTTCATTATCCGTATGCTTAATTTACAAAGAAGTACAACATAACTGAAAGACAATGAGCAGGGACAGAATCTGATAACAGAATGGTGGGCTGCACGTGATATGCAGTTTTTCGTTGAGACACGTCATTTTTCGGTACAGTATTTTGATCAAAAGTAACCTTAAAGAAAGTTCATTCTTAATCACAAAATAAGTCTGGTCTCCTTAGATTTGGCTTGATTATGTACACATACACAGCAAGAATGGTAATTTACCACATAGGCTTTCTTATGTTTGCTTTGCTGGAATTTGTTTTTATAAGGAATCTCAGATCAGACATTTGGGAGGTCTAGGAATCCAAAGCAAGAATTCAGCACTAGAAATTTGAGCTAATTTCTTTCCTTTCTAGTTTTCAAAACATCCTGATTTCTGGACCTGCCAGTAAGTCACTTTTCTTATTCACTCATAAGGCTGAGAATCTTGTAAACCAAATTCCAGGCCTAGTTTCTAAGAGGGCATTGCAAGCATTGATCCCATAAAGTCAATCTTAGCTTAAATTTCCTAGTTGCATCTGATTAAATGAGCATCATTCTCAAATATGACATTCAAAGCAAGATCCTGGTTGCATAAGCGATGTTTCTAATTGTGTTCTTTTGACAAGGACATGCAAATAACTATATTATATAATGTGAATGTATGCACAGAACTGTATTGCTATGAAAATAAGAACATTCAAGAGGTTCACAATTCTGAAAGAGTTGGGCAAAGAGAAAAATATTTCATTTAAAATGTTTCATTTCAGTTTACAAAAGCAAAGCCTACTGCATTGTTTTTAGTTATCAATAACTTGAAGTGAAAAGGCTTCCTTATATATCTATAAAAATAGAAAATCAAAACACCAATAATACCACAAAGAAAACCCACAGCCATCTTTTTTCAGTACCTACAGTCCAATGTAATTAATGTGTTTTTGACTCGATCTTGAGTTGACAGTCTCATGAATATGAATCCGTTGGTTTCTCAGCTGTTTTCTCAACTGAAAAACTGTTTTCCCATCAGTTTTGGAAATCCTGGCTCATTCTACTGGTAGGTTCTCAAAATGCCTAAATGATACCATCAGAAACCTATGTCCAAACATATTTGATGTAGTCCTATTTTACAGGGCTCTGAGACAGTCTCTTTCTTAGAGGATGGAAAATTCTGAGCTGTAGTAGATGACCAGAGCTTTCAAGGAAGCTTCAGGGTTAAACAAACAATATCTGTAAATGACCAAAGGCTTAAAATGGCTGTGGTTAATTTCTTACTCATAAAGCTCAAAAGTGCAAGGTCCGATGAGATTTATTTAAAAAATAATTCAGGCCGGGCGCAGTGGCTCAAGACTGTAATCCCAGCACTTTGGGAGGCCAAGACGGGTGGATCACAAGGTCAAGAGATTGAGACCATCCTGGTCAACATGGTGAAACCCCATCTCTACTAAAAATACAAAAAAATAGCTGGGCATGGTGGCATGTGCCTGTAATCCCAGCTACTCAGGAGGCTGAGGCAGGAGAATTGCCTGAACCCAGGTGGCGGAGGTTGCGGTGAGCCGAGATCACGCCATTGCACTCCAGCCTGGGTAACAAGAGTGAAACTCTGTCTCAAAAAAATAAAATAAAATAAAATAATAATAATAATAATTCAATAGGCAAAGACATTTTGTTATTTTTGTTGCTTATAACACAGGCTAACAAAGTCAATCCAAAAAGGTTTTATACAGAATATTTATAAACCTAACAGTTAATGATTGTCTAGAAGAGGAGATATTCTATGCAATCTTTACACAGAGAAAGTTTAGATGTTATGGATACTAATCTCGATATGTAATATAACACAAATATATCAAGCTTTTATTTCCATCAAGAATACCAAATGAAAATATTATGGAAGCCTAGACTAGATCCTCAACACTTGAGAATTAGTAAAATGTCATAAATAAGTCATGTAAAGTCTTATTCCAAACCACTGTTCTAGAAGATATTAGATTCAAATTAAGGGCGTAAAACTGTGACCAAATCAATAGTTAAATGCCCAGAATTAGGAATGATAACACTACAGTGTTGTTGTCTAATTCAGGCAAAGCAGCAACAGATTCTAACTAATAGAAACATATTCTGAAATGAAAGGACACTGACAAATCTCTATGTGATTCCAATACAGCATACAGTTTCTGAGGTATTTATATTAATAATTCTTTACCCATACCAACTTTACTGAGGAGAAGCTCAGCATCTCTTCTAACTTTCTAGTACTTTCATGCGCTAGTCAATAGTAAAGTATCAAATAGATTTGATTATTTATAGTATTTTTCTTTTTATAATGTGAAAAAATAAATAGTTTATGTCTGGGGCCATCTAGGTAGTTTTTAGGACAGATTTTCTAGGGGAAATAATAATCCAATTTGGGGAACACAAAATATCAAAAGTTGTTAGAGGGTCTGAACACTTGGACAAGTTCATATTGATACAATGACAGAGGCAGGAGTCACAGAAATTCTAGGCAGATGAGGGGGGTCACTGGCAAAACCCCACCTTCAAGCAAATGATTCTAAAACCCGTGGCTCAAAGTGAGAACTTCCATCCCTGTTTCTCTGCTCAAATGTTGCCTTTTCCTATACTACCCATGGCCCACTCCACCCCGATGCTGTGCCTATAAAGACCCCAGACTCAGTCAGAAAGAGAAAAGCAGCTGGACATCAGAAAGAAGAAACTTGATTTCAGTGGGAAGGTTATTGGCTTGATTTTGAAGAAGTGTCCTGCTAAAGATGGCCAGACTTGAGGGGAAGATTACCTGCCCATCCCATCTCCTTTCCAGCTCCCCTCCCTGCTGAGAGTCACTTTTTCAATAAAATCCTCTGCATTCACCATATTTCAATTCATTACTGCAGCCTCATATTTTCCTGGATGCCAGACAAGAGCTCAGGAGCCACAAGTGCAGATACTCAAAAAAAAGGCTGTCACACTGGTCCTTCGCCCTCTCAGGTAGAAGGCAGCCACCACACAAGAAGGCAATGGGCTTGCTGAGTTGTTAACCCTTAAGCTGTCCATGGATGGCAGAGCTGAAAGAGCATTGTAACATACCTTCTGAGGCTTCAGAGTTGAACATCCCTACCTGAACACTACTGTGGAGCCCACATGGAGTTTGCTCCTGCTGGTGCCCAAAAGCAGCCAGTTGGATCCCATACTTGTTCACCTGTGTGTTGCCCCCCCACAGGGGTTGGGTGTGGTGAGCTGAGTAAATGAAGTTTGTTCCTGCCAATGCCTAAAAGAGCTTGCTTCAGTCCCTGAACTCATTTGCTCTGTACTCATTTGCTTGCACTGTCCCTCTCATGAGGGGTAGACAGGGGTGGGCTGAGCAAACAAATCACCCCTGTCACAAGTCCCATTAAGGGGTCAAGAAAATATCCAGCTTCAATATGTTACTAAGAAATAATGATTAGTTATCTATTTAACCTAGGGACAACAAACATATTTTAAAAGTGAAATAGGCCTTAAGATGATATAACAACCCTTAGCTCCTCTATAAATGAGAAACCTTTGTTTTCATAAATAATCAAGGGCAAAAACAACTGTACGAATCATAGAACGTTACTCTGATAAGGTGGGATCTTTGCTATCCAGGTAGATTACACAGAAGGTACAAAGGAAACTTTTCTTTTTTTTTAAGACACATTTATTCAGCATCATGATCAGACTTAAATTTAGCAATCAACAACATGGGTACAAAAAATTATCTACGTTAAAATCCTCTGTTGGAATGCTTCCACAGAACGGAAGCTAAAACAACTTGTTATATGATTAATCACAAATACAGTCCTCTAGTATTTTGCCCATACACATGAGTATTTGTCTAAATCACGTCATCTTTGTAGCAGCAAGGCCCTGCCACCGCTGTGCTTGGCTGAGTTCACTAGTCTGTTGTGATCTGTAGCTTCCCTGTCACTTCTCCTGCTCTACTATCCTGCTGAGCTTCGTTTTCTAATTTAAATCTTCTGCCACTGCCATAGCTACTGCTGCTACTGGAACCACCCTAGCCACTTTTGGGGCCAGAGATTCTGCCTCCCTTAACTGGTCCAAACTTTGAAGACTATTGTAATTGCCAGAATCATTGTAGCTTCCACCACCTCTAAAATTGCTTCCATCACTACCAAATCCATTATAGGCATCCCAGCTGCCACCTTATCCATCACCACCATGGCTGCCACCAAAGACACTGAAGTTTCCTCCATGACCAAATCTGCCATTCCCACCAAAACCTCCTCCACAGCCACCACTAACGTTTCCAGAACCATGTCAACTTCTTTGCATGGATGAAGCCCTGGCCATCTATTGCCTTGACAAGGCTTTCTTCACTTCACAATTGTGGCCATTCACAGTATGGCATTTCTGAATGACAGTCTCATCCACGGGGTCATCGTCATCAAAGATGATGAAGGCAAAGCCCCTTTTCTTGCCACTGTCTCAGTCTATCATGATTTCAATCACTTCAATTTGTCCATACTGTTCAAAATAATCTATTAGGTGATGTTCTTCAGTGTCTTCTTTAATGAGACCAACAAATACCTTTTTCACGGTTAAGTGGGTACCTGGTCTTTGAGAATCTTTTCTTGAGACAGCTCTCTTTGGTTCCACAACCCTTCCATCTACCTGTGTGGCCTTGCATTCGTGGCTGCATCCACCTCCTCTACAGGAGTGTATGTCACAAATTCAAAGGCCCTTGAGCAGTTGGTGTTTGGATTCCTCATGTCCACACAGTCTGTGACGATTCCCCATTGCTCACAATGGCTCTTAGGATCCTGTTAGTTGCTTCAGAGCTCAGCCCTCCAAGGAGGAGCTCCCACAGCTTACCTTGGGCTCTTTAGGAGACTCTGACTTAGACATGACAGCAGGAGGAAGAGAGACTTTAACAATGCTTCCTTGGCAGTGTCCACAGGCAGAAAGGAGTAAGCTGGTGAACGGACCTAAAAAAAAAAAAAATGAAACTTTTATAGCCTGTTTTTAAAAGACCAACGACAGAAGAAAATTTTAGTAGAACAGACATAAAACCAAAATCTAGTTTACAGCACTGTAGTATTTGATCCTCACACTCCTGTTGAAAATCTTATAAATAAATCAATCAAACCTTAACCAGTTGAACCATAACAGCCAGAACTCCCTTTCTGATAACTTTCTACTGCTTTTTGCATCCATTTAAGATTTTTCCTTTAATGTTTTCTTTCTGATTCAGGAATAACCAGTCATTTTATTTTGTAACAGAATTAATCTCCTTGTTCTTAACAAAAACTCATCCTTGTGTATTTTGCACACAAGGCTGCACCTGTTTTCCACTATTAGTGCCAACTGAGTCTCATTCATATAAATAGATTATATGTTTTCACAACACTGACTTGTACTTCACAGAGAAAAACAGGAGGAAAATTACTGTGAACTGTCTTGTACTCACACATGCATTTCACAGCATCCTTTAAGGTACAACTCCTCAAAGTGGCAAAACAGAACAGGTTTATGAGCATTTGCAAATAAATATTACCTTTCTATACCATGTTAAAAATGCAACACAAAACGTCTGCATGCTTAAAATTATGTTTAGTAATTAATGATCTAATATTTTATCTTTCTTATAATGATCTTGATATCTATTAAAATTCCATTAATTGATTCAACTTAGTATTATTCTAAGGTTTTAGAAATTATCTTGAAGCTGATATACTATAAAATATACTATTAAAGTTTGTCAGAATTATCTGATTTGCTTATATAATACACACATTTACATGTTTTTATGTTAACTATTTAGTAGAATTCATAGTAATTAATTCAGTCAGTAAACATGTATAAGTTTAGGAAGAGAATACCCAAGTAGAATAAGAATGTCAGTGCGTATTATACGTAACACTGGTAATTCAGAGAATACACAGATGTTTATACTGAGCCAACAATGTTATACTAATCTCTCTTGCCAAAGATTTACTTAAATATGTGAACTTGAATTTTCAAATGTATTAAGATGTATGAGTTTATTTCTGTAAGAATGCCTTTTTAAAGTACATTGAAAGTCAGCTGGGTGTGATGGGAAAGTACTTGAAGTTCAATTTTCTGAATTTCTGAGTATTAGGAATATACCATTTAAATAAGTATTTATTTATCTCTAATCCAATCAGATTAAGACTGTGTTAAAAGGTTTAATAATTTAATTTGAAAATACCATTTAGGAATATATTGCATACATACCATAAGATATAAAGGTCTTTCTGAATTTTAGAAATATAAACACACAGACACAAACAGAAATTCATCAGTGGATTAAACATAAACATAGAAACACAAGACTAACTGGTTTATACTAGGCAGTTATTCTTTTCATAGAAGGTATGAATTTTTAATTGATTGGAGCTCAAGACAGATGAAATTGACAATCAGAAAAGACTAACAAATTAGATTGTCTGTCATTTTTTACTCCATGGAGAAAAGATCTCTAAACCATTAATCCTTTTGTAGAGATTGTCACGTGATCACACAATAATGGAAAAGTAATCCAACATTTATACTCAAACAAATACTCAAAAAGAATCAAAATCATATCCTTTCCATGCTATCAGTGGGCAAAGGTCCAGAACAAAGCCAGGAATCAAACTCACCATTGGGTTCCCAGATTTCCAGTGAGAACCAGAGCACAAAGCGCCCCCAAGCCTGAAGACCTGGACAGAGCAAATGGGGACCCAAGCCATGACACCCAAACAGTGAAATAAAAAATGTACCAGTTAAGGAATTGTTTCTGTTCAGGCAAAGGAGTAGATGATGATCTTAATGAATAGAAAAGTATTCATTCAGGAGTATCATCTCTACATATAAGGAGGAAAAATTGGCTTTATAAAACAAGGGATTCCTGAAGGAAGACTAAAAGCAGGTTTTATCTTGGTATGAAAGTGCAAGGCGGCCATATATTCTAAGTCACTTTCTGGAATGCGAAACGCTGGTTGATTTCAAAAGGATAGGAGAGTTTCTTAACCTTGATTATTTTCCAGGAACCCAAGATTTGGGCAAAATTCAACATTATCAGGAACACAGTGGTGTTTGAAACAAGAGGGAACTAAATATATAATTCTCAGAAAACTTCTGAAAGCTTTTTGTTTTTCTTGAGACGGAGTTTCGCTCTTGTTACCCAGGCTGGAGTGCAATGGCGCGATCTCGGCTCACCGCAACCTCCGTCTCCTGGGTTCAGGCAATTCTCCTGCCTCAGCCTCCTGAGTAGCTGGGACTACAGGCATGCGCCACCATGCCCAGCTAATTTTTTGTATTTTTAGTAGAGACGGGGTTTCACCATGTTGACCAGGATGGTCTCGATATCTTGACCTCGTGATCCACCCACCTCAGCCTCCCAAAGTGCTGGGATTACAGGTGTGAGCCACTGCGCCTGGCCCCTGAAAGCTTTTTTACTGTTAAAAAGTGACAGGAGTCCTTAGAATTGGAGGTTACTTCATAGATAGAGCAGGAAGAAAGTTAAAACCCTAATAAGAATTATTCTCTCAGAATATTTAAAAACTAATAGAAGTGGATCTCACATTTCAGAAGACAACTTCATAGAATATTCAGCCCCTGAAAGTGAGCCAAAGTCTCCTAATTTCTTTCTAGAATTATCAGTTAGATTGCATCATTTATTATGTTGTAGAAATTCTCTCGACATCATAAAATAAGTAGATTTGTTGCTGGTCACTTTTTATAGATAATGATAAACAAAGCAAACAAAACAAAAATAGCTGCTTAATATATATATGTTCAGCAATAGAAACTTGTATTTCCATGGTAGTAAAAGCAAGTCAGTAAGAAGTCATTCTGTATCTTCTAATCCACATCTTTGATTTGACTTGGGCTGGGTATGGTGGGTCACGACTGCAATCCCAGCACTTTGGGAGGCTGAGGTGGGTGGATCACCTGAAGTCGGGAGTTCAAGACCAGCCTGACCAACATGGAGAAAACTCATCTCTACTAAAAATATAAAATTAGCAGGGTGGGGTGGCACATGCCTATAATCCCAGCTACTTGAGAGGCTGAGGCAGGAGAATTGCTTGACCCTGGGAGGTGGAGGCTGCAGTGAGCCAAGATCACACCATTGCACTCCAGCCTGAGTAACAAAGAGTGAAACTCCATTTCAAAAAGAAAAAATTATTTGATCTCCATAAGTTGCTAAATGATGAACAGAAAGCCCACCTATATTATGTGCATAGTCAGTATTGGCTAAGGCCAATAGACATGCATTATACTGAAAGCAGTGGAAATAATCTTGTAAAACATATAACCATGTTAATTTAAATGAAATCACTATCATTGAAAAGTTTTTTTTAAACTCAGAGAAAATAGATCTTCCTGAAACAATTTATATTAGCTTGATCAGTGTATATTTAGTTAACAAAAATAAATCACTCAACTGTACCAAAAGGAATGAATTTCAGAATACATTTAACTATGTAGCAATTTGTCAAAGTCTCAAATCTCTTTACATTTAATATCATGTTAAATTAGTGATTTATTTTTACATTTGACAACCTGGAATTTAACACAGGCTACATTGTAATACCAATAGTTATATGAACGTAGGTGTGGTATATGAACACTGTACTTAGAAATAAGTCTGGCACTTTTAAATCACACCTGCAATTCTCAAACTACCAAATCCAATGGAATAAGTCTTTCCACATAATTTGTTCTGTAAAGAAGTCCTAATGTACCCCCTAAAATATTAAAATAAATAAAATTCTATCGAATTAAATAAAAGAAGAAATCATACTTCAGAATTAATAATATTACCTGATGAACTCTTAAGAATCTGTTGTGATACTTACTTACATTAAATTGTTTAATAATACACATAGAGACTATAAAAATTAGTTCAATGTGTTACTCATTTTAATTTTAAAATTTGGTTAATTTATTTGAATCAATTTGTTTTTATGCTGAAGTATATAACTAGCTTTTAAGATAAATGCATATTTTCATTTGTTTATAAAGTTGTTGCTCCTGTCCCAAAGGTAAAGGTACCACTTTACCTGTAAATCTCATTCATAGTTGACTTAGGTGCGTGTTCCTTTGAGGAAGTCAGTTATGCAGCAAACTGAGAGTTGTACCAAGGGCTATTAAAAATTATGTAACAAAGAAAACATAATCTTGGAGGACATTTAGAAAATCTCTTTGACAGGGAGTAACAGAGGGAACTATCTTACAAAGGAACTTCAAAACACATTGCTGGGCTAGAGGGATATACTGTCTTAGAAGGCGTTTTGAATACAAATCTCATACACCACAAGACACTGAAAAGGAAGTCGATAATATGAATTTGAAAGGCAACAGTGTACAGGAATACATCTGATGCTTCACTTCTTGAGTCAACAAGCATAGAATCTATGAGGTTTTCAAAGAAATGAATGAGCAATAGCTTGAGAAAAACATGTAAATAAATGTATCCTCAGGGCCCTATGTAGTGATACTGTTCAAATAGGTGATTTTCTGCATTCTGAGCAGGATGAAGACCGGACAAAAGCCCTGTTTTCTTCCCTCTGTCATTGCATGTTCTTTGGCCCTCCCTCGTGCCCAGCCTGCCTCCTCCTGACCCCAGTGTTGTTCAGTATTAGGTTTCTACAAATAGCAAAGCTTGTCACAAGGCCTGTATTACCAGGACATGCCACATTAAGGGGGAAATGGAATTGCAGTTTAATCTTTCAACTGAAGTGTGTAAGGAAAAAAGATGCCTATTACTAATAATAACTTAAAAATAAATTGTGGAATGCTAGCTCTGTGCCAAATACTGGGAAAGCCACTCATGGGACAGAGTAAGTGGCATTCTTCAACCCAGCAAAATATTTATGAAGTCACTGTAATGTGACACCCACTGGGCTGGGCACTGAAGAGAGACCTTCAAAGACGGAAAAGAAAGGCCCTTTTTGAGAAGCCTGTTTGTTCCCCTTAAATTCAAAAGCTAAAGTCCTAACTTCCTCTACCATATCAATGTCATCACATATGGAAAAAGGTTGTTTTACATGTATTAGTTAAGATGGGATCATAGTGGAGGAGGGTGGGCCCTCATTCAGTATGACTGTGTCCTTATAAAAAGAGGATATGTAAACAGAGACATGCAGGGAGGGAGAAGGCACAGATGAGAGTGATGCTTCACCCAACAAGTAGCACCAATGATTGCTAGAAAACTGCCAGAAGCTGGGAGGTGAGGGCTGGAAAAGATTCTCCTTCCCAGCCCTCGGGAAGAACCTACCATACTGACACCTTGATCTTGGACTTCTGGCCAAGATCAGTGAAGCAATAAACTGTTCTTTGGGCACATAGTTTATGGCACTTTGTTACCATGTCCCCCCAAAACTCATGCAGAGCTAGGTATTTGTTCTGGGAGAAATAAAATAGAAACACACATCCATCAAATATAAAATAAGGTTACAAGTTAGAAGGGAAGAATAAACAAAATCATACAGGATTTTAAACTTCTGTATAAAGGTAGGTGGGTGATTCAGATCAGACAAATTTCCACAGGGTAGATACTTAAGCTAAACCTTAAAACAATTGACAGAATTGGAGCAGGTATGGTAAGAATGTGTGTGTTGCAGAGAGGAGATTTTTTTATTAAAGGAAGACACTAAGTAGAGAAAAATACAGAAAATATGCATCTCAACAGAATGAGATAAGGCTCCAAAGGAAAGGAGGGAGGGAGGTAGTGGGACCATTCTGCAAAGGGTTTTGAAGGTAAGACTGGGGGTCTGCACTTAGTTTGGGGGAAGCAAACTTTTAAGTTTCTTAAGCATGGAAAGCAGACACACAAACGAATGTGAGTGTTCACATGCCCTTGCATGTGCACACACACACATTAAAATGAACAACTCGAATCTACAGATTCAACACTCTTCCTATCAAATAATTAATGTCATTTTTCAAAGAACTAGAAAAAATATTCTAAAATTCATATGAAACCAAAAAAGAGCCTGAATAGCCGAAGCAATCTTGAACAAACCCGGAGGCTTCATGCGACCTGACTTTAAAGTATACTACAGAGCTACAGTATGCAAAACAGCATGGTACTACCACAAAAACAGGCACATAGAACAATGCAGCAGAATAGAGGACCCCAAAAATAAAGCCACACACCTACAGCTATCTCTTTTCAACAAAATTGATAAAAAGAAACAATGAAGAAATGATTCTTTATTCAATAAATAGTGCAGGAATAACTGGCTAGCCACATATAGAATAATGAAACTGGATCCCTATCTCTCACCATATCCCTAAGTTAACTCAAGATGGATTAGAGATCTAAATGTTAGAACTCAGACTATAAGAATTGTAGAAGAAAACCTAGGAGACATCATTCTAGACACTGGTGTTGGGAAAGGATTTATGACTAAGTCCTCCAAAACATTTACAACAAAAGCAAAGATTGACAAGTAGGGCTCTTTTGCTGGCTTTCTGTCCAGCAAAAGAAACCATCAACAGAGTAAACAGACAAGCTACAGAATGGGAGAAAATATTTGCAAACTATGCATCCAACATGGGTCTAATATCCATAATCTGTAAGGAACTGAAACAACTGAACAAGACAAAAACAAATAACCCCATTAAAAAGCAGGCAGAAGACATGAAAGACACTTCTCAAAAGAAGATATACAGACAGCCAACAAACGTATGAAAAAGTGCTCCACATCACTAATCATTGGAGAAATGTAAATAAAAACCATGGTTAAATACTATCTCATGCCAGTTAGATGGCCATTATTAAAAAGTCAAAACAAAACAAAACAAAAAACACATGCTGGTGAGGCTGCAGAGAAAAGAGAATGCTTGTCCACTACTGATGGGAATGTCAATTGGTTCTGCATTACACTGGATTCTTATCCAAAGGAATATAAGTCATTCTACCAGGAAGACACATGCACTCATATATTCATCACAACACTAGTCACAATAGCAAAGATATGGGATCAACCTACGTGTCCAGCAATGGTGGATCGGATAAGTAAAATGTGGTACATATACACCATGAAATAGTATGCAGCCAAAAAAAATTATTTTTTGCAGCAACATGGATGCAGCTGGAGGTCATTTTCCTAAGCCAATTAACACAGGAACAGAAAATCAGATACCACATGTTCTCACTTCCAAGTGGAAGCTAAATAAGGGGCCCTCATAGACATAAAGATAATAATAACAACAGAAACTGGGGATTACTGGAGGCAGGAGAGAGGTAAGGGTTTGAAGACTAAGTATTAGGTACTATGCTCAGTATCTGAGTGAGCAATTGTACCCCAAACCTCATCACTATGCAATATATCCAGCTCACAAACCTGTACTTGTACCCCTAATCTAAAATAAAAGTTTAAATTCTATTTTTTTTTTTTTTTTTTTGAGATGGCGTCTCACTCTGATGCCCAGGCTGGAGTGCAGTGGCACAATCTTGGCTCACTGCAACCTCTACCTCCTGGGTTCATGTGATTCTTCTGCCTCAGTCTCCTGAGTAGCTGGAACTACAGGCGTGTAGCACCACATCCAGCTAATTTTTGTGTTTTTTGTAGAGACTGGGCTTCACTGTATTGGCCAGGCTCGTCTCACCTCCTGATCTTGTGATCTGCCCGTCCCAGCGTCCCAAAGTGTTAGAATTACAGGTGTAAGCCACTACGCCCGGTCTCAATTCTATTTTTTTAAATGAGCAATTTGATGGTTTAAGCCAGAGTTAACACTACTGGGTTTATTTCTTGGAATTACTTGGAACATAAAGGAGAATGCTCCTTATTAATTTCTACATGGCTTCAGAGGAGTAACATTCTGTAGCATTTATGAGTCAAGATTTTCTAGGTGCTGGGATTACAGCAGTAGACAGGACAGAGTTCTTTCCCTCATAGAGTTTACATTCCAATGGAGGTAAATGCATAATAATAGATACATAAATATTTGATGTAATATCAGAGCAGTTAAAAATAGTATTATACAAAATAGTATTATACAAAATCTAGATGAATGAAAGAAAATGATAGTAATGTGTTTTAAGATTAGATAATCGGGAAAGTTTATAAGGGGAGCATTTTGGGCAAAATCCTGAAGAAAGGAAGGGAAAGAGCCATTGTTTTTACCAGGGTTGGGTACCCTCGAGAGCAGCACTACACACTTGCCCAGAATGGAGTGTGCTTGGTGCTGAATGGACAGGGGTGGCTAGGACAGAAGAGAGATGGGGGAGAGGAGTATGCTGAGGCTCAGGATAAAAACAACATCAACTCATCTCAGAAAAGCCATAAGTAGAGTCTACATCATTTATTTCTACAAGAAAGAAACATTAGGATAATACTGGGGAAAGTGGTCATGGTGGGAAGAGCTGAGTATGTCTTATTTCAACGTGCAAAGGTGTGCTTGGCCCCAGGTTGAAACCTGGCTGAGGGAGGCTATGGAACATTAAGGAACATTAATGGGCCTGCCTGTCTACACAGAATAACAGCAAGTGTCAGTGGACAGGCACAGAGGTGGCAGGACAACCCAGGGGTACCATCCCCAGATGACAGCTGTGAGCAAAGCAGAACCATCCAACGGGCACAGTGGCATAAAGTAGGGAGTGGAAGCTTTGTACATCAGCTAGTGACAATGAATTCCAGTCATGGGAAGACAACCAAGAAGTAGGTATGTCTGAAATTTGCTCTCAAGTGGAGTTAAGTAAATGCGCACTTGTCCCATCCAGCTTACAGAAAGTGATTAGGAGTGACAGGATGGCATCTGGGAATGGCAGATTGAAACCTTCTTTGAAACTGATGTGTGACATGTTGAAGAAACACTGCTATTTTACAGCTTCTAGTGGCTGTGGGTAGAGGTTATGCAGGATGGCTTTCAGATTGCAAAGTAGCACACTATGGGTGCTTTAAGCAAAAGGAAGTTTTTTTCTTACAGTTCTGGAAGCTAGAGTCTTAGATGAAGGTGTCGGCATGCCTGGTTTCTTCCAAGATCTCTCTTGGCTGGTGAATGGCCATCTTCTTTGTCTTCAAATGATCTGTCCTCTGTGTGTGTCTTTTAAGGACACAGTCATATTGCATTAGTGTCCACCCCTGCAACCTCATTTTACCACAGTAATATCTTTAAGGATCCTATTTATAATTATAGTCACATTCAAGGTTCGGTGGATTTGGATTTCAACATCTAAATCATGGGGGCCCTGTAACAATTTCTATTAATTCAGCCCATAACACTATTAATTTATGCAAATACATCAGTAAGTTATTTAAGAGTCAGTCGAATTTACCTTATTGCTGAGATACAGACACCTTCTTTCCATCCTTTCTGTGGCTGCTAGATATGGGTTGGCTGTGTCCCCACCCAAATCTCATCTTTAATTGTAGCAATCCCCAGGTGTCAAAGGTGGGGCCAGGAGGAGATAATTGAATCATGGGGGTGATTTCTCCCATATTGTTCTTCTGGCAGTGAATAAGTCTCATGAGATCTGATGGTTTTATAAATGGGAGTTCCCCTGCATAAGCTCTCTTGTTTGCCATCATGTAAGATGTGACTTTGCTCCTCATTCACCTTCTACCATGATTGTGAGGCCTCCCCAACCATGTGGAACTGTGAGCTCCTTAAACCTCTTTCTTTTATAAATTACCCAGTTTCAGATCTATTAGCAGCATGAGAACAGATAACACACTGCCGCTCAGCCTCAGCACCTGTGCTTCTGGGCAGGCGGGAGCAAAACTTTCTTTCTTCTTCTTCTTTTTTTTTTTTTTTTTTTGTAAGTATATGAATTTATTTATTTATTTATAATTTTTATTGCATTTTAGGTTTTGGGGTACATGTGCAGAATGTGCAAGATAGTTGCATAGGTACACACATGGCAGTGTGTTTTGCTGCCTTCCTCCCCTTCACCCACACTTGGCATTTCTCCCCAGGCTATCCCTCCCCAGCTCCCCCCCCCACTGTCCCTCCCCCATTCCCCCAATAGACCCCTGTGTGTAGTAGACCCCCTCCCTGTGTCCATGTGTTCTCATTTTTCTCACCCGCCTATGAGCGAGAATATGTGGTATTTCCTTTTCTGTTCAAACTTTCTTATAATCACTTCCCATTGTGACAATGGTTCCTTACACATAAACATGAGGAGATGGGGTTCACATCATTTCAACGAAGGTGAAGGCTTGTTTGAGTCACTTTCAGGCTCCACTTGCTGCTCACTAATAAAGTGTTAATCAGGAATTTGGAAAAATTTGGGATCTATAAGATCAGGAAGTGTGAGAGTGAATTTATGAAGTTTTAAGTGCAGCCAGGTGCCTTTCCTCAGTGTCATCACCCCAAGAAAAGAAGGCAGCTGGCAGACAAGGGCTTCAGAAGGAAGCTGATCATATGAGACACTGTGCATGGGAGCCCCAAAGGAAGAACAGGGCAAGGTGGAACAATCTGAGAAGACAGCAACCACCGACTCTCATTCTTCCTGCCCTCATCCCACCAGGAGAAAGAAGTCAGAGGCTAAAACAGAAAAGGGTAGTGTTTCAGAAGCCATGAAGGAAAGGATGGATTCTTTTGAAGGAGTTTTCTTTCTAGGATTTGTTTACAAGGAATAAATAATTTGTCATATGAAAAGTAGTGTGGGAACTGCTATTATAAATTCACCATCTATAATTCTGACATATTTTTTGCAATTATATGAACCTTAGGGAGAAAAAAAAAAGATATATGAATGGTCCATTTTGGTGGAAAATAGGTAAGAGGTTACAAGCCTGTTGAAAGAGTTCAGGGAATATCCCTTTAAATATGCCTGTGCTAAACACAATTCTCTTTGGAAATAAAACAGCTGCCAGAAAGATACTGATTAGACTACTGCTAGATGTGGCTAGAAGAAAAGCTTGTAATGTGTTTCATGCTTCTCAATAAAAGTGACAGCATGAAGAGGGGAATGAAAATCTGATTAGGGGTGTAGACTAAAAAGATGGAATTCAAAATCTGACTGGAAAAAGAAAGAAGGGACTCAATCCTTCAATCAGTTTTTTAAATTTAGAGTAGAGAGAGAGAGAGAGAGAAAGAGAGAGAGAGAGAGAGAGAGAGAGAGAGAGAGAGAGAGAGAGAGAGAGAGAGAGAGAGAGAGAGGAGGTATCTACATAACTCCTATAATGTTATCTTGGCTAACACTTCATTTTGGTGACACACTTAAGTAAAATGTCACAGAATAAAGTGTAATTAGCACAGCATGTCAGAAATGAAGCCACTAAATGTGTGTTTTTGTGGGATGCCCTAGAAGCAGCAGGGAAGAGAGCTTTTAGACTCTGTGTTTAACAGCTTGAATAAAAAGGAAGTAGCCAGGACTGATCCCACAGGATAAAGGGAACGGTTGCTATTCTTTCTCCCTAGAAAAGATGCTTCTGAGTGAGAAAGGATCTCCTGACTGAGAAATGAACACATGTGCATTTCCAAGGGGGACAGATATGCCTTCCCAGCTGCTAACCTAGGAGATCCTCAAGGGATTTGTGTGCTTCTGCTAAGGCAGACATTGCAAAGTACCACAAACTTGATGGCTTGGACAAAAGGCATTTATCTCACACTTCTGGAGGCTGGAAATTCAAAATTAAGGTGTTGGTAGTATTGGTTCCTTGAGGACTGTGAGGGAGGAGCTGTTTCAGTACTTCCTTCTTGCTTCACAGGTGGTCCTGTTCAGGGTGTTCTCCTGTAACTATGCCTGTGCCCTGGCTTCCTCATTTACTGAGGGCACCAATAACACTGGATTAAGGCCCCCCATAATGACCTCATTGTAACCTAACGACCTCTGTAGTGACTATTTTCAAATAATTTCACATTCCAAGGTTCTGGGGGTTAGAACTTCAGCTTTTGAATTTACAGGGCCACCGTTCAACCCCTAAAAGGGAGATGTACTATCATGCCTCAGAGAGCACAGTCCATTGCCTCATCTTTGGAATCTTCCAGTTTCTTACTCCTCACTCTTGACCCCCTGTGTGATGGCTTTTGCCAAGTATTTTACTGCAGACCCCGTTGGGGCTGCAGCTCTCTGTCCCAGAGAGGCTTTGGATGGAGGTCCCCAAACTCCTGCCTGAGCTGATCTCTTCTCCAGTCCAGACGTGTTCTGTTGTGCCCTGTTTCTTAAGCAGTTAAGCCTCGTCTATGCTTAAGAAGTCATCAGTAACCACTACAAAAGACTATAAGCTGTTTTGCCTTTTGATTTCAATTTCTCTGAGAGATTTTGGATTTTACCAAAATATTTGGTAAAATCTTTTTCATCGTCTTTGGATGATTCCAAGGGACCTGACATAAGGAAACACCTCGTTGTACTCAGAATCATCATTTTTAAAACATTCCACAGATGACACAGACATACCCAAATGTGTCTATATCTTAGGGCATATGTAGGTGTGTTGACAGGTTACTACTATATCCACAAAGGAAAAAGTCATACAGATTATTACATAGGACAATTATTTCGCTCTTAGTAAATATGCCAATCTGTCATTAACCTGTTCTAAGTTAGTGGAAGAGAAAATATATGGTAGTAATGACAGTGGCTTTGGAGAGCTATTGCATTGAAATAGTACAATAATTATGAAAATTGTGGCCAGATAAAAGTGTTACAACTATACTGGATTTGGAGCTTGAAAAAAAAGGCAAAAAAGAAGGTAGAAAAAACAACACACCTATTCCATCTGAAGGCATCCTAAAAGAATAGGAAAAGCTTTCTACTTTGGGAAGAATCTCGAGGATGTGGTGACAGCAAATGTGGCAGGCAGTCTCACTCCCAAAGGGACTGGCTGCTTAAACCCACACCATCAGCTCCTCTGGCACTGGAGTGATTGAATGCTTTGAGACTTGACCAAAAGAAAATGAGGCTCTGGCTTTCTTTAGATATATTTAGGGTACAGTCACACATGTGCCATTGTAGCGTTTAGTTGTATAACAAATTATCGTGTGTGTGCACTGACGTGTAGACAAGATAGAAACAAAAGTAACACCTAAAATCAGAGTGAGAAGAAAGCCTGGGACTGTGAGCCCCATCTTTAAGAGGACTTTGGTTTTTTTTATTTTCTTGGTAGTGACTCTCATAAGGAGGGAAAATTATACATTAGGAAACTCTTTTTTTTTTTTTTTGAGACAAAGTTTCGCTCTTGTTACCCAGGTTGGAGTGCAATGGCGCGATCTCGGCTCACCGCAACCTCCGCCTCCTGGGTTCAGGCAATTCTCCTGCCTCAGCCTCCTGAGTAGCTGGGATTACAGGCACGCGCCACCATGCCCAGCTAATTTTTTGTATTTTTAGTAGAGACGGGGTTTCACCATGTTGACCAGGATGGTCTCGATCTCTTGACCTCGTGATCCACCTGCCTTGGCCTCCCAAAGTGCTGGGATTACAGGCTTGAGCCATCGCGCCCGGCCTACATTAGGAAACTCTTAAGTTGTGTATCAGAGTTCTTGTTATACCCACATGTAATGTGAATTTGAAGTAGCCTCAAACACAAATATCACCGAGGTCAGACCCTTGAAAAACATTCCCTAAATTCCTCCAATATTTGACTTATCTTCCTCATCAGCAACTACATCAGTATGAAACGACATCATTGATGTAAAATTTTTAAAAAAGCATATTACTAAAGTTAGAAAATACATTCATAAAAATTATTCTTCATGATTCAAATTATTTATTGTATTGTACCCTTGTATTTGTTATAAAAAGTGGAAAAAAGTTTAACAAAGGCCAGTTGGATTTAGTTTCTAAACTAGCCTGACATTGTTAGCAGAAGGTCAGTAATTAACTTCTGAATTTTGTTTAAAAAATCATTAAGAGTCTCTCCAAGGGAAGAAGTAAAAGTGAAGAGCACGTAGAGTCATAAATTAAACACAAAATTCCCTGTATTTCCATAGCATGTTCAAATGTTACTTTAGAGAACAGAAATAAAAGATGTGTATGAGTAGAAGTTGAAGGCCATCATATTTTGCTTGACTGTAAATTCGATTGGAAAGTTTTAAGAGAGGAAGAAGGAAAATGTGTTAATTCATTGTGAAAGGTAGGGTCAAGTGTTCAGATATGACAAGGACCTAATTAGGGACTAAACTGGGTGAGGTTTCTCCTAGAAATTTTCTCTAATTTGCCAATTTTTGTTCTGTGACAAGCTGAGGCCTAAAGGAATACTCTTTTATACTGTCTTATAATTAAAAGCTTGCCACTCCTCCTGGTCTAGCCAGACCGAAAGTATTTCTAAGGACAAATGTCTTATTTCATTTTTGGTTGCTTATAATATAGGTAATTTAAAAAGAAAGTGAATTTATTTCTTTTAGTTATGGAGACTGTGAAGTCTAATGTAGAGGGCTACACTGGGGGAGGGCTTTGGGACTTTGCAGAGGACATCACATGGCAAGTAGGCTGAGAATGCTGGCTAAGTTTGTCTTCTTCTTCTTATAAAGCAACCAGTCCTACTCCCATGATAACCCATTAATCCATTAATCCACTAATCAACAAATGGATTAGTCCATCATGAGGACAGAACTCTCAGGATTGAGTCATCTACAAAAGGCCCCACCTCTCTATACTGCCATATTATGTATTAAATTTCAACATGAGTTTTAGAGAGGACATATTCAAATCATGGCAACAGAATATGACTGTTTTAACAAATGTGTGTTGCTTAAAATACATGATATTCCATCTTAAAAAACGTTAGCTGGTCAGGTAAATAAACAGTTTGATAAAATAAAAAGTGTGAATTATTCAAAATAAATATGACAAAAATAGTGATTTCTTAGATTACTGTTTAGAATACCGTGGAAGTAAACCCACTCCTTATTACGTAGGAAATAACAAATTATGAAAGGCCTTTAAGCAAAACAGGCAGAGGAATAAAGCATTGCTTTTTCCTTCCTTCTTTCCTTCCTTCCTTCCTTCCTTCCTTCCTTCCTTCCTTCCTTCCTTCCTTCCCTCCTTCCCTCCTTCCTTCCTCCCTCCCTCCTTCTCTTTCTTTTTCTTTCTTTCTCTTTCTTTCTTTCCTTTCTCTCTTTCTCTTTCTCTTTCTCTCTCTCTCTCTCTCTCTTTCTTTCTTCCTTTCTTTCCTTTCTCTCTTTATCTCTTTCTTTCTTTTTTGACAGAGTCTTGCTCTGTCACCCAGGCTAGAGTGAAGTGGCACAATCTCAGCTCATTGCAAATTCCAACTCCCAGTTCAAGTGATTCTCCTGCCTCAGCCTCCCAAATGGCTAGGTTACAGGCACCTGCCACTGCGCCCAACTAATTTTTGAATTTTTAGTAGAGATGGGGTTTCACCATCTGGGCCAGGCTGGTCTCAAACTCCTGACCTCATGATCCACCCACCTCAGCCTCCCGAAGTGCTGGGATTACAATTAGAGCAGTGCATCACCTGTGAGTCTTATTAAAAAGCAGACTGTTTCAACAGATTTGAGGAGGAGCCCGTGATTCGGCAAGGTCTCCGGGGACACCAGCACTGATGGGCCTTGAACCACTGAACCACAGTTTGAGGAGGAAGAGATCAGTGTAAATCAGGTTCTCATATTCTGTTGTACCTTCTGAGAAGCACTGCCTCCTAGACCCCACCCTCAGCATTGCCGATGTAATTGGTGCTGGATGCAAGTTGAGAGTCAGGATGTTTCCCACCAAGGGGGGTTCCATGTGTAGCCACCTCGGAGAGCTCCTGGTATAGACTATGTTCCAGATTTAAGCAAATAATAGGATTATTCTTTAGAGAAAGTGAGCTCCAGAGGCTGTTTCTTCACATTGAAAGATGAAGGATTATGCTACTTTACATGTGTATTCCATGTCTTTTCTCCGTTTTTGATTTCCCATTGAAATTCTTTAGGCAATCTATAATTAAGTTTTGGTCATATGGTTTTATTTTCTTTGATGATACACTGGATAGAGCATTTGGGATTAGACGTTGAGCTCCTGAAACATTTCAAAGAGAATATCTAGTAGTGAAGAGCTCAAACTGATGATGAGTGAAAGGAGGTTGCAGGAGGACTGGAGGAGGGAAAGGCACCCTCCAGGAAAAGGAAAAAATATTATGATTTTTACTACCAAGAATCCATTATTCTGAGCAAGGCAAGAGCAGAAAAACAATAAAATAGGAACATTGAATATTGAATTAGCATTTTAAGGGAATATTGGAAAGCTTTGATTGTTTCAAGAATATACAGTGACTATTTTTCACATATTAATCTCCACTATGCTGCCTATTTAGAAATCTACACTGAATCCTTTGTTGGGAGAACCAAGGCACCTGCAGCTTTCACTTATAAATTAAAACCTGAAAAATGAAGAGGTCTCGTTAAAAAGTCTGATGATTTCAGTTATTTCAAATGTTAATAGTCCCATGCCATTGAAAACATACTTTATTATTTATGGATATTGGAGATTTAAATGAGAAAGCTTTTATAAAATCAAACACACATTGTAAAAGATGTTGCTAGCAGAGGAAGAATGTAAATACGAGGAAAAGGAAACAGGGCAGAGGAAGGAAATGGAACTAATGGACTGTGATTTCGCCTTGTGGCATGGAATACACATGTAACACACCATTTAATCCTCTCAGAGAGCATTGCAGACAAGCTTTCATATGCTGGTTTTACAGATGATGGAATCGCTCAGGCAACCTGTCCTACTAGTAAAAGGTGGAGTTCTATTTGACTCCAAGTAGAGGGAGAAAATAAAGAGTGGAATCAGGTAGGGTTCAACCAGAGAAACAAAATCAGTAAGAGATAAGTATTAAGAGATTTATTGCAAGGAATGAGTTCCTTGATTAGGAAGCTGGCTAGGCAAGACTGAAATCCCTAGAGCAGGCTGTCAGTCAGGAACATAATGGGTAGAATAGAAGCTGCTGTCTCCAGGCACACTATTTTCATATAGTGGCAAATCTCAGCTCTTCCCTTACTATCTTTCAAGGGAATGAATCACACCACCCAGATTATCTAGGAAAATCTCCCTTACAGATAAACTGAATATGAGCATCAACCACATCTGCACAACACCTTCACCGTAGCACCCCAACAACTGCTGTATTGGTTGGCTAGGGGCTGCCGCCAAGATGAGCTGGCATCCAACTGACCATCACAGCATGTTCTCATGCCCATGTCAGTTTAACCCTTTCTTTACTGTGGGGTTCCAGTCTCAGTGAATTGATTTTGTCTGTGTTGTGGGTAGGAAGATCCAATCAGGTGATTTCACCTTCTCCCTGCATGTCCTTCCACATCCTTAACTCTCATCATTCTGACCTCCATGACTTCTCCAGTCATGCAATGGACGTTGTCTGCAAGAGGAAATATTTTATTTGTGAAACACTAATAAACTACACTTACTGTCACATTTAGCCTTGCCATTCTTTCACATCCAAGGTCTCACAACATTTACTCCTGTGTCTTACAGAGCTCCACGTTTCTTGGTTCCCCTGACTTTATGCACTGCCCCAATCCCATTTGAATCCTAAATTGAGCACAGAAACTACTTCCTCTTCCATCCTCAATCCCTTTCCCATTGTACTTTCCAAACACTGACCTGACATACCCCAAATTTCAGGATCAAGTTTATAATCATATCGATTCTTTCTTTTTGAGTAATTTTGGTAACTAAAAATTATAATTCCAAATGATGGATCTATTGTAGCAGTAGGAAGATAACTTTTATTATCAAAATTTAAGTTTACCTAACATACTCCAACTAGAAACCTGGGTTTCTGTGTGATGCTAGGGAAACAGGTGAGGCCACAAGTGTTTCTGCACTGACAAATGAGCAGGCTCTAGCCACAGGCAGATGCTTGACTCTCATTCCAACCTGTGCAGGTCAAGTTCCTCTCGAGGACAGCCATGCCAGTCCCACTCTCCCAGCTTCCCAAAGAATCCCAGCTCACTCAGCCTTAGCCCTCAGGCCATCACCTCTCACTGGGAAAAATCAGACACTGAGGACATAACTCTCAGCTCTCAAACTGTTTCACGGGCTCTCTTACACCAGACTCCCTTGTAGTCTCAGAAGACGCAGGGTATCCCTACTTGGATTGAGAGCCAAATCTGTCATCTGTGTTCTTGACCCTTTTCTCTCAGATTGTTTCAGACATTGATTTATCAATTATTCCTTCCTTTTCCAGGATCTTATGTTATTCTTTTTTTTCTACTGGCTTTTTCTCACAGCTTTATAAAAATGGTCTCTGGTGTGAATCTTCCCTGTGAACCATCAGGAATTTATTTGCCACATATAAGCATCTAATTTGTTTAATCAGCAAATAATATACTTAAAAAAAAAAAACTCCACAAAATTAGTTTTATAAATGGAAATGGAAAGTTCAAGTCTAAATTAAAATATGATACTGTCATAAAAAGATTATATCCTTTATTTACACATATATTTTTATGGTTTAAGTTATCCTAGCATCCTCTGCACTAGTAAAATCATGAACAAATATGGGTATATCCATTTTTGTATTACCACCCATGAGTTACTCTGTTGAAAAGTTTTAACTCCATTCTTATCTAATAATGTATTTTAAATAATTTTTTAATTATAAAGTAAGAAATTTTAAGGACCAAATTTGTAAAGAATGTACACCATTAAAAATTTAAAAATTAATAATGACATGGAATTTCACAGTATTACCACAGAAGATTTATTGATGGCTTTAAGTTAAAAAAAGTAAATAAATAAAAGTGAGGGGGAAGTGAAGCAATGCGGCCAAATAGCCTCCAGCAATTGTTCCCCCAAAAGGAACACCAAGTTAAATTACTATTTACAGAAAAAAAAAAAAAGAAGCACCTTCATAAAAATAGAAAATACACTGAGTGATCACAATACCTGGTTTTAACGACGTGTTAAGGAACCAGACACTGAAGAGGGTAGGTTTGACTCACCTATCCCACCCTTCTCTCATACCCTGAAAGTTGCCTGTGGCATGGAGAAAATCTGTGCACTTAGGGGAGAGAGTACAGCAACTGTGGGACTTTGCACTGGAACTCAGTGCTGCCCTCTATCAGTGGAAAGCAACACAGGACAGAACTCAGCGGATGTCCATGGAAGAAGCATTTAGACCAGCTATCGTCAGAGGAAAATTGTCCATCTGAGTGGTCAGAACCTGTTAGAACACCCTGTTACCATGAGCTAAAATGCTCTGGGTTCCAAAACAACCTAGAAAGGCAGTCTAGCACATAAGGACTACAACTCCTAGATGAGTCCTAGTGCTGAACTGAGCTCAAAGCCAGTGCATCTGGGGGCATGTGACCCACTGAGACACCAGCCAGGGTGGATAAGGGAGTGCTTGCATCACCCCTGCCACAACCTCAGGCAGTGCAGCTCTCACTGCTCTGGGAGAGTCTTCTTTTCTAGGCTTAAGGAGAGGAAAGAGGACTTCGTCTTGCAACTTGGATACCGGCTTGGCCACAGTAGAATAGGCCACCAGGCAGAGTCCCTCCTGAGGCCCTCATTCCAGATCCCAGCTTCCAGATCATGTTTCTAGACACAACCTGGGCCAGAAGGGAACCCATTACCTTGATGGGAAGAATTCAGTCCCATTAGGATTCATCAACTGCTGAGTAAAGAGCCGTTGGGCCCTGAATGATGAGCAGGGGTAGCCAGGTAGTACCTACTTTGGACCTTGGATGAAACTCAGAGCCATTCTGGCTTCATGTGTGACCCAGCACATTCCACGATGTGGCGGTTATTGGGAAAGACCCTTTCTGCTTGAGGAAAGGAGAAGGAACAGTGAAGGGGACTTTGTCTTGAAGCTGAGGGACTAGCTTAGCCACAGCGGGGTAGAGCACCAAGTGGGCAGCTGGGGTCTGCAGTGCCAGGTCTTGGCTTCTGGATGGCATTTCTGGATTTGTCCTGGGTCACAGGGAAACCCAAGTCTCTAAAGAATGAGACTTAGGCCTGGCACATTTGTTGCACACTGACTGAAGAGTGCTTTGGCCTTGACTGAGTGCTTATGATAGCCAGGCAGTACTTGCTGTGGGCCAGGGGCAGTGGTGGCCATAGAGAGAGACTCCATTGCTTGTGGAAAAGAGAAGGAAGAGTGGGGAAATTTTGTCTTGTGACGCGGGGGCCAGCTCAGCCTCAGTAGAATAGAACACAGGTAGATCCCTAAGGTTTTCGACTAGAAGCCTTTATTCACAGACAACATCTCGGGACCTTCTCAGGGACAGGAGTAACTTGTCTCCCTGAAGAGAAGGACATGAGCCTGGATGGATTCACCACATGCTGATTATAGAGCCCGTGGGCCTTGAGTGAACACAGGCAGTAGTTAGACAATAGCTACCTTGGGCAACACCTTGTACTCTGCTGGCTTTGGGTCTGACCCAGCGCAATCTCTGTGGTAGCGACCACAGGGTTGCTTGTGCCGCCGCTTCCCCAGCTCCAGGCAGCTCAGCACAGAATGAGAGATTCTGTTTGTTCAGGAGAAGTGAGGGAAAAGAACTAGAGTATCTGCCTGGTAATCTAAGGAATTCTTGAATATCTTACCCAAGACCACCAAAGCAATACCTCTGCAAGTCTGCAAAAATCACAGCTTTACTGGTTTTGGGATTTCCCCTAATGCAGATATGGCTACAGTGACCAAAGACTTAGATCACAACATCGAGTCACTTCAAATATATGGAAAGCCTTCCTAAGAAGGATGGGTGCCAACAAGCCCAGGTTGCAAAGACTGCAATAAATACCTAACTCTTCAATACCCAGACACCAGTGAACATTGACCAGATCTAGAAAATAGTCTCGAAAGAACAAACCTAAGAATTATTGGTCTTAAACTGGAAGTAGAGAGAAAGATAGGGGTAGAAAATTTATTCAAAGGGATAATAACAGAACTTCCCAAACCTAGAGAAATATATCAATTTTCAAGTACAAGAAGGTGATAGAACACACATGTTGTTAAAATGTCCCTACCTCCCAAAACAGTCTACAGATTAAATGCAATCTGTGCCAAAATACCAATGACATTCTTCATGGAATAGAGAATAAAATTCTAAAAATTTGTATGAAACCACAAAAGACCCATAATAGACAAAGTCATCCTAAGCAAAAAGTATAAAACTGAAGAAATTACATTACCTGGCTTTCGATTATACCACAGAGCTACTGTATCCAAAACAGCAAGTTACTAATATAAAAACAGATACATAGACTGATAGTACAGAATAGAGAAGCCAGAAATATCACAGAACTGCAGTGAATTAATTTTTGACAAAGATACCAAGAGCATATACTGGTGAAAATACAGTCTCTGCAACAAATAATGCTGGGAAAACTGGATAACCACAGGCAGAAGAGTGAACCTAGACCCCTATCTCTCACCATATACAAAAATCAAATCAAAATGGATTAAAGTCTTAAATATAATACCTCAAACTATGAAACTATTATAGGAAAAAAATGGAGAAAATAGCCAGGACATTGGACTGGGCAAAGATTTTTTGAGTAATACCCCACAAGCACAGGCAAGCAAAACAAAATGGACAAATGAGATCAAATCAAATTAAAAAGTCCTTGCACAGCATGGGAAACAATCAACAGAGTGAAGAGACAACTCACAGAATGGGAGAAAAAAATTGCAAACTATTCATCTCATAAGGGATTAATAACCACAATATATAAGGAGCTCAAACAACTCAATAGGGAGAAATGCAATAATTCTAATTTTAAAAAGTCCAAAGATATGAATGAATATTTTTCCAAAAAAAGACATATAGATGGCAAAAAGTTATAGGAAAAGTTGTTCAACGTCACTGATCATCAGAGAAATGCAAATCAAAACTACAATGAGATGTCATCTCTCCTCAGTTAAAATGGCTTATATCCAAAAGGCAGACAATAACAAATGCTGCTGAAGATTTGCAAAAGAGTAATCTTTGTACACTACTTGTTGGAAGGTAAATTAGTACACATTGGTGGGAATGTAAAGTAGAATGGAAAACAGTAAGGAGGCTTCTCAGAAAACTGAAAGTTGAGCTATCCTATGATCCAGCAGTCCTACTGGTATATACTCAAAGGAAAGGGAATCAGTATGTTGAAGGGATATCTGTACTCTCATGTTCATTGCAGCACTGTTCACAATAGCCAGTATTTGGAAGGAACCTATGTGTCCATCAACAGACAAATGGATAAAGAAAATATGGTACATATACACAATGGAGTACTATTCTACCATAAGAAAGAATGAGATTCTGTCATTTGCCACAACATAGATGGAACTGGAGAATACTATGCTAAGTGAAATAAACCAGGCACAGAAAGACAAATTTTGTATTTTCTCACTTATTTGTGGGAGCTAAAAATGGAAACAAATGAACTCATGGAGGTAGAGAGTAGAATGATTGTTGCTAAAGGCTGAGAAGGGTAGTGGAGTCGTGGGGAAATAAGGGTGGTTAATAGATACAAATACACAAAGAATGAATGAGATCTAGTAGTTGGCATCACAATGGAGTGACTACACTCGGCAATAATTTATTGTACATCTCAAAATAACTGAAGAGTTTAATTGGCTTATTTGTAAAAATGAAGATTAAATGCTTGAGGTGGTGGATACCCTATTTACAGTGATGTGATTATTATACTTCGTATGCCTGTATCAAAATATCTCATGCACCCCATAAATATATACACTTACTACATATCTACACAAATTTTAAAAAAGGTTATGTAAAGCAATAACTACATTGATAAAGATTCTGATAGATTCGTTAGGAATTTCCTTTCCACTCTTTCTTCTTTTCACAATTTAATATTCATTACCTTGAATTAATTGAGTTAGAGTAAGATAAGTTAACAAGTCAACAACTGTACTTGATGCTTTAAAACTTATGACTAGCTGGATAGTCAGTGTAACAATTACATGATGAAAACTGATTTAAATACCCTTTTCCTCGGCTCTGTTGAAGATAAACACCAGTCACACTGGCTTTTGGCATATTGGTGATTCGATTTAGGAAACACTCTCTGACAGCTAAAGATGAGCTGCATATATGAAAACTATCAAACATAACAGCAGTCCTTTATCTTTGGCAATGCCCCAAAGAAAGAGAAACAAATGGTCAAGCAATGTCTTCAGAGAAATGGTTTATAGTTCTACTATAAAGACACATGCACACATATGTTCATTGCAGCCCTGTGTACAATAGCAAAGACCTGGAACCAGCCAAAATGCCCATCAGTGATAGACTGGACAAAGAAAATGTGGTACATATACACCATGGAATGCTACGCAGCCATAAAAAATGATGAGTTCATGTTCTTTGTAGGGACTTGGATGAATCTGGAAACCATCATTCTCAACAAACTGACCCAAGAACAGACAGCCAAGCTCCATATGTTCTCACTCATAGGTGGGTGTTGAACAATGAGAACATGTGGACTCAGGGAGAGGAGCATCACACACAGGGGACACTTGGGGGGGTTAGGGGAAGGTGGGGAGGGATAACATGGGGAGAAATGCCAGATATAGTATGCACCTAAAGTAAAATAAATAAATTAAAAATAATAATAAATTATGCAGGATAAATGTGACAATGTGGTCATCTATTAAACTGTTGTTTGCATGCTTGTGTTTGTAATTATTTCATTAGTATTTTATGACTCGGTCTTGTAGCTGCTCAGGTAATTAGAAATGAGAAGGATAGGACTTAGACATCACTATTCACCTAAAGGAATCAATGATTTTATTATCACACTACAGGTTATTTGACCTGAAAATTAAATGTGCAGGAACATTTGTGGAATTGCAGTTACTCTATTATAGATATCCAGTCCTAGATAAAAATCTGTACACTAGTGATAGAGTTATATAGTTTTGTTTTGTGTTGGTGTTTTATTGTTGTTGTTTTTAAGATAAATCCAGTCACTATCACAATAAATTTTAAAGCAAATATAATTTCAATGATTTATTAATTTATATTACTTTTTACTTTTCTAATTCATTTACGAAAACCACTTTTATTTTTTGAGATGGAATCTCACTTGCTTTGTTGTCCAGGCTGGTGTGCAGTGGTGGAATCATGGCTAACTACAGCCTCCATCTTCCAGTAGAAGAGATTCTCCTGCCTCGGCCTCTCAAGTAGCTGGGATTAAAGGTGCTTGCCAGCAGGCCTGGCTAATTTTTGTATTTTTAGTAGAGGTGGGGTTTCACCATGTTGGCCATGCTGGTCTCAAACTCCTGATCACAAGTGATCGGCTCACCTCGGCCTTCCAAAGTGCTGGGACTACAGGCGTGAGCCACTGCAGCTGACCTCGGCAACCACCAGTATTGAAACATTTAAGTAATAAGATCCCAGATAACCTGTGGCCCTCACTACGGCAGGTCTCACGATAACTTTTTGTTATAATTATAAAATTATTTCTAATTTTCTCAGCAAGGCTTTCCAAGATAATTGGATTATGTCTTATCTGTACCTCATTACATAAAATTCATGTCTTAACTAATGTCTTAAATGTGAAATCGTTCTCATAGAGTCATCCAGTGGTATGCTAGTTGCTAAATGTTCATGTTTAAGCTTTATTCAATATCTCTAGTCTGTGACATTGTTTTGATTTTTACCCAGTTACTTAGTTTACATTATCTCCTGACAGGATCTCAGCCTGAGACTGAGTTTTACCACCGCCCATATGTGGTATGCTAACTTTGTACCTGTGGCCCACCTCTATCCCAGACTCCAGGGTTACAGCACTGGAGGGACCACAGGCATTGCAAATACAGTGCTTCTAAAACAGAACGCATTACAAACTCAGTTAACTCATTTTACAGTTGAATTTACTTCTGAATTTGTTGTTAATGGGCTTTTCTCCTGTCCATGAACTCAGGAACCTGGATACTATTTCTGGCCTCTCTTATTCTCAGCAATCATGTCTAAAATGCCCATATTTTACAGATTTTACTCCCCAGTTATTACTTAAATGCTTTTTCTGTTTCTGTGGTTGGTGTTGGCCATCCAGGATTTCAGTAACTGCTACAATTGACTTTCTTCTGGCCATCTTTGCCTCCATTCTTGCCTCCCTCTGATGAGTGAATTATACTGCAAAGAGGTGATCTACACAGAATGAACATATGACCAGAGCGGGAATCATGGTTCAGTATTTGCTTATTTCTTGCCAAATAATGTTTTCCACCTCCTGAGAAGGTGCTTTTCACCGTGTTTCATGATCTCCTTCTGTCCACGTGTTCATCCCATCTCTGCACACTTTTCCTTCCTGCCTTCCAAAAGGTATGCTCCAGTTTGAACAAAGTACCCAGTGTTCCTTACACGGTGCTATTCCAAGCTTCCATACTTTCATCTCTGCACTCTCTCTGCCTGGAAAATGTTTTTCTTTCCTCCTTGGAAAGAATAATTCTTTTCTAGCCTTCAAAGATCCAACCAGATGTGACAAGCTTCACGTTTGCCAGCACTTTTCCTGCCCCAGGAGGAGCTTTCCCTTCCCATCCACCTGGGTTCTGTATTCTCTTCTCTCTTGGCACCAACGCAGAGAACTGGAAACTATCCTGTCGAAGTTTGTCTTCCCCACTAGTCTGGGAGTTTCTTGAGCTCAGAAATGATGTCTCTTCAGCCTTCAGTCAGCATTAGCACAGTGAGCAGAACACAGTCAAAACTGAAAATACAAAATGTGTTTGAACTAGATAGAGGTGATGGTTTCACAGCTTTGTGGAAGTACTGAACAACACCGAGCTTTTTCACTTTAAAATGGTCAGTTACATGTTATACGAATTTCACCTGAACAAAAAAAGGAGAAAATGTGTATCTGCTTACAGATTCATTCAAAACATTTGGATTCAGTGGTTGAGTAAACTTGATTTAGAAAGACACAGAAATGTTTTGGAGGTCAGAATCAACTGATTTGGAGTGGGGATTGTTGCTGAATAAACATGACCTCCTCACACTTGTTTGAATTTTCAAAGACTGTTATCACAGACACCCTGGAAAGCTTTATCTCTGAGTAAGTGATAGGATGGAAATTTTCCTATGTGAATTGGGATGAGGTCATACAGCAAATGACTAAGCCGTACATTTGGTTATAGCTAAATGAGCCAACTTACATAATAGCAATTTATAAACCCTAAAGCCCTACTCAAATACAAAGTAATCTCTATGATAATTATTATAAGAATATTAGATAATGCCAAATATTGACTTGACTAATGCTCAGGGACCCTGTAAATTATATTAGCCAATGTATGCACTTGCAGGGAAGGCATAATTTATTCTTTAAAAAGACTATCAATTGCATTGTTATTTCAGAAGCAGTTTGGTACACTGGATATAATACAGAAGTTGAAGCTCACACTTGGCTTTGAGTCTCCGTAATTCTTATTTTAGCTTTAGACACTAGATATATTGCATGTTCTCACTGAGCATTAATTTCCTTGCAGAGTTATTATCAGTTCTACATAATTTAAATTGGTTTTGTGAAGTGTGAGACATTACTCAAATGCAGATGATCATTGTCTTTGAAGTCAAACAGAAAGAGTAACCTGTATTTTCAACAAATATTCAAAAGTTGTAGAGTTTCAAAATATAAAAAACAGATATTAGAAATTAAAAAGAGAAAAATATTTCATAACTTTGTAGTGTTTTTTTAAAAACTACTTTCTTTATAGTTAAATAACCTTAATTCACTTTTTGGCAAGATTATATAAACATTTATTTGAACATACACATAAAAGGAATAAAAAGGCCCTGCAACAAATCATTCTTTGTTTTAAAAAAATGATTTTATTGTATAGCAACTTTAATTCACTTTTTAGAAAAACAAAGTAAAGGAATAATTTATATTTCACGTTGTATATTCAGTTCAAGGCAAAGAAAATTAATGCATGTATTCAAATTCCATACGGATTTAGATTGAAAAGGTTTCATGTTTTTTTTGTATTTTCTATCTATTTTGAAAATATAACTGCCTCATGCCAAACTGATTTCAGGAAACTCCTCTGTAACCCTTAAAAATGAACAAAAAATAAATTAAAACTTTGAGTATTTTTAATCTGCATGACTTTATTAAACCTCCATAATATATTTTTTATGTTATTTGAATGTTGATGATGTGCTATTTGGATTTCCATATAAAAACTTGTAGCACTGTTTCTAATTTTGTACCCTTTTATACACTGTAACTGGATAACACGTTTATATATGTATTTTATAGTTACAGTATGAACATCTGAAAAATTTTAATCTTAGGATTTTCTCCCTTTGCTAGTGAGAGAGAGAGAGAGAGAGAGAGAGAGAGAGAGAGAGAGAGAGACCAAATAGCATTTCAACTTGAAATCTCAGAAATAACACCCCAAAAGATCTATTTCACTTATTTGTGTTGGAGAATTCTCTTAGATAGTTAATGTCTATTTATATGGTAATTGTTCCCAAATATATGTCTCCTTTTTCTCTTTTCAGCTAGATTTCCATTTTCACCTAATAATACCAGTCACTAATGTGCTGTGTGCGTATAAATGATCTTCATGAATAGTACTGAATGAATCAATAAAACGTTCAAGTTTGGCTTAAGCTGAATGCTTAACAGTTCATGAATTAAAATGAGATGAGCGAATACTTGTGAAGCATGGGGCATGACTTTTCCTTCAGTGATTCTTTGGAAAAACTAGCCCACATGACTATTATGCTCTTTCCATTGTAACTGTTCCACTCTCTGCTAGCCTGAGCAGACTTCTTGGTTTCATTTAAGAAGTTATGGACATAAGAATGTTGGTAAAGAAACTCATGGCAAACCCCCCCACCTTTAGTGTATCGAATTTATAATTCCACCTGCATCATACATATTAAATTAAAGAAAATGAGTAGAAAAAGCTAGCAACAGTTATACAGTGGAGGGATAATGTGAAAAAGAAAAGGGAGAGAGGAAACAGAATAATTTTGATGGCCAGGGCAGCCCATCTGAGCACCAATGCCATGATGCTGGCTGTAGCCGGGGAGGCATGGCTGGGACTGCAAAGTCCAGGGAGCCAGCGGGGAACCAGGAAGAGGCAGAAGCCCCACCCCTTCTGAGTTGGAGGAGTGTGAGCCCTGCCCTTCCAAGCATGGCCACAGCCGCCCAGCCGCACCTGCAGATCTGAGTATCCCTGCATTTTGGGAAACCTGGGAAGCCCTCCTGCCCCTGCAGGATCAGAAGTGCCTGCCCCACTGCCTGGCATCTTCCTCTTCCTTGTGCCCACTCAGATTTTGGAGCAAAGTTGTGGCTGAGCCCTGGCACTGTTTCAATATGGCCAGATGTGAACACACTTGGGGTGGTGCTGGCACACCAGCTCCGTAATGTTTTGGCCCCCTCTGAACTTTGGGTGCAAATGAGCACAAGAGGGAGGCCAATGGGGGCTGAGGGTGGCTTGGCATGGGTCTGCAGGTGCCTGTTGGAATGAATATCCTGGGAATCCCAGAGGTTGATGATGGTAGGAGGCAGACAGGCTCCTGGGCAGAAACTGGTGGGTCCCTGGTTAAGCCCCACCTTCAAGCCAGGATGGGCCTCAGGCCTGGTAGTTGGGCTGTCAGTTCCACAAACTGGAGTGAGAACTTACCACCTCCCATGGACTAATTAGCGTACACTTCTTCCTCTCTGAAGACCATAACTCAGACAGATGGATGATGGGATGACCTGCCTGTGGCTAGGAGCCACCCATTCTGCGTTTCCTTTCCCTGAGGGCTGCAGCGACAATGGGGTGACCTGTCTGTGGAAAGGAGCTACCCACTTCAGGTCTCCCGAGAGCTGTACTGTCCTCAATAAAGCACCTTTTCAAACCCTGCTAACCTCCAGTTGTCTGCTTACCTCATTCTTCCTTGGTACAAGACAAGAACTCAGGACCTGCTGAATGGTGAAACTGAAAGAGCTGTAACACAAACAGTTCTGAAACACGTCCCTCTCCACTCACCATGTCACAGGTGATGAGAAGAAGAGAAGACAGAAGGAAAGAAGAGCTGCCCCGCCTTGGGGAGCCCAAACTTAGGAGCTCCCTGAGCCAAGGCTGTGCCGCCCTCTTTGCAGCTCTGTAGTTCCCATTGTCTCCAAGCTTCAGGGCACCACTGCATTCCCTGGTACCTGCAGTGGAGGCTGCGTGTGGTACACCTGGTCCAGCCACAGCATTGCAGGAAGCTGGTGTGTCTGGCTGTGTACAGTGACCAAACCCTGTGCTCACTTGCTCACACACCCTTCACTGCTCCATACCTGGCTCGTCTTTGGCAGGTGTGGGATCCAGGCTGGTAGTATGAGCTTGGCACAGCATGTCAGGCCAGTGGGCAGAATGAACTCAGTGGGCCTGATCGAAACTTGGGCAAAGGTGCCACTGCCCACAAAGGTCTCCAACTGGTGAAATGACACCTTGAGGATCCTGTGATACTTTAAGGTTTATATATTCACTCTTTACGTAACAAATATTTATTGTGTACCTATGTCCCAAGCAGTCTTTTTTCTACTTGCAATGTAGCAAATAAAATAAATAAGTTGAGTTTTTTCCCTATAAAGGAATGTATAAGCAGTTTATATACATAAACAATAGGATTGTAAGAAGTGATAGATTTTCTGAAGAGAACCAAGAGGATGGGATGATAAACAGTGACAGGAGGAAGGCCGTGGGCTAAGACTTCATGAAGGCCTATTTGAGGAGAAGGTTTTTGAATTGAGACCTGAATGAGACTAAAGGAGCCACTGTGACTATGTGGAAGACAGGTGACCTAGGCACAGGAACGCGTGTGGCCTTCTGTCTGAAGCTGGTGCTTTGAATGCACAGAGGCCAGAAGTCCTGGAGAAAACTGAGCTAGGAAAAAGGCAGCAGCCAGATCCTTTAGGCCCTCCAGGTCCTGATAACAAGGTGTGGACGAAGTTTCATTACAGAAAATATGTTCAAGGAGTTTAGCTTGAACCAATGTGAGACCAATGGTTTTCAAGTGTGACTGCAATCACATTGCCAAGGCAACTTTTAAAAGTGCAAAGGATATGAACAGACACTTTACAAAAGAAGACATACATGAGGCCAACAAATATATGAAAAAATGCTCATCATCACTGGTCATCAGAGAAATACAAATCAAAACTACATTGAGATACCATCTCATGCCAGTTAGAATGGAGATCATTAAAACATTTGGAGACAGATGCTGGAGAGAATGTGGAGAAATAGGAACAATTTTACACTGCTGGTGGGAGTGTAAATTAGTTCAACCACTGTGGAAGACAGTGTGGCGATTCCTCAAGGACCTAGAAATAGAAATTCCATTTGACCCAGCAATCCCATTACTGGGTATATATCCAAAGGACTATAAATCGTTCTACTATAAGGACACATGCACACGAATGTTCATTGCAGCACTGTTTACAATAGCAAAGACCTGGAACCAACCCAAATGCCCATTGATGATAGACTGGACTGGGAAAATGTGGCACATATACACCATGGAATAATATTATGCAGCAATCAAAAATGATGAGTTCGTGTCCTTTGTAGGGACATGGATGAATCTGGAGAACATCATTCTCAGCAAACTGACACAAGAACAGAAAATGAAATACCGCATATTCTCACTCATAGGCGGGTGATGAACAATGAGAACACATGGACACAGGGAGGGGAGCACTACACACTGGGGTCTATTGGGGGGAATAGGAGAGGGACAGCGTGAGAGGAGCTGGGGAGGGATTGCATGGGGAGAAATGCCAGATGTGGGTGAAGAGGAGGAAGACAGCAAATCACACTGCCACGTGTGTACCTATGCAACTATCTTGCATGTTCTGCACATGTACCCCAAAACCTAAAATGCAATAAAAAAATAATAAATAAAAGTGCCTGAGTCTCAAAGATGAAAAATGCCAGGAGTGGGATGACCAGGCCATGATTCTAACATGTAGCAAAAGTTTTGCACAAAGCATTTTGCAGAGTACTTTATTACATTATATTATTACTATCGGTGGTAAGAATGCTCACTTGGTTACTTCATAGACAAGGATTTCCGAGAGATTAATAGAATTCTGAGTCATTTTCAGTTTTGAAAACTGCTGGTGTATATTTTTTAAAAATAATAAATATCAAAATAAGGTTATAAATTTTATGATACCTTATCTCTGAAATTAATAAGTTGAAAAAATAGCTAAAATGCAATGGTTTCCACAATGTCCTGTAAACTTTGAATTTATTCATGCCCACTTTGGCAATGTTTCAGATTTGGTAACACTCTGGGAGCAGTATTGAGCCCCCAAAGTACAACATGAGTGTATGATTGTGTTTGCAAGAAGGGGCTGGGTGTGGGAGAGAGAGAATAACAGCCTCTGCTCCAGAAAACCAAGAGCCGCTGCTTTTGTTCAACATGTGCTGCCCTAAAGTCCAGAAAGATGAGGTATCCTAGACAACTACACTTCTTCCCTCCTCTCTTTTCAAGGGTTTAGCTCTGCCTGGGACTTAGAAAAGGGCTTGGAAATGTTAAGGGCAACACGTGTGGCTTAGTGAGAAACTTGCCTGCCAGGCAATCTGGGAGTCTTGATCTGATCAGACCATACCCTCTGCCTGGCAGATCTAGTCCCTGCCCTAGAGGCCTGGACTCAGGCCCAGCTTGCATTCTTCGGTTCTGCAAATTCTCACTCTTACTCATGTTGGAAGGGAGAAAGCTCATCTAGCTCACAGAGTGAACCTCAGCAGAAGGTACAAGACCCTACCTGGGAAGGCAGGCTGAGATATCAGTATTTTGACAGGAAATATATAAATATTTAGACATAGCATGCAAATGTAATACAAAGGCCTAAATTAAGCATTTAATTCCAAGAAAGAATGTGGTATTTCCTTAAGGACTGTTTGCTGTCTAACTAGGTCTCATGTTTCCATTGGGGTTCAATTTGAGCCTGATCCACAAATCTCAGGGAAACTGCTTTTCCAATGTGTTTAAGCATATTGGCTTTAGACTGGGTATGTGGGCCCCTGCTCTTATAGAGTCCTGCAAAGCTCATGCTCATATCGTGTGTATTTAGTAAAGGACATGCGAGCACCTGTTTAACTCAGGATTTGGTGCCCAGAGAGCACATGAGCCACAGCATAACTCATGCATTCTCTCCTACTAACCTTGTCCTCAGACCCCAGGAAAAAGCTCCTTCATATTTCTCCCCTCATATACCAAACAGTATGTTTCTGCTTCCCAGAACCAGGAAGTTTTATGGCAAGTGTGCCTGTCTGCTGACATCTGGATGAACAAACCTTAGCGTATGAGGCAGCTTGAGTGGTAGAAGCCAATTACCTTAAAAGATGTTATCGTCCCTACAGACTCCATGCTGTTCCCAGATGCACCACCACACTCAGATAATGCCAGTTAGGAGACACTAAATGGCTTCTGCCTGCAAATTAAATCATTCATTCACAATATTTTATATGAAACTTGACAAGATATTTCTAAAATTGATATGGAAATGCAAAGATCCAAAAATAGCCAAAGCACTCTTGGAGAAAAAAGTGGGAGGACTTGCACTGCCATATATAAAGCCAAGTTCCAAAGCATATGGTTCTGATGCAAGGGTAGATGACAGAACAGGGAAAAAATAGAGCGCTTCAAATAGCCCCGTGGAGATTTGGACACTTGATTTACAACAGAAATGTCACATCGAAGCTGTGGAGGAAAGGCAGTCCTTTCACCAATGGTGAGAAGCTAAGAGAAGCTCTTTACAAACAAAATCCAAAAACTTTTTTTTTATTTTTTTATTATTTTTTTAATTTTTATTACATTATAGGTTTTGGGGTACATGTGCAGAACATGCAAGATAGTTGCATAGGTACACACATGGCAGTGTGTTTTGCTGCCTTCCTTCCCTTCACCCACACTTGGCATTCATCCCCAGGCTATCCCTCCCCAGCCCCCCGCTGTCCCTCCCTCATTCCCCACAATAGACCCCAGTGTGTAGTAGACCCCCTCTCTGTGTCCATGTGTTCTCATTTTTCTCACCCACCTATGAGTGATTATATGCGGTATTTCTTTTTCTGTTCTTTTGTCAGTTTGCTGAGAATGATGTTCTCCAGATTCATCCATGTCCTTACAAAGGACACAAACTCATCATTTTTGATTGCTGCATAATATTCCATGGTATATATGTGCCACATTTTCCCAGTCCAGTCTATCATCATTGAAAACTTTGAATGTTACTGTATATCGGTCAGAAAACATCTGAAACCCACAGAGGTTGGACACAGACATGCAAAACACACTCCCAAACATACACAAACTAGCCAATTAAACAAGCAAATAAATCAATTTAATTCAACTAATAGAATATCACTTCAGACTAGAAAAATATTTAAGCACAATACAAAAAACACTCATCATAGAGAAAAAAATGTACAAACAAAATGGCATTAAATGTAACATCCCTAAATGTAAACCCAAATTTAACATTAAAGAGGAAAAAAGATGTTATTTGAAACACATGTAATCACAAAGACCTATTTTGAGAATATACAGATAAGTTCATGTAAACAAGAAAAAGAGAGAAAACTCATGAGAAAATAAGCTCAAACTCCAAACAGGTGTAAGTTAACATATACAAGACACAAAGTGGGCTATTCTAATGACTTAAATCATCAGTATGCATAAAGAAATGTGCTTAACCTTATCAATAACCAGGGAAATACAAATTAAACAATAATGAAATTCATTATACATCTATACGAATGGCTAGATTTTAAAGAACCAGGGGATAGCACATAAGGGGAAATCATAAAATTCTCATATATTGATAGTAGATATATAAATTGTTATAATCCTTGCAAAAAGTAGGAAATAATGATTAATTTGAAGATGTATATGTCCTATAACTAAGCAATTCATTACTCAATGTATACTATTAAAAACTACTGTGACACACATTAAAATAGGAGGAGATTATTAAAGACTATTGTGATGGGGGAAAGAGATGGGGCTCCTGATACAGGAGAGACATCTGAGGATTTACAGTCAAAGAGTAGGGTGAGGTAGTCAGTGGACAGAAAATTACTAAGGGTAGGGGGATTCTTGATAAACTGACCTAACAGGTTTCTTTGCAAAAGGCAAGCCAAGGACTTAAACATAAGAGGCGAACAGATATCAAGACTGGGAGGATTCACAAACTGGCTTAGCCAAACACTGGCTAATACTGGGCTAAGGAGGCTGAAGGCAGGATGGAGCCAAGGTGGAAGCCTTATTGAGAAGAGGCCTCAGAAGAGCCTCAAGTTTGGTTAAGGAGAGAGTCTGTCAATACTCAACAGAAACATAGGTATATATGAGAGATACAATGTGAATGGCGACTGCTCATAGGGTCATTATTCATAATTGAAAAATTCCAAAATAATCTAAATGTTGATCAGCAGTAGCATGAATAAATAAATTGTGGTATATTTACACAAGAAAATACTTTAAATTTTGAAATGCATGACATATAATTATACAAAATAATACAAGTGAATTCAAAAGCATCATGTTTAATGTGAACAAATAATGAAAGGTAAAAAGTATATATATGCATGATTTCAATTCTATAAACTTAAAAAGTAGCCAAAGTAATACTGTAGTATCTAGGAAGGTAAACTTGGGTACTGAAAAGACAAACAATGAATTGATGACATAATAGTCAGATGAGTAGTTATTTTTGAGAGCTAAGAGGATGCTTATGACAGAAACAACCTCTCAGGGTCCACTGGCTTTCTGTCAATATTCTAGTCCTTGCTCTAGTTAGGAGTTAGGTATGTGTTTGCTGTGGAATAAGTCAATAACTGAATAGTTTTTCTTACTATATTTTTCTCCAGGAAATATTTTACAATAAAAAGAGTTGACATATCTATTCAAATAATATTTATTAGGAGCCCATTTATTTTTTTCCTTTTATTCCTACTATTCACTTTATTATTTTTAAATTAAACTTTAAGTTCTGGGGTACATGTGCAGAGCGTGCTGATTTGTTACACAGGTATACACATGCCGTGATGGTTTGCTGCATCCATCCCCATGTCATGTACTTTAAGTATTTCTCCTCCCCAATCCCCCCACCCCACAAACAGGCCCTGGTGTGTGATGTTCCCCTCCCTGTTTTTATAAAGTATAATATTTAGAATTGAATTTCCTGTTATCTTTTAAGAAAAACATCTCTAGTCATTTTTCATATAAAAATCAGAGATATTAGTAATTATAATGTCACCTATGCCACTTTTGTCTTACTATTTTTTCATATATGTATTTTATGCTATAATGTGTAAACGAATAGTTGCACTGCTACAATCATATCTTCTTCTGAAAAATGAGAATAAAACTCCATTTTTCATATTTCTTTTCAGAAGTGTTAATTATTGACCTATTTACATTTCAAAAAAACTTGGTTTTCATTATCCCCAGTTCTCTATTTCCTTAATGCAAGGCTGATTTTGTATTAAGACTCAGACACTAACTGACTAAGCCTCAGAGACAAGCATAATATGACCAAAAACCTTCATGTCAATCAATTTAGTGGTTTTGAGAAGGCCTTGAGAAAAAAATTGAGTGACTTTTTAAATTAGTTCTTAGAATATGACTGAATTCTTCCAGATCAATAACATATTGTGTTTTTGAAATTGAAAATTGCTAGACATCTTACTTTAGTGATATCAAAAGCTTACCTAAAAGCATTATATCAAGCAAATAAATCATTTTAATTATGGGGAATTATATGTGTGTGTGTGTGTGTGTGTGTGTGTGTGTGTGTGTGTGTATTTATGATTGATATTTTCATTATGCTTTTGAGAATTTGAAAACCTTAGTGGGAATTCTTATTCACGTCAGAGTGATTTAAGCTTCAAATTTTGGAGAAGATTTTACCATCTTATTTAATGATATTTTATTAAAAGGCAGTAATAGTATTGTGCTGCTCCAGCAGTTCTATTAGTGGTGTCATTCAACGTCTGGCTTCTCTTACTCAAAAACAACAAATAGATGTCTGCCACAGACCACAGTGCATTAGATATTGAGCACGAAATGTGAAGATACCATTTGTAATTAACCAAGCTTAGACTAAGGCTTGGTGACAGTAGGGGAGCTCCATCTCAGAGAGATACACAGAGAGTGACACGGATACTGACATAGATAGTGACATAGTGTCACTGTTCAGAAAAAAATGAAAGATGAAGGGTGCTCTCAGGAGGAAAAAGAAAAGTTTAGTTCCATCATGAGTACTGATTTTATTTACTTTATTTTATTTATTTATTTTGAGGCGGAGTTTCGCTCTTGTTACCCAGGCTGGAGTGCAGTGGCCCGATCTCTGCTCACCGCAACCTCCGCCTCCTGGGTTCAGGCAATTCTCCTGCCTCAGCCTCCTGAGTACTGATTTTATTTTATGCATTGCTACTGAATATAGTTTAGACGAGCATTACTATTGCATTTTCCTAGACAGGTAACACTTTAAAGAGTGTCTATAGGAGAAAAGAATGGGAAAGTAATGTATTGAGTTCTTTTTGCACTACTGCATAGTAAATACCACAGACTCTCATAGCTTGGTAACAAGGATTTACACAAATCAAAAACAAATGGCCGGGCGCGGTGGCTCACGCCTGTAATCCCAGCACTTAGGGAGGCCGAGGCGGGTGGATCACGAGGTGAAGAGATCGAGACCATCCTGGTCAACATGGTGAAACCCCGTCTCTACTAAAAATACAAAAATTAGCTGGGCACGGTGGTGCGTGCCTGTAATCCCAGCTACTCAGGAGGCTGAGGCAGGAGAATTGCCTGAACCCAGGAGGCGGAGGTTGCGGTGAGCCGAGATCGCGCCATTGCACTCCAGCCTGGGTAACAAGAGCGAAACTCCGTCTCAAAAAAAATAAAAAAATGAATGACTTTGAGCTTTGCCACTCACAGCTGCTCTGGGATGGTGGTGTTTCCATTACCTCAATATAAGTGGAAAATATTTCATATGTATATATCATGTTATCTTTGAATGAAAATTGTTTACACAACCCTAGTAGTAATTTCCAGGTAGACAGTTTTAAACAGTAAATTGATCACTGGCTTCCTAGGGTTATAGAAATTGTAACACTTGTATGGTAACTTTGCTATTTAAACTTTAAACACTTTAAAATTACACCTACCATTTATTTAAGTTTTACAGTATTCCAGGGGCTTGTCCCTATAACAATACTCTTGGTAATAAAATCCTTATTTTAGAAAGGAGTGAACTGAAGCTCCAAAAGGTTAACTTAGTCGCCAATTCCTCAGTAAAGAAGACAGAGAGCTGGCTGAGCAACCCCCATCTGTCTGACTGCAGAATCTGTATGCCACCTACAGAAAAATGGAATACTATGGTCTTTGAAGCATAACATATCATTATTAATCGATGATCAGAACGAGATTTGAAAGTGGCCTTCTTATGCTTTATTCATTTCACAATGCTGTAATGCTAATAGCAATGGTATAATTCTTAGCACAAACTACTACATTCCAATCTCATCATATTCAGTGAACAACACATACGTCTACATATTGATATGTGCAACTCAGGAGACAAAAATGAAATCAGTTGTGATGGATCCATCTGTGTTATTGCACCAAAGTACATTAGAAATAAAAGGACACCACTTAGTACCAGGCCAGCGCATACCTGGGAAACTTAGGACACACTGGCTTTTGCCCATGGAGGGTAATTGTATTTGAGAAACAGTTAATACCAAAATGTTAATTTCACAAGATCTGCTGGAGTCATTTAGGCAATGAAAATCCCTGCAATTGTTTTTCTTGATTGCTGAAGTTCACATGCAAATGGGATGTTTTGCTGTGGAGAACAGGGGGCAACATGGACTTACTAACAATTCTGACATCTTGTCCTCAGATGCCATTGTTTATTTAGCTTAAGTCACCAATACAATAAAAATATGGACTAAACTAGAGTAAAATGATACACTTGTGAGAAAGTTTCTCCTCATTTATACGCTTTAAAATGCATGTGTGTGTTTTTTAAATTATAAAACTAATTTGTGGTAAATTAGTTTTTTAAAAAGAAAAAGTATATATAAGAAAACAAAAATGCCCTACAGATAACCATAGTTAATATATTAGCACAGAGTTTTTTCTTTCAGACTCATATATATTTATGTTTTTATCGTATTGAAATTGCATTTTAAGCCTATATTTTATTATAAATATTTCTATTGCCATCAACATTTTTGTACATATAATTTTTAAGAACTAAATTATTTTTATAATTCTAAATATTCACATACATATATATATAATTCTAGAATGAAACTAAGTGTACATATATGTCACACTAATTTTCTAAAGTTAATAGCCAGGTAGTTTTTTATATAGGGAGGTTTTGTGTCAGGATAAGTGGCTATTATTAAAGTTCTTCAAATGTATTTTTGAGTAATTTTCCAAAATTCTAAAATCTCCTTTAAAAAAACTTGCAGTATTTATTTTTCTGCTCTCAGATCTCACCACAGAACTTTTCACAGAATAGATACTAAATAAAAGGATTTTAGAACTGAACTGACTGGTATTGTTTGGACAAATGGTTCCAATTTATAGCCTTAACAGCAGTATATGAAAATGAAGTTATAATAGTATTGAGGGTACTTGTTTTAAAGCATTTATAAATTTTAAAAGCACTACCTTTTCATTTCATTTTGTATAACCTTTGACTAGAGATGTCTCTTTAACTTACGTGTTATCTTGCTGTGTTGTCATTATTATGTATCTTGCTGTGCAATTTTTAAATATTGGCAAAAGTTCAGATGGACAAGCTGTGACCTCTGTTTGGTGCCATGTTTTGGCCTTGGTGACAACACTTGTTTGGACTGGGTGTGAAGTTGCTTAAAGCATTCTAAGGCAAAAAAGAAAAAGAAAAAGAAAAACAAAACAAAACAAAAAAAACAAACCAATGTGTGCTCACTTCATAACTCTATTGCATAGTCTGTTATGTGTCAGGAGGCTCACATTCTAAGCAAAATGGGAGCAAAGTCACCATTAATAAACCACATGTACTAAGGCCAGCAGAGCAAACAGGCAAGAAGCTGCGTAGAAATACCTGCCTTTGTAAAGCTAGTGCAAACTTTGGATTTTTAGCTGAGTTTTGGTTTAATGTTAGTTTTAGTTAAGAAATTTTTTTCTATTTCCTAACATCTACTCAGTTCCTGACTTACGGTATATTCTTAGTAAATATTACTGAATGAATAACATAACTAAGAGCTTAAAAATGGAAGGCTTGGGTTCAGGTTTGGGATAATGAGGGCTAAAGCGTGCTACACTCCAGGAAAATCCTGTTTTCTCTCTGACTTGCCTCATTTACTTTTATTCCAGTGGTCAGCTTTAGAAATGAATGGTTTTACTCCAGTAATTGGCCAACATAATTAACCTTCTAGGGATGATTTCTCAGCCATCAGATAACTGCACAACTCCTGTTCTCTTTCCTTGTCTCATTCCTTCCAAACCCGAGATCCTGCCCCTGGCCCTTTAGAATCCCAGTCCAGCATCAACGAAATCGCCTGCATCCTCAGCCTCTCCAGGGACTGTCCCTTCACCCTTTGGCTTTTATGAATTCTGCCACGGTATCTCCCGAGGGCCAGGCTTCCCCTGCAGCCCTCTGAATCAGGGGCTCTGCCTTCTCCCGCAGGACCTAGAGGAGTGGGACTCCCTTCTACTCACTGCCGCTTTCAAACCACCTCTCAGCCGCCTCCCTAAAACCTTCCCATTTGGGTCCTGCCTCAGCATATTGTATCAGCCCCTGTTCCTCACAGATGTTGTCATACGCATATCCCGTAGCGGTTCTCCCTCACTTTGATGTTTTTAGCTCCTGACTCATTGCCACTCTGTCCAAAATATCCCTGTGTTAACATGGATGATCCTTCCACCACTCTATCCTCAAGTTTCTTGAAATCCTCTCTTCTGATGATCTGAACCTGCACACACCCAACCTCAGTCACTCACAGCCAGGGTCAATCTCTGACTTTGCTGTCAGCAACAATGCCAGACCCTTCATTATCTCAGTGCCAGCATCACATTCTCCAGCCACCACTTCCCAAACTTTGAACTCCATCCCTTTAGCAGCCCAGTTCCAACCATCTTTCTACCCTCACAGGTTCTCTAATCTGTTGGCTCTGCATCTGAATTCCTCCTTTCCTTAACTACCTCATTTTACCCTCTGCTTACTTGATATAATCCCTTCCTTCATACACTCTCAACTCCCTTGCCCTGACCTGTTACAGTGTCCTCCCTGGAGAATACCACACCTGAGATAATCCACAACCCTTGCTTGCATTTCCATAGTTCACGTAGATGCAAGCATGATGACTGAACTCTCCCTTCACATTTATCACTTGGAGCTTCAAAGGGGTCCTTAGTGATTCATGGCAATCATGACATACTTTTCTAGCTCATTTACTCCTTATCTTCTGCTCATCTCTCACCAGACACCCGGCACCACTTTCCAGTTTTCATTCTCTAGTTTCTATTCACTGAGAAAATTAAGGCTTTAGAATAAAACTTTGCAGACTCTCACTATCACATCCATTCACTTTCTAGCATCTGCACCCATATAGTTTGCATTCCTGCTGTTCACATAGATGAATGAACCGTGATCCCATCTGAGACCATCCCCTCCATCTGTACACTGATTCCATCACCTCCCACCCACACAAAGATATCCTGCAGCAATCCCCTGCTTCTGATATAATTATTTCAGCTAATGCTGTTCTGGGCCACAGCCCCCTTCTCCCGGTGCCACCCCCATTTCTTTGTTCCTGTGGCAGCAAAATCTTCAGAACAGGTGTCTAAACTACAAGACTCCTAAAAGAACACATGGGAGAAAATTCAAATGACCTTGGAAGTGGTGACGATGTCTTTCAATACGACACCAATTGCATAATCTGTAAAACTTGATTAAAATTCTAAAATAATTTGGATCTATGAAGACACTATCAAGAGAAGGTAAAGAAAAGCCAGACTGAAAGAAAATATTTGAAAAAGCCATATCTAATATTATCAATATTATCAAATATATAAAGAACCCTTAAAATGCTACAATAAAAAAATGAACAACTCAATTAAAAAAGGAGGAAAAATTCTGAACAGAGGCCTCATCAAAGAAAATATACAGTTGGCAAATAAGCATTTGAAAAGATGCTTAACTTCACATTCCTTTAGGGAACTGCACATTAAACTGCATGAGGTGCTACTACACACTTGTAAGAATGGCGAAAATTAAAAATAATGAAAACAGCAAATGCTGGAGAGGATGTGGGGCAACAATAATTCTTATTTGTTGCTGATCAGAATGTAAAATGGTCCAAAAAGTTCAGAAGATAGTGTTGCAGTTTCTTACAAAACTACCTATCGTAAGATGCAACAGTTATACTCCCCTGTATTTACCCAAATGATTTGAAAACTTAGGTCCACATGAAAACCTGCACACAGATACTTATAGCAGCTTTATCCATAATTTCCAAAACTTGAAAGTAGCCGAGATATTTCAGTAGGTGAGTGGATAAACCATGTACAACACACAGTGGAATATTATTTAGTGCTAAAAAGAAATGACCTATGAAACCATGAATAGAGAAAGGAAATGTAAATTCTTATAACTGAGGGAAAGAAGCCAATCTGAAAAGGTTACATACTGTTACATACATATGATTCATGCTACGTAAGGATCTAATAAAAGGTAAAATGTAGAGATAGTAAAAAGATCAGTGGTCACCATGGGTTGAGGGCGAAGGAGGGAGGAGAGGACAGATGAATAGGTAGAGCATGGAAGGTTTACTTATTAGTTATTACTTACTAGTTTTTCAGGGAAATGGAACTATTCTGTGTGCCACTCCTACTCTTTTATTTAATAATTCCTTTTTAGTTGGATGTCAGATTCAAATTTAAAAATTTTACATTTCAGCTGTGACAGACATGTCTGTCTTCCCTCCAAGGTACTTATTTTAAATAATAAATATTTCTTGCTAGATCCCAGCAACAAAATTTGCATCAGTCTCCAGCTGCTCTTGCAATTCTGTAGGGCCATCCGAGCAGATTTTAACAACAGGATCTGAGCAGGAGTAATGTGTGTTTATCCAGAGTTTTATAATGTTGATGCCTTTCCTACACTTTGATCATCCCAAGATCTATTGAAAACAAGTGTGGCAACTTTATTGAAAATCACAAAGCCACAAAATAAAAAGAAAAATCTGGGTCTTTGAATTAACTTGTAGAAGAAAGCTCCTTCACTAATCAAGATAATCTGTTTTGAAATTTATATAAGAGATTGTATAATTACCAATCAAAAATTACTCTTTCTTATTCTTTAGCATGCTTACATTTAAAAATATTTTATTTTTGTCTTTTCATATACAATGAAAGTAAAAATCATTTTTTGTCCATAATAAACACATAAAACTTGTTAAATTCAAAAACTATAATATTCTAATCATGAAGCTCTTTTAAAAATATAATTTATTAGATTTCATTAATCAAAAGCAAGCTGCGCATGATGACGTGCACCTGTAATCTCAGCTACTTAGGAGGCTGAGGTAGATGGATACCTTGAGGCCAGGAGTTCAAGACCACCCTGGGTAATATAGTGAGCCCCGATCTAAAAAAATAAGCAGTAAAACCGATTATAATTCAAGTTATAATCAATTTGTTGATTCCTGCCATGGGCAAATTTGACACTCATTCAGGAACAGGAGAGATAGATGGACATTTGAAAACTTTAACATTCACGTTATGGTCAGAAATCCTTTTTAAAAAGAATTCTAAATTATTTTAAATTTCATAATTTTCTAATTATAGTTAAAAAGATTCCACTAGTCATCTGTTGCTACAGAATGACTATGAAATGCCAAAGCCACGGTTCTGAAAATATATTCATATTTTTGCATAAACTCTTTTGATTCATGATTTTGCATAAAACTCTTTTGTAAAAAAAAATGTTTTCAATGATTCTGCCAGATAATGGATCCATAGTTCTTACAAATAAATGGAAAATCTCAGTTAAGCCATGTGCATGATATAGCAATGATCACAAGCTTCATTTAATGTAGAGGATGGGTAGTGGGAAATGACCAGCTGAGGTTTCCATCTTCAGAGCCTATACCCTAGATTGTGGGCTCCACAGTTATCACAATGCAAAAGCCTCTATGATAAGATTTAAGGAGCACAGATTTTTGTTTTGTTTGTTTGTTTGTTTTTGATACGGAGTCTCACCCTGTCGCCCCAGGCTGGAGTGCAATGGCGCCATCTTGGCTCACTGCAACCTCCACCTCCTGGGTTCAAGTGATTCTCCTGCCTCAGCCTCCTGAGTAGCTGGGATTACAGGTGAATGCCACCATGCCCAGCTAACTTTTGTATCTTTAGTAGACACAGGGTTTCACTAGGTTGGCCAGGCTCCTCTCAAACTCACCAGCCTCGGCTTCCCAATGTGCTGGGATTACAGGCGTGAGCCACCACGCTTGGTGGGAGCAGAGTTTTAGTGTAAAAATTAGCAGTGTGTGTTCTACCAAATTGTGTATGATAAATAGTATAGTACCTACAAGTTATTGTACAATCTAATAAAATATGCGAGATTCATTCTTAATGATATAGAAGATTATTCCTGGTTTTGATATCTTGCAATTATATTACTCTTACATTAATAAATAATATATTGAAAAAAATCATCTCTTTAAGATGTCAACGTTGTCATTTAAGTCACAGCTTTTGTATGTGTGTTTCTTTCTGCTTGCAGTTTACTGGAAGATTCCATATGGCTAACATTTAGCTCAAATACACTTAGATCGGTCCTGATATCTCTGTGTATAACTGAATAAGCTATCAGAATGTGTGGTTTCGTTTCTGTCATTCTACACTAAATCTCCATGTAAAGTGGTGGAATCAAGTAGTTGATGGGCCTTTTCATATCAGAATTAAACCTCATCACGTTCTTAGAAATCATAGAGCTAATTGTCAGAGTACCAATGATTCCACTCATTTTCTTTCACTGCACTTAACGGGCTGGGTTATTACTTATTCCATAAATTTCTCCATGTCTTTCACCACTTTTTCTCTTTTCAACTGCCTGATGCCTTCTAGGCAATACTCTCTCTCTTTTTTTCTTTTTCTTTTTTTCTGGCTTCTCCATCTGTCACCAATCAGTTTGTCCTCTGTGTCCATTTTTAGCCAATGAGCATGTGGCATTACTCTGATTGAAGAACTGTCCAATCACATTGCACTTTAGTTTAGTATTACTAATTTGTTTTTTGTTTTGTTTTGTTTGTTTGTTTGTTTTTTGAGACGGAGTTTCACTCTTGTTACCCAGGCTGGAGTGCAATGGGACGATGTCGGCTAACCGCAACCTCCGCCTCCTGGGTTCAGGCAATTCTCCTGCCTCAGCCTCCTGAGTAGCTGGGATTACAGGCACGCGCCACCATGCCCAACTATTTTTTTGTATTTTTAGTAGAAACGGGGTTTCACCATGTTGACCAGGATGGTCTGGATCTCTTGACCTCATGATCCACCCGACTCGACCTCCCAAAGTGCTGGGATTACAGGCTTGAGCCACCGCGCCCGGCCCTAGTATTACTAAGTTTTAATCATTTTGTAGTCCTTATGTGTTTAGGATTTCTTGTTAATATTTGTGCTCAAAAATTGATATTGCAGAATTTAAAATATGTATCAATTTAAATAAACAACATCCTTGAAATTATGCTTTACTTTCTCATATTTTAAGAAATTAGAAGTAACGTGATACTGTGATCTAATACAAAATATTTATCTTCTAATTTCTTAAATTATAATATATAAATATACATATATAATATATATGATAAACATCCACACAAATATAATATATAGATATAAGATATATATACACAGTCAATCTTCATTATTCATGAATTACATATTTGTGAATTTGCCTAATCACTAAAATTTATTTATAACCCTCAAATCAATACTCAGCGGCCGTGTTGCAGTCATTCATGAATGTGTTCAGAGCAGTGGAAAACGTTAGTAGGCAGTCTCAGCTGAGGCTGAAAAAGGGCGCCCTCTGCTCCTTGCTACAGCTCTCTCACTGGAAACCTATCTCCTTTTCTAGAGTTGACTTTGTGCCATGGGTTTCATGAAACTGTGAGGTTTGTGTTGATGATTTTGATGCTTGAGATGTCCCACAAGCATAGTTCTGATGTGTTATCTAGTTTCCCAAGCAGAAAAGGCTGCGAGATGCTTTCTGGAAAAAATGCATGTGTCAGATAAGATTCATTCAGACATGAATTAGAATGTTGGCTGGCTGGGCACAGTGGATCATGCCTGTAATCCCAGCACTTCAGGAAACTGAAATGGGTGGACTGCGTGAGCCCAGGAGTTCAAGACCTGCCTGGGCAACATAGTGAAACCCATCTCCACAACAAATAGTTAGCTAGGCATGGGGCATATGCCTGTAGTTTCAGCTACCTGGGGGCTGAGGTGGGCCTATTGCTGAGCCCAGGAGGTAAAGGCTGCAGTAAGCCTGAAAAAGAAAGGAAGGAAGGAAGAAAGGAAGGAAGGAAGGAAGGAAAGAAGGAAGGAAGGAATGGGGAGGGAGGGAGGGAGGAAGGAAGGAAGGAAGGAGTGCTGTTGGCCACAAGTGCAATGTTATTGAACTAAAAATGTATATTGAATAGGTGTCTTTAAACAGAAACACACATATGGTTAAGTATCAATCCATTTGTAAAAATGTAACCAGAGATTCACAAAAACTATAATTTCTCTAGGATTCGATAATTCAATGTTCATAGCAACTTCATTAAATATAACTACCACAAATAAGGAGAATCAATTATATGTATATGTTCGCTGGAAATTAATGTCACCCTATAGACCTTTAAATGTTACAAGTGTAATGTAACGACTCTTCTCATTCTCTGAGACATGTCTGTGGATCTGTGAGTCTCCCATGTTAAACTACACATCTCTACGATGCTGTATTGTTGATATGGTTTGGATGTCTGTCCCCTCCAAATCTCTCACTGGAATGTAATTTCAATGTTGGAGGTGGGGCCTGGTGGGAAGTGTGTAGATCATGGAGAATCCCTTATGAATTGCTTAATGCCTTCTCCTTGGTGATGAATGAGTTCTCACTCTGGCAGTTCACAGGAGATCTGGTCATTTAAAGGAGTGTGGCACATCCTCCCTCTCTCTCTTGCTCTGCCCTTCACCATGTGTGGGACTTGTTCCCTCTTCACCTTCTGACATGAGTGGAAGCTTCCTGAGGCCTCTCCAGAAACAGATGCTGGCACTACATTTTCTGTATAGCCTGCCAAAACTTGAGCCAAATTAAACCTCTCTTCTTCATAAATTACTCATTCTCAGGTATTCCTTTATTGCAACACGGACTAAGAAAATTGTTTTTGTATATTAAAACAAAATAATTTATCATAACTGATAGTCCAGAGGCAGATATAAAAATCTTGCTAAATTTTATTAAACCAGATACTGAAAAGATTTGGGAAAATGTAAAACAATATTATTCTTTTCATTAAATTGTTTTTTTGTTTTAGTAAATACAGCTATTTCAAAATGGTGTTTATGTTACAATTTTAGTGGTTATGAAGTATTGTTATATTAACATCTAAAAAGTTTAGTATTATTATTTTTAAAAGAATAAAATTTTGCCTGAAATATAAATGGTATCACCAGTGTCATGCTGGTAAATTGGTTCTCTCAAAAAAAAAAAAAGGTCATAATTTCCTGTGGTAAGGACTCTGGTGGTATCATAGTAAATATTTAACAACTAGTTTTCCAAAAGAAGTTCCAATGTGAATGTCTGTAGTAACAAGTGAAACAAATATTAAACAGCAAATCCACAAATTGGAACTTCACTCATTCATAGGAATCTACTTTTAAGCTGAATCTGATAATATTTTTTGAATATTCGATTATTTCCTCAGGTTTTTTTTCACTCTTTCTAACAATTATAGACTGGAAACACTTTAAATGTAATCTGCCTAATATACATTTTCTTAAATCAGCAAATCAACAAATCAAGCCCTGCATTGTGGCGCTTGCCAATTTTGTGGTGTAAATATTACCATGGGTGATTGCAAGCCATTGACCTAACATCACAGAGCAGGGAGTCTTAGAGGGATGCATAATAATACAACATTAAATAGTATTTCCACTGTGTAACTGTAGTAGAAATTAATAACTTCAAAAGAATAGGTAATAAGGCAATAATAAGAAAGTGCTGTGCTTTAAATATTTATTACTTTTGTTTTTATGGGGGTTTTTTTTAGTTTATGTAATTTAATTTTTAACAATAAATATTTTTAAAGACTGGGCTTGCAAAATTCCTGAAAGTCTAATAGCTAGTCATTCTTGCTAGCTGACTCCATCACACTATTGAAATATATCTGCTGTGGTCATTTGGAAGCTACTGACATACAGTCACAGGAAGCACAGTTAAGAGATGTTCAGAATCAGTTTTGGCTGATGATGCTTCCCAGCTCCAGCACATCACTGGATATAACCCTAATAAACAGAAACTATTTGAGGGTCTCCATAGTTTTATGAAGGTTAAAGGATCCTGAGACCAAAGTTTGAGAATTGTCCCTTTAGAGGATCGAGAGGTCATTCATCTTAACCCCGGAGCCAGTGCATGGATGATAGTGATCATGGAACATCCCATTGGTCTAAAATGTGACTGGCTATTCACAACAGGTCAAACTTACAGAACGAATAATGGACACAGCAGTATTTGACAGAGGAACTGAGTACTAAAACAAAATAAACAGTGCTAAGAAATGAAATCAAACATTCTGAGTGAGAAAAGAGGTGGAAAACGGTTTGTAAACAAACAAAAGAACTGTGATGTCATGTTAATACTAACAATAATTTTACTATAGACTTTTATTTCTAATGAAAAATTATTGCTTCTTGTGTAATTTTAACTTGTGCAATAGATCAAAATAAATGCAATGTATAATTGCAACCACTTTCTAAGATCTTATTACAAGAAAGGCCTTTTGATCTGTTAAACTTCTTGAGGGGTCTGAAATGCAAAATAAGTCTAAGCTAAGCCTGAAGGCATGGGGAGAAGCATCTGTGTAATAGGAATTTTGGAGTTCTGAGACTAATCCAAGAGAAAGAAGATGAGAAAGAGAAAAGGAAAGAGGGAAGAAGAGAACTGGTCTTAGATGCTGGAGACTGTGGAGTAACGCATAAGAACATGAAATATTTAATCTGAAACTGACTTGTCTATGTAACCCCTCCAGTTCTCCATATTCTGCCTCTCTATATTTCATGTGCACTTGTGTGCATGTATCAGCTAATAATGTGTGTGTGTGTGTGTGTGTGTGTGTGTGTGTGTGGACATGCCTGAGAGAGAAAACTCAGATAACAGCATCCAGATGACATATAATGGAAATAATAATTCTGGACAAGCAGTAATTTAGAAAAAGAGGTGATTGACAGAATGCAAGCTTCCAATCCACTCACAGAAATTTTAAGAAGAGATTTGGACTTTCATAGAATACATAATGGATTTTTTGAAAAGAATTCATATTTTAATCTCCAGAAACAGAAATATCCTAGTTTAGTTCTTCTTATTATTATTTTTGATTGACATATGATAATTGTACATATTTATGGGATACGTTATGACGTTTCAATGCATGCACACATTGTGTGATGATCAAATCAGCATAATTAGCATATCCATCATCTTAAACATTTAACATTTCTTGGTCAGGTGTGGTGGCTCAATCCTAGCACTTTGGGAGGCTGAGGCGGGTGGATTGTTTGAGCCTAGGAGTTCCAGACTAGCTTGGACAACATGGTGAAACTCCATCTCTACAAATAATACAAAAATTATCCAGGCAGCGTGGCAAGCACCTGTAATCCCAGTTACTTGGGTGGCTGATGTAGGAGGATAACTTGAGCCAGAAGGTTGAGGCTGCAGTGAGCTGTGATTGTGGTGCTGCACTCCAGCCTGGGTGATGGAGAGAGACTCTGTCTCAATTTAAAAAAAAATGACGTTTCTTTTTGGAACAAGTGTTCAAAATCCTCTCTTTCAGCTATTTCGAATTATACATTATTGTTAACTACAATCACCCTGCTGTGCAACAGAACACCAGAACATTTTCTTCCTCTCTAACTGTAACATTGTACTCATTGACATCTTCTCCTGTCCTTGCTCCTACCCTCCACGGCCTTGGTAACCACCACTCTATTAAATTCTATGAGATCAACCTCTTTAGATTCTGCACATGAGTGACAACATGCAGTATTTGTTTTTCTATGCCTGACGTTTCACTTAACATAATGTCTTCCAGGCTCATCCATGTTGTTACAAATGACAGGATTTCATCCTGTTTGTGACTGAATTTGTGTATGTATACCACATTTTCTTTACCCATTTATCTGTTGATGGACACTTGAATTGATTCTCTATTTTGACTACCATAAATAATGCCACAATAGACATGAGAGTACAAATGTCTCTGACATACTTATTTCATTTCCTTTGATTATATACCTCGTAGTGGGATTTCTAGATCATATGGTAGTTCTATTTTTAATATTCAAGAACATTCCATACTGTTTTTCATAATGGCTGCACTAATTTACATCCCCGCCAACAGCAGGCAAGTGTTCCCTTCTCTCTATGTCCTGGCCAACACTGGTAATCTTTCGTCTTTTTAATTTTAGCTGTTCTAATAAGCATGAGGTGATATCTCAGTGTGTTTTTGATTTGCATTTCCCTGATGATTTGTGACTTTTTTTCATATACCTGCTGATCATTTGTATGTCTTTGTCTGAGAAATGTCTACTTAGGTCCTTCGCTCATTTAAAGAATCTGGTTATGTGTTTTCCTATAATGGAATTATTTGAGTTCCTTATGTATATCGGATATAAGACGTATATTTTGCAAATATGCATCCTTATTAGATGTATAGTTTGCAAACATATTCTCCCATTCTGTAGGTTGTCTCTTTTTCTCTACTGATTGTTTCCTCTGCCTTGCACATGCTTCAGAGTTCAATGCAATTCTAATGATCTATTTTTGCTGTTTTGCCTGTGTCTTTGAGGGCTTAGCCAAAAAATCCTTGCTCAGACCAAGGTCATGCAACCGTGAACCTCTCATCCTCTTTTGCTATTTACCTTTGTGTTCTGCTGGTTTTCTGTAGCAGCTTTGATTCCCTTCCTTTTCCTATTTGTGTGACTACTGTACCTTTTATGTGTGGTTACTAAGGGGCTTACATAAAAATTCTCATACAGACTTTCTAAAATTTGTAACAACTTTTGTTGCATACAAATATTCTAGGCATTAGCCCTTGCCCCACAATTTATGTTTTCTTTACATCTTTTTAGGATATATGTTCCTCAACAAGTTTGGAAGCTGTAGTCATTGTTGATCACTTTGACTTTTAACCTTCATAGTAGATATCTTTAGACTACAAATACTGTAATGGTGGTATTATATGCTGTAAAATGTCATACTGTAATAATATTAAATACTGTAATGGTGGTATTATATGCTGTAAAATGTCATACTGTAATAATATTAAATACTGTAATGGTGGTATTATATGCTGTAATATGTAATACTGTAATAATATTAAATACTGTAATGGTGGTATTATATGCTGTAATATGTAATACTGTAATAATATTAAATACTGTAATGGTGGTGTTATATACTGTAATATGTAATACTGTAATAATATTAAATACTGTAATGGTGGTGTTATATACTGTAATATGTCATACTGTAATATTAAATACTGTAATGGTGGTATTATATACTGTAATAATATTAAATACTGTAATGGTGGTATTATATACTGTAATAATATTAAATACTGTAATGGTGGTATTATATACTGTAAAATATAATACTGTAATAATTTAAATACTGTAATGGTGGTATTATATACTGTAAAATGTAATACTGTAATAATATTAAATACTGTAATGGTGGTATTTTATACTGTAATATGTAATACTGTAATAATATTAAATACTGTAATGGTATTATATACTGTAAAATGTAATACTGTAATAATATTAAATACTGTAATGTGGTATTATATGCTGTAATATGTAATACTGTAATAATATTAAATACTGTAATGGTGGTATTATATGCTGTAATATGTCATACTGTAATAATATTAAATACTGTAATGGTGGTATTATATGCTGTAAAATGTCATACTGTAATAATATTAAATACTGTAATGGTGGTATTATATGCTGTAAAATGTCATACTGTAATAATATTAAATACTGTAATGGTGGTATTATATGCTGTAAAATGTCATACTGTAATATTAAATACTGTAATGGTGGTATTATATGCTGTAATATGTCATACTGTAATAATATTAAATACTGTAATGGTGGTATTATATGCTGTAATATGTCATACTGTAATAATATTAAATACTGTAATGGTGGTATTATATGCTGTAATATGTCATACTGTAATAATATTAAATACTGTAATGGTGGTGTTATACGCTGTAAAATGTCATACTGTAATAATATTAAATACTGTAATGGTGGTGTTATATGCTGTAATATGTCATACTGTAATAATATTAAATACTGTAATGGTGGTGTTATATACTGTAATATGTCATACTGTAATAATATTAAATACTGTAATGGTGGTGTTATATACTGTAATATGTCATACTGTAATAATATTAAATACTGTAATGGTGGTATTATATACTGTAATAATATTAAATACTGTAATGGTGGTATTATATGCTGTAAAATGTCATACCGTAATAATATTAAATACTGTAATGGTGGTATTATATGCTGTAATATGTCATACCGTAATAATATTAAATACTGTAATGGTGGTATTATATACTGTAATATGTCATACCGTAATAATATTAAATACTGTAATGGTGGCATTATATGCTGTAATATGTCATACCGTAATAATATTAAATACTGTAATGGTGGCTTTATATGCTGTAATATGTCATACCGTAATAATATTAAATACTGTAATGGTGGCATTATATGCTGTAATATGTCATACCGTAATAATATTAAATACTGTAATGGTGGTATTATATGCTGTAAAATGTCATACTGTAATAATATTAAATACTGTAATGGTGGTATTATATGCTGTAATATGTCATACTGTAATAATATTAAATACTGTAGTGGTGGTATTATATGCTGTAAAATGTCATACTGTAATAATATTAAATACTGTAATAATATTAAATACTGTAATGGTGGTATTATATGCTGTAATATGTCATACTGTAATAATATTAAATACTGTAATGGTGGTATTATATGCTGTAAAATGTCATACTGTAATAATATTAAATACTGTAATAATATTAAATACTGTAATGGTGGTATTATATACTGTAATATGTAATACTGTAATAATATTAAATACTGTAATGGTGGTATTATATGCTGTAAAATGTCATACTGTCATACCATTTTACTGCTGTAAAATGGTGGTATTTTATACTGTAATATGTAATACTGTAATAATATTAAATACTGTAATGGTATTATATACTGTAAAATGTAATACTGTAATAATATTAAATACTGTAATGGTGATATTATATACTGTAAAATGTAATACTGTAATAATATTAAATACTGTAATGGTGGTATTATATACTGTAAAATATATTACTGTAATAATATTAAATACTGTAATGGTGGTATTATATACTGTAATAATATTAAATACTGTAATGGTGGTATTATATACTGTAATAATATTAAATACTGTAATGGTGGTATTATATACTGTAAAATATAATACTTTAATAATATTAAATACTGTAATGGTGGCATTGCCATACTGTAATAGTAATATGTATACTACCATGATGGTAATAGATTATTCTGAATTTATGAATTTATCTTTATCAGTGAATTTTATACTTTGATATGTTTTCAGGATAGTAACTATCATCTTTACTCCTTCAATTAAAGTGCTTCCTTAAACGTTTTTTGTGATGCTGGTCTTTCTGATGAATTCCTTCAGCTTCTGCTCGTCTGGGAAAGACTAGTCATTTATGAAGGATAGCTTTGCTGAGTGCTATTCTTGGCCAACAGTTTTTTTCCTTTCAACACTTTATGTCTTTCTTCCATTCTTTATTTTGTTTTGTTTTGTCTTTGGTACCTCTGACTACTGGGCTAGGTTATATCAAAATACTTGTCTTGAAGTTCGGAAATTCTTTCTTCGGCTTGATCTATTGTTATTGAAGCTCTCAATCGTACTTTTATTTCATTCTTTGAATTCTGCAGCTCCAAGATTTCAGTTTGGTTCCTTTTTATGATATCCCTTTGTTGGATTTCTCGTTCAAATAATAAGGAATATTCCTGATTTCATTGAACTATCTATGTGCATTCTCTTGCATCTCACTAAGTTTTCTTAAAATTATTATTTTGAATTTCTTTTCAGATGATTTCTAAATTCCCATTTATTTGAGATCAGTTACTGGAGAATTTTGTTTCTTTGGTGGTATCAGGTTGCCTTGCTTTTTAATTTTTTTTGTGTGTCCAGGCTTTGATTTCTGCATATCTTGTGAAACAGTCACCTTTTCTAGTTTTCTAGGATGGCTTTTGCAAAGCAAGATTTCCACCTGCAGATAGGTTTTACAGTGTCAGCTGGGTAACATGTGTTGGCTTTGGTTCCGAGTGGATGTGGTTGCCATGCAATTTCTTCAGAATGTCATAGAATGACATTTATGTAATGTCAGAAATGCCTATGAGTTCCTCAGTAGGCAATGCTGTAGGTGTTTGTATGGCTGGTCTGCTGGCTGAGGCACGGCTCCATTGGGAATGAGTTGCTGGATTTGTTTGCATGCTGAATTACTGGGTTTGTTTGCATGCTGAGAGGGTGCAAGGCTGGCTTACTGGCTTGGACACTGCTCCCTTTTCAGTGAAGTTCTGGAGTTGTTCATGTGCAGAGGGGAGCAGAGCTGGCTCACCAAGATGGGCACAGCTACTCTTAGGTGGTTTACAAACCAATGGGGCATGTGGTGGCCTACTGAATTGTGGGTAAGGAACTTGAAACCCTCTTGGTTCCAAGCAGATCTTTACTGGGAAAGTGACGTGGCAGAAGCAGAGTCTTTTTTTCTTTTCTTTTCTCATGTGGCCATCCTGATTCTTTGCCACTTCCCTGCTGTACTCTAGTGCTCTCTTCCAGATACTTATGTCAAAATATATATTTTATTCATTCCTCCTTTTGTTATGAAAGGGTGGGGCAAAGTTAGGCATCTCTAATCAGCTATCTTGTTGATGTCCCCGAGTTCAACTGATTTAAACAAAGCTACACTTTTGACAAGTCTTCATTCAGGATGATTTTCTACTCATCTTATAGATGAATAGAGCTTATGTACATAATACAAATATTAATAACTCATTAAATTGGTTGTTTTGATGAAACTTTGACCATTTAGTATATGTTTTTTAATTTATTGTAAAAACATAATCTAAGTTTATTGCATCTTTTAGGTTTCCCTTTTAATAATGTAAATCTGGCTTTACCCCAATGTGATTTAATCTCTAGGTTAATAGCAAATGCTCATTATTTTCTATAGGTGTGTCTCTGTGTGAGAGAGCATTGTGTATGTATGTGATGTCTAAATCTATTGCCATATGTGTACCTATGCAACAATCCTGCATGATCTGCACATGTACTCCAGAACCTAAAGTACAATAAAAATAAATAAATAAATAAATCTATGTGGTTATCTATATATGTGCTGATTTTAATGGGATGCTTCTTTAAATATTAAGACAACATTTTTCAATGATGTTACTCGTACTATTTGAGCACCACTTGCTAAAATAGAAAAGGAATTCTAGGTTCCATATCCTAGAAGCAACTTGCTTTCAATTTCCTGTAGTTTAAAACTGGCAACTGCCAGCAGGTGTATCCGAGCATACTTTAACTGTCAGTATCAGAGAGGTAAATAAAATCACTAAGGTAACCAACTTCTAAAAATCCCGTGAATCATGAAGGCATTTTTACATAACATCAAACCTAAATTATACTTGGCAGACTAACATTTTAAACTGTCTCCTTAAAAGTAGGATTCATTTTCCACTATTGTCTGTTTCCAAAGACTCTAAATATGCATTCAGCATTTGTGCTACCCTGGTGTCTTTTTAAAACCAAAATAAAAGTAAAACAAAATAGTGAGATAAAATAATCTTCCACCATTTTTATACCAAAGCTGGTCAAAGAGAGTTGTCCAACAACATTAGTCACATTAGGTGAAATATGTTTCCATCACTTTAGTATAATAAATGATATACTGAGAAATTATACTTAAATAGATCCTTTGGGCCATTTCTTACCTCTGGAGAGAGAAAACATTCTATCCAAATCCAAATGTTTTACTTTTCTCCTTATATGATTTTATTCCTGTGTTTGAAATGTACTTTATCCTATTTTCCACCATCTCTCAATTATAATTTTGTCTCTGCATGGCTTACATTGTCATCCCTACTTCTACTCATGCTTCTCACACACCATATCAATCCTCACTTATCATGCACATTCACTCAATTTATCTGATGCATACCTGGTTTCAAATAGCTGTCATCTGTTGTAAATGAAGTCCAAAATGTGTGTGTGGCTTACTGCTCCCTAAAGGGTAGCAGCAGACACATAAAACAATAAATTTGGAGGTACTGTTCTGTGAGTTACTTCTGTTTATAATCAATTATCATAGGTGAATTGTGTAACCTAAAAATGATTCTGTTATACGATAAGGTGACTTATCAAATAGACTACCTGCCAAAGTTTACAAAATTACACCTATTTCTGGAGATATGTTTTATTTACCCCTGACATATAATAATGATTCACGTGAGCCTCCAGAGCACTCAGATTAATGTCTATGTACTTTTAAGACTTCATGCGAATGCACAAGTTATTGCTGCATGGACAGAGGGAAAATTGTGCATGAAACATGAAATTCATTAAACTTTCTATATCCAACTCTCGGAAAAGAAGACTGCCTTTTAAATGATTTTATCTGTCATAAGGTGCTGAGAAGTAATACACACTATAGAGGTGGCATGATAATTTCTGCTGCTTTCTGAAGCTTGCCAATTGTGAAATTACTCCTGATGCAAATTAATAAATAATGTATGCACTGTTAATAGATCAAAAATTATTAAGTTCCTGTTAGAGAGAGAAGTTGTGCCAAATCATCAGAGAAGTGCTATATTAAATTGGAGAGGACAGGGGAGAGAAAGAGGTGAGAAAGAGGGAGAAAATAAAGATGTGTTAAAGTCATGGATGGTATGTTTACTGTAAGGACCTAAAACTAACATGGTTTAAGTAATCAGAACATTTGTTTAATGTATTGAGTATTCTCATATATTGTTTTTTATTTATCTTCTGGTTTGAAAACTAATTTATTATATTCTTTGTAATTTTATAGAGATAAATGTCAAGCATCTGTTTTTGTTTTTATTTTGATGGTTGTTTTTATTTTGATTTCCTGGGAGTGATTTCAAGTTTACTATTTTTTTAACTTAATGAAAATAAATGCTAATGTGTGTGTGTATGTATATATATAGTTTTTATAATAAATGCTAATGTGTGTGTATATATATATATAGTTTTTATAATAAATGCTAATGTGTGTGTGTATATATATAGTTTTTATAATAAATGCTAATGTGTGTGTGTATATATATATAGTTTTTATAATAAATTCTAATGTGTGTGTGTGTATATATATAGTTTTTATAATAAATTCTAATGTGTGTGTGTATATATATAGTTTTTATAATAAATGCTAATGTGTGTGTGTATGTATATATATAGTTTTTATAATAAATTCTAATGTGTGTGTGTGTATATATATAGTTTTTATCCCAGCTACCTAACTATATCTTCCATCTAAGTACCACTTATACGTATCACAATATTATTTACAGTCATTTGATCTATTTATTTATTTTTAATTTTTAAACTCGTATCAATGTAAGCGTTTGGTATCTATGTATGTATCATAGAATAGAGATCAGCAAGGTTTTTCTATAAAGAACCAGAGAGTAGCTATTTTAGGCTTTGCAGGTCATGCAGTCTCTGTCGCAGTCACTCAACTCTGCTGCTGTAGTGAAATTAGAGAGCAATTTGAGAATGAGTCGGGTTTTGGGCTACTGGTCATAGTTTGCAAACCCCTGTCCCCAAATTAATTCTAATGTTTTTCTGTAATTCACTAGGTTGTCTTAACATGCTTTGAAGGCTTTGGAAGTTCTCCATAGCAGGCTGATAAAGCAGTTCACTTTTCTACTTAAGAGGCATACGGAAGCCTGCCCCTTTTCCTGAAGCCATGTGACTGCTCATGAACCTTATGAAACACAGAAGAGTTCTTTTTCTATGTGCACAGACGATCTCTCTCCACAACTGCCTGCATCTGAGTGCAAGAAGGAACCCAGCCGTCCTGCTTCCTTCCTCTTTAGACCCACCAGGGGCAGGAGCAGCTGGATCTGTGTGCACAGAACCTTGTGATTATGAACAATGGTTTTCTTAAGGCCTGTCAGTCAGCAGCATGTAAACAGTGAACAATTGGGAGCTCAGGAAATAAGCAAACTCCTCTGCCTGTTACCTGTTCAATGAGTTCCTTCCTGGGTTCAGCGTGAAGAGAGCTGATAATATTATCTCTATGGAAAGAAAGGATTAAAAATGATAGATATTTGATCAGTGGATATATAAAAAATTAACAAATGCCACCGAGGCGAGTGCCTTGGGCTGTCTACAGAATCAAGGTGCTTTGTGTCTCTCTTGGCTACTTTTCACTGCACTTCATTTGATTTCAGAAACCCCAAGAGACTGCATTTCAAAATGGCTTTTTATCTCCCGTACCATGTGAAGTGCCCTTTAGAAGTCTAAACACAATAATGTCATCTGTGTCCGTGTCACTCAGCTTTGCCTTATCCTCAGAAAAATCAAATGGATGTGTTACTGGTGAATTCGTTTCAAATGCAGACCAACGGCTGGTAATGAAAAGTGCTTTCTTCACATCTCTTTTCGAATACGCAATCAATCCCATATTGATCAAGATGTTTTATCTAATTGCCTTTCATGTCATATTCTGCTGTGATTATCAAGAAAGTATTTTATTTATTTAAATATTTGATAATATGTTAAGTTTTACATTAAAATGAAACAAAGCCATAAACTCACCAACAGCATTGAATCCAAAATGGCATGATGGGTGTGTGCTCTGAGCCCAGCACAGGCCTTTCTCCAAGCTCCTAATAGGTTAGGAAACATGATACTTCTCAAATTCAACAAATATTCACTTCACATGGACTCCACAGCTACAGAGAAATTTTTTTTTTTCACCTTTGCAAAGGAAACTTGCAAATAACCACTGCTGATTAGTTAATTGTGTTGCAGGTCAGAAAACATCAAATGCGTTGCTGCCTGGGGCCCAGGGCAATCATATCAAAGATGCTGAACTTTGCCAACCTGGGGGAGTACTGGTGTGCTGCGGGATGCCACACTGCTTCAGTGTGTACTTTATACCCTTTGTTTCTAGCAATATATTTACTTATTTATTAATTGAGACTAGGTCTCACTCCCATTGCCCAGGCTGCAGTGCAGTGGTGCGACCACAGCTCACTGCAGACTTGACTTCCTGGCCTCAGGTGATTCCCCCACTTCTGCCTCCAGAGTAGTTGGGATTACAGATGTGTGCCACCATGCATGGCTACTTTTTTGTATTTTTAGTAGAGACAGGATTTTGCCATGTTGCCCAGATTGGTCTCGAACTCCTGGGCTCAAGTGATCTTCCGCATCATCCTCCCAAAGTGCTGGGATTACAGGAGTGAGCCACCCTACCTGGCCTCTAGTGATAATTTAAAACCTCATATGCTTATACAGGAGAAAATATTTATAAGGTTATCTACAATATTCTGGTCCTGGCATGTTCTGTGCTTTTCGTGTTAGCCCTTTCTTCAATCAGGTGCCTCTCGCTTCTTACTCCTACAAAAAGCTGTATTGTCACAATACATGGGGACTGAAGTAATGGGGTTACTTCCAGAGAAAAGAACAGAAACCTTGCACATCCTTTCTTGCAAACATCTGCACGTTTGGAGATCCCCAAGATAATCCTCAGGTTCAGGGATCCACTAGAAGGCTTCACAGTGCTCAGCTGACCTGTTATACTCACAGTGAATGGACACAGGTTAAGATCAGCACTGGGAAAAGGAGCATTGGGCAGGGGCAGGACAGACCCAGTTTGGAGCTTCCAGGTGCCCAGAGCATTGATGTCTCCTAGCTATGATGTGTGACAACACCAGGGGGTATCACCAACCAGTGACAAGCACCAAATCCATGATGTCCAGAGATGGTACTGGGCTTAGGTCGCAGAGACATGACTGAGCCCCCTCGTGCCTAACCTTAGTCTCTAGCCCCTACAGAGGCAAGCTGACATCGCGTGGCCCAAGGCGCCATGCTAAGTCACATGGCTAGCAGAGATAGTCTCTAGGAGGATCATGAAAGTTGTCCACATCCTACATTTATTAGGAAAGACCTGGGTGTGCACCGCTGTTTTACTCTGCTCCTTAAGGAACCCTTCTGTGACATATTTCATTAGATTATTCATTTCTGCCATTACTCCGTGATGGAATAGCCCATCTAGTCCACCTGCTTTTCTTACTTTTGGACTCTTGTGCTTACTTTTAAAAAGTACTTTTTTACTTTAAGTTGCAGAGTATATGTGCAGGATGCGCAGGCTTTTTACACAGGTAAAACTGTGCCGTGGTGGTTTACTGTACCTATCAACCCATCACCTAGGTGTTAAGTCCAGCATGCATTAGCTATTTTTCCTAATGCTCTCCCTCCACTCACCCCATGCCCAGAAAGGCCCTGGTATGTATTCTCTCCCCTCTCTCGCCATGTCCATGTGTTTTCATTGTTCATCTCCCACTTATTAGTGAGAACATGTGGTGTTTGGTTGTCTGTTTCCGCATTAGTTTGCTGAGGATAATGGCTTCCAGCTCCATTCATGTCCCTGCAAAGGACACGGTCTCATTCTGTTTTATGGCTACATAGTATTCCATGATGGATATGTACCACATTTGGTGAAGTTACAGAGAAATTGGAATGTTTTTACACTGTTGGTGGGAATGAAAATTACTTCAACCATTGCGGAAAATGGTGTAGCAATTCCTCAAAGATCTAGAACCAAAAATACCATTTGGTCCAGCAATTTCCTTACTGTGCATATAGACAAAAGAATAGAAATCATTCTATTATGAAGATACATGCACACATATGTTCATTGAAGCATTGTTCATGATAGCAAAGGCATGGAACCAACCCAAATGCCCATCAATGATAGACTGGATAGAGAAAATGTGACACACATACATCTTACTATTATTTTTTATCATTTTCATTCAGTTTGAGTTCAATTTATGAGAAAATCAAAGATTTAAAAATCAAATTAAATTAAAGCAAATTAAAGAGCATATGCTATATTTGTCATTTTTGTTGTTGTGTGCATGTCACAATGGTAAACAATGGGAAGCACTGCATTGGCGATATTACAGGAGAAAAGCTGTAGATTTCAAACACTTGACATGATAGAAGATAGAAAATACATATTTTTATTCTTCAATTACTCTTTAGATGTCAACAGCAAAATTATGAAAACATTTTCGGGTTTTATGAGGTGGTTAAAAGTGTAAGTCTGCTCAAATCCTTACCTACTGCTTTGTCGGTTTAAAAAAATTTTTTTCTGCCCCCTGCTTGTTCTTTCAAGCCTTTCATTATGGTTCTGTACTTTCCATTCCTGGGAATCCTAATACACTGAGAATCCACCTATGAGTAATTTCTTTTAAGTTGGTTTAATTTTCACTTTTCTTATTTTTTCAAGACAGACTAAAGAAACCCCTCAGTTATCTTCAGTCTTCGAACCAATAGTTTCCCTAGTAAAGTCTTTTCATTGCTCATAACTCTCCTGCATGTTTACTGCTGTGCAACAGAAATAGAGACAGCAAAGAACTGTTTTATGCTGAGCAGTTACCACTTCTTCCTCCAATCACACCAAATGCAGAGTCAACAGGTCTTCTAAGCATGCAGGAGGAATTCTCTTTTGTTTTCTCTTTCTATCTGTGTTTTTCCTTCCTTCTTTCTATTCTTCCTTTCAGATAAAAGTAAACAGCAGCTATTACTAACTGAAATTTCACAGGCATGTGGCAAAAAATTCACTGATACATAGAAAATGAATGATACTGATGCCAGGGTTAGAATTGCAGACCTGACACTCTTATTTATTTATTTGGAAGAGTTATTCTATCTCCCTAAATGTTTTCTTTTTCTTTGTTGTGTCTGCATTATCGCAATTAGTAAACGAATTCCACATTTATTAGCTGGTTAAAAAGAGAAAGTGAAGTAGCCTTGTGTGTTCTGGCCAGCATAGAGTGAGGTGTGCTGCAATTTAGCAACTCATAATGAAAAGACTTGCTTTCTCCTCATGCTGCATACACAGGACAGTCCTATTCCCTACCTCTTCACCCCTGAAACCCTGACTAATGGAGCAGCTGCCATCCCAAACATTGCCAGTGGCTGTAATAGGAAGAATGGTGCCAACTCTGGGGTGTTTTCACCAGCCTGGAGCCACAGAAGCAAGAGGCGCTTCCCTCCCTGCTCACCTGCAGCCATCCTGCTCCACATCAGCACCAGGGGGCCGCAAAGTGCAAACACCTTGGGCTCAGATGGAACTTCTTCAGGGACCAGAATTACTTTCTTGGTAAGGTATTTGTCGAAAGTGCTGAGCTCATAGTAGGTATTTGCTGAATCTTAGATAACACGGTTATTACTTTGCCACAAGGTCACGAACACGTCACGTGACTTTGCTTAAGTCCCAGTTTTTGTAGAGAGAAGGAATTTTCAAGTTGTTATCATTTAATTTCAGATTTGAACATAAAGTACATTTTTAAAATGCTTGTGATAAATTAAATGGAAAAAGTAGAAAACTATATGTGAAATTCTACAGTTTATAAATTCGGATTGTATTAGGTCGGTGCAAAATTAATTGCTGTTTTCCCATTACTTTCAACGGCAAAAACTCAACCTATTATTTATACTTTCCCCCACTTTTCTGACACACACACACATACACACACACACACACACACACACACACACACACACACAGTCAAACACATATTCATAGTGAATTTCTTTAATTTTTATCAATAGGAAATTCTCTCTCCCCCTCAAAAACTATCTACTTTCTTTAAACCGAATACCTTAACAACGACGACAGCTTTTTGAACACAAATTGAAAGTAAGTGCATGAACGCAGAGTTCTCTGACCACCAGCACGCTTCGCAGCTCAGGGAACCTTTAGAGTAAAGGCCCCACCCTATTTTAAACATGCCATTGTGGCTTCAGGTATTTGCTTGTTTTTTCTCTCTCTCTCTCTCTCTCTTTCTCTCTCTCTCTCTCTCTCTCTCTCTCTCTCTCTCTCTCTCTCTCTCTCACTCACTCACTTTTTCTTAAGGTAGAATCAAGCTCTGTCACGGAGGCTGGAGTGCAGTGGCTCAATCTCAGCTCACTGCAAAGTCTGCCTCCCGCATTCAAGTGATTCTCCTGGCTCAGCCTCCCAAGTAGCTGGGATCACAGGCACCCGCCACCTCACCGGCTAATTTTTGTATTTTTAGTAGAGACAGGGTTTCACCATCTTGGCCGGGCTGGTCTGAAACTCCTGACCTCAAGTGATCCGCCCACCTCGGCCTCCCAAAGTGCTGGGATTATAGGCATGAGCCACTGGACCTGGTCACTAGTGTTCTTCCCTTTTAATCAATATCAAAAAGGGGGAAATAAATAGGGGTTGCAATTGTAAGAGATGAACTTTAACACATTTAAAATTGTTTTTCTTTAACTTTTATTATTGAAGACTTTGCCTGAAATTTTGGCTAAGGGTATTTAAAGACCGTGTGTAACTTTTTGTCACTGAATTTTTAATTACTTTTTTCCTTTGCAGGCATTCAATATTTTTATATTTTGTGTTATTTAAGCTCAGTTTTTATGTCAGTCTTCTCATTTAATATACACAGGTTACTGGGAACAACCATTTAATATGAACCACTTTAAAGATGTTTAATTGACAAATATAGGCTGTAATATGGTGTAATGATACATGTAGATACTATCGAATGATTAATTAGGCTAATTAACATAATGTATGCCATTTTAAAAGAGTAATTCTAAACTCCAGAACTTAATTCCAATACTTGCAATTTGAAAGGAAAGGGAACAATGTCTCTACTTAGAATAACTTCAAAAATCATTATCAAAGAAATTATTTTTCATATACTTCATTATTTTTGTTTTGCAGAAATCTAAAAGGCTAGCTAAAGAAAATGTATATTTTTCTCTTCCAAATTATTTTTGTCATTTTCTGGCAAACATCCTTTAGGTAAATCAGGCATCATAGATTTCAAATGTTACAATCCATTTCAATTTGATGGCTTTAATCAGAGTAAAACCAAAAGAAAAAGGGTAATGAAAACAGCAAATATTAACGATCTCATAATTTTCAATTCCTTAAACATTCTTCCTCCTATTACACTCTAAGGATTATGAAAAATAAATTATATAAGAGAATATGTGATTCGTTATTAATTCTTTCCCTGCAGGATTGAGAGCCTAAAGATACTACACTCATTCTTCATTACAGAAATATGCACTTCCTGGTAATTTCATCAGATTACACCCAGGCATGACAAGGAAGGGGCATAAACTGAAAAACGAACCTGACAGTTGTCTTCAAACCTCAATCTAGCCAAATATTTCTAGTATCTCCCAGTTCAGACCTTTGATCAGAGGTTATAACATCAATCGGAGTCAATAGTCTGATGATTTTTGTCACTTTATAACGTTTTCAACTTTCGAGGCATGAATTACGGCCTTTAACCCTGTCTTCCTTTCATTGGTCCACGGTTTCCCCAATTCTATGACCAGGATTAGGCAATCTTCTACAGTTAGATTGTGTATCAAACAAATGATAAAGGAGGTGTTTTTGATGAAATTATCTAAACATAAGTATTTGTCTGAGCTTTCCAATCACTAAAATTATATTTTCTAATTGTTTATTTTAAATAAGGTTTTGTCGAGTAACCCAACCAAAAATACACACATTTGTAATATATATGTACATGTGTAATCTGTTTTGATATCTATCTATCACAAATTGTTAGTCAATTTAGTAACCCTTGTCTGTTGAGATCTTTACTATTTTTCCTGAGCTATATTTCTTATTTTCCTTTTATGCCTATAAAAAGAAGTTCATTGCTCCTTCCCTCATTTACATGTTGGAATTATGAAGCCCCTGATGGACTGGGACAGATTCTCACTCTATAGATGCACTTGTATTTCTCAGTCCTCTTCGGAGTTGCTGGGCCTTGAGATCCAGCTCTGTGTTTGTTTGTGAATACACAGATCAGAGTAGTGAAGCCCAGGGAAAGAAAAGCACTGAGACCATTTCTCCTCTCTGGTCCCCTGTTGTGAACCCCCCTTTTCTGCTTTTGCAGAATCCATTCTGTAAAATCCAATTTTTTCTCCTCAGCGTCATTTTGCACAAAATTCACATATGCACATATATTAGAAAATAATGTTGTTTATGTCTTTTAATAAAAATTATTTCCAAAGTAAGGCATCAATATGGTGGAAAATTTAAAAATACAGACACAGATAGGATCAAATAATAGGAAAAGAATCTCTTGCCTAACACTTTCCCAATTCCTGTAGTAATCCGCTTTCAAATATTTTTTGCATTTTTCCTTCTCCCTACTGTTTCCCAAAGTAAAAATCAAATGATTATATGCCTACTTACAAATATATCAGCTTTATTCAATGTCTATTTTCTGCTTAAAAGATGGAGATTTAGCTATCACTAGCCTTCTTTATTTCTTTTTTTCTCCAGTAATTTTAAAAGAAAGGTATTATTTTAAGTTATATTATTATTTCACGTTGTACCTGGAGACAATGTATTTCTTTATGCATCATTTAATTTATAAAGATAATTTTAGTGAGCATCTCAACATCTTTTCTGAAAAAGGAGAATGTGAATGTCACTGGCTTTCACTCCACGTTTTGTGAGTTCCACTTTTACTTTTCTGTTCCCAAGATTGTTAGCTTTTGTATTACAGAAAGGGTTGTTTTAAATGACACATTTAAGCAAGGAGTTTGTTGGTTTTTATGTATTTTGAAAACTATAAATATTAGATAATTGTATGATAGGCTAACTTAAATCTATTTCTTCTGTTAAAAAAAAATTTTGCCAGGCACGATGGCTCACATCTGTAATCCTAGCACTTTGGGAGGCCGAGGCAGGTGGATCAACTAAGGTCAGGAGTTCAAGATCAGCCCGATCAACATGGTGAAACCCTGTCTCTACTAAAAAATGCAAAATTAGCTGGGCTTGGTGACTCTTGACTGTAATCCCAGCTATTTAGGAGACTGAAGTAGGAGAATCACTTGAACCCAGGAGGCAGAAGCTGCAGCGAACCAAGATTGCACCTTTGTACTCCAGCCTGGGCAACAAGAGCAAAACTTCGTTTCAAACAAAAACGAAAACAGAAAACCAAAACAAAAAGTACCTTTCTCTGTTGGACATTTAAATAAGCAGTGAAATTCAGAAAAAACTGACAAAACAGGTTAGATAAGTGAGAGAGAAAAGGCTAAGAGAACATAGGAACTGGGTAATGCAATCACATACACAAGAAAACAACCAGTAGTTAACTTATTGATATGAAAGGTTAGCACAACTGTACAATCACAAAATCACAAAAGAAAAAGTTGCCCTTCTAAGTTGAAAGCTGAAGGTGAGCATTTACATTCTGAAGGCGAGTCAAGAAGGTAAGGACAATGTATTTCTTTAATGAAGTAACAAGCCATGCTAATCAATATTAATCTAAATGATAAATATGTGTTTATAGGTATAATGATGCTCATATAATTTCATGTGAGGTTCGCATCCCAATAATCTCAGCATGGTTACACTATTAATGCTCCATACTTTTCACTTATTTCTATGAAACAGATGCCTCCCCTGTGTATACACACAGAAACCCAAACATCAATCCAGTTACACACAGATGTACACACTTCACTGATGGGGTGTGCTCAAGGACTGCAAGAATGATAGATGTTCCATTTCTGAAGCCTTAGTGAAACTTTTAGTCTACCCAATTCTGTTACATGCATATACTTTAGTCAGTTCTGTTTCAAGTAAGATTTAGATTTCTCAGAAATATAAAAGCCAACAAAGGGAAGCACAGGATTAAAACGGGCCCAATCTTCTGGCTATACACCAGAGTCTCCCAGACTCTAAACCAAAACATAAACCAATAAAATAAAGATACCTTAAAGGTGGCAAACTAAAAAAAAAGTCCTCATTTTATATATAAATAAATTATATATGTATATGTTTCATTTATATAAAAGCAAAGAATGCAAAAATGTTTATATATATAAACACTTTACGCATTAGATATGTCTGAAAGTGAGCTTGCGGAGACATGATGGAAACACCTACAATTCCTATTTAATAAGCAGCAGAACCAATTTATCAATATTTAAATAGAGGACTCTCAGAAAGCAAAGATGCTATACTAGATGTGTGGAAAAGCAGCAAAACAAAATGTCATAGTACTTGTTTGCAAAGCGATTACAGTTTATAAGTGTGTAAGACATGTACGTGTTACTCTTACACTGTGCCCTGCATTACCCGTTGGCATACAGGACACAGTATAAGCACCATAGCAGAGCTGTAAACAAGATGAGATACCTATTAAGAATATAGTCATATATCACTCTACGGGACTATTTAATGCGTAAAAGTAAATCATGGAATAGGTTAGTATTAGTCTATCATTTAAAAACTATTCTCTGCAGAACACCTCAAATAACATTATGAATTAAACCAAAACTTAATTAATACTTAATATTCACTGAAATCTCCCTAAAGGCACATAGAGCATTTACAAAATAAAAAAAAAAAAGAAAAAGAAAACTCCTCTTTTAAGTAAGGCAATTTGTGTTATGTTATTTTCCATGATACAAACTTTATTTTAGTATTTTTGAAAGGTAGGTAAAAATATTTCTACTTGCTTAGGGTTCAACGTCTAGGAAATTTAATATAAATACCATTTCACTAATGAAAATGCTTTGCTTTTTTTTTCCCCATAGCCCATCTTCTCCATAAACTCCCTACAACGATATCAGCTGTGAAACTGAGCTCTCTCTCCACCCTCTGACTTATCAGTACTGATTGCTATCAGCTGTTTCTGGGTCTTCCTGCATTTTGATTCATTGAGGTTTTCCCTTAGCTCTTTGTATGGTTCAAGTTTTCTCAAGAGAAATGATGGTGCAATGTAATCTATTCCTCAGATGTATCAGAAATTTCACAAATGTTTAGGCTCATTGGAGAGGATGAGATCCTGAGGGGAAATCCATATACTTTCTTGTAGATTACAATGAGATAGCAGTCTCATGATTTATCAAATGTACATTCAAAAAACCTGCCAAGGGATGAAATTTGTTTCTCATTTTCCTTATTTTAAAGTTAAATTTTAACTTCCTAACATTTCTGGCAGTGAGTAAGCAAAGCCCAAGTTTCATATCAAGAAGAAGAAAATGTTGATATTACAACCAGGAGAACATTTGCTTTTGTATAAATCCAAGTATAAATCTCACCATTCCCTCTGCTGTTGCTAATGGGAACCACAATACCTTTGACCCAGGAGCCAGGAATTCTTTTATTTTTTCACAAAACGCATTATAAAAGCTACAACCCTAGGTAAGCATTTGCCCAGTAATACGCAGATGAATTGAAACTCCATTCGTGACAATTACAGAGTAACTCCTGATGGAATAATCTTATACAGGGGACAAAATGCCCTTAGCTGCCAATTAAAAATGCCTTTAGAAAGCCATTTCTCCTGTTTTCTCAGTAATGCTTCTTTTGTGTTGCCCAAATTGAGTTTTAGAAAAGTGAAAAAAGAAAAAAAGATCAGATTTTAACACAAACATGATTTCTTTTCTTTTTGGAATAATGTATAGGATACAGCACATTTAACATAAGAAAGTAGTTACAACACAGCAGGTACTAATGAAAAAGAACAGCTGTATAATCATACTGTTGGATATCAGCTCCCATGTTTATTATGTCATCAGCAGATCATTTTCTGATGTGAGTTTAACATAGTTTGCCTAATCACACATTTTCTCACACATGTCTGAAGTAAACCTTCAGAATATTTTTCAGGTATTAATATTCCCACAAGAATAGAAAAACAGATCTTTGCTACTCAAAATGTGGCCTATATACCAGCAGCAGCAGCCACAAGCTTGTTACAAATGTTGCTGGGCGTGGTGGCTTATGCCTGTAATCCCAGCACTTTGGGAGGCTGAAGCAGGCAGATCAGTTGAGGTCAGGAGCACCCGACCAGCCTGGCCAACATGGTGAAACCCCATCTCTACTAAAAATACAAAAATTATCCAGGTGTGGTGGTGTGCACCTGAAATCTCAGCTACTAGGGAGGCTGAGGTAGGAGCATCTCTTGAACCTGGGAGGTGGAGGCTGCAGTGAACTAAGATCATGCCATTGCACTCCAACCTGGGTGACAGAGGGAGACTCCATCTCAAGAATAAAAAAATGTAAAATTTCAGGTCCCACTTAACATTTATAACAGGATTTCCCCACGATTCATGTATTCATTGCAGTTTGGATCCTCTTCCTTAATTTCAGTGCCTTTTTATCATATGTGAATCTGGTGTTAATACACATCTTCCTGGCCTGGGTGCATTTATGGTGCAGAAAGCTAGGACAGAGTGTGCAGAGGATGCCCATGGAAAACAGATGCTGGGTGTACAAGGTCAGAAACAACATTCAGCCACTGCTGGCTTGTGATTTGCTCAAATGACCAGGCTGCATAGACTTCATTTGCAGATCAATAATCATTTCTTAAATATATTTGGTCCTGGACTCTGATCTCCGTGCAGGAGATAGCCGTATTTCTCTCACAAACTTTTATGATCGGTATAAAATGGTTTTTGTAGTGGATTACATCAGAAGAATGGATCGTGAGGGGTAACCAGGTATTATTAGTTTGGGCAATGTGCAACTCTGTGAAATGCTAGCCTTAAAGTCGCGCAGTTTTAAAATAAAACAGTCCTATGAATCTTTCCTTAATATTCCCTTTGGATGTTCTATTTTCAACGGATAGTTTTGAGATCAGAAATTAATATCAAGCATGAAATAACTAGTTCATGCTCGCAAATAGTTTCGGAAACAACAAAAAGGTCCTATTGAGACCTAGGTAATATTTGAGTTACATTTCTTCTGACTTGGATTAACAGTCACATCTGCATTCCGGTTTGTGGCTGCAGCACAGTCTAAATACATTCTGATTGCAGGTCCCTAAGGCAATGGGAGGCATCTTAGTGGGACATACTGAGGAGATGGTGACAAGGAGTCCTCTCAGCTACTGCTGACACCAGATCAACAGCTCCAGATGCCAGTACGACACTCAGAACTCAAAGCCCCTTTAAAAACAGAGCTTTTCAGATGGTTCTTTCCCAAACCACCAGCTTTTCACTCCTTTAATTCATCATACCCTATGATCTGTTGCTTTTTGAGGATGTAGGTATATCTTCTGCTAAGAGCAAACAGAACAATCGCCTCGACGTTAAAGGACAATTTGAAAAGAAAATGTATTTCAGAAAGCCGAAATGGTTATATACGTGCTTAAGGTTAGCTTCCAATTGTTGGACTTAAAACTTTATTAAACGATAAAAAATACAACATACCTTTACATTTTATTTCTACAGAGAACACTTGAAAGGGAAATACACATTGACACATCACCTCATAGAAACTTTCTCAGATACAAAGCAACAATTTTTTTCCATAAATCATGCATTTTCTTTTATTCTAAAATTCATTTCTATATTAAAATATATGATTTATTTATATTATGTGTACTCAAAATATTCCAAATACTAAAAGCCTTAAAATCATGCCTGTAGCATGTTCTAAAACTAATGCTACACAATTACATTAAAAGAAATAAAATTAAATAAAAATTAGAAAACACTTTAGTTACATATTACTGATTTTCTACTACCTTCTGGGTCAATATAATTTTAAAAATGTTTAATTTTAAAAGTAGATTGGGGTACATGTGCCATTCTCTTACGGGGGTACCTAAATAGCATACATTGTACCTACTAAGGAATTTCTTATCCTTCAACCATCCTTCTACCCTCCCACCCTTCTGAGCTTCCAACATCTGTTATTCCACTCTCTTTGTTCATGTGTATAAATTATTTACCTCCCACTTGTAAGTGGAAGCATGCAGTATTTGACTTTCTGAGTTATTTCACTTAAGATAAAGGCCTCCAGTTCCATCCATATTGCTGCAAAAGACATGATTTCATTATTTTCATTCTTTTTATGGCTGAGGTAGTATTTTATTTTATTTTATTTTTTTGTGTGTGACACTTTCTGTATCCAATCATCTGCTAGGGGACTCTTAAATTTATTCCATATCATTGCTATTGTATATAGTGCTGCAATAAACATACCAGAGTAGGTATCTTTTTTGATATAATGGTTATTTTTCATTGAGTAGGTACTCAGTGGTGGAACTGATGGCTCCAACAGTAAATCTATAATGCATACTGAAAATGCTTTTCAGGGGTAGGTTATATCCAAAGAAAACAAACTTCAGCACTATGAGAGATAGATATTTAGAACAAATGAGAGGAAGGGTACTTGAATTATCCCAGCCTCTCCCTTTCCCACATTTCCTCCCTAATATTAGAATCCTCTCCTCTTCAGCTCTATGTGAACATCTGTCTTTACCACAGGGTGGCTGTGGGTGTTAAATCATATGTTACATCCTAGACAAAAGGTTTGGTGCAATATCTGATCCCCCACAGGTATTCAGTAAATGGCTGTCACTGTGATGGTTTGGGGAATGCCCTACTATTAATGTTCTAGTAGTAATAGCAACAATTTTTAGTAACATGGAAAGGGAGAGAAAAAGGAATCCCTGAGATAACTAGGAAGACTTCTGCTTTTAAAGTTAGTCATTTTCTGAAAATTTTTCTAAGCATATTTACAAGCTGAAATTCCACCACTTGGCCTAAATATCCTCTCTGGTGACACAGCTAACTAATTAATTAATTAATAATCCACTTATTTGTCAATTTTTTATATTTTAAGGTTATGAACTTTCTTCTAAAATAATCTCTAGCCCAAATTTAAACCTAATCTGTTTATTATATACGAATGCTTATAGATTTTATTCAATAATTTAGTCCAATAAGTTACATAGATTAAAGGTATCCCTCTCTATATATAAATTACACATTCCCACACAGAAAGTGTTTTTCTTGCTAAGTGCGATGGCTCATGCCTATAATCCCAGCACTTTGGGAGGCTGAGTTGGGTGGATCACAAGGTCAGGAGTTTGATACCAGCCTGGCCAATATGGTGAAACCTCCTCTCTACTAAAAATACAAAAATTAGCTGGGCATGGTGGCACATGCCTGTAATCCTAGCTACTTAGGAGGTTGAGGAAGGAGAATCGCTTGAACTCAAGAGGCGGAGGTTGCGGTGACCTGAGATCATGCCACTGCGCTCCCACCTGGGTGACAGAGTAAGACTCTACCTCAAGAAAGAAAGAAAGAAAGAAAGAGAGAAAGAAAGAGGAAAAAAAAGAAAGAGAGAGAGAGAAGGAAAGAAAGAAAGAAAACAAAGGGAAAGAAAGAGGTTTTCTTTTTCCCACAATGTTGATAATGTTAATTTGGTTCATATGTGCTTGCATTTATATTAGTCAAAAGAAATGCTTATAGTACAGAATTGAGGAAATTTGCTGAGTAGAGCTGCTATTTAAAGATTTATAGATGTGTGAGAGGTATTTCTGTTAATTAGCATCCCCGAATTGGTCTAATTATGTCTGTGCCTCACATGTCTTTCAAAAATCTGGTATTCGTTACTGTCTATTGTTCTCAAACCAGTTCTCTCTGTGGTGGAAGAATGCATGGGGGCTTATTTTGACGTAAGAGACTATCAAATGGTTGCAATACTGGAATAAAATAGCTACCTGAAAGTAAGAATGTATTATTTCCACTTTGTTAAACGCACAAAAATGGTAACAAATCATGGCAAACTGTGGTGGATTTGAAAAAGCTTCCTAGCAAATGCCAGTACCTACCTATCTCCAGCATGGTACAAAATCGAAGTATGACACTGACTTTTCAGTGAGTATAGTTTAGGAGGATGAGAGATTTGGGGAGTACTGCATATTTTCTACTATTTTGCATGTTAGGCTAACCAGGAAGCACTTGGCTCAGAGGTACTTTTAACTACATCCTTACACTCATAGTAAATATTTTGTCTCACCAAGCAGTATGCAATGCCTTTCTGGACATCCATTCCAGTTGAACTGATCTGACGTGAATTTCATCTCCAGTGCTTAGAGATGAGGCCTTGGCAGTTCTGTTCTAAATTGGGAGAATAGCGGTGAGAGGGTGTATGGGAAAATAAGGCCTTCAAAACCCCCTGCCTGAAAAGACCTCCGTTTGTTAAGGTGGAATCGGACACTGCTGAAATCCTCAAAGGAAAGAGGGTTAGCTTTGAAGAATGGAGGAGTAAGAAGAAATACAGATGCTCTAATGAACAGCGCTGACTAAATTGATTTTCATTATTATTATTAACCTATCAGAAAAGACATATGCAAGTCAAAGGGCAAAGTATTTTTTTAACGATGTTGTTTTTAAAAACCAGGCTATAAAGAGAGTGTAGATTTAAATATTGATTTTATTTACTTATTACTTTTAGAGCGGCATGGACTATACGGCCCAGTTGTCTGTGCAAACGTTGTGCAGACGATCATAACCGCTGATAACCTCCCTGCAGCATCTACCATCCTGGCAGAGTTGTTTGTTAGAGCAGTGAAGATCGGCAAACTCAGGCGTGCTGCTTGATTTTGCCGGCAGCAAAGGTACTGAAGGGTACCGGGAAGGCTGCTCAGTACTGCTCTTCCTGTGGTTGCTACTATTATTGTTTGTTTTGTTGTTGTTTTGTGTTTTGGCGGAGGCTAGCGCTGTTTTCCGGGTGAAAGAAGACCGTCAGCAGACCTCAGCCTTGCCGCTAGAACTCCCCAGTCTTCGGTCGGAGTCCGCCGGTCCGCAGCCTGTGGCAGGGAGGCGCGGGCACCCGCAGGTGGCGCCCCACGTCCGTGTTTGCGCCCTCGCCCGCGCTCCAGGCGCAGCTCGGAAACCCGGCGCGTCTCCTCCGGTCGTTCGAGCGAGCGCGGAACCCGCAATTTAATAAATAAGCGCGAGCGCCATCCGCTTCACCAGCCCAAGGTCCAGAGGAGCAGACACACAGACCCGGGCCGGGGCCCCTCTTCCAGCCCTGAAGCAACTGGACGGTTCCCAAACGGCATTCTGGAACCGCAGCTCCTAAATCATCAAATTCTCAAGCTTTTTCTCTCTCCGTCCCAGCCATCCCAGTCTTTTTATTTTTATTTTTTAACCTTTTTTTTTTTTTTTTGCCCCTTTCATTATGAAAGTGGCCACGCCATTAAAGATTAAGACTTGGAGGGAATTGGGGAAAGAAAAGAAAGAATCTAAAAGAAGAGCAGCGACTGGTGCTTTTAAGGGTGCCTAATTTTCAAAAGAGACGTCTGGGAGGATTTTGCTCTGGGCGTTTGGGTGAGCCGGACCTGGGGGTTGGAGGGTGCCACGGGCGCTGGAGCGGGGCAGGTTCGGAATCCCGGGGCAGCGGCAGCGCTCGGCTGTGTGCCCTCTTGGTCTGGCGGTGCTGCGTGGCCGAGGGTTACCCACTGGGGAGCCGCGCTGTGGGCGCGCTGGACGCGGGGGCGCGAGGGGCCCCAGGTAGCGGTGAGGGCGCGGAGCGCAGGGGTTGGAGGCGCCCTGGCGCGCGGCGAGGGGCGCTGAACCGGGAGAGGCGCGGGGCGCTGATCCAGCCAGACTCGGGGCTCGCGGTCCCGCGCTCGGCCCCTAGCGGGTGCGTGGGGCGCGGGGCGTGGTGCACCCCTGAAGCTGCGCGGGCTGGCGCGGGAAAACGGCAGGGCGGGGCGGCGCGGTTATTGGCCACGCGCTGGGAGCAGGGTCGCGCTCCGTGTCCGCCTCCCGACAGCTCCCGCTGGCCTCATTTTCTCTAAACAGAGCAACTTCGCGGACCGCGGAGCTGGCATCATGGATGTTCCAGGTAACCACCCCGACCTGCCCTCCCTCCCCTCTGCGTGCAGGCGCCTTCTGCGTGGATTTTAACCAGGGCTGTCGCTGGTCCAGGTCGAGGCGGTGGCGAGGGAGAAGGGGAATCATGTAGGATTGGGCTGGGGACAGCGGGTGTTTATCAAGTGCCAACTTCTCCGTTCTTAGAAAGAACACTGGAAGAGTGAATGGGAGCCTGTGGGCGGTGAGGGGGCGGCTTCTTTGCGCGAGTCTGGGCTGGTATTGCAATGGCCTGTCTGCTTTCCTGGGAGGAGCGGGGACCCGGCAAAAGTGCAGGCGGGCGCGTAAGTTTCCAGAAACCTGCAGGTGCTGCCGCCCAGCCGGGAAAGAGAGAAGCCCCGGGGTCTGGAAACCGGAGCTGGAGAATAAGCGGAGCCTGGGATTCTGTCGTTGGAATCCGTCCTTCGCCGGAGAGAGGAATCCCAGGGCTTTCTCCACGGGGCTCGCTAGTGGCTGCGGGGACGTTGGAAGTGGGTGTTGGTTTTACTGCGTGTGTGTGTGTGTGTGTGTGTGCGCGCGCGCGCGCGCGCGTGCCTGTGTCATTTTCCCCTCTTAATCTTACTCACCCTAAGGAGATTCCTGGGGTTTGTTCTTTGGGTGGAAAATAGATAAAATCTATTACCAAAGGGACTTAAATGGACTTTAGCTACCTCTGGAGGATGGAAAAATAGAGGATAGCAGGGAAACAAGGGAAAGAAAAGGGGCTCCGTGGTGCTGCTCCGAGAAAACGCCGTGAGATGAAGGCGAGAAGGGAAGTCCCCGTGGGTTCTTCTCTGCCTGCGTCTCAGCCCCCTCCGCGTCGGTGAATGGGCGGGGTGGCGGTGACGCCTTCTGAGGGTCTCGGGCCCGTCTGAGCGACGAGGACCTGCAGAAGCGCGCCCCCCTCCCTCGCCGCAGCCCCGCGCGCCGCTCGGAGCCTTCAGGGATGCGCTGCCCGCCGCGCCCGGGCGTTTCTCCGGACCTGTTGTGCCAGATCGGAAAGCGGGTCGGCTGCGCGCGGGACCAAGGGGGTGGCCTTCGGGGAGAGGCCCCGAGCCGCAGTTCCCCTTCTTCCCTGCGGCTCCATCTCCCGGTGTAAGGCTTTGGGTTCTGTGCCCTGACAGGTCCACGGGCGCCTTTCTTCTGAGAACGACCCTGGCCTTGACCGTCAGAGCGGGGGACCAAGGCCCGCGGAGGCTGCTCCCGGCCCTGCGCGCTCCTGCGCGCCCTCCCACGCTGCTCGGGCCCCCGCCGGCCTCCGCCCCCGCGAGCTGCCCCCCACCAGCGCAGATGCCGGCGCAGGGCCAGGGGCCACGCGGGCTGCGGCTGACCATGCCCGGGCGCCGGGGGGCGCTGCGCGGGCCGGGCGGCTGCGGATCCTACCTGGGGGTGGCGCTGGCCCTGCTGCTGCTGCTGCTGCCCGCCTGCTGCCCCGTGCGGGCGCAGAACGACACGGAGCCCATCGTGCTGGAGGGCAAGTGCCTGGTGGTGTGCGACTCCAGCCCGTCGGCGGACGGCGCCGTCACTTCCTCCCTGGGCATCTCCGTGCGCTCCGGCAGCGCCAAGGTGGCCTTCTCCGCCACGCGGAGCACCAACCACGAACCATCCGAGATGAGCAACCGCACCATGACCATCTATTTTGACCAGGTCAGCCGCCGGCCTGCCCACCCCGCTGCCAGCCCAGCCCGGGGAGAGGGGCGGGGACCTGCGCGCGCGGGCTGGGGTTCAGGCTTCTAGGATGTGGAGCTCCCAGGCTCTGTCCTCCCCTCTGTCTTGCCATTCTCTTTCCTCCCGTTTCATAGAACGCACTCCTACTCTTTCCCTCTTCCACACTGTGGCTTTTTTTAAACTTTTAAATGGTCAGCTAACTTGGCACTTGGAGAGTGAGAGTCCCTTAAGGCTGAGCTTTCTAAGAGTTCCAACTAAATATTTGAAATATATTTCCCAAAAGGAAGCATTGCACGTTTTACTTTTCTAGGCGGTGTGGGGAAAACTTGTGGTTGACGGTCTTCAGTCACCCAGGTGGCCACCTGAAGGATTGACTGCATTTAAAACTCTCCATGTTCAAGAAAGGCGTCTTCCCAAGTCTCTGCCAGCATTTGAAAAATACATTCCTATGGCTTATTTTTGTAAACGTTTGATTAGATCCCATTTATCTTATTTTGAGAAATACAATGGGGAAGGGGATGTTTATCTTTTTTTAAAAAAAAAAGTGAGGAAGAGCAGGAATGATAATATAAATACAAAACAAAATACTGTGATTATGTAAGTAAAATATATAGTAAATGAAATACAAATGAGCCAAGGCAATATGTCGAATGTATACATGAATAGTGTGTTGGTACAAACTTTTAAAAAGAGCAGTGACTTATGTCATCTTAAGCCACTTAACTTATGCCACTTGGTTCAATGCAGAAGGTTCAGATATATGATCGGGACTTTCCAAACCCTTCTCTAGGTTATTGGTGCTCAGGGTTAGGGCTGTGACATTCTTTTTGTGTCCCGCTTACCTGGTTTCTGTTTTTCAGAAAAAATATTAAAAACATTATAGAGGTTTCCAAACTTTAGCTAATTAGCTAATCCTTTTACCAAAGTGTTTCCCACAAAATGGAGCGCCTGGCAGTCACTAACAACCTACCAAGGCTTACTGTACATGTTTAATTGACTTCCCTTTGGTCTGTTGAGCAGCTCTTAAACTTAATAACCATAAACCTACAGACACACACTCTTGACTCTATTTAAGCCAGTGTATTTATTTCTTAATCATTATTAAGCATTGAGTATTTGAGGGTTATTTTCTTCGTGGGGGGACACATGTGTCTCTTTCTTTGATTCATTTTCATTTACAAAACATAAAAGTATTTTGATTATGTCCAGATGGGACAACAAAGGAATAGGCATTTGGAAATTAATACTCTATTAGTAAAGGTTTCCTTATGTGCTATTATTGTTATATTATTATTATACACATACCAATGTCTTGCAGAGTTTTCATAGCATTTTAATATCCACCATGGCATTTGTGTGTCAAGAAAACTCTGTGATGTAAGGCAGGATAGGTCGTAGCAGGATTCTGATTTTATACATGAGCAAACTATGGCAGGGTGGGTTCAATGTTTCTCTGGCTCCCCAGGTAATGAGGAGCTAAGGTCTGCTTTTCAGGGTCTGGTTGGGTGTTCTTTCATCTACAGCAGGGATACATTCTAACTGAATTTATCAGTTTCCAGAATTTAAAATTGAGGTGAAGGAGTTGAGGGGAAAGAAAGAAGCAGCCTCCGAGGCTTAATGGAGAATGCTTTATTCTTTTCTAAAGCTTTGTAAGGAAGACAGCAAGCGTAGCCTTGTGAGACTGAGAATAGGCACCCAGAGGTGCTCGTCTTGACAATGGAGCCCGGAGTGTCTATCTCAGTCCTGTCCTTGAGTGGAAATGAAGTGGTGCTCACAGCTGAGTGGAAGAAGCTGGAACAGGCATATTTCACAAGTCATCTCAGCGGTCGTCATTGGCAGCATTTCACATTGCGTTGGGAATTGTGTGTTCGTCATCTATAATGAGCCTGTAAGAAATAACAGCAAAGGTATTCAGGTTGAAGTTTATGCTCTCATTAGATGACAAGATCTTAAATCCAAGGATGATGTTGTTGCTGGCTGTTTGTTGTGAAAGGCAGGCCATCTTATTATGATAAAGGAGTTGTGCATTTATGGATGAGGAGGATGGAGAAAGCATCCAGACAGTGGTCAGAGTCTGTGTTGAACATGTGAAAGAAACTGGGTCAACATGGGGGTCCTGCTACTCTTGAACTTCTGCTTATGAAACACTTCTGCCCTTTTATCTGAGGAAAGCCATCTGCAGGGTCATGCAATCTCATTCCAGGTGGCTAATTTTGTCATTGTTTTGCATGTTGTAGAGTTCCCATTTGCTAAACCTAAGGATGCCCAAGCTGCTGCTGATTCTCTATTTGCAGGACACTAGAGCTCAGGCAACGGAGCAGCACATTGCTCAGGGGAAAGTAAGGAAAAACAGAAGTAGCAAATGTTTTTCTACAAAGGTCTTTCATTCAACACCCATCACTGAGCACCTACTGTGTGCGTCCGGAGTTTGCCAGGCACTGGGAAACACTGGAGTCTCAAACTTCACAGATCCCTTTGTCTCCGGGAGCCCATGAAGTTAGGCCCCAAGCTTGAACTTACAGAAGTGATCTCCTTTAATTAGACTCTTGCTCCAAAGCCCTTTCTCTCCCCACTCAGAATGGAACTCTCTTTTTGTCAAACAAGGCATCATGTTGACGTTCCCATAATCCCACAGACCTCCCTAGACTCAACTTATGATTTGCCCAACAAGCTTACCATCTTCCATTCCTTGCTCTCTGCCCTGCCCCTTAACTTAGGAAATTCACAGCCAGTTTTTGAATGCATAAATAAAATACTTTAAAAGAATCTTGTTTAGTTAAAATTTATTAAAATAGCTTTGAGATTACTTCCTGCTATAGGATATTTTAACTTCAGCACTGCGTCTCTCCTGGGGAAGCCAGAACGCTGAGGATGCTGAATTGGTGTTCCCAGCCGCTGATGAAGGAGGCACGCTCGTTATCCAAGGATGATGAAAACATATACTGAGGAGGGACTTGCTATTTTGTGCTGTGTTCCCTCTTCTTTTTCAGGTATTAGTAAATATTGGCAACCACTTTGATCTTGCCTCCAGTATATTTGTAGCACCGAGAAAAGGAATTTATAGCTTCAGTTTCCACGTGGTCAAAGTGTATAACAGACAAACCATCCAGGTGGGTAGATTTGAAACCGGATCCTTTCAGGTTTGGGTTTATAGCTCCCCATTACTAAAGGCCCTTTCACCAGGTCTGTGAGGCTGAGGGAACCAGGGTGCTAGGCTCCCCAGGGGATATGTGGCTCTGAACTGGATGGGGGTGCTCACTGTCAGGCCTTTTGGTGTCTGTTCTAGGGGAGGGACTGGGGTGGGAGTGGGATATTTGCAGAGCAGAGAACAGTGTGTGGGAGTTGGGTCCTTTATGGTCTGTTGAGCTCTACTCTCTGCATTTTAGGTCAGTTTAATGCAGAATGGCTACCCAGTGATCTCCGCCTTTGCAGGAGACCAGGATGTCACCAGAGAAGCTGCTAGCAATGGTGTGCTGCTGCTCATGGAAAGGGAAGACAAAGTGCATCTCAAACTTGAGAGAGGCAACCTTATGGGGGGCTGGAAATACTCCACATTCTCGGGCTTCTTGGTGTTTCCTCTATAAACACAGAGCCCCCTGGATGGTAGGGAAATGGCAATCTGGACCCAGGAATCCACCCTTTAAAACACCCTTAACCTGCTGGAATTGGACACCTTGTTTCCAACCTCCGTCAGACTGTTGCAGTAGAAAAATGATTTCCTTCGAAACCTCTAGTACTTTTTGCTTTTTTTTTTTTTTTTTTTTTGGAATATTGACAATTCCTCGGGAACCTGGCCTCTAATTAGTTTTAGATGACAAGGTCTTAAGGAGAAATGGAATGATCGATCTGAGCAATTTGTACCTGTGATTGTAAAGTCAATATCGGATTTTATTGTCGGGACCATGGGCCTCTTTTGTTTGTATTTTGTATTGTTGTCCAATGGAAGGAGAGCTCCTGACTCCAGGACGGGCTGCAGGTTGCAGTCAGGGTTCGAAGCAGGAGCCCAGCAGAGAACCACCCGCTGGACAGTCCTTGACATGTGTTCTGTGTGTGTCTGTATAGCCTTAAAAAAAGAATGGCTTCACTTTCATTCTGTATTCTCCCCCCCACCGTGTGGACGGGAGGACTTGGGAGGGGGATGGGGACATTGTGAACCTGTCAGGAAGTGCTTTATCCAGAGAAGCAAATTTTGCACGATTGGACTGTAACGTTTGTTTTGTATTGTTTGTGTGTTTTTTCTTTAAAAGCTTTACTTTCCTTTCCACACTCAGCTCTCCCGCCTCAGCTGCACTTTTATTTTTTTCGCTGGGTTTGGGGAGAGAAAATATATGTTGAATTCCTGGATAAGACCAAACAAAACAAAACTTTAAAATAACTGTATGTTTTTTTTAGATGAAACCAAACTAAACAAAAGGTATCTGTTTATCAAAGTAAAAATAACACAATGGACAATTCTGCTTATTCTCTCAAAGAGATTCTAAGATGCACCTTTAGAACTATTAACAGCAACCTGGAATTTTGTTTTAATTTGTACTTCAGAATCTTTTAACTTGGTGTTCCTGGGTGGTCCTGAATCACATAAGTTGGGAGTGGAAGCTGTAAAGACCAAATCTCCTACACATACAGTTTCTTTGCCATGTGTGATGTGACTTCTCAGCGGGAGTTTTAATTTATTTGGATCCAGCTCTGAGTGAGCGCACAGTGATCAGGTGCTTCAAAGCCAACAGGACCAGCTCCTCTTCCTCCGGATCCTCTTTTGATCTGCCCAGGAAAGGGATGCATTGACACTCTCCTGCATGCACCTGGCAGAAGCCACCTGGAAGTCACCGTGGTTACGATATTGGTGGAGGCACCCAGGAGCACTGATACAAATCCTTCTTGTTTTGGCATCTTGTACAACAACATTATTAAGACACAGCTGAGAGTTGATGGATGTGTAATTCATATGCCAAGGAAATGTCAGTCATCCCAAAGCAATCAAAGAGGAGACCTCAAACTGGATGTTAATTTGTTTTGTGTAACAATGTAACCAAAATATTGATAATAAAAAGTCATAATTTAAGATTCAGAATAAATGGATTTGATGTCTAGCTTGCTCTTATCCTCCACTTCCTCTCCCAATTCGCAAAATATGTGGATGTAAAGGCCGACTGTCAAGGACTCGGGGACAATAAATCCATACAGTGCCTCTGTAAAAAAATGTACTCTCAAACACACACGCCAGTATCTGCCGACCTGGCTGTGGGTCTGGATGGTTATTGTACACTTAGGTACATTTCAGTTTATACATATGTATTTTTCGAAAAGGCAGATCTTGTGGGAGATAGGTGAAAAAGACAGCTTAAGAAGGTTTTAGTCATAGGCAGTCTGCTTTTATCACATGTCATCTTTGATGTGATACAAGTTCTAATCCAGTATTTTCATCAGCAAACGCTGATATAAAAGAAACAAATACTTTAAGAGCATAGCTGTTTCTAAAAATGTGTGGGAGGATGGAGAGGCATTGGATTCCATTTTTGAAGAAGAAATTCAGTGGGGATTATACAAATAACAAAATGTATAGTTTGAAGACGGGTCTAAGTTTTACTGTCCTCAGATAAGGAACACACTGGGATGCACAATTTTATTTGAATTAAAATGCTGTTGCATTTTGTGAGGGAAAAAAAATCAATAAAATAGCATTAGGGGTACCTTGGCTCTGTGATGAGCAGACATACTTCTAAATAAGAACATTATTTATTGAGGCTGATAACATAAATAGAAGGATGCTGGAACATGGCTTATTGCCCTTGGTTATTTTTGTCCTCTTTCCCTCATTTTCTTAAAACTTATGTTCAATTTCAAACAAACAGGAAACCTCGTTGGGGGCAATATAATATTTCACAGATTTAAGCGTATATGAGTACTTGTTACTTTTGTCACTTAAACATATATAACACATGTATGTTTGTATCACACCTTTAGTACCAACAGGTTGTTATTGGGCTATCCTGTCTAATAAATAACTATTAAGTGGATTAATCTAAACAAGAGTATATTTCAGGAGTTTGTTTTGTGTCAGAAAAAAACTTGTTATCCTGATTATTCTATTTTAGTTTTTTTCTCCTCCTCCTCCTTCTACTCTTCCTCTACTTCCTTCTTCTTCTACTTCTTCTTTTTTTTCCCTTGAGATGGATACCAAAACCTGCCTCAGGGAGAAGCCATGCTGCTATGTCTCTGAGATGATTTCTCATCCCCTGCAGCATCTGCCAAGGTTATCTTTGGCTGAGGATCTATGAGGCATATGAAGCTCCTGTATTTTGTCTACAAAAATGTATAAGTCAGGTCAAAATGCAAAATATATATATATATGTATATATATATAATTGTGTTTTAGATTGGGGATACATGTGAAGAACCTGGAAACCATCATTTTCAGCAAACTGACACAAGAACAGAAAATTAAACACCGCATGTTCTCACTCATAGGCAGGTGATGAACAATGAGAACACATGGACACAGGGAGGGGAAAATATGTATTTTTTAATTGGAAAAAAAGTGACAGATTCGTAACGTCTGAAGGGCATCTGAGCCCTGTCTCTGAGCTTCAGTTTTCTCATCCGGGTGAGGGCAGTACTCATGCAAGCCTCCCCACCTCACAGGGCAGTTGTGAGGACCACACGGAAGCGCTGTGAAAGCTGAAAAGCACTAGGATGACATGGGGTGTTATCATGGCAGGGAGGGTGTTTCTGCACAAGCAGATTTTTCAACATGCAATTTATGAAAAACGCTATGACTGACAGAAGGACAATTTTATGAAAGTAAATATCCATATTTCTCAATCAACTATTAAAACTGTAGCGCTAGGTTGGAATTTTGTCTCATTTGATTTTAGGGATGATAATAATATCCAAATCTATAAATTGTAATATTAACTTAATTCTCAATTATGTTCTTTGGCTCTCCTGTGTGATTCAGGTTCACCTCTCTGTAGCATGAAATGTCAATATTTTCTAAAAATATACAACTGTAACATTTTTAACACAAAAAAGGAGGTAGTAATATTATGGCATTATAACAGTAAATTGCTCTGACTGATAAATATTAGCCCTATTAAATTGTAAATGCTTATAAAACAACACAATTTTTTAAGTTAAAATATATTCTAATTTAAATCACAACCTTGATGAGTCGACTCTAGGTCTAGGTAAACTATGTTTACCATCTGTAATTTCTGAGCCTTTATTGCATCCTAATATTTTTGATTTATGTGTTCATGTATATGTGAAATTATCTACATTTAAGTGTTTGCTTACAATAGCTGCTCAGAGTAAAGGTGTTAATACTTGTTGAGTATTAGCATGAAAACTCACGAAGCCCTGTAGAGACTACATAGATTTACCTGTTAAAAATAATTTTAAAGCTAAATGTAATTATATTAAGCATCAGAAGAATTAGGAAATATATATATAGCAAAAAAAATTTGCTGAATCTTTATTTGTAGTATTTTCTTAGGATTAAGAAAGTACAATGGTTGCATACTTAGTAACTATTACATAAATAGTGTTTGCTTGTAAATACATTAATGTATCCCTCTGAATTTTGCATAAAAATGCAAAATAAAATACAGGAGGTGGACACATACTCCTGGAATCCAGAAACTTGAGAGGAAAATTTGATATATCGTTTTATACAAGCAAAACAAAAGCGCTGGTTGCTCTGGTATAGTTTAGGTGTCACAAACGAAGCAAGTAATGTTCTGTCAATTTGTAGAATCATAATTTTGCAATCTTTTATAAGGAAAAAATGTTGCAATGAGATGTTTGTATGAATAAAGTACTGAATATTCGTTTATATTTAGATAGCAGAAGAAGTAGATTATAATATAATGTACAAGTACACATCAATGAAAGACTCTTTTACATTATATTTAAGATGGGGAATTCATAGAAGCCACTTACAATGAGTCCTTCTAAAGGCTTCATTGAGCACTCTGTTAAAACACTTGTAAAACATGTAGAAAGATTAACTGTAGAACTATGTTGAGTTTTGTCCTTCTGCCTTGCTTATGTGGAAATTTATTTGTCATTGAGATTCTATTGCTAAAGCTGGCACTTTGCTACTAAAGTGGGATATTACAAACATATTCTTTAAATTTAAGAATCAAAGCGTGTTAATTCTCATGAGACTCCTAAAATTATTTTTCCTGACATTTAAACAGCAAGCACACCAAATATACCGAAGTATGTTCAAATACAAATTTTGCTTTGGTTTTATCATTTTACTATTTTTGTGTTCTGTATCTTTTTTTTCTATCATACGCTATGAAGAAGTTAGCTGATGATGGTCACAATTATTAGTCAGATGTGTTTGTGTAGTTGCCCCATATCATAAAACTTATTTCTGCACAGAGAATTTACCAAAAGGCGTATTTACTGGCTTTGCAGATGGATGGCTACAATGTTTTAAAGGTATTTTAACCATATGCTATGTTATATAGCTATCCATGATGTGATTGAACAGATGCAGTCCTCAAATCCTCAGTCCCCAAAAGAAAACAGCACATCAAAAATCCTTTAAAAGATCCAACGAATATAAACTTTAAAAAATGGGCATGTATGTTAGTCTGTATAATAGCATTGTGCCAAAACATGAATCTTAAGTAAATGAGCTTTCCTTGCATTCCCAGACCCAGCAGGGTAACTTGAAATTTGCAAGGGTAAAAACCACGTGGTTTTGCCTCCTGCAGTTAATAGGACTTCTGTCTTATCATCCTAAGTGGATTTTGCTGTGGATTTCCATCACCAGAATTGCTCAAGTGACTATAGCATCATAAATCATCATCTTCATCAGTTCACCCACATACACTCACTGTGTAGTGTAAATGAGCTACTTGACAACTTAATTTGGAAAAGAAATCTTCCTTCCCTCTTCTTAATGCCTACAGCAGGACTCCCCAGGGTTAGAATGCTGCTTTGCACTAGGGCTATCCTAAAAAAATGGAAGCTGCTAATTAATGAGCCACTACTAGTCTTGCAACCTGACTGTAATGAATGTTACTTCTAATACTGTTCCCCTGCTCTCTTCAGGAAGCTGACTTATTTTGAATTCATATCAGGTTGCAACAAACACTGGGTTGAAGAACAATGTTGGCAATACTCTGGAATGTGAAACTCCTGAGTATTTTGCTGAAGTCTGTTCGATCTAACTTTATTTATTTAAAATTACGTCTATTAAACTCTTACATCTTCAAAGTCCTCTAGGATATAGAGCATTTTCTTCACTTTATACCAAAAAGAAACATTTATAGTGATTCTGGGTGCAGCATTATTGTGGAACTGACACAATGAAAATATTATCATAGGAAAAAGAATATCTAAAAATGGCCAAATTAATTGAGTAAGAATTGGCACATTTTTTATTACTAAAATCATTTGCAATATTTTTATATGGATCTTAAAGATTCCCTGCATTCCCAGAAGTATATCGTTCTATATAACATTTATCTTTGAATTGCCAGTTTTCTTTTATACTTCCATAACTACTGGATCATGAATAATATACTTTCAGAGAGGAGATATCACTGAAAAACAAATTTAGGGCATGAAAATGTGATACTGTCTTCTTTTCTAATTACCAAGGACCATGTCAGGATGCCATAGCAGTTTTTGTTCTGCAATTGTAAAGTGTCAGTGGAAGGAGCAATTACAGTACTTATAAAAACGATCTATTCTTTTTGGAACAGGGTGTATAGATTTTCTTTTCATTTCACAACATGTATGTGTAGCAGCCTAGGGCTCAGACAGTGTGCTTAAGGATGGTGATAGAAAAATAAAGATACCCTCGGTGTGCAACAAGGGCTCATAGTCCTTCTTAAAAAGAACATTCACAATGATCTCGGAGGATACTCAGCTAAACTGATGGTGAGGGGGTGGGCTGCGGTGGGTGGGATGGAAATGTAAATGCGTATTTACTGAAGTGAATGATGTAATTTCATTTTTTACATATGAGGAGGAGAATGTTATTTTGACGTTGACATTGAATTCTGAACATCAGTTGATATCCTGACTGAAACAGACCCCCATTTTAAATATAGCCACAGATCTAGCAAACCGATTGCAAACTAGAGCTTGTGAACCAACCTTGAAAGGATTGAAGTGGACAGGGACAGATGCAGGGAATTTCTATCATTTTAAAATCTGGAGGATAAACTATAGTAGCCATTTTTGCAGCTTATTGTTTTTCATGGACTTCTATGTAATGAATTATTTGGGAAGACAGTTAGAAGATAGTCATGTAGCAGTACATAAATGAGGCACGATTTGAAGTCTATCTTAAACAGAACTGAATGGGGGACCATTTTTAGTACATTGACTTTTTTCTTGCAAGGTATTAACTTACTAAATAAAAACATAAGAAGAAACAGAAGATAAATGTGAGACCACATGGCATTGGAAGAAAGGTTGAATTCTATACGTTCTATACAACATTTATGTGTAGCAGCCTAGGGTACAGACACTCGGGACCAGGCACATACTTGTGTGTGTGTGTTTGAATATAAATAAAAACTTACCATTAGAATGTACCCAGGATGCAGCACTGTTTACAATAGCAAAGACCTGGAACCAACCCAAATGCCCATCAATGATAGACTGGACAGGGAAAATGTGGCCCATATACACCATGGAATACTATGCAGGCATCAAAAACAATGAGTTCGTGTCCTTTGTAGGGACATGGATGAACCTGGAGAACATCATTCTCAGCAAACTGACACAGGAACAGAAAATGAAATACCGCATGTTCTCACTGATAGGTGGGTGTCAAACAGTGAGAACACATGGACACGGGGTGGGGGAGCACTACACACTGGGGTCTGTTCGGGGGAATAAGGGAGGGACAGTGGAGGGTGGGGAGTTGGGGAGAGATAGCATGGGGAGAAATGCCAGATATAGGTGAAGGGGAGGAAGGCAGCAAATCACACTGCCACGTATGTACCTATGCAACTATCTTGAATGTTCTTCACATGTACCCCCAAACCTAAAATGCAATAAAAAAAAATGTACCCAGGATGAAAATGCTTCTCATGTCCCTGAAGCTACACCGTTCCTGAAACTTGCCTTCAGCAAAAAAGGAGATGATAGGCCTAAGGGCCTTTACCCATTGCATATTTCTACTTTTTAATCTCAATTATTTGGTCCACGCTTCACATTTCATTTCTTGTATTCAATCTTAGGAGTTTATTTCACCAGAAGGTAGAAATTACATCTGGTCTCCCTGACAGACAGAGATTGAGAACTGTTGAGAATAATTAGGCCATCTGGTGCTATAAATCCAATGGAAAGTTATGATTGATGGATCATGGCCTAATCTGCTCTTCATCCATTGCATCTGAATTATCTTGGCACAAAAGAATGACAAGGGGCTGGAGTTGTAAAGGAAATCGCCCCATCTCCCCAGTCATTAGCAGGCAAAAGGCATGCGTGCATCAGACTGTGATAATTAAGGAAGACGCATTCTCCCCTAAGGTCTATTACTTTTTGATACTTATTTTTTTAATGTTTCAAAATGTACTGCACCAAATAGTAAATATTGTATAGTTTTTACTTGTGATTCTAACTAATTCCTGGGTATGTTCATTAGAAGAAATTTTTTACTAAAATAAAGTTTTCTTTTTATCTTAATGGAGAACTGAAATAAACCTAAATTTGTTTGGTTATATTTTTTCCAAAATTGCAGAAATTTTTGTTTCAGGAAAAAACTCCCCAATAGATGGTGCTGGTGCTGTGATTTAAACCACTGCATCATTAGTATGCAAAAAACCTCCGGAGAGAGGCCTCCGGGAATTCCCTTACATCAAGTTATAGAAAGACAAGAATGTGGCTTTATTTTTGCTAAATGCAAATTGACATAATTGTATAATTGGAAAACTCCAGTAACATTTCGTTATGTCTTGAGGTCAAGAAATTACTCCTCATTTCATTGTTCATATCTCAAATATCTTTGAAACATAAATGCAAACAAAATCGAGTGCTACAAAAGATGAGCTGAGAGGCCCCCCAAGTTTTTTTCCTGCATACACCGCTTCAAGGGTCTGTTAGTGAAAGCTATAATATGAAGGTTATAGTACAAAGTATAACAGATTCTTGTTTCATCTTGATGAGAAAAAACTGCAAATGCAAGAAGCATTTTGGCAGAATGACGTTCCCACTAATGTTGACAGTGAACACTTAATATAGCTAGGCATGATACTGACTGCTGATCAATGGCCTTCCCATTTAATCACTATGACAGCCATACAAAGGACATACTACTATCATTGTTACCGTTTTACAGATGATGAATGTAATGCTTAAACAATTACATGATATGGTCAAAGTCTCATAGTAAATAAATTACAAAGGTGGGATTTGAATCTTGAACTTTCTAACGTCAGAACCTATTCTTTAAACTATTTTATTATATTACATGTCCAATATGAGAGATACAGTGTGAAAAAACAATTTTGTCTAGTAAATAATCTATATATTCTCATTATTCATAAATGTTTCTATCACAGTTATTTCAATACAACACATTGTTTAAGAAAGGACAATTTAGATTTGTATGCTGCAAACATAAAATCTGCTCTGTTGTAATTATAAGGGAAATATTGCAATAGTTGATATAAATTTACTAAACTGCTTATATTAGAAACACCAAAGTTAGGGCCCTCATGTTTAATCATCATCCCCATGCAGAAAATGATAATGGAAATATTTTTTCCTCTGTTTCTCTTGCCAGCAAAGATAAACTCAAAAATGTAAATACAAATAGTTCCTTTTTCCAACTATAATATGTATTTTGTAAAGGCCAGAAATCCCTCACTGTTTAAAATTCTGAAGTTTAGCCTAAGAAATCAAGTGCAAGAAGCAAATTCGCCATACTTGAATTGAACAATTTGCCTCTTTAAAGCTGGTCATGAAGCTTTAAGCTTAACCTTAACCTCTGGTTTGAGAATTATCTTTCAGAATCAGGAGTCAGGAAATTCCTTCACAGATTAGATGCCTTTCCCTGAAAGCATAACTATTTAAGCAAAATTAAAACTAATTACATAAAATAATTATAAATTTCATAGATGATTACCAGCATTTGGTTGTATTAAATCTTTTTCTTGCATTCTTAGAGGAAAATACATTTTTCAGTTTAGGTAGTAAATGGAAAAGCAAAATATGTCTAAAAATGCTTCTCTGAGAATATTTTTTTCTTTTCTTTTTTTTTTTTTTTGAGACAGAATCTTTCTCTGTCACCCAGGCTGGAGTACAATGATGCCATCTTGGCTCACTGCAACCTTTGCCTCCAGGGTTGCAGCAATTCTCCTGCCTCAGCCTCCCAAGTAGCTGGGATTACAGGCACATGCCATCATGCACACAACTTTTTGTATTTTTAGTAGAGATGGGGTTTTGCCATGTTGGCCAGACTTATCTTAATCTCCTGACCTCAGATGATCTGCCTGCCTTGGCCTCCCAAAGTGCTGGGATTACAGGTGTGAGTCACCATGCCTGATCGAGACTATATTTTTTTCTTTTTTGTTGCCTTTAATTACATAATTTTTGCAGCCCATATGTTAGCTTAAAGATTGGAAACGGATTACATTTAAAATTATTACCTCTGAATTTGTTACCAAACTTTTAATCTAATATACATTTTCATAATATTTTAAATAAAGAATAAAAGTCCTCATTTTTTTAACTTGCACATGAAGGTACACATGAATAGGAAGGCAGATAGATAGAAAGTCAGATACTTTCAATATATGGTGCTGTGAACATGACGAAGACTTTCTCTTCGACCTGTTAGACAGGCTCTCCTGACCCCTCTTTTTATGAGGCCTTGTCCTATAGTCTGCCCAGCCGAGTTATAGCAAAACTCTTGTTAAGTCACTTCAACATTTAAGGAGAGGTGAGTTCAATTCCTGATCCAATCCAGTACTCCAAATTGCCGTCCATAGAAGCACAGTAAGAATTTTATTTTAAGATTCTGAATGTACTCTTAAGAATGGGTTGGAATCCTAGGTTCTGAGCAAGAATATTCCTCGATTAAAATTTGAAAATTGTCTTTTGTGTGTGTGTGTGTGTGTGTGTGTGTGTGTGTGTGTGTGTGTGTTTTGGTTGTTGTTGTTTTGAGTAAGGACTCAACATTTGATCTGGAAACTTCTGGATCTTTTGTGAGGCTTTGATATGGTTTGGCTATATCCCCACTTTAATCTCACCTTGAACTGTAGCTCCCATAATTTTCATATGCAATGAGAGGAACCCTGGGTGAAGTAATTGAATCATCAGGGCAGGTTTTTCCCATGCTGTTCTCATGATAATGAGTAAGCCACAGGGATCTGATGGTTTTCTAAAGGTCAGTCCCCCTGCACGTGCTTCCTTGCCTGCTGCCATGTAAGGTGTGCCTTTGCTCCTCCTTTGCTTTCCACCATGATTGTGAGGTCTCCCTAGCCATGTGGAACTGTGAGTCCATTAAACCTCTTTTTCTCAGTCTTGGGTATTTATTTATAGCAGTGTAAAATCAGACTAATACACGCCACTATTTTAGAAGCTGGATGAGAGTCTCAAGTTTTTCTGTTCATAAGACATAAAGGCTGGGTTAGGGTCCTAGGCTTCTTTGTTTGCAAGGCACCACTAGTTAAGAACGTGGGAACTTCTCAGTGGACTAGACCCCTCTACTCACCATCCCTGCCCCAATATCCTTCTGAAATCTCCAGTGACATGCTCTACACCAAGATACTGACTCTGTCCTATTCTTTTCTTATTGGCATGTCTTTACTAAGGATATTTTGGAACTTCATTGGCTTCTTTAGGATATTTGAGATGCTCTCTAACAGGCTACTCTTAGACCTCTCCCTTACCAGTGCCTAGGCTCCTCCCTCCTCTTACCAGCTTAGGTCACCTTGAATCCTTTGATTTGTCCCCATTCCAACCCCTAACCTGCTCCATTCCTCCACCCTCTCTTGTGAGGCTCTTCCACCCCACTCTAGCCCCTCAACTCCCAACTATCTCTTGAACTTCAGGCCCCTGCCTCACTTTTAGGATCTTCAAAGATCTCATGGACCACCAAAGCCACTACATATTAGTGCAAAAAGAAACCTTAAAGTATTGTATTAGTCAGTTCTCACACTGCTAATAAAGACATACCTCAGACTGGGTAATTTTTTTTTTTTTTTTTTGAAATGGAGTTTCTCTCCTGTTACCCAAGCTGGAGTACAATGGCGTGATCTCGGCTCACCACAACCTCCACCTCCTGGGTTCAGGCAATTCTCCTGCCTCAGCCTCCCGAGTAGCTGGGATTACAGGCGTGGCTAATTTTTTGTATTTTTAGTAGAGACAGGGTTTCACCATGTTGACTAGGATGGTCTCGAGCTCTTGACCTCGTGACCCACCCGCCTTGGCCTCCCAAAGTGCTGGGATTACAAGACTGGGTAATTTTTAAAGGAAAAATGTTGAATCAACCTAACAGTTCCACATATCTGGGGAGGTCTCACAATCATGGTGGAAGGCAAAAGAGGAACAAAGTCACATCTTACATGGCCACTGGCGAGAGAGCATGAGCAGGGGAACTCCTCAGATCTCATGAGAGTTATTCACCATCATGAGAATAGCACTGGAAAGACCCACCCCCATGATTCAGTTACCTCCCACTGGGTCCCATGACATGTGGGAATTATGGGAGATTCGGGTAAGGACACAGCCAAACCATGTCAAGTTTTTTTTCATAACTGTTGGTAAAAGTCATTAGATTTCATGGGTATACAAAGGCAAACAGAGTGGTATAATGGACACTGCAGACTCAGATGCAGGGAGAGTGGGAGGGAAATGAAGGATGAAAAATTTCCCATTGGGTACAGTGTACACTATTGGGGTAATGGGTACATTAAAAGCCCAGACTGCACCACTATACAGTTAATCCATGTAACCAAAAACCGCTTGCACCCTTCAAGCTATTGAAATAAAAAAATTATTTAAAAAATCATTAGCTCTCATATTGAAGAAGTAACCTTAACACATTTCTTCCACTAGTAACACAATACAAAGTGAAGCAAACAGAGAGCCAATTATTTTGCATAAACTGGTGAATTTTGTATTATTATATTTGCCTGACTCCTGGCTAGAATTTTAAAATGAAAGGCAATGAGTATCTATATGCATCTGTCTATTTGTTTGTGTGTATATGTAAATTACATGTAGATATACATATATATGATATCTTTCTGCATCTGGATAGTATTAGCAAAAAAATTCATAAAGTCCTGTAAGAAGTTCTATTTAAATTAGTTTAAATAAATTTATTTAAATACTTATACATATTCTGAAACTCTCAGAAATATAGTAATTAAACCAAATGTTTTTCCATTTCATATAATTTGAGTGAATCTTTGATAAATAAGACTTAGTTTGGTATTACTGGTTAAATAAAAATTAGTATGTCTTCTCAATTATCAATAATTAAGTAAAATATGAACATACATTTCTATTCTGCTTTGTTTGTCAAATAAGGTAATATTTATGACATGTTTAAGAATATAAAACTTATAAATTCAACCTAAGAACTTAAGAACAAATGTACAAACAGGCGGTAAGAATGAATCACTTCATTCGTATCAACCATAGCAGTGAAACAAGAAACCCATATATATAACATTTTATCTATATTTTTTCCTGATACTTGCCTAATATCCATGTGTTGTAGAAAACAATTGACAGGAAAACAATATGAGATAATAGATGGCTTAGTTTAATGCCATAATATGTCTGCCTAAAAGTAGTTTCCAAAATCTCTTTTGGTAACTTTCAGCCATAGAGTTATACAAAGTTAGGTAATGAATATTTACTAATAAGCAGGATAAATTCCTGAAGCAATTATTAAGCCTATATTTAAGTGCGTATGATTTTTAGTTCCTTATTTCTTTGTGGTAAAGAGAGATTAAATATATTTGGTTCTGTAAATAAGCATGTTCTTCATGCTGCCCTGAAAATTGTACTATGCAAAGGCATACACATAGAAAAATTAGGAGATAGTATAGTCATAAAGTTTACTAGGCAGCTGTAGAATTTTTCTATGTAAAAGACAATTCACAATTATCTATTTCCTAATATTCTTTGCAAGAAAAAGAAAAAAATTACAAATGTTAAATATGCTAATCAAGATATGAAACAAAACTAGTAAAAATATAGAGATGGGAAACATGCAACATATTCCAAAATGAAAGGTGTGATGGAAAACACCATGTTATGCAACATATTCAAGAATGTAAGGTGTGTGGTTGTTTTTTTTTTTGTTGGTTTTTTGGTTTTTTTTGAGACGGAGTTTCGCTCTTGTTACCCAGGCTGGAGTGCAATGGCGCGATCTCGGCTCACTGCAACCTTCGCCTCCTGGGTTCAGGCAATTCTCCTGCCTCAGCCTCCTGAGTAGCTGGGATTACAGGCACGCGCCACCATGCCCAGCTAATTTTTTGTATTTTTAATAGAGACGGGGTTTCACCATGTTGACCAGGATGGTCTGGATCTCTTGACCTCGTGATCCACCCACCTCGGCCTTCCAAAGTGCTGGAATTACAGAGGTGTGTTTTTGTTAAGGAAAAAAGAGAGTAATTTTGTTCTAGGTAAAAACCAAATGAAAAATACAGGGAAAGAAACTTAATGGATATATAAAGTTACAGAAAGTTTACAGAAAGGTAATCTTGGAAAGGAATCTTACCTTATGGCTAAGGATGAATTTATTTATAAGGTTTGTTTACTTTCTTTTTCTAAGGCTTACTATTAACAGTATATAAATACAAAACTAGAATTTAGTTTTCTTTGTTAAAATGACAAAGTTTTCTCAGATGATTTGTCTGTTCTTAATAAGAAATTGTAAAAGAGTATTTCTTTATTTTTTAAGTAGTCTGCCAGAGCAGCAAAGATTCTATTTCTTATCAGAATAATTTCCTTTGCTTTATATTGACTTTGTCATGTTCTCGATTATTTAAGATAACTGAGTCTTTTCAGTTGTAAAAAGAATGAAAATTAAATTTTTTATGAATATTTTCCTCCTATATTTCCTTTTGATTTTTAAAATGGTCACTTTGGTTAAATAGGTAGTTAATATTGTTTCACAATGACCTAAGATTCCATTCAATCAAATGTGTCAACTTTTAATATTATTAATATTTTGCCTTCCCAAAATCAAATCCCAAATGAAATATTCTTGATGTTGAACTGACTTTGAAATTCCTCTGAAGGAGACTGGAAAATCTCAAAGGATTAGTCCTTTTTAACACCCTTTAACAAAAGTTGAGGCCTTTGTTAAAGGTTTATCAACGTAAACAAAGTTTTACCATCATTTGCTAAAGGAAGTTAAAAAATAGGTTTATTTGATACATTCAATTGCATGAAAAGAATTGCCAAATAAGAAGAGATGCTTAATCTTCCTATATTTGTTTCAGTAAGTATTATTAGCACAAAATTTCAAAAATTATATAAAATTCATAATAATCTTTCAATAACCTGACTGTTCATGCTATTTCTAGTTATATTATTGTCATAATTCCAGATAATATTCTAAAATATTGCATGTCACAGAAATAACCACATTTCCTTGTCAAATAAGTTATCGTCAGGTCTTTCACCATGGACATTTACATTTGATTTTGTTGAATCACAGATAGTTTCTATTTTAATCTGATTATTCACAAGCATTTGCAGTCAGCTACAGGCCAGAGTCCTTATTTTCAACAGAATGCACTGTCTCTAAGAGACTTTGAAAGCTATAATAGGTACTTGTGAGTTCAGACTGTGGATGGTAGTCTTTAAATTATTTTGAGACTGTCCGACTCGACTGACTGAAGATTTTCAGAACTCCAGTGGAGAAGACGATGGATTTGTAAAACTTCTAACCCAAGATCAAGTACAATAATAATTAATTACATGGGACTGAATGCACTGATAAAAAATTATTATAGTTTTTATGATTTTTGTTTGGAACATTGCTGGTTCTTCAAGTACCATTTTCTGAATGTGACAACTCCTTTTCCTTCTGTCTTACACTGTTACTCATAAAAATGTAGTATAAATAGAATAAAAACATTTATCTTTTTCTTTCTCACTAATACCCCTAGGAAACCTGGAATATTAACATTATTAACATTTTGCCTTCCCAATGGAAAAATTTGGTGTTCTCTTTTTCAAGGCAATAAAAATATTTATATACTTCAGTAGGAGTCTGTCTTCTCATAGCAGGTCATAATTGGACAAATTGGTTACATAACAAAAGCTTTTACTGAAAAGTCATATTTGAGAATGATGTGCATAAAATAAGATCTGATCAGACAGTTATAAGAAACTAAGATTGACTTTTTGGAGTCAATGCTTGCAAAACTGTCTTAGAAAAACAAGCCTTGTCCTTGCTTACTGGGTTTCCAGCTTTAGAGGTGAGTGAGGAAAATCTCTTTCTGGGAGATTCTGGAAAAAAGGATATTTTGGGGACCTCAAGAAGAGAGGAATTCACTCACATCTACAGGTCATGTAGGAGAAGTCTGCTGGTAGGTTCTTGGCTTTTTTCCTAGCTCAAGAGGCTTCTTCCTTTTTTTTTTTTTTTGCATTAGATGAATTTATTTAGTTATTACCTTTAGCATAAGTAATTTTATTTTATTTTTTTAACTTTAGGTTCTGGGGTACACATGTAGGTCATGCATGGTTGTTGCATAGGTGCATACTATATCCTGCATTTCTCCCCATGTTATCTTTCCCCACCCTTCCCATCTCCCGCTGTCCCTCCCCTATCCCCCCCAACTGCCTCCAGTGTGTGCTGCTCCTTTCCCAGAGTCCACCTGTTCTCATTGTTCTACACCTGCTTATGAGTGAGAACATGTGGTATTTGGTTTTCTGTTCCTGTGTCAGTTTGCTGAGAATGATGGTTTCCAGATTCATCCAAGTCCCTATGAAGGACACAAACTCATAGTTTCTTATGGCTGTGTGGTATTCCATGGTGTACATGTGCCACGTTTACTTTGTCCATTATATCACTGATGGACATTTGGGTTGGTTCCAGGTCTTTGCTATTGTGAACAGGGCTGCGATGAACATACGTGTACATGTGTCTTTATTAATAGAACAATTTACACTTCTTTGGGTATACACTCAGTAATGGGATTGCTGGGTCAAATGGAATTTCTATTTCTAGATCCTTGAGAAATTGCCACACTGTCTTCTATAATGGTTGAACTAATTTACCCTCCCACCAACTGTGTAAGAGTGTTCTTATTTCTCCATATCCTCTCCAGCATCTGTTGTCTCCAGATTTTTTAATGATTGCCATTCTAACTGACGTGAGATGGTATCTCAATGTGGATTTGATTTTCATTTCTCTCTTTGTTTTGGAGAGAAGGAAAGAACAAAAGGAGTGATGGAGAGGAATAAGGAGGAAGAAAAAGAGGGAGAGAGAACGGAAATGTTGCTTTATTCTAAAAAATGGGTATTAATAATGGCCGATCAATATTTCATTTAAACCTATGAGTAGGTGTAATGTGGTATTGACAAGAATGTAAATTTTGTATATTTAAAGTGGAGAGCTCTATAAACATTTATTAAGTTTACTTGTTTCAGATCTGAGTTCAAGTCCTGGATATCCTTATTAATGTTCTGTCTCATTGAGTCTAAGTCTCTTTATAGGTCTTATGTATCTGGATGTTAGGATCCATTAGCTCTTATTGTTGCAATGATCCTTTTACCAATATCTTTATTGCTTTAAAATCTATTTTATCAGATGGGAGAATTGCAACTCCTGCTTTTTATTTATTTATTTATTTTTGCTCTCCATTTGGTTGGTAAATCTTTCTCCATCTATTTGTTTTGAGTCTTTGTGTATCTTTGGATGTGAAATGGGTCTGGATGTAGCATACCATTAGGTTTTGGCTGTATCTTTTGATTAAGGAATTTAGTCTATTTAAATTTAGGATTACTGCCATTTGATGTTAACTGGCTGTTTTATCCATTCGTTGATGTAAATTCTTCTTTATGTTGATGCTCTTTACTTTTTGGTATACTTTTAGAAAGGCTAATACTGGTTGTTCCTTTCTGTGTGTAATCCTTCTTTCAGAAGCTCTTGTAAAGCAGGCATGGTGGTAATAAAATCTCTGAGTACTTCCTTGTTCATAAAAGATTTTATTTGTCCTTCAATTGTGAAGCTTAGTTTGGCAGGATATGAAATTCTGGGCTGAAAGTTCTGTTCTTTAAGGATGTTGAATATCGGCCCCCACTCTCTTCTGGCTTGTAGGGTTTCTGCTGAGAGATCTGCTGTAAGTCTGATAGGCTTCCCTTTATGGGTAACCTGACCTTTCTCTCTGGCTGCCCTTAATATTTTCTCCTTCATTTCAACCCTGGTGAATCTAATGATTATGTGCCTTGGGGTTGCTCTTCTTGAGGAATATCTTTGTGGTGTTCTCTGTATTACCTGGAGTTGATTATTGTCCTGCCTTGCTAGGTTGGGAAAGTTTTCCTGAATAACATCCTGAAGAATATTTTCCAGCTTGGATTCATTCCCTCTGTTGCATTCAGGTACACCTATCAAACGTAAATTAGGTCTTTTTACATAGTCCTACATTTCTTGGAGACTTTGCTCATTCCTTTTTATCCTTTTTTCTCTATTCTTGTCTTCTCGTTTTATTTTATTAAGTTGGTCTTCAACCTCTGATATCCTTTCTTCTGCTTGATCAATTCAACTGTTTAAACCTGTGCATACTTCTCGGAGTTCCCATATTGTATTCTTCAGTTCCATTAATTCACTTATATTCCTCTCTAAATTGTCTATTCTCATTAGGATTTCGTCAAACCTTTTCTCAAAGTTCTTAGTTTCTTTACGTTGGGCTACAACATGTTCTTTTAACTCACAGAAGTTTCCTATTATCCATCTTCTGAAGCCTGATTCTGTTAATGGAATGCACTCGTTCTCCATCAAGCCTTGTTCCCTTGCTGATGAGGATCTGTGATCCTCTTAAGAGGGAGAGGCATTCTGATTTTGAGTATTCTCAGTCTTTTTATGCTGGTTTCTTCCCATCATTGTATATTTATCCACCTGTCATCTTTGTAATTACTAACTTTCAAATTAGGTCTCTGAGTGGACGTCCAAGTTGTTAATTCCCAGGGCCAAAATATGAGCAACCCACTGCGCCAGCCAAAACAGTGGTGCTAAGACTGATGGTGCTTTTCTGCCGAGGAATCTTGAGTCTGGCTTCCTTCTTGAGTCTGTAATAGGCGACTCTGCCTTCCTGGAGCTCCAAACGTTGGTCAGATGGGGAACCAGTCCCGTTTACTCTGCACCAAGAGCTGCCGCGCCGAAGTGCCAGCAAAACCGCTGCGCTGGTCACAAGAGTTGCGTTGGCGACCTGTGGGGCTCCTCCTCTGGGAATCTTCTGGCCCGTGAGCAACAAAAATTTGTCTGAAAGTGTGGTGTCCTCTTGTTCTCTGCACTTTCACTGGGAGCTGCAATTCCGAGATGTTAGTGATCAGCCATCTTGGATCATTCTCTGATTTTCATTTCTCTAATGACCAGTGATGATCAACATTTTTTTCATACGTTTGTTGGCCTTATATATGTCTTCTTTTGAAAAGTGTCTGCTGGGAGACTTCAACACTCCACTGTCAATATTAGATCAATGAGACAGAAAATTAACAAGGACATCCAGAACTTGAAAGCAGAGCTTGACCGAGCAGACCTAATAGACATGTACAGAATGCTCCACCCCAAATCCACAGAATATACATTTTTCTCAACACCACATCACACTCACTGTAAAATTGACCACATCATTGGAAGCAAATCACTCCTCAACAAATGCAAAAGAATGGAAATCATAACAAACAGTCTATCAGACCACAACACAATCAGATTAGAACTCAGGATTAAAAAACGTACTCAAATCCTCACAACCACTTGGAAACTAAACAACTTGCTTCTAAGTGTCGACTGGATAAACAATGAAATGAAGGCAGAAATAAATGTTCTTCAAAACCAATCAGAATGAAGACACAACTTACCAGAATCTCTGGAACACCTTTAAAGCAGTGACAAGAGGGAAATTTATAGCAATAAATGCCCACATGAGAAACAAGGAAAGATCTAAAATTGACACCCTATCATCAAAATCGAAAGAGCTAGAGGAGGAAGAACAAAAAAACTCAAAAGCTAGCAGAAGACAAGAAATAACTAAGATCAGAGCCAAACTGAAGGAGATAGAAACAGACACACACAAAAAAAAAACACTTCAAAAAATCAATAAATCCAGGAGTCGGTTTTTGAAAAGATCAACAAAATAGACCACTAGCTAGATGAATAAAAAAGAGAGAAGACTCAAATAGATGCAATAAAAAAAGATAAAGAGGATATCACCACTGATTCAACAGAAATACAAACTACCATCAGAGATTACTACAAACAGTTCTGTCCACATAAACCAGTAAATCAGGAAGAAATGGATAAATTCCCGAACACTTGTACTCTACCAAGACTAAACCAGGAGGAAGTTGAGGCAGCAAAGCCATTACGCTATCTGCTAAATTTCTACCAGCTATACCATGCAGACACTGTAGCACAAAAGGCTACATTTGAGCTGTGAATCCTGATTATTCTGCATCAGCCAAAAAAAAGTGCTTGTGAGACCTGGTTTCCAACATACATTTAATTTTAATAGCTCTAACTTTGACCTTTTGCTTATGTGTGGGCCTTATTATTAGTATTTGTTTTTTATTCAAATTTCTCTATGTCTAAGTACCCCCAATTTTCTTCCTGCCAGTTGCTTTTCCTGAGACAAATGTCATTTTTCTGAGGTCCTGGGTTCCTGCTGTGTATTTACAGACTTCTCCAATCGTGAAGGCTTGCTGGTCACCCAGTTTATCTGTGTGCGCTCTTCAGAGTTCCAAATATCTCTTGTTCTTGGACATCTTAACCTTCAATACCTTTTATCTTAAATATTCATGTTGCTACTGTTTTACTAAGCCCTCTTTTGGAAGCTCTTCCATTTTTAAGAAAAAGTGAAACAATCTTCCTTAGAAGGAAAAACTATCAACTATCACAGAAAACCATTGAGAGTGTATTTCAATAGTCCAGTAAGAAATAATGAGAATTCAAGCTCAGATAGTATAAGTTTAATGATGGGGGTAAATGGGTTAGGAAGACACAAAGGGGGCAGTGTTGACGTTATGTGTTCACTGCTTGTAGATGGGAAAGGAGGAGAGAGGAGCTAACGTTACTGAGGGCTCGCCTAACTGGCTATTCCAGTCACAGAGAGACAGTAGTCACATTCACCAAGACATGATATGAAAAAACAATTTAATCTAGCACAGTCATATACATGAATGCCAAATTTTACTGAAATTGCATACAGTCTTACTACCTTGTCTCTTTGTAACATTTCATAGCCCCAGAATAAATAAAATTTAATGGTTAGGTTACTTTCATAATTTATGTTTCTTATTTCATTAAGAAATAGCAATTTATCTGTGTAATATATATGTGTATAACCACTCAGTTAATTATTATGTAATGAATGATTCTTTTAATAATCTATTGAATTCAAATATCACCTTACAGCTTACAAAAGTGCTGTTTACTTGGTTACCTTTTAAATTTAATTGGTACTTTATACAGTCAGTGCAATCAACTTTCTGTAAGAAATAGATTACAGTAAATTTTACCCCTTTTAGTGCACAGTTCTCTTAGTTTTAACAAGCTCAAACAGGCTTGCAGCCCACCATGATCAAGAGGTAATACATTCCCACCATCCCATCAGCACAAGACCCTTGGTGGTCAACTGCTCCCAAGTCCAGGCCATTCCTGGTCTGCTTTGTTTTCCCAGAACATCATACACAGATAGCAAAACAACACATGACTTCTTGAGGCTGGCTTTTCCCCTTAGCCTAATGTATTTGAGATTCATCCGTGTTACTGCTCACATTGATTATTTCTTCATTTTTAATTCTGATTTAGTATTTTGTTATAAGCCTAAGTTTACTATTAATTCACTGGCTTAAGTATCTTCAGATTTCTTCTGGTTTTCAGTGATTATTAATTAAGCCACTCTAAGCATGTTTATATATTTTGATCCAATTACTAAAAATAATACTCAATACATTTGTAAGGTGAGCATTGTTTTCCCCATTTTTCAGAAGAAATGTATTAAATGACTTTCTCCAATTAAGTAGCCAGTAAATGGTAAGAATACAGGAGGATTAGAATTTGGTTAGGTGAAAAGAAGAATAAAATTATGTCAAGAAAATTCATGTGTTTGCATGCTCACACTGACACATGCACACACATGCACAATGGATACCCTAAATGGGACTGAGTGCAGCCAGACTTCTCTCCAGAATGGCAGCTGCAGGTGGCTTCCTCCAGCAGTGTTCAAATGTTTTACAGCCCCATGCCCCTGCAGACACTTGTCACTTTCAGCTTTCTATTTTTTTTTGGCCAGTCTTAACCAAAGACAAGCAATATAAATGATGATAATTGTCTATAAAAAACACAACAATACAGATGGAGTTTTAGACTGGTCAGTTCATCAATAGTGTGAAGCCAATGGGAAATGGGAAAACGTGAAGGAACAGAGGTTGATTGGCAGATAGTTGCTAGTGTCCAGGTGGCCGAAGAACTTGAAATAGTGCAAGAATCTGGGAATAGGAAGAAAATGATGAAAGCAAGAAACCTGGTAGTGATAGAAACACTTGATTACTGATTGTCAGTGTTTGGGTCTAGATGAATAGTAAAATAATGGTACCTATGACAAATTAGGAAAATCAGAAATGTGATATGATTTACAACGTAGCGAAATTTATTACTTTTAATGAAATCTTCTGCACCTCAGAAATATGTAAGCTGTGACTTGTAAAAGAGGGACTTCTAACATATGGGAAAATTATTTATGGTATAACTCAGGGGTGGGTAGTCAGGGATGGGATGCTTTATCTCTGTTTTCCTCCATGAAGCATTCCAAATTAACAAATTTTATCTGTCAAGACTGGTTTATTTTAAGTTAATATGTATGATTAGTGGGTTTTATTATTTTACATATAAATAAACATTATTTTGGATTCAAAACATAAAACTAAATTTGCTGTGATGATGTTTTAATATTCTTCATCAAATCTAATTTGATGGTTAATTCAGTATTTCCTGGGGCTGACTGAGCCCGAATCTTGAAATTAGCAAATGAGAAATTACCATAAAAGATATCCAGAAAACCTCTAATGTCTTATGTAGAAGACACATGGAGAATAAAATTTATTTACAGCATTAACATGCTTTTAAATTCTTAATTATTATGGTTATATCTGTCATTTTCCTTCATTTTTAGGATTCTAAAACTGCTTTAGACTATAAAAGATGTTTAAAGAAAAACAAATATTAGCTAGGAGATTTGGGTTGCATTTTTTTTTTTTTGGCCTCTATATGAGAATTCTGTTATTTAGAGGCTACATAGTATCACTAATGAAAACGACTAACACTTACTGAAAGCTTACCTGGTACCAGCTGTCATTCTGTGTTTCACTCCTGTTACATTTTATTATATCGCGATGTGTTATCATTTTCTCTAGTCTACAGCTGAGGAAACTGAAGAACAGAAGTTAGTGAGATTGTTCAGGGCCTCACTGAAGCCTGTTGTAGCCAAAGTTTGAGCCCAGCTGAACCGGCTCAAAATCTGTACAGTTATAGATTATGGCATCATACAGTGTTGGAAGCATCTGAAAATTGTGATAAAGGCTGAAACCTTTTGTCTTTAAGTGATTACTGCTGTCAGATGCCTATCTTACAAAAGTTTTCCTTTTCATTCCATCAATTATTCATTATATTTGTAAGTTCAAGTATCTCTGAAGTTATATATGTGTGTATATATATATATATATATATATATATATATATATATATAAAATTTAATAATATTTTTTGGCCAAGTATACAATGCCAATTTAAATACAAATTCTGAAATACTTATCTTGATGACTTAATGCATTTGCAACCAGATTCAATTTATTCATTTATTTATTAGGGTTAGGTGCTGGAGATAGACTGACAGGAACAGTCATAGTTATTGAAGCATGAGGTTTGGGAGAATTTTAATAAGCATATGTGAATCTAACACACCCTACAGGAAGTGTTAGGAATTTGGCAAACTTAAACCTTCCAGAGCAGAAACAAACGGTGCATCTGATCTCATCTCTCAGAAAGCCATCATAGGGAGGTGATGTTCAAGCTCCTCTAAAGGTTCAGAGAGGTGGGTCTAAGTGAGGAGAACAGCAGGGAGGATGAAGAGGAGATGTGAGTGCTGGAAAAGAGAAAGTCATAGATAAAGCTCTTAAGACATAGAGAAGAACTTAGAATTTAGCTCAAAGGTAAATTGTTTACAGTTTTAACAAGTGTTAGACCCAATTAAAATCACTCTGATGAGGCTCTTATTATGTGAATAGAAAAACTTATAGAGAAACTGTTATGTAATGTTGAGATTTAACATTTTCTGCCTTTGCACATCTTTCCACAGTTCCTTATAAAAATTGCATTTTCAGAGTAGCAAACATTTTTTGTTTTAAATAAAGATTACATGTAATAATTTTTTAAAAATTGCATTAACTGGTGATATAATTGAATATTGATTTGTTATGGAGGCTTAAAAGAAATGCCCAAGGATCACTCATTTGTTTCTAGCTTATCATTATGACTCACCTGTACTGTGTATAGATTTTAAGGAAAAAATAGCTATATTAAAAACATATGTTTATTCTGATTTCTAAGACAATTTGCAGGGCAATATATATGCTCTAATAATTTTTCTGAACAAATGTATGTGTTATGTTTATAGTGGTTAATTTTCACTTATATCATTGATTTATTGACTTTTTTAAAAGTTCATAGAACATTTATATATCTCTAATTTTTCTGAAGTAATTTACATACAGTAAAACCCACTCTTTTAGGGTACATTTCCACAACTTTTGAAAAAGTTATAGAGTCAAGTAACCACTATCAAGATAAAGACTAGTTCCATCACTTCCCCCAAATTCTTTCTCTATGCAGCCAACCTTTTCCTCCATACTCAACTTTTGGAAACCAAGAATTTCTTTACAGTCTCATAGTTTGGTCTTTTCTAGAATATCATACTCTTACAGAAGGCAGTCTAGTACAGCTGCTATTACTTTTCATAATGCATTTTAATATTTATCTGTTTTATTGTGTGTATCAGTGTTCATTACTTTCAATTGCTGAGTATCAATAGTATATTTTATTCGATTGCTTGACGATTACAAATATAGCCACTATAAATGTATATACAGGTTTTGTTTGTACATAGGTCATCATTACATCTGAGTAAGTACCTAGAAGTAAGATTGCTGACTGTTTTCTTAGGAGTTTGGTTAACATTTTAGGAAATTGTCAAACCAGCCTCCCAAGTAGCTACACAATTTTGCATTCATGCCAATAAGGATTAAGAGTTCCAGTTGCTGTCGATCTTCATCAGCGCTTTGCAGTGACTGTTTTGCCTCCATTCTAGTGGAGTGAAGCAATTAATATCTAATTGCTTTTAAGACATCATAAGTGAGTAGTGGAAATACTCCAAAGGGGACTTCTACTCAAAATACATCAAAAATTGTCAAAAAATAGGATATGTAAATATCCAATGAATTTTGAAAAAGAAGAAACAAATAATTTTTTATGATTCACACTGTATCTGTACCTAATATAAAGCTATAGTAGTCAAGACAATGAGACTTTTTACCTAAAGATAAATGAAATAGAATTGAGTCCAGAAATAGACTTTCTGTTGAGTAAGTAGTGGAATTTCATTTATTGTGGTTTTAATTTTCATTTCCCTAATGATTAATGATGCTGAGCATCTTTCTATGTGTTTCTTTGCCATCTATATGTCTTCTTAGGAAATACCTGTTAGAATGTTTCTTTTATCCAGTGTTATTTATTAAACTGTTTTCTTATTATTGGATTTTTTTTTTTTTTTTTGAGACAGAGTCTCTCCTTGTCATCCAGGCTGGAATGCAGTGCTACCGTCTTAGCTCACTGTAGCCTCCAAATCCTGCTCTCAAACGATCCTTTTGCCTCATCCTCCCAACCAGTGAAGGCTACAGGTACAAAAAACTGTGACCAGCTAATGTTTAAAAATTTTTTTGTAGAGACAGTTTATCTTGCTATGTTGACCAAAATGATTGATATGGCCTGGCTGTGCCCCCACCCCGATCTTATCTTGAGTTGTAGCTCCTTTAATTCCCATGTGTCAGGAGGAACCTGGTGGGAGGTAATTGAATCAGGAAGGCGGGTCTTTCCAGTCCTGTTCTCGTGATAGTGTAAAAGTCTCACAAGATCTGATGACTTTTTAAAGGGGTATTCTGCTGCACATGCTCTCTTGCCTGTCACCATGTAAGACGAAGCTTTGCTCCTCCTTCACCTTCTGCCATTATCATGAGACCTCCCCAGCCACGTGGAACTGTAAGTCCATTAAATCTGTTTTTCTTTATAAACTACCCAGTCTCGGGTATGTCTTTATTAGCAGCATGAAAATGGACTAATAAAGTGATTGTTGTTTTAGTTCTGAAAGTCCTTTATGAGTGCTGGATACAGATTTTTTTTTTTTTAGATACAGATTTTTAAAAAGATAGTGACTTAGAAATACTTCTGTTCCAGTCAGTACTTTCTTTTTGCATTTCCTTCTTGTTTTATGGGGAGCAGACATCTTAAATTTTGACGCAGTCCACTGTAATATTATTTCTTACGTGGATCACACTTGGTTGTAAAATTTTATTTATTTTTTTTTTATCTAAGATAATAAAAATTTCCTCCTTTGGATTCTCTGGATTGCTTATAATTTAGATTTTACAATTTCATATCAGCGCTGTTCTCTAGCCAGCTAGTTGGCTATTGGCTCCTAATTGTAAACACCTAAAATTTTTGTGTAATTGTTGATATAACGTTATTAAGATCAGTCATGTCTGTGTTATTTACACAGTAAAAATCAGCAAATGCAAAACTTCAAGTCTCTCTTTCCCGCACAAAGCTGGTTGATATGCATTTTCATACACACTTTCTGTGTTCCACATTGTTGGTTTTGTACCTGGTGTGGATATAAGTAGATGTTTCTTTTGTTGAATATCAATCAATATCTATTAGTCCTTGCAACATTTCTTTTTTCTTTTCTTTTTTTTTTTTTTTTTTTTTTGATACGGAGTTTTGCTCTTGTTACCCAGGCTGGAGTGCAATGGTGCGATCTTGGCTCACAGCAACCTCTGCCTCCTGGGTTCAGGCAATTCTCCTGCCTCGGCCTCCCGAGTAGCTGGGATTACAGGCGCGCACCACCATGCCCAGCTAATTTTTTGTATTTTTAGTAGAGACAGCGTTTCACTACGTTGACCAGGATGGTCTCGATCTCTTGACCTCGTGATTCACTCGCCTCGGCCTCCCAAAGTGCTGGGATTACAGGCTTGAGCCACCGCGACAGGCTACAACATTTCCTAAAATGACTATGCATTCTCCACTGAATATCCTTGATGTCTTTTTACAAAAAAAAAAAAAAAAATTCACTGTATATCTGTGAATCTATTTCTGGACTGTGTATTCTATTTCATTAATTTATATGTCAAAATATATCTAATACCACACTGTTCGGACTAGTGTGGCTTTATATTAGGTAAAGATCAAGAAGTATGACTCATTATAATTTCTTTTTCTTTTTCAAAAGTTATTGGTTGTTATAATTCTTAGTTTTTCTTTATGTTTTTATGTATTTGGAAGCTCTGTGCATACATACTTAAGAATGATATGTCTCCTTAGATAATTGGGCCTTTCATCATAGTGTAATATCTCTCTTGGTCCCCACGGTGTTTGCTCCAAGACGATTTTGATATTAACATAGCTAATTTAGCTTTATTTTAATTTGTGTTAGAATAGTACATTTTTAGAAATCTTTTTATTCTAAGCCATTCATGCCTTTATATTTAAAGTTTACTCTTTCGTAGAGAGGGTATAGTTGGGATTGGGTGTTCTCACACAAACAAACGAACAAATCTTACAGCCTTTGTCTTTTAATCAGTCATTCTAGAAGATTTACATTAATTGTATAATTGGTATAATGGGATTAAAATATACCAGCTTGCTAAGAGTTTTACATTTATTCTGTCTCCTTTTCTCATTTATTTCTACTTTTTTAAATTGAGTAACTTTTATGATTTCAATTTATTTCTACTTTGAGATCATTATTTATCACAAAGAAATCTTAGTGATTTCTTTATGGTTTAAAATATGTGCCTTTTAAGGTATACTTGACAAATAAAAATTATATATATATGTATGATGTACAATGTAATTTTTCACATATATTTTTTATTGTGAGAACACTGAAAATATGCAATAAAATATGCACTTAAAATATCATTTTAAGTTCCAGGATACATGTGCAGTAGGTACAGGTTTGTTGCATAGGTAAACATGTGACATGGTGATTTGCTGCACCTATCAACCTGTCACCTAGATAGTAAGTCCTGTCCTGCATGCATTAGCTATTTGTCCACCCGCAACACCCTGACAGGTCCCAGTGTGTGTTGCTCCCCTCCCAGTGTTCCATGTGTTCTCATTGTTCAGCAGGAAGCCATCATCCTCAGCAAAAAAGAAGGGAGCACTACACACTGGGGTCTATTGCGGGGAATAGGGGAGGTACAGTGGGGGGGGGCAGAGCTGAGGAGGGATAGCATGGGGAGAAATGCCAAATGTGGGTGAAGGGGAGGAAGGCAGCAAAACACACTGCCACGTGTGTACCTATGCCACTATCTTGCATGTTCTGCACATGTACCCCAAAACCTAAAATGCAATAAAAATATTAATTAATTAATTAATTAATCAGATACTACCTTCAGATACTTCTCTGCTATTTTCCATGTGGTTTAACTATCTTGTTACAGTTACCTTCAATTTCTTCATGCCATTTTTTATGCCACTTGTGTCATATATTTTTCTTTTACATATAATATTTACATAAAATATGTTGCAACTATATTTGCTTTGGATATTCTCTTCTAGAGTACTATAAAAATGTTAAAATTGGCTTCATTTATCACATTTCCTGGACACTCCATTTGCTTGTGTGATCCAAGTTTCCATCTGGTTTTGTATTCCTTCTGCAGTGATCTTTTAACATTTCATGTAGTGAGGGCCTCTGGCAATGAATTCTCCTGACAAAACATATCTTTGCTGTGGAAATCTTTTTTCGTCTTTATTATGAAAGATTCTTTCACTGGGAATAGAATTTAGGTTGGTAGCTTTTCTGTTTTGGTTTTCTAGCACTTTACAGATATCACTTTGTTATCTCCGGGCTTGTGTGGGTTATTATGTAAAGAGTTCTGTTTGTTCTTGCTTTAACGATCTTATTTTTAAATTTAACTTCAAAATTTTCTTTTTGTCCTTGCTTCTCAGAAGTTTACATTTGACATGCTTAGGTGTGCATTTTGTTTTCCTTACTCGTATTCTCTGAGACAATTGGATCTGTGGTTTTGTATCTATCATTAATTTTGGAAAATTCTTAACTATTGTTTCCTCAGATATTTCCCATCATTTGCATGCTTTTTCTCTCTTATCCTTTTGAAATTCTTATTTCATGTATCTCAGTCATATGTGGTGTTTTTCCATGTGTGCATGTGTGAGTTTGTGTGTTTATTACTAATTTTTTTCCTCCTTGTGTTTTACTTCTGGAGAATATTTATGAAAATATCTTGAAATCCCTGATTCTTGTTTTGACTATGTTGAATCAACTGATGAGTCCATAAAAGGCAGTTTTCATCTCTCTTTCTATTTTTCTTTGTAATATTTTTATTTGAGGCTTTATTGTAAGTTTTCTCTGATGAAATTTCCCCTATGATCTATTACAGATATATCCATAGACTCTAACTTGACACTGGATCTGCTGGCAACTTCATCTTGGAGTTTCTAACACTTTGAGCAATACGTTTCTGTTTTCTTATAAATTATTCAGTGTAAGGTATTTTTTTCTTGTTATTGGAGCTGGAACAAATATGTTATTGTAACATTATTATAGTTACTTGCAAAATAAAATACCAGAAGAAGGTAACAAAAATTAGGAGATCAATTTGAATGGAGTTTATCTTTCAGATTTTGAAGGCATTACTTTACCATTAATCTCTCAGCAAGATTATTGTGAAAATCCAAAATCTTTGATAACGTATGAACACAAACTCTCTCTGTCTCCTTCTATACTTATTTTTCTAGTCTCAGTAAAGTCCATAGAAACTGTATTCCTGGAACTTCATTTGTCATAAGAAATTGATATGAGGTTAAAAAAAGAAGTAAATCAAAGTCCACGAAAATCTTCATCTTAAACCTTTTAAAACAGGCATAGTCTACTCTGAGCTAGACTTGGAAAAGACAAAGTTTATCGGCCATTATTTTGCCTCCCTGTTTAATGATGTATTCATCATCTTTCAGTCTGATGGAGTTTTGGGTTTAGTAACTGAGTTTGGCAGAGGGGAGGTGAATTACCATTTCTACTTAGGAGATTTCTGATTGCTAACGGAGATAAACGTTCACTTGGCTTCTGCTTCTGTTTTAAGTAGTTGGTGAAGGCAGTCTGGGTTTCATGGAGGGGAATAAATCATTTTTTGTATATTAGGGCACAGTTCCTGCAGATGTTACTATAAACCTATTTTCTAAGCTAAATGGCCTTCGGCTAGTGCCTCCATATGACTAAATACTCCTATCAAGTGACTCAACAGGAAAGGCCTACTATGCATACAGTACCAGATAGGGTCCAAAGAGGCCAGGCTGAGATATTTTATCAAGTTGTGATATATTTCACTACTGGTATAAAATACACAGTGGAAAAATTAGATAATATCATACTGTTTGACTAAGTGCCAAATTGTGAACAAGGTCACTTCAGTTGCAGAAAGTGCAATAACTGGGTTTTAGGAAGAGGCAAAGTGTCAGGTAATAGGAATTCAGCAGAGAAGGGGAGAAAGCAAGGCTGCACAATGGGAAGAGCAGGTTGCCTGCCATTAAAGAGAATCAGTGTGCAGTACTAGTCAGGGTTATCTAGAAGGACAGAAATAATGGGATATATGTATATATGTAACGGAGTTTATTAAGGAGAATTGGCTCACATTATCACAAGGTAAGGTCCCACAATACACTGTCTGCATGTTGAGGAGCAATGAAGCCAATAGTGGATCAGTTTGAGTCCAAAAATCTCAAAAGTAGGAAAGCTGACAGTGCAGCCTTCAGTCTGTGCCTGGCAAACCGCTGGTATAAGTCCAAGAGTCCAAAAGCTGAAAAAGTTGTAGTCTGATGTTCAAGGGCAGGAAGCATTCAGCATGGGAGAAAGATGCCGGCTGGAAGACCCAGCTAGTCTTCTCTTCCATCTTCTCCTGCCTGCTTTATTCTGGCTGTGCTGGCAGCTTATTAGATGGTGCCCAGGCAGATTGAGGGTGGCTCTGCCTCTCCTAGTCCACTGATTCAAATGTTAATCTCCTTTGGCAACACCCTCACAGTTACACCCAGGAACAATACCTTGCATCCTTTAAGCCAATCAGTTTCACACTCAATGTTAACCATCACCGCATACATCTTGACTAATAGAAAGTAACTATTTTAAGATGGATGTGGAGAGAATGTCATAAACATCTGGTCAAAAATGGAAACTTCCAAAAAATCTGATAAAGGAAAAGGACAGGAAATAAAATGAAGATATTTTCTTAGTACAAGTGTATAAATGCACACACATGTGTTCTTAATAAAATCGAAATACTTATGACAATCGCTGTCCTCGTTTCTGCAAATGGTCATGTGGTAGTACCTGGTGTTAATGACTGCCTTCTTCTACTACTGATTTTGTATTCCCTTTGCCTTCAGAAAACACCTTAGCAGGTCAGAGGTTTTTACCTGGTGAAGTGACTGAAACCTTCATTCCTGAAGGGTCTAGAACATTCGTAGTCCTGCCTGGATTGAGCTATAGTTTCCCATTAACCTTAAGCACAGGGCACCATAGTACCAGGAGATACCCTAAGGGATCCCCTCTGTTCCACGCATACTCTTTCTTGCTTCCACTGTAGGGTAGTAGACTGATTTCATCTTGATAGTTCAGGTCAGTCATCCAAGCCAACACTGTAGCTCCTTTCTTAGTCTGTTGACTTAGAGGTAGGAGGATCCCAAATTGGTCACCTGGCAACATTAGCTTCGATTTTAATGGAATCATTGTTGTGTATCCTGATGGCAACAGTCCTCCCTCTGGAATTAAGACCTCTAGGCTAGCATAATGTCATGGGAACAGGATACAAAAATTTTGCTAGTGGGTCACTAGGATTGAGGATGAGTTGATTCCCATACTAATACGGTAAATTGGTACCTCAGAGAGTGGGGTGCTGCTGTAAAGATACCTGAAATGTGGAAATAATTTTGGAGCTCACTAACAGGCAGAATCCCTACTGGGGCACTGCCTAGTGGAGCTGTGAGAAGAGGGCCACTTTCCTCCAGACCCCAGAATGATAGATCCACTGACAGCTTGCATCATGCACCTGGATGAGCTGCAGACACTTAGCACCAACCTGTGAAAGTAGCTTGAACAGGGTCTGTACCCAGCAAAGCCACAGGTGCAGAGTTGCCCAAGACAATGGGAGCCTACCTCTTGCCTCAGCGTGACCTGGATGTCAGGCATGGAGTCAAAAGAGATTATTTCAGAGCTTAATTACTGCCTCATTGGATTTTGGACTTGCATGGGGCCTGCATCCCCTTTGTTTTGGCTGATTTTTCCCATTTGGAATGGGTGTATTTACCCAAATCCTGTATGGCTATTTTATATAGAAAGTAACTAGCTTGCTTCTGATTTTACAATCTCATAGGCAGAAGGGACTTGCCTTGTCTCAAATGAGACTTTCGAATTGGGTTAGTACTGGAATGAGCAAAGACTTTGGTGGACTATTGTAAGGCATGATTGTGTTTATACATGCGAGAACAGAAGATCTGGGAGTTGCCAGGGGCAGGATGATATGGTTTGGCTATGTCCCTACCCAAATTTCATCTCGAACTGTAGCTCCCATAATCCCATATGGTAGGAAGCATCCAATAGGATGTAACTGGGGATGGAAAGGGGGTGGTTTTCCCCATGCTGTTCTTGTGCTAGTGATCAATTCCTCATGAGATCTGACAGTTTTATGAAGGGCTTTCGCCTGTTCTTGGCTCTCATTCTTCTCCTTCCAGCTGTCATGTGAAGGACGCGTTTGCTTTCTCTTCTGCCACAATTGTACATTTCTCAAGGCCTCCTAAGCCCTACAGAACTGTAAAGCAATGAAACCTCCTCCTTTTAAATTACTCAGTCTTAGGTATTTCTTCATAGCAGCATGAGAAGGAACTAATACACTGTGTCTTTTCGGTAGCAGGAAGGAGACCCTAATATCTTCCATAATCACTGAAGTGATTATGAGTAGAGAAAGCAAGACTGTTCTGGAGATTCCACACAAAGGATAATGTCAGAGAAGATACACTAAGCAGCTTCGGAGGAAACAAAAAGTGGAATTGTTATGTAGAGACTACAGCAGAAAGGAGAAAGGTAAAATATGTTTGAAAGCAAATAAACTAGTAAGGATGAGGTAGCAGGTGAGCGTGCACACAGCGGCAACCAAGTAAGAAGAGAACGTGAGAGTCATACATTTTGCATGCTTAGTTAAGACAAGGTCATTAGTTTCTGAAATAATGAATGTCGATAATTGTCTAACCTGGATTTGCATTAATATTATGACTTTTGGACCTTCATTTTAATCAGTATTTTATTTTTCTGGAAATGTCCTCAAATTCTAGTTGTCATACCGTTCTTCTCATGGTTTTAAGTAACTGACTTGTTATACAAATGATCCAAAGAGATCCTAGTATTGGCCCCGAGGTTGTTTTACATCTTCACAGCATGCTCCAAAGCTCAAAATCTTGCAGCACCAAACTCAAAATTTTAAATATCTAATGGTTTTAAAACTAGCACAAATGATTTGTTGCTAGTTGGCGGCTGCCAGCTCTGCCCACATTGTAAAACTGTTCCTAACATCTGGTGGACACTGGAAGACGGTGTTGTAGTCAGAAGATCCAGATGGCTCCTGTCCTTCACAGCTCCTGGACCCAGACACTCCCCACTACGCTACTGAGAAACATCACTTAGATGCAGAAGCCTATCCAGTGCTTAGAAGCTCCCTTGCTTCCTGCTCAGGATGGCAGTTCCCATGCTGTGTGACCCTTCATGGTCTCATGCTGTGGGAGCTTCCCTTTCATGCAACTTTCCTTGTTCAAGCCCCAACTGATAAATCTTGTGTGTTACTGAGATGTGTTTTTTCACTTGATCCGTCTCCAAAGCCCCAAAATCTTCTACAATGTCTCAATGCCAAGTTGAAGGGATTAACTTGGGCAGGAGTAGCTTTCCTTACTTTTTAGGTTTTGCTGAGCTGCTAAAAAAGAATCCCAGTGAGGCCCAATGGTCAGGATTTTCCTTTTCTTTAAATTAGTGAGACAATTCTCGTAAAATAATTTGTAAACTAGGAACAAAAAACGTCACACCTCCAGACCTCTGCAGGCACATTTGGTTAAAATAATCCCCCCCCCAACACCTTTTAAAAAGTTGATGTGGGTAAAATAAAAGCTAACACTGATAACATATGAGATATTCTGTAGAAAACCTCACAATCTAATGACAGATACACTGGTATCATGCCCGGATCTGCAATGGATCTTATCATGTTGCCCTGTCACAATTCATAATCTTTTCCTGAAGCATTTAAGCAAATTGTCTAATGAATAAAAAGAGAGTTTACTGAGTATTTCAATGAAATCCAAAGATATTTAAAACATATCCATATCTAATTCCATATTTGAGAGTTGTAATCTATGTTTTGGGGTTTATGGTTAGACTTAAAAAAATATTGCAAATATTTACCCTGCTGACTATGTCAATTAATAGGAAACCCTCCAATCTCTTGGATTTTAAACATAAATTTCTAGGTTAGTTAAATAATAGGAGTCAGGAGGACAGTCTACAGCATAAAGAAGATGAAGATGTGTGTTCAATTGCAAAGGTGCAGTTTTGGAGGCATTTACAAGGTTAAGAGAATAGACTTATGGCATCTGTATTCATTAGATGACTTTTCATTAAGCTTGTGTTTATAGTACTTGAATGCCCGGGTAATTTCTACATCCTACTCAGCAACCAAGAGTAATTTTAGTATGTGAGGATTCTCAAATATTTTTCCTCATCTTTCTTACCTATATAAGAAAATTGCCCTGATTTTTCAAATTCGTTTAACACTTTGGCAAGTAAGCCTCAGTATCATGGGGTTTAATGACTCACCTAATTAGATGATATATCATTAGCTCCTTCAGCTATGTTTATTCACAAAGAATCCTGCCTTTTTCTACACATGGCTGTATTTTCTCTTCCTAATTTGCAAAGGCCATGAGCAAACAATACCCTAACAACAAATGCTGCAATTTATTATGTGTTAATGATATTCCACACATGGTACAGTTGCTCCACATATATTATCTCTAATGACTTGATATCATGAAACAGACTAATGTATACTTTCAGGTAATAAGATTTTAAAATAATGAGAGACATATTGGATGATACTGGACAGGGAAAATGGGGCACATATACACCATGGAATACTATGCAGCCATAAAAAATGATGAGTTCACAGTCTTTGTAGGGACATGGATGAAGCTGCAAACCATCATTCTCAGCAAACTGACACAAGAACAGAAAATCAAATACCACATGTTCTCACTCATAGGCTGGTGTTGAACAATGAGAACACACGGACACAAGGAGGGGTCTGTTGTGGGGGGCAAAGGAGGGACAGCAGGGGAGTGGGGAGGTTGGGGAGGGATAACATGGGGAGAAATGCCAGATGTAGGTGATGGGAGGATGGAGGCAGCAAAACACATTGCCATATGTGTGCCTATGCAACAATCCTGCATGATCTGCTCATGTACCCCAGAACCTAAAGTACAATAAAAAGAAAAAAAAGAAACATATGAAGTTTAAGTATGAATGTTCCAATATTGATCTCTGTGACCTATCACTGGCAACTTACATAGTTATGGGGTAAATGTTTAAAAGTATGGGAACCCTAAATACAGACACATCCTCAGTATATCTGCAAATTAGTAAAATAGCAAATTGTCATTGCATGACCCTCAATTTTTCTCATAGTATAGAAAGCCAAGCAAACACACTCTACTTGATTTGTACTGCCTATGTAATTGTTTTTGTTCTTTCTTTTAAAATTACAGATTTGTAATGAATGAACAAACAAGGAAAAAGAGAACAGCTATTTCACTCAAGAAATGTTAGAGTAAGATTTAAAATCTAGTTCTTGATTTGACATTAATATGATTTTAAAAATATATTTGCTAAGTGTTAAAGATGTGTGAACTGATCATGGTTTTCTGATAAAGGTTGAATGCTTCTCATATTTAACTGCTTGACTTCGTTGTTTACATATGAAATATTTAAACAAAGAGCGATTACTCTTGTTTTTTAATAATATAATTAGATCCACTAAGTAGAATTAATGAATATTAGGAAATATTGTGGGGAAATAACACTTCTCTGGGTTTTCCAGTGTTCCTGTACCACCTTTAGCCTGCTGGGGCTCCTCAGATATAAAAGACCTGCTTCTGTAGCCATTTACGTGTTTAATATCTCCAACGCTAAGAGGAAAATATAACAAAACTCTTTTTTTCCTGGGTAGGGCTGAATGTTTACTGCCTGAACTAGATCCCAGGAGGCCAGAGACCAGAGCATTTCCTTCCCAGGCATTTAAAGGTTTCAAGAGATGATACCGTAGAGCTTGGAGACACTTGGCACCGTCTGGATCCTGGAGAGATTGTAATTACTTACCAAAGGTCTGTAGTTGGAACTCAGCCCCATTACATTTTCTAGGATATCCTTTCAGAAGAGAGGGGGTACTGCTGCTTTCACACCCTTTATAAGCAGGCAAAATCATTTTTCCTTGTCTTTCACCTATGGAGGGCCTGACTACTCACACAGGATAGTTGACCTGGCTCTCATGGTACAGCCCCAGGGCCAAGGTTGTCAGGTAAGTGGGGGAGAGTGTATACTCTGTCATCCAGGCTGGAATGCAGTGGGACCATCGTGGCTCTCTGCGGCTTTGACCTCCCAGGCTCAGGTGATCCTCATACCTCAGCCTCCCAAGTAGCTGGGGCTACAGATGCATGCCAGCATGACTGGCTAATTTTTGTATTTTACATAGAGACATAGTTTTGCCATGTTGTCCAGGCTGGTCTTGAACTCCTCGGCTCAAGTGCTCTGTCTGCCTTGGCCTCCCTAAGTGCTGGGATAACATCTGTGAGCCCCCGTGTCCAGCCTTCATTTATTAATTCACTGTCTCTCTGTAACCCAGGAAACCTGATGTGTGAATTTGGGATAAAATTAATAAAATTAATATTAAAATTCTAACACTTATCAGTTTTATAAGTTAATATATTGAATAACATTTAATACAGTCAGAATGTAAAAACTTTCATGGATAAAATAATATTTGGTCCTCTCCCCAGATATTGGATATCTTCCAATATCTTAGTTTTTGCCATTAGCCTCTCTTGAAAAAATATTGTTCATGTCTTTAAATAGTCCATTCTGACAAACAATCAAATTTATTCATTGTGTTTCTTTAATTCTTTCACTTTATGCCTGAATGTGCAAATCATCAATTTTAATAACTTACTCATGCAATCATAAATCAAGGCATTGATATTTTTTACTTAATACACTGGAAATAGAGTCATGAGGTAGATCCTAATATTCTGCAAAAGCCACAAAGGGCCTTTGCGAAAATATTATCTATGTTGGTCTTATTCTTATAGTACGTACACACAATTTTTTGCCGTATATTTTACAAATGTTAAGTTTGCTGGTCAGAATAATATTTTACCCAAAGACACTTTGCTCATGCTGTTTTATTGTATTTATTTATTTATTTATTATATTTAAATATTTATTGTATTTAAATATTAAAGTATAAACTACTAACTCACTGTGTTTTTCACTTTAAACTAGTAACTTTATTTGTTTAACAAACTCCTTTTGCCACAAGAGATAGAATCAAATTGCAGGCAGCTTCATTCCCTTTTTTACGTATAAAGCTTCAGTAAAGTTGGATTTGAGAAGACGCTATCAAGCGTAATATAAAATAAATGACACTAACACATATTTAATTGTAGGCAACTACTATACGTAATGTTTTACACAGATTATCTCACTGCAAGTTGACAAATTAGATGAGGAAAGTGAGCAAAGAGCAGATAGCTGAATACTAACCTCTTAGATTAGAAAAATATGTGGACGTATTTTATTTAGTGAATATGAAATAGGAGTTGGATGGACTAGGAAAGAGTTAGATGACAAAGTTATACTAAACAGCAGGACCATGAAACAAGGTTATGCACCTTCTTTTTCTTTTTCTTTTTCTTTTTGGCTAATACCTTGTCTAGAATTCTCATGGGTAATGAGTGAACATGGCACTTTTTCAGACACGGTTTTCCCGTCACTCTGCACTTGCATCCTATGGGTGAGAGAATGATCAGCGAGAATGACATAGAGAATGTTTCTCATTTGCAGTGCTCTATAAGAAGTAGGCATAGGATGTAATGGAATTTATTTAATCAAACTATATATAGCTCTGCTAGTTGCTGAAGGTACTAGAATGGATGGATACGATATAGTCTTTATCATTTTAAGATTAAACAAATGCAGAGGAGAGGGTTTAATAGTCATCCTGGTGGGTAATTAAGCAAGCAAGAGTAAGGGCCACTGGTGATAGCCTCAGAGGGCCATCTGGGGTGGCACTGCCATCATGCAGGCAGCTGCCGGAAGGGGCATGGGGACGGTCTGCCCCACCCCAGCCCGCCACCCTGGGGGCCCCTCTGTGGGAGCTCTGCCCACCCCCCGAGTGCCGGGGGCCACAGAGGGAGCTCCTGGCAATGTCACCTCTGCCCCAAATGCCAGCCCAGGTCCAGCGAGGACCTGGAGGCCTCGCCCAGTATACGATGGGGTGAGGCCAGGTACAGTGATCCAGGGAGCTGGTGGGAGCTGAGGACAAGCAGGAGCCCTGCCTCTTCCAAGTTGGTGGGGCAGGAGCTCCCCACGAGCAACTGACCCCACCCAAGCTGTAGCTGCTACCTGAGCACCCCTGTGCTCTAGGGAGTCAGGAGTAGGCAGGAGCCCTCCCACCCACCACACCCAAACCAGGGCTGCAGATGCAGGCATCTCTGCACTCTTGGGATCCTGGGAAGGCCACCCTTGCACTTGCAGGCTCCCAGGTGCCTGCTTCTGTTGCCTGGTCTCTCCCCTTTCCCAGCGCACCTCCAATCTGGGAGTAGGGCTGGGGCCGAGCTCTAACCACTGTCACAGCCTGGCCGGGTATGGGCACCCCTGAAGCAGCCAGCATGTAAGCTGCTGTCCTCTAATAGACCTCCAGTGTCCCTGAACTTTTCTGCTGTCATAGCTGAGTCATGGAAGGCTCGTATGAATGAATCTTCTGTAAACCTCAGCCAGGCTATTGTCCAACATCTATGTAAACTCTCCAAACTGCTCACAGGTGTTGTTTTCAACCTCCAATCTCTTAAAGTGCAATCTCACTCAGCTCCCATACTGCAGTTTATTCAATTTTTGTATTTTTCTTAAATCAACAGAATTCAAGTGAATTAATTACCCATGTCTTGATTGAAAAATTCCCTGTGTCTTTTTTCTCTGAGTTTTGGTTCCTATATATGTCTCAAGCTATCTATAATCCTCTTCTTCACCTGTTTCTAACATAAGCTTCTCTGAGATCTTTTCTCAATTTTTCTGATGGATATTTAGTCCCCAGTTTAATAATTAGTTGTTCTTGTTCTTAGCTGCACATTTACCCTCTTGCTTTGTAGATTCTGCCACCAATTTCGTCTCTTATCCTCAAAAGTGATTCTTCAAGCTACTATCTCATTATATGCTGCTCCTTTTATCTTACCCTGACATCTCACAGAAAAAAATTCATTATCTTCCCTGCAAAACATACACCATTCTATTTATTTGTATCAGAATGTGGCAGTATTTTCCTTCTATGCAACTCCTTTATATGGGGAGAATGTTTATTTATCTTTGTATTGCTTAGAAGATAGAGTACTGTGCCAAAAACAAAGTAAACGATGAACATTTCTTGTCTTTAAGTAAGTATCTTCAAGTAACTGTTGACTTAATTATTTTGAAAGTTTCAAACATATTTTGGAATATGTGCACCAAATATTTTAAGGACATGATAATATTAGCATATTTCGTATCTAAATGTATGCAAAGTTTATAATAACTTTTTTATTGCGTTTTAGGTTTGGGGGTACATGTGCAGAACATGCAAGATAGTTGCATAGGTACACATATGGCAGTGTGTTTTGCTGCCTTCCGCCCCTTCACCCACATTTGGCATTTCTCCTCATGCTATCCCTCCCCAGCTCCCCGCTCCCCTGCTGTCCCTCCCCTATTACCCCCAATAGACCCCAGTGTGTAGTACTCCCTTCCCTGTGTCCATGTGTTCTCATTGTTCAACACCCGCCTATGAGTGAGAATATGCAGTGTTTCATTTTCTGTTCTTGTGTCAGTTTGCTGAGAATGATGTTCTCCAGATTCATCCATGTCCCTACAAAGGACACGAACTCATCATTTTTGATTGCTGCATAATATTCCATGGTGTATTTGTGCCACATTTTCCCAGACCAGTCTATCATCAATGGGCATTTGGGTTGGTTCCAGGTCTTTGCTATTGTAAACAGTGCTGCAATGAACATTCGTGTGCATGTGTCCTTATGGTAGAACGATTTATAGTCCTTTGGATATATACCCAGTTTTTTACACTGTTAGAGTATCCTTGTGTCACCTAATGCCTTGTTTCAATGTTATCAATAATTGCCTTCTAACCATTATTTTGCTTAAAACGCACACACACACACACACACACACACACACACACACACACTGTATCGAATGGCAAAGCTCTTCATATAAATGTATTCCTCATTTAATTGAGATATAGCTCCTAAAATAAGTAGGTATGCAACGTTGTTTCGGAAATTGAAATAAACTGGATTATCTATGAAGATGTTTACAGGATACTTCACTTTCCTGGTCTATAAAGTCTTTTTGAGACCAGAGGGACTGAATAAAGCAACCTGACTGTTCTGACATAGTCATAATCTTCAGTGATTAATGGCATCCACTACTTGAAAAGCCCGTGCACCATAGGGGTTAAAATCACAGACTCTGGAGTTACATTTCTTGAGTTTCAATCCCTTGCTGCTTCATAGCTTTTAGGTGTACTTCATAATCTTTTTGTGTGGTAGATGACAATAATACTTACCTCCTGTGGTTGTTGGGAGAACTATGAAAAGCACTTAGTGCCACTTATACAGTGAGTACTAAGTGAGTGTCTGCTTTTTTTATTTAGAAAATTGCTAAATTTAGTAAGTATCAATGCCATGCATTCATTTGCTAGGTGAGGGCTCTAATTAATAAAGGTATGCTTAGACAATGATATTCTCAGACTACAGCGAAAAATTAGTTTTTACTGGAAGTCATTTATAATATAAAATTCATGAGTAAGTATTTTATAGGGAGAATATAAAGCACAACATATTGATCCCCTATTTTAAAAATATTTTTTTCTGATTTTAAATTGTACATTTTCTATGGAAAATTTGTAAATACAAGAGAAGCTCTTAAAAGAAACATAGATATGTATAATTCCTATATTTATCTTTGTTAAAATTTGCTAAGTGTCTTGTTCAGGTTTTGTCCATGACAATAAAAATAATTCAGTCATAATAATAATAATAGTAATAAAATATTAGTAACACGAAATCACCGATTATTCATGGTCTGTGTTTCACTCATGACGTTTTTCTCCTTATGTATTGTCAGCTTATATTTTCTTAGTAGTTCCATTAATCTGTTATGTTATTTTCATTTTATGAATAAACTGAACCTCAAATAATTTATTTGCCTAAAGTCCCCCATTCAGTATGTCACAGAGCTGAAATTCATCTGAGAACTGACTTACTCCAAAGGTCCATATATATTAGAAGACATATTTTATAAAAGTGTAATCATACATATTTTCTCCAAATGTATAAAACACAGCAAATCTAAGCTTTGTAAAAGATTTTTGGGGCAGTTCACAACATTAAGAAATGTGCCACATTATTTCACTGTTGTTCATTTCAATAACGTATGTTTTCATAAATAGTCCACTCCAGAAAATATTTATTTCATAACAGAGTTTCTAAGAATATTGAGAAAAAATATGAGTTCATTTTTGGTTCCATTGGTATAGTTTTAATGCTCACAAGATATGCAATGTTTAATTTTATTTTTTCTTATGGAAGAGTGCACAGTATGATTATATAAGGACTAGCATAGCAATACATTAGGTGCAAACAACCTGTTTATTTTCATACTTGTTACTGACTTTATGTACACACATATGTAAATTGCATGTGTCAGTGTGGTTTATTTCAGTTGTTTTGCTATTTTTTTTCTAGCTGAAAGCAGAATTTCCCATCCTTTAAATCTGTTATTTTGCAACTGGCATTTCTAAATGCTCTGGATGTTACAAAATGTCATCGAGAGATCCTTTGTAATGGTTTTAATATCTTTATAATAATACTACATGGAGCATTTGGTCACTCTCAGTATAAGTTGAGTGTTAGCAGGCTGGCTAATTGGATTGTTTTGGAAATAGGTTGTGAATAAATAAGAGATTGTAAAGAAGAGAACAATGTAGGTGGTGCTGATTGACAGACCATGTCTTAAGTTATTATAAGACCGTTATCATATTTTGGAAAGAGAATTTCATAAACCCAGAGCTGAGTGTTAATGTTTATAAATTCCTTTCTTGATTTCTTATGAAATCTTATGAATCCAGGATGCTGCTTCCATGACTACCATTTTTATACATATTTGATTACCTTATATTGTAATTTACAACTCAAATGTGCACAACTCAACAGCAGTAGCTCACTTAGAATTTAGCAGGTTTATAGCTTTGTTTGGCCCTCAGCACAAGTAATAAAATCCTAGCTTTAAGTACCATTGAGGTTTATGGAATTTAGACATCTGCACTATTATATTAAAACATTCCTTCGTGTAATAAATATAACTGACGGTAGTGCATGACTTCCTTTACGAAGAATATGTTGATAGCAATATAGTCTAAATACTGAAGAAACTTTCAATTAAAATTTTATGTGCCTAGTTACTATCTAAATGCTCAACAGATGTCCATATTAACAGTTTATTGCTGGGTATTTCTAATAAAAGTTCTGATTAAGATTATTTTTAAAACACTCGTGGAAACACTGTATTAACCTCCTATTTATTCCACTGTTGTTTTGTGTTTATTATTCTTATTCTTTAAGGGTAATATGTGTTTCTATGTTACAACTTTGAGTAAGTTTTCTGTAATAACCTTCCAGTGCCTCTGGATTTTAGTGCCGTCTAAGCTGTGTTGAACATTTCCCCATGAATCTGTGGCAGCTTTTGGAAGAGGCACAGCTACAAACTGACTTGAGACTCTCAGCTTCACTCTGAGTGTTAGGGTGACCAAGAGTCCCTGTTTGCTAGGATGTGGGTATTTTCCTGGGACAGAAAACTCTCAGTGCTAAAACTCGGCAAGTGCCAGGCAACCAGGATACTCAATCCCTGTAGGTGAAAATAGTGTAACAGTGGAAGGTGGCGGGAAAAGGGAGCATTGCTTTCTGCTAATACTGTACTCATCTAGATCTTCTAAAATCAACCTACACAGAATCAATCACCTAAAATGTAGAATTGGGTATTTATTTAGTTTCCATGCTGTAACACATGAAAATTACGAGGAGTTACTATTTGGCACCAACATATAACTTAATACATTTTTGTCAACTATGAAAACATTAAATATCCTCTATCAAATAAAATATACTATATATAGTATATTAATATTTTACATTCAAATGTAATTTTTCAAGTGACCAGAGAAATATGTAAATAATGTTTGGTTAACACATTATTTTATCATGGACTGTATTTCACTTTAAGTAGAAAGAAGGTATTTGCCATTCATAACCATTCCCTCAATTATTGTCATATATTTGGTTTCAAAGCATATTGCACTTTTAAAAATTAAAAGCATCATAGATATTGCTGCTCACAAATTTCTATGGTTTTTTTTTTTATTTCCGAGAATTATAGCATCTACCTTGAGGGTTACTACAATAAATATTTATATTTTTGATGATGATTTGATGATTGTGATAAATAATGTCTCATTGAACTAATTATAACTAATATGTGTTTTCTAACCTTCATTTATTTTTGTTCAACATACAGGACTTTCACTTTTTGAAAAGGCATTAATATTCGTTTGGATATTAAAGATAATTAATCTCTTACTTTCTCTCCAAGACATATTACAGAGGTTATCTCTGCTTTGAAGATTTGCAAAATAGAGTTTTTCTTTCTAAATATTTTCTTTCTTTCAAAATAAAGTTTCTATTTCTTCTTTTGCTTTAATTCTGCTTTATTTACTTTAAGATAAGATGTAAGAGTAGATTTTATGTTGTTACAGTTATGATTTATTACTAGCTGTTTAGTTTCTTGAGCAGATGGATTTTGGGCCAATTCATTTTTGTAATAGAATAAGTACTCAATAACTGTGTTATATGATTGGCAATAATAATATGCTTGGTATGAATAAATAATTCATACAAGAGTCGAGAAGAAGTATGAAAAAACAGAATAGATTTGTATGACCCATTTGGGATTTAAATAATTAGGTACATTATTCCTCTTCAGAGACTTTTTCAGAAGTCTCCTTAACACATAAGACATTGAATCAGATAGTTACTTTTGTACCTAAGTAGGGAAAAACTAGTTTTGTATTTTTCAAAATGGTCTTTATTTTACATATTCAGTTTCATCATCAGTCCTTCAGAACATAGTTAAATATGTGCTGTATTTTCTTTGACAAAATATTTTGTCATTCTAACTATGGAGAATTTTCAGGACAAATAATCATTAACACATGTTATTATGAGTTAAGTCAGTGAAAGAAATGTGTTCAATTCCAGAGGCTATCCTAAAATTGATGGAGTTTATCAGATGTAACCATGGAAATCAAATTTTACATATTAGAATTTTCAGGTACTTTGTGTTAATGTAATGTTTTTTTATTAAGTATAAAAATTTTGAAAAAAAAAAAGAATCAAAAGAGGTGGACTCCTGAACTGATAGCAAGGTTTAACTCATGATGAGAATAAATAAATCCTTATGAATTCTACTTCTATATTTAGTTTTCAATGAAGATATGTGTAATTAGTATCTGAAGAGTGATTTTATGTGATAAAAATACAAGTTAAATCTATTTTCTTCTTACTTAAAAAACAGAAAACACAGCTTATCAAAGTATATTACTCTTAATTATTTATCAGATATTGAAAACCAATGAAGTGAAGAGCAGAACTCGAGTAAAGAATTTTTTCATATCAAGTAATAAAAGGCTAGAAATATGTAATTAAACCAGACAATATAAAGTCTTTCATCAGATTTTGTAAAATCCCTCATTAAAAAAAGGAAAATTAACCTTCCAAACCATTCCTTCTCTGTGCTTTTAATGGTGATTTCAAATAGAAGGACCAAAGATAATGGGCATGAATCCACAGAACTGCGACCAACATGGCTCTGACTTTATATTGCATTACACAGCCTACACTATCACCTGCACGAGTCAGGTGACTTCCTCAGCCCTGTAGATCTTTCTCCTGTTGGGTTAGTCAGGTCTTTACTAATCACTTCTCAAAGCAATTCTTCCGGTAACTGGAACAATGGATCTGCCTCTGATCTTATGTAATTTCATTCAATTCCACACTTTGTTATCTTCTGGAAACTTGGTACAAAACAAACTACGTTTCTTGGCATTGTGAATTGTTGTAAGTAGGAAAAGCTACATAGGAGAATACCTGAAAAGACAAGGAATATTTAAACCCACAATGTCATTGTTTATTACATAACCTCATAATTTAGGCAATACAGAGATCACAACATTTACTTTAGGCTGAGAATATTAAAGTGGAAAGCCTAGATGATTTGCTATCATTTAGTCTATCAGCTAAAACCTATGAGCTTAAAAATACCTCCAATTTTAAAATCAAGTTAAATGCTTTTTTTGCTGTAACCCTCCAAAACCTTGGACTTATGAAGTCAGATGTTTTTGCAATAGGATAATGGCATTCAATCCACTGGTCCTGTAACTAATTATTGTATAAATGAGATACTTGTTCATAATTAACACGTTTTTTAATTTCTCTGTGTGATGGATAATTTTATGTCTCCTAGGCTAGGCTGTGGAGCAGATTGATCAAACACTAGTTTAGATGTTATCATAGAGGTATTTGTGGATGTGATCAGCATTCATACTTGATTGATCTAAAGTAAAGTAGATTAACTTTATCATGTGAATCGCCCCCGTCAATCTGTCAAAGGCCTAAGAACAAAGATTGCTTCTTTTCTGACATCTGTCACGTTGAATTAGGGCTCTTCCATATGAACTCATTTAAACTTAATTATTTTTGAAGACCCTATATCCAAATATAGTCACAATCTAAGATACAGGAGGTTAGAGCCTCAACACACAAGTCAGCTTATAACTCCCATTTTGCAGATTAGCATACTGATGTACAGAGCTTTTTAATAACTTGTCCCAAGCCACTAAGTAATTGTTAGAAATAGAGTCGAAATTCAGGGAAGCTGTTGCCAATAATATACTCTTAATGCCTATAGATTAAATCATTGAAAATACTTTAACAATGATAATGAAATTTGGACTATGATAATGAAACTTCAAATTTCATTATCACAGTTAAAGTACTTTTAATGATTTCAATGTTTGAAGGTTCATAGAAACTAATTTCAAGTAAGAAATTAAAAAATCTGAAATATACTATGTCCTCTAAGTAGGTTGATTCTTAATATTTAATTTGATATATAGTATTACATATATATATATATTTTGTTGTTGTTGTTGCACTTTAGGTTCTGGGGTACATGTGCAGATCATGCAGGATTGTTTCATAGGTACATACATGGCAGTGTGGTTTGCTGCCTCCATTCCCCCGTCACCTATATCTGACATTTCTCCCCATGTTATCCCTCCCCAACCTCCCTAGTCCCCCCAGTAGACCCCAGTGTGTGATGCTCCCCTCCCTGTGTCCATGTGTTCTCATTGGTCAACACCCACCTATGAGTGAGAACATGTGATGTTTAATTTTCTGTTCTTGTGTCAGTTTGCTGAGAGTGATGGTTTCCAGATTCCTCCATGTCCCTAAAAAGGACACGAACTCATCATTTTTTATGGCTGCATGTATTTCGTGATGTATAAGTGCCACATCTTCCTTGTCCAGTCTATATCAATGGGCATTTGGGTTGGTTCTAGGTCTTTCCTATTGTAAACAGCGCCGCAATGAACACACATGTTCATGTGTCTTTATGATAGAATGATTTATAATCCTTTGGATATATCTCCAGTAATGGGATTGCTGGGTCAAATGGAATTTCTATTTCTAGTATTTTTAAAGATTAGACCCTGCCAGGAATTATACCAAACCTCCTAATGTTGAAGAAGTTGAAGATCCCACGCCTCTGCTATAAATTATCTTCTATACCCTATTCCAATAATTGGAGCACCCCTCTTTTGTTAATATCTCCCTCCTGGCCAGTTTGGTTCTGAAGAACCAAACTGTTTACAGTGTTTCCTGATATCCATCTTCTTTAAATTTAAGAAGTACAGAAACAATATACTCTGGAAGAAAGAAATGTACATGCATGCATACAACTCTGTGGGTGGATTGAACTTACATATCTGATTTCTGATCCCCCAGTTATTTTTTGCATTGCGGAGTACAAAAATATCTGTAAAGTGTTTCTGATACTGTTTATTCTGGAGAAATGAAAAGAAAATAATTCTTTTTTGTTTAATAGCATTGGTTCCAGAACCGTTATCAGTATTCTTTCCCTTCGTGGAATAATAATGGATGAGGACAGCAAGAATATCAGGGCTCAGATTAAAAATTAATCCTGTATATTTCTTAATAGAGTGCAAAGCCAAAATTAGAGAATAACAAATGATTTTCTTAGTTATAACCACAATTTAATTAAACTAGTTATTAACCATATTGTAAAGAAGATATCAGGCTAAACTAATGAACTAATGAAATTTTGTTGCATGCAGATATATGTACTATTTAGTTCCCCTGATCAAATAACTATATAATAAAATACATTGGTACAATCATAGGCACAATACATATAGGACATGTACAATAAAAGGAAAATAAGTTGTTTTTTGCTGTCAATAAACATGTAATTCAAGCTCTGAAGTTATTTAAATATGTTATTTCTAATATTATTTTTCTGTTTCAATATTATTTTCAGACTCAAATAAATAATTTCTGAATAATTGCATAGATTCTAAGTTGATTACTAAGGATGCAAATGGGAAAAGGTGGTAATTTTTTTTTCCAAATTTCTGATCTTGAAAATATAAATGGCTACTCTCAAATTATAGTGACTTATATTTCTGTTCACTTATATTTGCATGTGTGTGTAGGTGCATTTATGCAGTTGCTTGTGTCGGACGCAGGCATGTGGAAGTGAGAAGAGTTTCAGATGTTCCAGTAGAAAAAACCAAGAGGAAGACAAACAGTGTTACCCAAACCTTTATTATGAGTGCCTGTGCTTTTAAAATATTTCTCCTGGAAACCACTGACTGCAAATTTCTGTTATTGCTGACAATAACTAGGACTTTCTGACATATTGGTCACTGTGTGCTCAGTTTATTAAAAATTAAACGGTGCACCATTTATTTAGGATTTTAAGGTGATTTCTTCTGTATAAGTTATTTCCGAAGACTTATTATCTACTCTATGTGAGAGAGCATCAGTGAGCTCAAGTGGGTGCTCTAGGGATGCCTCAAGCATCATCTTCTGGTGGGGAAGTCAGAAAGAAACTTGCAGTGGATTGACGCACACAACCAATCAACGCGTTAGCAAGCTGTGAATCTGAACAGAATGGATATTAACCTCTGTGTCATCAATTTGGCTTAGGAACAATGACTCTTTTGCCTGGCATTTGATATCAGGATGTTCATGAACCCTCCATCTACAAGAGAGGTTTTCAGTTCAGGTTTTATTCATTTTTATTTTCTAATCTTTCAAAAGCATACTTTTTATTCAAGGAAGTACGAACAAATAAAAAGCAGAGATTTTCCCCTCATGTATCTTTCTATTCATTTATTTTTGTTTCTTTTGGCTGGATCTTGCTTTGTGGCCTAGGCTGGGTGCAGCAGCATGAGCACGGCTGACTGCAATCTTGACTTCCCAGGGGTTCAATCAATCATCCTGCCTTAACCTCCCAAACAGTTGGGACTACCTGTGTGCACTATAATACCTGGCTAATTTTTGTATTTTTTGTAGAGCTGGCGTTTTCCCATGTTGCCCAGCCTGGTCCTGAACTCTGTAGCTCAAGCATTTCATCCATCTCAGCTTCCCAAAGTTCTGGGATTACAGGGGTGAGCCACTGCGCCCCGCTTCTTTCTATCCTTGATGTCCCAAGAGGAATGTCTAGTTCCCCTACAAGTCATGAGGCCTGTCTTCTTATCATTAAAGCTTAGTTATAAGAATGTATCCTCCACAGATGAAAAATTTAAGTAAGATCATACCTGAAAATTACTCAGTACTGGGTCCTAAGTGTGAAAAGCGTTGCCTATTATATAATTCCGTATGGTATCTTTGGCACAGCATTAAAAATATTGAATTTTTTGTCTTTATAATTAACAAACATATAGGGAATGTACCATCCACTCATCCAAGAGATATTTAGGGAACACCTGTTACAGAGAAAGCACTATGCTAGCTACAGGAAAGGGCGAAAGCCTTGTAACAGTCTTTTAATGTGCTTCTTTCAGTCCAGGGGCGGTCTGACAATCATGATGATCAGAGAATGGAAATCATTTCAGCCATGCTAACTCAGTGGATGACGTTCAGGTCCACACAGTGCCATGCGTTCATTCACCCTCAAATATAGTTTTATCCCTGAATGCACAGGGAGGCCACATTTCTGCCAACTGTTTTGGTTAGGTTGGGCCATGACTGGACACCAGTCAGCGAGATGTGGGTCGGAACTATCTGAGCTCCTCAGGCCTGTCCTAAGATCCCGTCATGCACAGGGCCTCCACACTCTGGCTACTCCGACCTCAGCAGACTTTTTCCTGATGGAGAAGCTCCAACGTGGGGAAAATCCTCCTGACGCACAGTGGATTTACTTGAGTGAGAAATAAAGCTGCCTTGTGTGCAGCTGCTGAGATTTCTGTGTTAATCTGTAACACAGTGCACTGGGTTGCCCAAGGTGTGATTCCCTCAGCAGCACTATCAGCTTCACTAGGGCAGTTGTTAAAATGCAAATTATTGTTCTCCTCCCCAGACCTAATGAATATAAAAGAAATACCTGTATAATTTCCTTTCTCTCTATTTCATGTGCTTGCTTCCTGGAGCACTTCTTCAAAAATAAGGCTTTCCTTAGTCAATGTAAGGACAATGATTTCAGAAATGACAAAACACCAGGGTATTAATGATATGTTACCAAGAAAACTGATGCCATACTTCTACTAAATATGTCATAGTTACCTACCAAATGGAAAAAATATTCTACATGGATGACTAACTTCACATTCTAAAAGACAGTCTAGCTTCACTTTTCTCTTACTAATTATAGATTTGGTACATTTTTTCCTCAGCATTTTGAAATGGGATATCAACATGGTTCAATAGAAATCAAAACCATAATCTCTTTCATCTCATTTTGTACCCAAATAGAATGGTGTAAACCAGTTTAGCCATTAAAAGTTTCGTTTTACTAAAATAGTTCTACCCAGGAAATGTAATGATTCTGGCTTGCTGAAGAGAGAGCGGACAGTCAGTAGGAAACTGTGGTAAGCACTTGCTCTAAGCTGGGTTACCTGGGGTCAAGCTCAGGCTTTGACGCTTTTATTGTCATCATTATTGTTATTATTTTTGAGGCCGAGTCCTGTTCTGTCACCCAGGCTGGATTGCAATGGCATGATCTCAGCTCACTGCAACCTCCAATTCCCGGGTTCACGCTATTCTCTTGCCACAGCCTCCTGAGTAGCTGGGATTCCAGGTGACTGCCACAACACCAGGCTAATTTTTTTGTATTTTTAGTAGAGATGGGGTTTCACCATGTTGGCCAGGCTGGTCTCTAACTCCTGACAGGTGATCTGCCCACCTCGGCCTCCCAAAATGCTGGGAGTACAGGGGTGAGCCACTGTGCCCTGCCTTGATACTTTTATATGCAGGGTATTTAACTTCTCCCTGTTTCATTTTCTTCATTTAAAAATAAGTATATTAATGGCTCTTATTTAATACATATACTGTAGGAATAAGTGTTAATATACCTAAAGCACCAAAAACAGCATGTGGCACTCAGTGCCATGCAGCTATTGATAACATGGAGTGCGATCAGGTTTTCAAAAATAAACCTCATAGATTCCTAACAGTGCATTTGAAACTTATTTCAAAAGTCCATTTCAGAAATTAAAACTCACTCTTATTGACAACTTTTATGCGTTACAGATGAATATACCATGCCATGCACCATGACTTTATTGAGGTGCTTTATATAAATATACCATCCATTCATCCAAAAGATATTCATTCATTCAAAAGATATTCATTCATCTGAAAGATATAAATATAAAGCACTTCAGACCCTCATTTTATAAATATTTATAAAAATGCATTGTGCCTCAAATTATCTTCAGAATTATAGAACAAATATTTTAGGTTTTAAAACTATTAGAATCCTTTTATATGAGTCAAATCACATTGCTGATATACAATCAACACTCAAAGTATTTGTGCATAAATACTGTTTATGAATCCCATTTAATGATAACTTAGTCTTTTGGAGTTTACATTTTTTTTTTTTTTTTTTTTTTTTGAGATGAAGTCTTTCTCTGTCACCCAGGCTAGAGTGTAGCAGTGGCATGATCTCGGCTCACTGCAACCTCTGCCTCCTGGGTTCAAGCAATTTTCCTGCCTCAGCCTCCAGAGTAGTCAGGACTGCAGGTGCCCGTGACCACACCCAGCTAATTTTTGTATTTTTAGTAGATACAGGGTTTCACCATATTGGCCAGGCTGGCCTCAAACTCCTGACCTTGTGATCTGCCTGCCTTGACTTCTCAGCCCCCTGGGATTATCGTCATAAACCACTGTGCTTGGCCAGGGGTGTACATATTTTAAACTAGCAAAACAACGTGAACCAATGAGAACAACAATGAGATACTACTATACATATACGATAGGCCAAAATTCAGAACACGGATAACACCAAGTGCTGGTGAGGATGTGGAACAACAAGAACTCATATTCACAGGACATGGGATTGCATATCCTATAACCACTTTGAAAGATGGTTTGGCAGTTTCTTAATAAAAACAAATATTATCTTGAGCTCCTTGTTATTTGCCTGTAGGAGGTGAAAACCTATGTTCACACAAAACCTGCACATGAATGTTTATAATGTATAGTTTATTCATATTATAGTGTACATAGTTTATTCATAGTAACAAAATTTGGAAGCAACCAACGTATCCTTCAGTAAGTGAAGAAATGAATGAATAAACTGCAGTCTTATAGATTGAGCCAGAGAATATTATTCAGTGCTAAAAATAAATGAGCTATCAAGCCATGAGAAGACACAGAAAAAATTTAAAAGCATATTTCTGTATATACTATATGTGCATACTGTGCACCCCATGATTCTAGTTATATTTATATATGTGTATTGCATACAGTATCATTCCAATTACATGACATTCTACAAAAGGCAAAACTATGCAGACAGTGAAAAGGCTAGTCATCGCCAGGATTTAGAAGGAAGGTGATGGGGTGCATAGGTAAAACAAAGAGGATTTTTAGGGTAGTGAAAATATTCTGCACGCTACTGTGATGATGAACATATCTCATTATAAATTTATCCAACCCAACAGATTTCACAATGCCAAGAGTAAACGCTAATGTAAACTATGAACTTTGGAGGGTAGTGACGTGTAACGTAGGTCCATAAATTTCGCAGGTTATTTAATTTTGATAGGTGATGTTGATAATGGGGAAGACTGTGAATGTGTAGGCGTTGGGCGTATATGGAACATTTTGGTAGCTTGCTGGTATTCTGTGAATCAACAATTGCTATAAAATAGTAAAGTCTTCAAAAACATAATGGGAACATCTTTGTAAATAGAAATTTAGGCACTTTCATTGATTCTATTGATAGACTTAGAGAGTTGTAGCGATAGTAGGAGCCTAATTTAGTGACCACACAGTTTATGTTTTGAGATGAGCTCTGTTATTAAATACTCACTTGAAAATGCTGACTGAGTTCAGTTATTAGCCAAATCTTCCCAGGGGTCTGCTGATATAACACAGTATGGCAAATGTATCAGGAAATTTAGTTTTGCAAAATACCTCCACAGGATTGTCTATTGCTTGGCAGGTACCAGATATATAAAAATAAAGCTAGCTCATTCACCTGAAACCTTTACTATTTTGTCCTTTTATGTTGTGCAAAAGTCTACATTAAATTATTATTCATGAAAAAATCTCATAAATTATAATTTTATGCACAGTTTAACATAAGACATTTAAAAGTGAATAAAATGTCATATGCTCATAAATTACATTCCTTAAAAATACAAATTATGAGATACTTAGAATCCGGTTTTCATTTTTTTTTTTTTCCAATGTTGTAGCGAACTGCCCACCCCACCCCAGGTGTCCTCTAACTCATCTTACTTCTGATACTTTCTACATGAAGATGGGGTCAGATCTTACAGCTTGAGGGCTCTTTCACCATGACTGTGCTCCACTTCTTTCTTTCTTTTTTATTTTGAGAAAGAAAGAAGAAAAAAAGGAATGAAGGAGAGGAAGACAGAGGAAGTAAAAGAGAGAGTGAGAACAGCAATGCTGTTTTATTCTAAAAATGGGTATTGAAAACCTCTTTTATGCCAATAATTGTGCTTAATAATGGCCGATCAATATTTCATTTAAACCTATGAGTAGGTGTGATGTGATACTAATAAGAATGTATATTTTATCAGAAATGAAGGAGAAAATACTAAGGGCAGCCAGAGAGAAAGGTCAGATTACCCACAAAGGGAAGCCTATCAGACTTATAGCAGATCTCTCAGCAGAAACCCTACAAGCCAGAAGAGAGTGGGGGCCAATATTCAACATCCTTAAAGAAACGAATTTTCAGCCCAGAATTTCATATCCAGGCAAACTAAGCTTTACAACTGAAGGAAAAATAAATTTTTTGTGTAAACAAGCAAGTACTCAGAGATTTTATTACCACAAGGCCTGCTTTACAAGAGCTTCTGAAAGAAGCATTACACATAGAAAGGAACAACCAATATTAGCCTTTCCAAAAATATACCAAAAAGTAAAGAGCATCAACATAATGAAGCATTGACATCAACGAATGGACAAAACAGCCAGCTAACATCAAATGGCAGTAACCCTAAATTTAAATCGACTAAATCTCTTAATCAAAAGATACAGCCAAAACCCAACAGTATGCTGCATCCAGACCCATTTCACATGCAAGGATACACAGACTCAAAACAAAGGGATGGAGAAAGACTTACCAACCAAATGGAGAACAAAAATAAATAAATAAATAAATAAAAAGCAGGAGTTGCAATTCTCGCCTCTGATAACATAGATTTTAAAGTAACAAAGATATAATGGTAAAAGGATCAATGCAACAATAAGAGCTAATGATCCTAACACCCACATACATAAGACCCATAAAGAGACTTAGACTCTCTAGACTCCCACGCAGAAATAGTGAGAGACTTCAACATCAATATTAGGTAGATCAATGAAACAGAAAATTAATAAGGATATTCAAGACTTGAACTCAGATCCAGAACAATTAAACTTAATAAACATTTATAGAACTCTCCACTTTGAATACACAAAAGATACATTCTTATCAATATCAGAATCTGTTTTTCAGTTAGTCACTTCTACTCTTTAAGTCTCACATGTTGTTGAACCAAGCGCTTCATGCTCTTAAGTTGTTTTGCCTACCAGTTTGTCTTCAACCCCCAGACAGTATTTTCTTGGCATTTGCCGGAGTAAAAATGATGATTTATTGAGCACCTACTTTGTATCCTGTACTGCATTAGCAGGTAAAAGAATTATATATCATCTTGGACATATGTGGAAACTCTGTTTCATACTCCAAATACATTTGCCCTTCCTCCTGGAGATAGAGCCCTGGTTTTCCACGGTGATCACTAGTCCCACACAACTCAGAGGCAGATGGATTTATGGCTGCTGTTAGAGTTAATTTGTCATTTTTCTAATCCAAATATTATGGTGGCTTTTTCCTTTTCAGGAATAGGTTTAGTGGTAAAGATGGGTCCTCGTCTCTCCAATGAGAGGCCTTTTGGCTCCTGAATCAGAGACACTGATAGAAAGTCATTTCTGGCTGGGTGCTGTGGCTCACACTTGTAATCTCAGCACTTTGGGAGGTGGAGGCAGGTGGATCACGGGTCAAGAGATTGAGACCATCCTGGCCAACATGGTGAAATACCATCTCTACTAAAAATACAAAAATTACCTGGGCATGGTGGTGCATGCCTGCAGTCCCAGCTACTTGGAGACTGAGGCAGGAGAATGGCTTGAACTCCAGAAGCAGAGGTTGCAGTGAGCCAAGATTGTGCTACTGCACTCCAGCCTGGGTGACAGAGCAAGACTCCTTCTTAAAAAAAAAAAAAAAAAAAAAAAAAAAAAGGTCATTTCTGCCTCTAGATGTTGGAGTGTCGGGATGTGATGCATTGAGCTACCTCCACGGTGGGGGAGCTAAGCCAGAGGCCCAGAGCAGGCTGAGTGGACAGGCAGGGAGAACTTAGATCGTTGATGAAATCACCATCTCTGAAGTGTCCTGCCCCTGAAACAGGCCTTATCTCTGGCCGATAGCTATGAGATAACACATTTTCTCAATGTACAAGCAATTTGATGTGGGAATCTTGGTTACTTGAAAACAGAAGCATTTTACCATATAAAATGATTCCCACTGACTGTGCTGGCATTCTTGGTTTACCTAAGAGTATATTTAAGAAAACTTTATACCGGATAGCTCTTTGACTCCATTGCAAAGCAGCATTAAAAAAATAATAAGACCCTGAAATGTTGACTCAATTATTGGTCAAGATGTTGATAATAATTAAAGAACTTTTTATTATTAAGAGAATAATATATGCAAACAGTTTTCTCAGTGTTTTACACGAAGCACCTCATTTAATCCTCATGATACGACAAAGTATGTGCTCTTATTAATCCAGTCTTGCAGTTGGCACATTCATAGTTAGAAAACTTAAGTACTGTGGCAAAATCAGAATTTTAGCCCAGACAGTCTAAATAAAATCACAGCAGCAGAACCGCTAGGATATGCTGATTTTTCTTTGAAGCAGTAATCTAGTTCAAGTTCATTCATCCTAATTTTGAAAGCAAATGAACAAAGTACATTTACAAAATTACTTGGTGGCTTTTTTTTCCAATGTAAATTTATATAATCAGATATATTTACTATTTAAAGTGTCCTTTTCCCAAAAACAGATTATATAACAATAATCATTAGATAACGCCATTTGGGTGTTTTAAAAAATAATCATAAGGTGCTATTTTAAGCATTTCACACATTCTATCCCATTTAATACCTAAAAAGCATGTACAAAGCAGATATTATTCCCATAATAAGCATAAGTAAAACAAAGTCTTGAGATATTAAATAGTTTGCATAATTTTACACAGCTATTTAGTGATTGATTCTAGATTTTTTATTGGTGTTTACCACCAGAGACTATGTTGCTGCCTTTAAATACAACCTGTTGCTTTGATTTACAAATTAATAATTTTATAATTTTTAAACTTGACTTATTGCTGTAATTTTTCTTTCTTTCTTTTTTTTTTTTTGAGACTAAGTCTCACTGTTGACCAGGCTGGAGGGCAGTGCCACTATCTCAGCTCAGTGCAACCTCCACCTCCTGCGTTCAAGCAATTCTCTGCCTCAGCCCCCCAAATAGCTGGGATTATAGGCACCCGCCACCATGCCTGGCTAGGTTTTTTTATTATTATTTTTAGTAGAGACGGGGTTTCATCATCTTGGCCAGGCTGGTCTTGAGCTCCTGACCTCATGATCTACCTACCTTGGCCTCCCAAAGTGCTGAGATTACCATGCCTGTCCCAAATTTTAAAATGGAATAATTATTTCACAATTTACTTGGAATTGCAAAAATAAGTGACATGTAAATTATTAAATTCACTTAGTCATAAGCTGAACCATATTATTTTTACTTTTTATAGAGCATCAAATGCTTTAATAGATGTATTATTTAATTGAGAAATTTGTGGTGGTTAGCTCTGGTGCTTTAGAAACACTGTTCTTGAAAGCTCACTGACTTAGTATTCTCTCTACAGAACTCTGCCTGACTTTACAATGTATATTTTAATGTTCACAAATTGTAGGAACAGTTAACGTTTTAATCTCCCACCCTGCATCATAGAAATCACTTGTTTCACAGAATATAGGATAGCAAAAATGCCTTTTTAAAAAAACTACTTTAAAAAATGTTAACCAGGTCAATCTTTTTGGTAGGTCCTTATCAGAGCAATGAGCCTGACTTACTACTATTTTTGTGCAGTCTCACAGCAAATTGATCTACGTTCTTCTGTTTACACACATATTTTCTAAGGTATCAATATAGTGTCCTAGTGCCAAGGAAGAGTATAGATTGTATTTCAGATATAAGAAATTTAGCCAATTCGGGCTCCTTTTCGGTTCCATATGAATTTCAGAACTTTTTTCTAATTTGAAAATGATGTTGGTAGTTTGACAGGGATTACATTGAATCTGTAGAATGTTTCGGGCGGTACGGCCATTTTAAATGCTATTAATTCTTCTGATCCAGGAGCATGGTATATAGATTTGGAAAAAATGGTATGGAGTACTGGTTCTCAATCTCAGCTGCACACTGCGGAGAGCTTTAACCAATATCACTTTCTGGATCCCACACCACAGGGGCTGATTTCATTGGCTCAGGCCAGGCCAGGGCTTTAGAACTTTTAAAAGCTCTGTGAATTATGATACAAAGCCAGGGCTAAAAATCATTCATATAGAACAACTAGACAGGCACTAAATAGTCACTATGAACTAAAGCCACCCTGAAATGACTCAGCTACTTTCACTAATAGTCAAACTAACACATCTAAAATAAAACAAACACACACACACACACACACACAAAACAAAACAAAACAAACAAACAAAAATTACAAAGTAAAATCTTTAATTAAATAATGATGTGGTTTGGATCTGCGTTTCACCAAAATCTTATGTTAAATTACAATTCCCAATGTTGAATGTAGGGCCTGGTGGAAGGTAATTGGATCATGGGAGTGGCTTTCCCATATGGTGGTGTTCTCATGATAATGAGCTCTTGTAAGGTCTGATTGTTTTAAAGTGTGTGACATCTCCCCACTCTCTCTCTTGCTCCTGCTCCCACCATGTAAGAGGGATCCTCCTCCCTTTCATCTTCCACTATGATTGCAATTTTCCTGAGGCCTCCCCAGAAGTTGAGCAGATGTCAGCATTATGGCTCCTGTACAGCCTCTGAACCCATTGGGTAATTAAACCTCTTTTCTTTATAAATTACCCAGTCTCAGGTATTTCTTTATAGCAATGAGAGAGTGGACTAATACAAATAAATTACAGGGAATTTACATTACAGGAGAACAAAACCACACAATTTTCAGGTTTCCTTCTAGATTCATTAAACAAATGTTGAAATAGTTTAACCTTGGTGAAAAGAACAAAATGTAAAGAACAGAATACTTTCGGTGACCTCTTTTCATAGTGGGTCTGACTTTAGATTTTCAAGGCTAGCTTTTTGGAGAGAGACTTTTTCCCTTTAATTTAGCTTCTGCTAAAGCACATCATGAGACACTTCAAATCCAAAGCCCTTTTTCAGTATGAGAAAACTCTTTTATATGCACGTAGCTTCCTAACTTGTTCTATTCCCTTTTCTTTTGAAGAAGTATTAAGCAGGAAGAAGAATGTCATAGAAATCAAAAGTAAAAGTGACTTGGGCCTGTTAGGGTAGACCATCATCTCCAGTGAAGGAGTCCATGCCACTGGCATTTGTTTCAACACAAAGAATACGGTTATGTGCCCCAGGAGTTTGGGGGTTTGTATTCTATTTTCATGCTGCTGATAAAGACGTACCCGAGACTCCACAATTCACAGAAGTAAGAAGTTGAACTGGACTTACATTTTCACATGGCTGGGAAGGCAGCACAATCATGGGAGAAGCCAAGGAGGAGTAAGTCACATCTTGGGTGCATGGAAGCAGGCAAAAAAGAGAGCTTGTGCAGAGAAACTTCCGTTTTAAAAACCATCAGATCTTATGAGACCCATTTACTATCCCAAGAGCAGCACAGGAAAGACCCACCCCCGGCTTTCAATTATCTCCCCCTGGGTCCCTCCCACAACACATGGGAATCATGGGAGCTACAAGATAAGATTTGAATGGGGACACAGAACCAAACCATATTATTCTGTCCCTGGCCCCTCCCAAATCTCATATCTTTGCATTTCATAACCAATTATGCCTTCCCAACAGTTTCCCAAAGTCTCAACTCATTTCAGCATTAACTCAAAAGTTCACAGTCCAAAGTTGCATCTGAGACAAGGCAAGTCCCTTCTCTTTTGAGCCTGTAAAATCAAAAGCAAGTTAGTTATTTCCTAGATACAATGGAGGTATAGGCACTGGGTAAATGCAGCCATTCCACATGGGAGATATTGGCCAAAACAACGGGGCTACCAGCCATATTCAAGTCCGAAATCCAGTAAAGCAGTCAAATCTTAAAACTCCAAAATGATCTCCTTTGACTCTATATCTCACATCCACGTCACACTGATGCATGAGTGGGGTCCCATGGTCTTGGCAGCTCTACCCCTGTGGCTTTGTGGGTCCCTCCCTCCTGGCTGCTTTCAGGGTCTGGCTTTGAGTGTCTGTGGCTTTTCCAGGTGCACAGTGCCAGGTGTCAGTAGATCTAACATTTTGGGGTCTGGAAAATGGTGTCCTCTTCTCACAGCTCCTCTAAGCAGTACTCCAGCAGGTACTCTGTGTGGGGGCTCTGACCCCACATTTCCCTTCGGCACTGCCCTGGCAGAGGTTCTCCATGAAAGCCCCACCCCAGCAGCAAATTTCTGCTTGGACATCCAGGTGTTTCCATACATCCTGTGAATTCCAGGTGGAGTTTTTGACATCTGTGCACTGGCAGGCTCAACACGTGGAAGTTGCCAAGGCTTGAGGCTTGGACAGTCTGAAGGCATGGCCCAAACTCTATGTTGGCCCTTTTCAGCTGGGGTTGAAGCGGCTGGGACACAGGGTATCGAGTTCCTAGGCTGCACATATAATGCGGACCCTGAGCCTGGCCCATGAAGCTACCTTTTTCTTTTTAGCCCCCTGGGCTTGTGATGGGAGGGGCCGCCATGAAGATCTCTGACATGCCCTGGAAACATTTACTCCATTATCTTGGGGATTAACGTTCACCTCCTCATTACTTATGTAAATTTCTGTAGCCACTAGAATTTCTCCTTAGAAAACAAGATTTTCCATTCTATCACGTTGTCAGGCTGCAAATTTTTCAAACTTTTTATGCTCTGTGTTCCCTTTAAAACTGAATGCCTTTAAAAACACCCAAGTCACCTCTTAAATGCTTTACTGCTTAGAAATCTTTTCCACCTAATACTCTAAATCATCTCCCTCAAGTTCCAAGTTCCACAAATCTCTGTGACAGGGGCAAAATGCCACCAGTCTCTTGGCTAAAATATAACAAGAGTCACCTTTACTCCAGTTCTAAACAAGTTCCTCATTTCCAACTGAGACCACCTCAACCTGGAATTTATTGTCCATATTGCTATCAGCATTTTGGGCAAAGTCATTCAACAAGTTTCTGGGAATTTCCAAACTTTCTCACATTTTCCTGTCTCCCTCTGCGCTCTCCACATTGTTGCAACCTCTGCCTGTTACTCAGTTCCAAAGTGGCTTCCACATTTTTCATGTATCTTTTCAGCAGCACCCTACTCTACTGGTACCGATTGACTATATTAGTTTGTTTTCACACTGCTGATAAAGACATACCTGACACTGGGCAATTTACAAAAGAAAAAGGTTTAACTGGACTTGCAGTTCCACATGGCTGGGGAAGCCTCACAATCATGGTGGAAGGCAAGGAAGAACAAGTCACATCTTAGATGGAAGGCAGCAGGCAAATAAGGAAGCTTGTGCAGAGAAACTCCCGTTTTTACAACTATCAGATGTGGCGAGACCCATTTACTATCTCAAGAACAGCTTGGGAAAGACCCACCCCCATGTTTCAATTATCTCCAACTGGGTCGCTCACACAACTCATGGGAATAATGGGAGCTACAAGATGAGATTTGGGTGGGGCCACAGAGCCAAACCGTATCTGGGATCAAATAGAGTTTCCTGGCATGCAGGGTAATATGGGCAGATTCTTCAGAGCCCTGCAGGCCCCTCCTCATCAGTGCTTTCTTTCTCTAAGACTTCAAGGGATGGATTTCAACAGAGAACCAATGGGTTGGTTGACATTAATGTGGGTTCTCCCTGATGTTCTTCTCAATCCTGATCTCCCACTACTATTTGTTGTGAGCCATGATATTCTTCTTTATCATTTCCATGCGTCTTTTAACAGTACTTTCTCTATCTGCAATCCCCTAGCCAGACCAAATTTATTTTTTTCGAAGCCATTCTTGACTTTTTTAGGCTAGTGATTTCTTTCCATCATTTCTTATGTATGCATTTTTCTATAGCTTTCAAATTATGATTATATTTTTCTCTCTGACATTGCTTATCTATTTACCATTTTTAATTTTAATATTTATGTTTTTCCTCCCAAAATAGGTTATAGATACCTTGGATACAGTCAGTACACAGAATTTGGTTTTACCACTAACATCTCCCAAGTCCCAATGTCACTCTTGGTTCCTTGTACCTGTTGAACGTGAAGCCAAGTCAGCACAAGGCTCAAACATCAATGCACAAACAGGACAGCACAGACCGGAACTGCCGAGGCAGTACAGATGCTAATAGAGTAAGATCTGTAGCAATATACACCTTACTCCCAGGGACCCATTCATTCTAGGATGACACAGAAACCATGTGAAGAAAGATGTGTTTGCTTCCTTTTCTGCCATGACTGTAAGCTTCCTGAGGCCTCTCCAGCCTGCAGAAATGTGAGTCAGTTAAACCTCTTTCCTTCATAAATTAACCAGTCTCGGATATGTCCTTAGAGCAACATGAGAACGGGACATTAGATTCTAATAAACATACCCCAAATCCTGGGCTGTGGAGACTTTAAACTGCAGGAGTAGAGAAGTGGTGGTCCCTCTCCTAGTGGTATCAGGCAGTAGGATACAATAACACTATAACATGGCAAGAATTTCTCTCCAGCCCTATTGTGCTAGATTAGGGGTTGTGTGCAATGGATGTAGCAGGCTCTTCCCTGACACGATCAGAGACTGGGTTACAATAGTCCTCTTTTGTTAGCTCAGTGCAGGTAAGATATGGTTGTGAGCTGGGGTCCAGCCTTGCTATTGAGCATGACTGTTTACTTTAGGTACTAGATTTTAGTCAATTTCCAGGGGTATTTAAAGGAGGGCAACTCCTTTTCTCAGAGACGGCTCTGCAAAAGATCAGTCTTGTTTAGGACACAACTTCTCTCATATTGGTTAAATTAATCATATAACATTGCTGATACCAGACAATTTTGACCAACAAAATTCAGTGTTATAAGATTCAATTTAATATAGGTTGATATACATTTATATGCATAGAGATGAATATCCACAAAGTTAGCTAGCATCATAAGAAAATAACAGCAAAATGAGTTACTAATCTATTTCAGACTTAGAGAAACAGTCTCTAGGATTGAGACATATCAAGTATATTTTTCAGAATGTTTATCTAATTATGTAAATTTTAACTTTAACGTAATACCTTTTAAGACTTTTCCTTTCAATATCTAAGCTTCCTGAAATGTCCTCAATTTCATCCTCAAGGACAGGATCATAACATTCTGGGAAATGTTCAGATGATATACAAACCCTTGTTTTGTTTGTATGCCTCAAAACTCAATAATAATCTTTTAATAAAATTCTGGTATTTGCTCTTTGCGCCTGATCATTTCCCAACAAAGGTACATTAAAAACCACAGCTCACAGCTGTGAGCTAAAATACCTTTAAGAATGCCACACTGGCTTTGTAGGGACATGGATGAACCTGGAAACCATCATTCTCAGAAAACTGAGACAAGAACAGAAAAATCAAACACCACATGTTCTCACTCATAGGCGGATGTCGAACAATGAGAACACATGGATACAGGGAGGCGAGCATCACACACCGAGGTCTATTGGGGGGCACTAGTGCAATTATGTATATATAGGAATGTCACACTGGGCAAGCCTTCCCTTGGCCCATCCACATTTTGTGGTTTATTGCTTTTGTTTTTGGATTCAAAGGCATCAAATACCAAATTTAAAATGGCAATACTGAATGACATCTACTATCATTTTGAGTAGCTTTTCCTAATCAGGTTTGATTTCTAATAGTGTTGACTAGGAAATCCTTTGAAGTCTTTAAAATTTGGAGGTTGAACGTGAAATCCAAGGCTGGAGTTGAGGAAACCCTGCTAATAATACTTTTATTGATCGAATTAGTAAACGTGTGTTTGGATTTTGTGGCTTGGTGCATGAGGACCACACTATATAATTCATTAGCTATTTATTGGCATAAAGCGTTTCCTCATGGAACCAAGTCAGTAAGGTGAGACACGCAACATACAAAACACTATGCAAAACAATTAGAGTTAGCTTTGAGATATATTTGAATCAGTCATTTTTGTGTCTATGTAAATAATTTTATATATTACAGAACATGTTGCTTCATATACTTTTCAATTACTATTTTTGGATAGATCCTTGGGAATTCAAAGATGCTTGACTTTTATTTAAAAGCATGTCTCTTCATAGCTGTAAAAAAATTACAGATAGTATGACAATTTGGTTGCTACCAATTTTTTTTTGTACAATGAACATATAACAAATTTACTTGTATTCAAATCTGTTATTTTCTCAGAAAAAAATACATTCCTGTAAGTTTAATTACCAGTTCAAATGATATGAGCATAAAGTTAATTTATATATGAAATGTACTTAGCCACAATGAAACTTCCAAAAAAATAGAGATCGTTAAAGCCACATTCTGTAACCACAATGAAATAAGACAAGATATCAGCAATAACAGCAACAACTAAAATTGTTAGACATTTAAAAATTTAAAATAAAGAGAATCTTATAAAAGTTTAGAAATTACAGAAATGAGAACACTGTATCTAATGCTTATGAAGTATGATTTCAATCATTTTATTATTTAGAAAATAATTTTATTGCCTGTCAGTATTAAAAAAATACAAAAGAGGGGTTTAAGGGCTAGAAAAATAAAAATTTAAGTAACCTAAAAGAGGAAAATGTTGATCAAAATTGTAGTTAAAATTAATAAATTAGAATTAAAAATAGAACTGATGTTTAAAGCTAAATGCTGCTGCTTTGAAAATAAAGTAGGAATTATCATGAAACAAGAAATACAAATAGTAAGAAGGAGACTTAACCATACTGAAGGAAGAGATCAGTATAATTCTAAGAGTATTTTATGAATATCTGGTTATAAACCTGTAAATCTAGAACTGTTATATGTTTTCTCCACAAATGGTTAAAATGGAGACAATGAAGTCAGACATTTTAAATGCATCAATAGCCATAGAAAAAAATTGCTACTTTTCTGGGACATGCATAACAGAAGTGTGGGGTCCATATGGCTTCATTGGCAAGTACAAACCAACCTTCAAGTAACAGATTCTTTCTATGTTACACTACTATGCTTTGAGAAGCATCTCACTTCATTTTAAGAAACAACCATAAGCCTAGCTTCCAAATATAATAAATACATAAACATAACATATTCACTTTAAAATATAAATATAAAAATTTTAGGCTGGGCATGGGGGCTTATGCCTATATTTCCAGCACTTTGGGAGGCTGAGATGGGCAGATCACCTGAGGTCAGGAGTTCCAGACCAGCTTGGTCAACATGGTGAAACATCATCTCTACTATAAATATATAAAAATTGGCTGGGCTAATATATATACACATATATATACTCACATACACACATATATGTGTGTATATATACACATATATATACACACATATATATACACATATACATATATATACACATATACATATATATACACATATACATATATACACACATATATATTTGTGTGTATATATATTTACAAACACATACGCATACATACACACATATATACATATGTGTGTATATATATGTGTATGTATGTGTATATATATTATATATACACACACAAGTATATAAACAACATTTGTAAATCAAATTTAGAACACTATTTAAAGAATAACATCAAAAGAAAAAGTAGAGTTTGTTCCAGGAAGACAGGATTGGTTCAATTTTAGGTAAATAATCAAAATTTAATACATTAACAATGTGAAAAGAAAACTAGTCTATCCATCATTATATGTTACAAATTTTGATGAGTTATATTAACCATTATTGATCTTTTTAGTTTAAGGAAATTATGAATAAAGGGACACTTTCTAAGCATGTATTTATAAGAAACCATCCAGTTCATCTCATGCCAATTAGAATGGCAATCATTAAAAATCTTAAAATGCTGGAGAGGATGTGGAGAACTAGGAACACTTTTACACTGTCAGTGGGAGTATAAATTAGTTCAACCATTATGGAAGACAGGGTGACGATTCCTCAAGGATCTAGGAATAGAAATTCCATTTGACCCAGCAATCCCATTACTGGGTATAAACCCAAAGGATTATATATTGTTCTATTATAAAGACACATGCACACATATGTTCATTGCAGCACTGTTTACAATAACAAAGACCTGGAACCAACCCAAATGCCCATCAACGATAGACTGGACAGGGAAAATGTGGTACATATACACCATGGAATACTATACAGCCATAATAAACAATGAGTTCATGTCCTTTGCAGGGACATGTATGAACCTGGAAACCATCATTCTCAGCAAACTGACACAAGAACAGAAAATCAAACACCACATGTTCTCACTCACAGGCAGGTGTTGAACAATGAGAACACATGGACACAGAGAAGGGAGCATCACAAAATGTGGTCTGTTCGGGGAGTCTAGGGAAGGGACAGCTGGATGGGGAGGTTGGGAAGGGATAACATGGGGAGAAATGCCAGATATAGGTGATGGGGGGATGGAGGCAGCAAATAACATTGCCATGTATGTACCTATGCAACAATCCTGCATGATCTGCACATGTACCCCAGAACCTAAAGTACAATAAAAATAAAATAAAATAAAAATTATTTTTAACAGAAAAATATTCAAGTACATCCACATGGTAAGGCTCAACACTGTGATTCTTTAATGTTTTAAAAATCTAGTCCACGGCTGGGCACAGTGGTTCACACCTATAATCCGAGCACTTTGTGAGGCTGAGGTGGGAGAATTTCTTTAAGAGTTTGAAACTAGCCTGCAACAACATAGCAACACCCTGTCTCTACAGAAAAAAAAAAAAAAAAATGTTCTAATTAGCTAGAATTAGCTAGATCTGGTGACTATAGTCCTAGTTACTCAGAAGGCTGAAGTGGGAGGATTGCTTTAGCCTAGGAGTTCCAGGGTGCAGTGAGCTCTGATTGATCAGCTTGGGCAAAAGAGAGACCTTGTTTCAGGGGTAAAAGAAATATAGTCCACTTAATTTAAAAAAGTCATACCTGAATAATATAAAACAGTAAGTTATAGTAAATATGTCTGGATATAAAAAAGGATGCAAGTTAAAACTCTTAGAACTAATGGTTAAACAATACATTTCTCTGAAATGAGATGATGTGAACAAGAATAAGTATCTTGCATATAAACAACAATCATTTAAAAATTAAAAGTTTATTAAACTCCAGTCATACCCATAATTTAAAATATTGCATTTCCCATAGTAAATATAACAAATAACATAAAGCATGCCCCTGGAAGGGATAAATCAATATTTTTAAATCTGTCAAAATTTACCTGATATATATGTAAGTGACATATATATAAAATATGTTTACATATGTAAATGATAAGCAGTATATTAATGTACTGTAAGGAATAAGAATGGATAATATGCATTTAAAATCATCCAGAAAAGTAAATGTTTTATAATTAAAAGGAATATTTTGTATTAAAAAAATTAAAAACAAGAAGGAAAGAATTAATACAAGTTTCTCATCTCATCAGAAAGTGAAATTATAAATTACTTTTGCTCAACAGCAATGTACCAGTGATAACACAAAGAAAAATAATCAATGAAATAGAATGAAAACTTCAGACATAGAACCAAGAATATATGTAAATAAAATATTTACTAAATTGGAAGCGTATGTTAAATGAGAAATGATGTATCTTTGCTACGTGATATAAAACAGTTGATTATTGTGGGGGGTGATAATTAAGTTAGATATTGACTACTAAGCAGACACATACCAAAAGTATAAAAGAAAACTACAAATAGATTAAATTAAAAATAAGACAACACAAAAACGATGGGGAATCGTTTAAAGTTGAAGTGTTACTTCCTATCCAAGTAATTTAAGATCGTGAAATCTTATGTAGAAAGAATAAACAGTATATTATGATTGATGGCTCACTGAGGAGATGGGACAATTCTGGAAGAAATTTACCTGCAAGGAGTGGGTGTTTGATCCTGATCTGAAAGATGAGAATAAATGAATTCACCCAAAGAGAACCAGAAAGCACTTGGGCACAAGGAACCATTAAGAGGACCATGAGTCAAGAACTAGCAGAGGATATTCAAGGAGCAGAAAGAAAGCCAGTGTGTGGCTGGATGCTAGTCATTCTTGAAAAGCTACAGGAGATAAGCTTGAGGATGCAGGCAAGGGACTGCTCCTCAGCAAAGGGCTTTGAGTGTCCTAAGAGATAACTAAGGTTTTTCTTCTAGGTGCTGTGGTCTCTCATGAAAGGTGTTAACTAGAAGGGTAATTTGATATTACTTTAGAGGAAACCAGTCACTCTAACTCTTATGGGGAATGTGTGGGACCCAAAGTGGAAAACGCCAAGTCAGCAGGCTGTTGCGATTTCAGTGAGAACCAAGGAGGGTCCTACCTAGGTGGCAGCATGGGAAGCGGAGAGAAGAGGATGGTTTCAAGCACATTTCAAACGTAGGGAAGATAGTACTTGGTGATGAATTTGATCTGGTAAGGGATGTAAACAAGAACTAAGAATCAGCTCTTGAATTTTAATAATATATGATCTAGACAGACCATTATTTTCAATCCCGGCTCCTTGGATAGGCCAGTTTTGTTTTTGTTTTTGTTTTATTGCATGTCTGTTTGTTTAAGACACCTGTCCTTCAGATTTGCAGCAGGTGCACCAAGATAGAATGTTTTCAAAATAGCATATTGTTATACTTATATTTTTTCAGGAAAACATTAGATGCTTAAAGATACAGTAATTAAATTTTCATTAAAGAAGGCTAGGCATCCTAATTTCTCACTGTTTTTGAGGGGAGCTCAGCACATTAATGGTTGCCATAGCCTTAAAGTGCCTAATCCTTTTCTTGCTATTTCTGATGTAAAGTCTTTTCTTGGCTCTGTAAATCCGGATAGGCATATAATGCTGCCATTTCTGAACCCTATGACTTTTTATACTAAGCATTAAATAAATGCCAATGTTGCAGATTTGTGGGCCCAAATGAGAGGCCCAGAGTTACTTCTATGGGCTACAGAATGAATATTTCCAGTATCCCATTACATGATTTCTGCCTGGAACTAGTAGTTGTGCACTGAATCGAAGATAATGGTTGATTTGAGAAAGTACAGTTTTCTAACCTCTTTTAGTTACATAAAATTTAATTTTATTCCGGCTTCCTCTTGAAGCTATAATACCCACAAAGCTAGGCTCAGGTTGTTTACGGTTTCCAGAGCTCTGCAGTGCCTAAGCTTTGGTCCTGCCATTTCTGGTATTTAGTGTCTGGCATACCTCACTTGGAAGAGAGGCTGAATTATCTGGGACTTTCAGAGTTCACGTTAGACACATTCTATTTCACAGGCTTGTCCATGACCTTGGAGGTCTCCTTAAGCTAACTTTTAATACTGAAGATCTCACAGAGTGAGTCTATGTGAGCTTCTTTCCTTGATTTGACTCAAGATCAAGAATCAGAATGATTATCACAGAAGTAGTGGTGGCTCTTATTGGTCAGGGAGCTTTGCTCAATTTTTTATGGTAATTCATCATGATTAACGATGGTTTGTTAAAGAGTAAGCCTTTTGTTAACATAAAGTTTAGGCTATATAATGATGCCTATAAACTAATTAGAAACGTAGAAAATTGTTTTTGTTGTTGTTATTGTTTTGGTTTTTGGTTTTTGGTAGAGACTGGGTCTTGCCATGTTAGCCAGGCTGGACTCAAACTCTTGGCCTCAATCCATCCTCTTGCCTCAGCATCCCAAAGTGCTAGGATTACAGGTGAGTCACCATGCCTGGCCAGAAAATTGTTAACATGTTGCAAATTTAGCCAATAAATAAATAATTATCTGGTTAACCAACATTTATGAGTACTATGCCTCTAAGCATTTTAAAGAGATTTCTGGTAATATAAGATATACCACAAGAAGGTGTATTTCTTATAATACATATTAAAGCCATTTCATTTAAAGCCACATTCAATTGCTGAAGTAATAAAGTAGTAATACATAAAGACAAATCTATACATTGTTTTTTCCATTTGGTTTAATAGAAGGTAAAGTACAAGTAAACAAGAGGAAAATTCACTCAAAAAAAAAAACAACTGTGTTTCATTTTATTTTTTTTTAATTGACTGAGCTGATTGATTTAACTCTGGGCTTTATACCCTGTCAAATATCAGAATCACAAAATACATGCTACAAACTTTCTCTTAAGTTTATTGGCCAGGATAATTGTAAAGCTCTTTTGTTCACACATGTTGAGGTAACAATGAAATTAGCCCTTTGATTGCTACTTTATTTGTGGCAGTTTGCATAGCATTACCAATAAAGTGACTTTACTTGTGGAGCAATCTCTTTGGTAGTCAACTCAGTGTGATTAGATTTTTCTCCTAGGAAAACTGTCAGACTTTATTACTAAGTAATTAGTCCACAATGGAATATTAAATATTTTTTTAAAATCATCCACATGATTTCCTATTTAGGATGTAAGTTAAAAACCATAATATTTAGAAACAAAATTTATAAAAAGCACACAGTCCTAATTTAAATTCTGTTACCAGGTTTTATTTTTTAGCCAAGAGTACATTTTGCATTTATTACGGAAGAAAATACATTTTATTCTTTTAGAACAATATACAACTCCTGTGGGAGCCATTTATAAAATATAATAAACTACTGTGTAGTGCTTATAAATTAGCATAAAGTTGACATTACTCCAAAAGATTGATATGATTTTGCATAACTTAAGGAATATTGAGATCAGTTCTTGAGCATTATTTTGGATATACCTTGTTGAATATTTTCTGTAGACATGTGGAATTCAAATTACTAGTCAATTTAAAATAATTCACCTTTCTAGAATGTAGAAATATACATCGTCTCCTTACCACTAAAATTTATTTAGCACACTACTTCAAAAGAAAAATAATCTTAATAATTTTTTTTGTCTTTTCATTATTATTGAAATAATATTTGTGGTTTTATCAGTCATTTTATAAGAGGCTGATTTTTATTATTAGCCTATAAGATTTATTAGCTTCAAATATATGGTAATATTTTTAATGCTGCAGGATTACCACAAATGCAAGTTATATGGTATTTTCATAAAGCATGATTAAATTAATTCAAACACAACAGACCTCTAGGGAATACACTGCACTGTACCAAGTCACAGGAATTCTAAATCTCATGTTGATGTCCTTCGATTAGTTTCAGCTTGTAGCTGTGGTTTTTCCAGGAATCTGGTAGTTTAACTACATTTCTAAACAGACAGACAGGCACTTCTTTCCAATAGTCAAAGAAAAATTTATACCAGAAGCAAGGAAATTATTTGGTCAGGTTAAATCACGATAGTAACTTTATTACTGGCACCCACCACTTTCAGGCATGCAGTGGCCCCATTTCCTCTTTCCTCTTGCCTCTCATCTCTATCGGAGTCTCCAAATCAGAGAAAAAGTGTAAAAATTCTACCTAGCCCTCTAAGGACTAACATAGAGAAGCTGAATCTATGCCCAAAGAAAGAAGGTACAGTTAGAATAGGGAGGTGCCCAAGTCCAGAAGCCAGTTCTATGTAGGCATGAAGGGAGCATGAGGGTAAGGATGGAATGAAAGGGAATGGACTCACCAAGTGGGTAACCCAGATACGCTTTGTTTGGTTGACAGCCAATGGTCTATTAGTGGACAGACCTGAGGTCAAGGAACTTCTTGGAACCCAACACAACCAACGTTGTAAATCTTCTACTGAAATGGCCTAATGATTTCTGGTCTGGAGACCATCCATTAGGTGCTTGTGATGGCTGGTGTGTGGTCAGCAGCCAGCCCATTGCAGCAACCCTCACAAATGCTTCAGTGGTTTGTATAGGGCTGAGCTTTCATGCTTGGTTAATAATATGCATAGAGGAAGTGGACATTAGCATTAGTTGGGAGACAGAAACTCAGTGCCAGTAACATTCACACTTTCTTTCACAATGGAGAGACATAAGAAGTTTGCACAAGGCAGGAGTGGGGCATCATTCCTGCCTACCTATAACACCACTAACAATTGGGTGTGATCTTCCTCATTATAAATCTAAAATGGTGTCATGAAAACACCAAAGTACTTCAGTGTATCAGAAACTATACATAGCCCGGGTCTCTAGCATCTATAAATATTCCACTTAGCTGATCCCAGAAATATAAATGTAGGAATCAGGGAGTCCTGGAAAACCCAACCAATAAAGTACGAGTTATTTATAAGAAATGAAATTAAGGTTCTTAGAGTCTCCACAATGTTTCTTCCCATCACTGCATTTCATGATCTCTGTGGCCTCTGATGTACTTAGAGAGTAATTCTTTCTTTGGTAAAGTTGAAAATACATGGACTCATCCTCACTATGCTTGGGAGGCAGGACACATTGTATTTACAAAGGGGATCTCTGGATTTAGCTTATAGTGTTGAAGTCCCTGCTCTCCTGGTAGCTAGCTGCTTAACTCAGCATCTCAATTAACTCAATGTTTAAATGAATATCAGATGTGAAGGGGAAATGAAATAATATTCTCAACTCTTAGAAAAGCACCTGACATTTAGTAGGAACTAAACAGACAATAAGGAAACATCTTTTAGACTGCCAATCCTACCTTCCCTCTGAGTCCAGAAAGAATGATATTCAAACAAAGTCTGAATGAGCAGAATGTGCCCTGTAGGATAAATGAGCATCTGGCATCCTTACTTTCAATTACACAATGCTGGACAGATGTCTGCTACAGAACCTTAGGAACACTCTGGAAGTATCAATTGTATAAATTCTTGTGTTACCCATGGTAATCTAGTACTAAGGTCATCACAAGGCTTTTTCTTTAACTATTTCAGTCATTTGTGTGCATGTATTTGGGATGGAGGGAGACAACATCCCCCACTAAAAGAAACAAACCACACACACACACACACACACACACACACACACACACACACACACACACACACACACACCCCAAGTCCTCAAAACTAAGTGATTAATTTAGAATTTTACTTGAGCATTTTATGCTGGTCAATATATTCATCAAATAAACTAAGTTTGAAGAGGCGGAGAAGTAATGAATAAGATATTTGAACCAAAGATGGAAGATAAATGATTTAGTCTGATAATAGGAGATTCACCCCTGGTGTCATTTAGGGATGATGGAGGAAGAACAACCTAGAAGTGACAATGAAGAACACAAAGAATGTCTTTGCTATCTCCAGATGCAGTGGTAGAGAAAAGCTGTTTCAGAAAAAATAAATAAATAAACAGCTTCTACAAAATATTAGATAAACTGTATCCTCAAAGAAAGTGCACATTTTAATGAAAAGAAAACAGAGGAAATATTCAAATAAACAGAAGTATACAGTGTATGCCTTTTGTGACTGGCTTCTTTCACTTAGCACAATGTTTCTATGGTTCATGTAAATTACAATGTGTCTCAGTACTTTTGGCTACTCATCAGCTGATGGACTTTGGGTCATTTCCCATTTGTTGGCTATTAGGAATAATGGCACCATGAACATTTGTATGAAAGCTTTTGTAGAGCATATGTTTTCTTTCTTCTTTTTCTTGGGTATGTAGCTAGAAGTGAAATTTCTGGGTCATATGGTGACTCTACATTCATTGTTTTCAACAACTTTTCAACTGTCTTCAAAAGTGACTCTACCATTTTATATTGCAACCAACAGTGTGTAGAGGATCCAACTTAAAATTTTCACCAACATTTGTTATTGTCTATCTTGTAGGATCTTCAAACCTGGTGTGGTTTCAGTTACCGTTTGTTCGACCTAATGATATATGTAGGCAATACCTTAGGTATGAATAGGAAAGCTTATGGATCCTGACTTGCAGGAGAGTAGCAGTCATCTGAAAAATCTTGTCTTCAGATGACTATCATTTGCCTGATTGGAGAGTTGGGCTGGAAGGACAAAGAAGACCTGGGAATTCTGCCCCTTCCCTTTCTGAGAAGCTGCTGCTTATGATTTTCCGGGACACCTAACTCTTCCTTGCAAACTCTCTCTTCACCATTCAACTCAATGTAGGAACATTAGCCAAGTCCAGCTTGAGAACTGTGGCCAAGCAGAGGATAGGATCGAAGAGCTAATCACGTCTGACCTAAATTGATGTTATTTTTACTCATCTGATTTTCTTTTCCTTCACTAGAATGTGACCTCTAAGTGAAAAGATTTTGTGTATTTGGTTTATTGTTTTACTCTTGTTCCTAGAACAAGGAACTTGAGTTCCCATAGTAGGGACCCAATAAAATACTTATTGAATGAATGAATGGCTGATATATTCTAAAGTAACACACAGTTTCAGAAGAAAGGCGTAATAACATGGGAAAGTTTCTAAGGATTTGGAAGTGATATTTGAGGATTTTAATTCTAAGCTGAAAAATTTATATTTACACATGTAATAACTGAGTGAATAAAAAACTATTAGCAAGTCTCAGGGGAAACAAATAAAAATATGCAAAAATATTAACTAGACAATTCCAATAGAATTAATAAAGTGGCAAATGTTAAAAATAATTTAGAAGTACGGAATCTATGAACAAACTTGGAATAATGATTTATTTTCATAAATAAATATGACTAAATAACTGTAGAAATCATGGCCACACAGCACAATGTAAAGGCTGTGAAAAGTTAAAACCATAACCAATGTATTCAAGGAAAAGAGAAGGAAAATTGGTGGGACAATTTTGATCTTTCATCAAAGAAAGAGAGAAAGTGAGAAAGAGAGAAAGCTCTCTCTTTCTCACTTTATATATCTCTATATATTTTACATAGTTCTAACTACAATTTTAACATTTAAAATGTCAAATAAAAATTATTAACATAATAATAAGAATTATATAATTACATGTATGTATAATATATTAATATATATTTACAAGTATTACTAATATATTAAATATTAGATACTAAAACATGTTAATAGTATTAATATTAATATATCCAGTATATATAAATATAAAATTATAAATATACACTATTAATATATATTTATATATAATTACTAGTATATATTTTTACATAATTCTCACATTTCTAACAAATTTGCTAATATACATAAACATATTAATATATAATTGTAAAAATATTATCTATTATATAGAATTTCAATATTTTATATATTCATACATAGAACATAGAATATATATTAATGTATAGTACATATAGAATATCAGTGAACAAATATATATTATATATTAATATTAAAATATTAATAATCTATTCTAATATACATAATATATACATTAATGTTTTATATATAAATATATTACTCATAAATATTATGCACCATATTAATAAAATATTGTGTATATAATATTAATTATGCTAATTATTAATATTATATATAAAATCAATAATCTGACTCACATCCAGCTGTACGTCATTCTTTGTGTCAATTAGGTTTCTCTTTGACTTTCAAATGGCTAAGTAAATATTTTGCACTCTCATCTGGTTCCAAGCTATTTGCTATTTGGTTCTAAGCTCTAATTAAATCCACCACGCGGCCGGGCGTGGTGGCTCATGCCTGTAATCCCAGTACTTTGGGATACCAAGGTGGGCAGATCAGGAGGTCAGAAGATCAAGACCAGATTGACCAACATGGTGAAATCTTCTGACTACTAAAAATACAAAAATTAGCTGGGCATGGTGGCATGTCTGTAATCCCAGTTACTCAAGAAGCTGAGGCAGGAGAATCGCTTGAACCTGGGAGGTGGAGTTTGCAGTGAGCTGAGATCCTGCCACTGTGCTCCAGCCTGGGCAAGAGAGTGAGACTCCATTGCAAAACAAAAGAAAACAAAACATGGTTATATACACAAAGGATGATAAACAGTTCTGTTATAAAGACAAGCACACATATGTTCATTGTGGCACTGTTTACAATAGCAAAGACCTGGAACCAACCCAAATGCCCATCAATGATAGACTGGACAAGGAAAATGTAGCACATATACACCACAGAATACTATGCAGCCTTAAAAAATGATGAGTTTGTGTTCTTTGTAGGGACATGGATGAATCTGGAAACCATCATTCTCAGCAAACTGACACAAGAACAGAATATCAGACACCACATGTTCTCACTCATAGGTGGGGGTTGAACAATGAGAACACATGGACACAGGGAGGGGAGCATCATACACTGGGGTCTGTTGGAGGGGTAGGGGAGGGACAGCAGTGGGTAGGGAGGTTGGGGAGGGATAACATGCGGAGAAATGACAGATATAGGTGATGGGGGATGGAGGCAGCAAACCACCTTGCCATGTATGTACCCATGCCACAATCCTGCATGATCTGCACAGCACATGTATCCCAGAACCTAAAGTGCAAATAAAAAAAGATAACAAAACAAAACAAAAAGACACCATGCAGGCCCTTACATGATATGGTAGGTAACTACAATAGCCTCTGTGATTTTCAGTTAACAGGACTCCCCTAGGCTGCATTGTTGTTTTCAATTCTTTATTTTATCAGTGCCTTATAGATTCTGACCATCTTCACTTAGTCCTAGCTTTTCACTAGTTTGATTTGGTAGCATAGAGTTAGCTGGGCATGGTGGTGCATGTCTGTAATCCCAGCTACTTGGGAGGCTGAGGCAAGAGAATCGCTTGAACCTGGGAGGTAGAGGTTGTCGTGAGCTGAGATCATGCCATTGCACTCCAGCCTGCACAACAAGAGTGAAACTCCATCTCAAAAAAAAAAAAAAAGAATTTTGATTGGAAATCATAAAGTACACACTTTACAGTCCTATTTTTTTGTTTCTAATCTTAAATATATATATAGATAGATAGAGAGAGAGAGAGAGAGAGAGATAGATAGATATAAGGTACTTATTTTTCTTCAGTAAATACTGTAAAAAAGACAGCATTGACATGATAAAAGTCCCAGGACCATCAGTTCTTTAGAGATGGACTAAATGGATGGTATCATTGCCTTTTTTTTTTTTTTTTTTTTTTTTTGAGACGGAGTTTCGCTCCTTACCCAGGCTGGAGTGCGATGGCGCCATGTAGGCTCACCACAACCTCCGCCTCCTGAGTTCAGGCAATTCTCCTGCCTAAGCCTCCTGAGTAGCTGGGATTACAGGCACACGCCACCATGCCCAGCTAATCCTTTGCATTTCTAGTAGAGACGGGGTTTCACCATGTTGACCAGGATGGTCTCGGTCTCCTGACCTCGTGATCCACCCGCCTCGGCCTCCCAAAGTGCTGGGACAGGCGTGAGCCACCGCGCCCGGCTGGTATCATTGTTTTAAAAGGTGCCTTGAGGTTGATAGAGACTATGTTGAGATACTAAGATATAATTTTTATTTTTATGTTTCAATTTTATTTTTCCACAAACTTTTTGAAGTCCCCTTGTATTTTGTAGGATGTCCCTCAATTTGGATTTGTCTGTGTTTTTAAATGATTGTACTGAAGTGAGATCATGGGTTTGGGGAAGAGTGTCATACATGCTCTGTGTGCTGCTCACATCATCTCAGGTGCATGTGATATAACCACCTGAGTAATTACTAGAGGTGTTAATTAACCTTGATCACTCCATTAAGGAGACGATTGACAGGTTTCTCCACTATATATAAGTTACTATTTTTTCTTTCCATACTTAGAAGCTTATCTGCAAGTCCAACTCACACTCAGGGAACTGTAGAGTGCAGTAAGCTTCACCTCTTACAGGAAAGAATATTAAAGTCTGCGTGAACATGTATAAAAATTAAATTATTAATACAATTGTGGAAGGAGATGATTGAAGCTATTCAAACAGTCAATTTCTCTTTGAGGTTTCAGTCACTAATGCTGATATTCGTCAATGGACCTTGCCAGCTTCAATCTTCACTTTAGAGGAAATTCGCATTTTAAGTAGAAATTACTGTCACTTTAATGTTGATGGTAACATAGCAGCCAGCACATTAGGAAGATATTGGCACAGATCATTTTTAGAAAAGAGGTCATACTAATTAGAATCTTGCATTATGTCTTTAAGTAAATGCTAATTATAATTTCAAAACAAGGAACTATGACCATGCTGGTAGATGTCTTGAGTTCACCGGATAATCAAGGAATTGGTCATTAAGAGTGAGCAAATAAAAACAACTATCCCACATTTTTATTTTTTTATTTGAGTGGAATGGAGTGGTGATGAAAATGTTGTTTTTATATACTGTTACACACAAACACTCATATGCATCCATAGACAATGAAGTCCTATTAAAGGGAGTCATTTGGTTAATCAATATAGGGTATTGCCCATTTCATACTTATACACACTAAATATTCATTATTATGAGAATACATTAAATGTATAGTTTGGCACTATTAAACAGAACATCTATGATTTAAAAAAAAAAGAATTCTGGAAAAAATAAAGCTGACTTTTTTCATTGTCAAGAAGTCTAAAATGACTCAATTTCATAGGAAAGTGGCATTGTGCTGTATATCAGCATTATTTATTTCTAATTCTTGTCATCAAAAGATGCTGATTACAGAGACATGCATTCTCCCCATTCAAAGACATTTTTCAGGTTGTTGATGAAATGTTCACTAGGTATCATAATGAAATGAATATCTAGTAATTGAATATTCTGAACAGAGAAATCTGTTACAATTCTAATTGTAACTGGCAGATGAATCATTTACTGGATTTATTAGCACTGAATGAAACGTAAAATGTTGAGACATTTGTAAATATATAATTAGGTGGATTATTTACTTTGTAAAAATTTTGTCCATAAGATAGTATCAAAATACTAGAAAAATAAATAATTTGGGGACAGATGAATTTTGACATTTTTCTTAAATAACTTTTTCTTTCTTTATTCATTGTAAATAACTCAAGGTGAACTTTACACCAAGGATGTAGTACTGATCAGAAAGTCAGTTCACAAAGTGCTATGGGAGTTGATGGGCAGTTGACTTTCATTCTTCTTTTCCTGCCCTAGCAGAATCTGTTATGCAGCTGTCATTTTAGCATATAATCACTCTCCTCGAAATCAATATTAGCTGACTGTATTAATGAGGTGAACTATTGATAGATATGCACTGGGCTACAACGGCTGTCACTTTCCATTGCAACTTCCAGTTTCAGCACTGTATTAGTGCTATTTTTCAGCTATTGTAGCATTAGATCACTCTGCTTTGTCAGAATCACTACATATTATTTTGATTTGAGTACTAGCAGATATTCACTATTATTGAGAATATATAGCATATATATGAGTCACAATGGATTGGGATCATAGTGGAAGATCCCAAAATGTTACCATTACTTAAAAGGTGGATAGTCGTTTTTTCTGTAATATCTATGGTTAACTGTGGCATGAAGGACATGGAGAATTATAATCCTGCAGAAGATATTTCATGAGTGCCTACTATATCCTAGGCATCCTACGTATGTCAACTCAACTTCTGCAAAGCATCTTCTGACCTCCATCAACCTTAAAAGCTTACCATTTCTAGAAAGTTTAACATAAAAAGAAACTTTTTCTGCATCATATATAACTAGAGTGTATTGGAATTGGATTTAAAGTCTAGTTGGCTTCCAAAACACTTCACTCTAATACAGATACTTTTCACTGTGCACTCTAGCTCTCTGATTAGATTTCTATATCATCCACTAATATTCTCTTGGGAATTATCATCATCATCATAGCTATTATTTGAATATATCCTGTATTTCAGTGTTCTGCAGAAGATGCTTTGCATTTGCTATTTTAACAGTCACACAAGACTGTACATAGCCTAGCTATTTTAATCTTCTGCACAATTCCAGAGGGAAACTTTCACCTAAAAAGTAAAGTTGGATTTCAGGTAGTGCCATCTTTTACTTTGTGACAACCCAGCCTTAATAATCATATAAAATAAATACACCTTTCTTTGTTCTACAGAAAGGCTAGCCAAGACTCAAAAAGATTGATTGTTTCTAGTTCATACACTCAGTAAATCATAAACCTGAACTTTAAGCATCATGTTTTTAACTTTCATACATTTGGAGATAATTAATAATTTTGTCTTATTTTCTTTTTCTACTATAAAAAAAAATTCACAAATTAAAAAGAAACTCACTTAAAATGAGACAGACATATTATCATATAGTGATGGCAGTCAGAACTCAAAAATGGGACTTCGGAGCTATGTTACTTCTGGAGACTTTAGGGAATGATTCTTCTCCCTGCCTTTTTCAGCTTCTAGAAGCTTCCTGCTTACATTGTCTCATGATCCCATTGTGACCTCTGCTTCTATTGTCTTATCTCCCTCTGTGACTCTGACCCTTCCTGTGCCCTCCTTAATTTGTAAAAATCCTTGTGATTATGTTGGATCAACCCAGATGGTCTGATTTAAATCCCTTCTCTCAAAGACAGTTGAGAAATCCTTAGTTATATCCTAATGATATGCTTTGGCTGTATCCTTACCCAAATCTCATCTTGAATTGTAGTTTCCATAATTTCCATGTGTCCTGAGAGGAACCCCATGGAAAGTAATTGAATCATGAGGGTGGTGACTCCCATACTGCTGATAGTGAGTGAGTTCTCACAAGATCTGATGGTTTTATAAGGGACTTTTCCCCCTTTTGCTCAGCACTTCCCCTTGCTCTCACCATGTGAAAAAGAACATGTTTGCTTCTCCTTTCATCATGATTATAAATTTCCTGAGGCTTCCCCAGACATGCTGAACTGTGAGTCAATCAAACCTCTTTCCTTTATACATTACTCAATCTCGGGTGTAAGAATAGACTAATATACTCAAGTAACTAAATACTGTGAGTTTGATCTGCAATCTTAGTTCCTCTTTGCCATGGATCCTAGAAGATTAGTGTGTTCTAAGAATGATTAGGCTGTGGATATCCTTGGAGGGGGCATAACTCTGCCTATCAGCTTCCTACTTCCACTGGGATGTGCTCAATTACATCATTGGTGTACACACTAATGAAGCCCAAGTGCCTAGGTTTGAATCCCAGGACTTCCATTAACTCACTTCGTGAGCCTGGGTATGTTTACTGTGCCTCAGTTCCCCGATCTATAAAGTGGAGATAAGAACAGCATCTTCCTGCCTGATTGATGGGAAATACAATGAGTTAATATTTGTAAAATATTTAAAACATTACCTGATGCCTAGTAAGTGCCATATAATTCTTGGGTAAAAAATAAGAACAATTCATTTTCTGATAAAATATATATTAAAAGCATTCATATTACATAAGCCACATAAATATTTGATGATTAAACTATGTATAATTTCTATTCCCACTTTTAATCCAATGGTAAAAAACTAATATCTACCTGCAAGAAGGAATTACTGTTTCTTCTACTTGGCTAAAGTAAAGACAGAGGCATGAAAATGTGAAATAAAAATTATATATATATATATATATATATATATATATATATATATATAATATACAGTCATATTCAATTTAGGAAGATACACAAGTTGTCAGGAAGGCCAGTAGGAATGGAAGAACTAACAAGGTTTTCTGCCTAAAGCAAGATTTCTGTCCTAGAAACCTGGAACCATCCTCCTGAGAGCAGAAAGCAGCTCCAGGAGATGATTTATTTGGGTTCCTATTCCTTAATAATAAGCAAGCAAGTTTTTCATCCACCCTCTCAAACAAGATACACATCCCCCTGCACTTAGGAGTGCAACTTAGGTTGGCTGAGAGGGAGGGACAGTTCACATTGGAGTCACTTTTCTCATGGCCCCTCATACACACACACACACACACACAATCACACACACACACACACCACCGACTTTTACACCACACACACCTCATAGACTTTTATGGGTGACAGAAGGAGAAAAACAGAGAACTTGGTGGATGAGTCAGAACTGCTGAGGAGATGCTATACTTTTCCAAGATCCCAGCAGTTGAATTAGGAAGACAGCTTCTCCTCCAGTAGAACAGCCTCTCAATTGCCCTGCTAGATACGTCCTGGTACTGGGCATCCTGCCATCCTGTTTCCCTTCTCCAAAGACTCAGTCTGTGGCTCTGCAGTGTGACAGAATAAGTGGGTAGGCTGAAAATCATATGGCTACCTGCTCTCTATCACAAGCCTATTTCATAGACTCTGCTGAGAACTGAAGCAATAGAAACGGTCATTCCATTAGTTTCCTTTAACTAGAAATACTAGTTTGATGGAGAAAAGACATTGGGGTCACAGTGAATCCATGTTATGAACCCAACTGTCATATTCTAAACAAGTGGATAGGAAACATCACTTACAATCTTTCTTTCTGAGTTTCCTATCTGTTTCAGGGGAAAACAACATTCAACATGCAGATGTGTTATAGGTTTAGTGTTCACCTATGTAAAATATCAGAAACAGTTCCAGGGTATAAACATATAAAGTAAGTTATTTACTGTTTGCTATGAACTAATAGAATAGTGAAAAGGAAATTCTTGAGCTGATGGTAGTCATTGACCAATCTTTAGCAATGATAACTGATGTAGAGTGCATATATGTGTATGTAATTTTGCACATATCATATATATATGTAATTTTGAATGCATATACTACGTATATGTACACATAGATTGTGTGTGTGTGTGTGTGTGTGTGTGTGTGTAGGTTCTGGAGATTATTTTCAATAATGCCTAACACAAGGGGACCAAAGTATCTTGTTATGGTTTGTATGTTTCTGTAAGGCTCTGGAGTTTAGGAGTTTAGGGGCTTTGTAGACCTTTAAGTTAGGTTGCAAGATTTTGCATGTGCATGAGATTCTAGGGGAAAAACTATGTTTTTTTAAAAAAAATAAAATCTCAATTATATCTTGGTATGCTTGCACAAGTGCAAAAAGCACTGACCACAGCCTTTTACACAGCAAATAGACATTTTAAACCCTGGTGTAGAAAAACATTTGAAGATAAGTCTGGTCCTGAGTCAAAATCAACCTGAGAATAAAATTTCATAATTATAGAATAGCGTATCTGAAAGGAACCGCTGAAGCTGCCCCTCATCTTTAATGTCCAATACTGAACTGGAGTCCAGAGAATCAGTGACTGACCTAAGTGATACGAGTATGTAGCATAACCACCATGAGAATTCAAAGTGTCAGTGTCTTCATTCCAGAGATTTCCCCCTGTAATTTTGTGTTTGTGTATATCTCTAAAAAGGTACTCAGATACCTATGAAAAACTAATGTGATCTTAGAGAAAAATATGTTAATACATTCTTAAAACAGTACCTATAAAAGCAGCTACTATAATGCAGCAAGCATAAGGAAGATTGTGAATGTCTAGCAAATTAACACTTGACAATTGGAAGTGCCAACTAGTGCTAATTTCATTTACTGTAATACTGTAAATGATGTCGATATTTGGCAGGCTATGACTTAATACCATCTGGCCTGAGAAATTTATGATTCATTCACACAACTAGACTTTTTAAAAGTTTTATATTGCTTTTGGTTACAGAATGCACTTGACTGCTGGTTTGAAGGACAGTAACTTGAGGTTTTTCAAGTTGAATCATCACATTTCCATATGGAGCAACTACTTTTTTTTCCCTCAGGGAGTATATCTGAATATCATAATTGTTAATGAGAATTAATATTTGCAAGAGTAATAAATTATGCAAATATTAACCTGTTTGTTTATAGAGTTTTTTAAATGTATTTTTTTCATTCAGCCTTCTACAAAGGCTAAGCCATTAGACTTACTATTTCAGGCATGAGAGAATCATTCCATTCTAATCAGAGACACTATGGGCAATGAGTCTCACTGTTAAGTAGCCCTTTAAATGAAAGAATAGGTTTTGAAAGGCAGACTCTTTGGCAAAGAGGAATTTCTCAGCAATGAAAGACAGACTCTTTGGCAAAGAGGAATTTCAATTAAAGGAAAGCTTTAATAGGTCTAGAGGTTAGGTTATATAGAATAAGTATGTCTGTATCATCCCATTAGGCTGAAAAATTTTTGATGAAAAGTATATTTTTCATGATAGCTAGGGGTGGAATTAAGTAGCCCTTCCATGAAATCACAGAAGCTCTTACTTCCCTTCCATAGACCCAGGCACCATAATGGAAGGGAGAACAAGGCTTGAGAGGTGACTAAAAGTCTGGACATTTCACACAATAAATTAAATACCCGCCAAAATTAGATATACATTTCAATACTTAAAATCATTGGTTTGGGACAAAGTTACTAGGTTAAACATCATAAACAGCCAGAGGTAGGCATGGAAAGGTAGTAGGGAGATTTGTCCCTTCCTTTTGGGAGACAGAAAAATAATAAAGATGATTAAATGGTAGAAAAAAAAACAAAGTTCATTGTTTTTATGCATAGTGCCAGTGATACACAAAAGCACAACATAACTGACATTTACTGAGAAATGATTGCAAAGGATGCTTTGTACAAGGTGTCTTATTTGATCTCCACAGTAAGATTAACAATAAGATTAATATTATTATGTATGTTAATATTATCATATATTAAAACACAGTTGACTTCAAATATGTGTTTTAAGTGCCCAGGGGCAGTTACGTGGAGTTTGTCCTCAGGATAGGACTGCCATTTGTCTTCAGTAGTCTTCTTACCTGTGACCTCAGCCATCACTGATTTTGACCTCATCATGCCAGGGAAGCCACAGTGTACCTATGTGAGCCACAAGGGCTGGATGCCATTCCTTTCTCTTTTATATTCTTGACTTATGTTAAATCTTTCTCTCCTCAACAACTTCCCCTGAGAATGCTGCACTTAGCCATGAAAAATAAATTTTTAAAAACTTGCTGCTTATACTGGATGATATATATCTTTTATCAGAGTTTTTCTGAATGAATCATTCAAAGTGAATTTGACATAATGGTAGAAGTTCCAGGCATTATATAAGCAAAGGAAGAAATGTTTGTACATGGGGAATTGTCTTGCATGCTTTAAATTACTCCAACTTAATCATGCCTGCCTTAGTAGTTGAATTTTAACCTTGGACTATTTCATATTACAAATCAGCTCGTATTGCAAGGAAGTATCTTAAGCAAAAGCATTATAAAGTGCTCATTGCAAAGTATCTACTTATTGGTCATTACATATATGCCCTACAATTTTTAGAAAAGGATGTTTCTCCTCTGTCTCTTACCATTGAGTCCATCGTGAAAAAGTCTTTAAAATTATCCTTTTGGCTGCAGAATGGAGGTGTGACCATGCCAGTTCCCTTTAAGGAACACTCACAATTCTTGCAAGGAAACAACCTTTTACAATACACGGTTCTGAAACAAGAACAAAGAGAGCATCTTAGTAACAAATTCTAAATTTTAATTTTCGATTCAAGAAGAAAATGTGTATGTAACGAAAACCTGTGAAATCTAAATTTACAAACATATATGAAGACGCACCTGTTTTGATGACTTCCTCTTGACTCAGTGGGGAAGGAGTACTTCCACCTGAGGGTTACGAGGGTGGCTGAACTCAAAAGCACTCAGCCCTGGACAGGTGAGATTGGCAGCAGTTAATCAGTCACACTTATGCACAGCCTGGGAAAGGAGGACACTGCATGGCCTGCAGGACAACACAGGGCGCTAAGACCAGAAAGACAATGAGAAAGCAGGGCCTGGGGAAGGCCAGCTCAGCAGTAACAAAAGGGTGGCCTGGACCTGCTTCCTGTACATGATGAGATTGGTTTGTTTGAAGAACTGGGCTGGCTGGGAATTGAAGCCTCTAATTCAGGGATAGGCAAGCACTGTGCTGGTCTCCACGACAAAGAAGGATGCGTAGCTGGGGACTTTCAACAGAGAAAGGCCTAGAACTTGTGGTTAGGGCCTCAAGTTTTTCCTAGGCATGCCAGTTTTTCCTAGGTGTAAAGGTGCACATAACATTAGGCTTTAATTTTAGGTTTTGTGCCCCAGCATACCATATGTGTACACACATGTGTTTGTGTGTGTGCACGCACGCACTTTGATGCTGTATCCCCTGGTCTTGCCTGCTTGCTCCTCTTTCTACCTGTGGTTGCCAAAAATCACACCAAATTTCATTAAATTTTGTTGCAACATGGTATATTAGTACAGCTATTGCTAATCATACAAGTGCTTTCATTAGTCTGTTCTCACACTGCTAATAAAAATATGCCTGAGATTGGACAATTTATAAAGATAAAGAGGTATAAGGGGCTCATAGTTCTGCATGGCTGGGGAGGCCTCACAGTCATGGGAGAAGGCAAAGGAGGAGCAAAGGCATTTCTTACATGGCAACAGGCCAAAAGAGCATGTGCAGGGGAACTCCCTGTTATAAAACCATCAGATGTTGTGAGAACTCACTCAGTCTCAGGAGAACAGCAGGGAAGTAACTGCCCCCATGATTCAATTACCTCCCACCGGGTCCCTCCAACAACACACGGGGATTGTGGGAACTACAACTCAAGGTAAGATTTGTGTGGGAACACAGTCAAATTATATCAGCACTTATTTTCACATCACTCTTATCTTTAAATACTTGCTGAATCTTAAGCATTTAGCTTTGACTTGTACAAGGAAAGTGTAAAGTGTCAGAAAATAATCTAATGGCTCAATTTCATTTCTTGACAGGTTTTTGCAAAGAAAAGTTGATTCCAGAGACTATCTCAAGAGGGTTATAATGAGATAATATGATTTTGTATGTATTATTCTTCTTTTCATACACAAAACATTTAGAAGATATGTCCAAATGCTATTCACACAAGTAGACTCCACTTACCACGTGAGTCAAGGGCTCACATGGTAAATGGAGTCACTGCAGCCAGTACAGTGTTAAAGAACTGTTTTAGAAATTGAATGAAGCCATCCTGGCTCTGGATGCAGAGACGTGTTGAGACAGAGGAAGGAGGATAGAATAAGAGCCCAGAGGGATTTTCTTAACTATAGCTGTAAGAAAACCTAAAATATTCCATTCCTGTCTAGCTTAACAAAAACTGTACGAAGAGGAACACCTCATCACAATTTTATGGAAGAAATTTTTTGGTTTTGTGTTTTGTTTTGTTTAAGAGAAGATTCTCATTCTCTCACTGTAGTTCTGTCATGAGACGCAGATCCTGGTGAAGACATCTAAGTGATTATGCATAGCTGTGATCCTAATTAATGGCCTTCCCATTCAATTTACCTGCAGCTCTAATGTAAAAACTCGATTTAAAAGAGAGCACTGAAGGTCACTAGGTTCGCTCACCGTTTGACCAGGGAAGAAAATTTTCAAAGAACAACACTAGCTGGAAATGTGTGGAAACTTTTCTAGGTTCTCATAATTGCAATACGGAAATTGATCAGATGGGAGAAAGGGAGTAGGATTGACTCTTGCAGCATTTCAATGAGACAGTATCAGTAACATATTCTGAACAGAGACCTGCTTGCCAGCAAGATCTGCCAATCTTTGAGGAGGTCTGAAAATCTGTGTACTATTATCTACATGTAGGCCAAGTCCACAAAAGTCCCTGCTAATGTGAACCTTTCAGAGCAGTTTCCTTTAGAATTTGTTTCACTGTAAGAAGTTTTCAGGCAGATGACAAGAGTGAAATCTCTGTGAAGTTTATTTGACGCCACCTCCCAAGGCTTTTTTTTTTTTTTTTTTTTTTAGAAATTCAGGCTTATATATCTCTTTAGGGCATTATTTGCTCATCAGTAACTCAGTGACTAACTAAAACATGGTAATACAAAAAACAACATCTGAGCATTAAGTAAAGTATGAACTGAAAAGTAACAATGTGTTAGTCCATTCCTGCATTGGTATAAAGAAATATCTGACTCTGGGTAATTTGTAAGAAAAAAAGTTTAATGGTCTCATACTTCTGCAGGCTGTACAGGAAGCATAGCAGCACCTGCTTCTGGGGAGGCCTCTGGAAGCTTCCAATCATGGGAGAAGGCAAAGGGGGAGTTTGCGTGTCACACAGTGAAAGCAGGAGTGAGTGAGAGAGTGAGCAAGATGCCACACACCTTTAAACAGCCAGATGTCATGAGAAGAACTCACTATTGTGAGTACGGTACCAAGGGGGAGATGCTAAACCATCCATAAGAAATCTTTCCCCACAATCAGTCACCTCCCACCAGGACGCATCTCCAATACTGGGGATTCCAATTCAACTTGAGATTTGGATGGGGCACATATCCAAACTATATCAGTCATTAAGGCAGATGTTAGAACAGGATTTGGCAGTGAGAGGAGATGAAAACAATGGTGTGGCTCAGGGGAAGAGGTGATGCCACATGCTGGGTTTCACAGACTATCCAGCTGTCAAAATGTTGGACTTTATTCTCTGTATTCTTTTAACTATGCCTTGGAAGCCCTAGTATTTCAATAGACTTGCTTCTTTAGGTCAAAAAGAAAACTTCCGGCCGGGCGCGGTGGCTCAAGCCTGTAATCCCAGCACTTTGGGAGGCCGAGGTGGGTGGATCACGAGGTCAAGAGATCGAGACCATCCTGGTCAACATGGTGAAACCCCGTCTCTACTAAAAATACAAAAAAAATTGCTGGGCGTGGTGGTGCGTGCCTGTAATCCCAGCTATTCAGGAGGCTGAGGCAGGAGAATTGCCTGAACCCAGGAGGCGGAGGTTGCGGTGAGCCGAGATCGTGCCATTGCACTCCAGCCTGGGTAACAAGAGCGAAACTCCGTCTCAAAAAAGAAAAAAAAAGAAAACTTCCCAACGAAAGTTTGACATATACATTATTTTTACTGTGTGAATTTAAGGTAAACAATTTGATAATTTGGTATATGTGAAATAATCACCACATTCAAGCTAATTTTCATATCCATCACCTCATATATCGACCCTTTCCTTTTTTGTGTGAGAACACTTATGATCTGCTCTCTCAGTGGATTTCAAGTACACAGTACAGTATTGTTGCGGACAGTTACCATGCTATCCGTTTGGTGCCTGGACTTTGCCATCTTGCATAAACTAAAGTGCACACTGACCAACGTCTCACCATTCCCCTCCCACCACCCCGGATAATCACCATTTTACTTTCCGCTCCTATGAGTATGACTATTTTAGATTCCATATAGAAGTGAGATCATAAAATATTTGTTTATTCTATTCTGGCTTATTTCACTTACCATAATGTCCTCCAGGTTTGTCCATGTTATTGCAAGTGCAGGATTTCCTGCTGTGTTAAGGCTGAATACTAGTCCATGATATGTGTACATACCACATTTTCTTTATTTATCCATCCATCGATGGACACTAAGGTTGTTTCCATATCTTGGCTCTTTTGACTGATGTTGCAGTGAATGCGGAGTGCAGATCTCTCTTACCGATCCTGATTTCCATTCCATTGGATACAAACCCAGAGGTAGGGATGATAGAGCATACGGTAGCTTTGTTTCTACTTTTTTAAAAAAAACCTCTATGCTATCCTATAATGACTATATCAATGTATTGTCCCTCCAACAGTATGTAAGCATTCCCCTTTCTCTACATTCTCACTACACTTTATTTTTTTTAAAAAAGTAATAGCCTTCCTAACAGAAAAGGCAACTCGAAATGGATTAAAGACCTAAATGTAAAATCTGAATTTTAGAACACAACATAGTCCAAAAGTTCCTTGACATTGGTCTTGGCAATGATATTTTAAATATGGCATGAAAAGCACAGGCAACAAAAGCAAAAATAAGCAAGTGGAACTACATCAAAATAAAAAAAAACTTCTGCACACTAAAGGAAACAATCAATAAAATAAAGAAGTAAACTTTGAAATTGGAGAAAATATTTATGAACTGTACATTTGGTAAGGGATTAATATACAGAATACATAAGAAACTCATACAACCCAATAGTAAAAACAAATAACACAATTCAAAGAGAGCAATGAACCTCAGCATTCATTTTTCCAAAGAAGACAAAATGGCCAATAAGAACATGACTCACTCTTCATCAGGGAGATGCAAATCCAAACCACAAAATCTGTATTTCTTAAAAGATTAAATGCACTTTGAGAAAGCAATGGCTTATTCTGAAATAAATAATTATACTGTTTTATTTTATGACTCACATAGGGAAAAACTCAGATTAAAATTCTTAACTTAAATTTGGTATCTAAGAAAATGTGGTACATATGAACCACGAAATTCTGTGTAGCCACGAAAAGGAACAAGATCATGCCCTTTGCAGGGACATGGATGGAACATTAACCTCAGTAAAGTAACACAGGAACAGAAAACCAAATACAATTATGTTCTCACTTATAAGCGGGAGCTGAGAACATGTGGGCACACAGAGGGAAACAACACACACGGAGGCCTGCTGATGGGGTGCAGGGAGGAAGAGCATCAGGAAAAACAGCTAATTCATGTGGGACTTAATACCTCTGTGATGGGTTGATAGGTGCAGCAAACCACCATGCCACACATTTGCCTGTGGAGCTGACCTGCCTGTTCAGCACATGTGATACTGTTTGACTCTGTATCTCCACCCGAATTTCATCCCATAGCTCTCATAGTTTCACAAGTTGTGGGAGGGACTCACTGAGAGATTACTGAATTACTGGGACGGGTCTTTTCTGTGCTGTTCTTGTGATAGTGAACAGGTCTCACGAGATCTGATGGTTTCAAAAATAGGAGTTGCCCTGCACAAGCTCTCTTTGCCTGCCGTCATCCAAGTAAAATGGGACTTGCTCCTCTTTGCCTTCCTCTATGATTGTGAGGCTTCCCCAGTCATGTGGAACTGTGAGTTGAATTAAACTTTCTTTTGTAAATTGCTCAGTCTCGAGTATGTTTTAATCAGCAGGGTGAAAACAGATTAATACAACATGTATCCAGAAACTTAAAATAAAATAATTTTTTAAAAGCTAAAAATATATGTAAATCTGTGTGTGAGCAAAGAAATGACTGACAGGCTAGCTTATTCTAAATCACTCATTTCCTAGAACAACAATGATTGTATCTTCTAATAACTAAGCTTTTGATCCTATAATATAGAATTAATAATGTTTACCTCTGTTATTCGATGGAATGGTGGTAATCAGACTGGAAAATAGCTGATGGATGTTAAAAGTGTACCAAAAATTATAAATGGTAATATATATATTATTATTATTGAAATTGGCAAGATGGTATTCTTTCAATCTTATCTCAGTGTCTATTTCATTGATTGTAGTTCCTATCGTTTCTCATTCTAGCCACTGAATCACCTCAAAGTTAGATCAGAAAGAAAAATAAAGCGGTGATCACAGAGAAAAGTGGAAAACAGATGAAAGAGGTAGAAGAAAGGGAAGATGAGGAGGATTTAATACAACCTATGCTGCTTCATGTGGGAATTATGCAAGGAACATTTCGTTTAAAAATCATTTATAAAAGTTGCTACTTCAAATCCTTTGAAGAGGATGGTAGCACTACTGAGTGCAGTTAATATGTATGCAAAGAAACAAATTATATTTCATTTTATGACTAGTGATACATATAACATTTTCCAGCTACTGTATATTCAGAAGATGTTCATGTCTCAGAAACCCATTTTTAACTTCCAGCTTTTGGAGGTCATTCTGCCATTCATTACTTGTAACCTCAGTGTGGGAAGCACATGAGGTGTATTTCATCTTCCTTCCAGAGTCTGCCACATGTCCCTCCTTCTCTCCATTCCCTAGTTCCTTCTTTGTTGACGTGAGTCTTGAAAGTTCTTTTAAGTGCCTGGTGTCTAAGTGTTACATGTCTTATTCCATTTCCTTTCATTCTTATTCCATTTCCTTTGAGACACACACACACACACACACACACACACACACACACAGACACACACACAGACACACAATTGCAACGATATATGAATCTTCTCAAAAATATCATTTCTGTTTATATTGTGAGAAAAAGAAATTAAGATAGCTTTTGCAATATTCATCATAAGTTTTCAAGGCTATTTAATTACTAGGAGAAAGTTTGATGTCGGCTTTTATTTTGGGAATTAATTACAGATGTTCTCATTTAGTCCACTAAAATAATCATTCTTTCATTTATTTTCTCAATAATTTATTCAGGCGATAGTCACTGAAATCTTCCTAAAAGCAGAACATTGTTCTATGTGCTAGAGGCCAGGTGCCAAGAAGAGAGGTCATGTCCCTGCTGAGGTGCTACTCACTTCCCTGATGGAACAGACGGGAAATAGAAAAAAAAATAAGCAAATAAGCATCCGTGTGCTTTCTTTAGTGACAGATGAAGAAAAATATGGCAGAATAAGGTGATATATGGTGAAGGAACAGTGACAGGAGCTGCTATTTAAAAAAGAAGGTTATGAAAGCCTTTCTGAGCAGAGATCGAAATAATTTGAAATTGCAAATCACCTGAAATTGATTGAGAGGTGTTTTAGGCAGGAGCAGTAACCGTGAAGTCTCTGAGATGGGCCAAGCTTGATGTATGTAAGAGACAGAATATAGGGCGGAGGGCAAGAGATGAGCTCAGAGAAGTAGTTGGGGGCTGTATTTTATGGAGCTTTGTGAGCTAGGTTAAGGAGGTTGGATTCTGTTGAGAGTGTGACGTGACCAAGGGAGTGATGTAAACTGACTTACGTCTTTCAAAGATCAGTCTGGGTAACCTATGAACTTTAAGTGGCAGAGTGGAAACAGGGAGATTGGTTAAATGGCAAGAAGTGACAGTGGGACTGGTGTGGACAGTGAGGGTGTTTAGACAGAGCATTGATGGGTTGGCATGGGCTTGAGAGGGACACTGGGATGATGACAAGAGCTTCATGTTCTTTGCACATGGGAGGATGATGATGCCAAGCAGAAGCCTGTTGGAGGAGGATGCTTCAGAAATGTGAGGGCGGGAATTTAGTTGTAGTCAACAGAAACTATTCTGGCTAGTTTATGCAATTGGGAATTTAATAATTGTATAAGACAGCTGACAAGGTCTTTGGAAGGACTTGAGAAGTGGCTTTATGTTGAGGTTCCCAGGAAAGTTCCCCACCCTTAGAATCACATGACCCCTTCCGTGACTGAGAAAGCTACTGATCCGCTTACTGCAAAAGCATTCTTTTGATTATGACTATAGAGCATACCTGTTTATGCTTCAAATGACTCCACTCCCAATCTAAGTCTTGCACATATGTATTTGATTGGCAGATCTTACATTATGTAAGAAAACTGGACTGTGAGGAAGAATTGGCAAGCTAAATTGTACTTTCTCAGCCTTCAAAGCTCAGAAGAGAATAGTTACTAAAAAAAAAAATCATATTGTATATTAGTCTGTTCTCACACTGCTATAAAGAACTTCCCAAGACTGGATAATTTATAAAGAATTTTAATGGACTCAGAGTTTTGCATGTCTGGGGAGGCCTCAGAAAAATTACAATCATGACGGAAGTGGAAGCAGATGTGAAGGAGCTGTTAAACACATAAAACCATCAGATCTTGTGAGAACTTGCTCAGTATCACAAGAACAGCATGGGGAAACTGCCCCCATGATTCAGTCACCTCGCACCACGTCTCTCCCTTGACACATGGGGATGAAGGGGATTGCATTTCAAGATGAGATTTGGATGGAGACACAGCCAAACTATATTATACTGTGTATAGAGCAAGCCAATCCACAGTGGAGTAAGGGGATTTAGCAATGTGCCTTACACGTACTAAATATCAAGTGCCTTTGAAAAGTACCTGTGGAAATATTGAGTAGATGGTAAGATATGGAAACCTACCTAAGACTCATGAAAGAAATCAAGAAATGCAGGCTGGTTTAGTATCCCAGTCTGGTCAATATGGTGGAACCCTGTCTCCACAAAAAAAAAAAAAAAAAAAAAAATTGCCAAAGTGGGTATTCACCTTGTAGTCCCAGCTACTTAGGAGGCAGAAGTGGAAGATCAATGGCTTGAGCCCAGCAGTTTAAATACGTAGTGAGACATATTTGCACAACTACACTCCAACCTGGACAACAGAGTATCATCAGTGGATGGATAGTGTGTAAAACTAGAACTCAATGAGATTGCCTAGAGAAGAAATATAGATGAATATTTTCTATAGATGAATATTCTATTGCCTGGAGAATAAAATATAGAGGACTGTTTTCTATAGATGAATAAATGGATAAATATAGATCAATACTCATCTACATATATATGTGTGTGTCTGTCTGTGGCTCATCCTCCTGACCCTTGTTATTTAGAAGTCAGGAGGACAAGCTAGAAAAGGAGGCTGAGGAGAGACAAGGGTGATGGGAGGAAGACCATGCCAAGACAGTGTCAACAGAGGCCAATGGAAGATTTTAAGGAGGTATAATCAATCACACACAACGATTGAGTGTTTAACACTGTAGAGACAGAGACTTGACCATAACATTTGACTAGAAACACTGTTTTAGTGGAATAATAGGAGCAAAAATCTAAGGATACTGATTAAAATAAAAAAACGTGAGATAAGGAAGTGGAGATAGAGTGTATAAATAAGACTTACAAGATTGCACCATTAGCATTTAAGGTTAGGAAAACCATTAGAACTGGCTTAATAGCTGGATGGACCTAGGACCCAAATGACAGTTAAAAAAAATGACTACTGATGAAAATAGTGAATTGATCCCTTTGAGATTTTAGGCATCTCTTTCTTCTGCTCCCCATTCCTGAGTTAAATGTGTTAAGTTATACTTTGCTTTGTCATTTGGTGCCCAGAGTTAAAATAGGTCTGAGACACGAAAGTAACTCATATTAAATATGCTTCCAATTACACAGTAAAGTGTTTACAGAATTAATGAACTATAATTACTTTATTTTCATGAATGCTTTTGTATTCTTAGTAGGTTAAAAGACTAATTAATATTTAAATTTCTAATCATATTTTATTTGATGTAGATGTGACTCTGTAGAGAAAGGGGTGGATGTATTTTATTTTCAGCAAATACGTCACAACCAAGATGCTGACCACCAAGTAAACATAGTATATTTAAATATGGCACTGCCTTTGCATTTTTTCCTTAATGTTTTATAGTAAAGCTTTTCATAGAGTATTTGTAATTATATTTCACTACGTGAATAAATTTATTATTTGTTTTTTAAAACACTGTCTTCTTTGACTTTTAGCATTTCAACTGATTAAGAAAAATCCTTCTCCGTGCAATACGGGTTAATTAATTTTGGGGGTGAAGTTATTTATCACTAAAAGTAAAACAAACTATAGAAATTATGCCTTTAAGTGACTACATTTTCTCTGTTTTCTTGATAGGTGGTTATTTAATTTAAACTATAATAAGTAAATTATAGCACAGGGAAACAATACAGACCTCTTATATTTCTTCTATCTAAGTTTCTTTTTTTGAAAGGATCACCAGGCATTTCATTTCCAGATTAGCCTGACAATGATTCAGGAATTGTGGCTATCCTACACAACTTTGCCAGGCTTTCTAAGTTTCGTCTCAAACCTAGATTTAAGTCTGATGAATACACTCTCAGTTTTTACATTTGTCACTTTTGGAAAATTACCCAACTTCTCTGATTCTTAATTTACACGTGTAAAAATGCAGATAAATCTGTCTCACAGAATTGCTGTTAGTGTCAATGACACAAGAAATTCATTTGAAAATTCTTCATAGTGGTGAAAGGTAAGAGGAGGAGGCAGTGTGCTACCGTGCCACTGATACACACGTCAGAGCCAAAGGAACCGGCATTTTCTTGAATCCAGGCTCTGTCTTGCAATTAGTGTGTGAGCTGCACACTCCAGCTTGAAAATGTGCAAACTGAAGCAAAAAGATAACTTCACAGGGTTCTTGTGAGGGTAAAATGATAGATATGAAAGTCTTGGAATAAACAATTCCATATTTATTACAAAATTCTCTGGGTATTAAAATAACATCAATCAAGACTATTTCATAATAACCGAACATTCCACAATAAGATAACAAAACTTTTGGTAGACACAATAAATACTTTAATTCCCTAGTTTTCCAACTATATCGTTGTAATCATGTTGTGCAACCAACTGGTAAAAATTTGTTCTCTAAGTTAGGCTCCTGTAGAGATCCAGAGCCAGAGGTGCTATTTTCCTTTGTGTTTACATTTCAAAGACATGGTTCCCAGGCCTTTCAGAAAAACATTTCCTGGGGCATAAAATTGGTAATAGGGGGTTTTAATGGCAGTGGCGTATTCTCCTAAATTATCTGCCAGTATTTGCCCAAACATTCCCTGGTAGTTTATAATACTGCTTTCCCATATTTCGCCCAAAATTAAATTGATAGAGTGCTTTTCACAGACTCCCACTGTCCTCCTGACAGGGTTTCTCAGCTGCTATTTTTTTTTTTTTTTTTTACTAACATGAATTAAGAACAACAATAGATATTCATCAAACTGATGGTTTAAAAGAAAAAAAGTATGACAGTCAACAATCATGTTAAAATACTAATTTAAGTGAGCATTTATTATGTTTTAGACGTGATGGAAAACAGCAGAAATGATGTTTTGTTTTGTTTTGTTTTGTTTTCCTCAGGCTGGGATAGAAATCTTTTTATTCTCCAAGTCTGCATTGCCGAGCAGTCCCTCTTGGCACCTAAACTACTTGGTTGTTGATTAGAGGGAAAAGTCAATATCTTGACTTTCATATCTAAGACCATGATCAGCCTCTTAGCCTTATAAAAGTGAATATATCACCAGACAGAGCTACACAGATAAGGAAGACTTTATTCAAGACTGTCATAATAGAATCACCTGAATCAAAAGGCCGGAGCATTTTCAGGAACCTGGGAGGGTGGCAATCGTAGACCTTGTGTTTTCTAATGGGCCTTACCCAAAGTAGAAGTCTAAGTCCTCACGTCTTCATGAAAGAGGTAGTTTTACAACTTGGATGAGGTTCCCACTGAAGTTAGGTTCCTCTGTCCTCTTTCAGAGACACAGATCCAGGGTGCTATTTTCCTTCTTGCTTACATTTCAAAGAGATGCTTCTCAGACCCTTGAGAAATACATTTCCTGGGGCATAAAACCGGTAATAGTCTTTTAAGAAGATGTATATGCATTTCAAAAGGGCAGAGAAAGAATTTGCAATTACAAATTGTAATTAAATTACTTTTCGAAAGCAAACACTCTAAGAAAAGGGCAGTCAGGGGCCAATGTGAGAAAGAAACAAGTTTACACTTTAGTCAAATTGTGGGGAACACTATGACTGTGTTGGTCAGCCTTCTGGATTTAACTAACAAAAACCAGCCGGGGCTTTTAGAATGTATAGTGTGGCATGGAAAATTTAACAGATTAAGAGACAATGGAAATAGCTTACCAGCCATGAATTATCTCAAATACAATATCTCTATTACCTCTATCAATGCAGCATTTCTTTAACATACCAGCAGTGACAGAATCAACTTTAGAATCAACTGAAAGATGTCGTACTCATCCATCATATTAAACCAAGGAGCTGGATAAGGAGATAGTCTTAACCATAAATAAAGGTTTCCCAGGCACCACAAATGTTGGAAGCCTGTTTCAGGACACTGTTACAACCTCAATCCCACAATTCAACCATTTTATGAATCTGTGGAAGGTCAGAGCACATGATGTTTTTTCTGTCTTTGTTAGTATGGGTACTGCTCTGTTGCAGTCAGATGCTGATCAAGCGAATGACAGGACATGCTTAGTACACTTTATATCTGAAACTCCTGGTGCACACTTGGTGTGAGGAACAAGTAACCACTTGGTCCATGACTTAGTGCTTCAGCAGAGTGGAAAGAACACCCCTGTTTTAGATGGAACTGTATCCCCCACAACTCATTTTTTGACACTTATTTTTCAATGTGACTGCATTTAGCAACAGAATCTTTAGGGAGGTGACAAAATTTAAACCAGGTCCTAAGAGCGAGGTTCTCCCCTAACATAACTGCTGTACTTGTAAGAAGAGGGAGACACATCAGTGATCTTTTTGTGCGTTTCTAAACTTTAGTCAATTTGTGAGGAACATTATGACTGCGTTGGTCACCTTGTGCAAAAAGGTGGCCAACTGTAAGCCAAGGAGAGAGGCTACAGGAAATACCAGTCCCACAGGCACCTTAATCTTGAACTTCCAGCTTCCAGAACTATGAGAAAATAATCTTTTTTTGTAAGCCATCCCGATCTATGGTAGTTTCTTTCCATCTTTCCTTCCTTCCTTCCTTCCTTCCTTCCTTCCTTCCTTCCTTCCTTCCTTCCTTCCTTCCTTCCTTCCTTCCTTCTTTCCTTCCATTCTTCCTTCTCCTTCTTTCTTTCTTTCTTTCTTTCTTTCTTTCTTTCTTTCTTTCTTTCTTTCTTTCTTTCTTTCTTTCTTTCTCTCTCTCTCTCTTTCTTTCTCTTTCTCTTTTTCTTTCCCCTGGTTGCATATTTTATTTTATTTTTTATTTTACTTTAAAGTTTTGGGATACATTTGCAGAACGTGCAGGTTTGTTACATACATATACATGTGCCATGATGGTTTGCTGTACCTATCAACCCATCATTCAGGTTTTAATCTTTGCACACATTAGGTATTTATCTTGATGCTCTCCCTCTCCTAGCCCCCCCCCCCCACCCCCCAACAGGCCTGGGTGTGTGATGTTCCCCTCCCTGTGTCCATGTGTTCTCATTGTTTAACTCCCACTTATGAGTGAGGACATGCAGTGTTTGGTTTTCTGTTGCTGTGCCAGTTTGCTGAAAATGATGGTTTCCAGCTTCATTCATGTCCCCGCAAAGGACATAAACTCATGCCTCTTTATGGCTGCATAGTCTATGATATTTTCTTATGGCAGCTCTAATAAACCCTAGCAAACCAATATGAAAACCTTGCTAATTAGACAGTTTGAACTCCAGTCTGAGTTCTGCCAATATCCGGCTTTAACTAATTTAAGCTTTTTAAGCATTGATGCTTTGTTTTTTAAGATAGTAATAATATTTCCTCTCCCGCAAGGATGTGGTGAAGATTAAAGCTGCTAGAGCACTAGGGCCTGGCAGGTAGTGAGCGCTCCATGTATTGGATTATTTTACTTACCAAAATTGTTTAGCTAAATGAATGAAAGCAACAAAGTTAAACGTTTTAAAAAATATATTTTGTATTTTTCTTCTCTAGTAAACATACTTTTATTAGACACAGTACAGTTTTTCTTGCTTGAGAAAATTTGTTAATAAGTTGGGTTCAACACATATCAAAAATCGGAAAGTCAATTTACAAACAGGCACCTGCTTCCACAATACGCTTTTAGTGGTAATTTGGAAAGGAAAATGCTGGGCAAAGATGACAATTATCCTGATACATTATGGCCAGTCTTAAAGGCCAGGACTGCAAATTGATTCAGGTATCACTTACACCTCAATGTTTGTTTGTTTATTCAGATCACAGGACGGTAAATTCAGTAGTGTGGTTGTTGATCTCTCAATACATGACTTCAATAAAGTCAAAGTTTACCTTTGAGGAGTCTGTAGCTCACATATTACTCATGCTTAAGTCATGTGATTTTGCAGATGAATTAATAGAACAGTTACCTCAAATTATCCATCATCTAAATACATAAATTTAAAGAGTTTTTTATTTTCAAAATGATTTTGCTGTTCCAATAGTAACATGAAAAGACGGTCAGGCAGATCATTTGTTGTCACTTAATTCAAAGGAGATTATTAGTCATATTCATTGGTGAACAGGTATAATTAGATTATAAATGCAAGTTGTGGCTTAATTTACTTGATAAAGGGCTTCTCCATATTGAGGCCATTTGAAAATGTGTTTTAAAATTAATTTAATAGTTAAATACTTCTGGTAACTCAAAATGAAATGTAATTTAGCACAATGACATTCTAGTCAGATGTAACTATGGAAGATCAGATAGAAGAAAATCTGATAAGCTTGGATTTAGTAGCATCATTGATGTTTCATGATTACCTCTTCTGTAACCTGTACATGTATCAGAAGATGAAGAAAGAGATGAATACAAACTATCAAAAAATTATGAAATGCGTGCTAGTCTAGGGGAAAAATGTTTATAAGAGGCAGTAGTAAGTTTCTTGATTTTGTGTGTTTCTACCTTTAGACCTTATATTTTCTGCGTAGAACTTATGCACTATAGAAAAAAGTCTGTATTGACAATTTGTTTACCTCTAGTTAAAGAATAAGCACTAGTAGCAAAGAGAATAATTCCATTATTGTCTACAGGTTTTCTAACAATCTAGGGTTATTCTGGGGACTGTCGTCTTGAAGGAAGACATGGGCACTTATTTTAGCAAATAGCATGAGACTCTGGAAACTGAACAACCAGTGCTGGGACCACAATTGTCAGAATACGGAGCCAACCACACCTTGTAAAAATGGGGTATTTCTGATTTTGTATTTTGCAGTTCATATTTTAACGTTCATTTTAACGTAAACCAGTTCGTCTGTGACTGTACATAGGTATCATGGACATTAAAAGAATAAAACTGCTAAATTATTTTTACTGGAAAGAAAAAATTATATTTCGTTGGAGCTTAAAATTGTGTTCTTCTTTATATTTTGCTCCATGTAGTGTTGAGAATCTAGTATTCCTCTCATTGCGATGAAACAATACTGTGTGTAAGGCACAGTATATGATGACATTGTTAGTCATAGTATTATTAGTGTAATTCTGTGCAACTGTAACCACTAACCATGCCGAAGACAAAATAGCTGCATGATAGATAATTTGGAAAAAATTATTTTACCTTATTGGTGTTAATTAAAATTATTTTTGGATTGAGATCATGAAGATAAGGTTCATGTTGATTTGCAGGCTTATTTAACATACGACATAAACATGGTTTAAGAAAGAAAGTAGTTAATGCTGGCATATTGTGCCCTCAAAATGTATTCATTAATTTGGCATTGATCAAGTATTCTTAGAAGAAGAAACTCTGCATAAACTTTTATTTTTTGTGTTTACAACATCCACGAAGTGAAGATCAAAGAACTGTGATGTAATGAATTGTAATTTAGCCTCCTTTGGGAAGTTAATAAGACACTTTCAAGTAACCCTGTCTGATTATAAAACTTAAATGTTTGTTGTAAAACTAGTTATTTCTAGTTAGATCTTTCCAGGTGTATGTAAACTTCTTTAGTCTCCTAGGTTTTTCCTGTATTACTGTTTTAAGACTTAAATCATATCACATATATTATGTAAGCAATGGTTCCACTTGGTGGTGCTTTATTTCATTAGCTTGGTGCCATCTTAGGGACTTATTTATTATGGCATTTTCCCTTCTATGGATAATAGTTTCTTAAGAATATTGGCATCATTATATCTGTTCAGAAAAACCATTAAAAGTAAAATTGTAGGGGTAGGAAATGGTAAAAGATGTTCAATTTTGTGCAAATGAATTTTCCAATTAAGTTATAATACCAGTTATTTGATTTGGATGAAGCTTTTCTGAAGCAAATGATTAATGATGTCTCCCATGGCTCTATGTAACTCACCAAATTATAGGAGCAAATTCATTAGAAAACCACTATGTTGAGAGACATGATGGAGACAGAGATGTAGCAGACGTGACTCCTGTCTATAAGAAATATAAACTCAAATAGTTAATACATGATACTACTAAAGTCTCTATACAAAAATCTAGTTAAAATAATAGAGCATAACAGCCATACAGAAGTTCACAAGACTGATGAGTATTTAATACCATTATTTTACAGACTGTAGTTAACAGATTTAAAAATATTACTTCAAGCTTTATTGAGAAGACATGACTTCTGGGGACTGTGAGATTTGATACTAATGTTTCTTCATAAATGAGATTGACCTAGGTGCAGAGAAGAGAATGTCAAGGCAGATTAGAATGGATATGGGAGAGGAGTGAATACTCTGTACAGAGGAGGAATATGGCTGCACAGGTAAGTTGGTTCACAGTACGCAGAGTGCTATATATCACACCCTATCAGAGAGCATGCTCTCATCTTGTAGAAACTAAGGGACTGCTGGCTTTTTTCCTGATGACACACTTCTCTTTGCCTCTCTACTCTCCTGCCACCATCTTTCAAATTTAAAGACTCTTGCAATTCCACTGCTTTAAACTAGTGCCTCAAGAATGGTGGACACTCCAACTGATGGTTGTGGAATAAAGAAAGCTGTTTTAGTAGAGAGACTAAACGTAGGTAGATAACTTAGAAGACCATCATGCTAAATTAAAATTTTCAATACTATCTTGATTTTTAAAAAATTGTATAATTACATTTATCATTATTATAAATCTAACGTTGTTTTTTTTTTTAACATAGAATTAAATTTCAGCACTATCCTCATAAATGGTTACAGGAAAATTAATGATGATATATTGTTTTGATACTAATCATTGTTATGATTAAGTTTGATTGTTTCATACTATGCAAAAAAATGTTAAAGAATTTTTTAAAAAGTGAGGATAAAGTTTCAACTCATGATCTCCATTAAACAACAAAAACTGAAATGTGTCATTTATATTGTGATGTCTTTGGCCCTGAGCACAAAGTTCACAGCATCAAGACCTAGAGAACTGTATTAAAAATTTCCACAGATACAATGGCCCTGCTAAGCATGTCAGTTATACAGGAACACTTATACGAAACACTTATACAGATTATCTATTTTAGAGTAAGAAATTCCTAGATGGCAAGTAGACCAAATAATAGCCTCTGAAAGACCTCTGCCTCCTAATCCCCAGAACTTGGGAAGATGTTATGCCACATAACAAGGAGGAATTAAGCTAGCATATGAAATTAAGGTTACCAATCAGCTGACCTTAAAGTAGGAAGATTATTCTGGATGATCTAGGTGTGTCCAGTGGAATTGCACGAGTCCTTAAATTTGAAAGATGGTGGCAGGGAAGTAGAGAGTCAGAGAGAAGTGTGGCATCATAACAAAGGTCAGAAACTCAAACAACTCAACAACAGTGAAACAAATGGTCCCATTAGAAAGAGGGCAAAAGACGTGCATAGATGTTTTTCAAAACAAGACATACGAATGACCATCAGAAGTATAAAAAGGCCCAACACCACTAATAATCAGCGAGATGTACACTAAAACCACAATGAAATATAATAGAACACTAGTCAGAACGGCTATGATTGAAAACACAAAGAATGACAGACGTTCGTGAGGACTTGGAGAAAAGGGAACTCTAAACGCTGTTGATGGGAATGTCAATCAGTATAACCTCCATGGAAAACAGTATGGAGATTTTTCAAAGAAATAAAAACAGAACTACCATTTGATGTGGAAATCTCACTACTGAGTATCTACCCACAAGAAAATAAAAGCAATCATAATATCAAAAAGATACCTATACCCATGTGTTTATCACAGTCCTATTCACAACAGCAAAGAGGGAATCAACTTTCCCTCTTTAATCCAGTGTCTATAAACAGATGACTGGATTAAAAATGTGGTATACACTCACAATGGAGTATTATTCAGCTATTTAAAAAATAATGAAATAATGTCTTTTACACAATATTAATAAAACTGGAGGTCATTATTTTAAATGAAACGAGTTAGACACAGACAAACATTGCATGTTCTCACTTACAAGTGGGAGCTAATTTGCGTGTACACATGGACATGCAGTGTGGAATGATAGACAAACGACACTAGGAAAGTGGGGGTGAAAAAGGGGTAGATGATGAGAAATTACTTGATGGGTGCAATGCATGTTATTCCTCTGATGGATACTCTAAAAGGTTCTATGCAGTATATCCATGTAAAAAAATTGCAATCATACCCCATAAATGAATGCAAATAAAAAAATAATAAATTTAGAAGAATTGCTGGCTTAAAGGTGGAGGTTGTCATGAGCTAAGGAATGTGGTCACCTAGAAACTGATAAGGAGAAGGAAACTAAACTCTCCTAGAGGAGCTTGCATAAAGGAACACAGTCCTGCAAACGCTAGATTTTAGCCCAGTGGGACTCATTTTAGATTCTGAACTTGAGACTGTAAGATGACAATTTGCTTTCTTTTAACTCACTAAGTTTGCAGCAATTTGTTATGTCAGTGATGGAAAACTGATACAGTTGGGTACATGTTTTTATTGTGACATATTTTAAAATCCAAAACACCCCTTTCTAAAACTGTTGAATTTTCCAAGATTTTTCTCAACATGGTGTGTGCAATTTACCAGCATTCAGGAGCATTTCTCCTTGGCATCATCTTGTTGCAAGAGCAACTAAACAAACAATTCCTTGTTATTAGACCATATTAGCACATTTAAACTTTGAAAATATGTTTTTATTTTTCAATTCATTGCTATAGCCTAGTCATTTCTGTTTTGATATATATGTAAACATAGAAACAATTTAAAAACTTAACAAAGGTGTCTGTGTGATACTTACATTTCAGCTAGCTTTCAAAATGCAGAGAAGGAAGAAATAGGCATTCAGTTTTGCATTTGTCTCTTCGGAATATAACTACCTACCTCATACCATGTTCTACAGCAGTTTCACTAGATAGCAAGTTAACACAATCTATATCATTTTAATTGAAAAATATTACATTTAATGAATTCATCAAACTCTCCATTTACCATTGGCTTTGAGGTTGTTGTTGTTTTTTTGTTAAATTGTGACCCAAATAATTCTAATGACCTCTGATAGCATCTTTAGGAATAGTGAAATCAAAATGCATGTATCTATTTCTTTGGTAAACAACAATTCTTCCTTCATACGGCCTTTCTAACCGTTGCTTAAGCAACCTCGTTAGGCTTGTAGACTACCTTACAGCCTCCTTCGGTTCTGAGATCTTTTATGTTCTTGAAAACTATCAGCTAAAAAATTACATGCACTGGGATATATACCAGATGCAGAAGGGCACCTTGGGATGAATGCATCATGGACAGGAATTCATCACAGCCTGACAGCCTCTTTATTTTGCTCACCTGCTCATGTGGAGTGCACCTGTAGCACGCTGGTACTCCACGTGGAAGCTGTTTTGGAGACTTCCAAGATTAAAGCTACTGTTAGATATTTCTTCTTTCATATTAGGCTTTTGATTTTTTTTCCCTCACAGTATTACAGTCTGGATCCTAATCTCAATTCTTTTTACTGCTTTTCTATCTGTCTTTAAAAAAAATCTGCTGCAGGGCTCTGAAGGAAAGACCAATCATAACAGCTTAAATATCCTTTTTTTTTTTCCAGCTGGATCAGTATGAAAATAATATCACTGTGCTTTCCTCTCCTCTGGGCACTTTCATGTAAATATCCTGGAACAGTTTCCTAAGCATTGACTGGTGCTTTCAATGTCTTTTTTTTAGAAGAAATGAGGACTTAACATAAGAATCAATCCATTTTATTCTGAAGCTTAAGCCCTCCAGGGAAGAGTTGTTTCAGCAACAAAATAGTAGTTTACAGCTTTTTTTGGGGGGGTACAAAATCTTTTAGAATGGAGTCTTTTAAAAATGATTAATTAATGCATTTATCAATTTTTTGTCTGGAAGATATCAATTGCCAATATCTTCCAGACAGTCTGCAGGGGCCTGGGTATAAAGTGATTAATAACCAAATAAAATCTCTGTCTTTACAAAGCATACAGTATAAAGAAATAAAGCTCAACATTCTTATGTACAAGACTCTCCTAGAAGACCCCGTAGGACAGACTGCGGGGTCCGACTCTCCAGCATTTCTAAATCAGTAGGTCTGGCGTGAGGCCATGAACTTGCATTACACATGATGCTGATGCACTGTGAGAACTACCATGTGGATAATTGTGGAGTCTATGGTAATTGGATATTTGAGCATGTCTCTGAATAACATGCCAATGTTAGTGTAAAAAAAGCAAAAGTGGAAAAAGAAGATGAGTGCATGAGTTTACATTAGAGCAGGCTCCAGAGAATCTTAGAAAATTGGGAGCACGTGTGGGGAACCATAAACTTCACTAATCCAACAGGTGAAGAGGGAAAAAAGGGTGAATGTTAAAACCATGTTGGGGTGTTGTTAGCTGGGGAGTTTTATGGGATGCTGAAAGAAAATTTAGATAAAATAATCTAGGGCATTTTACAGGTATTACTGGCATTTAAAAATTAAGATCTACTAAATCTACAAAAATTTGTTTTGCCTCTGATGGGACTGGCAATAATGGAAGCGAAGAGATGCAAATACAAATGAATACTTCACAACTTTGCCTTGGACTCACCTTTTGTTGAAAGCATTATGGATATAGATCTTTCAAGATTTAATTTCTTATATAGTTGTGCATTTTCCTTAAGCAAATATTTATTCCGAGGTACACTTGTAAATGTTTAAAAACTGAAGATGAGGAGGGGCCGTCTTTTATAATGATTGCCCACAGCCAATTTCAAACTATCAAATGTTTCAACAACCAGCCCTTGCAAAATTCTTGAAAATTTAGCAGTTAGCTCTTATAAGCCAGAATAAGTATGGTCCTATTCATTTATCCTTAAATCACATTGTTTACAGCAGCTTAGAGTTAGATATTTGGAAGCATAGACATATTTATTGTAATCCTGCCATTTTAACAGAAAAAGGCAACTTAATATTTAAAGATCTCTTCAATTATTAAAAATTCCAAGAATAAAAATGTCACAAAGTCATAAGTAAACATTGTAGGTTTTGAGGCTATTTTAAAGTTTTCCACTCAAATATATGCAAAAATTAACTATCTTAACTGAGTCTGTAAATTCAGGTGATGATTAATATTCTTATCATATATATTTAGAATTGTATTTTGTTTAAAATGTATTCACTGAATCCTTTTGGGTACCAGGAAACAAACCAGTCTCTGTAGGGATGTTAATGCATAAGAAGCTCTCAAACATGTTACGGGAAGGGAACAAATGTATATATTGATACAGGGTGAGATATTTATGGTAGGTGTTACTCTAGTGAGGATGGCCCTGCAAGTTCCTCACCTTGTTTATGTTCTCTCAGGCATGATTTGGCTCTGTCAGTGCTGGTTCCTTTAAAAGAGTTCTTTGTCTTGGGACTTTATTAATTTAATGCAATTATCTATTGAGAGTGGCTGCAATTGCATCTGTATGCTATAATGAGACCCACACACTGTGTATCATAAATGAATGTTAAGAAAACTAAAGGCTCTGATGAGATCTGTTATTGATCTCCAATTTTTATCACTATAAATTGTGAAAACCCTTAGGCATAGAAGCTACAGAAGTATTTTAGCCTCACCCTTCATGTTCTCTTGTGATTCTCAAGTCATCCTGCCTTTTTCCTTTCTTTCTTTTTGTTCTGAGAGGATGTTTCACTCTGCTGCCCCGGCTGGAGTGCAGTGGTGAGATCTCGGTCACTGCAATCTCCATCTCCTGGGTTCAAGTGATACTCTTGCCTTGGCTTCCCGAGTAGCTGGGATTACAGGTGCACACCCCCTCGCCTGACTAATTTTTGTATTTTTAGTAGAGATGGGGTATCACCATGTTGTCTGGGCAGGCCTTGAACTCCTGACCTTGGGTGTTCCACGCACCTTGGCCTCCCAAAATGCTGGAATTACGGGCATGAGCCACCATGCCCAGTCCCTCAAGTCATTCTTATCTTACCTTGTTGACCATGCACTAGCATATGTGCATTTTGTTTCAGAGAATTGTAGATGACTGAAACAGACATTCACCTTGACTTGCTAAATAAATGCCAGTGATGATCCAGCTCGCTTTTTTAAAAAAAATACACACACACACACACATATACACACATATCTATATATATGTTAATTTTACAACGTAAACATTCTCTATTGAAGTCTGGTATGGCAACTACCTTTTTTGGTTGGGATTAACATTGCTGTGATACCACAGTGCCAAGAATGAGTTTAAAAATGTGACTTACTCATGGGATGGGGGTAAGAGTATACATGCCATAATCATATGTAACTCAGGAAGAGCAGCCTTCACCATCTCCTCACTGCTGCCGTGTCCAGCTCATTAACACTGGCCATCGCTGGACAGGCAGGCCTTGCTGAGTCCTGATGATTGAACTGTACTCTTTTATTTTGTGTGCAATTCGTTATTTATATGCATTTGAGAATTGGAGGTAAGCCTTCAATACCTAATCCAGGAATCAATTTAGAACATATAAATTATTTCAAAATTCTCACCATTTTCATAATTTTGAGACAGTCTTAAGATATCAAAGGACAAAGGCAAAAATTACTCTCTCAAAATTAGTACTATTTCTATATTTTGTGAACAATACATATAGTCAGGGTACAGACTGTGTTATGTGAAAATTTCAAAATCCAGAATATTATTATATCTTATATGCAACTGTAGTAAAAATTAACATTTCATAAATAAATCTCAAATATTTTAAAACAATTTGCTTTTAACACAAATTCTAAGCAATGATATCATAATCTATTGATCTTCCCACACGCTGAAAACTTAAGACAAAAAGACTTCAATAAAAAGCGACTCGAGGGGGATTCTAGAGGGTTGACAACAAGGATTGACAACGAGGACAACAAGGGTTGAAAAGTGACCTTTTGGGAACTATGTTCACTGTTTTAGTAATGGATACGCTAGAAGCCCAATCCCTACCAGTATGGCAAAAAAATGCAGCAAACATGTACAGTACACCCTGAATTCAAAATAAAAGATCATTATACATATATATATAATATCATTATTTATATTATATAATATTTATATACATAATATAAATAATTATTATATAATTATATATAATGATCTTTTATTTTTAATTCAGGGTGTACTGTACGTATATATATATATATATATACGTACACCCTGTACGTATATATATATATATATATGTATATATGCTTTTTTAAACATATATATATATGTTTAAAAAAGCAACTGGAGCTACTTCCTTAGTAAACTCTTGGCTTTTCCAAAAGCAATCAGATTTTAAAATTTTGAGACTGGGCACAGTGGCTCACGCTTGTAATCCCAGCACCTTGGGAGGCTGAGGCAAGTGGATCACGAGATCAGGAGACCAAGACCATCCTGGCCAACATGGTGAAACCTCGTATCTACTAAAAATACAAAAATTAGCCAGGCATGGTGGCATGTGCCTGTAGTTTCAACTACTCAGGAGGCTGAGGTAGGAGAATTTCTTGAACCTGAGAGGCGGAGGCTGCCATGAGCCAAGATCGTGCCACTGCACTCCAGCCTGGGTCACAGAGTGAGAAAAAAATGTTATTACTAACTTAATATTTCTAAATAATATATTTACATCATAATTAATTGTTTCTCATATTTAAACTTCCTTTATAGACTTAGGTAGGATAGATGAAGACAGAAGAAATTATTGCTGAAGATTAGCCAATCAGAATCTTATAATGCAAAACTAATATTCATCATATGCTGGTTGCACCGGTTTTAGTTTCTCTATTGAGTATAACTGTAAGTAATATAGCTTTGTTCCTTTTTGCATAATATAGCTACTGTCTTGATGTCTTGTGTCTCCTTTTAAAAAAAATGTTGGAGTTCTTGCTTTTTCTTCCAACTCTTCTCTCTGAGTTTGATCTCTCAACCTCTCTCCTTTACACTTTTAGTTTTATAATGTCAAAGTTAATAAAATTTAAATTTTATCTACAAGTGAATTCTTAGAATTGAAATTCAAAAAAAATTGCAATCTGTTTTACTGTGAATTTCATTTACTGCAGAGACAAGCAATCTACTGTTATCACATTTTTTTCCTTTCTGATATTTGTAAAGCTTCCAAATGTCTTCTCTTATTCAATGTTTGACATTTTCTTTTCCAATTTTTCTAAGTCCTCCTACTTAGCTATTATCCTTGTACTTTTCTTTATTGTATTCCTGATGTTTATTCAATATTTTCATTTTTTTCCGTTGATATTTTGTTTCTGCTTTAGCATATTCTTAATAAACTTCCTTGGAAATCTGTACAAGTAGTTTCATTTTTTTTTGGTATACCTGACATTTTTTATTTTGTGCTAACATTTCCCTGAGAGTGTGACTGAGCACACAATTACAGTTGATTACATTTCTCTTTATTAAATCAAGGGAATCCATTCATCGTCTTTTAGCATTCCACATCACCAGTGACAAGTTTGATACCTCCTTGACACATCTTTCTTGGTCATCCATTTTATTTGTTATTGCTATTATTGCTGTTGTTACACTGTTGTGTTAAAAGCCTTTAAGATTTCCTCTTTATTTTTGGTGTTAAAAAATATACTGAAATAGACATTAAGTTTTTTGTTTGTATGATTTTTATTCTTTGCTCTGGGCACATGTGACTCTCTTATCTGCATACCAATGCCAGTCACATCTAGAAAACGTCCTGTTTATTTTCTAATTTATTTAATAGACTCCTTCCTTCTCTTTGTTGTCTCTTTCTAAATGTCCTGTAAAATAAATACTTTAAATCCTTCAAATTTTTTCTCATAAATATTCTGGGAGATCAGTTTTCTTGTATCCATGAACAGTCTTTGTTCTCTCTCTCATTCCTACTTTCTGGGATTTTGTCTAAAACTCTTAAAGTCAACCTAAAATTAAAATTCAATATATTTAACTTTAACTATCATATTTTAAATGTATGTGTCATTCCTTAGTTTGGGTGTTTGTATTTTGTATTAACCCCTAGTCTGTTAATATTAGATATTTTTCTTCAATTTCTGAACCTATGAATCCACTCAGTTATTTATTTATTTTGTTAATTTATCTCTTTATTTTGTGCTCAGTGCTTTGCTCAAAGGTCTTGAATATCTCACCTGATTCTTTCTGTTGAAGACTGGAACAACAGCTCTAAAAATCCACGGTGCTTGCGGACTGGTCATCATTGTTCCTGAGCACGAGAGTGGGGAGACAGTCATTTGGATATGCAATCTTTAAATTCCAAAGTGAAAGGATCATGTATCTCCAGTATGTATTTAAATTTCTTAAGAAAATAATTTTTAATTTTCTATGTTGGATTAGAAATTGTGTGGCTTTTTCACACCAAGAATTTCAATGTAAACTCTTGTATTTGACCTCAGGGTTTTTGTTGTCATTTGTTTTTAAAATTGTACCTGGAATTTCCAAGTCCCATGTCTCTCTGAGTGACTGCTTTGTGACTCCATCAACTTGCTGAGGAGTGACCCCAGGTTTTAGTTCTCTTTCTGTGTCTGTCTCTCTCTTCCTTTTTTATTTTGGTCTTTATCTTTTTGTCTTTTTTTAGATAGGGTTACTCTGTCACCCTGGCAGGAGGGCAATGGCATGTGATATGGTTTGGCCCTCTGTTCCCTATGTCCCTACCCAAATCTCATCTTGAATTGTACATCCATAATTCCCATATGTTGTGGGAGGGACCCAGTGGGAGATAATTGAATCATGGTGGCAGTTCCCCCACATTGTTCTCATGGTAGTGAATAAGTCTTATGAGATCTGATGGTTTGAAAAGGGGAAACCCATTTTTCTTCTCTTATTCTCTTTCTTGTCACCACCATGTGAGACATGTCTTTCACCTTGCACCATGATTGTGAGGCCTCCCCAGCCATGTGAAACTATAATTCTAATAAACCTATTTCTTTTGTAAATTTTCCAGTCTCAGGTATGTCTTTCTCAGTAGCTTGAAAATTGACTAATACAGTAAATTGCTACCAGTAGAGTGGGTGCTGCTGAAAAGATACCCAAAAATGTGGAAGCAAATTTGGAACTGAATAATAGGCAGAGGTCGGAATAGTTTGGAGGACTCAGAAGAAGACAGGAAAATGTGGGAAAGTTTGGAACTTGCTAGAGACTCGTTGAATGGCTTTGAACAAAATCCTCATAGTGATATGAAAAATAAGTTCCAGCCTGAGGTGGTCTCAGATGGAAATGAGGAACTTGGGAAGTGGAGCAAAGATGACTCTTAACAGAAAATGAAACACTGCATGTTGTCACTCATAGGTGGGTGTTGAACCATGAGAACACATGGACACAGGGAAGGGAGCACTACACACTGGGGTCTGTTGGGGGGAATGGGGGAGGTACAGTGGGGGGTGGGGAGTTGGGGAGAGATAGCATGGGGAGAAATGCCAGATATAGGTGAAGGAGAGGAAGGCAGCAAATCACACTGCCAGGTGTGTACCTATGCAACTATCTTGCATGTTCTTCACATGTAACCTGAAACCTAAAATGCAATTAAAAAAAAAAAAAAGATGACTCTTGACTCTTGTTATGTTTTAGCAAAGAGACTGGTGGCATTTTATGACTGCCCTAGAGATTTGTGGAACTGTGAACTTGAGAGAGATAATTTAGGGTATCTGGCAGAGAAATTCCTAAGCAGCAAAGCATTCGAAATGTGACTTGGGTGCTGTTAAAGGCATTCAGTTTTACAAGGGAAGTAGAGCATAAAAGTTCAGAAAATGTACAGCCTGACAATGTGATAGCAAAGAAAAACCCATTTTCTGAGGAGATTTCAAGCCAGCTGCAAAAATTTGTGTAAGTAACGAGGAGGTTAAGTGTTAATCTCCAAGATAATGGAAAGAAAAATATCTCCAGAGCCAATCAGAGGGTCTTCACAGCAGCCCCTCCAATCACAGGCCCAGAGGCCTAGGAGAAATTGATTTTGTGGGCCAGGCCCAGGTTTCTCATGCTTTGTGCAGCTTAGGGACTTGGTGCCCTGTGTCACAGCTGCTCCAGCCATGGCTAAAAGGGCTAAATATAGAGCTTGGAACGTGGCTTCAAGGGTGCAAGCCCCCTTGACAGCTTCCACATAATGTTGAGCCTGCAAGTACACAGAAGTCAATAATCTGGGTTTGGGAACCTCTGCCTAGATTTCAGAAGATGTATGGAAATGCCAGCAAACATAAGTTTGCTGTAAGGATAGGGTCCTCATGGAGAACCTCTGTTAGGGCAGTGCAGATGGGAAATGTGGGGTGGGAGTGCCCACAGAGTCCCTACTGGGAAACTGCCTCGTGCAGCTGTGAGAAGAGGACCATCATCTTCCAGATCCCAAAATGGTAGATCCACAGACATCTTGCACCATGCACCTGGAAAAGCCACAGACACTCAATACCAGCCCATGAAACTAGCCAAGAGGCAGGCTATTCCCTGTAAAAACACAGGAGTGGAGCTGCCCAGACCATGGGAACCCACCTGTTGCATCAGTTTGACCCAAGTTACAAGACAAGGAGTTAAAGGAGATCATTTTGGAACTTGGAGATTAGACTGCCCTGCTGGATTTTGGACTTGCACAGGGCCTGTAATCTCTTTGTTTTGTCCAATTTTTCCCATTTGAAACAGCTGTATTTAAGCAATGCCTGTACCTACACTGTATCTAGGAAGTAACTTTCTTTAGATTTTACATGCCCATAAGTGGAGGACACTTGCCTCATCACAGATGAGACTTCGGACTGTGGATTTTTGGGTTAATGTTGAAATGAGTTAAGACTCTGGGGGATTGTTGGGGAGGCATAATTGGTTTTGAAATGTGAGAACATGAAGCTTGGGAGGGGTCAGGGGTGGAATGATATGGTTTGGCTCTGTGTCCCCTGTATCCCCACCCAAATCTCATCTTGAATTGTACTCCCCAAATTCCCACATATTGTGAGAAAGACCAAGTGGGAGACAATTGAATCCTGGGGGCAGTTCTCTGTATTGTTCTCGTGGTAGTGAATAGGTCTCACAAGATCTGATGGTTTGATAAGGGGAAACCCATTTTGCTTGTCTCTCATTCTCTTTCTCGTGAATGCCGTGTGAGGCGTGTCTTTCACCTTTCTCCATGATTGTGAGGCCTCCTCAGTCACGTGGACTTGTAAGTCTAATAAACCTCTTTTTCTTTTGTAAATTTCCTGGTCTCAGATGTGTCTTTATGCAGCATGAAAATGGACAATTACAGTGTATTCATAGCAGTCTGCAACCTCAACCTCCCAGGCTCAATCAATCCTAATCCTCCTGTCTTAACCTCCACTCACAACAGCTGGGACTACAAGACTGAACCACCAAACCTGGCTAAAAGATTGTAGTTTTTCTTTTTGTAGACATGGGGTCTTGCTGTGTTCCCAGTCTGGTCTCAAACCCCTGAGCTCAAGTGATCCACCTGCTGGGGCTTCCCAAATTGTCGGGATTATAGGTGTGAGTCCCCATACCCAGCCACGTCTGTCTCTATCTTCCTTTACCACTTCTATCAATTTTCGGTCTTCTAGAAATGTCTTAAAAAGCTCATCTGGAAATGATGTATCTGACATTTTGAATTTCATAAAATACCTTCTTAGTACTTTTTTTACATTAGGCCTTTGAAGAGAAAGGGATTCAATGCCTGTTTCTTTATATGTCATCGTATGTTAGTAATTCAGAATAACAGTTCAATTTTTAAATTATTTTTGAGTTTTGTCACAGCAGAAAAACTCTCAGAAAAGTAAAAATTTAGTAAAACAAAAACAAAATTTTCTCCTGAACAATTGGAGAGTAATTTGCCAACTGGATGCCCCTTTACTCTCAACCATTTTATTGCTTATTTCTTATAACCAAGGACGTTTTTTTACACAAGCACAATCAAACCATGAAACTTAACATTTCTTCTTTATATCATCTAATCCTTGTCTCCCATTTGACTTCGAGTAGTTTTGCCAATAATGTCATTTATGGCAAAGGAACACATTCAGCATCAAGTGCTGCATTTACCAGCGATTTCCTTCTAATCTCCCATAGGCTGGAGGGTTCCTCGGCCATTCCTTGACCTTAATGACCTTGAAGATTTTGATATTAGAAGCTTCTTCTTTAGAAGGTCCTTACTTTTGGGTTACTTCGGTGTGTTCTCTTGATCAGATTGAGATGACGCATCTTTGGCAGGAATATCATAGGAGTGATACTATATTCTTTTCAATAATTTCATGTATTAATCTGCATACAAAAATACTTTGCAGCAAATATTAAAACTCAAAAGGAATTTTTGAAATCTAATCACTAAAGAAGATAAAAACATAGGTATCAAAATAAAATACAGTGTTTTCCAATCTTTTACACATTTAGTGAATGAAATACTTTTTGGTTTGTTATGGATTTATCAATGCATAAATAGAAAATTCACAATAAGTATAAAAATATCTTAAATGAAGAAAATCATTTATTATTTACTAAATGAGAGATGTTTGTTAATATGGATGGATTTTTTTTAATCTTTCTTTCCTACAAAAATGAAGAAAATATTCCCTCTATATCCTTGTGTTTATGAGTAATTTTAGGATGATTGCCAGTATATATGTCGATAATTTTTATTATTTTTTGGTAGCATAGCAAAAGAAAAATGTAATGCAGGTATTTATTTCAGCATCCAAAATTTTGAGTGGTCTCTGCCAAATTGAAATTATTAAGGATAATTAAGGATAATTATAATTAAGGAAAATCTGAAAAAATGAAATATCAGTTGAAAGCAAAAAATCAAAGACAAATGCATTGACCTTGCAATTGAGTCGCTAAGTTTTGATTGCTAATGATTTATCCACTAACAGCAATTGCCCTTACTTTTGTCTATAGACTCTGAAGATGTTCACACTCAAAAAATTACTCTCAGAATTTCAGTTATTTGAAGCCAGGATATTATAAATTGAACCTTTTAACTTTGTTAAACCACAGAATTTAAAATGTTTAGTATTCCCATAGAATGAGATAGCTTTATATTCACATTGTGAATTCAAATGAAACTGAACGTAGAAATATCCATAAAGCTCTTTATCCGTTTCTCTTCCCTTAAATTTCTGATTATATTCCATTCCATTGGAGCAAAATGCATAAAGAACACTCTTATTAAACTCCTACATTCCTTTCTTGAACAATTCTTAAATCCAGGCCCAATCGAATTTAACAAGTCTGCACTGATTTTGCTGAAGATATTATTACTGTTGTTGTTGTCGTCATTATTACTTAACCTAGGCTTTTAGTTAATTGCGATTTAAAAAGAGACATCATGTCGTATTTCTTTTGACTGTAATGAAATAGACCAAAATCTTATGGTGAATAAAATTTGACTGAGACTCAAGGAACTAGCAATTCATTATAAATTTGTAGTTATCTTTATTATTAAGCTTCTCAGATCTTATAGTCTTTAGTAGTCTCCCCAACTTCTGGTAGCTTTTCTGGAACACAGGAGCTTGAACAGATACAATTTTTAAGTATGATAAAGCATTATTTTTAGCCAAATGTCAGTTTAAATATTTACCACATTACCTACTTTAAATGTCATTAATTTCTTTTTTATTTCTATAGAAGCATCTTCCATTTTTAACTACAATATTACAAGATTCGTAAAAATAGATATTTGATTTCTGTAATGAAATATTGGCAAGTAAATAAATGTGGTAAATAGTTTTGTACTTTAAGTCAACTTTAACCTAGGTTCATTAGATGGAGAATACATTTTTAGGTACTAAAGAAATATCCACTAAACTCAACTTAAAATATTTATTAAAAAATTATTTATTTACATTAATTTTTTCCAGGACAGTGATTAACAGAAACAAATTCTTTATACAGAATTTGCAGTACTTTTCTACCTAAGTGATTATGTTCAATAGATTCTTGTACATTTAAAAATTATCTTTAAAGAGTGAGTGGGAAAACAAACAACAAGTAACCAGAATTCTACATAGAATTTAACAAGAATGAACTGCTGCTTCTTTGTCTTAGTCTAAAGTTCACAGAGATTCCGATATCTTAAAATTAGTATTTTGAAAGAGATGCTTTTCAAACTCATTATATTTATACACACATTATTAGTGATAGGTGTATTTTCCTTTTCAAGTAATGAGAGAGTATGGCTTATTTAAACAAAAGAAAAATATATGAGCATTTAAGCAAAGTTTTCACTTCCTACCTTTATGGCCATTTTTTTTTTAACACAGTGATTTCTTATACAAGGCATTTACCCTAGGAGAAAACATGTTTTAAATTGCTGTCATTTTTCAGTTTGAATGTAATAACTTTCTAGCAAACACAATAGATGCAATGCTTTATTTAACTGTCATGGAAATATACATACAGTGTGCACATTTAAAATATAAGCAGTATGTAAATTACATAAGCAAAAATTATGTTTCTATCCCCATTATTATCTTCTATTTGTGCTCTAATCAAGTAAACCATTGTGTTCCTTTCACTTTTTTTTTTTTTTTTTTTTTTGGAGACTGAGTCTCACTGTCTTGCCCAGGCTGGAGTGCAGTGGCATGATCTCGGTTCACTCCAACCTCTGTCTCCCAGGTTCAAGTGATTCTCATGCCCTATCCTCCGGAGTAGCTGGGATTACAGGTGCCTGCCACCACGTCTGGCTAATTTTTTCATTTTTAGTAGAGACAGGGTTCCACCATGCTGGCTAGGCTGGTCTTGAACTTCTGACTTTAAGAGATTCACTCACCTTGGCCTCCCAACATGCTGTGAATACACGGGTGAGCCACTGCACCCAGCTTTGTGATTTTTTTTTCAATTTTGCAAAAAATGTACAAAATGTCAGTATATTTTCTGGCTTATATTTGCATGTCCTCTTAATGACCAAGAGGCATTTGCTTTATGTGTACAAAAATGGTAAAAAACTAATATGTATTTTAACAACAATTATTCATACAACACGTGTGTATAATTGTAGTAAAGAAGTTCTTAAATAAGTAATTAGTGACAATTGATAAATAATAGACTAGATTATCAATGAGTGTCAAACTATTTTCTCTTGTGATATTTAACAAATAGAATACATGCCACAGTACTTGGATAGATAAACATTTATCTTTCTTAAAAATTGAGGCCAACCAGATAATTTCTGAATGCCACTTTCAATATTATCAGTCTATAAACACTAGTTAAAATTATTTTTCAACTATTGGGAAAGCTGCCTTGTAGCTTTTAAACACAGTCAGTTGATTAAATTCTGCAGGTTTGCCACTTTAATACTCACTTGTTAATAAAGTAAGATCTTGTTTCCAATTCATATGAATTCCAAATGGTTTTGTCAATAATTACCAGAGGTGTTCTTTGAAGATGTTATCAGTACTCAGCTGCATACCTGGCTAATTCAAGCTCAGTCTTATCTTCTACCCTGGTTTTGCCTTTTCTTCCACTACTTCTCCAGGGAAGTGAATGGGTTGCTCCATGGTTTGTCAGGTTGCATAGCTGAACCAAAAGCACAAGGCACGTAGGGACATTTTTCACCCACTGCTCCATCAAAGAACACAGTCAGTAACTCACCGCTCATGTCATTTTGTTTTTCTATGTTTCTATGTCATTTATTTATTGAATTTTTTATGTGCAAGTTATTCTAGTCAACCCTCCAAACATGTAAAACACTTATCAGTGATCATGAAAAAAAGTGGTTATATGCCTACTATTTTAAATCTAAAAGAACAGTGCTTTAAAACTTCTAAATGATTTTCTACTTTAGTGTTTTTTACTTGAAACATTTAGAGTTTTTTTACTTTAGGTTTTACTGTTTTTACTTTTAAAGTGGAGTTGTGACACAAGAGCTTAAGTTCTGAACTCCAGCAATGAGCAGGTAAAGTTAATTGCTAAGTTTAATAACACTTTTGAGAACCCTAGGGGAACCATTTCTTATCCCTGATGGCATAAAAAAAGGATAGTCATATTATTACTTAACATTTCAGTAAGGGATGTTAAGTATCTCAAGAGCAAAGTGGCAGGAATAACTATACCACTTTGCAAATGCAAAGCTTGAAAATACTTCGTACCCCAGTGGTGTGATGGGAAATGTTCAAAATCAGTTCTTGGGGGAGAAAAAAAGTTATGCTTTGTGGAATTTGCTGATTTTCATGATGTAAATAGTACCACTGTAGCTGATAAGCTATCAGCATGCAAGTGTGGATTCCTTAGACACAGAGTGGTGAAAAGGTGCATAGTAGCACATCATTATATAATATTTCTACCATGCGGATGCATAGATATAAATAAATTCAGGAATATAATAGTAAAAGATCATGACAGCGTATTAAAAAGTAACTATGTTTACATATTATTTTTGTCTTAGCATGATTTAATTGCAAATTTACATACTTTAAATTTTAGCAATGTCTGTGTTTGATAACTGGCACACAAATTTCCAGAAACTATCAATCAATGCTCATGAGTAGATCAGGGCACTTCGAACCCACCGGTGTCTCCACAGCCCCATGGAGCTGTTCTTGAGAGATCCTGAAAGCAGTAAGTTACAATTATGAGAGGTAAATGTAGACAATGCATTTGGAAGCAATGGACCCTCTTGTGCTTTTGAGTGGCCTGTTTTGAGAACATCTTTTACATCCTTGGTGAGTCTGTATATGGGGTTTGGAGACTGTGTAGAGCAATTTAAAACAAATGGCTTCAGCTCCTAAAATAACACAATTTTCAAACTATCCAAAGCATGACTTTAAAAAGCCCATCTCTTTCCTGCCTTAACATTTAGGAGCTGTCCTTCTGGGCTTGTTGTTGTCAGATTTTATGTCAAACTGCTTTTCCCCTAACTTTCGTGTTCATTGTCGCACTCTTATAATCCCCCTATACGGACTGGCTGTGGTTATTATGCTTTAGATGAAGGCTCTATGTTGAAAGCCAGTTATGAGTTTCTGTCCCAGTGGATCATACAATGAAGTCGAAGCAGGCTGTCATCCAAAGCTATATAATAGCCTCAGATGGGGAATACAAAAGTGCCACAGATTATTGATAGAGTCATATCTGCAGTTCTGCTGACAAATTTGATGTCTCCTTTGCTAGGTTTCTAATATTAAGAAATATTTCTGCTAGCATGTCATTCCATTGAGTCAATTGGAGTGGAGATGATGATTTAGATTTCTAGTTTTTATTCTGATAATGAGGAATGATTAATTCTTATTTTGACAATGAGTAGCAATATGCGGAATGTCTAAATGACACAGTAAAACAGAACAATTAATCAGAAATGTGGGTCCATTTTAAATCTACAACAACAACAAAAAATAACAGAAGGAAAACCTCAGGGATGTCACAATGATCATTCATTATTTTTATAGAAATGATTTTTCCTGCTAAAATACTCATTTCCTGAATAACGCACATGCGATAAAAAGTTAGCAATTATTTTATCAGTACCTTAAGCAGAAATCAGGAAGTGAGTAGTAAAAATAATAATTTGTTTTGTTTTACTTTGTTTCAGCTGACAACTAGATTGATGCATTGGCACAACTCAGTGACATAGTTACAATTCAAAAGTATTTTCTAGGTTGGCATAAATTTTTAATTTGTTTTTTAATGCCACTCTGTGGCAAAACTAGTACGAAAAAAACTTTTTGTGACATTATAAAATGCTATTTTAAAGACATAGTGTTGACATCTCCCAGGCAACAGAAAAATCATTCAATTTAGAATATTCCCATGCTACAGTTTTATTCATTTTTTTATGTTATCATCATTATAGCTTACCATAGGATGAGAAATTATTATGATGTGACAAAAATAAATTAACCACACAAAGGAAGCCAGATGAATGTGAGGTTAGCTCTATGACCAAGACTGACTATGGCTAGTGTTTATATGGGAAATTCAGTGAGTTTACTATTTCTTTGCTTTAGAGTTAACCACCTACTGGATAAAGAGGATTTACATGTGATAGAAAACATGTTTTTATTCTCAGAAAGTACAGCTCTTCGGTAATATAAGTTACATAATGATTTTTTTTCTCACTCATCTTTATCCTTCCTTTTAATGCAACTAAACAATAGTTTTTATACCCAGATATGTTTAGACACAAAACTGATAATATGAAAAATTTGCTTTATTTACATGTACCCACAAATTTCTTATCATCTCTCTCTCTCTCTCCCTCTCTCTCTCTCTCTCTCTCTCTCTCTCTCTCTCTCTCTCTGTGTGTGTGTGTGTGTGTGTATGTTATTTTTCTGAGATTTCTGGCTGTAGAAATTCAGACCTCAGTGCCATAAAATAATTTTTTAATTTGTGAAGGTTTCTTATGAGTATATTTTTTCTGTATCAACAATCGATGATGCAGTAGTGTACTAGTCTCACACTGCTAATAAAGACATACCCGAGGCCGGTTAATTTATAAAGGAAAGAGCTTCAATTGCCTCACAGTTCAGCATGGCTGTGTAGGCCTCAGGAAACTTACAATCCTGGTGTAAGGGGAAGAAAACACTTCCTTCTTCACATGGTGGCAGCAAGGAGAAGTGCTGAGCAAAAGGGGGAAAGCCCCTTATAAAACCATCAGATTCTGTGAGAACTCACTGACTATCGTAAGAACAACATGAGGGTAACCTCCCCTATGATTAAATTACCTCCCACCAGGTCCCTCCCATGACATGTGGGGATTATAGGACTACAATTCAAGATGATATTTGGCAACCAATCCATATCACTCTTCTCCTGGCCCCTCCCAAATCTCACATCCTCGCATTTTAAAACACAATTATGCCTTCCCACTAGTTAAGTTTAATATTGCTAAATGCCTTCCCAACAGTCCCCCAAAATCTTAACTGCTTCCAGCATTAACCCAAAAGTCTAAGTCCAATGTGTCATTTGATAAAAAGGAAGTCCCTTCTGCCTATGAGCCAGCAATATCAAAATAAGTTAGTTACTTCCTAGATACAACGGGGATACAGGTATTGGGCAAATATTCTTATTCTAAATAAGAGAAATTGGCCAAAACGATGGGGCTACAGCCCCATGCAAGTCTGAAATCCAGTAGGGCAGCAATTAATGCTTAAATTCCAAAATGATTTCCTTTGATTCCATGTCTCACATCCAGTTTGCGCTGATGCAGCTGGTGGGTTCCCATGGTCTTTTCAGCTCTGCCCCTCTGGCTTTTCAGGGTACAGCCCCGCTTCTCTCTGCTTTCATGGGCTCGTGCTGAGTGTCTGTGACTTTTCCAGATGCATGGTGCATGCTGTCTGTGGATCTACCATTCTGGGCTCTGGAGGATGGTGGCCCTCTTCTCACAACTCCACTAGGCAGTTCCCCAGTGGGTACTCTGCTCTGTGTGGGGGCTTTAACCCCACATTTCCCCTTCCTCAATGCCCTAGCAGAGGTGCTCTATGAGGGTTCCACCCCTCCATCAGACTTCTGTCTGGACATCCATGCGTTTCCATACATCCTCTGAAATCTTGTTGGAGGTTACCAAACCTCAGTTCTTGACTTTTATGCACCTTCAGGCCCAACACCATGTGGAAGCTGCCAAGACTTGGGGCTTGCACCTTTTGAATCAATCACCTGCACTCTACCTTGGTCCATTTAGCCATGGCTGGAGAAGCTGGGACAGAGGGCATCAACTACCAAGGCTGCACAGAGCAAAAAGGCTCTTGATCTGGAACAGGAAACCATTTTTTCTTCCTATGCCTCTGGACCTGTAATGGGAGGGGCTGCTGGGACAGTCTCTGACATGTCCTGTAGACACTCTCCCCATTGTCTTGGCAATTAACATTTGATTCCTCATTATTCATGCACATTTCTACAGTAGGCTTGAATTTCTCCTATGGAAACAGTTTTCTTTTCTGCTGCATGATCAACCTGCAAATTTTCCAAACTTTTAAGCTGTCACCCCTTGAATGCTTTGCTGCTTAGAAATCTCCTCCACCAAATACCCTAAATTATCTTTCTCAGGTTCAAAGTTTCACAGATGTCTAGGGCAGGTGAAAAACGCTGCCAGTGTCTTTGTTAAAGCAGAAGATTTTAAAGTGTCATCTTCTCTCCAGTTCCCAAGAAGTTCCTCTTCTCCATCTTAGGCCACCTCTGTCTGGACTTCATTGTCCATATTACTATTAGCATTTTGGTCAAAACTATCCAACAAGTCTCTGGAAATTTGCAAACTTTCCCACATCTTCCTGTCTTGAGCCCTCCAAGTCTCTAGGACTTTCCAAACTTTCCCATATTTGCCTATCTTTTTTTCTGAGCCCTCAACACTTTTCTAACCACTGTCTGTTACCCAGTTTTAAAGTTGCTTCCACATTTTTGTGTATCTTTACAGCAGTGCCTCAATACTCCCAGTACCGATTAATTGTATGACTCCATTCTCATGCTGCTAATAAAGACATACTGAAGACTGGGTAATTTATAAGAGAAGTTTCATTGACTGACAGCTTAGCATAGCTGTGTAGGCCTCGGGAAACTTACAATCATGGGAGAAGGGGTAGCAAATAACTTCCTTCTCTACATGGAATCAGCAAGGATAAGTGCCAAGCAAAAGGGGAGAAAGTCACTTATAAAACCATCAGATCTTCCGAGAACTCTCTTTCAGGAGAACAGCATGAGGGTACCTGCCCCCTTGATTCAACTACCTGCCATCAAGTCCCTCCCACTACATGTGGGGATTATGGAAACTACAATTCAAGATGAGATTTGGGTAGGGAAACAGCTAAACCATATCAGGCAGTGATGAAGAGTAAATTTTTCATTGAGACTGATTCTTCAGTTCTTTCAACACTACACAAAAGTTGACTAAAAATAAGATGATAATTCAACTCTACCTAAAATTTGGAGAACCTAGAAGCAATAAAAATATTATATATTCCATAGCTGAAATGTAATTTCATTTTAAAAACCAAATATTTTGGAAGATTTTAGGGAAAAGCAATACTTGAAGTCATGGCATGCATGACACTGTATTAAAGATACAAATCATATTTGAATTTACTTTTTAAAGTTTGTAGATTAGGTGGAATGAAGAGAGAAGGCATGAGTTATTGAGTCAAAGGATTATTACATTATTACTTTTTATAATTTTGTTTTGTTATTGCCATGGGTTTTTTTTGGTTAGAAAATAATTTTGCCTCAATAATATATAGTGCAATTAAATTTAGATGCTTTACTGGTAACAACTTAGTAGAATGAGATAATGATCTAGAAGAATGTCATAGGCTGTATATAATTTATATTTTGTCTGCTTCCAGAATATTTGCATTGTCTTAATAAAAGTAAGGAAATGTAAAATATAAAAATTCAAGATAAAAACAGAATGAATAGATAGCACATTAATTAAATAAACATTTTCCTATATTTTTGACAACTAAGATAAAAATTAGTAGATTTAAATCAGCACATTTATTGAACTGGGTATATGTAAAGAATGATGGTAGTCATTTCAAATGATACAAAGATGAGTAATATAGTCATTTTCATCCTGTGAAACAGAAGGCAAATTTATCTGTAGGATAAAGTTTTCTGGAACCTTAATGCTTGTGACTTTGTATAAAGGACACAGAGTATTTGCCAATCACTTCTACATTAGTTATGTAAAAAGGCTGAAGCATTTTGGAAATTAGTATTAGTAGCATAGTAGATTCTTAACAGCAACTGTTGAATAACCTGATAAATAGATACATGTTTGAATGATTCATGCAAATATGTTTGTGTATACATATGTATGCATGTATAATATGTTTATTGAAATTGATAACATAATATTGCTTTTGTGGAAGCTGAAATAATATGTTCAAGTATTTTTTCAACTTAAAAATATAGGAATAAATCTTATCAAAATGAGGAAGAGGCCATTAAATTGCCTCTCTGAAATGTGAAGATTTAGATACATGTTAATTTAAAACATATGAATTATTAAAATATCTATGTGGGCCAGTCAGCTTTAGTTAAGCCACATTAATAAATTACCCTCAAATTTTAGTAGTTGACAAAACTCAAGGTTATTTTATACTCATGTTTACACAGATTGAAGATGGGCCGTGGTTTTGTCCTGTGTCCTACTAAATTAGAGGTGGAGCTACTCTCTGGAACATGCCATATCATATCAGAGGAGAAGAAATCAGATGGTGGAAACTGCTTCCACCTGGCAATGTCACCAGTCATTTTACAGGTACATATTATTGCCCAAGCAAGTCACATGACCAGTCTTAATATTACTTGTATGGGAATTAGACTGGGTCCAACTGGCATAAGGAGCAAATATTCCCAAAATTATGTAATCTACTACACAACAAACACATCTTCTGCTAGATATAAATTTTTAAATTTTATTTTTAGTTCAAGAATACACGTGCAGAAAGTGCAGATTTGTCACACAGATAAATGTGTGCTGTGGTGGTTTGCTGCACCTATCAATTCATCACCTAGTTATTAAGCCCCCATGCATTAGCTATTTATCCTGATGCTCTCCCACCCCTTACATGCTGACAGACCCCGGCGTGTGTTGTTCCCTTCTGTGAGTTCTCATTGTTCAGCTCCCACTTATGAGTAAGAACATGCAGTGTTCAGTTTTCTGTTCCTGGGTTAGTTTGCGATGACAATGGTTTTTGGCTTCATCCATGTGGGTTGATTCTATGTCTTTGCTATTGTGAATAGTGCTGCAATAATCATACATGTGCATGTATTTTTTAAAAAAGAATGATTCATATTTCTTTGGGTGTATACCCAGTAATGAAATTGCTGGGTCAAATGGTATTTCTGGTTCTAGATCCTTGAGGAATTGCCACACTGTGTTCCACAATGGCAGAACTAATTTACATTCCCACCAACAGTGTGAAAGCATTTCTGCATGTCCACAGCCTCACCAGCACCTATTGTTTCTTAACTTTTTAATAATTGCCATTCTGACTGGAGTGAGATAGTATCTCGTTGTAGTTTTGACTTGCATTTCCCTAATTATCAGTGATGTTGAGCTTTTTTTCATAGGTTTATTGGGGGCATCGTTGTCTTCTTTCAAGAAGTGTCTGTTTATGTCCTTTGCCCACTTTTTGATGGGGTTGCTTGTTTTTTATTTTTTTTTGTTAAAGTTCCTTGTAAATTCTGGATATTAGACCTTTGTCAGATGGGTAGATTGCAAAAATTTCCTTGCATTCTATACATTGCCTGTTTGCTCTGATGATAGTTTCTTTTGCAGTGCAGGCAAACTTCAGTTTGATTAGATCCCATTTGTCAATTTTTGCTTTTATTGCACTTGCTTCTGGTGATTTCATCATAAAATCTTTGCCCATGTCTATGTCCTGAGTGATATTGCCTAGATTTTCTTTTAAGATTTTTATGGTTTTGGGTTTTACATTTAAGTCTTTAATGTACCTTGAATTAATTTTTGTATAAGGTGTAAGGTAAGTCTCCAGTTTCAGTTTTCTGCATACAGCTAGCCAGTTTTCCCAGCACCATTTATTAAATTGTGAATCATTTCCCTATTGTTTTTTATTTATCTGGTTTGTTGAAGATCAGATAGTTGTAGATGTGTGGTCTTATTCCTGAGATCTCTATTCTGTTCCACTGGTCTGTGTGTCTGTTTTGGTAGCAGTACCATGCTTTTTCTGTTACTGTAGCCTTGTAGTATAGTTTGAAGTCAGGTAGCATGATGCCTCCAGCTTTGTTCTTTGTGCTTAAGATTGTCTTGGCTATATGGGCTCTTTTTTAGTTTCATATGAATTTTAAAGCAGTTCTTTCTAATTCTGTGAAGAATGTAAATGGTAGTTTGATGGAAATAGCATTGAATCTATAAATTACTGTGGACAGTATGGCCACTTTAATCATATTCATTCTTCCTCTCCAAAGGTATGGAGTATTTTCCCATTTGTTTGTGTCCTCTCTTATTTTCTTTAGCAGTAGTTTGTAGTTCTCCTTGAAGAGGTCCTTACATCCCTTGTCAGCTGTATAGGTATATTATTCGATAGATGAAAAATTTCATAGACATGTGGTTTTCCAACAGTAAAAAGATGTTCATGGTAGCCACAGCAAACTCACAGAACCATAAGTTACCTTAAATTTTTGAAAGAAATCTAGTGACATCTGTTATGCACAGCACAAATTCCAGCACAGTTTCAACATAATTAAGTTACTCTCCTTTAAACAGTGCCATATTTTGCATAGCCACATTTTTGGTGGTGGTTGTGATACAAAGCAAGTATCACAAAAATATCTGCGTGGAACAGTAAAGGTGAGTGGTGGTGCCCAGTCTATTCCAAAACTCAAGAAGCTGTGCCTGACCCATTAGATACACACATCTCACGAATCTGTCATGTGGTTGTTTAAGCATGACATACCTTTTTTTCCATTTTCTGTGCATTTTGATATTTTCAAATGGTTACTAAATTGTTTAGATGTACATGAGTGTTAACTTCTAGACCTAACTACTTAATACACAGGTATTTATTTTGGCTAGAGTTGCTCCTGGGAGAAATGTTGAGACACTAAGAGCATCTTGAACTGAGAAAGTTTGGGAACCTCTGTTATAGGCTTTAAATGACAATTAAAAATTTGCTGTGCCTTTGGAAATTTTAGGATTCAGATTTGTATTTTATCCCAAAGTGGAAATCTACATGTTTCAACCTGTTTGTATAAAATAGGCCTGATATTTGGTATTTAACACCCAGCATCAGATGAGCACCCACAAATCAAAACAGATGTGAGCAATACCGGAACAGTATCTAGCATCCTCTGTGCACATGTACTTTTCTTTAAGAGAAAGCTTTGAATTAAATAAAAAACTTGAAAGACTATCTGATTGACATCTCGAAGTTCAATGCAATACTAATGAAGTTCTTTATTTATAAAGGAGTCTTATTAATTACCTCTAAGAGGCATGAAATATGACAGTCTGAATTTCAGATATGCCCAATAACTAGATTTTGATATCTATTTGTATCTTGGAACATTTGTATCTAACAATGTAGGTGCATTCCCATATTGCCTCATCTTATGTATGTTGGCAAATCGATAGTACCTGGGATTTGAGGATAAAATTATTGTTTCATGTCTCTTTATCCTTGATAAGCAAATATCCCTAAAAATACACTCTAGACCCATATAATTTTCAATTGTCTGTTTTAAAGAATAAATATGGAGGCGCCTCCAATCCTGGCTTTTAAAAGTTTCTCAACAGATTTGCTAATCCTTCCTTTTATTACTAGTTTGTTTATTTCCATTTATTTCAACAACTTTTAAGATTGAAATGCACATGGTGATTAAAAACTACACATGTGTAGAAATGAGTTGGACTTTAAAGTTAGCATGACCTAGGCAATAATGGCTTATTAGTTGTTGAAGATATTCATACTATATTCATGTTCATATTGATCACCTGTCCAAGATTTCTGACTGAGAACACACAGAAAACTACGACATGCTCTACAGTTAGGCGACAGAAGTGCAATTCAATAAAATCATATTCAATGTGAGAAGTCACACAGAAGAAAAAATTTGTTTTGCTTTGAGAATACATCAAGAGAAATTACTAAGAAGTGAGCATCTTAGCTGGACTTAAATTTTACCTGAGAATTCTCCATGTGGACAACCCTATGGTGCCAAAGATGTGGCAGGCAGCTTTTAAAACAGAGAGACTAGTATTTTGTTTTGATAGATAGATGGATGATGAATGCACAAAGACGTAGATGGGAAGCGTATGGCACTGAGTGTGGCTAGATTGTAGGGTCCGTGTTGGAGTGAGATAGGAAATGTGGCTGGATGGGAAGATGGAAACTAGAATGTAAATATATGCACAGATGTTCTGAAAATATGCAGATCTTCATTTTATTGTAATACCAGCCACCAAAGAATTTTAAAATTCGTATAACCATTCATGTTTGTAATTTAGAAATAACAGCCAAACCGATTGACGAGGAGAGGCCCAAGGGGACAGAGATCACTTAAGTTCCCTCCCAATCCAGAAGTTCTGATACTTACACGTTTACGATTTGGGAAACAGAAAGTTAGTTGGCCTCTGGAGCATAACCAGCCTGTCTCTGTTCTGTGGGCACTGCTGGTATGCACTGTGCCATCCACTCCTCTCCTGCAGAGCCACTAGGCCCTGTAGAATTTCAAAGGCAATGAATAACGAGTGCTGTGTGCATAAACAGAATCAGAAAGCATAGTTTGTTGTCCCTGATCAACATCAGAATTGAAAAATACCCTTAAGCTAATAGAAAATAGGAGAAAGTTTTTCAAACTATGTCAGTTTGAACATGAAAGAAAAGAAAAAGAAACTCAAGCAAGTTTTTTTTTTAATAGGAGAAGAATTTAAACACTGATTGCTTGCATTATTATGCCTTTAGTTCTTGTTTTTCCTGTGGTAGTGTAAAAATTAAAAATTGAACCATAAGTTGATATTTAGGCAAACAATTGTAACATTTTTAGTAGTCTTGGAAAGGTAATAATTATTAAATTAAACTTGAATAAATTGTCAATATTTTTAATTTATGAATTCTTTTGTTAACTGTCTAGGATTTGTCCTTACATGTCTAAAGGTTAGCATTAAGAATATATTAATATAACTTATTGTATATTTCAAAATAGCCAGAGAAGAATATTTGTAATGTTTCTGACAGAAATCTATGATAAATATTTGAGGTGATGATTTAATTACTACTCTGATTTGATCATTGTGCACTATATGCATAAATCAAAATATCACATTTACTACCTAAACATTTACAATTATGTATCAATAAAAATTTTTAAAAATAATTGTTAGCTTTATGAATCACTTTTTAAAAATTTGCTACTATTCTTACATATCAAAAATGAAAATAATTACATAATGCATTACAGATATTACCTTTGTGTCTACGTTGCTTACCTTGCTGTAAAATTTCACTGTGCCAGTAAGGTCAAACAGCATTGAATGGCAGAAGAAAATAAAACAGAGTAAATATTATTTCAAATTTGTAATTGATAAGTAGATTTTTGGATCATTATCTTGTAGAGTCTAATTCATGACTCATACATATATTTGGGACAGTATTTTACATATCTTGGGTTGAAAAAATGTAAATTAAATTTCGCATTGCAAATTGACCTGGCTACTTAACCTTGATGAGAAGTGAAGGAAAATAACTTTACCTTGAGTTTATAGGTACTCATAGATCGGTCTGCACAGATTAAGGGTGTGCCAAGGACTGTTTCTTTGTAATATTATATATCTTTCCTCTTACGATTTTATGTACAGCCTATCCTTGATAAATGGAGATAGTCTATAACCTTATGTCATTAAAACTAAGTAAAGATACATAAAATAAAACATGTATAGAATAGTGCATACATACATATCTTTCAGTAATGTAGATATAGTATAGCTATACATTTAATTGAAAAGTTTTTAAATCATGATTTTTAATTTGCATTTCTTATTGTTTCCCCATTCAATCATATTTTCTTCTATTTCCTTTTCTATTGCCCTTCTTACTTTTCTTTTTTTTCTTCCTTTTCACTTTCTCAGTCTTTCTCTACTGTAATACAGTAAACCATTAAAAAAGCAGAATAAGTACATTTACAGCTTTCTTAGTGCTGCCCACAGGGTGCTATAAATGCACAAACTGGATATAATCGAGGCACATATTAACTTACCTTCTGTTGTACAGGAGAACATGAGCAGGCTGTTAATGTGCACTGTGTTGAAACTCTTAACTTAGGGAATGAGAATTAGCTTGCAGTAGTAATTTGGTAAGCACCTGGGAAAATTGCAAGCTTCATTTCTTGCAACGTGGAATATGATTAAAAAGAGAATATATTATTATCATGGGCACCATTAAAAAATGTGTAGACAGCATTCTATAATGTTAAAATGGAAATTGGAAGTTGTACTCAAATGTTGAAGATGCTGCCTGTTAATTACTGTCTACCACAGTGCACTCCAAGTGCAATTCAATTATTTGCTTTGTCAAGCAATATTTTGATTAACCCGAACTTTAATTTTGTGCATCTAATGTTTTTTATGTTGTGATAAAACAGTGGAAGGGTATGTCACCCTGCCAAGAGCTCTCTGAAGCCATTGGGGATGTATTTGGTACCACAGGAACCCACATTTAAATCTAGATATAAAATACTTTTCAAATTTAGGAAATTTCATTTTGAATATTAGATAGGGAATTTTTATTTAAATCCGTTAGACGGTGTAGTAATATATATATGTGTGTGTGTGTGTGTGTGTATAATACACACACACACACACACACATATATATAATAAGTTTTGTTCTTCCTGGTGCATTTTTGAAGTAGGTATTATTGTGCATATGTTTAACTTGAAGCAACTATGGCTGAGAGCAGATAGGTAATATATAGAAGGTCACTTAGCTAGTTCTTAGTGGAGTTGCACTTTAATTTGAGGCTTACATTTATCAACAATTCAAGCTCTGTAGGACACTATCTCTCTAAATTGTAAAGCTTATTTGCTAACTTTTAGATTTTAAAGAAAATAGCTGTTTTACATTTTACAGTATTTCCCATCATCTAGGAAAATATAAATAACATATTATACAAGCACCACTCATGAGCAATTTGTGGATTACATTTGGAATCATTTTAATGGTTAGTGAAGGAATGACCTGTGTTTTGCTGATGACTCAGCTGTATTTAAAAGTAGGTAACCACATCTGGTAAGACATTTGACCGCTTGGCTTCTGGTCCAAATTGGCTGCAGGAAATGATAATGATCTCTCCTGAATTTAGTTTGGTCAATTAATTTTGTTACAGAAAATCATACAATCATGTAGTTTTAAATGAAACTGGGATATCCAAAAAGATGCATAACAATTTCTCTAGTCATTCTTTCAACAAAACTTGTTTTCAGCATCTTTCAATTATCTCTCAAAACTGAGTTTAGTCATAAAAATAAAATGTTGCATGCAACTTTTTAAAAGAAATCAATAGTTTACTTGTGTAAACATACATTCAAATGGTTTATTATGTTAACATACTGTTAATGAAAAAAAAAACAAGAAGGAACAAAACACTAATTAACCACAGAGGAGGGACTCACTAAACTGTGCCTCGAGGGGGTGCATTAAACTTGAGCAGAAGAACTGGGTCACGGAGTAGAATAAGGAGTTTATTTGTGCTGAGATGGGTTCAGGAATGCTAAGCAACAGCTGCTTGACAGCCAAGTGGCTTATTTCACGTACGAGCAGCAGGGCTTTTCATGATATAGATGAGAAATCTATTGTGCATTTTTATACCAGATACGTATCTGCCACTACCCATCTATTCACATACAAGAATCAATAATTCATGTCCATGTTTTTCTGTTAGTCTCTCCTTAGATATTTTGTTCCTTTTTTTTTTTCCTTTTTTGAGACAGAGTCTCACTTCGTTACCCAGGCCAGACTGCAATGCAGTGCTGTGATCACAGCTCACTACAACTTCCACCTCCCCAGCTCCAGCAGTCTTCCCACCTCAGTCTCCTGAGTAGGTGGGACCACAGGCTTGTGCCACCACATCCAGCTATATTTTTTATTGTTTTAGAGAGACTCAGCTTCCTGAGTAGCTGGGACTCCAGACCCATATCATCATGCCCAGCAACTTATTTATTTTTATTTTTTGTAGATATGAAGTCTCTCTATTTCACCCAGGATCATCTCAAACTCCTAGGCTTAAGTGACCTTCCTGCCTTGGCATCACAAAGTGCTGAAATTATAGGAGTGAGCCACTGTGCCTGGCCATATTATTGTTTGTTTGTTCGTTTGTTGCTTGCTTGCTTGCTTGAGACAAAATTTTATTCTGTCACCCAGGCTGGAGTGCAGTGGCATAATCTTGGCTCACTGCAACCTCTGCTTCCCAGGTCCAAAGATTCTCTTGCCTCTGCTTCCTGAGTAGCTGGGACTTCAGGTGCATACTACCATTCCTGGATAATTTTTGTATTTTTTGGTAGAGATGGAGTCTGGTCAAGGGACTACCATGAAGTGGGAGCTACCATGCCCAGCCCATATTACTTTTTAGACATATAACAAAGTGACAAAAATGCATGTACATGTGTGGGGGGTGGGGGTGGGGTAGGGAACGGGTGTGTTAGATCATTCTCGTACTACTATAACAAAATACCTGAAACTCAGTAATTTATAAAGGAAAAGGAAAAGAGGTGTAGTTGGCTCATGTTTCTGGAGGCTGAACAGAAAGCATGATGCTGACATCTTCTTCGCTTTTGGGAAGGCCTCAGGAAGCTTACAATCATGACAGAAGGCAAAAGGGGAGCTGGCACATCACACAGCCACAGCAGGAGGAAGGAGTTGGGGTAGGTGTCACATACTTTTAAACTACCAGATATCAGGAGAACGAACTATCATGAGGACAGCACCAAGGAGATGGTAGTAAACCATTCATGAGAAAACTACCTCCATTATCCAGTCACCTCCCATCAGGCCCTACCCTTAGCATTGGGGATTACATTTCAACATGATATTTTGGCAGCTCTAAACTATATAATTCAGCACCAATCTCTCCCAAGTCTCATGTCCTCACATTGCAACATACAACCATATCTTCCCAACAATTCTCCAAAATCTTAACTCATTCCAGCATTAATTCAAAAGTCAAAAGTCCAGTGTCTCATCCCAGACAAGGCAAATTCCTTCTAATATGAGCCTGTAAAAATACAAAACAAGTTAGTTATTTCTAAGATAGAATGGGAGTACAGGCATTGGGTAAACACTCCTGTTTAAAAAAAAGAGAAATTGAGTAAAAGAAAGAGCCTACAGGCCCCATTCATGTTTGAAACCCAGCAGAGCAGTCATTACATCTTTAAGCTCCAAAATAATCTCCTTTGACTTCATATCCTACATCCAACGTATACTGCTACAACGAGAGGGTCCTGAAGGCCTTGGGAAGCTATGCTCCTGTGGTTTTACAAAGTTCAGGCTTCATAGTTGCTCTCAAGGGCTTGTGTTGCATACCTGTGGCTTTTCCAGGCACAGGGTGCAAGCTGTCAGTACACCTATCATTCGTGGGGCTGGAGGATGGTGGCCCTCTTCCCACAGCTCCACTAGAAAGTTGCTCAGAAGGGACTTTGTGTGGGACTCCAGTCCCACATTTTCCATCTGCACTCCTTTTGTAGAGTTTCTCTGTGAGGACTCTGAACCTGTAGCAGGCTTCTGCTTTGGTACCCAGGCTTTCCATATGTCCTCTAAAAGCTGGGAGAGGCTCCCAAGCTTCAACTCTTGCACTCTGTACACCCACAGGCTTAACACCATATGGCAGCCTCCCATGCTTGACATTTGCACCCTCTGAAGCAGTGGCCCGAGTGGCACTTGAACCCCTCTGAGCCACAGCTGGAGCTGGAGTGGCCAGGATACAGGGAGCAGTGTCCTGGGCTGTGCAGGGCAGTGAGGCCCTGGTCCTGGTCCAGGACACCATTCTTCCCACTTAGGCCTCTGTGATTGGAGGGGCTGTGGTGAAGGTCTCTGGAATGCCTTCCAGGCATTTTTACCATTGCCTTGGCTCCAAGCACTTGGCTTCTTCTGAATTATGCAAATATCTCTAATAAGTGGTTGCTCCACAGCCTGCTTGAAAATCCTCTCAAAAAAGCTTTTCCTTTCTCTGCCACATGGATGAGCTGCAACTTTTTCAAACTTTTTTACTGTGCTTCTCTTTTAAATATAAGTTCCATCTTATTTCTTTGCTTTTGCATCTGAGCATAGGCTGTTAGAAACAGCCTCTCCAAACACTTCTTGCACACTTTGCTGCTTAGAAGTTTCTTTTGCCAGGGATTTCCCCTCTGGAATCCCCTTCCACACTCTTCATGGAAGCCTTTCTCTTCTTCTCCTTTCTTTCTGTTTTCTCTACCTAAATAAAATCACCTTTCTGCAACAACAACAAAGAGAACAAGTTTCTTCTGCCAAATGCCCTAAATCATCACCCTCAATTTTGTACTTCCACAGACTCCTGGGGCTTGAACACAATGCAGCCAATTTCTTTGCTAAGGCACAACACATGTGACCTTTGCTCCAGTTCACAATAAGTTTTTCATTTTCATCTGAGATCACTTCATGCTGGCCTTACTGTCTATATTTCTATCAGCATTTTGGTCGCAACCACTTAACAAGTCTCTAAGAAGTTTGAAGCTAACCCTCATCTTCCTGTCTTCTTCTGAGCCCTCCAAACTGTTTTAATCTGTACCCGTTACCCAGTACCAAAGTCACTTCCACATTTTCAGGTGTCTTTATAGCAGAGCCCTACTTTTTCATACCCGTTTTCTGTGTTAAGCCATTTTCACATTGCTATAAAAAAATACCTGAGACTGGTTAACTTATAAAATAGAGGTTTAATTGAAGAGCAGACATGGTGGCTCATGCTTATAATCCCAGCACTTTGGGAGCCCGAGGGGGGCAGATCACTTGAGGTCAGGAGTTCAAGAACAGCCTGGCCAAAATAGAAAAACACTGCCTCTATTAAAAATTTAAAAAAAAAATTAGCCAGGCTTGGTGGCATACACTTGTAATCCCAACTCTTGGGAGGCTGAGACTCAAGAATCTCTTGAAACTGGGAGGCAAAGCCTACACTGAGCTGAGATGATGCCACCGCACTTCAGCCTTGGTGACAGAGTGAGACTTTGTCTTAAAATAAAAAGTAAAGAAAATATGAAAAGACAAAAGGCTTAATTGGTTCTGCAGGCTATACAGGAAGTATGGTGCTAGAATCTGCTTAGTTTCTGGAAGAGGCGCATGAAAGTTGCAATCATGGCAGAAGGCAAAGGCATATCACATGGTCAGAGCGGGAATAAGAGGGGTAGGGGATGTGCCATACATTTTCAAACAACCAGATCTTATGAGAACTCACTCACTATGGTGAGGACAGTACCAGTGGATGGCACTAAACTATTCATGACAAACTGCCCCCATGAACCAATCGCCTCTCAGCAGACCCTACCTGCAACGTTGAGGATCACATTTCAACATGAGATTTGGGTGGAGACACACATCCAAACTCTTCCCAGTAGGTGTATGTTTACTTAAAGCCATGGGTAGTATTAGTTCTTTAAAAATTAAGCCTGATAAAACTTATTGAGACATAATATCTTAACTTTGGGTATCATTATATAATCTTAAGTATATAGTTTATTTAAGGGAATACACAGCAAATATCTATTATTTTTCTATTAGTAAAATACAAATTGGCAAGCTTTTGATCCAAAATCATAATTTTTTTAATGAAAAGAATAGATTGGCTTATTTGAAAATGAACCAATAAATGAGTAAACTTTATTTTATCTATTTCTAAGGATATTATATAAAATAACTTTAATCCCTGTTGAAAAATGTTACAGAAAAGTAGGTGTTTAAATATATACTAAACAATTAAAATCTCACTAATAGTTCATAGGAAAGTATAACTATAAGTATTTATATATTTACTTTCACTTTATGAATTTTCTCTGAAATTATTCAGTGTTCTTAAGAAAGTAGACTTATTTGCCATTTTCAATTTATTATTTATTATATTTAGTTGTTTAAGATTAAAATATGGATGGGAATATCCAACAAACATTCGTCAGATGTCGAATTGTAAATCATAACTTTAGAGGTCTTTAAAAATGTTAAAATGTTTTTCAGTAATATAATAAGTTAGCATTAATGAGTTATAATAGATGGCATGCTAATAATCACATACAGGTTTATATCATACTTTATAGATTTCATGTTTTAATGAATATTGCATAATTTGTGTATTATATACATTTTATTGAAAGTGTTTCTTGGTTTCCAAAATCCAACCTCTTAAATGTAGGACCTTATTAAATATTTATTTGGATTTTGATGACTAGATTATTTTCTGGCATATGTAGTATATATGACTATATAATTGATATTCAAATTAAACTGAATTATAAGTAATAACTATTGTTTATATATGATTAGTGATTTAGAGATAATTTTTAGAAAGTATTTTAACCTATACATTTGTACATGAGTGTGCCAAATATTCTGAGAATATGGCCAGGCCCAAATACACTATTCTGAATAAAATAACAAAATTATACTTCATATATGATAAGAAAGTTATATTTTTAATATTATACTAAATAAGCTGGAGAGTTATCCACCATTACACTTTCTTCCTACTCAATTAATCTACAGTCTTTATGAAAATGAATGACTTTACCTGCCAGACTGACCTGAATGCATAGTTTAAGCATGTTTGCCCTCTTTCTCATTAAGTTTGCTGTCTGTCTAACTTGTAATGACCCTGCTTGAGGAGAGGTAATTAAGTGATTTGGTTTAATAAAATACCTTTCTATTTAGCTCCTGATAGCCAGCTATAGCTGAACAGCTCTCATGGGTTTATAAAATATAAGAAATGATCTCAACATTTGCAATGGAAATAAATTAAATCCAACAAATAAAAGAAGTTTCTCATGACAATTCTCTTTCTCAATAGAAAATGTATAATTAGTGTATAGAATTTATTTCTTTATACACAAATATTGTATATCCCCAATTATACTTGCACAGACTGTATATCTAGTTGTTACTTCACCATCAAATACCTATATAGTCTATGTGGTTATTCACTAATGATTAGTAATTTATTTATAACTATAAATCATGGGCTTTGTCACAAAATGCTAAGATGCTTAGTCTGAGGATGCTAAATGTATGACATTGTAAAGGACCAGCAGAAGAGATGCTTTAAGCACGAAACGTATGACACTATAAAGGACCAGCAGAAGAGATGCTTTAAGCAGGGCCTTCAAAACAGATGAATTTCCCTTTCTTATCATTAAATGTTGTTATTCTTTAGGGGATTTTTCTGTTCCCATCACATTATAATTGGGAGTTGATCTAACTATTGGCTTAACAATATTTATTCTCATTTCAGACAATGTTGAAATCCTCTGCCTAGCCACACTGTAAAAGATGAAAAGACATGCTCTGGGAAGAATGCCAATGGTGTAGCTGGAAAAGCAATTATGAATCCAGTCCACCATCTCAGCAGAGGCTGGGAACGAGGAGGAGTTATTCAGGAGGGACCATGGAGAACCATCCTGTACAAAGTCATGGATCCCCTTGGCATCCATGGAAGACCAATAAGACTTTGAAAGTGTTACATCAGCAAAACCACCCCAAGCTTAGATTGGAAGGGAAAAAAGAATGAAATGAAGGAAATGGCTGCCCAAAAGGTTGAAGTGTATGGTCACTGCTTAGGGATTAAGAGGGAAGCCATTTCAGCTGAGGACAGATCAGGGGCTGACAGGACTTCAGTGGGCCCAGAAGCAGGGGCTGATGTTACATTGATGTGCCCGCAAGATGGAGTATCCATTGGCCCAGAGAGAAAAGCAAGCCTGTTAATTATTTTCAGACCTTAAAATCTGAGGCAAATTGCCCTGCTGGGTTTCAAACTTGCTTTGAATGAGCAAAGCCTTAATTCCTATCATGTTTTTCTCTTTGGCAATGGGAATGTCTATCCTATGCTTGTCCCACAATTGTGTTTTGGATGGATGTATCATGTTTTCTAGTTTCCGAGTTTCAAAGAGAATGATATTTTCTTAGGACAAATCACAATCCCGGTCTCTCTTGTACCTGATGTAGATGATTATATTTGGAACTTTTTGAGTTGATCATATTTAGATGATAATTTTGATTTCGAATTAATGCTAGAATGGATTACCTGTGTCAGAGGATTTGGGGATGGGATGAAGGTGCTTTTAACATGGGTTAGATGTGAACTTTACAGGTCCGGAGAGCATACTCTCCTGGGTTGAATCTCTCCTGGGTTGAAGAGTGTCTACTCCCAATTCATATCCACCTAGAACTCCAGAATGTGACCTCATCTGAAACGAGAATCTTTGCAGATATAATTGCTCAACTTAAGGTGAGGTCATACTGGATTAGATAGGTTCTATGTCCAATAACTGTTGTTTTTATAAAAAGGCTATGTGAAGACATGCAGAGAATAGACCCTCATGTATTGACAGAGCAGAGATTGGAATGATACATTCACAAGCCAAAGAAAGCCAAGGATTGCCAGCAAACCACCAGAAGTGAGGAGAGAGACGTGGAACAGATTCTTCCTCAAAGCCTCCAGAAGGAGCCAACTCTCTGTCACCTTGATTTCAGTGTTCTAGTCTTCAGAGCTGTGAGAGAATAAATCTCTCTTGTCTCAAGCCATTCAGTGTATAACCATGTGTTTCCTACATTCCCCAGGAAACTAATAAAACATGTTTCTGTCACATGTACAGCTGCAGCTGCAAAGCTTGGGACTCAGGCCCTTAATGATAACGGCCAGGCGGGGCATGAATTCTAAGTTCTAGATTAGACTAGACCAAAGGTCAGTTTCAGCCCCTTATGGGTTGTGCCTCTCTCTGAATATGTGGCTTCATTCTGGTAGATCTGTGAACACTCCTAGGAAGTACCACACATCAGGAATCTTCTGAGAAAACTGTGACAAGCAGGCTGGCCAGTATGCTGTCTTTCCATTGCCTTTGTTTAAGTTGAGAATAAATCCTAACTATTGTAAATAAATTTTTATTACATTTTCATAACTTAACCTTCCTAAGGTGTATAATTTCCTTTCCTTTGTTGCCTTTCATCATAGCTGAAAAATATATGATTCTTAACCTCAGTTTTAAATATAAATTAAGTCTTTGAATAAAAGTGTCATGGTCTCCTTTTGCAGTGGATTTTCTCACATCAAAGTATGCACGTGAAAACACATTTATTAGAATTGCTATTTTGGTAAATAATGGCATGTCCTCAGTTAGGAAAACTAAATGAAATAAATAGAATCAAATAATAATGTTGATATATTCAATAAATGTATAGAATTCCCATTCCCACTTTCTAGTAAATGCTTTTAGTAGATGTTTTCCCCTTTATATTTCTCTATTATTTTTTATGTGATGACTTTGCCAATGTTGCTGAGAACTATACATTACTTTGAGCTCACCCAGCAAAAATATTTTGCTGATTCTCTCTGATTTTTGTTCTTTAGGTAGTTTGATCTATTTTCAGTACTTATATTAGTTCTGTCTAGAACTTTTCTTTCCCAAAGTACACACAAATATTATGAAGTTGTGAAATTTTATTTGAGAGACTCTTTTTTTTTTTCTAAAAGCACATCAGGACTTCAACCATTTAAATGTCCTTGTATAGGTAACACATACAATTGGTGTCTGTCAGTAATGTAGGCAAGATGCTAGCTTGGCAAGATTTTGGTGATTATTTTCTCCATCATAAAAAATAAAATGATTGCTTTTAATTGGATACAGTTTGACCTGATTTCCTGTTTTGTGATATCAAAATGAAAAACGTTCATCATGCTTATATGTTTCAATATTCAAAACCCTATGCCAACAGGATTTTAGATCTTATATTTTTGATTTCAGACTCATAATGATAAGGTGCACATCTTATTTAAAGCCACATATAAATGATTATAATTGACATTCCTCTTTGAAATGAATAGAAAATTCTCAATTAGATCTGGCCTATTGGGATTGATAGAAAATGAGATTTATTTCTAATAAATCTTCATTAATTTCATTGGGGATATTTTTAAGAAGCTACCTGAAACTTAATCCCAATATAATCAAGAAGGCAAAGAAAATTATTAGATTGAACTAGCAGAAAAAAAAATATTGCTTTTATTACACCTTTAATGTGTACATCTCATATTCACTAATTTATACCAAAGATATCATTTGATACTATTTTTTTCTTTCTTTTTTTTGAAAGGAAAGAAGAAAAAAAAAAAGGAGAGGAAGAAAAAGAGGGAGAGAGAACGGGAATATTGCTTTATTCTAAAAATGGGTATTAATAATGGCCAATCAATATTTGTGTATTTAAAGTGGAGAATGTATATTTTCTGTATTTAAAATGGAGAGCTCTACTATAAATATTTATTAAGTTTACTTGTACCGGATCTGAGTTCAAGTCCTGGTTGTCCTCATTAATTTTCTGTCTTGTTGAGTCTAAATCTCTTTATGGGTCTTATGAATCTGGGTGTTAGGATCATTAGCTCTTATTGTTGCATTGATCCTTTTACCATTATATCTTTGTTGCTTTGAAATGTAGTTTATCAGATACGAGAATTGCAACTCCTGCTTTTTATTTATTTACTTTTGCTCTCCATTTGTTGGTAAATCTTTCTCCATCCCTTTGTTTTGAGTCTTTGTGTATCTTTGGATGTGAAATGGGTCTGGATGCAGCATACCATTAGGTTTTGGCTGTATCTTTTGATTGGGGAATTTAGTCGGCTTAAATTTAGGGTTACTGCCATTTGATGTTAACTGGCTATTTTATCCATTCATTTATATAAATTCTTCTTTATGTTGATGCTCTTTACTTATATTTTTAGAAAGGCTAATACTGGTTGTTCCTTTCTATGTATAATGCTTCTTTCAGAAGCTTTTGCAACGCAGGCCTGGTGGTAATAAAATCTTTGAGTACTTGCTTGTTCATAAAAGATTTTATTTTTCCTTCAATTGTGAAGCTTAGTTTGGCACGATATGAAATTCTGGGCTGAAAGTTCTTTTCTTTAAGGATGTTGAATATTGGCCCCCACTCTCTTCTGGCTTGTAGGGTTTCTGCTGAGAGATCTGCTGTAAGTCTGATAGGCTTCCCTTTGTGGGTAACCTGACCTTTCTCCCTGGCTGCCCTGAGTATTTTCTCCTTCATTTCAGCCCTGGTGAATCTAATGATTATGTGCCTTGGGGTTGCTCTTCTTGAGGAATGTCTTTGTGGTGTTCTCTGTATTACCTGGGGTTGAATAGTGTCCTGCTTTGCTAGATTGGGAAAATTCTCCTGGATAATATCCTGAAGCATATCTTCCAGCTTGGATTCATTCTCTTCATCACATTCAGGTACACCTATCAAACACAGATTAGGTCTTTTCACATAGTCCCATATTTCTTGAAGACTTTGCTCATTCCTTTTTATCCTTTTTTCTCTATTCTTGTCTTCTCGTTTTATTTCATTAAGTTGATCTTCGACCTCTGATATCCTTTCTTCTGCTTGATCAATTCGGCTATTCAAACTTGTACATATTTCGCTAAGTTGTCATGTTGTGTTTTTCAACTCTGTTGAAAATATATTCCTCTCTATATTGTCTATTCTTGTTAGCATTTAGTCAAACCTTTTTTCAAAGTTCTTAGTTTCTTTACATTGGGTTAGAACAAGTTCTTTTAACTCCTAGAAGTTTCTTATCATCCACCTTCTGAAGTCTACTTCTGTTAATGGCACACAGTCCTTCTCCATCAGGGCTTGTTCTGTTGCTGATGAGGAACTGTAATCCCCCGTAGAGGAAAAAGGGTTCTGATTTTGGGTATTCTTAGCCTTTTTAGGCTGGTTTCTTCCCTTTGTTATAAATTTATCCTTCTGTGGTCTTTACAATTACTGCCTTTCTAAATAGGTTTTGGAGTGGACGTCCAGTTTATTGATTCCCAGTGCTGGAATCTGAGCAACCCACTGCGCCGGCTAAAACAGCAGTGGTAAGATTGATGGTGCTCTTCTGCCCAGGAATCTCTGGTCTGGCTTTCTTCTTGAGTCCGTAATAAGCAGCTCTGCCTTCTCGGAGCTGCAAACGTCAGTCAGAAGGGGAACCAGTCCCGTTTACTCTGCACAAAGAGCTGCTGCACGGAGGCACCAGCAGAACCACTGCACTGGCCGCAAGAGTTGTGCTAGTGACCCGTGGGGCTCCTCCACTGGGAATCTTCTGATCTGTGGGTGACGAAAATTCGTCTGAAAGTGTGGTGTCCTCTTGTTCTCTGCGCTTTCTCTGGGAGCTACAATCCCGAGCTGTTAGCGATCAGCCATCTTGGATCCTCCCCCGAGGGAGGATCAATTTCATTATTTCATTACTGTAACTTGAAGATATGAGAGTAAACAATAAAGATAGTAAGATTGTAATTTTTCTTTACCTCTTTACAGACAGTCAGAGCCAAACCCATGCTGAGACTGGATTGACATTTGGATACCATTGCATTGCTTGGGCTCAATGCATTGCCCTAGCTGGCACAGCTAATGGTGGAGCGTGAAATACTCCCTCCTGCAGCTGTGAAATGAGAATGTTGTCCACAGTGGTTTCCAAGGTCATATTCTGAGCTCATACTCTCTCTGACTATGCTCCTGATATTTGCATTCTCTTGTTTAGCACTTCCTGCTGTGTGTGCTAACCACATGTTCCTGTGAGCACAGCTCATTTGTTTTCTGGTCAATGTATTGATTCAGATCCACTTTCCTAGGATATTAACTATACTATGTCAATAGGAAGAAGGAACTCAATCTTCTTAGTATAAGAAAAGGACCTTGTATTTGTTTTCTATTGACATGTAACAAACTTATTGGCTTAAAGCAACACAAATTTGTTATATCATAGTTTCTGTAAGTCTGGGTCTTCTGAGGCTTAAATCAAGGTGCTGGCCAACTGTCTTCATCTGGAAGCCAAATTAGAGAAAGATCTGTTTCCAGGCTTCCTTAGATGGTTGAAATAATTCATTTTCCCATGATTGTGTGGCTGAGGTTCTTGTTTCCTTGCTGGCTCTCCACTGGTGACCACTCTCAGCAACTAGAGGCTTGATTCAGGACCTCACAATGCCATCCCCTCACAACAGGGCAGCTGACTTCATCAAGACCATCAGAAGATCCCCTCTGCTGTGTCTGCTAAGGTAGAGTCTTACATAATGTAACATTTTCATGGTGGTGAGTATTTTGTAATAGCTACAGGTCCTACCCACACTCAAGGGGATGGGATTTTGTAGCTGTGTACACCAAGGATTAGGAATCTCCTATGTCATTTCAACATGTTGTGTACCCAAATCCCTCAGAAATATTATTAATTGCTTGGTAATTACAATTATCTGTGTCCAGTTTATTAATTAAGCATACATTCATTGAGCACCTACTTTGAGCCTAGGCAGTTTACAAAAAGGACTTAAAAGTACATCTGTGAATTAATAGACAAGTTTTGCAGCTCTTGAAGTTTACTGAGGCTATAATAAGCACTATCTATAATAGAGAAATTCTATAGGTTATTGGGTTGCATTTGGTTCATAAGTATTGGCAAATTGGAGAAATTAAGCATCGACATTTGTGTTACAATCCTGTGTATAAAAAAGAAAGTCTATTCTGTTACATAACACTTTAGGTTTCACAGAGAGATCTGTCCTTGATTTAGAAATGCCAAACAAAATACTGGGGCGAAGTAATTTACCTCCTGTCCAACTAATACCACATTTAATTTCAAATTGTATTAGGTAATCAGTCTCCACTAGGCTTTCTCAGCATACTCTCTTGATTTTTAATATTAATTTTTATCTATTTACACAACTTCTCCTAAATATCTATCATTATCTCTAGTGAATTAAAAATTATTAGTTTTGAAAATATTTTGGTAATAAGCATCCTTTAAATGTGTTATTGAAAGGGGTATTGTTTTTGAATATTTTCCATTTGAAATGTTCTAATTGTAGTATTCTGTTTCCATTAGGAAATATTGATCGGAGTAGCTACTCCCTATTGTGGTTATCATTACTTTATGGCAGCAAAAAGTGACATGAAGAATTTTTTTCCTAAAGTGTCCTGTTTCAGGATACATTTATTTGGATTTTTTTTTGTGTGTGTGTGTGGAACATTGGCCATTTTTAAGTTTTTCTTTTCTTCTTTTTTCCAAAAAATCCATGTTGGATATCTTTTAGAGCAATCTTTTTGCATTTGCATTATATGAAAATGAGGTTCTTTAAATTACCAGTTGTAAGAATATTAAACAGAGTATATAGTATATAATTTTCATAAAAACTGTCCTACTATATTCAGGTAGAAAAATGTTTAAAATTAGGCTGCAACACAAATGAACAAGAATTACATGGAATTTTCTCAAGAGTTGATGAAATGTTTTGAGTGAGTTAATATTAATATTCAATTTTATAATGATTATTGTTTGAAAAAGTTGGCAAGTATGCTAAAACATAGGCTGATGGAAGTACAGGTTTATATATTTCAGGAGGAAAAGGCGAAAGCCCTTTTATATATATTTCACAACTTCTGTGTACTAAAGATTTTCAGACCATTTATAATCTTTCTGTTGTGGCCTGTGGTTTAGAATCTAAGGCCAATTTAACCTATAATGAGAATGACTTGATGATAACATTGGTAGATGATTTTGTGTTTAATTTATTACCAAAATATGTAGGATATGTGGAAAGTTTTATGCTACATAAAAAAGAAAAGAATATAGGCCAGGGCTTACTTTCTTTTGTCTGAAATGCACAGGAAATTTGGAAGCTTCTTCTTCAAGATTACGTAAAATGAAATTATATTTTAAAATGTTATTTTTAATAGATGTCAGCAAACGTAAGGGTACAATGAGTGAGGCCCAAATCAAAAAGGCGATTATGAAAATGACACACAAAGAATGTATGATTTTTTTCAAGACACTTTCAAGTTTACTTTATTGGAAAACTTAGATGTACAATTATAAATAATTAAAATACACAGAAATAATATTCATAGATTTGTTATCTAACAGTTCATACCATAGCTATTGTTGAAAATATGAACTTCTACCAATAAATATTAAATTAATTACGTAATATTAAACACTATTAACTTAAGGCAATAAATTGTATTTGTTTTCAAGAATTAAAAAATGCCACAAAGAAAAGAACTCTTGGTTTGCTAGATCAATACAGAACATGTCAACTTGATTTTCAGTGTATGGCTTAAATACAAGGGTGACAGCTGAAGGGTGACCCTGAAACTTCTGAAACATCTATATGACAGGTGTCACTTGAGCAGAGAGCATCGACCCTTTAAAATTAGTCTTTATCAAGATTATCAGAGTAAACATCTTAATGGAATAATGTGAATATTTTGTAATGGGCCGGATTCAATCAGAGAAGCAAACCACAAAACCACAAAATGGTTTGTTACAAGGATTTGACCCTTTTCCCTTTTGGAAGATGGTGAAGCAGTTTCTCTAAGGCTGTGGTCTTCAGGTCTTACACTGGAGCTGGAAGTGCGAAGTGCTGACAGCAGAGGGGAGAAATGGGTAAACTGACAGATAACAGGAATAATTTGGAACCAAGAATCACAAACTACAGCCCATAGTGGCAAACTGAAATCCATGTCAGTTCTTGCTGCCTCTGACCTTGGTGGAATAATTTCCCTGCAGAAACAGGGTCCCTTAATCTCAGAGCTAAATGCATGTACCTGACCCAGGAGTCAGAGAAGCTGAAGGAGAGTCCTGGAGAAGCTGGTCAGGCTCAGATGCTGTCTCATATCAATGAGGTGAGTTGGGATCATTGACAATAAAGGTGAACTACAGAAAGTAGCTGCTTCACTTCTGCCTTCCAATCTAGAGTATGAATCTCTCTTGTGGGGTACCCTAACCAGAAACATAGAGGAAAGGAAGTGGAAACATTTAGTTGGCCTTTTTACGAAGCTGATACATTACAAAAGCACTACAGTCCACCCTTTGTCAAATTGTCACTTAACCCATCTTTTTAAACCAAACCTGATCCCTAAGTAAAGACAATAATAATGTCACATTTCCACTGGACACAATGTCAAGAAACCCAGGTATAGTGGAAGAAACTCTGATCCTTCATATGAAAGGATATAAAGTGGGTTTTCATTTTTTTATTTTTTATTTTGTCTTTGGGGATGTTTATTTTTCTTCTGGCTGTTTCGTTCTCCTTGATTGATTTCCTGCAACTTAAATACTGACATTTAAGTCAGTTATTTTTAACACATGTTAGATGATGAGGAGATGATAAAGAAGAAGAAACAAAAAAAAAATGGTTAATATACAAACATTCATGTCAACATAAGGAAGAAATACTTGCAACAATTGTAGTTTTTCTCTCTGCAAGTGATATTCAAAGCTTAAGTGTACAACTACTTTAGCTACCTATCCTGTATTTCCTTTGCCCTCAGCAAGCACTTAAGCTGGTCATGGTTCCCTGACTGGTGGGGTGACTCAAACCTTCATTGCTGAGGCTATTAGCAGACTTTATTTTTTGAGATGGAGTCTCACTCTTGCTGTCCAGGCTGCAGTGCAATGGCCCCATCTCGGCTCTCCGCAAACTCTGCTTCCCAGGTTCAAGTGATTCTCCTACCTCAGCCTCCTAAGTAGCTGGGATTACAGGCATGTGCCACCATGCCCAGTTAATTTTGTGTTTTTAGTAGAGATGGGGTTTCTCCATGTTGGTCAAGCTGGTCTCAAACTCCTGATCTCAGGTTATCCACCAACCTCAGCCTCCCAAAGTGCTGAAATTACAGGAGTCAACCTAGCAGACTTTTTGAATTGAGGTCTTACAGTTTTCTGTTGACTTTAATTACAGAAAATTTTAGTACTCTGAAGTTCTCTACATGATCTCCAGTATTCCAAACATACTCCTACATACTTCGTCATGTAGTAATTATCAACTGTCTCTTTCATATTCAGAATCAATAACCATAGCCATTACAGTAAACTCCATTTTGCTTGTTGATGCAACAGCCTGAAGACTACACAGCATCTAGGAAGCAGCTTCAAGTTTTCAGTGGAAATTTTCAGTGGAATCATTGTCATGCTCCTTGAAGACTGCAGTCCCTTCTTTAATGCAAAGATTCTGAAGCAGCACAGCCTAAAAGCATTGCATTCTATGTGGGAACAGTGACTCCATATGTAGAGTAAGCATCTGTTTCACTAAGAACAGTGTATCATCTCTTCCAGGTTGAAGCCATCAGAAGTAACAAGCGTAACACCACCAGAAAGCTGTCTGATCCTTCTGGAGAATGATACAAAGCAAGGATTCAGTGTTGCTTTCTGCTATTGGGAGATTCAGCACTCTGCTGTGACTTACCCAGATCAGCCACGGAGAGTATAAGTCCCTGTTGCTGAGACCATGATTAACCTTCATCTCTGCTACCATGGCCACTTGATTCAGGAGCCCATTGGTGATGAAAAGTGATCCTGGGCAAAGAGGCTGATGGATATCCACAGAACATATCAACCCATCCAACTGATAATTAAAATTCTCTTCTGATGAGGACACTCTGGTGGGCAGTCACAGGGGACACAGACACTTCACACTTTTTGCTAAGAGGTCTACTCACACACATCTTCTCCATATATCCTTGCCATCAACTTTTTTTTAATAGACTTGTTATTTTATAATAGTTTTATATTTACAATAGAGTTGCAAAGATGATAGAGTTCTCATACCATAAGACATATGAGAATTTATATCATATCATCTCTTCATAAGGACAGGTCCAGCTTTACTTATTTTTAATACCTTGTATTAGTATGGAACATTTATTGAAATTATTGCACCAATATTGACATATTATTATTAACTGAAGTGCAGACATCATTTTGATTTCCTTAGTTTTTAACCTAATGTCTCTTTTCCTGGTTTCAGGATTTCACCCAGGACACCACATTCGCTTGTCACATCTCCTAAGTCCTCTCATGGCTGCAACAGTTTTTTAGACTTTCCTTGTTTTTGATGACCTTGACAGATTTAAATAAGTTTGTAAAATACCACTCAGGTGGGTTTTGCCTTAAAACTTTTTTTATTATACTTTAATTTCTGGGGCACATGTTCAGATCTTCGCAGGATTGTTACATAAGTATACACTTGCCATGGTGGTTTGCTGCCTCCATCCCCCCGTCCCTTGCATAAGGTATTATACTTTTTCATGATTAGGTTTTTGTGGAGGCTCTAGCAGAGGTAAAGTGCCATTATCATCACATCATATCAAGGATACATACTGTCACCATGACTATCCCTGTTGATGCTGACCTTGGTCACCTGCCAGAGGCAGTTTTGATCTGGTCCATTTACTACAAACTGTTTTTTTCCTCACTTTCCATACTGCACTCATTGGAAGGCAGACTTTACAGACTGGCCTAAACTTAGTAATACACATGTGAGAAAATCGATATTTTTGCATGCTGTGAAGGATCTTTCTCTTTTATTGCAGAAATTCTGTTTTCATTTTGTGTTGTATAGATAAACCATGCTTTGTTGGTCCATTCACCTAATGAAGGACATATTGGTTGTTCCTAACTTTGGGGAAATAATAATAAAGGTGCTATAAATATCTCTAAGCACTTTTTATGTGAATATAAGTTTTTGTATTAACCAGGTGAATATCGAGCAGCACATTACCTAGATTATATAAAAGGATTATTTTCAGATTTGTCAAAATTTCTAACACTTGTAGAGTGGCTGTGCCACTTTGCATCAAATTAGAGATTCACAACAAATTAGAGATTCTGTTGATGCATATCCTTACCAACAATTGATACTGTTAACTTTTCAGAAAAAATATACCTACGTAATAGTGTAGTGATGTCTCATTGTGAATTTTCACCAATTTTTAAATTCAAGGTTCAAGTCCTCCAAGTCTCTGAACCATCTAGCCAAACCATTAGCCAGGGACCACTAATTAATCATGACCTTCACTTCTGGCCATTTCTCTTTCCAGGTAAGAATGGTGCCTTGTCCATAGTTTTGTCCACCAGCAGGTCTTTCCTGTAATACTGTACTTCAGGACATCTCTGTATGGGGCCACTTTGATATGGTGCTCGTGTATAATACAGAATGACCTGTAAATCAAGCCCAAGATTTTTTCTTTTCCTTTCTCAATTATCCTTTCACAAAGAACTACCCATGAGGCCATAGACAGAATATGATTTAGCAGGAATAAGCTCATGGACATCTGGGAAATTTCTGCCTGCAAGGAGAGCTGCTGTGCATGTCCAATTTAATGGCTTGGTGGATCAGACAAAATATAGTTGATGATGAGTGGCTCATGTCACATGGTAACTTGGTGTGACAGCTTCTATTAGGGGCCAAAGCAAGTTCAAAAAGTGTTTCCCAAAAGGATAATGTAGTCCATGAATGATGTAGTGGCTTTGCTCCATGATCCTAAGTGTCTGCACTGGGATTCATCTACAGAGACTACAAAAGGCTGCAAGCTGCATTCCTACTTATCAAGGACACTTTAAGCACCACGGAATCTTCCAGGTCATATAATCCAAGGGAAGAACATCTATACAGAGGATCAACCACAGACCTTCAAAGAAGCTGGGGCTCTCCAATAAAATTAAAAGTATTTCTTGGCTGGGCACTGTGGCTCATGACTGTAATCACAGTACTTTGAGAGGCCGAGGTGGGGGGATCACTTGAGGTCAGGAGTTCAAGACCAGCCTGCTCAACATGGTGAAACCTCATTTCTCCTAAAAATGTAAAAATTAGCTGGGTGTGGTGGTACATGCCTATAGTCCCAGCTACTCAGGGGGCTGAGACAAGAGAATCAGTTGAACCCAGGAAGCTCAGGTTGCAGTGAGCTGAGATCATGACCCTGCACTCTAGCCTGAGTGACAGAAAGAGAATCCATCTAAAAAACAAAAAGTATTTTTCCCAACTGTGATGGGCACTATATCCAACTGCCCCCTTCTATATAGTTAAACAGGTAGGTAATTAATCTACACTATTACGCCAGTATCTGTAGTCTTTGGATAACTCTCTCCACAGTATACCCAGGAAGTTCTGCCATTTCAAACACATTTAGTGTAAGCCATCTTTGGGTTTACATTCTTGGCCATTAAGCTAAAACATGAGCCTAGAGTCTTCCCTTTGTATGCTCATTTTTTTCCTGGATCAGACTTATATTTCTCCCACCTTGACATCATACCTTTCAGTTCTAGGCTCACGCATGTTTCCTAGATTTCTGCATACATTGGCAAAATGGTGCAATTCTTTTGGAGGATATTAAACCTAGCAAACCGTCACATTTTGTCCCTCATACTTTCAGGCCTGTTGGGACTTTAGTCAAGTTATATGTCTAGATGCAAGGAGAGGTGATGAGTATAGGTCCTGAAGAGGATCAAGGGTGCCTTAGAAGGCTAGTACAGGAGAGATTTTTATAGGTTCTTTTTTTTTTTTTTTTTTTTTTTTTGAGACGGAGTTTTGCTCTTGTTACCCAGGCTGGAGTGCAATGGTGCGATCTCGGCTCACTGCAACATCCGCCTCCTGGATTCAGGCAATTCTTCTGCTTCAGCCTCCTGAGTAGCTGGGATTACAGGCATGTGCCACCATGCCCAGATAAATTTTTTTGTATTTTTAGTATAGATGGGGTTTCATCATGTTGACCAGGATGGTCTAGATCTCTTGACCTCGTGATCCACCTGCCTCGGCCTCCTAAAGTGCTGGGATTACAGGCTTGAGCCACGGCACCCAGCCTTATAGGTTCTTTAGGTAAGAAAAGACCAACCTCCTCAGCAAGAGCAGAAGGACTTTTTCAGGGGCAAAGAAGAACCAGCAAGATAAAGGGGTTCAGGGTCCCTAGTTTCATTTGAATCTGCCCGTACATCCATATCCCAAGGTTCATGATTGTATTTATTTTTACTCAATGCTTTCACTTTAACAAAAGAGACTGTGAAGTTGGGAATTCAGTTATATGATATTTAAGCCATCTGCAGGATAAGACTTTGTGTTTTAAGAACAGCCCAGAGCTTACAGGAGAGATGGGTTTTTTCAGGGTAGTCATTGAAGCCTTCAGTTTCCTTATGCAGTCTTTGAATTACAGATTTAAAGTCTTGAACTCATTATTTTCTTTTTCCAAGTTTTAGTTCATTTGGAAGCAATCAGCCAACCCTATTATACTCCTTAATTTTACTAAACTATCCTAAGGCAGCAGATACTTTATCACCCAGAACCATGCCTTCTATAGTCACTGGATAACAGAGACCTAAAGATCATAAATTGAGTGACAATCTTGTTACTGCAGGCCATTAGTATCTACCTCCCCAATTTACTCCTGGGAGCAGGGTCACTTGTGCCTTTAAATCTAAAGAGACATTTTTAGAACACACAGAACCAATTCAGAGAACTCTTCTTTGAGTTGCTGTGTCTCTGGAACTACTCTTCCTACCAAATTCTGTATCATCCAGGGTTCTCTCTCTCTCTCTACATGCACACACACACACATACATATTTGTATGTATGTATATATACATATGTGCATGTGTGTGTGTGGATGCATGTTTGTATGTTTTCTTGTTTGCTTTGTATGGATATTTGCCTATACACCATTGTGAACACTGGTGTGTGCATGCATATATACATATGTGTATATGTGTGTGTGTGTGTGTGTATGTATGTTTGTATATTTGCCTGTTTGCTTTGCATGGAGATTTGCCTGTACACCATTATGAACACTGGTTGAGCCATCTCAGTCAGGCTGCTGTCTTTGGTATAATGCGGGAGCTCAAAGTCCAAAGTTCACAAGCAGTTGGTAAAGGAGGAGAAAAGTAAGGTGGTGGCAACGAGAACAAGCTGAAACTCCAAAGCTCAGGTAGAACCCATGAAGACAGACGGAAACATGTCAATTCAAATTGCCTCTGAACTTGGTGCTATTGCAGACACCACTACCCTTCATCACAGATATAACTGGACCAAGCCAGAGAAGCTGCCTACAGGAGGAGAATTTAGAGAAAGCTGGAACAGTTGCACCCCAGCTGCTGGCCCACTCCAAGTGGTGGGTCAACAAATCATCATGAATGATTGTGAGCTGTAAAATCACTGAAACTTCCTTCCCACCCTGCACATATTACACAGGAACCTCTCTTGCAGTTCACTGTGACTGGAAAACACAGGAAAGGACATTCTGAGAAGTAAAGTTAGCCTAGCCAAGATGACATCTCGTAGAGATGCTGTATCTTTGTTTAATAAATTGTGTTTAATAGCTTACCCTTTAAATTACTTTCATTTTCATCGAGATGTTTTATATAATACCTAAGCATAGTCTAAAGAAAAAATATAATTTAAGTCACGAGAAAATGTCAGGGAAATTCAAGTTGAGAGGCATTCTACAAAATCACTGATCTGTACTCTTCAGAAGCACCAAGGGCCTGAGAAATAAGGAAAGAAAGAAATTGTCACAGAAGAAGGTAAAAAACCCCTAGCAACTAAATGCAATGTGGGGTCCAGGATGGATCCTGGAGCAGGAAAAAGATATAAGTGGTAAACTGGTGAAATTTGTCATTTTGCTAACTGATTTTTACAGTGCTAAAAGACTGGTTTTGCTAAAGGTACTACAGTGTACACTGACAGGCATTTGTGGATACTCTGTATTATTTTGCAACTTTTCTGTAAATATAAAATGATTTTAATTAAAGAGTTAAAATAATAGGGGCTGTTCTTTAATGTGAATGTCTTTTTATTCATCAATATCCAGGATGATTTTTGAAACATACTACTACTTAAGTTTTTGTTTTTAAGTTTATCTTTCAAGGTACCACTTATGATTTTTAAACAGCACATATATACTCTATGTCTACGGGCAATTCAACAGTTAGATAGGAATGCCCCACTGTGAAAAATTGAGCACTTAAATGTGGAATTTTAATGCCCTCCATTCTCTCTTTTCTGATATTTGCTGGTAATGTTATTTTTATGTTGTTAAGAGTTATAACATTTATTTCCCATGTTGAAAATATAATTAACTTTTATCAATTATATGTTTTAACAGGAAAAGTGGAGTAGGAAGGTAATAGTTTTGGAAGATACTCCCTCTGAACTATCAAATATGGAAGATTCTTTGAAAAATTTAGAGTATTTCTCTCCTTAAAAGAATTGTATTTTCCTTTATTAGTCTCACATTGGATACATTGATATTGAATGTAAACTGAATTCTATAATCTCATTATAGTTCATTCCTTTTCTTCAGATTGCTACTTTTGGAGTTTATCCTAGTGAGAGAATTTGCTAATAGAAGTCTCATATTCTTGATATAAAATTAAGAAGAATAGGATATGACTAGTCATCCCTTCTGAATTTGATTCTTCATTAATTACGTGAATAACTGCCTCACTAATATACTGAACATTTTTAAAAATTTTTCTAATGCAAACTATAGTGCTTTATCAGTGTCCCTTTGTGTTTTGGGCACAATCTTTTCTTGTTCTGTTTTCCCATCAATTTCCCATGACTGAAATTAATTTTATTGTCTTTCTAATACTCTTTTTTTTAGTTCAATTTTATACAATTGTATATTTATCTTCACACTATCCCTTTCATTATGTCAGTTATACTGGGGACTGGTAGAGTAGGGAAAATGCACATCTGCATTTGCAGTTTGTGAGGGATAGTTGCTGGTTGCTTTTATGTCAAAATATCAGTTAAATTTAAGCTATTCAATAGATATCATTGGCTACAATATAATCTATTTACCATAGCTTGGGTAGTTCAGTGTTTCTGTTATTTATTCATGAACAAATTCGCATTAAGGTAAGGTCTATAAGAAAGCCTGGGTGTGTTATAGATGAACTGGAGGAAGAAATGACATGCACAGTGATCAGGAGTTAGCAATCTGAATTCAAAAACTTATAGAGAAAAATATCTTGGAAGAAGCCACGCTACATTCAGTGAGTGAGTGTATGACTGGGTTTAAAAGGCTCGGCAAAAATGAGTGTTACAATGCAGGAAACTCTATTCCTTGGTCCTGTGGCCAAACATGTCCAAAGGTAACAAAGTGTCTGTGGCTGATCAGAAACCTCTATGATATGTGAGGTCAGCTTTGATGGAGGAATCCCAGGCAATGCACAGGTCACAGTTTACTGATGCACCTCAGTAGAAGCTATGTGCCTGAGGCAGGGGCACAGTGCAACCCAGCAAACTGTGCTGACTATGACATGGGTTCTACCTAACCTGGTAAGCCGCAAAATCGGTCATATTTACATAAACATCTTCCAAATGAAAGTGGAATGTATGAGAAGTAGCTTGGTAAGTTCTGAATAAATGGTGAGTTGTGACAGCCAAACCATTGTGAGCTGCCATCAAGGTGTTAGTAAGTTTGCATTTTTATCTAAGGGCTTGAATGGGGAAGAACCTGATTCTGAGATCTTTGGGTTGTTGCCAGAATTCAATTCCTTACAGTTGTAGGACTGAGACCCTCAATACCTAGAGACAATCCACGGTCTCTGACCATAGGAAGTTCACATCATATCATCCTACTCCTTCAAGTCCAGGGGAGACTATAGTCTGCTAAAACGTAGTCTCATATCACACAATGTATCATGTTAGTGGCATCTTACCATTTCACCATATCATATGGGCTAACAGAAAATCACATTTTACTCACACTCAAGCAGATGTGCTTAAACAAGGGTGTGACTCATGAGGATAACCTTAGGGTGTGTCCACCTCAGATAGTAAGGACAATGTCATTCCGATGGGTAAAGCTTCAAGCAGCACATCTGAATGTCTACTTTCCTTGACATGAGGCATGGCTCATAGGTAGCAGCTAATAACTTTTGTGGATGGAGAAGGCCTTGAAATGACCCAGATTTTAAGATGGGGACCAAGGAGTTCCCAATCTTAGAGAGATGTACATAGCCCAGGAGTATAAAAATATCTGTGTTCCATAAGAAAGCTCGACAGAAAGCACCTATTGCAGATGAAGCTTATAATAATCAAATGGGCAAGACCTGTTCTATGACCAAGAGTTAGCATCTACCTTCGTTTTAGCTTTCATAGTGTGCTCATAGTCAAAGTTAACAGAGTGCTTGACTTGAATGTTAAGCATTCATGTCATCACATGGACTTTTCATCTCCAAAGCTGATCTAACTACTGCCAGCACTCAGTGTCAGCCTGCCAGTGGAAGGGACCATTCTCTGAGAGTCTGATATGCCCCCATTCCCTTTTAGTTTTCACACTAATTATGTTAGACTGTTTCCATCATGGGGGAGACTGTGGAATGGATACTTATACTAAATGTGGATTTACCCTCCTTGCCCACCACGATAAATTTTTATTAGGTAATTAATTAGTAGATTGCGTTTTTAAAGAAAGCCCACATTGAATATAAATTTCCTATTGGCAAGGTCATGTACTTTGTAATCCATTCTACTCAGAGTGAAGTGTCCATTCCAGGTCTTAGCCCATTAGTGGAAGATCAATACGTATTTTTTAAAAGAATAGATACATAAAATGCATTAAGATGTCCTAGAATAGAAGTAGTTGGAAAAGAAAAAAAGGAGTATAAAGTCAGGGACTCATAAAATGGATCCCAAAATGAGACTAATACAAAAATCAAATTTTAAAACCTTTCACATTTGCTGTGATTGGGCCATGGGCCACAAAGTTGGCTTTCACCCACCTGGAAGCCAATATGGAGAAGGAAATGGCATCCATGACACAGTCCCTGTGTCCATTACTCAGGAGATCATAGTTATTCCTGATTTGGAAACATCTGGTTTTACAGCATCCTTCAACATAGGCCTTAATGTCTTCCCCATGTAAGACAAAATATCATTTCTAAGGACCCTCATAAATTAAGTAATGTTTAATAAAATGCAGCATCTTTGTTAGGACATTTGCTCAATGCTTTTGTTTCTTTAATTTTATTGAGTAAGAAATTTTAAAAATGTGCCTTTTAAATTTTTCATTTTGTTCTTAGAACATTTGTAAAATAAAATTTATTTCAGCATAGAAAGCAAATATAAAATATATTTTGGTAAAAGCAGGTGTGGCAAAATTTTCTATTAATTTTCTCTTATATTTCTGGTGGAGATTCCTAAGTTACCTCTGTGACATGTTTCCAGGAATAAATAAAATACTGATATTTTAAACAGTCATTTATAATCCTTGCTGTTCAAACTGAGTTTCTGAAAGCCAATGGACGTCAATGAGCATGAGATGTTTACAACCTTTCAAGTCCTTGGGGTTTAGCTTTCTGAGTTCAAAAGTGATGTAAGTAATGTAGTAATTTCCCCTTATTTCCCATTTTACTTTCTATATTTTCAGTTACCCATGCTCAACTGTGGAAGATAGTAACAAAAAATTTCAGAAATAAACAATTGGCATGTGGTAAGTTGCATGCCACTCTGAGCAGTGTGATGAAATCTCATACTGTCCTGGTCTGTTCCTCATGGGAGGTGCATCAGCCCTTTATCCAATGGAGCCACACTATGTGTGCTGTCTGTCAGTCAATTAGTAGCCCTCAGTTATCAAACTGGCAGATAACAGGAAGAAGTGTGAATACTGTGCAATAAGAAATTTTGAGAGAGAGAGCACATTCACATAACTTTTATGAAAATCTTTTGTTATAATTATTCCATTTTATTACTGTTATTTTCTTTCTGTGTCCAATCTACAAATAAAACTTTATTATAGCCATATACATACAGGAAAATATCATAGTGTATATAATATTATGTACTATCTGTGGTTTCAGGCATCCACTGGGGGTCTAGAAATTCATCTCCAGCAGATAATAGGGGTTATTTACAATGAATAATGATAACAGTAACAGACGTTTACTGAATAACTAAAAATGTTGGTACCATGATCAATGCTGTACATATATTGTAACATTGAATGATTTGCAGCAGTTGTATGAGGCTAAATTCTACTTTTTCAATTTATGAATGAGGAAGTTTATTCCCATATATATAAAATTGACAGGGATCCCATATCTAGAAAATAGAAGTTAGAATTCAATGCAAGTCTATGTGACTCTAAATGTACACTTTTAATGTGTACCCAATCTGATTTTTTTACTACATGATAATGAGATTAGTCATAAGAGTCATAACTTATTACAGAAATTAGGATGTAAGAATATATTTGTAAACCTGGTAGAAATCTTATTAGGAAATAATTGAGACCATTCTAATTCATAGATAAGAAATAACTGAGGTCGTAAAATTCTACCATTAAAAGTTGACAGTAATCTTGACATGGAAACGGAAATGGCTATAGAATGAACTCAGAGTGCAAACTAAAATGATTTTGTCTGAGCATTTTTGAATTACATTTCCCAAACAATGCAAATCATTGTACAATGAGAAATGTTCTCCCATTCCAGGGCCTTACCAAAGACCAAATGCTGTGGCATCTTTCAGAATTTCTTATTCATCTTTACAAAACACACACACGCAGATACACACACCACACAGACACACACACACACACACACACATCCCTTCTTGTACTTCATCTGATTTTATATTAAATACCATTTTATTGATGAACATAATTTGTTTATCTAATGCTATGTTAATCAATGTCTAGATTTTTTCTTGTTTTTATTACAGCCAATGTTGCAAAAATAGCTTGCATTTATAAGTTTCTGAACATTCACTATAGTATCTATAACATAGATTTCTACAAATTGAATAACTAGTTTATTGGGAATATGTAATGGATATTATGGTAGATACTATCACATTTCTTCTGGAGAAGTTGTATGTACTTCTCACATTTCACACCAATGGGGTATCGGTGCACAGCTTTTTTGTACCTCCTTCAATGGTTATAAAAATTTTGGTCTATGAAAGCTTAATCAGTGAAAAATGGTGTGCTATTATTTTTGTCTATGTATCTGTGCATGGTTTACAAGTTGTAAACAACTTATTTATTATTTTTGGAATAAAATCATACTCATAAAATAGATTTGGGTCTTTACATATTGATTTGTAAGAACTCTATCTTTTAGAGAAACATGTTTCATCAAATAAGTTATGAATATTTATTCAATTTTTGATTTTTTTGATTCCTAAGAAGCATTTTACAATCTTTACCATGTAGATATATATGTTTCATTTTTTCCCATAGATATTGCATCTTTTACATTACTACTATACATTGGAACTTAATGCTAAAATATCTTCTACCTTTTCTGTTTATAATTATTATAGGTGAAATTATTGTTTTCACATATATTTAACTTACAATGAGGTGTTTTACCTTAATCTCAGTTTCAAATAATTTTTAAGAGATTTTTTCAGATATTTTTAAAATAAAATCATGAATATGGAATTATTCATTGTAATTTAAAACAAATATTTGTTTTGACATTGTTTTAAACTTTTGCTTCATGTTCAAGGGTGCATATGCAGGTTTGTTATATAGTTAAATTGCATGTCATGGGGGTTTGATGTGCAGATTATGTCATCATACAGGTAATATGCACAGTACCTCATAGGTAGTTTTATATTCTCACCTTCACGTAGGCCCTGGTGTCTACTGTTCCCTTCTTTGTGTCCATGTGTACTCAGTGATTAGCTTCCACTTATAAGTGAGATCATGCAATATTTGGTTTTCTGTTCCTGTTACACAAATATTTTTTAACCACATAGTTTATATATGAATACATTTGTATTGTAACAGTTTAAGCTTCTGAGATAAGTATGGAGCAAACATTCCAAGACAGAGTTCTAGAAGTAATTAATGATGTCTTCTTATTTAAAATGTTTTACAAATATTTTTGTTTTCAAATATATGTATATAACTTAAAACACATAATTTCCTGTACATATATAAAATATAGTATCCTATTTATATTATATTATATTATATTAACTGTTTTATACTACATGTGATTATAACTAATGTTAATTACACAAATACTTATTTTAACATGCTGCTTAGAATCCATATTTTGAGTGTTCCATTTTTAATTAAATTTATTAGCTTGCCAACTCCTACTGATGGAAATTTATATTGTTTTAAATATTGCATTTGTAAATAGTTTCAATTGATTATATCTTTTTAGGTCTACTTGGCATAGAAATAATTTTAGCCCTTACCCCATCTCAACCCATCCCATTTAATGTGATGTAAATATACTTGATTTGGATGCTCATTGTAAATTTAAAAGATATTGGCAAATTGCCTTTTAAAATATCTAGTTACACACAGAAAAGCATAGAAGATGTTTGTAACATCTTTGCAAATGTATTTCCTTTGGGGGAAGATGCTATCCCCACCTGATTTCAGGGTAGACACATGACCTCCTTGGGCAATCAGAGTCTTTCTGCCCCTTTAGACCCACTCATGAATGTTCAGTCAGTAGGCAGCACAAACAGAACAACTTGAATTGAATTTTAGGGGTATGTATAGGAGCTGCCCCAGCAAGCTCCACCTGCTCTCTCTGAGATAAAAATTCATAATTCAATAGAACCCTAAACCCACCAGCAGGCATGTTTTTCACCACATGAGAAAAGCACACAAGATAATGGGACCAAAGTAGAAAAATACAGAGCTGAGAGGTGAAGGGAGAGGAGACAGAGTTTTGATCATATTCTTTGAAGTCTGGACAGGTCAATGCCAAGTCTAGTTATAGACTTTCTAATTACATGTGTCAATAAAGATTACAGTTTGGCTTACCTGAGTTTGAGTTCAGATGCCGTACTTGATGTCCAAGGAATCCAAATTTAATATAAATTGCATGGGAAAAAGAAAAGCAAAAAGAGGCACTCCATGTTCAGTGGCTGAATGAAAGCAGGGAAGAGGGGATACTTTTTTCTCCACCCCAAACTGGAAAGTTTATAATTCTTAATAGCAAAACAGCTAGCTGTTTAAACTGTCATCTACAATAACCTGGAACTCATATTCTCATCTACTGAGTTTGAGGCTTTAGAAGACAGTAAAAAGATGTCAATACATTAAAATATGCTGACTTCTTTTTGCTACATTCAATGAAGTGTTACAGGAAAGAAGGTATGATCAGGCTATATTGACACATATGAAAGCAAAGACATGAAAAATGCAGTACAACCAGGATGCAATAAGCCTTCTGTCCTGGTGTGAAATCTAGGCTGGCTGAGAGTTACATAAAGATAAGCTTTGGTTGTGTTAAATAAAAACTTACTCAAATAATTGTTAAAGGTGGTTAAGCTTACTTCACTCAAGGAGAACCATGCGGCTAGGTATAAGGACCACTGCATCAGGATCGGCAGGTGGGGATTTATGATGAAGGAGCAGGTTCAGGTCCGCGGATGAACACTTACTAAGAGGGACCATCATGGATAAGAGGTTTCTGGCTAAAGCAACTTGATGGATAGGGTAATCAGAAATCCAGGGTAGTCAGATACCAAGGGAGGGGGATTTTCACTAAACTAACTTGGAAGGTATATTAGTCTGTTCTTACACTGCTGTGATGATACTACCTGAGACTGGGTGATTAATGCAGATAAAAGTTTTAATTGGCTCACAGTTCTGAGGCCTCAGGAATTTTATAATCATGGCAGAAGGTGAAGGGGAAGCAAGGCATGGCTTACACTGAGGCAGGGTAGAGCGGTAAAGAGAAAGAGGGAAGGATCAAATACGGTTATTACCATCAGTTCTTGTGAGAACTCCCTCACTATCATAAAAGCAGCATGGGGAAGCTGCCCCCAGGATCTAACCGCCTCCTACGAGCTCCCTCCCTTGACAGGTGGGGATTACAATTCCAGATGAGATGTGGGTGGGGACATAGAGCCAAACCATATCAGAAGGATTCTTGCTCAATCTGGTTTCTACAAGGACAGAGAGAAAAGCGCAAGGTTGAGTCTGAAGACTCACAGAAACCTGATTAAAGTTTTGATCAAAGGAGAGTCTTTGACACTTGACAGATAAGTACATTTCTTCGCCTCACTTCATCCTCCAAAATCATAATGATGCCTAAACTTATGAAGGCAGGAAAATAAAGAATTTGAACCAACACAGCTAGGGCTTGTCCAGCCTCCACCTCATTCTCATACCCCTTCCCAGCCAATGTATAAAGAAATACACTGTGATGTCTTCTAGGGCTAAAGGAAATGCTTAGCTGCTTAAATATTTTATTATATTGCCAAACATGATTTTAGAAGACAGTTTCCCAGACGAGGCATACAAAACAGAATCTGAAATCAGTTGCTAAATGGCAGACAGCCCCATTCTGGTATTTAGATCAGGAGTCAGCAAACTTTTTCTATGAAGGGACAGATAGCATGCAGTTTATGCACCACGTGCCATATGTCTGTGTCACAACCAATTCAACTCTGCCATTGGAGTGGAGAAGCAGTGATAGGCAATGCATGCATGAATGAGTGGGGATGTGTTCCAATAAAACTTTAATTTTGGAGGCTGAAATTTAAATTATATGATTTTCATATATCATTTTCTTTTTATTTTTAAAAACAATTTAAATGTAAAAAAATCTGTTGACAGGAGACAGTATAAAAACAGACAGTGGGGTAGATTTCATCCAAGGGCTATAGTTTTCCAATCCTGGCTTGAGATCTTTGCTTAAAGGAGATATCTGATCACAAAGTCCCCAGCTCTGTGAAGCAAAATTGATGACAGCTCAGTTTTCAAGAGAAATTCAGGAATCCTTGAAATCTGGAATGACAGGAGTTGAATTTCTTACATAGCATATTCCCTAAAGGAGAAAAGGAGAAAAGCACCCCAATTTGTCCTTCAGTTGGGAACATGAGTGATAATGGACCAAGGGAGATAATCTCTTAAATTGCAGAACTAGGGACAGGCAAATTGGTTACGAAAGAAGCTGCTTGGTTTCAAACTATGGTATCAAATCTTTGTTACCACTTTCCAGCAAGTTGTGGCAACATAATGTGTTATTTCCTCTGCTTGCCTTTTGTAACTGGCTGTTTTCTTTGCAGTTATTTTGATTTCTATCTATTATGTCACATTTGGTACTTTTGAAATAGTTATATTCATTTTTTAGCTAGAGATTTTCAGATCCCAAGAAGCCAATTTTATGACTAAGATAAATCTATATTATCAAGTAATTTCAGATCCAGAGCTGAATAAAGTAACTATAATGTTATATAACTACATTATTTTATGTGGGGACACTTAATGGAGGAAGGCTGTGCGTGAATTGTGTGGCAGTGTGCCTGAGTTGCTTAGTGTGTTTATTCACCCAACATCTTTTCATTTTGGAAGTCCTCTCTCCTTTCTCTGGGCATGATCAGACAGGGAATGACTATAGACCAACTTCATCCGCTGAACTCAAATGACACTTTTCCCCATCGAAGCCTTTCATATGTTTCCTCTTATTGTAGTGTTGGATTCTTCCTTCAATTTGTTTCAGACATTGTTGCTTGCCAATAGCCTCTGAGACGTGGGGAAAGTCAGATGCAGAGGGCTTCACTTTCCTAGACAGGAACATGAAAACGATGTTTGCTGATGAGACTATAACAAGACCTTGAATAAAATATCCATTTTGGGTTTGACTGTGAGAAAAATTTCCCTTCTTTAAGATAACATAGCTCTGTCCTTTTAGAGAATCTTGATTAATATGCCCATGGTCCTCCAAGGCTATCCTAAATGGGGCTATCATATTGCATCAACACATTGCTGCGTGGTTCAAATAATACACGTATGCATGCTAAAGTGAAATAATACACGTATGCATGCTAAAGTGAAATAATAGGTTGCCTTTTACTAACAAACTATGACTCTATACAGAGGCTTAATATCAGGCACCTTGAAAACAGAAAATAGCTTTAATCTTTACATAGATTCTTTACTATGGTTTTTTTTTTTTTTTTTTTTGGTCTATAATCAGATTCCAGTGCAAATTTCTCATTTTCCTGTTTCTTTTTTGAGGTACAAATCTAGATATGGGTGTATTAGTTTATTTATATCTACTATACAACTTACATCCTCTGTAATAATTGATTTGCTGCTAAAACAGCAGGTTTAAAAAAATTTAAACTTTATTTCTGACAATAAACTATCTGAAGGCTAGATGGGTATAAATTCAATTTCCAAAAGATGTCTTTGGCAATATGAAATATTTAAAAAGCTAAGTCTTAGGGGCCAATGTTTGCGATCTGGCTCCTACCCAAAACGCCATCTACAATGTCTGCCACTATTTTTAGTATGATTAATAATGAGGAAATGCCTTATTCATACTTTATTCATTTATAATTTATTCATTTATCAGTCAATAGAAAGCCAATATGTAATGTTCATGAGAAAACTATAAATAATAGAAAAAATTCAGCATCATATGGCATTTGGATTTAGTGACTAAAAGGTCAAACACTAAAATACTATGATTTTATACTAGAAAGCTATTTATGTTCCACAGATAGTTGTTTATTGAAGGAGGAACTTAAATGGTCACCACTTAAAAGCTGCCATAAAAATTTTAGTCTTAGAAAGACCTTGTGATAGTGTTAAGGCAAAGGGTACATACATAAAATAAGTATTTGAAGGATATAAAAACCAATGACTGTCTGAAATTTATTTATTTTTTAGCATTCCAGTAAGGGCCTCTAACAATGGAAGGTGGTGTCTCTTTATACACTAAATCTGAAAAGAGATATAAAACTTGAAGCTTTGCCAACTTGTCAACTTACCAATTGAGTTGGTTAATATTAAGTGTCCACCTGATTGAATTGAAGGATGCAAAGTATTGTTCCCAGGTGTGTTTGTGAGGTGTTGCCAAAGGAGACTACCATTTGAGTCAGTGGACTGGAAGAGGGACACCCACCCTCAATCTGGGTGGGAACAATCTAATCAGCTGCTAGCACAGCTAGAATAAAAGCAGCCAGAAGCACATGAAAAGACTGGACTTGCCGAGTCTTCTGGCCTCCATCTTTCTCCTGCGCTGGATGCTTCCTGCCCTTGAAATCAGACTCCAGGTTTTTCAGATTTTGGATTCTTGGACTTACAGCAGTGATTTGCCTTTGACCACAGACTGAAGGCTACACTATTGGCTTCCCTACCTTTGAGGCTTTGGGATTGACTGGCTTCCTGGCTCCTCACCTTGCAGACCACCTATTGTGAGACTTCACCTTGTGATAGCATGAGTCAATTCTTCTAAGAAACTCTCCTTCGTATAGTCATCTATCCTCTTAGCTCTGTCCCTTTAGAGAATCTTGACTAATATGTCCATTGTCCTCTAATGCTATCCTAAATGGGGCTATCATATTGCATCAAAATATTGCCGGGTTGTTCAAACTTATCTTAAAGAATCATCTGTATATCAGGCTTGTGTTCTGGTAGAAAATAAGGAGTACCAAGAGACTGTGCAACCTGGAATGCCGAATATGAACTAAGGGTTATCCAACCCCTTCCATGAATAGAATTGAATGGAAACATAGAAATCCAACTTCAAGTACAAGTATTAGGCAGGAGATGGGCTTAAGCAGGTCTTGAAAGCACAAGGCAGTTCTATAAACAAGCGGTTCTGACTTCCATGACTCTGCTTTATTTATCTGCAGGTTTTCCACAACCCACAGGTAAATCTGCATGGAGCATTCCATACAGACTGCGCGCACACACACACACACACACACACACACACGTGTGTGTATATATATGTGTATATATATTTATATATATGTGTATATATATTTATATATATATGAATGATTGACACATAGCAAATACACAGTACTTTTCCTTAGCAATTAAGTAAACAAATACTCTTCATTGGTGAAAAAATCTACTGGGTACTATATCCCATTTAGAATTCCCCATAAAACTTAAGAGTGTTTGTACGAAAAGCTTATTGATGAAAGGTATAGGCACATAGGATTACTAGGGAAGGTTTCATGAACATGAAAGAGAGCAGATAATGAGTACAAATGTAAGACATGGTCTTTGTTAGATCAGTGGCTATAGTTAACATTAATATCTTGTACACTTAATCTTTAGATACCTTTTTATTTTGTTATTTCAATTCTAGGTATTTACCCTAATAGTGATTTTTTTTAATTTCACTTCTAGATTTTTACCCCTAATCTTGTTAGGGGTAAATAGTTCTGACTTATATAGGGCTGACTGGGAAAGCATGTAAAAGGCTGTATAATTATGTTGGTAGTAAAAATAAATGGACAAGGAGATGTGACACCAGGGTAAAAATACATAATAGTTCTTTTAAAACAGAATAAATTCCCAACACTTCACATATTTCATATAAAGCATTGGCACATGCATTTAAATAACTTTATGTCTTTATTACAGCCATACTACATTATAATGAAGGGTATGTGTGTGGTTGCATATGCATGTGTGCACACATACGTGTGTGTTTCAGACCTCTAGACTTTAGCCACTCTAGATGGCTAAAGCCACTTATAAATAAAACAATTTTATTTATAAGTAAGCATATTTAAAAAGTTATAAACATGTATGTGTATCTTTCTTAAATTGGATATTTCTGGATTCTAATAATTATTACATTTGGAAAAATAGTTATAATCTTATTCTTTATAATATAATATATGATATTCATTGCATTTTTATAATAAATGTCATTTACTTGTATAATATAAAGAAAAGTATTCTAAGTATAATGGTGAATACTGTATGGGAAGCAGATTGCATAATATTTTGTGCAAACAAATTTCACAGCAACATAGCAATTTTTGTGAAGTACTAAAGATACACACAAATATAGTTGTTATATTTAACTATTAAAATCCCAGCTCATTAATATTTTGTGATCTCTCTCACCCAAAACTTTCATAATAAGATTATTGTCAGAAAACAATAACAACAATGAAACTTGGTACTAGACTATAATTTGGAGAATAGAAAAGGAAAATATCATAGAAGATTTTCTTTTTTCTTTGAAAAGTATATTGATAATGTTACAGTCCACTGAAATAAGAAAGTTGGAACTAGGAAAATTATGTAGAGAACAGACCATTAGTTCCATGTGGCAAAGGTTGAATTGAAATTGTCTTTGAAATAGCTAATTGGAAATTTCAAGTAGACAGTTGGATATGGAAACCCAGATTTTACAGAAGTCTGGATTTCAGATGTAAATGAGAAGTCAGAGGAAGTAAAATTATAGAAATGACAGATATAGATACAGTCTCATTCACTCACCATCTTCAGTGATTTCTTTGAATAAAATGATTCTAGATTCTAGGGAATAAAAACGAATGGAAGAGAGTCTTTTTAAAATTTCAAGATATATCTATTGGAAAGAAAAATAAAAGCAAAAACTTTACCATGCACAAAACCACGCACAGCCCCTAGAGGCTATGCATTGTAACCACATTTTAGGGAATATGACAATCACTTTGTCACTAACCACAGAGTTTAATCTATCTGAGGGTCAGTTTATGACCCTGTCAAACTCTGTAAGTTGGCAGTTATATAATGTTTGATATGTTCCATATACTCCTCTGGATGCTTTGGATGCAGTGACCAACGATCTTTCCAGGATCCTGATGAGGTGTTATTTCATTATCCACATTTCATAGAGGAGAAACTTAAGCCACAGACAGGACCTTGTCCAACCCATGGATTTAGTGTCAGAGCTGTAACGCACATCCAAATAGCCCAGCTCTAGATTCTATGTTCTAGACCAATTCAAAATAATGACACTGAACTTATTCCTCACATATGACAAAATGAAATCAGAAGAGCAAAATAAGTGTAATATTATGGATTTGTAAAGCCTTTCTTCAAGTTCATTTTTTAGGTATACCCATTTGTAGGGATTATTACTATATTTTTAATGTAGGAAGAATGCAATACAAGATGCCAAGCTGGGCTAAGCATGCTGCGCTGGCCTGTCAGCGTGACTTCCCTTGAGAGGAGCTGTCAAGTTCTGTGTCAGGGCTGTGTTTCTACATCTGGGTTGTGTTTCTCCAGGGCCTCTGACTGGTGTGGAGAATCACACACCAGGGAGCAATGTTTGAGAACAGAGAGCAAACAAGATGTGGGCAGGATAGAAAGGAAAGGAGTAATGTGTTAGTTCCTATGGGATAAGCCCTCCTATTGTCACAGAAGTTGCTACTGTACAAAATGCTCAGGGTTTGAATTTTCTGAAAAACACAAGGAAGACATGGTTATAAATTCAGGATTTTGTTTAGGGGAAACGGTCAAAAAGGATTTCAGAACATGAAGTCAGAGAAAAGCAAGGACTCCATAAAATTTGCAAGAAACCTGTAACAATCCATGCAATGACAGACTTGATTCAATGCTGAAAAAATGCATATCACATACGGACAAGAAATACATTAGTCCATTTTCATACTGATATGAAGAAATACCTGAGACTAGGTAATTTATATAGTAAAAGAGGTTTAATGAACTCATCGTTCCACATGACTGGGGAGGCCTCACAATCATAGTGGAAGGTGAAGGAGGAGCAGCAAAGGCATGTCCTACATGAAGGCAGGCAAGGGTGCCTGTGCAGGGAAATTGCTCTTTATAAAACTATCAGATGCCATAAGACTTATTCATTATCATGAGAACAAAACAGGAAACCGTGCCCTCATGATTCAATTAACTTGCACTAGGTCCTTCCCACCACATATGGGGAATATGGAAAGCACAACTCAAGGTGAGATTTGGGTAAGAACACAGACAAACCATATTATTCTGCCCTGACCCCTCAAAAATCTCATGTCCTCACATTTCAAAACTAATCATGACTTACTAACAGTCCTCCAAAGTCTTAAATCATTTCAGCAAAATCTCAAAAGTCCATAGTCCAAAGTCTCATCTGAGGCAAGGCAAGTCCCTTCAGCCTATGAACCTGTAATGTCAAAAGCAGGTTAGTTCCTTCCTAGATATAATGGGGTGCAGGAACTGTGTAAATACACCCCTTCAAAATGGAAGAAATTGGCCAAAACAAAGGGGCTACAGACCCCATGAAGGTCTGAAATCCAATAGGGCAGTCATTAAACCTTAAAGTTTCAAAATTATCTCCTTTGACTCCATGTCTTACATTTAGGGCATGCTGATGCAAGAAGTGGGCTCCCACAGCCTTGGGCAGCTATGCCTTTGTGACCTTGCAGGATACAGCCTCCCTGCCAGCTGGTTTCACGTGATGCTGTTGAGTGCCCACACCTTTTCTATGTGCATAATGCAAGTTGCTGGTGGATCTACCATTCTGGGGTCTGGAGGATGGTGGTCCTCTTCTCACACCTACTCTAGGCAGTGTAACAATTGGGACTCTGTGTGGGGGGTTGCACTCCCTATTTCCCTTCTGCACTACCATAGCAGAGGTTCTTTGTGAGGGCCCCACCCTTGCAGCAAACTTCTGCTTGGACATCCAGGTGTTTTCATACATCCTGTAAAATCTAGGCAGAGGTTCCCAAACCTCAGTTCTTGATTTTTGTGCACCCCCAGGCTCAACACCACATGAAGCTGCCAAGGCTGGGGTCTTGCACCCTCTAAAACAATGACCTTAGCAGTACCTTAACCTCTTTTCACCATGGCTGGAGCAGTTAAGATGCATTTCCAAGGCTGCACATTGAACTAGCTGAGGGGCCCTGGCCCTAGTTCAGGAAACCATTTTTTCCCTACTGAAACTCTGAGTCTGTGATGGGAGGGGCTTCCATGAAAGTCTCTGACATGCCCTGGAGATATTTTCACCATTGTCTTGATGGTTAACATCTGACTCCCTGTTTCTTATGCAAATTTCTGCAGCAGGCTTGAATTTCATCACAGAAAATGGATTTTTCTTTTCTATGACATTCTCATGCTGCAAATTTTTCCAAACTTATTCTCTGCTTTCTCTTGAATACTTTGCTGCTTAGAAAGTTTTTCCTCCATATGCACTAATTTATCTCTCTCCAGTTCAAAGTTTCACAGATCTCTAGGTCAGAGGAAAAATGCCAGCAGTCTCGTTGCATAGCAAGAGTGACCATTACTCTAGTTCCCAACAAGTTTCTCATCAGCATCTGAGACCACCTCAGCCTGCACCTTATTATCCATATCACTATTAGTATTTTGGTCACAGCCATTCAACAAGTCTCTAGGGAAGTTTAAAATTTTCCCACAGCCAGGGGTGGTGGCTCATGCCTATAATCCCAGCACTCTGGGAGGCCGAGGTGGGTGGATCATGAGGTCAAGAGATCAAGACTATCCTGGTCAACATTGTGAAACCCCGTCTCTACTAAAAATACAAAAATTAGCTGGGCATGGTGGTGTGTGCCTGTAGTTTCAGCTACTCAGGAGGCTGAGGCAGGATAATTGCTTGAACCCAGGAGGCGGAGGTTGTGGTGAGCCGAGATCGTGTCATTGCACTCCAGCCTGGGTAACAAGAGCGAAACTCCATCTCAAAAAAAAAAACTTTCCCACATTTTCCTGTATTCTTCTGAGCTCTCTAAATTGTTCCAACCTCTGCCTGTTATCCAGTTCCAAAGTCACTTCCACATTTTCAATTATCTTAATAGTGGTACCCCACTCTACCAGTACCATTTTCCTGTATTAGTCCATTTTCATACTGCTATAAAGAAATATCTGAGACTGGGAAATTTATAAATAAAAAGTGTTTAATAAACTCACAGTTCCACGTGGCTGGAGAGACCTCCCAGTCATGGTGTAAGGCACAGTAGGAGCGAAGTCACGTCTTACATGGTGGCAGGCAAGTATGAATGAACGGAGGAACTGCCCTTTATAAAACCACCACATTTTGTAAGACTTATTCTCTGTCATGAGAACAGCATGAGAAAGGCCACTCCCATGATTCAATTACCTCCCACTGGGTTCCTACAAACTTTGTAGGGATTATGGGAACTGCAATTCAAGATAAGATTTGGGTGGGTACACAGCCAAACTAAATCAAGGAAACAGCAACAAACATTTAAAATTTTGGCCAATTCAAAGAGTAATTTAATGTCTGGGCTGAATCCAGAATATCAGGTTCCTGAAAAATAGTATACAATTATTTATATTACATTATGTTGCTCTTCAAGCACTATTTTAAATATTATTTTAATATCATTTTAAATATCAATATTTTCAATGACATTTAAAATAAGGACTTTTTCTATGAATTGCAATAATTAGATGTTTATCCTGTTTTAAAAATTTTGTCGTGAAAGTAATTTCCATAGCATTATAATAACAGTAATCTTTTTCTTCTATAAGACAAAATAACTATAATTCTCACCTATATTGATAAAAACACCAAATAACTGTAATTTTGTAATTCAAGAAAACTACAGCATCTTAGAGGATTGCCTAATCATGACTGGTTCCTTCTGATAATGTGTAAGTTAAATTAAAAAAAAATAGCTGGGCCCAGTTTTCACAAGACTACAGCTCCTACCTACCCTCTTCCTGCTAGGTTAGAGAGGTAATTGAGTTCTAATCCTGCTGCTACATTTCTTTGGGTCAAAGATGAAAGACTTGGTAAAGAAAGATACTGAAATCTGGATCAATAATTTTATTTCTCCCATTAATTTCATTCTGTCAAAATAAATGTCAGCAAATCTATATTGATGTACTGTAATAAAATGGTTACTTGATATAACTGACAAAAATATAATAATTTATATAATAAAATGTATACTTATGAAAAAATTTTGTCATGAAATTAAAGAAATATTAAATATCTGTTTGAATTGATAAAAGTAATAGAAATTATAAAATTCACTTTTGATTTCTTCAAGATATGTTTTACAAAGTAGAATTTCAAAGATGCATCTCATTTTTTTGTCCGAGACTCCAGGCTGGAGTATAGTGACACAGTCTTGTCTCACTGCAGCCTCCACCACTCGGGTGCAAGTGATTTTCATGTCTCAACCTTCCAAGAAGCTGTAATTACAGGCATGCCTCATGCCCAGCTAATATTTGTATTAATATTTTTAGTAGATATGGGGTTTTACCATGTTGGCCAGGCTAGTCTTGAACTTCTGACCTCAAATAATCCATCTGCCTTGGCATCCCAAAGTTCTGCAATTACAGGCATGAGCCACTGTGCCCTGCCTCAAATATTTTATCACACTAATTTTCAAGATAAGATAAATAAGAAGTACCCATGGAAGTTAAAATGTTTCCAAAGGTTATCTTAAATAGGACATGAAGGAGAGTAGGAAAAGGGGCTATTAGATTCAGGTGTTGGAAAAAATGCCTAATTGTGTTCTGCATACGTACACTGTGCAGGAAATAGGTTTTGAATGTATGTGAACTGATTAATGTCTCTAAAAAGAATCACAATTTACTTAAGCTCTTCCTAAAATATCATTTGCATTTGCTGGACTTGCCTGTTGCATTTCAAACCACCACTGAATGTCCACTTCATTGTCTCTGTGAGCACCCGAAGGACAAGAAAGACACACTTCTTTCAGCTCAGTTCAGCACCATTTTCTTGGCATCTCCTGATTACTCCCTGGGTAGCAGTCAGACCTGCTGTGAGAGTGATTCCAGAATTAAAAGCTGTTGTCATCACATTTTATTAATGCTCCTCAAGATATTCAGTGATTCTATACACCTCTGAAATTGTAAAAAATAAGCTACCTAACCAACATACTTCACTGGAAAAAACTATCAAATCATTTATTAGCTCAACAAATTAAAAAAAAAGAACTATCTTGTCCTTCACAGCCTATCACTTCTTAGTTTAGGGCTAAGGTTAATATTTTTGCGGAAGGACATTCTTTGTCAAATACTTTCCTCACAGGTTAAACTATTATGATATATTTTGTTTTCATTAAGACTATTAAATCAATTCATATTTTATTAACATCTTAGCTTCACCATATGCATGCTCTTTTGGCATAATTGTTAAAATCAAAATACTTAGTATAATATATAAAATGCTCAAATATTTAGAAAATTATTTTTTTAATTTTTTGATGGGCTGTGCATTTATGTAAAATAACATATCATTATATCTATCTGTCTATGAATCTGTCATCTATCTATCTCTGTCTCCTATCCATCAAATTTGACCATTTTTCCCCGGTCCTGAAATGCTATGCTGAATGTTAATTAATACACAGCATCATCCCTTAGTCCTAGTCAGCCTAGTTGTAACATCCTTTTTCAACATTGATGGGTGTGTGTGTGTGTGTGTGTGTGTGTGTGTGTTTTAATTTTGACAAGTATCATATGCTCCCACAGTCTCAATTTCCCAAACAGAGAAAAATTTGAAATGTAAACAAATGTTGAAAGAAAAATACCAGCTAGACAAAATTGCCAAACACTGGCCATATTTGTCCTCTCTCTCCTCTCCTTGTCTCTCTCTTACCACACCTCTCACCTCCCACTTTCTCCTTCTCTCCCTCTCCCCAACATACACACACAATAATTTGAAAGTATACCTGCTTCACATCAGCATTCATCTTGGAAAGAATGAGGACAATTATCATCCTTTAACAATATAGTTGCCTGAAGCAATTGTTAATATTACACACAGAGTTGGAAAATGCAGGATCCCTTTTTAACATCCATTCTATATTTATTAGATAGTAGTTTTCTTAAAAAAGATCTTCCCTTTTTTCCTATTTAATCACTACTTTTGTACAGCACTATGTATGGCCTTGGATGTTTAATTACTTAAAGCATAACAATCAATAGCAGTGCATTCATCAATCTTAAAAAACTCTAAATAATTTTAGTGTCATAAGGTACACATACATATTTACCCAACTGTTACAGGAGTCTCTGTTATTCTATATATTTTTTAAATCCAGAGCAGCATTCAATCCACTTCAAACTTTGCAATTGATTGTTATATCTGTTTATCTCTTTTAGACTAGAAGAGGCCCTTGTTCATGACATTGAGTTTTTGAAGACCCATAAAGAGTGAATTTTCTTATAGACTATTTTCTACTCTGAATTTGTCTGTTCAATTCCACATGTTTTATTCAATTCTCTATTACTGCATTTTCTACAAACAGGAAAAATGTCTGGAAGCTTGATTGCATTTCTGTTAGAGAGCTGGGGATTTTAGGAGTCATTTTGTGTATGATCTATTGCATACTGTTGGGGGCCATATCATCTGATGTTCCACTATTAATGATGCTTAGTTTGATCAATTTGCTAAGGTGCCATTGGCCAGATCTCTTTCATTTCTGTGTTCTCAGTTGTTCTTGTTCTTCTTTACTTCAGCTGCTCTCTGATGCATTTGTACAGACACATTTTATTGTATGTGTTTTACTTGGCTTTCTTCTTGTTCTTATTAGGACCTTGAGTTTGCCACAAGCTATTCTTCTCATCCAGATCAGAGGTCTTCTCTTTTAAGATATATCCATTATCATGATCGCTTCTGTGATTTCTGGTATAACTAGATATCTCATTTTCATTTTCCATTCTTCCTTTCCTGAACTTTTGGTCAGACATTTCTCTCAGAATTTTTGCCTCCTTTTTTATGGGAACTGGTAGATATAAAAATGTGCATCACAGCCACCATATTGCACATTTCCTGTTCCCTTCCTACATCTCAACCCTCATCTTGTATCATCTTTTCCTTGTTTTGTAGATTCTGGCTTGATACTCATTTATTCTCATGTGCTGTGTTGTCATTATCAAAAAAAAAAAACTCATCAAAAGTTATTCATTCTGATGGGAATGTATTTCTCTCTCCTTCTCTCCCCACCTTTCATTTCTAGGCATAGGACATATGCATAACCAATATAATACTCTTTATAGTTTGAAGAGTAATTAAAAGTGCTTACTCAGGACCCAAGCCTTAATTTCAGATAGGGAATGCTGAGCATTCTATAGGACACCTATAAACTTCCAGAACAACCAGCAAGCTAAATGTTATACTAAACATACCCTTCTTTTATTTTAATTTTCATAATGCTATACATATTGTATGTATGTATACATATTTAGAATACATAACTGAAATTGTTCTGTTGTATATATTTTTCTGCAACTTGTCTTTTCACTGAATATTTCATTTTTAACATTATGTGATTTTGGACTCGCAAGATGGCGTCGTAGAAGCGACTCAGGATTGCAGCTCTCAGTGAAGGCACAGAGGGTGAGTCCTAGCCGCATTCTCGGATGGACCTTTTTTGCCCACAGAGCGTTGAAAGTCCCAGGAGTGGGAGAGACACGGGACACTAGTAAAGCTGGCTGAAGCAGCCGGCTCGCGCGGCTGCTTCGGCCGGCGCCGCAGCGGGACCCGGCATGGAACTCACTGGTCTGGGTACCCTGTTAAACTGGCAGTCTGAGATTTGGAAGGGCAGATTGGCATGTCCATCTGATTGAACGGGACTTGGACAATGAGCCAGACCAGGAGTTTCCTGGGAAGCGTGATCTGAGCCGGTGCAGTGGGGAGCGGCACGGGAGATCGCACGGATCCCAGTGCCCTATCGGCAGGCTACTGGGGTGCCAGTGAGAGAGTCGACCTTTCAGCTTGCGGAGAGGAAGAGAGAGAGAGAGAGAGAGAGAGAGAGAGAGAGAGAGAGAGAGAGAGAGGATGGACTCTGAGGCAGGGAGCTGGGTGATCGAGTTTGGCGGGTCCCACCCTCACAGGGACAAGCAGGGCGGTGACTGGAGGTGCTTCAGGCTGAGAATCTTGCTGCCGGCATCTAGGATGGTGCAGCCCAGTGAGGGAGGGGCGTCCACCATTACTGACGCAATCCGCCCCTACTGAAGTACCGCCCAGGGCTGATACAGCCTGCAGTTGCCGAGGCAACCTGCCATAACAGAGAGACTGTGCCAGGAGTGGGGAGCACTCCACAGCAGAAGGGAGCCCAGCAGCAACAGGGCGGGCCCGTGCTAGCAGGTCAGAGCCCTGGCAGGCAAATAGTGAATAGACTGCCTCCTAGTGGGGCAGGACAGTGCAATAGATACTCATAAAGAAAGCCCCAACTCCCTGAGACAGAGCATCTAAGTAGGGGGGAAGGGTGGTGTTTTATGAGTTCTATTGCAGCAGATATAAACAACCTCCCAACAACCCTGAATGAACAACGGAGCTCACAGCTCAGCACTGGAGCTCCTATAAAGCACAGACCATCTCCTTAAGCAGCTCCCTGACCCCTGTATATCCAAAGAGTCACCCCAACAAAGGACTAATCAGACTAACATTTGGCGGGCATCATTCTGGAACAAAGACAGCAGAAGAAGAAACTGGTATCATCCCTCACTGTTCCACAGCTGCTACAGGTGTACCCCAGACAAGCAGGGCCTGGAGTGGACCTCAGCACTCATACAGCAGAGGGGCTAGACCATTAGAAGGAAAACTAGGTAACAGAAATACTTCATCATCAACAATCTCAGTGTTCACACAGAGACCCAATTGAAAAATCAGCAACTACTAAGATGACAGGTGGATAAATCCATAAAGATGGGAAGAAACCAGCGCAAAAAGGAGGAAAACACCCGAAACCAAAACAACTCACCTCCTACAAAGGACCAAAACTCCTCACCAGCAAGGGAACTAAGTTGGATGGAGAATGAGTGTGACGAAATGATGGAATCAGACTTCAGAAAGTGGATAATGAGAAACTTCATTGAGCTAAAAGAACATGTTCTAAATCAGTGCAAAGAAACTAAGAACCTTGAAAAAAGATTTAGAAAAAGATTCGAGGAATTGATAGCAAGAATGGACAACTTAGAGAGGAATATGAATGAATTGAAGGAGCTGAAAAACACAACACGAGAACTTCGTGAAGCATGCACAAGTTTCAACAGCCAAATTGACCAAGCAGAAGAAAGAATATCAGAAGTTGAAGATCAACTCAATGAAATAAAATGAGAAACCAAGATTAAAGAAAAAAGCACAAAAAGGAATGAACAAAATCTCCAAGAAATGTGGGACTATGTGAAGAGACCCAACCTACGTTTGATAGGTGTACCAGAATGTGATGAAGAGAATGAATCCAAGCTGGAAAACACTCTTCAGGATATTATCCAGGAAAATTTCCCCAACCTAGCAAGACAGGTCAATACTCAACTCCAGGAAATACAGAGAACACCACAAAGATACTCCGCAAGAAGAGCAACCCCAAGGCACATAATCGTCAGATTCACCAGGGTTGAAATGAAGGAGAAAATACTAAGGGCAGCCAGAGAGAAAGGTCGGGTCACCCACAAAGGGAAGCCCATCAGACTCACAGCAGATCTCTCGGCAGAGACTCTACAAGCCAGAAGAGAGTGGGAGCCAATATTCAACATCCTTAAAGAAAAGAACTTTCAACCCAGAATTTCATATCCAGCCAAACTGAGCTTCATGAGTGAAGGAAAAATAAAATCCTTTGCAAACAAGCAAGTACTCAGAGATTTTGTCACCACTAGGCCTGCTTTACAAGAGCTCCTGAAAGAGGCACTACACATAGAAAGAAACAACCAGTACCAGCCATCCTAAAAGCATACCAAATGCTAAAGACCATCAACAAAATGAAGAATCTACATGAACCAATGGGCAAAACAGCCAGCTAGCATCAAAATGGCAGGATCAAATTCACACATAACAATATTAACCCTAAATGTAAATGGGCTAAATACACCGATCAAAAGACACAGACTGGCAAATTGGATAAAAAACCAAAACCCATCAGTGTGCTGTATACAGGAAACACACCTCACACGCAAAGATACACAAAGGCTCAAAATAAAAGGATGGAGGAAGATTTACCAAGCAAATGGAGAGCAAAAAAAAGCAGGAGTTGCAATTCTCGTCTCTGATAAAATACTTTAAAGCAACAAAGATCAAAAGGGACAAAGAAGGTCATTACATAATGGTAAAAGGATTGATACAACAAGAAGAGCTAATGATTCTAAATATATATGGACCCAATGTAGGAGCACCCAGATATATAAGGCAAGTTCTTAATGACTTACAAAGAGACCTAGACTCCCACACAACAATAGTGGGAGACTTTAACACTCCACTGTCAATAGCAGACAGATCAACCAGACAGAAAATTAACAAGGATATCCAGGACTTGAACTCAGACCTGGAACAAGCAAACCTGATAGACATTTACAGAACTCTCCACCCCAAATCCACAGAATATACATTCTTCTCAGCACCACATCACACCTACTCCAAAATTGATGACATAATTGCAAGTAAAGCACTCCTCAGCAAATGCAAAACAACTGAAATCATAACAAACAGTCTCTCAGATCATATGTAATCAAGTTGGAACTCAGTATTCAGAAAATAACTCAGAACCGCACAGCTTCATGGAAACTGAACAACTGGCTCTTGAATGTTGATTGGATAAACAATGAAATGAAGGCAGAAATAAAGAAGTTCTTTGAAACCAATGAAAATGAAGACACAACGTACCAGAATCTCTGGGACACATTTAAAGCAGTCTGTAGAGGAAAATATTTAGCAATAAGTGCCCACATGAGAAGAGTGGAGAGATCCAAAATTGACACCCTATCGTCAAAATTGAAAGAGCTAGAGAAGCAAAATCAAAAAAGCTCAAAACCTAGCTGAAGACAAAAAATAACTAAGATCAGAGCAGAACTGAAGGAGATAGAGACAAGAAAAACCCTTCAAAAAATCAATAAATCTAAGAGCTGGTTTTTCGAAAAGATCAACAAAATAGGCAGACCACTAGCCAGACTGATAAAAAAGAAAAGAGAGAACAACCAAATAGATGCAATAAAAAACGATAATGGGGAAATCACCACAGATTCCACAGAAATTCAAACCATCATCAGAGAATACTACAAACAACTCTATGCGCATAAACTAGTAAATCAGGAAGAAATGGATAAATTCCTGGATGCCTGTGTCCTCCCCAGCCTAAACCAGGAGGAAACCGAAACTATGAATAGACAAATAAAAAGGTCTGAAGTTGAGGCAGCAATTAAGAGCCTACCACACAAAAAAAGCCCAGGTCCGGATGGGTTCACAGCTGAATTCTACCAGACACACAAAGAGGAACTGGTACCATTCCTTCTGAAACTATTCCAAATAATCCAAAAAGAGGGAACCCTTCCCAAATCATTTTATGAGACAACATCATCCTGGTACCAAAACCTGGCAGAGACTCAACAAGAAAAGAAAACTTCAGGCCAATATCCATGATGAACACAGATGCAAAAATCTTCAATAAAATACTGGCAAACCGATTGCAACAGCACATTAAAAAACTTATCCATCATGATCAGGTAGGATTCATCCCGGGGATGCAAGTCTGGTTCAACATACACAAGTCTATAAATGTAATTCACCACATAAACAGAAGCAAAAACAAAAACCACATGATTATCTCAATTGATGCACAGAAGGCATTTGACAAAATTCAACAGCCCTTTGTGCTAAAAACCCTCAATAAACTTGGTATTGATGGAACATATCTCAAAGTAATAAAAGCTATTTACGACAAACCAACAGCCAATATCATCCTTAATGGGCAAAAACTGGAAGCATTCCCTTTGAAATCCGGCACTAGACAAGGATACCCTCTCTCACCACTCCTATTCAACATAGTACTGGAAGTTCTAGCCAGAGCAATCAGGCAAGAAAAATAAATAAAGGGTATTCAAATAGGAAAGGTGGAAGCCAAATTGTCTCTATTTGCAGACGACATGATAGTATACCTAGAAGACCCCATCACCTCAGCCCAAAAGCTCCTGAAACTGATAAGCAACTTCAGCCAAGTCTCAGGATATAAAATCAATGTGCAAAAATCACAAGCATTCCTATACACCAATAACAGACTTAAAGAGAACCAAATCAAGAACGAACTGCCATTCACAATTGCTACAAAAAAAAATAAAATACCTAGGAATACAACTCACAAGGAATGTAAGGGACCTCTTTAAGGAAAACTACAAACCACTGCTCAATGAAATAAGAGAGGACACAAACAGATGGAGAAACATTCCATGTTCGTGGTTAGGAAGAATCAATATCGTGAAAATGGCTATACTGCCCAAAGTAATTTACACAATCAATGCTATCCCCATCAAACTACCATTGAATTTCTTCACAGAACTGGAAAAAACCACCATGAATTTCATATGGAACCAAAAAAGAGCGCGCATAGCCAAGTCAATTCTAAGCAAAAAGAACACAGTGGGAGGCATCACACTACCAGACTTCAAACTATACTACAAGGCTACAGTAATCAAAACAGCATGGTACTGGTACCAAAACAGAGATATAGACCAATGGAACAGAACAGAAGCATCGGAGGCAACACAACATATCTACAACCATATTATCTTTGATAAACCAGACAAAAACAAGCAATGGGGAAAGGATTCCCTATTTAATAAATGGTGTTGGGAAAACTGGCTAGCCATGTGCAGCAAGCAGAAACTGGACCCCTTCCTGACACCTTACACTAAAATTAACTCCAGATGGATTAAAGACTTAAACGTAAGACCTGACACCATAAAAACCCTAGAAAAAAATCTAGGCAAAACCATTCAGGACATAGGAGTAGGCAAGGACTTCATGAATAAAACACCAAAAGCATTGGCAACAAAAGCCAAAATAGACAAATGGGACCTAATCAAACTCCACAGCTTCTGCACGGCAAAAGAAACAGTCACTAGAGTGAATTGGCAACCATCAGAATGGGAAAAAAATCTTTGCAGTTTACCCATCTGACAAAGGGCTGATATCCAGAATTTACAAAGAACTCAAACAGATTTACAGGAAAAAAAACAAACAAGCCCATTCAAAAATGGGCAAAGGATATGAACAGACACTTTACAAAAGAAGACATACATGAGGCCAACAAACATATGAAAAAATGCTCATCATCACTGGTCATTAGAGAGATGCAAATCAAAACCACATTGAGATACCATCTCACGCCAGTTAGAATGGCAATCATTAAAAAAGCTGGAGACAGCAGATGCTGGAGAGGATGTGGAGAAATAGGAACACTCTTACACTGTTGGTGGGAGTGTAAATTAGTTCAACCATTGTGGAAGACAGTGTGGCGATTCCTCAGGGACCTAGAAATAGAAATTCCATTTGACCCAGCAATCCCATTACTGGGTATCTATCCAAAGGACTATAAATCGTTCTACTATAAGGACACATGCACACGAATGTTCATTGCAGCACTGTTTACAATAGCAAAGAACTGGAACCAACCCAAATGCCCAACGATGATAGACTGGACTGGGAAAATGTGGCACTTATATACCATGGAATATTATGCAGCAATCAAAAATGATGAGTTTGTGTCCTTTGTAAGGACATGGATGAATCTGGAGAACATCATTCTCAGCAAACTGACACAAGAACAGAAAAAGAAATACCTCATATACTCACTCATAGGTGGGTGAGAAAAATGAGAACACATGGACACAGAGAGGGGGTCTACTATACACTGGGGTCTACTGGGGGAAATGGGGGAGGGACAGCGTGGGGGGGCTGGGGAGGGATAGCCTGGGGATGAATGCCAAGTGTGGGTGAAGGGGAGGAAGGCAGCAAAACACACTGCCATGTGTGTACCTATGCAACTATCTTGCACGTTCTGCACATGTACCCCAAAACCTATAATGCAATAAAAATTTAAAAAACAAAAAAAAAACATTATGTGATTTTATTGGTGTAAATGATTTTCATTGTTGTGTATTGCTCCAGTTTATAAATCTATTACTGTACAATTATGTATTTTCTTGTCAATCATATTTTGATTTCTTGACAGTTGGTCTTTTTTCTTTTCAAATGTACACAGCTTAAAGGGTGCATGAACTTGTTTCTGTAGGACATATTATTATGTATCCAATTATTGGTTCATAGAGTGCAAAGATCTTCCACTTTATTAGATAATACAAAGATTTAAATATTTATATTCATTAGAGCAGGCTGTGATTATTTCCTTTGTCTACATTCTTAGAAATATGTGGTAATGTCTGACATTAATTTTTGAGGGTCTAGTGATTTTAAAATCGTATTTTATATATGATGAACCAAGGTTCTAAATTTCCAAGTCGTCTAATTTATGCATCTTCCTTATGGGATGTAATTGTATATATTTAAAAAATAAATCCTTCAAATTCTGAAGTTATACATATACATTTCTAAAATTATTTAAAGTTTTTCTTTTTACATTGATGCCTTTAATCTTTTTGTAATTGATTTTTGGCCATGATATAAAGCACAGAACCAATTTACTTACTTCTTTTTAACTTGTAATTATGCAGTTGTGCCACCACCATTTATTAAATAGTCTATCTTCTCTCCCACTACTCTGTACTTCATTCTATATTCTACATTAATTTCCCATATATGTCTGGGTGCTCTCTTCTGTGTTATTGATATATTTGACTGCACACAAACACACACACATACAATTTAATTATTTGCAATACTTAATTAATGTTGGTGTACTAAAAGTCTGATACTTAGGAGGCTAAAGTCCAACTGACTAGGACTTTTTCGTTTTCAGAATTTTCATAACTCTTCTTAGACTTTTGTTTTTTCAAAGAAATTTCAGGAAAAAAGTCTCATAAACTTCTCTGGTAAAGAGACCTATTGGACTAGGATCGAGATTTCATTGACTCTATAGTTCATTTGTGGTGAACTGACATATGTACATTATTTAATTTATTTAACCATGATTATGATGTGTTTTTTCCTTGGAACTTCAACTAGGTGAACATGTACTCTAAATTCTCTCTTCTCTTGTTCTTAACATTCATCTTATATTTCTTAGTTGTTCATTTCTCTGTGCTGCAAATTAAATAATTTTAACATTTTTCTTCTGCCTTAATGTTCAACTCTTTGTCTGTGTCTAAATATCTGTTCAATGCCCCAAGTATAATTCTAACTTTTTGATTTTATTTTCTAGAACTCTTATTTCTTTCACATTTTACAATTTGAAAATAGCAAATCAATTTGGAATTTTTAAATTATCTTCAGTCATTTGTATTAAATATGGTTACTTGCTTTTTATCTGTTGTCTCATTTGCTGAGTTACACTTTACATTTATATTCTATGATTTTTTATAATTTATGTTTGTATAACTTCTATGGAAATTATTAAAGATATCAATGAAAGTTTCTTTCTTTTTGAATTCCTGCATTACAGCCAGTTTGGACAAATAAAGAGTTCCTTCCTTCATACTTTTTTTAAAAATACTAATTGGGTCAAGATGGTGGACTACAAGAAGCTCACATGTACTGCTGTCATAGAGAGGAAACAAAGGTTTGCGAACACTGGGGACTAAGAGTGGGGGGAGGTTGGAAGGCAGTGGAAAGATAAAGGACTGTATACTGGGTACAGTGTACACTGCTTGGGTGATAAGTGCACTAGAATATCAGATTTCACCACTAAAGAACTCACCCCTCTAACCAAATCCATCTGTAACTCAAAAACTATTGAAATAAGAAATTTTAATTTTTTTTTTTTTTTTTTGAGATGGAGTTTTGCTCTTGTTACCCAGGCTGGAGTGCAATGGCGTGATCTTGGCTCACTGCAACCTCCGCCTCCTGGGTTCAGGCAATTCTCCTGCCTCAGCCTCCTGAGTAGCTGGGATTACAGGCATGCGCTACCATGCCCAGATAATTTTTTGTATTTTTAGTAGAGACGGGGTTTCACCACGTTGACCAGGATGGTCTCGATCTTTTGACCTCATGATCCACCTGCCTCGGCCTCCCAAAGTGCTGAGATTACAGGCTTGAGCCACCACGCCCGGCCAAAAATTTTAAAATATTTTATAAGGTAAAATAAAATTTATATTAAAAAGACATAGAATGGCACTCTGGATAAAAAGACAAGACTGAACGATCTTCTGTATTCAAGAGACACATTTCACATGTAATGACACCCATAGCCTCAAAGAAAAGAGGTAAAGAATGATCTACCAAGCAAATGTAAAAAAAAAAAAGAATAGTAATCACTATTTCCATATCAGATAAAACAAATTTCTAAACCAGAAAGAATTAGAAAGGACAAACAAGGGTAATACATAATGATAAAAGCTTCAATTAAACCAGAAGATTTAACTGTCCTAAACACATAAAACCCAACATAGAAGATCCAGATTCATAAAACAAATTCTTAACTTACAAAAAGACTTAGACACTGAACGATAATAGTGGGGGCCTTTAATACCCCACTATTTGATCATCCAGGCAGAAGACTTACAAAGAAATTCTGAACTTAAATGTGGCACGTGACCAATTGGACTTAATAGACATCTACAGAGTACTTCATCCAACAAGACAGAAAATATACATTTTTTATTCATATATGGATCATATTCTAAGATTGGCCACATGCTTGGACATAAATGAAGTCTCAATTAATTAAAAAACATTGAAATTATACCAACTGTAATAAAAATAAAAATCAATATCAAGATCTATCAAAACTATACAAAACATGGAATTTAACAACTTGCTTTTGAGTAACCTTTGGGTAAACAATAAAATTAAAACAGAAATAAAAAAATCCTTTTAAATTAATAAACAGACATATTTAATTAGGCTTTATTTCTAGAATGCAAGGCTGATTCATTCTATCGAAGTCAATAAATGTGATTCACCACATAACAGAATAAAAAACTAAAGCCATATAATTATCTCAAGAGACATAGGAAAGCCTTCCATAAAATCCAAAATCCCTGCATAATAAAAACCTTCAACAGATTGGGCATTGAAGGAACACAGCTCAAAGTAAAGATAGGCATCCATGACAAACTCACAGCCAACATTAGACTGAGCAGACAAAAACTAGAAGCATTCCCCTTAAGAACTGGAACTAGGATGCCCACTCTTACTCTCTTACCATTCCTATTCAACACAGTACTGGAAGTCCTAGCTGGGGCAATTACAAAAAAGAAAAAGAAATTCTGTATATTAGCCCTTTGTCAGATGGGTAGCTTGCAAAAAAAATTTCCCATTCTGTTCATTCCCAGTTCACTCTGATTGTTTCTTTTGCTGTGCAGAAGCTCTGAAGTTTAATTAGATCCCACTTGTCTATTTTGGCTTTTGTTGCCATTACTTTTAGTGTTTTAGTCATAAAGTTCTTGCCTATGCCTATGTCCTGAATGCTATTGCCTATGTATTCTTCTAGAGTTTTTATGGTGTTAGGTCTTATGTTTAAATCTTCAATCTATCTGGAGTTAAGTTTTGTATAGTGTGTAAGGAATGGGTCAAGTTTCAGCTTTCTGCACATCGTTAGCCAGTTTTCCCAACACCATTTATTAAACAGGGAATCCTTTCCCCATTGCTCATTTTTGTCAGGCTTGTCAAAGATCAGACAGTTGTAGGTGTGTGCTGTTACTTCTGAGGGCTCTGTTCTGTTCCATTGATCTATATCTCTGTTTTGGTACCAGTACCATAGTGTTTTGATTACTGTAGCCTTATAATATAGTTTGAAGTCAGGTAGCATGATGCCTCCAACTTTGTTGTTTTTGCTTAGGATTGCTTTCACTATGCAGGCTTTTTGTTGATTCCATATGAAGTTTAAGGTGGTTTTTTTCTAGTTCTGTGAAGAAGGTCAATGGTAGCTTGACGGGAATAGCATTGAATCTATAACTTACTTTGGGCAGTATGACCATTTTCACAAAAACAAATTTACAAGAAAAAAACAATCCCATCAAAAAGTGGATGAAGGATCTGAACAGGCACTTTTCAAAAGAAGAATTTATGCAGCCAACAAACATAAGAGAAAACACTAATCACTGGACATTAGAGAAATGCAAATAAAAACCACAATGAGATACCATCTCACACCAGTTAGAATGGTGATCATTAAAATATCAGTAGACAACAGATGCTGGAGAGGATGTGGAGATATAGGAATGTTTCTACACTGTTGGTGGTAGTGTAACATAGTGCAACCATTGTGGAAGACAGTGTGGCAATTCCTTAAGGATATAGAACTAGAAATACCATTTGACATAGCAATCCCATGATTGGGTATATACCCAAATGATTATAAATCATTCTATTATAAAGACACATGCACGTGTATGTTCATTGTGGCACTGCTTACAATAGCTAAGACTTGGAACCAACCAAAATGTCCATCAAGGTTAGGCTGGATAAAGGAAATGTGGCACATATACACCATGGAATATTATGCAGCCATAAAAAGAATGAGTTCATGTCCTTTGCAGGGACAGGGATGAATCTGGAAACCATTATTCTCAGCAAACTGACATGAGAACAGAAAACCAAACACTGCATGGTCTCACTGGGGCATGTTGGTGGGGGGTGGGGAGCTAGGAGAGTAATAGCAATGGGTGGAGAGGTTGGGGAGGGATAACATTAGGAGAAATGCCTCATGTGGGTGATGGGGCGATGGATGCAGCAAGCCACCATGGCATATGTATACCTATGTAAAAATCCTGCAAGATCTGCACATGCGTCCCAGAACTTAAACTATAATAAAAAAAAGAAAAGAAAGAAAAGGCATTCAAATAGAAAGAGAAGAAGTCAAACTATCTCTCTTTGCCAATAATTTTATTCTATACCTAGAAAACCTTAAGGACTGTACCAAAAGGTTCCTGGAGCAGACAAATGAATTCAGTAAAATGTTTGTAAACAAAATTCATGTACAAAAATCAGTAGCATTTCTATGCATCAATAATGTTCCAGCTGAGAACAAAGTCAATAATACAATCTCATTTACAGTAGCTCCCCAAAAATACAATACCTAGGAATCCATCTAACCAAGGCTGTGAAAGACCACTACAAGAAGATGACAAAACACTGCTGAAAGAAATTATAGGTGGCACAGACAAATAAAAAAATATTCCATGCTCATGGATTTGAAGAATCAATATATTGAAAATGATCATACTGCCCAAAACAGTTTACAGACTCAGTTCTATTCCCATCAAAACACCAACGTTACGTTTCATAGGACTAGTAAAATCTATTCTAAAATTCACTTGAAACCAGAACAAAGTCTGAATAGCCCAAGCAATTTTAATCAAAAAGAACAAACCTGGAAGTATCACATTGCCTGACTTCAAACTATACTATAAGACTACAGTAATGCAAACAGCATAATACTATCACAAAACACAGACAAATGACTAGTGTAACAAAAGAGACAACCTGGAAATAAACCTGCATACATACAACCATCTGATCTTTGACAAACTAACAAAAGTAAGTCACAGCAAAGAAACTCCATAGTTAACAAATGTTGTTGTAATAACTGTCTACTCATATTTAGAAGAATAAAATGGAATCCCTTTCTCTCACATTATGCAAAATGAATGCAACATGGGTTTAATATTTAAATGTAAGACTTCAAACTATAAAAATCCTAGAAGAAAATCTAGGAAATACCCTTCTCAAGATTGATTTTTGCTTTAAATTTCATATGAAATCAAAAAGGGGCTGTATAGTCAAGACAATGTTAAGCAAGAAGAAAAAGCTGGAGGCATCACATAAACTGACTTCAAACTATGCTATAAGGCTACAGTAACCAAAACAGCATGTTACTGGTATCAAAACAGACATGTAACCAACAGAATAGAAAAGAGGCCTCATAAATAACACCACACATCTACGACCATCTAATCTTCAACTAACCTGAAAAAAACAAGCAATGAAAAAGGATTCCCTATTTAATAAACTGTGTTGAGAAAACTGGCTAGCCATATGCAGAAAACAGAAAACCTCTTTCTTACATCTTATGCAAAAATTAACTCAAGATAGATTAAAGACTTAGATGTAAAACCTAAAACCATAAAACAAATATCCTAGAAGAAAACCTAGGCAACACCATTTAGGACACAAGCATGGGCAAAGACTTCATGCCTAAAACACCAAAAGCAATTGCAACAAAAGCCAAAATTGACAAATGCGATTTAATAACCAAGGAGTTTCTGCTCAGCAAAAGAAACTATCATCCGAGTAAACAGACAATCTAAGAATGGGAGAAAATTTTCTCAATCTATGCATCTGATAAAGGTGTAATATCTAGAATCTACAAGGAACTTAATCAAATTTACAAAAATAAAAGTGACCTAATCAAAAAGTGGGCAAAGGATATGAACAGACACTTCCCAAAAGTTCATCATCACTGGTCCTTAGAGAAATGCAAATCAAAACTACAACGAGTTACAATCTCATGCCAGTTAGAATGGTGATTCATTAAAAAGTCAGGAAGCAACAGATGCTGGCAAGAATGTTGAGAAACATGAAAGCTTTTACACCATTGGTAAGAGTGTAAATTAGTTAAACCATTGTGAATGGTTTAACTAACTTAACTGTGTTTGTAGTGAATCCATACCATTTGACTCAGCAATTCCATCACACAGCATATATCCAAAGGATTATAAGTCATTCTACTATAAAGACAAATGCACACATATGTTTATTGCAGCATTATTTACAATAGCAAAGACTTGGAACCAACCCAAATTCTCATCAATGAGAGACTAGATAAAGAAAATGTGGCACATTTACACCATGGAATACTTTGCAGCCATAAAAAAGAATGAGTTTATGTTCTTTGCAGGGACCTGGATGAAGCTGGAAACCATCATCCTCAGCAAACTGACAGAGGAACAGAAAAGCAACCACCACATGTTCTCCATCATAAGTAGGAGTTGAACAATGAGAAAACGTGGAAGCAGAGAGGAGAACATCACACACCAGTTCCCGTCAGGAAGTGGGAAGTAAGCAGAGGGAGAGCATTAGGACAAGCATCTAATGTGTTGGGGCTTAAAACCTAGATGATGGTTTGATAGGTGCAGCAAACCATCATGGCACATGTATACCTATGTAACAAACCTGCACATTCAGCACATGTATCCCAGAACTTAGGGTAAAATAAAATTACATAAAAAGATTAGCTTTTGCAAGTAATTTAGGATAAATTCCCAAAAGCTACTGCAACAAAAACAGAAATTGACAAGTGGGACCTAATTATAGTAAAGAGCTTCTGCACAGCAAAATAAATTACCAGCAGAGTAAACAGCCTATACAATGAGACAAAATATTTGCAAACTATGCATCTAACAAAAGTCTAGTACATAGAATCTACAAGGAACTTAAATCAACAAGCCAAAGAAAAACAAACGATCCAATTAAAAACGGGTGAAAGATATGAACAGACGCTTCTGAAAAGAAAACATACACATGTCTAACAAACATATGAAAAAATGCTCAACATTACTATTTGCATATCAGAGAAATGCAAATCAAAACCACAATTAGATATTATATCACACCAGCTGGAATGACAATGAATTAAAAAGTCAATAAACAACAGATGTTGACAGGCTACAGAGGAAAGGGACTACTTATACACTATTGTTGCGAATGCAAACTAGTGCAGACTCTTTGGAAAGCACTTTGTGGAGATTTCTCAAAGTACCTAAAATGGAACTACCATTTGACCCAGCAATCCCAATACTGGGAATATAACTAAAGGAACATAATTCATTCTATCAAAAAGACAGATGCATGTTTATGTTCATTGCAGTGCTACTCACACTAGCAAAGACACAGACTGAAGTTTGGTTCCCATCAACAGTGGATTGGATTTTTAAAATGTGGTACATATAACCCATGGAATACTATGTATCCATTAAAAAAAATCATACAATTGCAGTAACATGGATGGAGCTGGAGGCCATTATCCTAAGAAAACTAACACAGAAACAGAAAACCAAATACTACATGTTGCCACGTATAAATGGTAGCTAATCATTGAATACACATAATCATAAAGATGAGAACAATGAACACTGGGGATCTCTAGGCCAGGGAGAGAGAGAGAGGCGTGTTGGCAGACGAGTCACCTGTTGGGTATATGCTTATGGCCTGAGTGACCGAATCATTGAGATCCCCAAGCCTCAGTTTAACACAATTTATTCATGTAACAAATATGAATGTATATCCTTTAATCTATAATAAAATTTGAAATTAAAAAGTTACACATTTATTTATAAGAATATTGTAATTATATTTTGATATTAGTTCTTGCTTCTAGGTAGCAGGATTATAACTGACAAATTTAAAAAATATATTTTACAAAGTTGAACAATACCAAGCACATACTAAGAGTTTTATAAATACATATGACAAAAAGTAATTTCATTTAAATCAGTTTTCTCACACTTATTGATACTAATTATCAATAAGTTATGACAATACTACCTGCTAGAAGAATGTTTGCTTTCTAAATCAGTTAGGTATATCAAAGACATTGTATTATAATTTTACTGATGGGCTGCTTTGAATTTCTACTTTCACAACTTCTGAAAGATATATAGAAATATTTTTTTCACTGTATTAACTCACTGTAAATATATACACTTTGGATAACTGGGAACAGGAAAAGAAATTGGATTACCTTTAGTTAATAGAAAGAAAACTGTTACTGTTAATTGTCCTGAAGCATGTAAAATGCAAGCTGGTTGACTGATACTCAAAATAGCATAAATTAATTCCTGTTCCTATTTTTCAGGCCATCTAATTTAACGACTTTGTTTAGTGTACAATAAAGGTTTAATATAAGTAAGAAAAAAGTACAACAGGTAATAAATTGATTGCTGAAGAAGACTATAAATATTTCAGAGACAAATAATTTCAGATAGATAAGTAGGCTCCACAGAACAAAACATCAGAATATTCTCTGAATAAATCCTGATCATTTTCTCAGAGACTCAAAAATAATTTTATCATCAATAAGTACTTATGATGGCATCCTGGCTCTTTCTTAAAGGGCAAAATGAAGCATGGCCACCCTTGATTTATACACCCTCTTAACTAGTGTTACATAACTGCCCATGAGCTATTTCCCTGTCTCACTGGAAGGTTTTTCTGGAATGGGTCTTACAGTAAACAAAAGCCTTAGAAATCTTAGATTCACTTGAGCTCAGAAATGAAAGTGCTTTTCTGTGTTGGTAGGGAAGCAGCTTTCCTCAGTTTTCAGAATCTAAGGAAAGACACCTACATAAACCTATTTAACACATGGGTGAGTCTTCACAATCCAACACAACTTTTTCTACAATGCTTCACCTCCTAAACTTGCCTCAAATTCCACTAATAATTTATCTTTAAATGATACAGAATTTTTCAAATAGTATAGAAGACATTAAAGTCTTTGTGTGAAAAAGATCACATGAGGAAATAAGGGTAGACAGTTTTGGGGTGTGACTAGACAACATAAAGTAAAAACAAATTTGACACAATCTTTAGTCATGTCTAAATCAATGGCAATCATCTCAATGTAAAATTTGTTTCATGATTAATAACTAATATGTTCAAATTAAAATGTAAACATTTGTGCCATAAAATCAAGTATGACAACTCTATCAATATATTTAAAAATGTTTTGATTATTGTTTTATTTATTGTTAATTAATTTTTGTTTTTGAAATGGAGTCTCGCCTCTGTCACCCATGTTGGAGTGCAGTGGCATGCTCTCGGCTCAATGCAACCTCCACCTCCTGGGTTCAAGCAATTCTCCAGACTTGGCCTCCAGAGTAGCTGGGATTACAGGGCTGCACCACCATGCCCTGCTAACTTTTATGTTTTTAGTAGAGATGGGGTTTCACCATGTTAGCCAGGATGGTCTCAAACTCCTGGCCTCAAGTCATCTGCTTGCCTTGGCCTCCCAAAGTACAGGTGTGAGACACCATGCCTGGCCTGGGTTTTTGTTTTAACGTTATGAGAAAGAATACACATTTTATAACTTTAATCATAGAGCAATCAAGTCCTTAAAAATTGAATCTAAATTTTTAACCTAAAGAGGAAAATAAGGTACAAAGTTCTAAAAATTGTTCTATTGTTGCTTTTATTGTTAAAACATAAGTAATACTTAAGTTTCCAGATTTGATCATTTTTTTCTGGCTAGATTTTCAGATGATTAGATGAAGACAAACAAATCAAATACATAAATAACTAGAAAAAAGTGGAAGCACATTTCGTCAGAAATTAGGTGATAAATTTTTACATACAGTGACTTTAAAAAATAAATAATACAAATAATATATATGTAATAGATATATAGTATCTTGACAGACACAATCATTAACTGTGTGTGTGTATACATATAAGCATATGGATGTCTGTGTGTGTGTGTATATATATATATATATAGCTAGTGTGTATATAGCTAGCTTATACAAACACAGACATATATGTACACATACGTGTGTTACAAACCCACATTGTAATTATACTTTTCAAGATACAATATGTCATGTATATAACATATATACACACTCGTTTTGTATGTGTATTATATATATATATATATATATATATATATAGCTAGTGATTCCATGTATATATGTACATACACATATAGCTGGTGTGTGTTTATGTATAATATATAAATATATATAATAGCTTGACAGAAACAATATATCTTTCAATATACAGACACAGCAGTTGATATGTACATATACATAGCTAGTGTATATATACTGTGTCTTGACAGATGCAATCACTAGTAGAAAGATATGTGTATACAGCTAGAGACTGTATGTGTCAAGGTGTATGATATGAATCCTCATAGTCATTAGTTGGCAGAGAAATACTGTTAAGAAGCAGGCTTTTGATCATATAACACTATTATGAATAACTCAAATTCATAAAATATAAAGAATATTACCTCTCAGGAAGTATTTAACAACGTGAGAACCTGAGAACTGGCAACAGACAAGGAACATTTGTTAAAAATTTACTTTAGGCCTATTTACTGACAAGTAAATCACGATTCACCCTGAGCCTGAAACATGACAGTAGCTTTGGCTTCAGCTACTAATAACCTACTGCATGACCTCTGTACCTCTTTATGTACAGAGGTAAAACATCAATTAATGACGTTATTGATCATGTATTAATGACATGTATTAATGACATTAATACATGATCAACGTACTGAAGAATAGGTTATTCTAAAAACACAAAGCAAAAAGAAAGCTACATTAATTTTTTTATTTTTATATATGATTTTTAAATAGTTCATTTGCAAATTTATCAATCCTTAAAGAAAATGGAGATGGAAATTAAGGTGACCTCTTGGGGGCTCATTATGGAAAGTGCATGCCATTTTTTTAGGTAATAATTAGGATTAACCCACATATGTCTTAAGAAACAACCTAAGGACAGAATGACAAAAAATTAAAAGATACAAGGTAGATTTATAGGTGAAATTAGAAAGATTCATGACGTTTACTTTAGAGAGAAGACAACTAGTAGGTATAGTGAAGCAAATAATTTTAAACTACTATAAAGGCAATTATAAAAGGCATTGCTTTTAAAAGCTCCATTAACTGTTTTCTTTAAATTGAGTCCTTGCTTAGTAATTACTACTCCTGTGAAAAAGAATGTAAGAATTTACAGAATTCAGTAAATAAATTCAATTTACTGTATTTTAATTTTTAAAAATAATTTTCTCACCTCTGGAAAATCAACCTAATTGACTTTGACATATAAAAATTAAAGTATAATAGAAAAGAATCCTCTTGCCTACTCCTACTTATCCTGTCTCATAAAGAAATTATAAAGCAATGAATTTAAAATGGGTCAGATGAAAACCATTTAAACTGTAATACATATAATCAATTCAAGTAAGTTAGTGCTACAGGCTTATTGAGACAAATTCTTTATCAAGATATAATGCACTAATAAGAATAGAGTGTGCTGTTACTGTGGATAATGCCTTGAAGACAATGTAATTTTACTTTATAACATTATTATCCCAGTGCCTACTGGGCACACACCACTGCTGTTAAAAAAAAAAAATGGCAGGAAAAGAGGAGTCTAAATATGGGAACAACTTTCAAGAACTTACAATCTAGGGACATGGAAATAATATCTTTAAAATTAGAAATATATTGTCATATGAAATAGGCTTCTAAAATATATCAGTCTTCTCGAGGTTTTCCTTTGCAATATAAAACAATAGTTTTGGAGAGGACTTTCTGGTCTGATTATGTGGCTTTTCCCCCTAAGCATAGCTAATAAAAATGCAAAATTCGGATACATTGTCTATTACCTTCCTTAATGTCATGAAATAAAATTGTATTGAGGATCTTATGTAAAGCCATATACAGAAAAGCATTATTCAACAGTTTCCTAAATCTGATGAGAATTTTGAACAATTCATGACAAGTTTAAGAAATCAAGTTCTATAAAACAGTAAGGATGAGGATATACAACAATGCAGTGTCATATGATTTGAGAGTGCTTATTCTTTATAGAAGTGTAAATTAATTCTTAGTAATTTGAAAACAGTCTGTTCTGGATGTGTAAGATATATGACGCTTTCTAGCATGGAAATAATATAAGTGTGAATTAGTTAGATAGCATTTCTATGATAGGAAATATAATCTTCTAGACCTTGGAATACTCCCATTTGTTCAGAGTGAAACTTAGTAGGAGCAGCATTTCCCTCTATGCTTCAATTCAAAAGGTTAACTTTTGTCTAAACCTATGAAATGTGGTATGCTAGTTCAAAACATTTACTGAGCACTATAATGAAACCGGTACTTTTCAGATCTTGGGATGTATTGGTAAACAAAATGAGTAAAGATTCTTTCCTTCAGAAGTAATATTCTAGCAGTGAGAAACATCAATTAAAATATACCTAAAAATAAATATGTTTTACAATGTGCTGCTCTGTGATATGTGCTATGGAATAAGAAACAAGAGAGAGAAGGAGGAGCTTGTTGTAGCATGTAGGATGCTTAGAGTGAGCTCATGCAGAAAGTATCAACTGACCAAACAAATAGAAACGAAAGTGAGGCTATCTAGGGAGAGGTTGTTCCAGGCAGAGAAGCAAGCCAGTACGACCCATCTAAAAAGGAGAACAGTCTGTGTTTGAGGAACAACCAGAATACCAGTGTGGGAGAGGTCAGTGTGAGCCAAGGGTCATAAGGAGGAGGTGAGGTAAGATGTGTTTCAGAGGCCAGATCCTGTTGGACTTTACAGGCCATGGTGAGGACTTTGGTTCTACCCTGAATTAAAGGGGATCCAGAGAAGACTTTGAACAGAGGAGTGACTTAACCTGAGTTACAATTTAGAAGGTGATATGATTTGGGTGTGTTCCCACAGAAACTGTAGTTCTCATAACACCCACTTGTTGTGGGAGGGACCCTGAAGGAGGTAATTGAATCATGGGGGCAGTTATGTCATGCTGCTGACTTCCAGATAATGAGTGACTTCTAACCAGATCTGATGGTTTTATAGGAGGGTTTTCCTCCTTTTCCCCAGCACTCCTTGCTGTCACCACATGAAGAAGGATATGACTGCTTTCCCTTCTACCATGATTGTAAGTTTCCTGAGACCTCTCCAACTATTCGGAACTGTGGATTACTTAAAGCTCTTTTCTTTATAAATTACCCAGTCTTGGTATGTCTTTATTAACAGCGTGGAATGGACTAATACAGGAAGCTCACTTGGTTCTCTGTGAGAAATAGATTGCAAGGACAAGCAGAGAAGTAGTGAGAACGTGATGTTGCAGCCTGGGCAATTTATGATGGTGGCTCATGTGAAGAGGGGTGCAAATCACATAGTTAAGGTTGCTTCAATTCTGTATTTTGAAGATTGAATATTTTTTGATGTTTTTCTTTGATTGGTTGGGGGTATCATAAGAGAAAAAAAGATTAAGGGTGTTTCTAGTGTTTTAGGTGAACAATATTAATTACTTAATTATTTTAATTGCTTCATCTGAATTGTAGAAGCCTGTGGTGAAAAGTTCAACGAAGACCAGGCATCATTTGGGGTCATGTGGAATTAGATATTTCTTTCGAAATGCAAAGCAGAAGTGGGTTGCAAAGTGGGTTGCAAAGAAATGCAAATGCAAAGTGGGTTGCATATATCAGCTTGCAGAGAATTAGACACTTAGGCAGGATGTATGATTTTGAGAGACATCAGAACAGAGATGATTCGTAAAGCCATGGAACTGGATGAGAAATAGAATAATACATAGATGATAAAGGAGATAAGACCAAACAATGGGGCACTGCAGTATTAAGAAGTTAATTATAAGAGAAGAAACCATTAAATAAACTGAAGGAGAGTGACTCAAGTGAAGTAGCAATAAAACCAATAACGTGTTGTGTCCTGGAAGTCCAGTGAAGACAGGTTCTTAAAGGAGAAGAAGTGGTCAACTGTGCCCATTTCTGTCTTTAGACCAAATAAATTAGGACTGAGAACTGGCTGTTGGTTTTAGCAACATTAAGATCATTGATGATGTTGTGAAAAGCAGGATTTTTTTCAAGAACTGATAGGTTTAAAGAGACTGGAAGGGGTAATTAGAAACAGATAATTTTAAAACATATAAAAGAAGGATATGAATAATACGTGTGGAATATTATATAATAATTTCTTAGAAAAATTGATAGAAGCGTAATTTTTTGTATGCCCAGTTACCAAATCTTTTTTTTCCTGGTAGATTATTTTATTTTATTTTACTTCTTTATTGTACTTTAGGTTCTGGGGTACATGTGCAGATCATGAAGGATTGTTGCATAGGTACATAGGTGGCAAGGTGGTTTGCTGCCTTCATTCCCCCATCACCTATATCTGATATTTCTCCCCTCATTATTCCTCCCCACCCTCCCCACGCCCCGCTGCCCCTCTCCTAGTCCCCGCTACTGACGGCAGTGTTTGATGCTCCCCTTCCTGTGTTCATGTGTTCTAATCGTTCAACACCTGCCTATGAGTGATAACATGTGGTGTTTGGTTTTCTGTTTTGTGTCAGTTTGCTGAGAATGATGGTTTCCAAATTAATTCAGGTCCCTATGAAGGACATGAACTCATCAATTTTTATGGCTGCGGAGCATTCCACGGTGTATATGTGCCAAATTTTCTTTACCCAGTCTATCGATGATGGACATTTGGGTTGGTTCCAGGTCTTTGCTATTGTAAATAGTGCCACAATGAACATACATGTGCATGTATCTTCTTTTTTTTTTTTTTTTTTTTTTTTTTTTTTTTTTTTTTTTGAGACGGAGTTTCGCTCTTGTTACCTAGGCTGGAGTGCAATGGCGCGATCTCGGCTCACTGCAACCTCCGCCTCTTGGGTTCAGGCAATTCTCCTGCCTCAGCCTCCCGAATACCTGGGATTACAGGCACGCGCCACCATGCCCAGCTAATTTTTTGTATTTTTAGTAGAGACAGGGTTTCACCATGTTGACCAGGATGGTCTCGATATCTTGACCTCGTGATCCACCCGCCTCGGCCTCCCAAAGTGCTGGGATTACAAACTTGAGCCACCGCGCCGGGCCATGCATGTATCTTTATAATAGAACTTATTCTTACATTTGGATGGGGCAGAAATCTATTTCTTACTATGGATGCTGAAAAAGTTCCCAAATCGTATTTCTTTGTACTTAAAACTAGAACAAGACAGTGTGACCTAAACTTGAATCGGATCTATTTCCTACTCTGGAATGTGAAAAAAATAATAATGCAAAACACAAAAGACACACACACACACGAGAGAGGAGTGGTTAACTGCATTTGAAATATAAACACAGAAGATCTCAATCTCAATACTAATATCAAGTAGCATTCGTCCCAGTTTCAAAGTTGGAATCCAGTATCCAACCAGTAATGCCAGGAGTGATATCCCAGGACCAGCACCAGAACTGGGCATGATTACAAAGTAGGCATCACACGTGTAGCAGTGGTGATGAAATTCTAACAAGTATTTTAAGTGGTATGTTTGGTATGATTTCTACAGCAATTATAGTCACTGAATCACAATTGTGCTTATCAATTTTCTCAACCAGAATTTTCTGCCTTGCCCAGAATTCAGGTACTAGATGTGGTATAATACACAGTGGAAAAATAGCTGTTGACCCCATGACACAAATACATTACCATACATGCACATCAAAATACAGGGCTTTGGGGGATGTGCAGAGAGTTCTTTGCCCTCTCTGCAGGTACTTACTCTCCACCTTTCCTCACATTGCTTTTTGCCCAGAAGGCTGACCTCTAAGAACGATGCCAGCAGGGTCTCTCAAGCTTTTAATTAAGTTAAACCCAAAGTAAGTACTGGTGGAAGACTGGACCACAGAAAAGTGAGGTGTTTGTCCTCTGGGTCCATCCCTGCCAGGCTACAGAATTGTAATGAGTTTATGTCCCTATCAAAAGCCACAGTTTCTGTAAGGGGGCCCTCTTCTTTATAGTCAGTTCATTCCATGGCACTGTGGGTGATGTTGTTTCATGTGGCTAATGTCATATAGCCCCCAAACTGGGCAGCTTAAAACAATAGATAATATGAGGAATTTAAACAATTCAACAAGCAGAAAAGAAATAACTTCATTAAAAAGTAGGCATAAGACATGAACACTTCTTAAAAGAAAATATACAAGCAGCCAACAGACATGAAAAAGTGCTCAGCATCACTAATGATCAGAGAAATGCAAATCAAAACTGCAATAAGATAACATTTCACACCTCAACCAGAGTGGCTATGATTAAAAAGTCAAAAACAACAGATGCTGGCAAGGCTGTGGGAAAAATGGAACACTTACACATGATTGGCGGGAATGTAAATTATTCCAGTATTTGTGGAAAGCAGTTTGGAGATTTCTCAAAGAGCTTAAAACAGAGCTACCATTTAACTGAGCAATCCTATTCCTGTGTATATTTCCAAAAGAAAACAAGTCATCTACTAAAAAGGCACATACACTCCATGTTCATCATAACATTACTCACAGGAACAAAGACATGGAATCAAACTAGATGCCCAGCAAATATGGATTGGATAAAAAAAATGTGATACATATACCCCGTGGAGTACTACGAATTCATAAAAAAGAATAAAATCATGTCCTTTGCAGCAACATAGATGCATCTGGAGGCCATTATCCTAAGCAATTAACCCAGGAACAGAAAACCAAATACAGTCATAACGGGGTGCTAAACATTGGGTACTCAAGGACATAAAGATATCAACAATAGACACTGGGGACTGCTAGAGGGGGAAGGGAGGGAGCGGGGTTAAAGGTTGAAAAACTATTGGATACTGTATGTCCAGTACCTGAATGACAGGATCGATCATCCCAAACTTCAACGTCACAGGATATACTCATGCAATGAGCCTGAACATGGACCCCTGAATCTAAAATGAAATGAAAATTATTTTAGAAACAAGATATTAATTCTCCCAAAGTTATCTGGAAATTCAGAAAATCAGTTGTCAGCAAAGTGTTTTGCTTCTGAAGAGCCAAGGCAGTCTTTTATATGTTTTTCTTTTGATCTAATGTTGCTGGGAATCCTTGGTGTGCCTCGCCTTGTAGACTCATCACTGCAGTCTCTGCCTCTGTATCACATGGTGTGATGACCCCATGCCTGTTTCTGTGACTTTTCCGCTCTTCACATAAGGACACAAGTCATATGGGACTAAGGGCCTACCCTACTCAGGCTATGACCTTATCTTAACTAATCACATGTGCAATGTATAGAAATGCAATGACCCTTAGGGAATCTGAAAGTACCAAGTAAGAGCACATTCTGACATTTTTGTGAAGGACACTAATTTGGTGAGGGGAGGAGAGGTGCTATCTATCCCAGTACGGGCATTGACAGCTTCCCTGCTCTTGCTAACCCCAACATGAAATGTTCTGTTGTCTCTTATTAATTTCACCTAATCATTCTCACAGCTCTAAAAATATTTCCTGAATCAAGTTTTCTAATCTTCTCCATTTGAATGTTCTCTCTCATGGTGGGATGCTGACTGACACAGGGATCCAGTGATAAGAGATTAAAGAATTTGGAACTTAGGGTGACGATTCTGTATGTAAAGGTGTATATGTTCTATTTAGGCAGAACCAGACAGAGAAATAAAAAAAGTGAACCTTTCAAAATCTTAAATCTATAGCTCGTGCGATAGACCAAATCCAAGAGCATTTCTAAAACCATGGAAACTATTTCTCATTGCTTCCAGCCCCATGGCTAAGATACTTAAGAAACAAACTCAACAATCGATCTTACAGGTGGCTGAGATACAATATCAGTTTCATTCACAGCCTTGTGAGGTCTCATAAAAAGTTAGTGCACTGATGATGAACGAGTCACAGCATGAGGACTGAAAATGGTGAAATATTGGAAGATGAGAAGACACAGAGAAATGAAACTCAGCACTTCACTTGGCCTTCTATGCCAACCCAAGCATGAGAAGCATTTTAAAGGAGTTACATAAATGAGAGGAGATATAATTATAGAAAGGGCTTAATTTATTGGTGCAAGTACACTTATCTAGATTTAATGTGCTAAATTAAACTATTAGGATGATTCTAATTATTTCCATAGAACCCCAAATTCTTGTTATAATGAAAAAACCCAAGGACTGGAGCGTAGGAACACTGGAATAGATTTACTATGTGCAACAAAAACTTCATCTCCTAACTGTGTTTCCCGAGATGGCCCAGAAGTCGATCCTTTTTACAACAGTTTTTACAAACACATTGGTGCAGAATTGTAGGTTCTTAGGAAAGCAGTACTATGTGAAATTTTATGGTATGATGATGCTGGTAGCACATGCTGCCCATTCTGATGGGCTTCCTAAGTTCTCTGGGTATGGATGAGTTTTGATTTGAGTCACCAGAAACAAGGCACACACATTTGTAAACTAAGCATTACTGCTTCAGTAGTAAACAGAATGCGTGACGCCCAAGTGTCATAGGTAATGGTTAACGATGATTTATTTACTGGGAATAGTAATTGTTGGATAGCCAACTAAAGTTCTGTCACGCTTATATCATTTACCCCAAACTCTAGGTTTGGAAAAGAGATTACATCCACCAAAATAAAGAATAATGTGTTCTGATATTTTAGTTCTGAGTTTTATTTTATTTATTTTTTATTTTTATTTACTTATTTGTTTTTTAAAAAGCAGCCCTCCTTGAATCAACAGTAGAGCTTACTAACCCTGAGACTGAATCTGGCAATGACATTGCTGGGAATATTAAAGGAAGACCTAATAAGTAACATCCGGGTTTTGCCAAAATTCTGATTCATTTGGAGAATAGACATGGAGAATATCGGCTGGACAAAGGAAATACCACTTCTACTGTTTATAAAATTGCGGGCAATTGGGCATTCCCATACTGAGCTTTGGAATTAGAGACTTCTTTCAAAACACAGAAAATGCTCAACAATTTATGCATGTATCTCAATGGAAAAGAATCTTCGTGTGTAAATTTACGATATGGAGAAGCAGAAAGGGAAATGTATGCTTTCTATTTCTTGTTGGCAGTTCATCACTAAAAGAAGTAAGGAGCTGTACCTAGCATCCTGAATTTATTCTTCCTGATTCATTAATTGGATTTTTTTTCTTCTTTCCAGGGGAACAAGAAATGGATGAGATGTGGCGAGAGCGATCCGTAAAGCTATTTTATTGGAGCTCCGTTTTCAAAGGAAAGTCAGGAATGGATGAAAAGCTTTTGCCTGGTTCCAAAAGGCACTGCATCATTTAGACAGGAGCAGTAGCTAATGTATTGTGTTCTGTTGCTTATCATATTCTTTAAAACAGCCACGACCACTGATCAGACTCTTGGGGACAAATCCTGGTTCTCTTTTACATCCTTAAGCTGCACAACTGGGGAAACAACAGCCCTCTTATGACATAAACAGGGCTGGGATCCAATCTGGTAGCTAGAACTGTGTGGCATGGTGTGACTCTGGTGTCTAATCTGTTCCCAACTCCATTTATATTGATTAGGGAACCCAGTTCTTACCTCACCACAGTCAGGTGGGGTGACAGAGCCCTGCAGACAAGGCTAAAGGCTGCAGAGGAAGCTTTTCTCTCATACTTGTTTGTTCACTAAAAGACTGGGTGAGCACCTGCCTGCCTCCTAGTACAGGCTGGGAACTGGGACCTAAGACTTGTGGTTGAAGTGTTATCGTGCTAAGGTTCAGTCACGTCGACTCTTCAATCTGCTTCCTTCTCACCCTGCTGGAGGGGTCAGAAAAGTACAATCCACAGGTCAACTCTGGTCTGCTCCTGCTTTTGCAAATACAATTTCATTGAGTCACCTATTTGTTTGCTTATCATCCATGCTATGTATCATGCTATTATAACAAAATAGTACAATTAAATAGTTGCAATGAAGGCTGTAAAAATTACCACTTACAATTTCTACTGCCTGTCCTTTTACAGAAAAAGATTGTCAACCCCTGCTCCACTACAATACAGTATCTTAATTAAACACTCAGCTCTATCCAGTTTTCATGGTGCTCTGCAGGAGGGTAGTGTTTATGGAAAGTCAGCTTGAAAAAAAACTTGCCTGGGACTTAAGTTTATCCCAACTTTTTGTCTATACTCGATTTCAAAGCATGTCACCTGTGCCTCATACTCCACTGTCTGCAAACCATACTCCTTCAACCCACAAATGTTGTGAACATCGTCACTGGCATTGTTTTTGAGACACTGGAAGAAGCCAGGACAACAGACGGGAAATGAAAAGTCATGCATAATATTGTAATTCATCGCCTAAAGCATCAGCAGCTGGGGGAGTCAGGATAAGACAAGAGGATAGATCTCAGAACACTGAATGTAGTAACATGGACGCTGCTGCTTTGATCCATTGGTAGCAGATAGAGTTAGCCAGGGTGCAGAAACTCCCTTTAAAGAGAGTTTTTGTCTTCTACTGGTAACCTGGCCAGGCTAATATGGTCTGCCTCTGCCTCTGCCTTTGCCTCTGGTGCATTCGGTGACAACTGGTAGATATAGAATTACAATAGACTAAGGGAGGAGAGCACCCATTGTGAGTGGTACATCTGCAGGCTGGTGATGAGTCTCCTGGGTACATCCAAGTACAAGATGGTTAACGAGAACACGCTGTCTCCATCTTTCATGTTTCCAGGTAGTTCCTTCCTGCCAGGTGAAGAGTTTTACTAGTTCAGACAACCTGCAGGTGAGTTGCGAGCATGGGGTCAGGAAAATTTAAAATAAATTTAAAACAGTCTAAAATGACTGCTTAAGCAATCTAGTGGCCAGCGCTCCAAGTATCAGGGGCATGGTGTGTGGGGGATTGTATGCTTGGTGACCAGCCTTCATCACCTGAGTGGCCACATTTTCAGGTATCTGGATATTATTTCTGGACATGCCAAATGTAAACAGTGACCCTTTCAGTGCTTGATTGAAAGCAGAGGGAAATGACAGCTCTTGCTTCTGGCCCATGAGTGAGCCTGTGAGGTCCAGGGCTGGATTGGCTGGTGAATTCTGGGTGCCTCTACACATATTAATCCTTTTATTTTCCTAATCTCATAAGATGCTACAGTTTTAGAATAACCTAACTTTTTTTCCACATGGCCTGAACACCCTTGAATTGTCCTGGCTGCAGAGTTGCTGTTACCCTATGTCCTTTAAGAAGTAGATGGATTTTAACTGCTCCCAGCAAGCAGTCTCACCAGCTGAAAATAGTACATTAAATAGTACCCATTACAATGGGGTAAGAATATTTCTAAAGGTTTTAAACATAAATAAAGCAGTTATTACCTTAATAATATATATTCCCCAACGGAAAGCTGGTGAAGGAAATGGCAGCATGAGATGGAGACGGAAGAAGTAGATTAATAAAGATGCAGCCTGATGACCATTTGTAAAAATTTATTTATTCATTTGTTTATTCAAAACCATCCCTTTTCTTTCTCCCCTCTTTATACGCATTGAATATAGAGCATATAAGTAATGTGCTAATGTTGCCATTAGTGTCATAGGTTGCTGATTATTAAGTCTTAAATGATGACAGAACTAACGAATAAAAAAATACAACCCAGAAATCTTAGACTTGGAACTAATGAACTAATAGATAACTACCACATTTAGAAGAGTTTGGTTAGAAAAAAAAAAGTACATGTGTTTTCAGGTTTTTGAAGGATAAATGCATTGCTTCATGCAAGTTAGTTTTTAAATTTTGAAGTAGAAATACAGTAAATGGGTTTACTTAAATGCTAGAAAGCCATGCAGTGTGATGTAATATACACATATGAGGTGTTTTCTCCTTTCTTTCTCTTTGTTTTTGGCCTGGCATCTAGACATGCTTGATTTGTTTAAAGTCTGTCTGTATAGGAGATCTTAAGAACAATAGCTACTAAGAGATCTTAATATTCTTGTTCTTTCAGAATGCTGAAAGTTGGAGTGTTGGCATGTGAGCCAAGATTAGCCAATTTTGTCTTAACTAATACTGGAATTTGGAACATACATGGGACCAAAATACACAATATGCATTTAGAATTGATTCTCTTAGTTATAAGGAAAAATATGACATCCATTATCCAGTAGCAAACTGTGTCAGTGTAGGTACTCTGAGAAGAAGATTGTAAAATGGAATTAAATATGCAAGGATTTTATTAAAGCAAACATCTGAGAGGGAAAATGGGAAGGAGGAATTCGGAAGTGGGAGGTTCACTGTATGAATTGCAACTTCCGTTGCCAGGACCACAGTCAATATTCCTTCTTTCCCTCTTTCTCATCATCCTCTTGCCTTGACACTGCTTGGTGGCTCATGTGGCATTGAGACTTACGCCTTCATCATCCTGGAGTGGCCTAAAATTTGATCATCAGAGCTGTCTCTCTGCATGGCTACTACATCAGTGCATTCTATCATGCTAGGGCAACGGAGTAGTAAAAAGCACCCTCGTCGGTCACCCCAAGGGTCACATATATTCCTTTATTGTGTAGAGGTAAATTTATCTTTTCCTGCTGATCAGGGTAACTTAGCCAGGCCCACTATGGTGACTCCTTTTCATTTTGATGGCTTATTTAATTTAACCAACTGAACTATGAAAAAGATAGGCATATCCTAAAATGTGATAGTAAACGACCATAGGACCAATCAAGTAGTATCCTTGATTGCAGCTGCTAAGCCAGGTGTGGAATATTTGCTGGACCTGATTAATCCAGCCATAGTTGTTTGATATGTTTTTTTTTTTTTAATTTGCAAACTTTATTTGACAAGGAAATAATACCAGTTAATGTCTAGGATCCACAAGGAATTCAAACACTCAAAACCTAAAACCAAACCAAACCAAACCAAAATGAAAACATAAACAAAAACTAATTAGGCTAAAAGTTGGCAAATGATCAGAAGGGACATCATTTCAAAGTAGCTATATACATGGTGAACAGGTATATGAAAAAATGATTAACATCACTAATCATCACGGAAACTGAATTATTTTTCAACATTGTGAGCAAAGGGGATCAGTAACAGTTCACATTCACTTGTAATGGAGCACATCCTGCTGCAAGGCTAATTAACTGTCCTGCTTTTGCCATTATGAGGTCTCTGTGAGTTTGATATTACCACTCTAAAGATGATTATGAACTTAATGAAATAATTGACACAAATTTATTATATTATAGTTCTGTAGATCAGAAATACAACTGGATTTTACTGAGCTAAAATCAAGTTGCTGGCAGGACCGCTCTCCAATCTGGAGGCTCTAGAGAAGGATCCATTTCTTTGGTCATTTGGTTCATTGGTAGAATTCAGTTATTGTGGTTAAAGGCCTGAAATCCCCATGGTATGGCAGGATATTGGCTGACAGCCCTTCACAGCTTCTAAATGCCAATTCCTGGTTTGTGACCCTTTTATCCATTTTCAAAACCAGTGAAGCTGAGTTGTGTCCTTCTGTCCCTCACACTGTGAATTTTATTTTTCTTTGCTTCATTTCATTTTTAAATGAATTTCTCCAATTCTTTTTTATTAATGGAATTATGTAATTGAGCCCACTGAATATTCCAGGAAAATCTCACCATTTTAATGTCCTTAACTGCATAGTCAAATTATATTTTGCCAGATAAAGTAACATATTCATGGGGACTGGAGATTACAGTGTGGAGATCATTGGGGGGCTATTATTTCACTTGCCACAGTCGGCTTTCTGGCCCTGAAATATTGATGTCAGCCTTGTATACAAAATACACTTACCTTATTTCAAATTCTCAAAAGTCTCCACTTATTACAACATCAAAATTCAAAGTCCAAAATTTTACCCAACAGGTATCAATTGAAAAAGTTCAATATCTCATCAATTGAATCACATAAACTGTGCATTTGTGGGCCCAAGAAACTAAAAAGATAAGTTATCTGCTCCCAAATACCATAGTGAGATTGGCATAGGATAAAGTTGCAGACACTCTTGTTCAAATAGGGAGAAAATGAAAGGAGAGAACAACCCACCTCTTACAACCCAGTCTCAGAATTCAATGCAAGATGGGGAAAAGCATCTGGTTTTGAAGCATGATGGTAATCCTAGGTGATTTGCAGCTGTGCCCTGGAGGTTCACAGTTCTGCCCTCTGCCCTTCCAAGGACAGCACAGTAAAGGAAAAGGAGCTGGGGTTCAAGCACTGGCACTCCTGTGTTTCGGCCTGGCAATGACATGTGACATCCGTCAGCCAGAACTGTGGCCTTGTGTGGTACAAAGAATAATGTTCCCACATCCAGTCATGTTAATGCTTTCATCCCAGGACCCTGTAAATAAGATATATGACATGGCAAAGTGGATTTTTCAGAATGTAATTAAGATTATGAACTGGACCTTAAGATAGGCAAATTATTCTGGATTGTGCAGGTTGGTCCAACTTAATGAGTCCTTAAAAGCAGCAAACTGTCTCTAGGATGTTGGTGGAGGGGGGAGGAACAGGAAGTTAGACTCAGTGTAAGAAGGACTCAGTGCACGTTTCACAGCTCTGAGATGTGGGTTTCCCCCTGCAGGGAAAATTAGAGAAGGCTCTAGAACCTAAGGATGTTCCCCAACTATTGGCAAGCAAGAAAATTGACGCCATAATTTTATTATTCAAAGCAGTTGGATTCTGACAACCACCAGAATTAACTTTGCTGCAGATTCTTCCCAGAGCCTTCTGTGACTAGCCCAGCTCTCTGAAACCCAGAGCAGAGGAATCAGACCAGCCAATCTGGACTTTTGGCATCCATAACTGTAAGGAAATAAGTTAGTATAGTTTTAAGCCACTCAATGTGTGGTAGGTCGTAGGGCCACAATAGGAAACAAATGCATCATCAATTTCGCAGGGCTCAGAAATGCAGTTGACCAAGAGTTGAACAAAGACGGGTTACCAACAATATTGGTGAGGATTAGCAATAAGCTCAGAGGTAGCTAAGGAGTCTTAGCAGTAATCATAATGGTATAAGGACTGCCCTTTCAGTAGTCATCGAAAAGTAAGAACTTCATCTTGTGGAGAAAACAAGCAATGGAAGAAAATCTGAAAGATTTGTTTTAAAAGATAGCAAACTGCATGTATCATCTCTAAATTAAAAGTGGTGATGTTTGCACATATTTATCAGCACAGTATTCAGTAATATATGTTCAGACAGTTCAAGGATATTTGGTGTTAAATGTATGATTAAAAGTGTTAATAGCTTTTATGAAATAATCCAGTAGGCTAGATTCTCATCTCTGTTTATTTTTTCCCTTAGAGAATATTGATTACATCAGAGAACAAATCAAATCCTTAAACACAGAGAAAAACAACAACAAACATTCACCAGGAAATGACGAAAATTGATATACACATGCATTTGTTTGGGAAAATTTCTGTTTATGCCAGGTTTGTTTTCTTAAATATTTGATTATTTAAACTCTGAGTGTTAGAAAAAATATATAGGATTTAAATACTTTCTGAATACTATCACTCTCTCTTAAAAAATAAACAGAACATATTAAAACTGTTTAAAAAATGAAATCATTTCAAATTCTAGTAATAAATAATAGATTTGTATCTAATTGTTACCCGTCTTTTTGGTTTTTGCTTTTGGGTTTTTCTTTTTTGAAATAGTGAGATAACATTAAAAAGGTTAATGTTATTATTATATGTTTAGAATTGTGATAAGTTTGACACTCATTTGTATTTATTACTGATCTGTCAAAATTGAGACATTTATTCAGGATGATCATCTTTTTGTGTATGCAGCTTAAAAAAAAAAGATTTTATACAAAATGCTATTGCAATATGCGAGATTTACAGCCACAACTATAAATGATAATAGCACCATGTAGCACCTCATAACTTACAAATCGCTTTTCTATCAATATTATATGATTCTCATAATTCTATCAGCTAGGCAGAAATGATTATGTTTATAAGAAAATTGGGACTCAGAAAAGTTTGTTATTTTGCCTAATGTTAGAAAGGATTTTGTGTTTTTCTCAGTTAGTTATGAAATAATTATTTTAAATACATCATGATTCCTTAATAGATTTACTATAAAGATCATTTTTTAAACTTTCCATAACTTATATATGACTTGAGACTCAAAATTCAGATTAAGAAAGCAATGTTTTAATTTCCTTTCAAATAATGGTCATGTTTTATTGTTTTTGCTTCATCCTTAACTATACCAATTGTGCTTTTGTTTCTGGTCTGCTACTAAGTTATAACCTTCTGTGAAAAAGTGATAATTATAACCCTTAGTTTCATAAAATGTGTAAAGAAAAATGATTTCATGGCACACTCCTTCAAGATAGAAGTTGGAATAACAAAGTTTATTTACATATACACACTTGATAAAAATTTTCAGTGACCAAACCTTTTGATTGTAGTATCAATTCCTATGACTGATTTAAATGTGTCTTTCAACTTAACTTCCATACTATTTACTGTCCAAATGTGTCTACTTGTCAAACCCGTAATTTCAGGCACAAGTTGTTCTTTTCTGTATACATCAATTTAGTTTTTATTGAGGCATCTGAGTTAAAAGATTATGCTGTTTATCTCTTAAACTCAGAAAAATGTATGAAAACCCCAGAGAGATAAAAAAAAATCCTTGAAATAACTAACACAGCTCACTATGTTAAAGCTTAGAATGTGGTATAATTCCAATTGTTCTATATTGTATTTATATGTTTTAAAAGTGTTTAATTTCTAGCAAACAAATACTTCACAGGAGAAAAGCTTGTTACAATACTTCTGGATTTTTTTTTTTTTTTTAAATGGAGTTTTGCTCCTCACCCAGGCTAGAGTGCAGTGGCGCAACTTCGGCTCACCGCAATCTCCGCCTCTTGGTTCAAGGAATTCTCCTGCCTCAGCCTCTCGAGTAGCTGGGATCACAAGCGTGCGCCACCAAGTCCAGCTAATTTTTGTGTTTTTAGTAGAGACGGGGTTTCACCATGTTGACCAGGATGGTCTCGATCTCTTGACCCTGTGATCCACCCGCCTCGGCCTCCCAAAGTGCTGGGATTATAGGCGTGAGCCATCGCGCCCGGCTTCTGGAATTTTTTTCAGGTGGAATTATGAAGCATTTTATTCACTGCTTTATACAAACATTGGTATTTAAACCTGATTTTAGTACCCGTATTTGATAATGATGTCTGCTCAAATTGGATTTAAAAGGGCATCTTTTGAATTCAGAAGACCAGGTGTAACACATAAATACAAGGTAGAACAATTGGAATCACGTATGCAGAGTCTCCTCACACCAGGTGTGGCACAAAGTAAATTCCTTTTTCACCTGTCACCTCTCTTACCTTCCTAATTCATTCTGCCACTTATTACCATGAACTGGGTATAATATTTCTTACATATTTAAACATTACATTGATCTCATATGATATAAGCTACTATATTTTGCAGAGAATGAAATTAAAATTTTTAAGGAGTTAAGTAACCTGCCCTTGACTAAGTAAAGCAGTGGAAGAAGTGATTTTTAGCTACACCCAATGAGCCCTAAAGCACACCTCTGAATAATCACATTATCATTACCTTGACGATGGAAATAATGAAGAAGTAAAGTTAGATCATAAAAATAAGGAAATGGTTAAATTGAGGAGAGGGAGGCTGGATTTATGGATCAGGGGAGTTTTAGGGCAGTGGAAGTATTTTGTATGATATGGTGTATACATGTCATTTTACATTTGTCAAAATTCATAGAACTATAGCATTCAACCAGAGCCATAATGTAAATACGGACTCTGAGTAATAACGATGTGACCAAGTTGGTTCCTCAACTGCAACAATTATACCACTCTGCTGGGGGAAGGGAGGAGGCTGCGCATATTTGGTAGGGAGGGAGAGAACAGTTAATTATGGGATGAACTCTGTATTTTCTGTTCCACTTCACTATGGACATAAAACTGTTCTGAAAATGTAATCTGTAAAGCATGTAAGCAAACTGACAGCCTCCAGGAGCACTGTAGTTATTGCTGATATAGCTCTTCTGCCATCGTTTGCAGTCTGAGAAATGTCAATACTGTCCCAGGAGTTCTCAGACGAGCCATGCACTGAGTTAATTTTCTTCAGACTACTGACTTCTTTCTCATAGCAAGAAATCAATAATAATTTTTAAGATCTTTTCTGATATCTTTTTTTAATATAATGATTATATAATGATTTATTTTCCTTTGGGAAGATACCCAGTAGTGGGATTGCTGGAACAAATTGTAATTCTTTTTTTGGAGAAATCTCTGTTCTGTTTTTCACGGTGGTTGTACTAGTTTACGTTCCCACTGGCAGTGGATAAGCATTCCCTTTTCTCCACATCCTTGCCAACATCTGTTATTTATCACAGCCATTCTTACTGGGGTAAGATATCTCATTGTGGTTTTAATATTATACATGTCTCTGCAACTTCTCTGTATCCCACTCCAATTTAAAATTTTAAAATCTACGCATCATTTATTCTTAGAAATATTTTTAAACTGTAACTAACATTGCTACAACTCATAACTTACAGAGTTTCATTTTAAGAAATAGGGCTTTGAACCGCCCTTACTAAAAGTATTTAATAATCAAAACTTACCCTTGAAAATTGGGGAGGCACTTTTGATTGCTTATCTTAATTTGATATTTATGTCTCCTCTAAGAGCTAATTTATTTGTTTACTAATTTATTTTCAGATTTTTAATTTTGAATTTTATTTTAGATTCAGAAGGGTACTTATTCAGCTTCAGGTTTACTTGAGTCTTGTGTATTTTCAGTGTCAACTGTATTCTTAAAATTATAAGCATGACTTTAATACTAAAGAAAATAAATGTGGTTTTATTTTTCGAAAGATAATCTTTCCTCAGCATCTTTTATGAGAAAAAAACAGTCACCTTCGCATATCCTGTCCAATTTAAAGTTTATTTGTATAAAATCAGTAAAATATAACTTTGAAATTGGTTATTGAAAATTACATAAAACTTCTCCCAGTATTTTTTGTGAGTGAAGTAGAAACCAAAAAGGATAATAAAATTTTAATTCCATCAAAGTTAATGATAAATCATAAAAAAAGAAGCATAGTTTCTGAAGAATTTTGCCTTAAAAATCTAATTATATTTTCAAATAAGGTAGCTTTAGCCACAAGTAGCTATGCAAATTTAAATTTAAAAGAATTAACACAAAATAAAGTAGATTATTTTCTTTGCCTCACTGTCTCCATTTCACATGGTCATTAGCTACATGTGAACAATGCATAATGTGGAGTGCAGATATGGACACAGGGAGGGGGGTACTACACACTGGGGTCTATTGGGGGGAATAGGGGAGGGACAGCGTTGGGGGGGAGCTGGGGAGGGATAGCCTGGGGAGAAATGCCAAATGTGGTTTAAGGGGAGGGAGGCAGCAAAACACACTGCCTTGTGTGTACCTATGCAACTATCTTGCACGTTCTGCACATGTACCCCAAAACCTAAAATGCAATAAAAATTTAAAATTAAAAAAAAAGAAAACATTGCATCATCCTAGAAATTGCTACTGTACAACAATGACCTAAAATTTGAATTTTTCTGACATTAGTTATCAGAAGGCATTCAGACTGTACTTTAAATCATACTACATATTGCCATAATGTCAATAACGTTTTCATGACAATTGCATGTGAAAACTCGAGAGAAAAACTCATCAGACCCTTCTGAAGTACTCCAGGTGCATTTTCAAAAGAAACATACAAAACTAATATATGAAAATTGAAAATTTTGTTTATTTCACTGAGTAACAACAGTGCAATGTGTCAATTCATCAGTCATTTGAGTAATTAGTGCTGCCCTTTGCATTGCATGAATCCTTCTAATGCCTTCAACCTGAGGTTTCAATAATTTAGGCACCTTTGGGTGTTCCAGTAGTTTTCTCAATAATTTAGGCACCTTTGGGTGTTCCAGTAGTTTTCTCAATAATTTAGGCACCTTTGGGTGTTCCAGAAGTTTTCTCAATAATTTAGGCACCTTTGGGTGTTCTGGTAGTTCTCTCAGACCCTCTACTTACTCCCATGAGGTAATCATTTATCTCAGTAGCTTTCAACACACATTGCACATTTGACTCACCTTTAAAATTCATCACTTACATACACACTGGCCACCCAAGAAATTCTTACTTAGTGCATTTGTGTGAAATTAGGTAGTTGAGATATTTCAGTTCAGTCATTATGATGTTCACATCTATGTTGGATACTACTGACTTAAATGAGCTTTTAAAAATTGTATAATCAGTTAGAACTATCATATATTTAATGTAACTTGTTTCACTATCTTTATATTATATTGGATAGTAGACACTTGCTTTAACATAATTAATTATAAATTAATATGATATAATAGATTATAATAAACAAAATATAAAATAAAATAGCTAAATAGCTGTCAGACATTTTTATTAACAGAGTCTCACTCTGTGGCCCAGGCTGGAGTGCAATGGCATGGTCTTGGCTCACTGCAACCTCTGCCTCCAGGGTTCAAGTGATTTTTCTGCTCCTCCTGAGTAGCTGGGATCCGCCCTCATCAGCCTCCCAATGTGCTGGGATTACAGGAATGAGCCACTGCACCCAGCCTGTTAACTGTATTTTCTAATCCTCTCTTAAAAGGGTAAAGTCAAAATCTGACATCTAAGGTCACTTACGCTTTCAGTGTTAGACTGAGAATCCTAAATACAGAATGGGATGAAGATCTAGCTACTCTACTTGCTGAGAGAAACACCGTTCAGTTAATTGGTAGTCACAAATTAGAATGGATCTTCTCACAACTAAATTTTATCTGGTTAGGTTATTCATTCAATTTAGGTACTAGCATTTGGGAATACCGAAGACCCCTCATCCCAGCATACAGGCAATGAGAGAAATTAAAAAGTGAAGAATTTGGAGTGGAAGTCCTACATTACATGGAGGCAGCTTCTAAGGTGCTCTTCAAGAGTCTCTGCCTCTGGTGTTTATGCCCTTGTGTAACTCCTTCCCCTGGAATATTCTTCAGTTTAAATATTTGTTTCTGACCAATAGAATATGGCAGAAGTGAAGGAATGCCACTTCTGAGTGTGGCTTATAAAAAGAGCATGGTTTCTGATGTTAGGTTATACAAAGACTGTGGTTCAATATGGGCTCCTCTCCTCCTTTGCTCTTTGCCATGCTCACTCCTAGGGAGGCAGTCTTCTTTGGTGTAAAGATAGCCCTGTGCAGACGCCAATGCTGTAAAAGTTGAGATCTGCCAATAACCTCGTGAATTAACTTAGATGTGCATTCTCTCCCACCAGTCAAGACTCAAGGTGAAATTGCAGCCCCAGCCAACCATTTGTCTACAAACCTGTGAGGGACGTTTATACAAAGGCAAAGTTGCCCTTGGATTCCTGAGGCTCAGAAACTGTCAGTTTATAGTACTTGTTTTTAACTATACTAAATCTGAGGGTAATTTTTTCATGTGGCAGTTCATAAATAAGATCCATTCTTTCAAATTAGGTACCATTGAATATTAAATATTGCATACTGGAAACAATCTACTTTTAAAACTTTTCTGAGGATATGTTTTTAAATATTGTGCACTCTCAAAAAAATTCTGAATCAGCAAAATAAGTATTCCCAGCATTTATACAGATTAGACAGGATGGTATAATATGCTTTTCTTTTTTGGCTGTTCATGGAGAAAATATTTTGCCAAAGGTTTGTCTATGAAATTCAAATTAGAGATATGTAAGAACTTTCTTATTCAGATAACTACTTTTGAGAAATGGTTGTGTATCTCTCCATCTAATATATTTGTTGCAAGTATTTATCTGCTTAGATTCACATCCCATTATTCTTTATTCTGTTATCCCTGTAAGGGTATGTTTCCCAAGAATTAAGTTACTTCCCTGGGTGGAGTTTTTTGCATGTGTCTTCACTGTTCCTGACTGGAGAGAAAAACAGGTTTCTCTAATCTTTACAGAGATCAGGAGACCTTCAAAACCTGTTAATAAGCACTGTACATACTCCGCATATATTTTTCCTGCTGTCCCCACACTGTGTGCTTCATTGTAATAAAATCCTATTTGTGAGTTTGTGTTGAATCACATATGTTCGTCCAGCTGATCACCAAATTATTTGATGTTCACGGGACCCTTGAAATATAACAAATATCCTATTAAAATAATTTGCTGTGACTGATGAGAAGCTTTATGCTTGAAATTAGCAAACTACATTTTAATATATTTTATTTATCTTTAGTAACATTGCATTTTCCTTGCCTCTAGGAAAGTTTAGGTAAAATTTTGTTCAAATTGTAGTTGTATACCTTTTATGATTTTTTAAATGCAAAAGAGAAAAATAACAAGTCATAAGTATATGGAGAAATTGGAATACTTGTCCATTGCTGGTGGCAATGTAAAATATGGTAGTACCTGCGAAGAACAATATGACAATTATTCAAAAACAACAACACAGAATTACCATATGATCTAGAAATTTTACTTCTAGGTCTGTGCCTAAAATAACTGAAAATAGAGTCTTAAACATATATTTGTATGTCCGTGTTCATGACAGCACTCTTCACAACAGCCAAAAGGTGGAGACAGTTCAAGTGTCCATTGAGAGATGATCTGACAAACAAAATGTGCTATATACATTCAGTGGAATATTATTCAGATTGAAAAAGGGAGGATATTCTGATACATGCTAAAACATGGAATAATTTGAGGACGTTATGCTAAGTGAAATAAGCCAATCACAAAAGGGAAAATATTGTATGATTCCACTTATAGAAGGGGCCTAGACTAGTCAAATTTATGCAGACCGACAGTAGAAGAGGGAGAAGGAAATAGGAAGTTATTGTTTAATGGACAAGAATTTTAGAAGGGGAAGATGAAGAAGTTCTGGAGATGGATGGTGCTGACGTTTGAACAACAAATTTGAATGAATGTAATGCTACTGAATTGCACACTCAAAAATGATTAAAATGTTTATTTTATTATAGATATATTTTACTAGAATAAAATTTTAAAGAAAAATTTTTAATCTCTAAAATATATTAATGGAATCATGATAATATCCCTATTATGTATCTTATTAGAGATGGAATTTATAAACTTAAAAGTACTCTACTAATTGGCCAGGGAATAATAAAATTAGGTTTTCAGGTTGTCACCTTACTGTTGTTCTTTGATTTTTTAAATTGACTTCAATGTATTCCAAGTTAATATTCCAGAGACTCACATTCTTGTTGCTATAAGCACCCAATTGAAGGAGAAGGAGTAGCTCCCAGCTGTCTGGATTCCTGGTGTAATGAGAAGCAGACATCAGAATGCAGGACTATATTTGGAAAAATGCAAAATCACTGCATTTCAGAGAGGCACAAATGTGGAAAATAGGTACTCGAGGATTGAGACTTATATCAAAGATGAATGTAGAGTTCTTCTCTAATTGCTTAAACCAGTATAAAGCCTCTAAGCAAAAATATGAATATCAGCACAATCAGAATTCCTGTGTTTCAAGAGTAAGATCTGAATACAGATGCAAGGTTTGAGTTTCTGTAGTGTTGACAAAGAAAAAATAATTGTTCTTCACTTTCCTTGAATAGATATGGTCAGGCTTTGTAAAGTTTTTAATTGCAATGACTGATTGGATTATCTTAGTTCTTTTTAATATTTGTTGTGATATTCCCTTTATTAAATTAAACAATAGAATACCTAGATACATGTTGCTGTCTGTAGTGTTCATCACTTCCATTCATCCACATCCAAATACTTTCAAGATTATATCAACATGTCCCCAAATAATTTTTAATGAATCTTTTCTCTGTGTTTCACAAATGCTTTTAATTGAGCCCATTATAATTCCTTATCTGGAATACAGAGGACAATTAAAAAAAAATCTGTTGTATCTCCAGTTCATATCCACCTTCTTCATTGCAACTAAAGTTACCATCTTAGGAAGAGAGATCATAACAAGTCTGATTACAACTCTCAATAGCTCTTCCTAATGATTGGGCAAAAGCAAACTACTTTAACTGTTGAAAATGTGTTTACTTATTGACACTTCCTTAGTTTTAGGCTCTGACTAGCCTGAGCTACTTGAGCTTCTGTGAGATTATTGCACTTTTTACGTCATTGTGACTGTGACTTGTTATTTCCTTGCCCTTTTTTTCTTGTCTGCTTAACAATTTTCTATCAAATGTCTTCTCCTGTGTTAATGCAGTGACATCTTCTCTCACTACTACTTCTTTCCCGATTCCCACAAGCACAGTGTGTTCAGGCTTACACTAGATTTTGCCATATCTCTTAATATCCGTCTCAACATAACTTAATTATGTAAAAACGTATTGTCTTCATCATTAGCTGTGATGCACTGTGCAATGAGTCAGTGAGTCTTTGTCTCCCATTGTCTAGCATTATATCTAAATTATGGAAGGAAATAAGTATTTTTAATGCATTACTTCATGCCTAGTTTAATTACAGAGTTGACTCATTCATAATGGAATGGAATTATCATGATTGCTTAGTTGAATATAGCCCAGTCATTAGTCAGCAGACCTAACTTACAGAGAGTTTTGGAGAAGCCCCAAAATACCAGCTTCAGAATGTGTAATCATTAGCATGCTCCTTGATTCCTGTTCTTCCTGGCTTACTAAAAACAAGCTGGAGCTTACCCATTGATCGATTGATTCATTTAAGAAATATTTGCTCATTAATTACTAGATATTAAGTACATTTTGAAGACACAGAGGTAACAACAGAGGTAATCAATGACCTGATGGAGTTTATATTCCAGTAGCAAAGAAACAAAGGCACAAGTATATAATGTACAGTGCTATAAACCAAATATATGGAGTAATACAATTTGTAGGAGTCGAGAAACAGGTGTATTTAAACAAAGTCATAATAAATGCATAACTTAGGAGGTGACATTTGAGTAAACCTGAATGAAGAGCAGAAAGCTGTGGAACAATATTTGGAAAAAACATCCCTGGCCTATGAAAGAGCAAGTGAAAAAAAATCTAATAAGGTGATTTAATATTCTTGTTCAAGTGGGGAAGCAAGATATGGCAATGGAAGAAAGCAAAGAGAAAATCAGCTGGAAACTTTGTCTAATTCCATGAAAAAATTAGTAACAGAAATTTCTTCACAGCATTACTCCCGTCTTGAAGCACGGAGGCTGGCTTTGGTACCTCTCTGTCAGATGGTCCTTAATTAAGAATGAGCTCCCAGATTGGAGACAGCCTCTGAGAGAGGAAACCACAGTTTAGCTGTAAAGGGGAGGGGGAAGCTGTAAGTTATCAGTCAATTGCAGAGATGTGCCTGTCCTAAAGGGGGAGACCAGTTTGGCTTCTCCAACTGAAGGCGAAAAGGATAATTTGGGTAGAGTGGTGGTTCCCAAATGTTGCTACATATTTCAATTATTTGGAAAACTTTAAAAATTTTAATTGCCCTGACTCCACCCCAGATCAATTAAATCAGATTCCCTGGGCATTACCAAGGACTTAGTAGTTGTAAAGCTTTTGTGTAATTCCAACGTGCAACCAAGTGTGAGAACCGCTGGGCTGGAGTAGTGTGATAGAACAAGAAAGAGGAAAGCTGTGCATGCTGGGAAGTTGGATATTTTACCTCGTTGGGATAGTTGATGATTTTAACCAAGAAATTATAGAATATGATTAAATATTTAAAAACAGTTATTTCACTGCCATGTAAATTCATTAGAAATACCAGGGAAACTAGTTAAAAAGCCACTACAGCAATACAGGTAAGAAATGATAGTGGTCTGAATTGCTTGGTGGTAATAGAATTGGTGAGAGGGAAAAAAATTCATGATGTGTTTTATTTATGGGCAATAAGCTGAGGATTCGGTGTTCATCATGAGTGGAAAAAAGAAGTCGTGGATTTGGGCTTGGTGGTGCCTCTATTGACATGGGAAAAATAGAAACTGTGGAGGAAAAATGATGACAGTGACAGAGTTTGGATTTGTACGTGTTAATTTTAAATCATATATCAAAATTCTGAGACGATATACCCAGTAGACAATTAAATACAGGAATCTGAAACACAGGGAAGTAGAATTTAAAGATAAAGATATGGTAATCGTAGTATTTTAATGACATCTGTAGATGAAGATGATATCACCTAGGGAGTGAGCAATTATTTTTAAAGAGGAAGTAGGAATCAGAAAGTAAGTTCAGATGCATCCCAAATTTTGGAGTTTCTGAAAGAGAATGGAGTCAATCCTGAAATCAAAAATGAGATTCCAGTGGTTTCTATAGAAAACTGGCAAAATGTAGGACCCTAGAAACTAGAAGAAAAGAAGAATTAATCATGACAAATGCTGCTGACAAAGAGATTAACGATAGAGAAATGAATCTGACACAAAAGACATTATTTGTGACTTTGATAAGGGTGGTTTCAGTGGAATACAGAAATAAAAGCCTGTTTTGAGTGAAAAGAGAAAATGTGGAAAGGGAGAAATTGTAGTGTAGAACCAGTGAGTTTGGAACACCCTAGAGGTACTTTACAATGAAATATAGCAGAGAAATGTGACAATGACTGAGAACTGTGGTATCTATTGTCTTTTTATTTATAATGTGAGATGTTAGAATATTCTTTAGGAACAATGAATTTTTAAAAGAAAATATAGATGATAGATGATAAAGAAGCTATTTGTGATCAAAAGCAAAGTCCAGACTTCAGCTATAGATGAGATGGTGACGCCTATTTTTCTCTGCTCCACCGCACTAAGTACAACCGTAAATCGTAAAATAATAGAAGAAGTAATTATCAGAGTGAAGATAATGTAAATTTAAAAGACAAGATGTTGCTTAGAAAATGGGTTGCTTGAAATTAAAATGTTGAAGTACATGGTTATTGGTAATAACTAAAGTTTCACATGAATAATGAGGTGTTTGAGAGTAGAAAAGATGCTTGAAAGTAGATTAAAAAAATTAGAAGGCCAGAATTTTTATCTGTAATCTATATGGATTCTGAATGATTATAAGTATAGTTCTAGAAAATTGAAAACTAGAAGTAATTAGGGCCAAGATGATTTGGTGGCAAAATTATTATGATCTAGAAGAATCACTTTCATTTCTGTTCTGAATAATGAGTGAAATTAAGAGATCATACTTATTCAAGTAACATAAATAATAGATGTGAGCTTTCCAGTTTTGTAGAATGTAGATTTTATGTGAAATTCCAAAACTTATCCAATTATAAGTTTTATTTGGAAAAAATTTAAAAATCCAAATTTCCTTTTAACACAGGAAAGCAAATGTGTAATAATTAAGGAATTCAGACCTTTGATCATGACTTTACAATTCACGGCAGCTGAAAATGGACGGGTGTCCCATTCATTTCCACTGTTTGCCTGTCTCTTACTGAAGAATATAAATGTGAATACCCTGTCATATCAAGCGCTCAAGCAGAAATTAGATCTGCACAACTGGAAAACATACTTCTTAAGTGATAATGAAGTACAGCTTTAAAATAGTCACGTTTTCCACCAGTGCTGACCATATCTTGGTATTTCTCTAGCTTCTGCTTCAGTTTCGTCGGTGGCTGTTCTCGACTTCTCTGCCCTGTATAAAAAACTTTCCAAATTGCCTTCCATGCCATGTACTCTGTATTATCTTTCATGTATTTTCGTTGTTGTTGCTGTTGTCTTCACACACGTTCTCTATTCCTCCCCTTATCTATTTCGCTAACTCATCCTTGAAGATACAGCAGCGCATAAAGCTTTCTCAAATAATTAGTTAGCCATTCTTTCCTTTGCTTCTCCTATAGCATTTTATCACACCGAAGTGTTATTTTTTAAATTAGCACTTGTTCGTTTCTCTTGTTAGACTCTGACATCTTTAAGACAAAGATCATGCCTCATTTATCTTGTTTCCTAGAAACTGGCATGGTACCTGACACGTAGTCCCATTCATGAATGGGTGAACCAGTGAGAAAAATGAATGATACTATTCATTATCAGGAAAATTTTTTATACCAAAGCTGTATCATTCAAATGTTTGAAGTGCAGTTATAAGGCATTTGAAATTAATAGTAACCAAAATTAAGGACAGGAGAAAAATACTTCAGTAGTAAAACATAAGAATATGTGGCCAAGTTGAAAATAAGATCACAGATATCATTGCTGAGGATTTATTTTACTTTTTAAAAGTATAACCTCTAAGAAATATCTTTAAATTAATGGAAAGAAAGTCTATAACTCAACTGCATTTTTTAAAACTAGTGGCCATTTTCTGGTCACTAGATCAAGAAATGTGAATAGAATCTTTAAGATATCACTTATGTAGCATATGCAGTTTACATATATGATATCATAAAAAATTAAAGATAATGTTGGTGGTCAGAAGAGACACTGTTTATGAACTTTAAGAGTGTAAGCTTCAAAACTCATATTTGATCTACCCCACCCCACAGAAAAGGCATAAGAAGTTAAAAAAAACTCCAAATATTTGTTTTCAAATTGGTACCCCTTTTTCCCTAGCAACATTGGTCCTTTGCTTATTTTTTTTTCTTCCAGGTTCCTAATACTTGTATCAAAAATACTTGTGTTGAATGACACATCTGTAATGGGCTCCCTTTTTTGTCTCACTTGCCTATACCCTTTTCAGTACTTTTTGGTATTACCTTCCAGAGAAATTACTTGAACTTACTCTTTTCTCAGAGTCTGCCTCTGGGAAAGTCCAAATCAAAAGAACTAGCACTGCTGGAGGTAGTGATATTGAAACTGAGTTTTGTATACAGGAATGAGGTGAAAACATGGCTATCAAAGAAGAACAAAGAGATTGCAAAGTATAATGAGGGTATCATATTCAGGATTCTATAATTAATCTGTTCACTGAAAGCAAGGTTGGAGTTGTGTAACCTAAAGCTGTAGACATAAATATGAAATAGCGACAAAAACGTCTTGTATATCTTTATAAGGATGGTAGGTTTTAAATCATGTGCAGTAGAAAATTATGTAAAGAAGACAGTGAACCAGAATACTTTGTTGTCTTAATAGATGATGGAGAGAAACTATGAGATTATTAAAATAACATATTCACAAGATGATGTGAAATTGATTTCAGTTGTTGCAAGGATGGCAAAGAGGTACAGAGAAATTGAAGAAAACTTTGGAATTTATAATCAATAGAACTAAAAATACAGATATTTTGGAACAGAGACTCAAGTTGTTCTGCTTGATTAGATGGCAGTAACACTTGGTAGCATTTAATCAGGTAGTGTTATGGCGGGAGAAATAAGCTGAAAAGTAAAGTGGAGTTTCAACAGTACTGACAAGTTTAGTGTCGTCAGATTCAGTTTGAGCTGCTTGCCTATTATTCTGTGGAAGTTTGAAGAAATATGTTTCTGTAGCTCAATGAGGAGGCCATATTTTGTGATATTTTTCAGTAGTGATAAGGACACTTGGTAAAACACAGTAGTTTGTATCTTAGTGCATACATTTAGGAAAGGGCTGAGAGAAGTTTACATGCTCAAGGGTATGCAACAAGGAAGTGAGAGATCATTGATTCTACATCGAGAAGTAGTAGATATTAGTTCCAAAATTTTCAACTGTGATGCTGTTTAAAACGTTATTCTGTGGTGCCTTTATGTTCAGTAGTGGTATTTCTATGGTCAACATTCCTGCTTCAAATAAAGGTAACTCTGCTCTTGTCTGACTCTTCTGATTTACGATGGAAAATTCAATTTAAATTATTTCAGAGGAAAGGGGAGCTCTGCTGTTAATAAAATAAAATAAATTGTGATCTACTATGCCAATTAGGGAAGCATAGTTAATAGATACGCATGGATGAAACCTCAAAAATAGTGTTGTTTAAAAGACAATTTGAGAAGAACGATTTCACATAGAGATAATGAAGTCATTTGCATGAAAATTTCTGTAATAATAGAAATATTTGACAACTAGTTATGTATAAACACATAAAATATGTATAAAAATACAAAGAGAGAAAGAGTATTCTAAAAACATAAAGTAAAACCATAAGATTTTAATAAACCAAATGCATTAATCAGCAGTAATAAATTTGATTTTGCTTCAATAAAATAATGATATATTTTTTAAAATGTTTAAGCTACTAGTCTCATTAAGGATAGTAGTGAAGAGAATACATTTATTTCTTAGTAAAGGATCTTGTTATGATTCTCGATTGTGATTAAATAATTTTTAGTTCCAAAGAAAGATATGAGGACTTCACTTTTCACAGAAAACAGACTTTTTATACAAATTGGATGCTACAGCCCTTTATTGCAACCGCTGATTATCTTTCATCTTATTAAAAACTGTTGAAAATAATTTATTATTTAGTTGCTAAGAGATTATAAAAAATTCATTTTTGCTAATGACACAATCAGATTATATTTTATTGCTCAATTTTTATTGGTCTTGATAACAGGGCTGTAGATTAATTGTATCTCTATTTCACCATCTCAGAAACATCAAAAATTATGTGTGCTGAACTAGGACTTACCTAGACCAAATCGATTTTGCTTTATTTTAATTAAATGATTTATAAGACTAAAGTAGATATAGCAAATTCATTATTTATATTTCTTCTTGTATATTGTTTTCTACTAGGCAATTCATATGAAAAATCAAATTAAATTATTTCTAACACACTCAAAATTGTAGTAAAATATTTTTACTTTACAGTATTCAACAAACTGGATATAACTTGCAAAAAACTAACCTGTTGATTGCTCTAATATGATAAAAAGCAGAATCTTTGAAAAGTTGACTCTGAAGAAAATAGAGAAAAGTTAATAGAAATAAAGCCTTTGCTTGTGTTTTCTACGATGTATTTTCCTGAAATCCTGAACTTATTAGCCTCACCAGTTTCATAATGTAGTCAAGGAAGATACTAGTATGAAAATGTTCCAGCAAACTCATGAGCAAACTAAACTCCTTTTAATATTCTTTGATATAAGAGACTAAGATAAAATGTATTAAGACACATTTACTCAACAGAAAGTAATAAAGAAAGCCAATTGTAACTAGCTCATGTCCACATATTTTGCTGGACTGTCAGTCTTTCTATACTTCAGAAGTCTTTTGGGTAGCCAGAAACCCTTGTGCTAGGGAGAATTATCACCTCAATAAATACCCACTTCCTAGTCCTTGCTGTTACTCCTCTGGATACAAGTCATAGGTATATTTCATTCCTCCAAAGAAATGTTAAGTTACTAATTCCAAATACCTGTGAATGTGGCATTTTTTAAAATATATGGCCTTTGCAAATAATCAAGTTAGGATGGGGTCATTAGGTAGCCCTAATACAATGTAACAGGGGTTCTTTATAAAAAGGGGAAAATTTTGGCACAAAGATATGTCTTCTGGCTTCTGGGCTTTATTTATTTCAATTTAAATTTAATAGAGTGTAATTTTTTTTTTTTTTTTTTTGAGATGGAGTTTCGCACTTGTTACCCAGGCTGGAGTGCAATGGCGTGATCTTGGCTCACCACAACCTCCGCATCCTGGGTTCAGGCAATTCTCCTGCCTCAGCCTCCTGAGTAGCCAGGATTACAGGCACGCGCCACTGTGCCCAGCTAATTTTTTGTATTTTTAGTAGAGACGGGGTTTCACCATGTTGACCAGGATGGTCTCGATCTCTTGACCTCGTGATCCACCCGCCTCGGCCTCCCAAAGAGCTTGTGAGATAAAGCATGTGTGCTCTTTATACCACCAAATGTGTAGTGCTTTTTTTTTTATGGCAACCCTAACAAACTGAAATAATACCCTACTGTTACATGGCAAAGGGAATTAATCAAAGATATTCTTTGTACCCAAGATAAATTTGTTAATGAGCTGACTTTCAAATAAGGAGATTTACCCTGGATTATTTAGGAAGGCCCAGACTAATCACATGAGTTATTTAAAAAATGGTAGAGAGTGGCAGAAGAGTAGGTCACGGAGATGTGATGTGAGAAAGATTTGGTATGTGGGAAGGAAACAGAGTCTTCCTGAGAGCATTCTGAAAACAATGCATTCCTTCCCATGCCTTTTTCTTAACCAGGTAAGACCAGCACTGGCCTCCTGATCTACAGAAATTAAAGATAATACATTTGTTTAAAGCCACTAAGTTTGTGGTAATTTATTTCTTACCCATTGTGGTAAAGTACTCAAAGGAAGGTTTAGGGAGATCAGTGTCATATAAAATGATCCTTCCTGCCTTCATGGGCTTTACTCATTCTCTGGCATATGGTCTTTGTATGGGAATTCTATGTTGTAATAATAATTGATGTGAAATTTGCATAAGAATTATTCAGGATTTGTACAAGGAAGTGTTATTTTGTTCTACACAGGTGTGTTGCCCATAATATAATTTTCAAAAAGTAAATAGGACTATTTTGTTTAATACTGAATGACATAGCATAATTACTTTAAAGCAAAAGATAAATGAATTTGGGTAAACAACAAATACAACAAAAATTTTAAAGTGAAAATATGCTTAAGAAAGTTATTTCATGTATGCATGTGTTAATATCTCTATGTAGAAATGTTTATAGCAATGTATTATCTAATATTTTTAAAAGTCTTATTTCAACTATTACAAAGAACTTATTCCTATGGTTCTTACAATTTTGATAAAACTCAAGCGTGACATGTACTCTTATTATTCAGCATTGTCATTTTCCTTTTATGAATTCCTTCCATATTTCTCTTTTTCCCTCAGCAGTAATGACAATTTGTTCATTTTTCATAGTTCTAATATTTCTTCTCAACCACAAACAAAGTAGCTGGTGGGTGATTGTTCAAAGAAGTATTCATTAATCAATACTCTCCTACTTCCTTTTTTCCATTTAAATAATCTGAAAATAAATTACAGTTGACCCTTGACCGGAAGTGTTTGAACTGCATAGGTTCACTTACACATGTTTTCCTCCACCTCTGCCACCTTTGACTTCCTCCTCCTCAGCCTGCTCAACATGAAAATGGTACAGATGAGTACCTTCATGATGATCTTCTTTCACTTAATAAAATGTTATTCTATCTTCCTTATAATTTTCTTGAAGATTTTTTTTTCTCTAGCTTACTCATTGTAAAAATATAGTATATAGGGGCTGAGGACAGTGGCTCATACCTGCAATCCCAGCAATTTGGGAGGCTGAGGTAGGCAGATGACTTGAGCCCAGCAGTTTGAGTCTAGCCTGGGCAATGTGGTGTGACCCCATCTCTCTTAAAAAAAATAGGAAGATGCCTGTGGTACCAGCTACTCGGGAGGTTGAAGTGTTAGGATCACCTGAGCCTGGGGAGTTTGAGGCTGCAGTAAGCCATGATCATGCCACTGCACTTCAGCCTTGACAACAGAGTGAGACACAATCTCAAAAAAACAAAAGAATACAGTTTATAGTGCATATAATATATAAAATATTTAACCTGCTTGAAAAAGACAATGGAAAAAGTTAACATAACTTTTAGACATTATCTAAGACCAAACGATATGAGAAGAATAGTTTAAGAATGGTTTAAGTAACAGAATATTGTTAGAAAATAACCCCATATAGTTTTCAGGGCTTGCAATTTCTGCTCCCAGATGTAAAGACGTAGGACATATTGCCCGTATTTTTAACAATCAGAAAAACCTACGGAAATGGAAACATCAATGACCTTTATTGACCCCATTAGAACTGACTTTCAGGGTCTATGGCCATCCCGAAATCTGGAGATGTATGAACATCCAGCAAGATTTGTTTACACAACCAGCTGACAAATTGATTTCAGCCTTAGGAGACCAAAGGGTGGACACATCTACAGTGTGCTGGACTTCCGATCCACAGAAAGTGTAGAATCATGAATTTGGGTTGTTTTGAGCCACTAAGTTTGTGATGGCAGTAGAATATGAATACAGAAAGAGACGGAGTAGATTTTACTCTTTACACCATTTTGTAAACAAACTACATGAAAAAGTTGGTTTATGTAATCTCTATAGAAGAAAATGAATTAAATGTATTCTAATTGAACTAGTGGCATTTCTTGTAATTATTGCTCCATTTTATGTAACATTGTTTAAAGTTGAAAATAAACCATTTATCTATTGATCTTATTGTCTTCATACATAATGACTATGATTATATCAACATAACACTTTGAATTATGAATAAAATAAAATGTTTTAATGCTAGATCTTTAAAAGAAAACATGCCATAAAATATTAATAGGTAAAAAAAAATCATAAAAATCAAATCATTGGACTTCCATAAGAGTAGTCATACTCTGATTAGGGCATTAATTTGCATGACAGAGAATTGATATCTCAATAGCATTATATAGATTTGAGCACTTTAAATAGAAGTTTCCTTGGTTATCATCACCATTTTGTTCACCACTTCTACAGAAAAATAAAAGAATAGCAGTGATTCTTCCCAAGATGTGCACATGAGAATAGAGAGAGTTGCTATGTGATAGCCAAAATGAGTTTTGCTGATAATAGTCTGTTTGGCAAAAGACAGCACCTAGGTCCCAGGAAAAACAGATACCTAATATCAGCATCCCTGGAAAAAGGACAATCCTGTTTCTACAGAACTGCTGAGTAGATTCCCAAGAACAAATCGTCACCACTCAAAATCATGTAGTATATTACATTCTTCAGAGCACTGCACAAAACCGCACCTCGAAATGGTTTACAGACATCAAATACCACATGTAATGCCATGTACTCTTTCACTGTGAAGACACAGCAGTGTAAATCAGGCTTTATGAAAGACTCATCATCTCTCTAAGAAGATTAGCAACCACATAAAAAACTTTGAGTAGATGTCAGTTACTTTGGATAAATTTGGTCATTGAAGAATTACAACGACAAATAAAACCACGTTCAGAGAAAAGGTAGGACCTCATTGCTAATATACATAACCTCTCATAATTAAACAGATAAAAATTTGAGGAAAGAGTATTTCATCATAGAAGCAAGAGAGAATCAGAATATCTGCAGGATAAACTGGTTCTATAGGATCATTGCCTTCAGTGTCCTAACATTCAGAATTGTTTACATTGCATGGTTTCAAAAAAACAAATGATCAGAAATGATGTGAATACTTGGCCTTGAGAAAGGTAGCAAAATTAGTCAAGTCTCTAATTCCATTATTGACCCAAGGATGTGTTGCCCTGAATATACAAGATCACATAGTTGAATGGAATCACAAGATCCCACAACGTGAGCCGTGTAAGACTTTAAGATCAAGGATGCTGCACGCTGGAGGTAAAATGACTGAGCAAGCGTAGGGAGGGTAGAGACTTCCAGGTGAAGTCCCCCGGAGTCTATTATCAGCCAGAGAGCACACACTTGCTCTTCAGATTATGAACCATCAAGACCTGCATGAGGAACTGAGGTTTCAGACGAGCCTGGGCGAGAGTTTCAAGTGGGTTTCTTTAACGTCTCACTGGTCACTTAGCCAAGCCAGTCAAAAAGTTCTAATTTGTCAATCTGTGTGTTCCTAAACAGTGTACACAAGCCAGCCCTAGGTGTTCCAAGGGAGTATTGAACATTTAATAGCACATTAGAAGTAACTAGTTAGATCATTATTATCCTTTATCTTGCCTTTGGGAAAACACTAGACTTAGACATCCCTGGAAAGAAATACAGAGCTGTCTCCTTCAATTGTGAGAAAACCTCATCCTACACTGACTAGGCCGTGCCTCTAGGTCAACTCACCCCAGGGCTAGGCCATTCAGTCTCTGCCATAACTCTTCTTCCAACTCCTAGTTTTCATCTCGACCCCATATATATTTTTGATAAAGTGTTGGTTATGCACACTCTTGTACATGGCCTATGCATTGTATTATTGTTAACATGTACACACATACTGTTCATTGTATCAAGGCATTTCAAATTTGATTTTCTCAACTATGATAGCTCTCACTCAAAATTACTTCCCTTATCTTTTATAGATTGGATATGTGGTAAAATAAGAATTGTCTTAGTCAGCTGGGCTGCCATTAAAAAAAAAAAACGACATGAATTGGGTGGTTTAAATAAGAGAAATAGGTTTTCTTGGCATTGTAGATTCCAGAAGTCTAGAGCAGTGTGAGAAGGGCACCAGCTTATCTGGGTTCTGGCAAGGGCCATCTTCCTGGCCGGCATATAGCACATAGCTGCCTTTTTCTGTGTCCTCCTAGAGATTTTCTTTGGTGTGTGAGCAAAGGACAGAAGCTTTCGAGTGTCTGTTCTTATAAGGTCACCATTCCTATAGCATTAGGACCTCACTTTAGGATCTCATTTAACCTTAATTACCTCTCTAAAGGCTCTCTCTCCAACTCTAATCATATTGGGGGTTAAGGCTTTCACAGATGAATTTAGAGGGAAGACACATTCGGTCCCTCTAATCATATTGGGGGTTAAGGCTTTCACAGATGTATTTAGAGGGAAGACACATTCGGTCAATAGCAAGTATCATGTATTTGAGAGTCAGTAGTTAATACAGTATTAAATAATTCCACATAATACATAAGCAAAAAGGAAGGAAAGAAGAAGAAAGGGAAGAAGGGAAAGAAATCCCAAGTATTTCATATTAAAACAATTAATAGTAATTGTTTTGCTTTGAACGCCACTTATTTTGTTCTGTCGTGCCTAAAATAAATGTATTTTACCCATTTCTACCACTTTGCTTTCATATCAAGGTTTGATTCTTAGTTCTAAGAGCAGCCAGCCCCTGGCAGAACACTACTTGGTTTTTCTGGGTAGGTGTCCTTGTCCTCTGGCTCTTCTCTCTGTTCTGTGTCTAAGGCATATGGCTTCTCCAGGTAGAGTTCTTTGTCATTAACCCCTCAAGTTCTCTCTAATTAAAACTCACTGTGATTCAGTAACCTGATATTTTAAAATAGTCTTATGGTTTTCCAATAAAGCTGACATAATTTTTATTTTAGGACATCTATTTTTTTTCCTCAAAATAGTATACCAATTATAAATGATGATGGAATCATCACAATACATTATTTACATTAGGTAACTTTACATGCTATTTATACAATATGACATTGCATTATATCATATTTAAAAATGTAAGAAATGCACTTTCTAATTATTTACAGGGTTTTTTTGGCTAGGCAACTGAATCATATTTAAATTGTAACATTAAAATAAAATGTTTCAGGCATCTCAAATAATAGTTGTTGATAAATTAATTGATTTTATAAGAAATGTTTATTTTGTCAGAGAAAAACAAGTTCAGTGGAAAAAGTTGAAAATATATGGGTGCCGGTCATGTCTGTGCGCTAAGGAGGGAGAGATTTGGGAGACTCTGACTCAACTTCTAGGGATCACAGCAGCATCTAAGTTTGATTTGACAAATAACAATGCACAAGATACACAGTTTTCTTCCAATTAAATTAGGCTGTGCTATTACTGGGAGATTGTGAATAACAAAACGACTATTGGCTTTGTGGGCAAGTGAAAGACTTAGTTCTATATAGAGAAGAACTTTCAACTGAACCAAAATAATTAGTGTGAATTCCAAAGGATTCCACAGAATTTGGGACTGATTAAATGACCTGGAGCTTGAGGTAATCATCGACTCTGAGAATGAGGGGCAGGACTTAACCAAAAGTGAGGAGAAATTGAATAATCTCCAAATAGGAACTGGGAAAAATGCAAAAGCTTAAATCCAGGTTTCCTGTTGAGTACTTCCTTCCTTAAACAACAAAATACATTCATATTATCTTCTATACATTATATTTTCTCATTTTAACTTTCATAGAAACTCATGAGTATGCTATATAAAAGCTGAGTCTGGAAGTTCTTAATATTCATAGAAATGGATAATAAATAGGCATCCAATATTTTTTCTTAGGGGAGCCAGAAAATAATTTTCTCAGCATTATTTTGGCTCATTTCATATGATTAGAAGATGATCTAACAGTGAAGCTAGCCACTAACGGAAGTGTGCACCACAACCCACTAAATGAACCAGGCCCAGTTTCTACCAAGGGCAAGATAAGTAGAGATGTTATTTATTAGCAAATCATGGGAAATATGCTAGCATTCATTCCTAAACACTTTCCTTCTGGGTATTAGAAATAAGAGCAGTAAAAGGTATTAATACTCTGTGGTTTATGATAAGGATCAACTGAGTAAGCCCATCAGACATTCTAAACTTCCGTGTATGGTGGTCACAGCTGCATGTCTGTAGTTCCTCTCAGAAGCGCCTTCGAGTGGATTGCCCTTAGAATATCACCATTATTAAAAGCAACAGTGATAACAGGATTCCCCTCTCAGTGATTACATTGATAAGGCAACCACAAAAAAAAACACATAAAAAAATAACTTTCGAGATCTGAGTAACAAAAGGGTTGGATATCATTACCTTATTTTTCTAAAGATTAGAATACAGAGTCAATTTAAATAGTGTATTTTGACATAATCATAGATTTATACATAGTTATAAGAAATATCATGTTCCCTTTACCTAGTTTTGTTATGAAAATATCTTGAAAATTCACTCACTTTCCCGCACTTTCCTGCTCCTTGACCCCTGGCAATCACTAACCTGTTCCCCATTTCCAAAATTCTATCCTTCCAAGAGTATATTATAAAGGAAATCACTCCTATGTAACTTTCAGGGTTGACTTTTCTCTTATTGGCCAGGATATTTCTCTGCAGATTCATCTAGGTTGTTGCATCTATCTGCGGAGTATTCCCTTTTATTGCTGAGGAGTATTCCACGATATGAACACAACACAATTTAACCACACATCTGTTGAGGGAATTACAGGTTGTTTCTGATTTGGGGCTATTATGGATAAAGTTGCTATGAACATTCATGGGCAAGTTGCAATGTGAGCACAAAATTTGTTTTCCCTGCAATAAATGCATAAGAGTACAATTGCTGTTTGGTGTGATAATTTCTTGCTTAGTTTTGAAAGAAACTACCAAACCGTTTTGTACAGTGGCTGTACTTACTACCCACTGGCAATATATCAATGTTTTAGTTTCTCTAGTTTGCCTTCAACATTCGGTAGTGTATTTATTTATTTTATTTGGTTGGACATGTGGTTCACAAATAGTTTTCCCTAGTTTGTAGCTTCTCTTTTTATCCTTTCAGCAGAATCTTTCCCAGAGCAAAGGTTTTTAAAAAAATTATTTGAATTCCAATGTATCAATTTTTTCTTTATAGATAATGTTTTCGGTGTCATGTCTAACAACACTTTGTCTTGCCTGATATCCTGAAGAATTTCTTCCTTTTCTTTTTCTAAAAGAATAACAGTTTTATATATTTTAAGTTTATGATGCATTTGACTTAACCTTTGTATGAGGTGTGAGATTTACATTAAGATTTGTTACCTACGGATGTCCATTGCTCCAGCACCGCTATTCTTCCTCCATTGAGTTGCCTTATTTGTTGAAAACCAGTTGGACACCTTTGTGTAAGTATACAGTCTGTCTTATGGTTTTCTGCTTCACTGACCTACATGTCTATCTTTACACCAATGTAATACTGTTTTCATCATTGTAGTTACACAAAGGCCTTAATTTCTAGTGAGTGATTTCTCCCACTTCTGTTTTCCTTTTCAGGATTGATTTTAGCTATTCTAGGGTCTGCACCTGTCCACATATGTTTTAGAATAAACTTTTCTATGTCTAAAAAAGAAAACACCTACTGGGCTTTTGATAGGAATGCACTTATACCTATAGGACAATTTGAGGAGAATTGACATTTTTTACTGTGTTGAATCTTGGCGTCCATAAACACCATATGTCTCCATTTATTTAGGTGTTCTCAAATTTCCTTTGGCATTTTGTAATCTGCAGCATATACATATTGTAACACATTTTGTTAATATATTTCTATGTATACAATGTTTTCTGAGTGACTGCAAATGGTATTGAATTTTTACTTTCAGTTTCTATAAGTTCATTCTTAGCATACAAAAACGCGTTTCGTGTTTATATGTTGATCTTATAGTCTACCACTTGCTGAAATCACTTAGCAGTTTTACGAGCTTTTTTGTTCTTTCTCTTTCTGTCTATTCAGCACTTCCTATGTAGACAACCAGGTCATCTGCCTTAGAGATGGTTTTATTATTTCTTTTGCAATATGTGTGCCTCGTATCGTCTCATTTGTTTGCCTTGTTGCAGCTTTTCCCATTTATACTTCAATCAGCTTCTTGAATCTGTGAGTTTATGTCTTTTGACAAATTTGGGAATTTTTCACATATTATTTCTTAGACTATCTTTTCACTTCACTCTTTCTACTTCCTTCTGGAATTCTAGAAACACAGAGTTGGATCTTTTATTATTGCTTCAACAAGTTCCTGAAGCTCTACTCTTTTATTTTTTGTCTATTTTTTATCTTTATTCAGATTGGATAAATGACTTTAATCTGTTTTGAAGATTACTCTCTTATCCATTGTCACCGCATTCTACCATTGAGTCTATCCAGAGAATTGAGTTTTTAAAGATTTTTATCACGGGATTTTTCAGTTCTATAAATTCTATAATTTTTATTTGGTTGTTTTGCATCATTTCTATTTTTATTTTTTGCTTTTTTCATTTGTTTTGAGATACTTTGTTATTGTTTGTTGAAACATTTTGTGATGGTTGCGTAATGTCATTGTCTGATAATTCCAACCTCTGATTCATCCCAGTGTTGACATCAGTTGATTGTGTCTTTTTTATTTGTTTGTTTGCTTTTATAACAGATTCTCACTCCATTACCCAGGCTGGTGTGTAGTGGTGTGATCTCGGCTCATTACAGCCTCCACCTCCTGGGTTCAAGCGAATCTCTTGCCTCAGCCTCTGGAGTAGCTGGGATAACAGGTTTATGTCACCACATCCTACTAATTTTTGTATTTTTAGTAGAGATGGGGTTTCACCACATTGGCCAGGCTGGTCTCAACCTCCTGACCTCAAGCAATCTGCCCACCTCAGCCTCCCAAAGTGCTGGAATTACAAGTGTGAGCCACCACACTCAACCTGATTGTGTTTTATCGTTCAACCTGTGACATTCTCATTATGATGGGTGATTTTTTTTTTTTTTTTTTTTTTTTGAGACGGAGTTTCACTCTTGTTACCAAGGCTGGAGTGCAATGGCACAATCTTGGCTCACCGCAACCTCCACCTCCTGGGTTCAGGCAATTCTCCTGACTCAGCCTCCTGAGTAGCTGGGATTACAGGCACGCGCCACCATGCCCAGCTAATTTTTTGCATTTTTAGTAGAGACGGGGTTTCACTATGTTGACGAGAATGGTCTCATCTCTTGACCTCGTGATCCACCCGCCTCAGCCTCCCAAAGTGCTGGGATTACAGGCGTGAGCCACCGCGCCCGGCCTGATTTTTTATTATTATTATTATTTTTATTGTAACCAGGATTTTTAGCTAAGATGTCAGGAAGCTCTTGGTTCTATTTACATTTTTAATTTAGCACAGCGCCATCCTGTGGAGATTTAACACACAGGTCCTGGCCCATTGCTACGGACTGTGGGTCTAATAACAATTGAATTATCAGAGACTTTGAGGGGCAATTTTGGGCAGCTTAATTTATCTCCTGTCGTGTTGCTGAGCTTCTCACTGAACCCTGCTGGTGTTGCTTGAGAGGATAAAAGAAGCTTCCTCTGGCCAAGCTGCCTGTTGTCTCAAGCTGGGGAAAGAGAGTCTATTGCCCAAGAGACTAAGAGTGCTTCTTGGGAGGGTGCTTGTGGAGGTGACATCCTCCTTGCTGACGAATTGTGGTCTCTGGGAAGAAAATGAAATCTCAGGTCCAGTATCCTGGTATGAAAAGAGTTTTCTCTGGCCTCTTATTGTCAGTGGGGTATGTGGTCAGCCCAGTGTTACCAGGTGGCCCTGGTTTTGTTGATGGTACTCCTGAGGAGAAATGAGCCTACCTGGGTTATCATCTGTTACTTGTTTTGAGAGGAGGAAGAGGTCAGAAAATGCTGGCTCTAAAAAGGAATGAGATCATGTCCTTTGCAGGGACATAGGTGAAGCTGGAAGCCATTAACCTAAGCAAACTAATGCAGGAACAGAAAATAAAACACTGCATGTTGTCACTTACAGGTGGGAGCTGAAAATTGAGAACACATGGACACAGCGAGTGGAACAACACACACCGAGGCCTCTTGGGGAAGTATGGGGGTGGGTGGAGAGCAATGGGAAAAATAGCTAATGCATGCTAGAGCTAATGCAACTTAGGAGATGAGTTGATAGGTGCAGCAAATCCCATGGCACACGCTTACCTGTGCAACAAACCTGCACATCTTGCACATGTACCCAGGAACTCAGAAAAACAAAATTAAAACCTAAAATGCTGGCTCTCGGTTGTCTTCCTTTGTTGGGCAGTGGCCGTAAGATGCCTTGTCTCTGTGATGTTGCTCCAGTCCTGATATCCCTTCTCAGCGTGCTTTCCTCTTTCTACATTTCAGAGTTATGCTTTGGTTGTCCCTTCTATCACTTACTGGGTTTATATTGACACTTAGCAGGTAGTAGCAGGGAGAAACCAGTCCACATGATTTTGTCTGGACCGGGAGTCCAGTGTAATTTTATAAGGTACTTATATTAGATCTTGCTGTAATATAATCTCACATTGTACAATTAACTGTCAGTCTTACATCCTAAGAAGGGATTTGTTTCTCTTTGAAATACCACATGGAAATGATCATGATCCTAAATTATGGTCATGTACCAGACACTTTGGAGTAAATGCTGTAGAAGTTTTTAGAGTATATGCAAATGTTCATTTTGCACTTGTGAAAATTATGTTTTATTAATACAAATTTTTATATAACTGTCCTTTAGATTTTACCAGGCCTGATGATTCATCATTGTGACATATCACAGCACAGCTGTTTGCCAGGAGTGACATTATAGTGAAGATTTCTATAAAATATCTTAAAGTTATGCAGCTCTAATGCTTCCACCCCATGGGTAGTGCCATCAATACCCACATTTAGGATAATAGCTCTGAAAAAAAAATTCCACAAAGAAAAGCTATAGTAATGAAACTGCTTGTCTTTAGCATTCCAGTAAAAGAAACATGGCTATAAAATTTGTATCCAAAAATATCCAGCTTCTTCAAGGAGTCAGCATTTAAAAGTTGAGATTGAATGGTCAATTTAAAGTAGGTCTTATTTGGAAAGACAGAGTGCGTACATTATTTGGTAACTTCGTAAATAAACTTTTGTCTTTTAAAGTGCTTTTACACTTCCAGAAAAATGCAAAGATGGGGTTTGCTAGTAATTTTAAAAATCATTAGATTGTTGCAATTTATTGTGGTAACAATTATCGTTTAGTTTACATTGTGTTTACAATTTAGCAGATGATAAGAAATTATTAAATTTATGCACAAATAATCTTGCATTTCATGATTATTGTAGAAAGGAGTCAACAGGGATTTAGCTTTCCATTATCTCCAAGTAAAATTCTGATCAGATTTTTAAAAAAGAATTATTATCCATGGTACTTTTACTTGTTGGGTGTTCAAAGTCTACATACCATACATAGCATACAGGAAGACTCAGCTCTTAATACACTTCTAGCTTTTAAGACTTTTCCCTTCATGCCTCCATAATGAATAATATGTAACACTTATCAGAGAGAATTTTATTTCAGAAATTTCACAAAAGGTCTAAAGGAATCCCACTTTTTCAAATTCCTTACATCAAAATAATAACTGAAGAAACAATTTAGATAGTAAGACTAAGCCATATATATATATATATATATATATATATATATATATATAGACGGAGTTTCACTGTTGTTACCCAGACTGGAGTGCAATGGCATGATCTCGGTTCACCGCAACCTCTGCCTTCTGGGTTCAAGCAATTCTCCTGCCTCAGCCTCCTGAGTAGCTGCGATTACAGGCACGCACCACCATGCCCAGCTAATTTTTGTATTTTTAGTAGAGATGGGGTTTCACCTTGTTGACCAGGATGGTCTCGATCTCTTGACCTCGTGATCCACCCACCTCGGCCTCCCAAAGTGCTGGGATTATAGGTGTGAGACACTGCGCCCGGACAACTAAGCCATATATTATTAGGCAAGAAAAGAAAAAAGCATAGTTCTGATTTATTTATTTTATTTACTCTTATAATTGCCAATATTTAACCTTTATTCTAAAGTGGCTTTAAAATTAATTCTAATTATATTGCTTTGGTGTAGAGTAATTTTACAGTTTAAATAAATAATATCTCTAGTTTTCATCAGTAATCTGTCTTCATTTTGTTGTCAATTTATTGTCTATGTTAGCATGTCTGTGTCTATATGAGAATAGAGGAAAATGTAATAGCATCACTCCTATGAGAACAATTTCATTCCCAAAATCAGTCTCTAGTTTAAAAAGAGTAGCATGAAATATATTTGTTAAAGTTTACAAAGGATAGTCATGTTATCTTACTTAATTTCTCAATCTCTCTACATTTACTTATGAGAAAGCTAAAATGTAGCGACATAGAATGAATTTCTTAAGATTACACAGATAAAAAATAAATGTAAGACAAACTGAGCTATATAAGGATCCAAATCCTAACAAAATTAATAATAATACAATGATAGGGGAGATATTTTTATGCAATCACAGCAGTTTAGAGGCTTTGAATATTAAGGCCATCACTGGCAAAATTATCCCTGCAGATGTTGTTGGGGAAAGGTTGTAGAGAGGAAGAAGGAAAAAGTGTGTAATGGAAAGAGCTCAAGATTTCAGTTTCAACTACTATTTCTGTGACCCTCATCCAAACAAGGGAACTACTTTATCCTCAGCTTTCATATAAGTGAAAATGATATAACAATTCTGTAACGGACTGAAAGCTTGTGCTTCCCTCAAATTCATATGCTGAAATCCCACACCCGAAGCTGATGGAATTAAAATGTAGAGCCTTTGTCCAGTGATTAGTGACCTCATACAAGGGACCCTAGAGAGATCTCTTGTCCCTTGCACCATGTGAGGACAAAGCAGGAAGCCGCGCCTCTGGGTAGAAAGAGAGTCCTACCCAGAAATTAAATCTGCCCGTCTGTTGATTTTTGGGCTTCCCAGTTTCCAGAATTATGAGAAATAATTTCTGTTTTTTGGGCTTCCCAGTTTCCAGAATTATGAGAAATAATTCCTGTCATTAATAATCCACTCAGTCTATGATATTCTGTTATAGTACGTATGAATAAACATTAAGTTATGGATTATTATAATAAATGTAATATTCAATGTGAGGTCTACAATTATTTTATATGTGATTGGCTCCAATTTAACCAAATTGACATGACCATTTCACTCTAGTTTGAGTCATATTCATGATTTTTCACCAAAATAGAATTAATGAATCTAATAACTAAAATTGTAAGTCCACCTCCTGATGTCAAACATGGCAACTCTTAAATAATTTTAGTTGAATTATTAACTTTTGTTTCATTTCAATAAATGTGATTACCTAAATTGAGAAAACTAGGCACAGTACAAACTATTTCAATAAAAGCTGTGAAACAAATCTTGAATATGTGTTATAAAAATAGTTAATACAAATGTGACACTGGATTAGTCCGTTCTTGCATTGCTATGAAGAACTACCTGAGATTGGGTAGTTTATAAAGAAAAGACTGAATTCACTCACATTTCTGCAGGCTGTACATGGCACATGTCTGCAGAGGCCTCAGGAAATTTACAATCATGGCAGAAGGTGAAAAGGAAGAAGATATATCTTCCATGTCTGGAGCAGGAGAAAGAGGGAGAAAGGGGGGAAGTGCTACACACTTTTAAACAACCAGACTTCATTAGAACGCACTCACTAACATGAGAACAGCAAGGAGAGGTCCACTCAATCAACCAATCACCTCCCACCAGGACCGTCCTCAAACAATGAGAATTACAATTCTACATGAGATTTGGACAGGGACACAGAGCCAAAGCATATCAGAAACCTGTTTACAGATAGCCTTACCGAAAGGCACATGACATAAAGGCAATCATGAATTGTGACGTTTTCAAGTTTTTAAAGAAAGATGTTTTCTAATTTATGGAAGTAATATTTTCTTAAATTCCCATAGTATCATGAGCTGTTCAATATTATGTAAAATGGGCCAGATGTGGTGGCTCATGCCTGTACTCTTAGCATTTTGGGAGGCTGAGGTGGGCTGATCACCTGTCAGAAGTTTAAGACCAGCCTGACCAACATAGTAAAACCCTGTCTCTACTAAAAATACAAAAATTGGCTGGGCATGGTGGTGGGCACCTGCAATCCCAGCTATTCAGGAAACTGAGGCAGGATAATCACTTGAATCCAGGAGGCGGAGCTTGTAGTGAGCCGAGATCTCACCACTACACTCCAGCGTGGGCAAGAGAGGAAAACTCTGTCTCAAATAAATAAATAGATAAATAAGTATTTAAAGCCAATAATTTTCTCTAAATTTTGTATTGATTCATCACAAAAATTACAATGTAAGAATTTTTTTATCATTTATTTAATCGTGTGCCAAGTTATTTGCATTTCACCTTCATGCCAGTGTTGTCTGAGAAGGAAGTTTTTGTCAATTTCAATAACAGGTGATTTTTATTTTTGGATATTATTTTTATTTGATCATATTGCTATCAAAAAGCATTGTCTTTACTATTCTTAATTTTCTAAGTTTTCCATTGTGACTTAATATAATGGTAATTATATAATAATAACTTCTTTCTTAATGTAATAGATATTCTAGGTCCAGGGTAACATGAATAATACTTATCAATTATATATTCTCCACATTTTGTAAGGTTTTATGTCTTACATTTTTTTTCCTCTTTATTCTTTGGAGTCTTCATTTTTTCTTTTTCTTTTTTTTAATTGCATTTAGGTTTTGGGGTACATGTGAAGAACATGCAAGATAGTTGCATAGGTGCACACGTGGCAGTATGATTTGCTGCCTTCCTCCCCTTCACCTATATCTGGCATTTCTCCCCATGCTATCTCTCCCCTACTCCCCACCCCCCACTGTCCTTCCCCTATTCCCCCCAACAGACCCCAGTGTGTAGTGCTCCCCTCCCTGTGTCCATGTGTTCTCATTGTTCAACACCTACCTATGAGTGAGAACATGCGGTACTTCATTTTCTATTCTTGTGTCAGTTTGTTGAGAATGATGTTCTCCAGGTTCATCCATGTCCCTATAAAGGACATTATGCAGCAGTCAAAAACGATGAGTATGTCTTACATTTTTAAAAAACTGATTTGATTTTGTTTGGAGTGAATTACATTCTCCAACTATATAATGGTCTTCCGTCTATTTGTCCTCATACATGTAGCTACAGTTCCGATACTCTGTTAAAAAAAAAGCACGCCTTTCAGCTTAACTGAAGATGACAAACTTTAACATAATAAAACTCTTTCTGGTAGTGAATTTGTTTTTAAATTGCTTGATATGGCTTTGTGCTGGCACTTTTTATTTTCAACATTCTGAATCCGTTAGTTTATATGTTTTAAAAATATGTATTACACATCTGGCTGGCTTTTGCTTTTTGATACAATAGAAAATTAACTTTTATTTATTAACCAGATAGGATTGGCTTATTTTTGCTACTGTTGTATAGCACGTGTGGATTGGCTTTTTATGTGTTTTATGTAGTTCCCTGTAGTTTATATATTTTCCTTTAATAGTCTTTCCTTAGTTTTCAAAATTTATTTATTGCCTGAAGTCTTCTATTCAAAATATATTGCAATTTTGTTTAAAAGTTTGTTGAATATTTCTAGTTTTTTAACCTTTGTAGAATATCTATAAATGCCCTGTTATGAATAATAAGATTATGAAGATCTATGATTCCCTTTTTTACACTTATTTTCCAAATCATCAGATTTTCATCAATAAAAGCCAAATTGCCAGCTTTAAACTACATTTATGACTCCCTGCTGTAATAAACAGGGCAATCAATAACCTATTCTACATCATATGTTTATTTACGTCTTTCACTTCCAGCTTTTGAAATTTTTATTATTTTTATATTTTAGGAGAATATTTCATTTTCATTGTTCTCTATCCCAAACGTCAATATTTGTTTTGGGGTGTCATTGTATGAGTAAATAAGTTCATTTCTCACCATCACTCCTTTAGCCAGGTTTTCTCAACTGTATCTTACTGGATGCTATTTATCCTCTAGAAATTAGAAAAAGATAACCTACCTCAGTAATATTTCTTTAGTGACTGTGACTTTAAAATGTTAACACCTTGTATAATTTTTTTTAAAAGCCTGACAGAATATGCAGTTTGGAAGCTTGACTCTATTTTATTTCTCAGATTGTTTTGCAGGTATTGTTTCATTATCTGCTATGTTGAATATGGCAAAGAGTAAATTTGAGCCTGCCTTCTTCTCCATCACCAGGGATTCAGTTCTCTGCCTGTTTACTAAAACATCCATTCTTACTCATAAAGCTCTCATAATTCTATTTTGGTCATGTCTAAATGTAGGAAACTCTGGGATAATTTGTGTTGTTTACAATGTAGACTCAAGCAAGCATTTTTCATTTTAAAAAGTTAGCTTAAATTACAATTTAATTTGTGTCCATAAATTTATTATCATAACTTTTATAAACTGATTCTGTATATGTTGTACCTGTCTCATTTCTTCTGTATCTATAAATTATATTTGTTTTTCCTTTATTCCGATTAAATTAATTTACACTTTCTTATTTCTGTTTTTAATGTATCTCCATGCCTTTTCTAGTCTCCTGTGTCTATTCTCACTTAAGATTGTGTTTTCATATTTGTGTTTTGCTTTTCCTTCTATTTCTTTCTGAAATTCTGCCAGTACAACTGTCATTTCATTCATATTGCCATCTTTTCCTGTAGGTTTTTTTTTTGTAATTATTTTTCTTATTACAGTAGACTTTCTCAGATGTCTACTAGTTTTTAAAATTTATTTGTTACAGGATTATCAGTGGTTTTTAAGGTAAGTGTGCCATTACTAAGTTAATATTACTAAATATTATATTATAAGGTAGGGGAACTCAGCCAATGACATTTCTGCTTTTCCAGATATCTCCGTGTTAACTTTGGCCAGTAGGGACAACTACGAGAAAACTATGTGACCAAAGGAGAAAGAAAGGGATTTGCTCCTTCATTTGCTTCACTGGAGCTTCCTGTCTGCTTGCAGTTCCTTGAAGCCATTATCCTAGCAAACCTTCTGCAGCTGCAGCACCTCCCAAAGCAGCAGCTGAATTCAATTTTCATTATTTTTAGAGGTTTGTAGAAACAGCTCCATTGCCCACCCTCCATATACGCATAGCCCCGCCATAAACAGCAACACCACCAGTCAGTCACTGCTCTTCCAAGATCTGATCTTCAGACCTATGCGGCTCTTCCTGAAAACATCTATGTTTTTACATTTTCAGAACTTTCTTTTTGCTCCCTCAGTCTGAGGAAATAATAAAAGATAATGAAAAGATTAAAATTATACTATTTACAATAACAAAAAACAGTGGCATTCTGCTTAGTACATAGAAAGCTATATAAGACCATTTTCCCACCATAATTATATTTTAAAAATTTGATCACTGCCAATATAATTACTTTGTCTTGAGTTCATCAGAAACCTCAGTCACAGGCAAACAAGTGGACTGAATTTTAAGATGCAACAAACCCTTCTGCAAAAGAAACCTGGTGATGTTTACTTTTAGGAAGACCAGAAGTAGAGTTGAGCACCATAAAAGTATCTATAAAGACTGCTGAATTCAATTAATTTTTACCAGTCATGTGGGATGATCATGAGGAATTAGAATCACTGGGAGATATAGTTATAAAGAAAGTTTGCAATGGACTGCAAGCTCTTTCCCCAAGGACATCTGCTGGGTGTTCTTCAGAAAGTCTGAGTGGGAGCAGTGCTGGCTTGAAACATTCCTCCCCACTCCTGGGTCTTTAAGATGAAGCAAATTCTCAAGCCTGTTTGGAGTTGTGGAGAAAGGAAATATGTCACAGCTCAGGGTCCAGGCAAATATCTCAGTCTTCCTTGGGGTCAAGGGGAAGGAAGCATATTCTGACTTTGAGTAAAGGCCGGAAGTCACCTGACTCACCATGTGTCTCTTACCTGTTAATAAGCAACAGCATTCTACTTTTACAGAGTGCTCAGAGACTCTTCTGCTACCATGTCTAGCAATCATACCATGCCACTGTAGGAGGAGTAAAATCAAAAGCTTCTTGAGCCGTTTGAACTGCAATAAAATTGCTTAGTCGTAAGATTCTACCCTGATAAGTAACAATGTTTTGAAATACATGCACATATACATAAATCTATTCGGAGATTATCTTGCCCTACCATAGCACGGCATGTACATATGACATGACCAAGTACTTACAGACATGACCAAGTACGTATTTGTGTATGAGCAGTATAAAGTGAACAAGCTGATTATTAGTTTTTCTGGGGAGAAATTCCTTTGTATTTTTTCAAAGAAAGTGTGATACTTACAGAAAACATACTACAATTAGATTTTTCAGTATATATACATTTGTAATATATATTAATGATATAATTTTGGATGTTTAATAGTTAGAAGTTTAATTGGTGAAACACCAGTTTTCAAAATCATAAGTACATTTAGTGACCTGTTATTTCTCTGAGTTCTGTGGTCCTCATTGCTTTTTACTGCTGTAACTATCAGTTTCAAATGTGTCAAATGGAAAGTAGCTGGGACTAATAATGGTGCTGCTTTCTGGTGGAGCCAGATGTGTTTTGCATCTAGAATAGAATAGAGGTTGTCACGATCGACCTTTCTCAAGTGTCATATCACTTGGGAGGAAATGGAAGAGAGTTTTGCTTTCTGGATGCAGATAATAAGATCAAATAGAATTAAGTGGAATTCTGGGACTGAAGTCAATAATAGAACAAGCTTGACAGCTATTATCATTATGTAAAGTTCTATAGGAACTTACGTTGTGATTCTGCAGGTTATTCATTCTACATATTTTACCCCAAAATTTAGTTTTTCAAAAAACTGGATTTCCCTTCAGTCTTAACTTTATCAAGGTCATGTATCTATGGAAATAATTACTATATATATTTATAATTTTATATTTCATTTATACAGCGATTAATAAATTACAGCATTTTCAGAGATATTTTACAATGTCATTGTACATTTATGACAGCAATGTGAGGCTATTCTTACTGACAACTATAAAATGCATTAGAGCCATTAAATGATTTGTATCAGTTCACATGATTTGTAAATGGTGAAGGTAGAATAAGTGGCCACTCTTTTGTCTCCTAACAAGTTGCCCAAAGAAAATGCAGCACTCCTTGATATGGTGTCGAATATTTCTCTAGTTTGAACAGGAATGCAATTGAGGAAGATTGAACAGATGCAATTGGAGAAGATTTACATCAATTATGTCAATGCCAGTAAGCTTCACTGCCTGACTGTATTGCTAAATGTTATTTACAAAAATAATTACTTTGTCTTCTGGTGGACTTTGGCTTTAATTACTTAAGACTATCAATATTTGCATTTGTATTAATGAAGACATATAAGTGTAGGACTTCACCAGAAATTTGGATCTCAATACCAATCAGTTTAGGCCAATAGGCCACAAAATTTTTATACACTGTTACCTACATATGTATTGTTTCTATTTTTATTTTATTGGACATTATTGATGTCCTCAGTAGTTCACTATCAAACATGAAAAAAATTCTAAACGTTCAGCAAACATTTTGCTCCCTATTCTTTATAGAAACAAATATAAATTAATTATATTACAATAAGTATGTTCTCGTTGAGGGTCATAAAGTCTTTCATTTGTCAAATAAAAAAAAGCAAGAAGTATATGCTTGTAATTTGTGACTTTTTTTTTTTAGTTTGAAAATATTTTACTGGTCAGGCACGGTGGCTCATGCCTGTAATCCCAGCACTTTGGGAGGTTGAGGCGGGAAGATCTCTTGAGGTCAGGATTTTGAGACCAGTCTGGCCAACGTGATGAAACCCATTTCTACTAAAAATACAAAAATTAGCTGAGTGTGGTAGTGCATGCCTGTAATCCCACCTACTTGTGAGGTTGAGGCAGGAGAATCACTTGAACCCAGGAGATGAAGGTTGCAGTGGCAAAGGTCGTGCCACTGTCCTCCATCCTGGGTGATAGAGTGAGACTTTGTCTCAAAAATAAATAAATAAATAATATTTTAGTATAATATTTGCAGTTATACTCTAAATAGTTTAAGTATATCAAGATGTTCCATTCAGGCAGAAATGAAAAAACAGTTAGTTTCTGATATGGTTTGGCTCTGTGTTCCCACCCAAATCTCATTTTGAATTGTACTCCCATAATTCCCATGTGTGTGGGAGGGCCCTGGTAGGAGACAATTAAAGTGTGGGGGGCAGTTTCCCCCATGTTGTTCTCATGGTAGTCTCACAAAATCTGATGGTTTTATAAACAGGAGTTTCTCTGCACAAGCTCTCTTTTTGCTTGCCGCCATCCACATAAGTTGTCACTTGCTCCACTTTGCCTTCTGTCATGTTTCAGAAGCCTCCCAGCCATGGGGAACTGTCAGTCCAATCGACACTGTTTGGCTCTGTGTCCCCACCCAAATCTCATCTTGAATTGTATTCTCATAATTCCCTCTTTGTGTGGGAGGAACCCAGTGGGAGATAATTGAACCACAAGGGCAGTTTCCCTCATACTGTTTTCATGGTAGTGAATAAGTCTCAAGAGATCTGATGGTTTTATTAGGGGTTTCTGCTTTTGTGTCTTACTCATTCCCTCTTGGCCTACTGCCATCCATGTAAGATGGGACTTGTTCCTCCATTCTTTCCATCATTGTGTGAGGCTTCCCCAGCCAGGTGGAACTATAAGTCTAATTAAACTTCTTTCTTTTGTAAATTGTCCAGTCTCAGGTACATCTTTATGAGCAGTGTGAAAATGGACGAATATAGTAAATTGGTACCAGTAGAGTGGGGCATTGCTGAAGAGATAACAGAAAATGTGGAAGTGCCTCTGGTACTGGGTAACAGGCAGAGGTTGGAACAGTTTGGAGAGCTCAGAAGAAGACATCAAAATTTGGGAAACTTTGGAATTTCCTAGAGTCTTTTTGAGTGGCTTTGACTGAAAGCCTGATAGAGACATGAACAAGGTCCAGGATGAGGTGGTCTCATATGGAGATGAGGAACTTGTTGGGAACTGAAGCAAAGGTGACTGTTGTTATGTTAGCAAAGAGACTGGCAGCATGTTCCCCTGTCCTAGAGATTTGTGGAATTCTGAACTTGAGAGAGATAATGTAGGATATCTGTTGAAATAAATTTCTAAGCAGCAAAGCCTTCAAGATGTTACTTGCGTGCTGCTAAAGGCATTCCATTTGATAAAGGAAACAGAGGATAAAATTTCAGAAAATTTACAGCCTGACAATGTTATAGAAAACAAAACAAAACAACACAACAACAACAACAAAACACATTTTCTAGGGAGAAAGGGAGAAATTCCAGCTAGCTACAGAAATTTGCCTAAGTAACAAGAAGCTAAATGTTAATCCCCAAGACAGTGGGGAAAATGTCTCCTGGGCAGGTCAGAAGTCTTCACTGCAGCCCTTCTCATCAAAGGTCCACAGCCATAGGAAAAAACGGTTTTCTGTGCAGAGGCCAGGGTCCCTGTGCTGTGTGCAGCCTGAGGACTTGGTGCCTGTATCCCAGCCACTTCACCTGTGGCTGAAAAATCATGGCTTCAGAGGGTGCAAGCCCCACGCCTTGGCTGCTTTTATTTGGTGTTCAGCCTGTGAGTACACAGAAGTCACTAACTGGAGTTTGAAAACTTCTGCCTAGACTTCAGAAGATGTATGGAAATGCCTGGATGCCCAGGCAGAAGTTTGCTGCAGTGCCAGGGGCACTCAAGGAGAACCTCTGCTAGGGCAGTGTAGAAGGGAAATGTGGGGTTGGAGCTCCCACACAGAGTCCCTGCTGGGAAATTGCCTAGTGGAGCTATGAGAAGAGGGTCACTGTCTTCCAGATCCCAGAATGGTAGATCCACTGACAGCTTGCACCATGCACCCAGGAAAGCCACTGACACTCAACATCAGATCATGAAAGCAGTCAGGAAGAAGGTTGTACCCTGCAAGGCCACAGGGGTAGAGCTTCTTAAGACCATGGGAGCCCACCTCTTGCATCAGGGTGACCTGGATATGAGACATGGAGTCAAAGGAAATCATTTTAGATCTTTATGATTTGACGACCCCACTGGAATTCGAACATCTGGGACCTGTAGCACCTGTGTTTCAGCCAATTTCTTCCATTTGGAATGGCTGCATTTACCCAATGTGTGTACCCCCATTGTATCTAGGAAGTACTTAACTTGCTTTTGATTTTACATGCTACTAAGTGGAAGGCACTTGCCTTGTCTCAGATGACACTTTGGACTATGAACTTTCGAGTTAATGTGAAATGAGTTAAGACTTTGAAGGACTATAAAGTAGACATGATTGTGTTTTGAAATATGAGGACATAAGATTTGGGAGATGTCAGGGGTGAAATGATATGGTTTGACTTTGCAGCCCTACCCATATCTCATCTTAAATTGTGCTCCCATAATTCCCACATGTTGTGGGAGGGCCCCAGTGGGATATAATTAAATCATGGGGTGTTTTATTTTCTTCCCCATAATGTTCTCATGGTAGTGGCTAAGTCTCATGAGATCTGATGGCTTGATAGGGGAAACCCATTTTTCTTGGTTCTCATTCTCCCTCTTGCTGCTACCAAGTGAGATGTGGCTTTTACCACCCACCATGATTGTGAGACCTCCCCATCCATGTGGAACTGTAAGTCCAATAAACCTCTTTGTTTTGTAAATTGCCCAGTCTTGGGTATGTCTTTATAAGCAGTGTGAAAATGAACTAACCAGTTTCATATTTTAGAAACATTATGTATCTACAACTAAGTCTTTCTGTGGAAGTCAAATCTTCCTACAGAGAAGGCAGCTAAACCAATGCTATTTAGAAATCCTAAACAAATCAGAAATAGGAACAATTTTACACTGTTGGTGGAGTGTGAATTAGTTCAACCATTGTGGAAGACAGTGTGGTGATTCCTCATTGACCTAGAAATAGAAATACCATTTGACCTAGCAATTCCATTACTGGATATGTACCCTAAGAATTATAATGTTTTCTATTATAAAGACACATGCACATGTATGTTCATTGTGGCACCGTTTACAATAGCAAAGACTTGGAACCAACCCAAATGTCCATCATCGATAGACTGGATAAAGAAAATGTGACATGTATACACCATGGAATACTATGCAGCCACAAAGAACAATGAGTTTGTGTCCTTCATAGGGACATGGATGAACCTGGAAACCATCATTCTCAGCAAACTGACACAAGAACAGAAAATCAAACACCATATGTTATCACTCATAGGTGGGTGTTGAACGATGAGAACACATGTACACAGGGAGGGAAGCATCACACACTGCAGTCAGTAGGGGTTTTAGGGGAGGGACAGTGAGGGTGGAGAGGGTAGGGAGGGATAATGAGGGGAGAAATACCAGATATACGTGATGGGGGGATGAAGGCAGCAAACCACCTTGCTACGTATGTACCTATGCATTAATCCTGCATGATCTGCACATGTACCCCAGAACCTAAATTACAATAAAAAAATTAGTTTTTATACTAAGTGACTTTCAAACAGTGATGTATTCATAATGCAAACCAATAAGCATTTTGCACAGAGTATGACTGCTTCCAAATTGCTGAATGGATAAAAAGCATTTTCATTTGTTTTAAAAAAGTGTATCTGTAAGTTCATATTTCTTTCAAAACAAATGTGAAAGTCCTCATTCCCTTGCAACATAACCCCAGATGACACCACAGGTGCTGATGACACTGTTATTCTTTGGCTAGATCACTTCATGCCTTTTCAGATTGGTACAGTCACCATAGGGAGTAGGATTACGTAGTTCAAACTGGAAAGCAAAATACAGGAAGTAAAAATAAATAAGGAAAACAGCCACAGCAGTAATGATTAAGTTTGGCAATAAAAATGGGCTGTCCTCCGACTCTAAATGCATGTTATATAAGTTATTACACTGCCAAAAGACTGCTACAAGGCACATGGAGGGACACTGAACATCTAAGGACATTAGCATTGACTGTTCTGATGCACTAGGGGATGGATTAGCACTGCTGTTGATGTGTACAATTATGAAATTGTGTCATGGGAATGTGCTCTGGAGACATTTAAGAAATAATTTTAACTGTTCTCAATGAATAGTTTATCATTATTATTGCTACTGTTATTATGAAACCATTCAGTTGTTACTGATAGTTTCTTTCTCTTAGACATAGATCTATATCGATATAGATGGTTATGTCCTAACCGTGCTGGTAAGTATCAGAGACATATCTTGCCAGATTGCAAATCTTGTTTGGTTTTTTTGTTCCTTGACTATGCATAGGAGATAGATTGAATCTACAGCTCTAAGTGCAAGATGGAACATATTAACTGTTAGAAATGTCCCTACTTCTGTATTCCATGTATATTTACTTTTTATCTATCTCAAGATATAAATGTGCTACACTTGATTTGTTTTTATGCTAGTTTTTTTTTTCTTTTCCTATTGAAAAAATTCTTTTTTATTTTTATTATACTTTAAGTTCTGGGGTGCATGTGCAGATTGTGCGGGGTTGTTACATAGGTATACATATGGCATGATTGTTTGCTGCATCCATCCTCCCATCACCTGAATTAGGTATTTCTCCTAATGTTATCCCTCCACAATCTCCTCACCCCCTGCTATCCCTCCCCTAACCCCACCACCACCCAACAGACCCCAATGTGTGGTGTTCCCCTCCCTGTGTCCATGCGTTCTCATTGTTCAACACCCAATTATGAGTGAGAACATACAGTATTCGGTTTTCTGTTCTTGTGTCAGTTTGCTGAGAATGATGGTTTCCAGCTTCATCTGTGTCCCTGCAAAGGACATAAAATCATCCTTTTTTATGGCTGCATAGTGTTCCATGGTGTATACGTGCCACATTATCTATATTCACTGAATCATTGATGGACATTTGGGTTGGTTCCAAGTCTTTGCCATTGTGAACCGTGCCACAATAAACATACATGTGCATGTTTTTATTCTAGTTTTGATGAATTCTTGAACTTCTAGTCTCTGAACACTCATAGAATAAATTACTGCTCTAGTGGGCTCCGATTATTTGTTCTTTTACAAATGGAGCATGGCTATGCAGATAGTACCTGCAAGGATTCTACATATTGAAACATAAAGTGGGAAGGACTCAAAAAGTTTTACTTCTCTTTTGGGTGCACATTTTACTCTTTTCACCTCCAAATATCTTGATAAAATAGTAGAGTAGAATATATTATAAAATTGATGAATTCTTAATCTGCAATATATTACAGATTATAATATATATACAGTATATGATATTAAATTATATTTAACATTCTCTAAACAAAATAGATAATTCTATGACATATTCATAGTTATCCATGATTGATGTTCAGTGGTTCTTTTTTCGTATTTTTAATGCTTTGAAGCAGTTATTTCAAGACTATTCTAGAATGATTAGAATGGAAATGAAATAGATGGTGCTGTGTCCATTTCAATTTTAATATTCAACATATTCCAAGATAATTCCTTGTGCATTTTCAAAATATGATAAAAATTGGTCTCTTTTTAGTCCTTTGATACCACTTTTTTTTTCAATATGTTTTCAGTTCGTTTTTAGGTTGATGGTTAGCACAAGTGACAAAGGATCAACATTCCTTCTTACAGTCTGGGCCACCTTAGGAAATGTCATGGGCAAGGCTGGAAGACAGAAATCATCACCCTTACTTTCACATTACAAAAGAATTTCTCTTTTGTATATATATTTTTCCATTTTCTACACCAACTCCATCCAATATGTACATAAAAATACATAAACACATAACTGTTTTACTTAATCCAGAAATTCCCATAAACAAACATGTTCTGTGGAAATACTTTTTGAGGAAAAGGACACATTTTAAGTTATCTAAAAATAACTTACCCCCTGCATTTTTCTAGACAGAAATTAATGATAGTAATGCCTATTACCATCTGCTTTATAGGTGCCGTGGTGATATAATTTTGAAGAAAAATACACTTCACACTGAAAAAAAATCACGATATTTCCTGGACATTTTTTTCCTCTCCATTAGGTAGTTTAAATTTTCTGAGATAAATCAAATAAGAAGTTCGTTTTTCTTAACCAGGTCATTAAAAAATATGAAGAAAAACAAGACAAGACACAAATATTGTTTCACTATATGAATCTATCATGATAATTTATCTTAGCATTTTTTACTTAAACCTGTTAATATTCGACTATGGTCAAAACATGATTCTGGATATCAATCCTTTGTCAGATGGGTAGATTGCAAAAATTTTTGCCCATTCTGTTGGTTGCCGATTCACTCTAATGACTGTTTCTTTTGCCGTGCAGAAGCTGTGGAGTTTGATTAGGTCCCATTTGTCTATTTTGGCTTTTGTTGCCAATGCTTTTGGTGTTTTGGTCACGAAGTCCTTGCCTACGCCTATGTCCTGAATAGTTTTACCTAGGTTTTCTTCTAGGGTTTTTATGGTGTTTGGTCTTATGTTTAAGTCTTTAATCCATCTGGAGTTAATTTTAGTGTAAGGTGTCAGGAAGGGGTCCAGTTTCTGCTTTCTGCACATGGCTAGCCAGTTTTCCCAACACCATTTATTAAACAGGGACTCCTTTCCCCATTGCTTGTTTTTGTCAGGTTTGTCAAAGGTCAGATGGTTGTAGATGCATTGTGTTGCCTCCAAGGCCTCTGTTCTGTTCCATTGGTCTATATGTCTGTTTTAGTACCAGTACCATGCTGTTTTGATTACTGTAGCCTTGTGGAAGACAGTGTGGTGATTCCTCAAGGACCTAGAAATAGAAATTCCATTCGACCCAGCAATCCCATTACTGGGTATATATACAGAGGATTATAAATCATTCTACTATAAGGACACATGCACACGAATGTTCGTTGCAGCACTGTTTACAATAGCAAAGACCTGGAACCAACCCAAATGCCCATCGATGATAGCCTGGACAGGGAAAATGTGGCACATATACGCCATGGAATATGAAGCAGTAATCAAAAACGATGAGTTTGTGCACTTGTAGGGACATGGATGAACCTGAAAACCATCATTCTCACCAAATTGACACAAGAACAGAAAACCAAACACCGCATGTTCTCACTCATAGGTGGGTGTTGAACAATGAGAACACATGGACACAGAGAGGGGATAATCAAACACTGGGGTTTTTCTGGGGGAAATAGGGGAGGGACAGAGGGATGGGGAGTTGGGGAGAGATAGCATGGGGAGAAATGCCAGATATAAGTAATGGGGAGGAAGGCAGCAAATCACACTGCCATGTGTGTACCTATGCAACAATCTTGCATGTTATTTGCTTGTACCCCAAAACCTAAAATGCAATAAAAATAAAATAAATAAAATAAAAAAACATGAATTGGGTACTTCGATGATTTAAAGCTGACTGGTTGATTTCCTTACTTAGAAGAATCCCAGATAGGTTGAAGGTTGTTTAGACAAAAATAATTTTCCAGTGAGACGATATTATAAGTACTATAGAAGTTGGTCAAACCTCAGGTAATGACACTTTTGACATTAATTTTAGAAAATGGACAGTAGTTTATGGCAACAATGATTCTGTACATGATTATCTGGTATGAGCCTCGACAAATTAAAATGTATGGCATTTGTTGCATGTAACTAAGTCGAGATTCTAGAGTAGGACTCCAACTCCTTCCATTGCATATGATTCTGTAGGTCCTTAATTAAAGTGGTTGGCCACACTGTTTTAAATAAAATCTCCCTGTACCTCCTCTTTGCGCTCTTCCAGCCTCATCATTCACACTGTGCTTTGTGCACCTTATTACCTGTCAGACTGTAATCACACTTCCGTCTCTGTGCCCCTTCACCCTCAGCATATAATAAACCTCTTTCTGGAATGTTCATTTTCTGTATTTGTCTCTTCACTGTAGAACTACTACCTCCACTAAGTCTTTTCTTATTTTAATTTAGTTCTATTTAATCCAGTGTTCTAGTTCTTGCACAGAATCTTGCACAAAACTGATTGACTTTTCCACATCAGCTGGGTTTTCTGTGTCCATTGACTTCCTGTATCAACTGATTCATTTTGATTTATATTTGTAATATAATGGACCATGTTTTAGTTGTTTTACACACAAAGGAAAATAACTGTGTTTAGTCCATCTTTATATTTTCTATAATGGTTAATGTGTTTGCTGACTTTTTAGAAATATGTCCTTAGTTTCTAAGTACATTCTATGTATAGCTTTCATTCATAGATACTTAAATTGCTAATTGAAGCATATGTTGCAAAAGAGAAATTATTGTTTTTAAATGGATATAATAAAAGTCCCAACAGTCAGTGACAAAACTGCCTTTTGTTGTCATGGTTATAGAATGTTACTGTTGACTTCAAAGAATATCTGGAATATCATGTTTACATTTCCCAAATTCTATCAATTGACTGAAAGGCTTTTGGATCTCACCAGGTCTCATGAACTATTTTACAAACTCCTTTCTAAAAGGCATTGGTCTTAAAATTTAGTATTTCTAAATTCTTGCACTGGTAATCTAAGGATCACCATAATTATATTTAAAAATTTAGAAATACAATTTTAGAAATAAACTAAAATATAACTAAGGATCACTATAGTTATAGCATATAGTTATGTAACTAAGGATCAATATATATAATCTAAGGATCATGATAATTATATATAATTTTAGAAATATAACTAAATATAACAATTTTAAAAATATAATTAATAAAAATTTAGATATATAACTTTAATGCTATGCATATTTAGAAATATAACTATATTTCTCAATTCTCACAGTGATAATCTAAGAATCACTCTGTATATGTTTAACTGATATATATTCTATCAAGATCTACACTATATACACACCATAAACATACACTATATATAGTTTATGAGTATATGTACTATAATTATATAATCATAGAGAATCTATAATTTTGTTCATCTGCTAGTACTTTTCCTCTTCCTTGTTATGCTTCCATAACAACAAAAACCATGTAGCTTCCCAAAGTCACTCTGCTCTTCCAAGCTTCATCATCTAGAAACACGTTATTCTCTGCTTCAGGATTTTCCCGCCCCCACTTAGCCATCTGACGATTTTCCATTTTTGTTTGTTTGATGTTTAGTGTCATCTCAAATGTTATCCTTGTGTAGAGATTACTCAACTGTTTCATTAGGACTAGAGTGTTTACTCCTGCTTAATTACACATTGTAGAATATTATTACTTAATTTTTCAGTTGTTGGTTTGCAATTTGGGAAATTGTGTCCCTTCAATAAGTTCCTTGTTTTCATCACATCTGTAAGTTTTGAAGAAGGTCTCTCATATATATGTATATATACGTAGTATTATTTGAGTAAATTTATAAATAAATCATTACACGACAGAATGCTAGATTACACAGACTTTTTTTTCTGAAGAAGTTATTCAAATTTTTTCTGATACTAAATTTCAGAATGTATTTATCACATATTTTAAAATATCCTTTCATTTGAGATCATAGAGGAAATACAAGTCATTCAACTCTCAGAATAGTCTCTAACTCCAGTTACTCATAAACATTTTAACTTCATCTTCCATTCAAAAAGAATATAATTTGCCTCCAGCCTCCTGTTGAAATGGCATTGCTCTGTGGAAGTGACAGATTAAGGGTTTTAATGCCATATATACATCTACATGCAAAGAAGACTATAAAAGCTGGTCTCTAACTTTAATGGGGTTTTATTACAAATATTAGGAAAAGACAAAATGTACATTGGATAAAATTGGCAATAACTGCCACAGGGAGGAAATATTAGCATCTTAGCCTTTTGTTTTCATAGTGGTTACATACTTAATTTCTGATCATCCTAATTCTGAATAAGGAACAGCTTAAATTTGGTTTATATTCCATCGACATTTAAATTTGTGTTGATTAAATTTGAATTTAAATGTTGATGGAATATAAACCAAATTTAAGCTGATCCATTATTCCAAGGTTTACAATTTTAACATTGCCACTTAATTTCTTTGATTTTTGTTCTTTCTTTGTACATCTCCATACTTCTAGCCAATGCTTTGATTTTACTCAGCATATTATATAGTGGGTTGTGTAGAAGGCTCCAATTCCTGAAGAAAAATAGGCTTATTGTGTGTTATTGACAATGGTTGTATAACCAATAAAATCGTAGCTTATCAGATGGGCTCAAAAATTTGGAAAAAATAGCTAATTAAATGTACAAATAACTTATTCTCCAATTTACCCATTTTAGAAATACTCGTTGATCTAAATCTCTGCTCACTTCTTCTTGACATACAGTTAAAGTGATATTTCAGCGTCTGCCATAACAAATGATGTGTTTCCTGCATTCAAACCCTGACACTGTTAAAGCTTTTTGATATTCATACCCTTACTCAACTTCTTTTTCATGTTTATGTGTCTATGTTTTGATCTATCAAATAGAACTAAAACCAATAACTCTGTGGTCCCATTCATATGAAATGTCCAGTAGGCAAATCTATAAAGACAGCACATAGATTCGTGGTTCCTTAGGGATGAGTGCCATGATAAGCTGGGGTTAGAGGTGGGAGGAGGGGTTGATACATGTAAGTTACTTAGGTATTTTTTTTTTTTAATTTTTACAGGTGGAAACCCTATCCTAGGATTAATTATGATGATGATACTCATACCCGTGAATTTACTAAAAACATTGCATTGGACACTTCAAATGGCTGAATTGTATGATATGTGCACTATTTCTCAATATATAGCTGGTTAAAAAAAAAACTTGTTTGCTTCTCATCTTATTGTGCCTCTTTCTTTTCTTTAGTTGTACTTCAGGTTCTCGGGTACGTGGGATCATGCAGGGTCAGCTTCGTTGAAGGAGCAAACTTTATTCTTGACAGTCTCACTGCTCCTCCTGTACTGGACCTGATAACTCCCACAGCTGTGCCCATTCGTGGTTCTGTCTTAACATTTATTGTTAATACTCAACTTGTAAATCTTAGTGCCCACGTTCTAAGATTTTTTTTTTTTTTCTGTTCTAATTGTCCCAACTAGACTATATTTTTCCTTTCTTGGTAATGTGCCAGTCATACAGTTACTTGATTAAGACACCTGACAGATTTGCTCAATATCTCAGTCCTCATGAACAGCTTGCTGAAGAGTGTGAAGGACGAAATTGGAGTCCTCTTGTAACGTGAGGGTGGTCAGGGGATTGAGGGCCATAGATTCTAATACATACAGTATCAAGTGTTATCCCTACACATTAAACTAGAAATTTCATGCTCATTTACTTTTATTGATATGCTTAGGCACTATTTGAAGAGCTTATATTAGTGTTTTTCATATATTATAAAGTATAAAGAAATATATTATCAAATCATACTTGTTATTTTCCAAATTTTCAACTTTAGGCTTTAAGCTAAAAATAAATTATTAAATTGGTTAGGAGAAAAGTAATTCTGATTTGGTTGTTTCAACATTGGAAAGTTACTAAAAATTATTAAATAGTTCCTACCTGGCTGCATAAAATAAGATTTTCTTGGTAGCTCAGGGAAATGATAATGAATGTATAATACTTTAATTGGTTGAACCCATACATATCATTGCATAGTTATTTTCCCTTTTCTAAATTTACCCTTTTTTATTCATTCATTTAGTTATTCATTTATTCAATCAGTCAGTTCATAAATGGCTACTAAGCTTTGAAAATGTGCGAAGCACTCTGATACATGTGAATAGATCATGGCCGCTGTGCTTGAGCTTGAGGGCTGAATAATTAGTGAAAGTAATGTGGTAAATTCTAAAATAGAATTTTGCGTTAAGGAAAATAAAGAAGGATCTGTCATTTTCTCGGGCATTCAGTAAGATTCTATAGTGCCATTTCCAAAAATGCAAGTTAGTTCAGTATGGTTGTTGATTCTGATGTCAACTTGACTGGATTGAGGGATGCACAGATAAATGGTAAAGTATCATTTGTTCTCAATTATTGCATTAGTTATTCTCAATGTTTCAGCAGGCAGTGAAGCTGTTTATCATTCACTGAAAAGGAAATTTTGCTGGTTTGGCATTTGATTAGAAGGATTAAACTTTCCTGGGTGTGTCTGTGAAGGTATTTCTGGAGGAGCTCTCAATGTGAGCTGGTGCCATGCAATTGGATGGGGACCTGGATGGAAAAAGAAAAAAAAAAAAGGAAGAGTGAATTATTTATTTTTTTTGCTGATACATAACAGTTGTACAAATTTCTGGAGTACATGCCACATTTTAACACAAGCATACAATATGTAATAATCAAATCAGGGTAATGGAGGTATCTATCACCTCAAGTATTAATCATTTCTTTGAGTTTGGAACATTCTAATTCCTCCAGTTATTTTGAAATATGGAATAAATTGTTGCTGACTGTAGCCACCCTGTTATGCTGCTAACTGTATTTTCATGCCTGTTAACAATCTCTCTATATTGTCCCCACCTCCTCACCACCCTTTTCTGGTAGCCATCTCTCTCAGATCTGTCTCCATGAGATAAAGTTATTTAGCTCCCACAAATGAGCAAAAACATGATAATTTGTCTTTCTGCACCTGGTTTATTCCACTTAACATAATGTCCTCCAGTTCTTCAATGTTGTTGCAAATGACAGATTTTCTTAATTTTTATGGCTGAATACTATTCCTTTGTGTGTATGTACCACATTGTCTTTATCCATTCATCTATTGATGGACACTTAAGTTGATCCCTTATCTTGGCTTTTGTGAATAGCATTAAAATAAACATAGGCATGCAGATGTTTTCAATATACTGATGTTCTTTGTTTTGGATATAGGCTCAGCAGTGGGATTGCTGGATTATATACTAGTTCTATTTTTAGTTTTTTGAGGAACTTCCGTACTGTCCATAGTGGCCATACTACTTTGGTGGTACACCAACTATTTGGTGTTTAGGTCTGAGGTTCCTCTTTCTCCACATCCTCACCAATATCCATTACTTCGTGTCTTTTTGATAAAAGACACTTTAAACCATGGTGAAATGGGTGAAATGACAAAAATTTCTTGAGTAAAACCTCTGAAGCACAGGCATCCAAAGCAAAAATGGACAAATGGGATCACATCAAGCTAAAAAGCTTCTGTACAGCAAACAATCAGCAAAGTGAAGAGATGACCCACAGCATGGGAAAAGATATTTGCAAATTACCCTTCTGACAAAGGAATAATAGCCAGACTATATAAAGAACACGATCATCTCAATAGCAAGAAAAAATAATTTAAGTAAAAATGGCAAAACATATGAGTAGACTTTTCTAAAAAGAAGACATACAGGAATAAAAAAATGCTAAACATCTCTAATCATCTGAGAAATATCAATCAAAACCACAGTGAGATATCACCTCACTGCAGGAAAGTGAACTCTTGTTCTCTGTCTTCTGGAGCCTGAATACCCATCTTCTCCTAGCCCTTGGATATCAGAACTCCATATTCTCCAGTTTTTGGATTCCAGGACTCTCTCCAGGGAACAACTGCCCCCAACCCAACTCCACCCTCTCAAGCCTTCAGCCTTTAACTCCATCGACTCCTTTGGTTCTGAAGCCATTGGATTTGGACTCAACCACATTCCTGGCTTCTCTGGCTCAAGTTTGTAGATGGCCTAAAGTGGGACTTCTCAGCTTCCATCATGCTATCAGGCAATCCCCCTAGTAAGTCCCTCCTGTATGTGTTTGTCGCTCTCTCTCTATATATATATGTACCGTTTCTCTGGAAAACCCTGACTATACCATTCAGTATAATCCCACCTATATTTAGGGAATATCATTTCTGTTAGACTGTGTTAGGTCATAAGAACACATGCTTACTCTCTTCTAGAAGCTCACAGACTAATAGGGAAATAAATCTTTGGCCTTTTTAACAAGACCTAAGTGCAACAGAAGAGTAAATAAATAAGTTTATTTATGAAATAAATTCATAGTTGGCTTCTTGATGATGGAAATATTTTATTGGGCCCTGAGGATTGAGTAGTTTTCTAGAGTGTCGTGGCAACTTTGTAGCATAATCCAGTCAAAGGGAATAACATTCATGCATACATATCTACAAAGAAGAATTAACAAACTTTCTGTTTAGAATGATTGGCATGTAAGGTGAACAAGAAGATTCACCAAGGAGAGGACTAGGTAATTGCACAAGGGATATATTTTAGTCTTTTCTCACACTGCTAATAAAGACATACCTAAGACTAGGTAATTTAAAAGGAAAGAGGTTTAACAGACTCCCCACATGGCTGGGGAGGCCTCACAGCCGTGGTGAAAGGTGAATGAGGAGCAAAGTCACATCTTACATGGAAGCAGGCAAGAGGGCTGTGTAGGGGAACTCCCCTTTACAAAAATCATGAGATCTCATGAGACTTATTCACTCTCATAAGAACAGCATGGGTAAGACCCACCCTCATGATTCAATTACCTTCTACCAGAAGGGGAAAAACCTGGGAAGACTTCCTGTAGAAGGTTCACATTAATTTTATAGAGGAATAGAAAACCTCAAGATGAATATGAAAGAGAGTGAGTAGGATGGTCATCTTAACAACAAACACAGCAAACCTTGTGAGGTGTCTGGTCTACAACTAGAAGATGTGCAAACTGCAGGCAGAAAATGACTGGAGTTGATTCTGGGGAAGTAGGCCAGGGTCAGAAGGGATTCATATAACCTGTTGAGTAGTTTGTCATTTATCCTGTATAATCCAGGGACAAGTGAAGCGTGTGTGTGTCTATGTGTGTGTATGAGTGTGTGTGTGTGTGTGTGTGTGTGTGTAAGGAAAATGGCATGGTTAGTTTCGTGATTTAGATTACTTGGCTGGTTCTATTAAGAATTGATTTTCACAACTACGAGAAGGAAAACATGCACATCAACACATATGATTTTCAGAAATGTTATATAGCATGTCTTGAAACAAGATGTCTGTTTTCTTGAAGGTTTGGCTGATGGAGCAGTGCCATTAAGTGAGGGAGAGAATATATGATGACGGTTTATCATCACATATTGAACCAGCTTATGGTTCAATCTACTTAGAGTATAGATTTAAAGATTATAGCTGAATCTGGCTCTTTGGCTGAGTGGGTGCAGCAGAAGAAAAGCATTTAAATATTTTGCTATTTTTTTCCCTTTTTTCTAGTTCAATGGCTGAATCCGAAGTAAATGAGATTAGAAATAGACATAAATTTTTTAAAATAGAAAAATACAGAAGTTGAAGGTGTCCATGAAGGTTAAAAGATCTAGCATGTATATGAGGCATTGCTCAAGAAAATAACCCTGGCAAGAAATGGTGTTGGAAAGCTAAATAAAAGAAACAAACAAATAACTTTTTGATTGATAAGGTTTAGCAGTTTCCAATGATGATAGGCTATGCACAACCCTAAAAGAAAAACAGAAGTCTTGATCACTTATTAATTGATTAATTGACAGTATTTACTGTGTGCTTACTGTACAGCCAGTATTTGGCAGGGAATATGTCCAGAACCAGAAAGTCCTCAATGCACAAAGACTAAATGTTCTTAGATTTAGTATTTTAAGTGTGTGTGCCACATCAGATGGCACCTTTCAAGATGATGACAGATATTTTTCGAAGGTCTTCAATCTATATGATTGAGTGATATGATAATGGAGATGAATATGAAAGAGAAACGGATGATAGTATAAATAGACTATGTGGCTCAAAGGAACACGAGCTTTCAGAGTCACTGGTTGTGTATTGATTGGGTGTAGTTTCAGCTGATGTGGCATCTTAGTCCTGAACTGTCTTGTGTGGAAGTGAGCTGTGGAGTCAATGGGGTGTCTCCTTCCTTCTCCAGAGACTATGACTGCTATGTGTCTGCTATGCATCTAGTCACTCAGATATTAAATTATAAATTTTCTTAAATTCCATGTATTGAAAAGATTTGAAATTCATGAAATGATTCCTAAACATACTAATTTTCGGTTGATTTTCGAAATTTTTTTAATAAGGAAAACTCAAGAAATACTTTTTAACTATTAAAAAATGTCTCCAGACATGACCCTCTGCCCTTTGTTTTCAAAGATTTGTGAATTGAAATTGATTGTAGCAATGCCACGACAGCTGAAACTCTACTCTGACAGCTTTTTCTATGCCACAACCAGATTTGACCACTCCTTCCTTGGGTTCCTAATAAGATATCATCACGTTTGGGTCTTAGGATACTCTGCATTTAGAATGCTCTGCCTTTAATAGAATAATTTGTCTTTCCGTATTCTCCATGATCACTCTTCCAGCTCACTCATCATGCAGGATAACTCTAAACATCTTGATGGCAAAGATTGTATTTGTCTTGATGGCAAAGCGGAGATCTTTGAATCTCTGCCCACAGTAACTCACATAAACATCTATTATATAGATGTTTATATTAAATTTTAAAGAGAAAAAAATAAAAGAAACCCACATTTTGGCAATATTGTATATGATTTTTTTCTAACCATTCTTAAAATTCAGTGATAAAATATTTAAATAAAATATTTGGATAACTTGTTGAGTCATTTGCCATTGATCCTATACAGTTTCATTAAACTCTTGATTTGATAACAGGTGACCAGAGTAATTCCTTTAGAAAATCAGATGTCAGTAGAGTTTTTGGAAGATTATTTAATGAAAATATCTTAAAGCTATCTTTTTCACAAATGGTCACCTGTTATTAAAAACTTCTTATTGAGATATCTGTATCAAACCTAGAGATTACTATCTAATTTATAAATTTAATCTCTATATGTAAGTATTATCCATTCAAACATCCATGTCTTTGAAATCTAGATCATCTTAGACATCATTCCAGTTTACGATAAATTAAGCAAAACTATATTTATTTCACCTGTGTTGCAGAGCTGCCCTTCACATGTAAAGTAAGCATGTAACATCAGTAATCGGTCTTAGGAAGGGTCATTATTTCCTTTTATATTCAATAAACAGCTCATAGTCTGTATAACTGAAAGGAGTTTCATGCTCTCCCACATCTACATGAACATCCCACTGACACCTTCTCCCTTTGGCTGAAGGTCTCAACCTCTCTGTCATTCTTGTGGTTCTTTTGTCCCCAATTCTTCATGCTATCCTCACTGCTTCTTCCCTACTTTAAAGAAGCCAATGTTCCCTTCTGAACCCCAAAGATACTTTCAAGAACCTGTGTTGATTTAGCAGGCTTTTCTGTAGCTCAAGGGTGATAAAAGATAATTTTATCAAGTGAGAGGGTGGCAAAGGTAAGTATCAGATAGCAGCTATACAATTTATGAGAGCTTCTTAGGGATGAGCCCCAGCTCAGCAATTCAGCCCACCATGTTGCTGAGGACCTCCGCTCCCTCATGCTGAAATCTCTGCCTGCTTTTTAATACCAAATGGAGCATACAAAGTTGTGTGGGGGCATCTGTTTCTCCAGAAAAGAAGAGATTATCATCATCTAAAATTGAATTCAGGTTGCACTTTTAGCAACACAAAACTTAGAGAAATCTTTGATATTCTAGTTTCACTTTGAGGATATTAAAGATGCAGAATGAAATTATTAAGCAGAAGTGGGGAGCTGAGAGATGTTTGCAAGAAGAGAGCATTTCTGAAGTAGGATCCCAGCTTTAAAACAGCGGCAGAAAGGCCCAGGGGACTCGATGCCTCCTCAAGACGGCTGGTACAAATCTATCCTCTTCACACATGCTCATTAACATTTCTTGTTTCTGTGTGTGTCGGAGATTATGCCACAAAGAGAAGAATGGCAGCATTGGGCCAAAGCATGTACTTTTTCGCTTAAATTAAGTGATTATTTTTGTAATGCTAATGAATTTTAAATGTCTTCTTTAATGTTGTATTTCCCTCGGTACAGATAAAAATTGCTCATCAAAACATAGCAAATCATATAAGGTGTGAATTTGGAAATAAGATCTTATTTTGTCCATTTTTCTGCCAGTTTTTCTGTTTTTATCTGGTGCTTATTACCATGGTAACGGTGCATCTCTGGAGTGCATATTCAATCTAAAGCTTCTATTCAAGCCTCTTCCTCATTGCTTTACTTCCGCTGATTTACAGAGTTGGGCATTTTAAATGTATACTTCATACATCTGGCTGGATCCACAGAAAAAGAGTTTAAAAAATCTAAGCTGTGCCGAGGCGGCCGGTTAGCTCAGTGTCAGAGCGTGGTGCTAATAGAAAAGTCTAAGCTGCAATGTGAATATAACTTAGAGTTAATAAAGCTAGACAAACATAAGTTGCTGTGAGCAGGATATTGACTTACTTTTTAAATGGTACCCGAGGTAGAAAAATCATATGTTTGGGAACTTGTCATTCCTTAAGCATGCACCGTTTCTTAAAATGAAAGGGCATTTGACGTTTTATCTAAAGTCTTCTCAAAGGATAGACAGCAAAGCTTGTTCTATTTCTCAGAAAATGAATCAATAGTTTTCTTTTAAACATCAAGCCTCCTATTATAGAGGAATTTCGTATCAGCACTTACAGACGTGGAGAGGTATCCTCTACGTCCTCAGAAAAGAGAAGGATGGGATTGCAGTTTGAGAGAGAAAATATAAATTTAGAAAAGTGTAATTTCCATGTAATATGCAACATCACCTTAATGGAAAAAGGAACAACAACAACAGCAGCAGAAGCAAATAAATCTGCTCGAGCTTGCCAGGAGGGTGTGACAGTTACCTCAGAGATTATAATTAACATCTAAAATATGAATGTAGCAGTCACTGATGGTGCTTTCAATCTATGAAAATATCTAAAAAGTCAAGTGAGAGAAGCAAAATGCTGGCAGCGCTCATCCACCAAAGTTCAGGATGAAATATCTGCCCTTCTGTGTTTGTGAGTTTTAATCTTCTATGTAAGAAGAATGAAGAAACACATGGTCTCTTTTAATCTTGGCGACGTTAAACTTCTGTTTTTCACAACTAATTTTTATTGTTCTTGATCTGTCCTCCCTGAAATAAGGCCATATGATTTCCATATCTGATTTTATAGCTTGTATATGAGGAATGAATTCAGCAGCACCACCAGTTCACTTCTCGCTGCGAATGAATATATCGATTCTCTGGTTCTCTTCTCAGCACTTCCCTGAGAAGTTTTGGTTATACCTGTGTCATGCGTAAGGATCACTCCTGGGCACAGAACTGTTACCTGAATGGCGTTAAACCTGAATATAGGGGAATTCGACAAGAAAAGTTAAAGGCTGAGGGGACCAAATAGCCCTCCTGAGTTTTCCCTTCTGATTTTTAAATTATTATTTGTAAAGTTCTGCAGGCGTACACAAACGTCAAGCTCAAGAAAGGGATTAAAGACTTTATATTGATTTGATTCAAAAGTGGAATGCATTTGCTCAAAGTCTTTGAGCTCAGGGGCTCGAAAAGCTCCCCCATGCACAGATGTGACTTGGTTCCCTCACTTCCACTCTGGCAAGACCACCACACTCTTATTTCCTATTCAAAGCAACACAATGACACATGTATTTGTTTATTATTACTACTGTGCTCCCTTTCTGCCTGCGACTCTGTGCTTATGTGAGAATTACCTAGCCAGATAGGAAATAGACACTCCCTCAGGAGATAACTTCTCTCCTCTGTGGTTAATAGAATTTCTACTAGGATAAGCTATAAATGATATATGGGATGTTCCTTAGTTTTATCTTCATGTGGTAAGTTATACATACACACGCAAACACACACACACACACACACACACGTATCAGCAGGCATTATTACATTATTTCACATGATTTTAGCAAGTAATCTTTTCCATATCTTCATGAAACAAGGTACTCCCCCTGCTGAAGTTAGGTTCCTACTCTCCCAAAGAGATTGGGAGATAGGGCTCATTATTCCTTGATTACATTTCAAAGGGATGGTTCCTAAGTCCTTGAGAAAGAAATTTCTGGTTTGTGAAAGCCTCAAGAGGCTTTTAAAAATATTTACACCTTAGAGTGGCAGATAAATAGTTTATAATTACAGGTTTTTGGAAATAAATGTTCTAAGAAAGGAAAATGGAAGGAAAAGGGCCTTTGGGGTTTCACGTAGATTCTGTAAGGGCTGGTAAGAGGGATGTCAGAGGTGCAGAGTCAGGAAAATGTGTCTGTTTAGTGAAGCTAAGGGAAAATTTAGGGCCTTGTTGGACAAGAGAAAAATGTGGATAGTCTTTGTTTTAAAGTCATTGTGAAAATCCTGCTTCCCTCAACCTTCCCACACTCCAGAGAGACTTTCTGTAGTTGCAAGTCTCTAGAAATATGTGGAAAGTTCCTGATTATTCATGGAGATGTGCTTTGAGTATTAAAGCCACACTTGTTTGCCCAGATAAACTGCTTTTCCACCTCATTCAGAAACAGGATCTTGGAGTTTCTACAATCACAGCTATAATACAACCCAAAATGTTTATTCACCATCAACTTTGTGCCTATCACTGGATTGGAGCTAAATGCACCATGATCAAGAAGGCGAAATATTTAACATCTAGGCACTTGCACTTTACTGGGGAAGACGAATGAGGAAACAGATAATTACCATACACAGATTAACTAGTCTACAATGCAGTGAATTAATAATTTGTTATTAGTAGATTACTTCAGAAGAACATAGGAGGGTCACATAATCCAAATTTGGTATGAAGAACAATTTCCTAGTGGTATTAATATTTGAGGGACAAATTCCATATTAATAAGGGAAAACATGCCAGGGAAAAGGACCGGCAAGTCCCATTACCTGAAATAATTATGATTAAATAGTGAAACTCAAATATGATGTGCAAACAGTAGGAGAAGACCTTTAAAACCATGCTAATTAATATGTATTAAATGCAACAGTGATCTGTTGGTGAGTTTTAAGAAAAACAACGATACAAATGATCTGATTTTCACTGTGGAATTACCACTGGCAGTAGAAAGGGAAAATAAATCTGAGGGGGCCTATTCTAGGGACATAGATAACCATTTAATGACTTTTTCAGTAAATCAGGCAAGAGATAAAAGGCAATTTGTTAGGAAAATTTTTATTTCTGGTCAATTAATAGTTATCAAGTGCTTAAAAATCGGGACTGCCAAGTGTGACTGCAATTTGGAATCTGTTGCTCTTCTATCAGCTAAATATCCACAGGAACCTCTCTTTCCCTTCCCTTCATTATTTTTCCTCTCTTCTGAACAATGCAGTCACAAAGGCATTTGGTGGGGCAGAGTAAGATAGAAAGGGCATTCCGCTGCTATTCCGCTGCTGTTGGACTGATTGTTTCATCCTGCCAATTAAGCCCCTTTGCTTGGTTGTTATTTTTGTACACGCCTTGTGTATCCTTAACTGATTTACTGCCTACTATTTCTATAAAACATTGAGGGAAGGGTGTTGAAATCATCAATAATAACTGAGGAGGTGTCTATTTCTCCTCACTTCTGCAAGTGTTTGCTTCCTGTATATTAAACCTCTTTTTTAGGTGCATAAACATTTAAAACTTTTTCTGGCTTTCCCTCCAATTGTTTCTCTTTTAGGGATTCTAGTTACATGCATATCAGGATATTTAAGCCTGATGCTATGTTTGTTAGCAACTTTTGAGGATTTTATTTTCTCTTTTCATGGTAGAATTTTAAAATCTTTTTCTGAAGTTGGTTTATTTTTTTTTTACAATTTTTTTTCTTGTTTGTTTTCTGTTATAACATCTAACCAGCTGTTAATTCTACCCAGTGCACTTTTCATTTAAGTCCAGTGTTTCAGCTCTAGTATTTTGATTGAGCTGTTTTGTTTTCTTTCATGTCTCTACATGTTCTATTTTTCTTTTCACTTCTTAGCCCAAGGGACAGCAGGGCATAAACAGTATGATAATGTCCTTTATTATTTTATCATTTATATCATCATTCAATGATTGAATTTTCCTGTATGTATAAATCATGTTTTTTGTTTCGTTGCATGTCTAGTAATTTTCATTAGGTTATAACTATTGTGAATTTTTTGCATGCTTGGGTGTTGGGTACAGTTATAGTTAAATAAATGATCTTGAATTTTGTTCTGGAATTCGACTGACTTTCTTAAAAACAGTTTGATTTTTTTTTTTGCGGCTTGCTTTTAAGCTTTGTTTCATAGGATTTTATCAACCTCTAGCCTAGGGCTGATATAGTTTGGCTGTGTCTCCACCCAACTCTCATCTTGAATCCCTGTGTGTCATGGGAGGGACCTGGTGGGTGGTAACTGAATCACGAGGTGAAGTCTTCCCTATGCTGTTCTTGTGATAGTGAATGAGTCTCACAAGGTCAGATGGTTTTAAAAAGAGGAGATCCCTTGCACAAGCTCTCTTTCTGCCTACAGCCATCCATGTAAGATATGACTTGCTCCTCCTTGCCTTCTGCTGTGATCGTGAGGCTCCCAAGCCACATGGAGCTATGAGTTCTCCCTTAAATCTCTTTCTTTTGTAAATTGCCCTGTGTCAGATATGTATTTATCAGCAGTGTGAAAATGGACTAACAGAGAGAGGAAATTGCCTTTCCACTGCCTTTCTGTTCTCTCAGGGGCCCTGGCCAAGTGGACAGTGTTCATCCACACATCCACATCAACGTTGGATGAACATTGAATTTTATTCAACATTATGCTGTTTTTTTAAAAAAAGGCTCTATTTATTTGTTAACTAAGAATTATTATATAAGTTATATTCCAGATATATTTATTGCAATTAATTCATATAAATAAAATAACTTTCTTCTTTATATCTTCTTTATAAGAAAATAAGTATGTTCATGTAGATTAAAATTTGCTTCCTACATATTAGGATATGATCATTATTATTTTCATGTTTATAGGTAGGAACTTCCCTCCAAATTAAATTAGGAGAATCATTTAGATAGTGACACCTCACTATCTAAATTCTATCAAAACATGTATTCAGCTCTTACCTTTTGTCAGACATTGTATAAAATCTTTACATGTATTGGATTATTCATTTTTAACTAAAAACACATGAGGTAGGTAGGTAGTTGTATGAGTCAGGGTTCTCCAAAGTAGGAAACCAATAGGGTGAGTGTATGTGGGCATGTGATCTGTTATAAAGAGATCTGTTATAAAGAGTTGATCCACACAATTATGGGGGCAGGTATATCCCCAAACATTGGGATGATTCAGTGAGTTGGAGACACAGGAGATCTGGTGCTTCATTTCCAGCCCAAGTCTGAAGACCTGTGAACGAAGAAAGCCAATGGTGTGGTTTATTCCAGTAGCCTGGCAGGCTTTAGACTAGGAAGAGTTGATGGCTCAGTCTGCATCTGAAAAACTGATGTCCTAGTTTGAAGGCAATCAGATAGGAGGCATTCCTTCTTACTTAGAGAAGGGTCAGCACTTTATCCAGGCTTTCAATGGATTGGGTGAGGCCTACCCAAATTCGGAAAGAACCAGCTTTATTCCTTCTATTGATTCAAATGATAATGTCATCTTTAAAAAGTATCCTCACAGAAACACCCAGCTAATATCTGGGCAAATATGTGGGTTCCCAGTGACATAGTCAAGGTGACAAATAAAATTAAGTATTAGACTGGCATCATCCCTATTTTATAGCCGAAGAGACTGAGTCATAGGGAGGTAAATTAATTGACTCAAGGTCACATAGACTATCAGCATGGAGTCAGAAATTCTACCCTGTATGTCTGTCCCCACTGTAAAGACGCTCATAGACTTTCAGAGGTTGTATGCTCATACAACCTCCTTGTATGATAGATTTTTCTGGACATAACCCATATGTAAGTAACACCAATCAATGCACAGCTCTTTCATGCCATTGTGAAGTAGAAAAGTGATAAGTAGAACCATTGTGAGTTGGGACCTATCTGTATAAATTTTAGTTACTCTGTTATGCACTTCTTTGTAGAATTTCCTGGAGGTCAATTTTGAAAATGTACGTTTATAGACATGTCTTTTCAGAAGTAAGAAAATAAGAATTTAGACTTCGTTGGTAATCATGAAAGGAATAGTGATATTTCTTCATGTAGGTGGACATCTAGAATTTTCTTATCTCAAAGCTGACCTGATAATTTTACTTTTAAAAATCTAGATTAACTCAACCTATTATTAGCATTCATTCATATAATTATTACAATGAACACGTTAGAAAAGCCTTCATGTTTATAGAGTATCGTGTTCTTTTTTTTTTGATTCTGAGACAGGGTCTCATTCGTGTTGCCTGGGCTGGAGTGTAGTGGTGCAATCTTGGGCTAAGGCAATTCTCCCACAACAGCCTTTTGAGGAGCTGGAAATACAGTTGTCCACCACCATGCCCAGCTATTTTTTTTTTTTTGTATTTTTACTAGAGATGATGTTTCACGTGTTGCCCGGGCTAGTGTCAAACTCCTGGGCTCAAGTGATCCACCTGCCACGGCCTCCCAAAGTGCTGGGATTATAGGCATGAGCCACCTTGCCTAGCTGAAGTATCATGCTCTTACTGTTAATACAGTGGAACAATAATTTGTTCCAATGAACATGTTATTCTGGGAGCAATTTCAATATTGAGAAATATTAAAGGCCAATTTGCCTTCCTAGGTCTGATTTGATCCCAGTCAAAACTAGAATAACTGTGCTGACTTGCAGAAAAAAAAATTAGCAATGAGGGAGCAAACAAAAACTAGTCTACAAAATGCCACTCTTCCCAGGTGAGATATACTTGGCAAAAGTATTATGTATTGAACTATATTATACAGACATATGGTTCCTGTCTTCTGCCCTATTCAAGTGTTGATCTCATATATTTTACGAGCAGTTAAATCTGTGAAATCAGAGCATTTTGCTAATGAAATGTAGCTTTTTCTCAGCATCTTCCTTTTAATAAGAACTATCATAATGTTCCTATAAAAGTAATTTTCCTATTTGCCTGTTCGTATATAAACAGGAAAAACAGAGCTTAAGTTAACAGTGGATGTTATGTTTTACTGCAGTTCTTTCCATCTCTTTTATCTCATTGTGATTTATACTTATCATCTGGTCTTTTTATTGAAATAATAAGTTGCTTACTTGTGTGTAGGTAATACTAGATTGTGTTTTCTTCTATTTTAAGTGTCTATACCCTTATATATGTATGCTTGCAAGTTACCAAAACAAAAAGTAAATATAAAAATATGAAGTCTCAATGTCTTTCAAATACTTGCTATATACAGCTTTATTGCATATAAAACCTATTGCATACAAAACATACTGTTTTTTTTCACATATTGAACTAATCCATTTGATATAATCTCTAAATTACCAATACATTTTGTGCTAAAGGAAAGTTTTTAAATGTACTAATTTGGCAAGGGTTAAGAACCTGATTCACATGGAAGGGAGTATTGATTCTGTTCAAGCATATGTATAGTTACGAAAGGGATAACACATGTTCTAATCTGGCCATATTTTTTTTAAAGAAAGAAAGAAAGAAAAAGGAATGAAGAAGAGGAAAAAAGAGGAAGAGAAGGAGGGAGAGAGAACGGGAGTGTTGCTTAATTGCCCAGACTAGAATGCAGTCTAAAAATGAGTATTGAAAACCTCCCTTATGCCATCAATTTAATCTGACCATATTTAAAGATTTAATCTGCATATGAAAAATATGGTATTATTAATCTATTTAATACCTACTATGTTTATAATAACCTTTATCAAGTTATAATTTACATTAATAAGATGCTCTATTTTGAGTGTATTAGCCCTGTGTGTTTTGACAAATATATACATTCTTGTAACCACTATCACAACCAAACTTTGCAGTTAATCCCCAAAACCCCATGTTTCTCAACCCAAGCAACCACCGAACTACTTTCCAACACCAAAGATTCGCATTTTCTATCTTAGAATTTCATACACATGGAATCCTATAGTCGGTAGAATTTTGTATCTGTTTTGGTTTATTTAATCTGAGCAAAAATGTTTCTGAGATCTATCTGAGGTAGGAGGTAGGCAGCGCTAATCTATGGACCAGATTGAAGACTGTCTAAAACTGGTGAAAAGTACAGAAAGCACCTCTTGCTGGCCATCACCATAGGACATTTCCACCGGTGCCAGGACAGTTTACCATTGCCACAACAACACCTGGAAGTTATCGGCCATTTTCTGGCTATTCTGAATATCCCACCCCTTAATAAGCATGTGGTTAAATGTGGTAGAAATATTACCAAAAACCAGTCCCACGCTGCTGCTTTCTGAACACTGCCTATGGACTAGTCTTGCTCCACAGGAGCAGTCAGGGTGCTGCAAAACTGCTGCAGCCTCAGTATCAGTGCTTTCTTTCACCACTGACTAACTCTTGAATGTTTTCCTGGGCAAACTCAAGAACCTGTCCTGTATCCTATTTGTGTTGTTGCAATATTAAGGATCTATTTCTTTTTTATTGCTGAGTACTATTTCATTGTATAACAGTTGACAATTTGTTTATCTGTTTATCTGTTGATGAACATCTCTGCTTTTTCTACTTCACAGCTATTATAAATAATATTGCTATGAACTTTCATATACAAGTTTTTGCATGGCCATAGTTTGAATTTTTCTTGGGTGCATGTCCAGGAATAGAAAGTGCATGTTTAACTCCATGAGAAGCTCCATATAGTCTTCCAAAATGATTATAACATTTTATTCTCCTACCTGTAATAGATGAGAGTCATACTGTCAGATCTTCACAAAATTGGTATTGTGAGTGTTTTAATTTCAACCACATTGATAAATTTATAGATATTTCACTCCATGAATTTAGTCTATATTTCCTGAAGAATAATGGTATTATCATGTGATTATTGGCCATATGTACATCTTTTTGTGAATTTTCTACTCAACTCTTTTACCTACTTTTGCTATGTTACAGAGTTAAAATAATAGTCTAAAATTGATTGATATATGACATGTGTTAGAAATAATTTTGCATATATTTTCTCACAATATGAGCATTATGTTTTGTTATTGTTAATGAAAATTTCTTATGAGCAATACTTTGAATTTAGACAAAGTCTAATTTATTCATTTTTAAATGATTACTGTCCTAAGAAATATTTAATTGTGCCCAAATTGCAAATATATTCTCCTATGACATTTTGTCAAATTCTAGCTCTTATGTTTAAATCAATTATCAATTTTATTTAATTTTATAGATAAGGTGTAGTTGTGTTTGAGATTAACTTTTTTTCTGTATGTCTCTCCGCTTGTTCCAGCAGCATTTGTTGAAGAACTGATTACTTTCCCTTTGATTGACCTTGATATCTTGTCAAAGATTAACTTCCCACATGTGCACCCATTTATTTCTGAAGTATTTATGATGTTCTTTTTTAGTATATTTACAACAATTTATACCAATATCACATTTCCTTTATTATTTATTGCATCTTTGAAAAAATCTTTATATTAAGCAGTAATAATCTTCCATTTTTTCATTTTTATAATTTTTTACCATTAAAATTCTTTTCAATTTGTGTATATATGTATGTATATATCTATACAAGCATCTATCAATAATTTTACTAAAAACAGCTTGCCAGTTTTTACAAGAAACTGTACTGACATTTTATTTAAGATTGCCTTGAATTTTTAAGAAACTTTGATTACAAATGATATCAATATTTTTAAATTTATACTTTTTAACTGATATAAAATATAAAATTTATATTTTAAAATAGTAATTGTATATACTCATGGGATACAGTGTGATGTTTGATAATGTACACATTGTACAATAATTAAATAAGGCTAATTAACATATCTAACACCTTACCTACTTATCTGTCCTTTATGGTGAGAACATCTAAAATCTACTCTTTTAAAGATAAACCAGCAGCCAACAAACATATGAAAAAATGCTCCACATCACGAATTATCAGGAAAATGCAACTCAAAACCACAATGTGATACCACCTGCCTCTTACTTATGCAAGAAAGATCATAATTAAAAATATTTTTAAAATGCTTGCATGGAGATAACCGGCAAGATGGCATTGTAGAAGCAACTCAGGATTGCAGCTCTCAGTGAAGGCGCAGGGGATGAGTCCTAGCCACATTCTCGGATGGACCTTTTTTGCCCACAGAGCATTGAAAGTTCCAGGTGTGGGAGAGACACGGGACGCTAGCAGAGCCGGCTAGTGCAGCTGGCTTGTGTGGCCACTTCGGCCGCGCCGCAGCGGGACCCGGCACGGAACTCAGTGGTCTGGGTGCCCTGTTAAACCAGCAATCTGAGATTTGGAAGGGCAGATTGGCATGTCCATCTGATTGAATGAGACGTGGACAATGAACCAGACCAGGAGATTCCTGGGAAGCGTGATCTGAGCCGGTGCAGTGGGCAGCGGCACAGGAGATCGCACGGATCCCAGTGCCCTATCGGCAGGCTACTGGGGCGCCAGTGAGAGAGTCCACCTTTCAGCTTGGGGAGAGGAAGAGAGAGAGAGAGAGGACGGACTCTGAGGCAGGGAGCTGGGTGATTGGGTTCGGCGGGTCCCACCCTCACGGGGACAAGCAGGGTGGAGATTGGAGGCACTCAGGGCTGAGAGTTTTGCTGCTGGCATCTAGGACGGTGCAGCCCGGTGAGGGAGGGGCGTCCGCCACTACTGACGCATTCCGCCCCTACTGAAGTACCGCCCAGGGCTGACGCAGCCTGCCATTGCCGAGGCAACCTGCCATAACAGAGAGACTCCGCCAGGAGTGGGGAGCGCTCCACAGCAGAACGGAGCCTGGCAGCAACAGGGCAGACCCATGCTAGCAGGGCAGAACATCGGCAGGCAAATAGTGAATAGACTGCCTCCTAGTGGGGCAGGACAGTGCAACAGATACTCATAAAGAAAGCCCCAACTCCCTGAGACAGAGCATCTAAGGGGTGGAAAAAAAGGGTGGTGTTTTATGAGTTCTGTTGCAGCAGACATAAACAACCTCCCAACAACCCTGAATGAACAATGGAGCTCACAGCTCAGCACTGGAGCTCCTATAAAGCACAGACCATCTCCTCAAGCAGCTCCCTGACCCCTGTATATCCAAAGAGTTACCCCAAAAAAGGACTAATCAGACTGACATTTGGCGGGCATCATTCTGGAACAAAGACAGCAGGAGAAGAAACTGGTATCATCCCTCACTGTTCCACAGCTGCTACAGGTGTACCCCAGACAAGCAGGGCCTGGAGTGGACCTCAGCACTCATACAGCAGAGGGGCTAGACCATTAGAAGGAAAGCTAAGTAACAGAAATACTTCATCATCAACAATCTCAGCATCCACACAGAGACCCAATTGAAAAATCAGCAACTACTAAGACGACAGGCAGATAAATCCATAAAGATGGGAAGAAACCAGAGCAAAAAGGAGGAAACACCTGAAACCAAAACACCTCACCTCCTACAAAGGACCAAAATTCCTCACCAGCAAGGGAACAAAGCTGGACGGAGAATGAGTGTGATGAAATGACGGAATCAGACTTCAGAAAGTGGATAATGCAAAACTTCAGTGAGCTAAAAGAACATGTTCTAAATCAGTGCAAAGAAACTAAGAACCTTGAAAAAACATTTGAAAAAAGATTCGAGGAATTGATAACAAGAATGGACAACTTAGAGAGGAATATGAATGAATTGAAGGAGCTGAAAAACACAACAGGAGAACTTCGCGAAGCATGCACAAGTTTCAACAGCTGAATTGACCAAGCAGAAGAAAAAATTCAGAAGTTGAAGGTCAACTCAATGAAATAAAATGAGAAACCAAGATTAAAGAAAAAAGCACAAAAAGGAATGAACAAAATCTCCAAGAAATGTGGGACTATGTGAAGAGACCCAACCTACGTTTGATAGGTGTACCAGAATGTGATGAAGAGAATGAATCCAAGCTGGAAAACACTCTTCAGGATATTATCCAGGAAAATTTCCCCAACCTAGCAAGACAGGTCAATACTCAACTCCAGGAAATACAGAGAACACCACAAAGATACTTCGCAAGAAGAGCAACCCCAAGGCACATAATCGTCAGATTCACCAGGGTTGAAATGAAGGAGAAAATACTAAGGGCAGCCAGAGAGAAAGGTTGGGTCACCCACAAAGGGAAGCCCATCAGAGTCACAGCAGACCTCTCAGCAGAGACTCTACAAGCCAGAAGAGAGTGGGGGGCAATATTCAACATCCTTAAAGAAAAGAACTTTCAACCCAAAATTTCATATCCAGCCAAACTGAGCTTCATAAGTGAAGGAAAAATAAAATCCTTCAAGAACAAGCAAGTACTCAGAGATTTTGTCACCACTAGGCCTGCTTTACAAGAGCTCCTGAAACAGGCACTACACGTAGAAAGAAACAACCAGTACCAGCCATCCTAAAAGCATACCAAATGCTAAAGAGCATCAACAAAATCAAGAATCTACATGAACCAATGGGCAAAACAGCCAGGTAGCATCAAAATGGCAGTATCAAATTCACACATAACAATATTAACCCTAAATGTAAATGGGCTAAATGCACCAATCAAAAGACACAGACTGGCAAATTGGATAAAAAACCAAAACCCATCAGTGTGCTGTATCCAGGAAACCCACCTCACACGCAAGGATACACAAAGGCTCAAAATAAAGAGATGGAGGAAGATTTACCAAGCAAATGGAGAGCAAAAAAAAGCAGGAGTTGCAATTCTCATCTCTGATAAAATAGACTTTAAAGCAACAAAGATCAAAAGGGACAAAGAAGGTCATTACATAATGGGAAAAGGATCCATACAACAAGAAGAGCTAATGATTCTAAATATATATGGACCCAATGCAGGAGCACGCAGATATATAAGGCAAGTTCTTAATGACTTACAAAGAGACTTAGACTCCAACACAATAATACTGGGAGACTTTAACACTCCACTGTCAATATCAGACAGATCAACCAGACTGAAAATTAACAGGGATATCCAGGACTTGAACTCAGACCTGGAACAAGCAAACCTGATAGACATTTACAGAACTCTCCACCCCAAATCCACAGAATATACATTCTTCTCAGCACCACATCACACCTACTCCAAAATTGACCACATAATTGGAAGTAAAGCACTCCTCAGCAAATGCAAAACAACTGAAATCATAACAAACAGTCTCTCAGACCATAGTGCAATCAAGTTGGAACTCAGAATTCAGAAAATAACTCAGAACCGCACAGCTTCATGGAAACTGAACAACTGGCTCTTGAATGTTGATTGGATAAACAATGAAATGAAGGCAGAAATAAAGAAGTTTTTTGAAACCAACGAGAATGAAGACACAACATACCAGAATCTCTGGGACACATTTAAAGCAGTCTGTAGAGGAAAATATACAGCAATAAGTGCCCACATGAGAAGAGTGGAGAGATCCAAAATTGACACCCTATCGTCAAAACTGAAAGAGCTAGAGGAGCAAGATCAAAAAAGCTCAAAACCTAGCCGAAGACAAGAAATAACTAAGATCAGAGCAGAACTGAAGGAGATAGAGACAAGAAAAACCCTTCAAAAAATCAATAAATCCAAGAGCTGATTTTTTGAAAAGATCAACAAAATAGACCACTAGCCAGACTGATAAAAAAGAAAAGAGAGAACAACCAAATAGATGCAATAAAAAACAATAATGGGGAAGTCACCACAGATTCCACAGAAATTCAAACCATCATCAGAGAATACTACAAACAACTCTATGCACATAAACTAGTAAACCAGGAAGAAATGGATAAATTCCTGGACACCTGTGTCCTCCCAAGCCTAAACCAGGAGGAAGCCAAAACTATGAATAGACCAATAACAAGGTTTGAAGTTGAGGCAGCAATTAAGAGCCTACCACACAAAAAAAGCCCAGGTCCAGATGGGTTCACAGCTGAATTCTACCAGACACACAAAGAGGATCTGGTACCATTCCTTCTAAAACTATTCCAAATAATTCAAAAAGAGGGAACCCTTCCCAAATCATTTTATGAGACCAACATCATCCTGAAACCAAAACCTGGCAGAGACTCAACAAGAAAAGAAAACTTCAGGCCAATATCCATGATGAACATAGATGCAAAAATATTCAATAAAATACTGGCAAACCAATTGCAACAGCACATTAAAAAACTTATCCATCATGATCAAGTAGGATTCATCCCGGGGATGCAAGGCTGGTTCAACATACACAAGTCTATAAATGTAATTCACCACATAAACAGAAGCAAAAACAAAAACCACATGATTATCTCAATTGACGCAGAGAAGGCATTTGACAAAATTCAACAGCCCTTTATGCTAAAAACCCTCAATAAACTGGGTATTGATGGAACATATCTCAAAGTAATAAAAGCTATTTACGACAAACCAACAGCCAATATCATACTTAATGGGCAAAAACTGGAAGCATTCCCTTTGAAATCCAGCACTAGACAAGGATGCCCTCTCTCACCACTCCTATTCAACATAGTACTGAAAGTTCTAGCCAGAGCAATCAGGCAAGAAAAAGAAATAAAGGGTATTCAAATAGGAAAGGTGGAAGGCAAATTGTCTCTATTTGCAGATGACATGATAGTATACCTGGAAGACCCCATCACCTCAGCCCAAAAGCTCCTGAAACTGATAAGCAACTTCAGTAAAGTCTCAGGATATAAAATCAATGTGCAAAAATCACAAGCATTCCTATACACCAATAACAGACTTAAAGAGAACCAAATCAAGAACGAACTGCCATTCACAATTGCTACAAAGAAAATAAAATACCTAGGAATACAACTCACAAGGAACATAAGGGACCTCTTCAAGGAAAACTACAAACCACTGCTCAACGAAATAAGAGAGGACACAAACAGATGGAGAAACATTCCATGTTCATGGTTAGGAAGAATCAATATTGTGAAAATGGCTATACTGCCCAAAGTAATTTACACAATCAATGCTATTCCCATCAAACTACCATTGAATTTCTTCACAGAACTGGAAAAAAACACCATGAATTTCATATGAAACCAAAAGAGAGCCCGCATAGCCAAGTCAATTCTAAGCAAAAAGAACACAGCGGGAGGCATCACACTACCAGACTTCAAACTATACTACAAGGCTACAGTAATCAAAACAGCATGGTACTGGTACCAAAACAGAGATATAGACCAATGGAACAGAACAGAAGCATCAGAGGCAACACAACATATCTACAACCATATTATCTTTGATAAACCAGACAAAAACAAGCAATGGGGAAAGGATTCCCTATTTAATAAATGGTGTTGGGAAAACTGGCTAGCCATGTGCAGCAAGCAGAAACTGGACCCCTTCCTGACACCTTACAGTAATCTTAACTCCAGATGGATTAAAGACTTAAACATAAGACCTGACACCATAAAAACCCTAAAAGAAAATCTAGGCAAAACCATTCAGGACATAGGAGTAGGCAAGGACTTCATGAACAAAACACCAAAAGCGTTGTCAACAAAAGCCAAAATAGACAAATGGGACCTAATCAAACTCCACAGCTTCTGCATGGCAAAAGAAACAGTCACTAGAGTGAATCAGCAACCATCAGAATGGGAAAAAATCTTTGCAGTTTACACATCTGACAAAGGGCTGATATCCAGAATTTACAAAGAACTCAAACAGATTTACAGGAAAAAAACAAACAAGCCCATTCAAAAATGGGCAAAGGATATGAACAGACACTTTACAAAGGAAGACATACATGAGGCCAACAAACATATGAAAAAATGCTCATCATCACTGGTCATTAGAGAGATGCAAATCAAAACCACATTGAGATACCATCTCACGCCAGTTAGAATGGCGATCATTAAAAAAGCTGGAGACAGCAGATGCTGGAGAGGATGTGGAGAAATAGGAACACTCTTACACTGTTGGTGGGAGTGTAAATTAGTTCAACCATTGTGGAAGACAGTGTGGCGATTCCTCAAGGACCTAGAAATGGAAATTCCATTTGACCCAGCAATCCCATTACTGGGTATCTATCCAAAGGACTATAAATCATTCTACTATAAGGACACATGCACACGAATGTTCATTGCAGCACTGTTTACAATAGCAAAGAACTGGAACCAACCCAAATGCCCAATGATGATAGACTGCTCTGGGAAAATGTGGCACATATACACCATGGAATATTATGCAGCAATCAAAAATGATGAGTTTGTGTTCTTTGTAAGGACATGGATGAATCTGGAGAACATCATTCTCAGCAAACTGACACAAGAACAGAAAAAGAAATACCGCACATACTCACTCATAGGTGGGTGAGGAAAATGAGAACACATGGACACAGAGAGGGTGTCTACTACACACTGGGGTCTATTAGGGGAATGGGGGAGGGACAGTGGGGGGTCTGGGGAGGGATAGCCTAGGTATAAATGCCAAGTGTGGGTGAAGGGGAGGAAGGCATCAAAACACACTGCCATGTGTGTACCTATGCAACTATCTTGCACGTTCTGCACATGTACCCCAAAACCTATAATGCAATAAAAATTTTTAAAAAAATAGATATGTGATGAACCAATTATAATAAAATATTACTGATAAAAAAAAAACATACCCATACATGAAAAGATTTGGCAGTCACTTGATTACTAAGTGACCAACTTAGCAGCATTAATAGTAATATATCTGGGTATTGTAAGTCCTCAAATGTGATGCAATAAAAAAGTACATTACAAAAAAAGAAAATATTTTAACCTTACAATAAAACAAAACATTTCAAAATATATAGGATGCAGCTAAAGCAGCATTTAGAGATAAATTTTTAGCTTTAAATGCTTAATTTAAAAATCATGAAAGCTGTATGTCAATTATCTAAATTTAAATTAATGAGAGTTCTAGAAACAAGGAAATAATAATAGGAGGAAAGTGAATATGATAGGACACAATCTATAGACAAAATAATTGAAATAAAAATCTAGCTATTTGAAGTTCTAGGTTTTCATATCTCATATTTTATATTTAAAATTTTTTATAGTTTAACTTAAAATTTCTGAAGAAAATTTCAGGTCCTATGTATATTACTTTCAAATAGACAATTATATACTTTTCAAATATATAATCCAAAATTATATATTTCAAAAACTGCCTGTTTATATTGTGTAGATTTTCTGATAAATCCATCAGATCTCTGATAAACCCCCAATAAACCCATCAGATCTGGTGAGACTTATTCACTATCCCAAGAATAGTATGAGAAAGACTGGCCTCCATGATTCAATTACCTCCCCCTGTGTCCCTCCCACAACATGTGGGAATTCTGGAAGATATAATTCAGGTTGAGATTTGGCATGGGGTCAGGGGGATACAGCCATACTGTATATATGGTATATAGTATGTACATATTGGAAAGTATTTATTGGTATTTATGCAACAATATTACAATGTAAGCTGTCGAGACTTCTATGAATCAGGATTCTGTTATGAAAACAGAAACTACTTTTATGGTTGCAGATGGATATTTGGGAAGGAATTGGTTACAATAGGATTAGTAGAGTAAGACCAGCAAAAACGAACCATTGCTTTTCTGACCCTCAGGGATATGATTGCATTTTAGCTCCTTTGCTAAAGAAGCAAACTCTTTTTCAGACTTCAAAAAGTCCATCTTTATGAATTTACCTTTGCTGAAAATGTGATGGACACACACATATACACACAGGCACACATATGAACTGACACTATTGCTGCTGAGTAAAAGCAAGGGCTCCTGATGCCTGGTGCTATTAATTAATGCTGCAGGAACTATAAAGTCAGCATGCCTCCTGAAGGACCACCACCTTCATGATGAAAAACAAGCTCAGCTGCAACTGGAGAAGATGATAAAGCTGCCTGTGAAATCAGAGTGGCCTTGACCTTCTTCTCACCTCAAATTTCATGTGGAGATCTCCAGCAAGAACTTAACCAAGCAAATCTGGACATGCTGCTGACAAAAGACACATCCAAAACCGGGAAGAAAAAGAGATTTAACTGGACTTACAGTTCCACATGTCTGGGGAGCCCTCAGAAGCATGGTGGGAGGCAAAAGGTACTTCTTACCTCATGGCAGCAAGAGAAAAATGAGGAAGAAGGAAAAGTGGAAATCCCTGACAAACCCATCAGATCTCTTGAGACTTATTCACTATCACAAGAATAGCCTGGGAAAGACTGGCCCCCATGATTCAATTACCTCCCCCTGGGTCCCTCCTACAACACGTGGTTATTCTGTGAGACACAATTCAAGTTGAGATTTGTCAGGGGGTGGGAGGGATACAGCCATATTATATTAGTAAGTGTGCAGACCCAGGAAGATTATAGAAGTTTAGACATGAGCTGAATATAAATGGACAGTAATGAACCATGTGCTCTCTGCATAGTTAGCACACAATGCCTGTGTGGACTTCTTAATTATGCTGCCTTTACTACTTTGTTTTGCCAACATTTTCAGCAAATCTTAAGGTTACAAAACAGCAATCAGTTATCTCTAATGGTACTTCCAAATCTGATGGGCACCAGTATTCATGCTTTCTAGTGTACTTTTGTCTTAAATATAACATTTGGAAAAGTTGCTGGAAAAATATTAATTCTTATTTGAATACTATGCATATGTAAAATATGCAACATAAGGTTTGATTCTAATCTCATCAACAATCTAGTTTCTACCAATAAAAATTACGTATTGGCCGGGCACGTGGCTCATGCCTATAATCTCAGCACTTTGGGAGGCCAAGGACGGCAGATCAGGAGGTCAGGAGATCGAGACCATCCTGGCCAACATGGTGCAACCTCGTCTCTACTAAAAACAAACAAATTAGCTGGATGTGGTGGCTTGTGCCCATAATCTCAACTACTGGGGAGGCTAAGGCAGGGAGAATCTCTTGAACCTGGGAGGCGGAGGTTGCAGTGAGCAGAGATCATGCCACTGAACTCCAGCCTGGTGACAGAGCGAGACTCTGTCTCAGATAATAATTAATTAATTAATTAATTAAAATTACATATTGTTTTCCTCTTTCAAGTGCCCCTCTGATTTCCATTACTATGAGGATAAAATCCAAAGTGGCATAAAAGAAACCTGAGTCAGCAGAGATCTCTTATTCCAAATGGCATCCTACCCATCTCATTTACCGTGCCCTCTTGCAGCTCCCACATAGTAAGCCTATTTGTAGGGGCTTTTTTCCTCCCTAATGCAGCTCAATATTCACATGCTTTTCTTCCTGATTTTTTTTTTTTTTTTTTTTGTATTTCTGGTTCCTACTCATATATTAAGTGTCAGTTGTGTATACTCTTTCAGAGAGGACTTCCAACCAATCTCATTTAAATGAAAGCCCAATTCCATCTCCAGAGGTTTTCTAGTTTATCTTTCAGTTTTATTTTTCTTGTAGCATTCACAGTTATCTGATTTGCAATGTACACTTTTTTGCCTGCACTTTTGTTGTCTCTTTCCTTACTATAATGTAAGTACCACAATGAAAATATTTCATTTCTCTTGATCATTGCAATTTTAAGTATATACAAAACATTATTGTCATAGAAAATCCATACATATGTATGAACAATGGTTTAAGGAATCAGTGAAGATCTAATTCTTGTCATACCTACACATGCCCATATGCAGATGTGATACATACAGCAAGCTGAATACTCACAATTCATTTTCTCCTCCTTCCTTTCCTGAAATAATTGGTATGGTGGTAATGTTTTTAGCAAAATAAGACTTAATTTCCCAGACATCTTTGCAGTTCTGGTCATGTTCCACAATTCAGGCCAGTGAGATGTAAGTGGAAACCTGTATCTGTTTTCTCAATTTCTTATCATGTGCAGTGAAAATGGGAAAGCTTCATTTCCTTTTGAAGTGCTACCTGTTCCTCTGTGTTTCTTCCTTTGATATCCTCCTTTCTGATCTATAAATGGCAGGTTGGATGATATGATATAAAATAATAATATGTCTAAGGTCACCCACCTTCTCAATAGCTGAGTGACAACTTAAATCTGTGTTTTCCTGCTCCAATTTTATAACTCAAGCATAAACATATACATCAAGATTTGGCTTCACTACTTGAAATTTTCCCTGTCAATTGCACTTGAATAAAAGAATCTGAAGATTAGAGTAGCATATCCTGCAGACTAGATCACAGAAGCCATTCAAAGCGCCTTCCCCTTGCCATTACTTACCATACAAATTATAAAACTAAGTCAATCAGCTTTTTAGACTCCTTTTCCAAATATAATTGGTCATATGAAATGTACCTGGCTGAATAGCTTTAAGGGAAGATTTCTGAGGTAGGCTGTCTTTCTTATCAAAGATACAAAGACTCACAGCAAAAGGTATTAAGCATTTTCAAACAATTTTTTTTCTGTTTGAAGCATGTGAACAACTCCTAAAGGTGTAGCATTCATAATGAGACCAGGAGGATGCCCTAGATTGAATGTGTGTGTCCTCCCACAATTCGTATGTTAAGACATAAAACCCCAAAGATAATAGTATTCAAAGGTACAGCCTTTCGGAGGTGATTAATGCTGTTATAATAATTCAAAGATACAGTCTTTGGGATGTGACTAGTGCTCTTATAATGGAGATCCTCAAGAGTTCCTTGGTTTTTCCATCATGTGAGGACACAGTGAGAAACCAAATGTCTATAAGCCACATTTTCCAGCCTCTAGAGCTGTGAGGACTAAATTCCTGTTGTTTATTAGCCAGTCAGTCTATAGCATTCTGTGACAGTGATGTTAACAGACTGAGACAGAGGATGAGGGCCACATGCTCAGGATGGCAGGGCAAAAAGAGAAATTCCAGGTCCCTGGTAGCATTGTTACTTTGCTGAGCCCTGACCTTCAAACCTACAGAATATTTTGTTAGTTTTATAGAAGAAAATGGATCCTCTAATTGTTTGAGCCATTCTTGGTTGAGTTTTCTATTATTCACAGCTGAACTAAATCTTAACTGGAACAGAATTCATACCGAATATGATGTAGAACACAGGTCAGCTAACTCTGGCCAGAGCATCTGATCGAGCTTATTGTCTGTGCTGTTAAAAAAAGTTTTCCTAGAATACAAAACACATTTACATGAAATCTTGGGCATTTTGAAAATTTCTGAGATCTGAGATCTCTTAAATGATTATGAAAGTAAATGCGAAGTACTAACGATATGAGCACTTTTAGTCACATAACCTTGAACTTACTGTTATAGCACCAATAGAACTGGGTAACCCCGAATGTGTAGATTTCTTAGAGTCTTGATCTGTGTTAATAAAAATACACTAAAGCACTAAAATTGTTTTTACAATTATCTAGGAAAAGTCAGATCATCTTAGTGAGCAAGAGGTATATGGCAGTTTATGCATTTCTCCTAATACTTGGAAAACAGTTTGAGAGTGCTGCGTGCTTCCAAAGCCTAGTGCTAGACTTTTCATTTTCAGCCATGTGTGGCCATTCAGGTGTATGTGTTTGGAAAGTGAAAAGAAGTAAAAGTTAAATAACGGTACAGAAATATATAGGAAATTAGAAGTGAGACTCTAGATTCGCACAAACACTAAAAGCAGAAGACCAATCGGTTATACACAGCATTTGCTCTGAAACCAGAATGGAATTGCTAAAGCAGTATCTAAATGTACTACATGTCTCTGAGAGTCTCCAAAGATGGCCGTTTTCCCCTTCTTCCCTCCCTGCATGTGGAGGTTGTATATTTCTTCTTAACCTTGAACTGCCCTTTGACTTGTCTCTACTAATACAGAGCATTAGAAATTACAATCTTGTAGTTCTGGGCTTACCCTTTAAGAGGCCTGTCACCTTCCTCCTGGATTTCTAAAAGGTAAAAAATCCAAATCACTAGAGAACTCCATATTGTGAGGAAGACCACATTGATCATATGGAAAGATCATAGATGGAGAATAATTGAGAAATTGCGAAGATCATGTATGGAGAATAATTGAGAAATACAAAGGTCATATTTAGAGAAGAATTGAGAAATCTAAGATTTGAGACAGCCAGAATCAAGATCTTGGAAATACAATCCCAGTCTTACCCTCCATTTAACTTCCAGGCATTTGAACCTCCAGCTGAGGTCTGAATTCATAAAGCTCAGAGAGTAACCTTCTTTGCCCTGTCCAAATTCCTGACCCAAAGAATCATGAGAAAATAAATGGATGTTCTTTTATGTCACTAAGTTTGGCATAGTTTGTTCATGCAATAATAGATAACTAGAACATCAAGTTGTTATTTGTGTGTTAATATTTTGTTCTTAGTAAAAACGAAGTCCAAGTGCTTACTTAAGCTTTAAAATTTCACAATCTGGAGTCTAGTCAAGGTTTCCCTAATAGCATCCTATAATTTATCCAAGCCATAGTGCATATTTTCTTAAATTCAGATATTTAAGTAGAAGTCAAGGTCACAAATCTCCTTTGCAAAACATGTCTAGTAAGTTCTCATGATGCTACCCCAGATGGCATAATCTTCAGGGCAACACATTGCATTCATTCCAGTTCATTTTTTAACACTTCTAGATTACTTGCTATAAGCTTGCTCTGGGCAAAAATATTAAAAAATAAGAAGAAACTATAATCCATACTTTTACACACCTCACAGTTTGTTGGGAAAAGTTACCTTATTTAAATATAATGCATTAAGAACCGTAATCAAAATAGTTAGAAAGTATATTGGAAATTTTCAATCCAATTTCCCAGGAATACTTTTTCAAATGTTCAGCTTAGCAAATCTGCCTAAATGTGTGCTGAAATACAAACCAAATATCCAAAGCTATTTTTACAAGAATAGACAGCTGACCCAAGACAAATTGATTGGATTCTCAATCTTCTGGAGTCTTTATGAGGACTCAGGAACTTTTGTAGGTCTAGTATGGGCTCATAAAAGGTTGTCAGTGTCTGTGCCGTTGGTGTTGGGCCATGTGCTGAGAAACCTGGAGGAAAATTTGTCTTCAGAAAGAGGGAATACAGGAAAAAATGATGCAAAAAATTTATAGACAAAATACCATATGGAGAGAGAGAAAGAGATAGTGAGAACAAGAAAGCAAAATATATCTGCTGCCGTCCCTTGTTTGGGTCTCTCTTGACACTAATGATAAACCCAGTTGTGAGTTACTCAGTTAGTGTCCTTCTAGTTCACTTCCATTTTACTTTAACCAGCTTGAAGCTCTCTTCTTGCATCCAAAATCTTATGCAGAAAATAGACACACATGTAACAAAGAAAAGTCTGTTTCTCTTGAATAGCAAGAATTAGGACAAACTTGTAAAAATCCAGGAAGACGACTTAGGCAGTCCAGAAGTTGGAGAAGTAACTGGAGGATGAGAAAAAAAGTAGAATTAGAGACAAGAAGGTGAGCAAAACCCTGGGTTGTCTGAGAAACGCAACTGCTTCTCCATGTCTGGCTGCACCTGTAGGGGTACAGGGCTCAGAGGTAAAGCGGAACTGTGATAAATTTGAAATGAATTTTAAAAATCATGCTAATGAAGTCAAAAAAATTTTCTTGGATTTGATTAGCCATAGAAAATATGGAAGGTGATTATCTGACAATTCAGCTTCTAGTTTTTTTGTGAATGTAAAGGAAAGGTAACTTATGATGTTCTATAACTTGAATTAGTAGATTTAACATAGAGCACATGCCTTATGATATAATTGTGGTCATGTATGCCTCTTCTCGGCCTTTGCATTCTGGGAACAGAATGTCTGGTTACAATATAAATATTATTCGTTTTCTCATGCAATATGTACAAACCAGTAATATTGCATTTTCCACTCAAAGAGGGTAGTTGAGGGTTTTATTTATTTTTTTAAGTCAGTAAATGAAATAAAGACCAATTAAATCTCTAATAAAGTAACTTATGTTTATCAATATGCTGACCTTCTAAAGAAACGACTACTATTCCTAACTGGAGTTATGTTTTTATGTATGTAATTATTTTCCCTCTTAGTATAGTATAAAGAGACAGATAAAAAGGACACACACATACTTTCAAGGACACACATATATACACTCACACACATCCTGGATAATAACTAACAATGTGATTTCCCTGAAGCAACTATTACCTGCTACAGTAAAAGTTATTTGTTATGTACTATGCATTTGCATATGGTTCAGTACCTATGAGTGATAACCTCCATTGTAAACAACAAACTGGTCTAAAAGCACCATTTGTCAAATTCATCATACGTTGCACTATCTCCTTTTCTTCTTCTAGTTACTAACTTTGCCGAAGGAATAACAATTTTTTTATAAATCTCAACATTAACCTCAATATAAACGTGTTCATTAGGTGAAGAAGTGAAAAGCACTGCAGAGTACTTGAGTCAAATTATGATCTAGTGATGTTGACAATATTATTCATTTTATTGGCAAGGGCTCTATCTTTTGCTGACTTTAATATAAAGTATACTTTAGTACGAAGTCAGCAAAAGAGCAGCAAAAGTAGACAACTTAGAAATTCAGATTCAAGTTAGCCTAATGCTACAGTGTTTGATTAAGAGCTATTATACACAGAGATAAATGTATGCCCCTGACATCACAGAACTCTCTTTGGTTCACATCAACTCTTTAATTAATTAATTAATTAATTAATTAATTAATTTTGAGATGGAGTTTTGTTCTTATTACCCAGGCTGGAGTGCAATGGCGCGATCTCGGCTCGCCGCAACCTCCGCCTCCTGGGTTCAGGCAATTCTCCTGCCTCAGCCTCCTGAGTAGCTGGGACTACAGGCACGCACCACCATGTACAGCTAATTTTTTGTATTTTTAGTAGAGATGGGGTTTCACCATGTTGACCAGGATGGTCTGGATCTCTTGACCTCGTGATCCACCCGCCTCTGCCTCCCAAAGTGCTGGGATTACAGGCTTGAGCCACCACGCCCGGCCTCACATCAACTCTCTAAAAGAGAAACACAGCCTAACTGAGTGACCTTACTCTGTTATACCTCATGCCATTTTCTCCCTTGATTTTCCTATTGTTTAGTTCACTCAGTCTTGAAAATGTATTGTGTTTTTTTGTTTGTTTGTTTTTAGTAGCAGACTTTTCCTATAGCACCTTACATTTTTCCTTTTCAACAAAAATGTTAAATGGTTGAGGCTTCGCTTGATTATCTTCATGTCCAAATTGATAGGTATATTTAAATAATACATATTTAAATTTTTATACAAATGACTGTTTTCATTTATATTTAAGCATTCAAACATTGTGTTTCTTCTCATTTTGCAATATTCACAGTCCCGTATTTCTCATAGAGAAATTATAGTTTGTATACATTTATACACCACGACTTTTATGGGGCAGATTGTTTTGCTACACTTTCAAAAATTTTATAGTATTTAAATGATATTTACTATGCTATGTGACTCTACAGGAAAAATACTGTTAATACCAAAATTCAAAATAGTGTACATTTATAAAGCTATGCAAACAGATATTTTTATGATGCTGTATTTCATGATTACTCCAATCATATTTCTTCTACTAAATTGATGAATTCAAGAGATTACGAACCCCTATCAGATCTCTGGTGGATTGGAGAAAATTAGAAAATGTCTACAAATGGTTTAGAAAATATTAATGTAAAACTACTGCACGTTAAAACAGGAATAATGAATCAAATTCACAATATGCCTCAAACTCTGAAGTGCACTTGATAAGAATCCACATATTTTAAGACCTCTCGTGGGGCACACTAAATACCAAGAAAAGCTAATCTAACACAATACTTAGGACTTATTAAAATTCTCATTGAAATTCACTGATTTTCTACAAAAGAATATATACTATAAGAATAGACAGTATGATGTAGTTAGATGTTATTTGTAAAATAATGAAAAAATAAACAGCCTCTAATTTTAGCATTGATGGCTAAGGAGCTCTGGATATTTTAATTTAAATGAAGAGAAAATGTGTTATTACTGGAGATATTTGAAACTAGTTATGTAAGATTATTGCTTTGCTTTATATAACAACAATACTGTGGCTGACACTGAAAAATATTATAATAATAAAAGAGGTTATTATAATATCACATTAATAAATGATAGCAATGTTTTGGACACTGTACAAAATACAACTATAGGAATTCTTTCTGCTGAAGTAATTTTTATTCTAAGAAAAAAAAACTAAATTTTTATTTGCTTTATGCTTAACCTCATTTCTTTGCCACAACAACTTATTTTACATGTGAAGAATCCAAAGTACAGTTAAGTGGTTGCCTTGGATTCTACATCAAGTTAGTGTCCAACGGGTGACGCAAGCTCAGATCAGTCTGTGTTGCTCATAATTAGACACAGAAAGTGGTTCTACAGACACTCGAAGAAAAGACAAAACAGTGTAAGACTAAGAAGAATTGTATTTGATATTCAGTTTTCTTATCAATTACACTGGGAGATTTTAAGTTTCTTAATCAAATATTCTTGTGATGAAATGAAGGCAAGAACTCATTAGAAGACAAACATACTATATTATCATACGTATAACAGGAGCTTCCATGGAAGCATAGGCTAGAATATAAATACAAAGGGATACAGATTTCAATCAGATAGAGCATTGAGATGTAAGAATCATTTTTAAAGATTTTATAGTGGTGTTGAATATTATAGATGTCTAATCAACCAGAAAGTTGACTTTCTATTTAACATAAGTCAGGAAGTCACTGACTTGTCCTGGGAAATATCTCTTGGTCCCACTCATGAGGAGGAACCCGCTCACGTCTGAATGGGACACTAATACCGGTGGTGCTGCCTTGAGGATAAAGCCAGCATCGAAGTTTGCAGAGCAGAGGAACAGGAAGACCCAAGCTCTTCAGTCTCTGAGTCGAACATTTCTAAAAGTCTCTCCCACCGAATCTGTGCTTCCAGCAATTTTTTTCCTTTGCTGTAGCTATGATATGACAGTATTTGTAAACCACACTGACGTTGGTGACCAGATCCGTAGAACCAGGTGCCCACAGCTGGCTCAGCTGCCCCACGGCTGACAAGACAGTCCCCTCAGCACACTCTATTTGTGTCACAATCGTGGGCCCTGAGGTGCTGTTGCACCATTGCCCCGTTTGGAAGCTCTTCTATGAACTATATAACATCAGGGATAAAAAGCTAGCTTACTGTACAATAGTTTTAGTGATAATTTCTGTTATTTGTAGCCATAACACTTCTACTGACAGATAAAGTTCATAGGATTTGTATCTGTTAACTACGCTTTTATCTGTAAGTAATTGAAAATCTGGCACGAGTTGCTCAAACAATCAGGGGTTTGTCTGTTTTCTCACATATAGACAAGTTAGGGGAAAGGCGATCTAAATCCGACAGCGCCTCACCTGCACCACCAAGTTCCCAGGCTGCTTCTTGGTCCTTTCTGTCCCATGTGGTCTTGCTGCTTCACGGTTTAAGAATCTTGGCCTCTGCCAATTCAGACGCCAGGCCCATGTTTATAAAAGAAAGGAGGAGATAAATCAAAACAATCTTTCTTCCTGAAGCTTTTTCTTTTCATTTTGGAATAAAAACCATCCCCGTAAGAGTTTCCATTCTATTTCTTTTAGTGAAAGTTAGTCACATGCTCACCCCTTAGAGCTGTCAATGGGAGCAAGTTATGCTGAGTTCAGCCTAATCATGCTAAACTAGACACTCTTCCAGGAACCAAAGGGCCTCCTTTGGCTAGCTGAACAAATTTGGCTTTTCTTACAGGGGAACAGATTTCCCCACAAGAGACAATGATTTGTGCTTGCTGTGGGGCTCTTGTGAGAGAGACGTCAGTGTATAAAGCCCTTATCACAGTGCTCATTATATGTTAGCCATTCAATATATGTTAGGCATTCTGATTATCATTATTACCATCAACATTATTAATAAGCTCAAACCACTACATCCCTTTTGGTCCCATGAACACCAGAATATTATCTTTCACTTAAAAAGTAGAGATGATACTCACTTTTCCGAGTACACTCACTGGTCCCACGTTTTTACCTGGACATTGAAATAGTATATTTTAACTATTTGAGTTCCTCAGAAACTCATGTAAATGTAACTCCCTATTTCCTGCAGCTGCTCCATATCTGGGGCTAATCATGTTGCAAAATATCATACTGCCCACTCTAGAGTCTTATTCTCTAAATGCCACACAACAAAACTCCAGAAAGCCCCTCTCCCAATGCCAATTTCCTTATATCATGCAGTATTCAACATGCTGTTACCCACATTTAGACAGAGCAACTTAAGAGTAGCTTGCTTGCACTTTTAAAAAGCCTTAGATATCTCAAGGATCTAAAAATAGAAATTCCATTTGACTCATCAATCCCATTACTGGGTATATACCCAAGGAACTATAAATCATTCTATTATAAAGACACATGCACACGTATGTTCATTGCAGCCCTGTTCACAATAGCAAAGACCTGGAACCAACCCAAATGCCCATCAATGATAGACTGGACAAAGAAAATGTGGCACATATACACCTGGAATACTATGCAGCCATATAAACTGATGAGTTCGTGTCCTTTGTAAGGGACTTGGATGCTGGAAATCATCATTCTCAGCAAACTGACACAAGAACAGAAACCTGAACACCGCATGTTTTCACTTATAGGTGGGTGTTGAACAATGAGAAAACGTGGGCTCAGGGAGAGGAGCATCACACACTGGGGGCAGTTGGGGGCTGCTGGGGGAGGGACAGCGGGAGGTGGGGAGGGATAACATGGGGGGAAGTGCCAATATAGGCAAAGGGGGAATAGAGGCAGCAGACCATCTGCTTATGTATACACCTATGCAACAACCCTGAATGACCTGCACATGTACCCCAGAACCTAAAGTAAAAGAAAATAAAAATTTTTTAAAAAAGCCTTAGAGTCTTATTCTAGAGTGTCGTTTTGTAAGTGCTATGCAACAATGCTCCAGAAAGCCCCTCTCCCAATGCCAATTTCCTTATACTCATGCCAGTAATTCAGCCTGGCATTACTCACATTTAGACAGGACAACTTAACTGTAGCTTGCTTGCACTTATTAAAAAGCCCCATAGTCAGTTGTATTAATATAGCAAAGAGGACAAACATCACCTTCCTGATTAGCTTGATGCATTCCATTATTTGACAGGCATTGTTTCATATTGAGGTGTCTGCACTGTTAAAAGTGAATATGTACATACAAGGCACTATTATTAATTAATACTATAATGTAGTTTGGTTAATTAAATTGAATTTTAGTGGTTATGCTGTCTGCCATAATAGAGACATTTGGTGCAGAGGCAGGACTGACATGAAACTCTCAAGACGATTAAATAGAATGCGAGTCAGCTCAGGCTTCTCTGCTGGAGAGCCTTCAAATGTGCAAATTCACAGGACTCAGTGCAGATTCACAGGATTTGGTCCTATGCACAAGGAGGGATCGTGACACTTAGGTTGTCTATTTTTTTTTAATAATAAATTTGGGAAAAAGTTGTCACAGGTTTTCCTCTGAAATGCCTTTTTTTCACTTTATGTTGATTGATAACTCTCCAATTCATTCCATTTTACTTTGAATAATGTTATTCAAAGACATTACAATTCTAAAACGAAACACATCTGAGGCTGCCTGCCATGGGGATGAAACATGAAAAGGTATCTGAAACTTTTGAAATGGAAAATGGGGGGCGGGGGGGGGGAAACCAGTGCAGATCAAAATGTATTTCATGTTCAAAATTTTCCAAAGAAACAGACTTCCTGAAACTATTTTCATAAGTTAGTTTTGGTTTCAGTTGGTCAGAATCGGGTAATAGAATCAAACATTATAGTGTTTATTGCAGCCTCCAAAAATAAAATTGTACTATTCTAAATAGTTTTGAAGACTGAAATTACCATCAGCACTGTATTACCATATATTCCATTTAAAATGCACTTTATTATTCAGTGATTGAAAGTTAGCTATCGTTGCTTCGTTTTTGAACACCCATGAGCATAAAAATGACCGGTAATGCCAACGTTCAATTAAATTTAGATGTTGACTCATTAATATTATATTGTTGGTATGGTTAATTTTATGTGTCAGCTTGGCTGGGACATGGTGCTAGGATATGTGGCCAGGCAATATTTTGAATGTCTCTGGGAGGGTATATTTGGATGTGATTAACATTTAAATTGGTAGATTTAGAATAGATTGTTCTCCATAATGTGGGTGGCCCCCATCCAATCAGTTGAAGCCCTGAATAAAACAAAACCCTGATATTCCCTGAGCAAGAGGGAATTCTGCTAGCAGGCGCCTTCACACTTGGTTTGCATCATCTGCTTTGTCTTGGATGACCTTTGGACTTGAACTACATATTTTAAATTTGCCGGACTCCCTAATTGCATTCGTGATTTAAAAATAATAAATTCCTATAACTATATACACAGCCTATTTGTTCTGATTCTCTAGAAAAGACTGATTAATACAATTATATATGTGGCTTTAGTCTGTATGAGAAAAACAAGTGGTAATGTTTAGAAAGTGACATTGTTTGCAGTATAAAATCAGAACTTCTTCAACCTTGTTAGTATTCCTAAGATACTTGAACTAATATAACCTGCTATATTAGTACATATTGAATTGCTGTGTTTCATGGATCTATAGACGAGGTAAATATCTGGAGTGAATAAAAGCCGATAACCTTTCCCGGTTATCAGCTAGGTCTCTTGGTAATATACATCAACATACTGTAAGTAAAAATATTTACAATTTTACTAGGAATTTGTATCTAATAATTCACCCAGACTTAAAATTACAGCAAATATGAATTATACAATTTTGATCATAATTTATTTATTAAGATAAGAGATGGTGATTTAATTACCGATTGTACTTCCTAAAGTTGGCACATCTACACAATTAATAATTGCCCTTTACTTTTCTAAAGATAAACATTTATCAATTAAGTGATAAAATTTTTTGTGGAACAAAATGATGCATATTTCTGAGGAAAAAATCTCACAGAGTAACACACACGGTTGTGACAATTTTAAGAGTGTTGTTCTTCAAACCATAGTAGTTTCAATCTGGAATATAAGCTAAATAAATGTCTTTTGGGGGAAAACACTGCATTTATTTTGGAGAATGAATAATTGGTTTGGAATTTTCAGTCATGTAGATACAAATTAACTGGCAGCCATTTTTGCAAAATCTTGAAGTAGTGGAATAATCCTAATGCAGCATCTTGCTTAATAATATAAAATGCTTTCTTATTTGGAAATAAAATTAAATTTAACTATATCAAAAATATTTCTCTAGAGTCTTTTATATCAGTTAAATATCAAGCTAGGTCCTGGGGATGTTGAAATAATCCCAGATTATCTTTAAAGAATTTACATTGCTGTAGGGATGACAGGTATTCATCAATTAATATACATAATGCCTAAATTCTAATTTGGGAAAGTATACGAGAGGATATGTAAATTAGGGTCATAGCGGGGGAAATTCAGGGAATTGTTGATCTACTGGGCATTGAAATCGCATGAAACATGAAGTGAAAGAGAAGCCGGAATGTAGAACAGGGGAGGTCCTGAGAAAGCCAAAGTCTCCTGAGTGCAAGAAAGCGGAAAAGGAGAAGGAGCTCAAAAGTTCATCACAGGTAGCCCCTTACCAATACTATAACTTGGGAGAATCATTCACGTTCTCTAAATCTTAGTCTTTTGATTGTTCAGTAAGATTAAAGATAAATTTATCTTGTTCTGATACCCCCAAATGCAACCTGAACGGTGAGTTTATTGGGGTGTGTTCATCGTGCATTAAGGGTTTTCATTGTATTGATTTATTTTTTAATTGTGGCAAAAACACTAAACGTGAGATCTACCCTCTTACCACTGTGCTGTATCCATACAGGGTAATACTGCTTAGGAAAATACATAAGCACGGGTTTTAGATACACGTGCAACCTAGATGAATCTCTTAGATTAATAGCACACTGCTGTGTTGTACGCCTGTTAAGCATGCAAAACAGTGTGTCAACTGTAGACACGATGCTATACAGTAGCTCTCTATAAATCGTGTATCTTGTAGAACTGACACTTTCTACCTGTTGAATAGTAAGAGGCTAATGGGGAAATCTCTCACCTTGGAACCATCATTCCACACTCAAAATGAATGAATAAAACAAACAGGACATTTATTTACTAATCAAATGAATGGATAAAGAAAATATGGCATTTATATACAATAGACTATCATTCAACTTTAAAAAATAAGGAAATCCTAACACATGTAACAGACTGGAGTAACCCTGAAGACAATATGCTGAGTAAAATAAACTAGACACAGAACAAACACTGCATAATTCCAATTATAAAACATACTTCGTTTTACTTTTGAAAAGTAGCATAGAGTAAAATTGACCCTTCACGTGTCCAGTTCTATCAATATTAAAACAAGTACAAATTCTTGCAACCATCCCCAGAATGAGCATTCAGAACATCTCTACCACCCCCCAAATACTCTTTTGACTGTTGTCACAATCCTAGCCCCTTGGCAACCCCTCATTTGCTCTCAGTTCCTATAGTTTTGTTTTGGGAGAATGTCGTCCACATGGCAGGATGAAATATGCAATCTTTTATAACTGGATTAATTCACTCCTCATCATCTCTGTGAGATTCATCCGTGCTGTAAGAATCCATGAACCATTCTCACGTATGGCTAAGTGGTATTTCACTTATGAATGGGATATCTATATTGCATTATATGGACACAGTACATCTTGTGTATCCATTCTCTTGTCAAAGGGCGTTTGGGTTGTTTTCAGATTTGGTGGATATGAATGAAGCTGTTGTAAACAAGTTTTTGTGTGAACATGTTTTAAGTTTATTTGGAAATATGCCTGGGAGTTGTATTGCTGGCTTACTTGGTAGCACAGCATATGTTTGTTATAAGAACCTGCACAACAACAGTTTTCCAGAGTGACTGCAACACTCTGTATTCTGACAAATACTACCTAAAAATTCCTTTTGTGCTACATTTTTGTCAGCAGTTTGAATTTGTTGTTATTTTGGGCATTTAATGGGTTTGGAGTGGTATCTCACCATAATTTTAATGTGATATTCTTATTTGCCATCTATATTCTCTTTTTTGAAAGTTCTGTCTTTTGCCTATATTTTAATACTGGTTTTTTCTTACCACTGATTTTTGAGTATATATTTTTATACAAATATTCTTTAGGATATGGGATGTGTAAACATATTCTCTCAATCTGTAGCTCATGTTTTCAGTTTCATAATAATGTCTTTTATAGACCAAAGGATTTTAATTTTAATGAAGTCCCATTAACATTTGTTTCTCCTTTGTAGATTACACATTTGGTGTCACATCTGAAAACATTTTGGCTAAATCAAGGCCACAGTATTTGTTTCACATATTTTTTTTTCTTTTCCTAAAAGTTACATGGTTTTACTTTCAGATATTAGTCCATTTTGAGTTTTCTTTTTGTATATATTATGACATTAAGCTTGAAGTTATCATTATTTTTTGTAGATAAAGGTCCATTTTTTTCTAACCCATAGACTGAAAAGTCAATCTATTCTCCACTGAAATATCTTTGTAAATTTGCCAAAAAGCTATGTGCTATATTTGTGTGAACCTATTTTTGGACTCTATTATGTTCTATTGAATAGAATCTATTCAATTCTACCTTCACCAATATCACAGTGTCTTGATTACAATAGCTTCATAGTGAGTCTTAATATTGGGTGATGTGACTCCTTAAATTAATTCTTATTTTAAAATTGTTTTGGCTATCCTAATTTCTTTGCCTACCCATTACAATTTAGAAACTGCTTCTGTATAGTTAAAGAAAATCCGCTTGAATTATGTTTGAAATTGAATTAAATGTATCACCTTGAAAAGTATCTGTACAGTTTCTATGTTTAATCTTTCAATTCCTGAACACTTCAGGTCTGATTTCTTTCGTGACTGTTCTGTAGTTTTTTTTGGAATACAGACCCTGTACGTGTTTCACTGGATATATGGAAAATCATTCCTTTTTTTTGGAAAAAAATCTCTAAATGATATTGCTTTTTAAAATTATGTTTTTAATGACTTATTTCTAATATATGAATGTAGAATTAATTTTTGTGCACTGACCTTGTATCCTACAATCTTGCTAAACTCACATTAGTTCTAGTAGAATTTTTATACATTTTTTGGATTTTCTTTTACATAAAAATTGTCATGTCTGCTGTGAATAGGGACAGTTTTAATTTTTTCTTTATAATGAATACATCTTTTAATTCTTTTTTACACCTTACTGCACTACCTAAGAATTCTGTACCAAGTTGAATAGGAGTGATAAGAGTGAATAGTCTTTTCTTCATTGTATACTTTGGGGAAAGCAATTCAGTCATTGGCTATTAAATTAGATTAGATGTAGGGTTTTTTTTTTTTTCGGTGATGCCCTTTATTAGATTGAAGAATTTCTCTTCTATACCTCTCTGCTGGGAAATTTTATAACTAAAGGGCATTGAATATTTTTAAACATCATTTTTTGGATCACTTAATAAGATCATGTGGATTTTACTGTAAGATGAATTAAATTGATTAATTTTAAAATATTAAATAAACCTGCATTTCTGAGGGGAACCTTCATTAATTATAATATATTTTCTTAAATATTGATGGATTTGATTTGGTTTTATTTCATTAAAATTTTTCCATGTTCATGAAGGATATTAGCTGTGATTTTTTTTCTTATTATTCTGATTTTATAATCAGAATGTGATGGGTGATTATATGTGTCAACTTGAGTGGGCTAAAGGATGCTGGGATAGCTGGTGAACAGGATTTCTGGGTGTGTCTGTGAGGGTGTTTTTGGAAAAATTTAGTGTTTGGATTGGGAGACCAATTAAAAATGGATTTTCACCAGTGTTGATGGGCATAATCCAATCCACAGAGGGCTAAACAAGGTGTAGAAAGATGTAGAAAGGGCAAATTCTCTCTGTCTTCTTGAGCTGTCTCCTTCTTTTCCTACACTCAAGCACTGGAGCTCCTGGGTTCCAGGCTTTCAACCTTTGACTGAAATTCACTGCTGTCTTTCTGATTCTCCCACTTTTAGAAGGCATATGATGAGAATTCTCAACCTTCATAGCATATGAGGCAATTCCTATAATAAATCCCTTCTGATGTATCTTTATATATCCTACTGACTCTGCTTCTCTAGAGAAGTCTGCCTAATATACAGAATAATTCTGACTTCATGAAATGTGTTAGGAAGTATTCAGTGTCCTACTGCTTGGAAGAGGTATGTAGAATTGACGATATTCTTTAAATTCATTAGAATTTGCCAGTGAAATCGTGCAGGCCTGGAGATTCATTTTTTTGGAAGAGTTTATCTATGAATTCAATGTTATTAATAGTTCTAAGATTGTCAACTTACATGTTTCATCTTAGAAAAGTTTTGGTAATTTGTAGAATTTGATAAATTGGCACACTTTATGGCCATCTAAGTGTCTAAAATTTTGTGCTTTGGATTATTCATATTATTTCTTTATTCATTTTTGAGTGTTTATAAAATTTAGAGTGAGATTTCCTCTTCCATTTCTGATGTTTGTAAATGTTACCTTCTCTCTTTTTTCTAAAAAGGCTCTTGCTAAAAGTTTATCAAAGTCTTAAAGTTTCTCACAACCAGCTTTTGTATTTATTTACTTTTATCTTATATTTGTTTTTGATGTTATTGATTTCAGCTTCTACCTTTATTGCTTTCTTATAAATGCTGTTCGTGTTTAATTTGCTCTTCAAATTCTATTATCTGAAGGGGAAGCTTGCAACACTGATTTGAGATCTTTTCTATTGTCTAACATAAGCATTTGGTTCTATACATTTCCTTATAGGTGCTATTTTAGCTGCATCAACATTTTTGATGTGCTGTGTTTTTAATTTAATGAAATGAAACTACCATAAAATTCCTCTCGTGATTTCTCCTTTGACTCATGGGTTGTTTAAGAGTCGGTTGTCTCATTTACACATATTTGGAGATTATTCTAGGTCTCTTAATGTAACAAACTTCCAATTTATTTCCTTTGTCACCTGCTGTTTGGGCCTCACTCAAACCTGGCATTCTTTCACAACACTTGGCATATAGGCTGTAAAAGTATTCCTAGATGGGTTGTCTCTTGCCCTCAAAGCACGAAGAAACATTTCTCTTTTTTTTGCAGTGGGAGAAGTAAAACCCAGTATTTTTTATTTTACTTTGGAACTACATTTCAACATATGCCTGATCACCAGAATCCCCCAAATTTTATGGATGTGTTCAGCCTTTGAATCTCTGTACAGAGATTAACTGTACACCATGTAGAATTCGTGTCTCTCACCAACATCTCTAGCATGCCAGCTGTGTCTTGTTTTCCTAATTCACTTCACGTATTATCATCAATGTGCTGAATCACTGTTCTGTTGTTGTTCTTGCTCTGTCTTAATCTAGAAAGTGGGTCCGAAGCTGTTTGCATAGATGGGGAATGGACAACAAAATACACAACAGGTTTTCTTTCTTGGCTGTGGTGACAGGATATCATGTAGGCACAACTGTGAATGTATTTGATTGTCCATTCCATGTCTATAAAAACCAATTATTCTTTTTATTTTTTGTGTGTGGGTTGGGAGAAGGGGTCTCACGCTCATCCAGGTGGGAGTGCAGTGGCCTGATCTCAGCTCACTGAAACCTTTGCCTCCTAGGCTCAAGCAACCCTCCCAAGGTTGCTTCAGCCTCCCAAGTAGCTAGGACCATAACGTGTGTGCCACTGGGTTCAGCTAATTTTTTTCGGTACAGATGGGCCTTTGCCATGTTGGCGAGGCTGGTCTTGGGCTCAAGTGATCTGCGCTCAAGTGATCCTGGGCTCAAATGATCCGCTTGCCTTGACCTCTCAAAATATTGGGATTACAGGCATGAGCCACCACATCCGGCCTATGCAAACTATTTCTAACTTACTTTTCAGAATGAAGTAAACAGAATGTATTTATTAGTTCAATGACTACATATTCTGTGCCTGAGATCATCTTACTTCTACTCTAGCCAAGGCATCAGAACTGAATGTCAGCAGCCACTGGTGAATGAGTTTGCTTGAATTTGACTTCGAATCAGTCTGTATTTATACCAGAGGGTTCCAATGGTTTATACAGGAACCAGAATAGCCACTTATTAGAGAAGTGTGGATCATTTTTTGTAGTCTGAAAATGTTCAGGAGAATCCAAGGAGTTAAAATAATTGGGGGCATCTGTCCAGGTATGTCCATCTCTTATGTCTTCATCCCAGATTTTTAAAATCAGAGCCCTAGATTTGCCATAAAAGTTTGCTTTGGTAGGGATTTCACTATTTTCTGAGTTCAGTCACTAGGATTATTAAATACTGGGATTTATTCTTGGCTTTCTTTGCTGTGCCCTCACAGGAGATGAGCACTCTTTGTAACAAAACATCCTTCCGTTTTTCACAACTGCTTTTCAATTACTGTAATTTACCTTCTGCCTTTCTTTATCTTTAAGAGGAGTATCAGTGATGGTTAATAAGAGGTACCAAATCACATTATCTATCCACTGTTTCCTTCTTAAAATTTAAAATCCTGCTAGTGCATTCATTTCTATTGAAAGGTTCTCCCAGTTCACCACTGGTAAGGTTTTAACAATGGGACCGCCACTTCATTCCACGGTTGTTGTGTGTTGCACCTGCTTGCAGTGATGGAGCTCTTCATTACAAACTGGCCACTCATTATCTAGTTCCAAAGCCTCATCTTCTAGCCTATTTCTCAGACTTTGCCAGGACCAGAAGTTGCAGTGTGGGCTCTCTCCCTCCTTGAAAAAAAGGAGGAAATCTGTTATTCAGGCCCCTCAATCTTCAGCCAATCTGACGGACAGCATTGGAGACAAGTGAAATGGCTGAGCTTTTCCACATTTGTCTCTCACAGGCAGCAGATGTGGCCATCCCAGAAACATGTTGCCTCAGGCTGGCAGCTCTCTGCAGTTGATACCAGGCCCAAATGAACTGAAAGCTGGTGGGTACTGGGTCTGTTTGCCACACCCCTCACAGCTGGGCAGCAAGTCATTCTTTACAGGGGAGCTAGGTGGTACGTTTTGTGTCTGTTGTGATTGTGATGGTTTTTGTTGATTCCTAAGGCCTCATTTATGAATCTCATCTATCATCATTTTCTTTTCTTCCTTTGCTTTTTATTAGTTCATCTCCTGCTTTATTAGTTTTATCCACTATTTTTATCTACAATTTCAGATTTGTGAAAGTTATACTTTTGCTTTTAGTGGTTACTCGTGAAATATTGCCATACGTATTTGACACTGTGTAACTTTACTGAATACCTCCTTTCCTCCTAGACTAACATACATTCCTGCAACACTACTTCCTAACATAGTTTGCAAGTACACATGTTCTTTTTACTGACATTGTATATATGTCCTTTTCATCACAAAATAGAGCAACATCATTGTTATTTTTATAGTAAGTGAAATAATGCAGGCACTGAAAGACCAACACATGTTCTCACTCACATGTGAGAGCTTAAAAATCCATGTTGCTGCCAATGACATAATGTCATTCTAGTAAGCATGTGTATTTCTCTTTACTGTGCATAGTCTTTTTCGTCATCTTTGCATCTCAGGCACTTATTCTGGTGATACTTTCATTCATGGCAAAGTAAATCTTACTGACATTCCTTTGGTGAGAATAGAATAATGGTAAATTCTTGCAGTTTTTGTTCTTTGGGATTGTCTTTATTTCATCTTCTATTTTTAAAACACAATTTCTCATGATGAGCAATTCTAAGTCAACAGTTGTTTTTCTCCAAAACATGGAAAATATTATTACTCTGTCTTTTGGATTTTATTGTTGCCACCAAGAAGTGTACTAGAAACCACATTTTAGATGATATTTTCTCTTGTTACTTTTAAGCCCTTCTTTATATGTTTGGCCATTCCAGAATTTTAATGCAAGGCTTTTGTGTACAACTTTTTAAAGTCTATTCTACTTCAAATTCATTACACTTCCTCACCTATAGTCTCTTCTTTACCCTTGGTTCTAAAACATTTTTAGTCATTGTAGCTTCAATCTCAATTATCAATTAGAACTCTACTTAACTTTATGTTAAGTGTCTGAATTCTAATCAATTTACCCATAACCTTATTTTAATACTTTAATCATTCTAAAATATTCTGAAAGTTTCATCAAATCGAATTGTCAGTTTCCTAATTTATTGTCTAATCTAAACATTATTTTCATTTTTTGAATTACATTGTTTTGTGCTCAAAAAAATCTGTTACTTTTTGAAATATATTTTCTTTAGTGATTTTCAATATTTTAATTTTTACTATTTTTAATTTTTAAAAATTTATCTTTTTAAATTTTATGTTACTGAGACATATTTTACATATTTATAGGATACATGTAAGTATTTGTTACATGCATAAAATATGTATAAAATAAATTTTTAAGCTCTCACATGTGAGTGAGAACATGTGTTGGTCTTTCAGTGCCTGCATTATTTCACTTAATGTAATAACCTCCGGTTCTATCCATGTTGCTGCCAATGACATAATGTCATTTTTTGTGCCAAAATAGTATTCCATTGTCTATATATATCACGTTGTCTTTATTCATTTGTTTGTTGGTGGACACTTGGGTTGATTTCACATCTTTGTTATTATGAATAATGCTGAAATAAACATGCAGTTGCAGATGCCACTTTGATATACTGATTTCTTTTATTTTGGGTAAATACCCAGTAGTGGGATTGCTAAATTATATAGGAGATCTATTTTTAGTTTTTTGAGAAATCTCCATCCTGCTTTCCGTAGCGATTGTACTAATTGACATTCCCACCAAGAGTGTATATGAGTTCCCTTTTCTCCACATCCTCAACAGTATCTATTATTTTGTCTCTTTATTAACAACCAAACTTAATGGTGTAAAATAATATCTCTTTGTGGTTTTGATTTGCATTTCTCTGATTAGTCATCTTGAACACTTTCTCATATACCTGTCAGTCATTTTTGTGCCTTCTTTTTTTGTAATTTTTTAAAAGATTTTTTGTGCCTTCTTTTAAGAAATATCTGTTTATGTTCTTACCCCACTTTTTAATAGATTTATTTATTTATTTATTTTTGAGTGTAGTTCCTTGTGTATTCTAGATACAAGTCCCTTGTCAGATGAATATTTTGCAAATGTTCTCACATTAAACAAGTTGTCTCTTCACTCTGATGGTTTCCTTTGCTGTATGGAAGTTTTTCCATTTACTAAAGTCCTGTTTGTCAATTTTTGTTATGGCTTTCTATGCTTTTGAGATCTTAGCCATAAAATCTTCACCTATACCAATGCCTTGAAGTGTTTTCCCTACGTCTTCTAGTAGTTTTATCATTTTGGATACTACATTTAAATCTTTCATCCATTTGGAGTTGGCTTTTGTTTGAATTGTAAGACTGATCCAGTTTTATTTTTCTGCATGTGAATATCCAAATTTCCCAGTACATCTTAGTCAAGAGGGCGTCCTTTCCCCAGATCATGTTCTTGGTGCTCAAACCAAGAAGTCAAACCCATTTAAAATAGCTACAAAGATAAAACACCTATGAATAAATCTAAAAAAGAATGTGAAAGATGTCTAACAAGAAAACTACAAAATACTGAGGAAAGATATTGAAGAGGACACAGAAATGGAAAGACATCCCATAGTTACAGAATGAGTTAATTTATACCATTAAAATAACCATACTGCCCAAAGTAATATACAGATTCAATGCAATTCTTACCAAAATTCCTATGCTATTTTTCATAGAAATGGGAAAAAGCATTCTAAAATATGTACAGAAGCAAAAAGAGCAAAAATAACCAAAATAATCTTGATCAAAAGCACAAAATTGCAGGTGTCACACTAGGAGATTTCAAATTATATTTCAAGACTATACTAACCAAAACAACATGGTATTGTTATAGAAATAGAATCATAGATTAATGTAACCGAAGAGAGAACACAGAAATAAATCCACATGTTTACAGCCAACTGATTTTCTGTATGTTAATTTTTAAATATTGGCTATTTAGTTCTTTATTTTAAAATGTATAACAAATTCCACTTCTATACTTCTTGGTATGTTCTATGGTGAGAATATATTGTTTGTTCTTTCAACTGACTTTTACATATTATAGATGTTTTTCTTTTGTGTTTCATGATTATAAATTAGAAAGTTATATTTGCTCTTATAATTTTTAGAAATTCTATAGGAAGAAATAGAGGAGGCTTCTGTTCAGCATGGATTTATGATTGCTCATACCCTAAGCAAGAAGGTGTCACCCACTTGGGTACACTCATGCTTCATAAGGGGTAGAAACCCCAGTTTCGTTCATCATTAAATTTACAAATGCACTCTCACCATCAAACAACATTTCTCTCCTGTTAAAATAGGTGAGTTTTCTCAAGATCATGTCCTTCTAATCCAAACTGGTTGCAAACAGAATACTTCATGTGCTCTAGGAATTTATAGACTGTTACTCTCTATATATTCTGTGACAGAAAAGTTTTTCTCTCTTTTGAACATTTCTATCTGCCACAACTTATCAGTTCATAATCTTTTTATAGTCTCTCCTAAGTTTTTTGTATGAGATGGAATTTTGCTTTTGTTGTCCAGGCTGGAGTGCAATGGTGCCATCTCAGCTCACAGCAACCTCTGCCTCCTGGTTTCAAGCTAGTCTTTCCTAGTTTTTAAAAATCTATCTCAATAATAAAATTATTTGGAGACCACACTGCTTCAATCATGTCTGGTTTCAGGTATTGCTGGCCAAAAGATTTCATGCCAAAGTTATTAACAATAAACCCATTTTCAAATGCAATACATGCATATTTGTCTAGAATGCATTTTAAATTTACGTAGGCCCTCAACAATAGTTCGCAAGGCCTACCTCTTCTCTATTTCACAAAACTCTCATTTTATTTGCTTGTTTGATTACTTTGGAAGCCACAGTTTCGTCGATATTGTTTCAATGCTTGGAACTTTCTCTGTACTTTAACTTCATCTACAGACTCTACATGCTAACAATTTTAAGTGCACAAACATCTCTTTTTCCTCTGACTTTGTCTTATGTGATCACATCCATTCTTACATTTAAAACATGTAGTTCATGTTCTAGAAAGTTCTGCAAGACTCATTTCTTCTCTAAGATTTAGATTAGCATTTTCCACTGTCTTTTCAAAATTTACCTTTGTACATTTGATGAGCATTGCGAATATTATGTACTTTAGAACATCTCTTTATACTTCTCCTCCTTCAGTGTGCGCCAACTCAATAAAAGGTACTATGCCTTCTTTTTATTTTTATTTTTTTCAAATTCATTAGCTAAATAAAAACCTAGAGGTCATTCTTAATTTTGTTTGTCTAAACACTATATTCAAATCTATTGTTAAATTTTGTTGTTTACCTTGTAAATATTTATAACAATTTCCACTTAGTTTCATCTCTACTAGTCCTGCTGTGTGTCAAGATGCCTACGTGAATCACATAGTTTATTAGGATAAACTCCAACTTTGTTTTAGCTCTTGTTACAGTACAACCATAGTCTTTATTGCAATGCTTTAAAAAATGTAAGCAATAACATTACTTCTCTCTTTAAAACCCTTCAAGGATTTCCAATTTGTGTTAGATTTAAATGAGAATTTTCACCATAGCTGAGGCCCTAGATGATCTTATCTTTTAGCTATCCATGTTCATTTCATGCTATTATTGCTGTTCATCTTTTGAATTTATCACATCCTGAGAGAGGTCTTCTATGTTGTCTAAAGTAGCTTGCCTTCCCTTAATTTACATTAGCATAACTTACCCTCAGCACTATTGTTAGCTTGGACTGGATAATTCTTTCATGTGGGGACTTTGCTGTGCATTTTTGGATGTTTAACAACATTCCTGGGCCCTGTGCAGATGTCAGCAGCACACCCCCACCTCCCATCCCCAGTGTGACAGCCAAATTCTCCAGACATTACCAATATCTTTGGGGAGCTAAATCACCTTTGCTTCACACTGATCTACACTTTAGCAGCATGTGGATTTTCTTCATCAACACTGACATATGTATTTGGTAGTTTGCTTTTTAAAAAGATAAATGAATAAAGGGAAATATCATTATTCCCTGATAATTAAACTGGAAGATTAACTAAAAAAAATTACAAAGCAGATATGTGCTAAGCTGACCAAAACAGACAGATTCTACTCCCAAAAAGCAAAAATGATGGTGGCATTATTAATTAAATTAACATATTTATAAGGAAAGCTGTACCAATAAGATTAAGAGGTAGTTAGCTGGGAAAAACATTAGAGGTGAAACACTTTTTCCAGATGTGTAGGTGCTCTTCTCAAAAGATTTAATGTAATATTAAAACAATTATTCTCTATTTATAGCAAGAATTATATTTCAAACTAATAAAGATTTATTTCACTTATAGCTTTTAAATTTAAAATATGACTGAACAATGAAGAAAGATCCACTTCACTTGATACTACAATACACTAATATGTGTTAAATACCTTCAATGTACCCAAATAAATATCATTATCCATAGAGAAGCATATATGTCCAACCCTTCAATCCCAAATTAAGCATATGTGATTTTACTATGCATAATTTTTGAGATTAATAAACAATTAGAACTAGTATTATTAAGAAGGCTGAAAGAGTATTACATCCTGGCATCCTGGAACTTGGCAGAGTAAACAAACAAACGAAAACAAAAGACTATGGTATATGAAAAAACATCACTTGAACATATCTACATTGAGTGGATAACACTAAAATCTCAACTTTTTAATATACCTTTGATTAATATTTCAACTGTGCTTAATTTGATTTTCCCTTCTTTTTGCAACTAAATAACTCAACTCAATTACCTTCTTTACAGATGACCTCCATAGGAAGTTGTCAAGTGTCAAGAAGCCACGGTAAATACACAAGGAATGTTTTCCTTGCCAAATATAAGGAGACCTTAGTTTTTCAGTTTACTGAAACCTTTCCTTTCAGGTTCTCAATCAGAAAAATCCCAATTTTTCTATTAACAGATGAAATACGGTTATTTTATATATTTTAGTGGAAATGCTGTCTATTGTGTGACTAGGAAGGACTTACTAATAATTTGGTGTATTTGCTGCAATTAATAGAAATATTCAAAGTCTCACATAGCCACATTTATGTATTATCCACAAGATTTTCTGATTACATATACAGTATTATTTTAGTTAAATATTTCTTATCATATTATGTTTCTCTCTTTTTTAATGGCTGAGTTAGAAATCAATATTTTATAGAGAAAATGTTTATGAATCATATTTGAATGTTGATTATTCCTGTGGTTAAATGTCCAAACCCCTCAACCCCAAATAAATAACATGGTCAGTTGTAAATTTTCTTTAGATTTAATATAAAACTTTATTGTTGCAATTAGCTTGTGACACTAATTTACCTTGAAATATGGGAAGGGAAAGGTCGGCTCTTTTTGCCAGCCCTTCCCTTCCCATATTTCCCATATGTGTAAAAGAGCACAGGCATATTTGAACTAGTAAAATACCTTCTATGAGTTCAGATATGCCTGTGCTCTTTCACAACCTGTAAATCTGAAAGAGACAACCCTTCAAGATGAATCCTGAGTGGATTATTAGAGCCCAGTAGCCATTATAAGGCCAAGTGTCCATTTGCTGACTAGGGGGTCACACGTATACTCTGAGGTCCCTGAAAACCCACACCTTGTAATCCTTGGGACTTTCATAGCTCTTCTGAACCAACCAATCAGAGCTCATCTACCTTAGCCCATCAGAAATCAGCTGTATTGACCAATCAGAACTCAGCTATTTCAACCAATCAGAATTAAGCAAATTTCCATCCTTCATTTGCACAAGCAGACTGATTGGGAACATGAAAGGAAAGGTTTGCTGTAAAACCTGTCTTCCCTTTGTACTCTAGAAGTCACCTTTGTTTTACACAAGAGCCTGCATCTCCCTGGTTTGCAAACTGCTCACTGGAGTAAAGTCTTTCCTCCAAATTCCTTTTAAGAGAACTTGTGTTCACAGAACCTAACCAGATCTCCTGGAAACATGCAGTTAGAATGTACTGGCTAGAATATAATTGTAAAGAGTTTATGTGCTGGTCTGTACTCATCAAAAATTCTTTAGGAAAGTCATTCCTGTTCAGTCTAGATTGATTATTATAAATAACTTTGAAATTTCTGGATTTATGAGGTATGATTGTCAGAAGAAAGGATATAGTATATAGAATTTATAGTAATATGGCTGTCAAGTTATAAAAACAAAAAGACCCCAAAACTAAGTGGCTTCCCTGTATCAATCTCTACAGTATGTGATTTATCTCCTCACTCAGAAAAACGGACTTTAGAAAGCTACATCCAGTGAAATCAGGGTGTATTGCTTCACTGTCTTTCCTTTCATGAGTAAATTTTGTTGTCTAGTAAGACTTTAGTTTTATGTGAGTCTGACAATGAAGTCCTTTGGGATAGTATAAAAATTAATTTTATGTAATCTAAAAGCATCACTTAAGAAATATTACAAACACATACACAACACAAACACACACAAACGTACACACATGTAAATATATATGTGTGTGTATCCCCATAGAATTTTATCTCTATGAGCAAGGAGCTTTCGTTTTTAAATCTGCTATAATTTTATGACATGAATAGTCAATAATATGGCCTTTCATTTTTCATCAATACTCTTTCGAAATGGAGAAAAGTAATTATCTTGTATTGTTCATTTTTATTTATTTCTTTTTAGTGTATGTCATCGTGTTCCTGATTATTCTAGCTTTGAGTCCATTGTAATGCACATGGTTTCATAGTAACAAGTTCTAGTCCATATTTATCCCAGTAGTAGGCTTACACTTGCCCATTACCTGCTTACCTGCTACTAAATGATTGGTTAGCATTACAGATGCAATGATCATCACATATTCACATGAAATATGAAAAAGCTATTTTGCAAAGGACGGAGAATAACAGTGACATTTTCCAGCTGTGCTAGTACTTTCCTGTATGTTAGTGTTTTATTTTACTTTTAATGTTCCCAAATTAGACATTGTCATTTGAACAAACTAGCTCTTAATATTTGGTAATAATAAAGAAAAAAGGAATTTTTCAAATTATCTGGAATAAAATGTAAGTGATTCTGTTTAGGTATTTAAATATTTCTTTATATTAAAGAGTACATAATAGACTTAAAATTTATTTTCTTCTCCATCAGCCTTCCTTAGTTGTTATTTTTGATAAATAAAAATAGTAAATCAGGTTTCAGTCAAAGCATGTACAATTTACTATAAAGCATTAAAATTTCTTTTTGAGAGAAATGAAAATACATTTGATTAAATTAGATATAGAGTACAATAATCAAATATAAATGTGTACTGATTATTATTATGTGAAGAGAGGAATACTTTTATGCATATTACCAAACTCTGGCTCCCTAGGTAAGAAAAAATAGCTGAGTCAATAAGAATTAGGTTTTAATATTATGACTGGGTCTTAGGCATGAATAAGCTCATGATAGAAAGGTTCTTTTGGGATAACAACTTTAGGAGCAAGGGAACTGTCAAGAAGTATTGTTTTTTTAAAAACAGGACTGTGGTGGTGGTCCTAAGAGTAGGAGAGAACTGGGTTTGTTTTTAGAGAAAGTCTATGTGTTGCACAAAATGAATACAATACAATTAAGCTTTTATTGTTTTGATGATGTTTGGGTTGGAATTAGTTTTATTCCAATTCCCCTTAACACCTGGCTTTTGTTTTTCATCATAGAAAATGCATGCCCAGCATGATCAAGTAATAGCAGAAGATAAGTCTTCTGCTATATCCATTATTGTGCTATATCCACAATAATCCATCACTCTCTACATTCAGTCTCAAAGAGCACCAGAATCATATCAGTATCCTATTTTGTAGCCAGGAGTAAAACTCTAGAGAAATGAATAACCCATTGCACATGCTTCTGTTTTATCCATACTCTCTAAATAAATATACATATTTTCTAGTTTGTTTGAAATATACATGTGAACTTGAAAAGAGTCAGGTAAACTAGTTTCAGGTACCTCAAGTTTATTCAAAGCCATCATATCACAATATGAATATACTTATATGAATGTTTTTATACATTAATTACAGTGATTTCAGTGGACTTAGGTTGTAAAATAATAATAGAACTTGTGCAATTGATTCTTTGAGGTGAAGAGTTATCCTGTATCATATGATTACTAATATCTGATTTTAAGTCAAAATTAAATTTTTGTTACAACCTCTTGAAAGCAAGTTACTTCTGTGAAAAATTATAGGATAGCTCAATATCAGACACTGTAGAAACATCTTGAGATGAAGAGAAATTAAGAAATACTAATTAGACAAAAATTAAAATAAAAGAAAACTAAACCAAGATTATTTTATAACTTCTAATGATCACCTTGTTGGTAATATGTTAATTTTTAAAGGTTCATGCCTTATTTTTCTATACCCGCTAGTTTAGTTCTTTATGTGGGTGTTCCATGATGAGTCATAGTATCTATTTATTCATTTTCTCCCTCCCATTTACATGTGGTATTCATTTTTCCCATTTTGTTCTTTTTCAATTCAGAAGATTTTATTGTTGTTATCTTTATTAACATAGAGAGGTAAGCCTTCTAGAGTTTTATAAAGATTCTTATTGCTAGCCTTAACAGGGGTTAAAGGGAAAAGTGCTCATTAGACTTTCTAAAACATTTTACCTAAAACTGAAAAAGAGAAAGAAAGTTATACATATGTAGCAATTTTTTATTTTAGTGATGGAAAGAAATGAAACTAGATTCATGTACATTCAGAGAGAAAAAAATAATCTCCTGTATGTTCACTATCAAGGATACCACAGAGACTCAATACCAAATAAACATCTAGCTAATTGGGTTTTCCAGAAATAAATTAGAATAGAACAGAGAAAGAGTATCAGTAATTGTGGGTATCATTAGCGAATGTGAAATATACAACACCATTTTTATAACCTCCTTTTTGTTTCTTTGTAATTTGAGTTTTCAAATATAGCATAGGTAGTTATTTCATAGCCTATCTCTCTAATAAAGCTCTTTTTTATTGTCCTTAATATGTTCTATAATTAAAATGCATTGTTTGTTCTATTAACTCTAACACATCATAAGCTTGTCTTATACTTGATTTATAATAAATTAGAAATATGTATTGATTTTCTCTTAATTTGTGATAATCTTGAATAAGGATTTGTGACTTCTGGTAATCCAAGCTAATGGACGGGACCAACTTGACCAACTTAGGTTTAATCACATTACCCTGAGGTATGTTAACATCCATGCACTCAGTTCTAATATAATTTAAAAATTCTGGATTCTCCATGCCTATAATGGAATGCATATTAATTTTCCATAACAAAAAATACTTGGGTTTGGAAACCAAGACCCATAGAACCCAAGGAACCAAAATGTGGGGTATGAAAACTCACTCACCATCAATGCCATGACTTGTGCTTCCTGTCCATCTAACTCGGGACTCTACAGGGTTATTCATTGTGGTCCCCCATGAGGGTACTCTGTCATCAGTGGACAGGCAAGTGGTCTACTCTGACTGCCTCCTGGACACTTGGACTCCAAGGGCATGAGGGATGCATGTGGAACCCAACTGGCTCACTTAGTCACTTCAGGTTCCTTCCTTACCAATTATAACTCAATTAACATTTGCAAAATACCCAGGTTTGGGTCACTCTACCTGGAAAGTCACCAAGAGCTGATAGCTAAGGTTAAGGAGTTAAAAATATGTAATGGAGGAGGAATAAGTTGAATATGGGTCACGACACTGAGGGAAACTGAATTTTGTCCCAAAAGTCTCTCTCTTCTTTATTTTACACTATGAAGAGACCCACAGGAACCATGAAGGGTGTGTTCTTTGAAAGTGGGTGGGGCATCAGGTCTGTCAGGGGAAGGGGTGGATGGGAGCAGCTGTAGAAATCCAGCACTCAGATCTCTTCAGAAGAATCTTTAAGGAGCAGTGTGGGTACCCACTTTCTGCTGGGGTACTTTTGGGATTCAGCACAGCCTTTATGCCAAGGCCATGACAGAGCATGGTGAAGACATCAGAGCTGGGCTGTGCTGCCTATGGGACTCACTCTTACAGCAATCTTTGCTTTGGGATTTCTTGCTGGCCTGCCGGGGCCCCGTCTTTGTCAAAGCTGCCCTGATCCTGAGTCTTCATGTTCTGCTCTCCCATTCCTTTCCTTTCTCCTCTCACAGGCATAGTGAGAGCACCTTGGCATAAAGCCTTTCCCTGCCTGTGGCCACCCACTTTTTTCTTCACCCTGAGAAACCTCTTACATCTAATTCCAGTTCGGGCTCGGCTTCTGCTTTGTGGAAGATCTAAGCTGACCCAGTTAGGAACAAAGATCAAGAGGCAGGAAATTTTAGGATATGAATAGGAGATAATTGAATAAGGAACCATGAACTTTACAGAAAGGAAAGAAGGTAAATGCTAGGGTTTAGCTGTATCTCCACCCAAGTCTCACGCTGAATTTTAATAATCTCTATATGTAAAGGATGGAGCTGGGGGAGATAATTGAATCATGGGGGCAATTTCTTCCATGCTGTTCTCATGGTAGTGAATAAGTCTGATGAGATGTGATCGTTGTATAAATGGGAGTTCCCCTGTGCAAGCTTTCTTGCCTACCACCATGTAAGACATTACTTTGTTCTTGCCTTCCACCATAATTGTGAGGCCTCCCCAGCTGTGTGGAAGTGGAAGTGTGGGTTCATTAAACCTCTTTCCTTTACAAATTACCCAGTCCTGGATATGTCTTTATTAGCTGTGTGAGAAAAAACTAATAGAATAAAGAAAGGAGAGTAGTAATGAATAAAAAAATATTTCAGGAGACAAATCAATAGACTGGAAGTTTAAGTAAGGTCAAAGTACTTTATATAGTAGACATGGAACATGTAAGTGAATAAATAATTTTATAAATGAAAATTTTTATTTCAATTTAATAATCTACACAGTCCGGAAGCCACACAAGTAACAAAATACCCAGTGCCATTATACTTTTTGCTATTTTGTAGTGGTAATTAATTTTTTTTTTGTTAAAACAAAAAGATGCTGATCATATGTACACTTTTATCAAACTCCTTAGAGTCTAGAGGTAGATGCCAATGTACATGTGCAAGATTTAAAAGTGCAGCATACTAGAATCCCATATTAGAGTTAAGCAGGAACCCTTCCCAAAGGGGTTGCTGTGGGACACAAAGTGTAACTATCTGTCCAGTCACTAAATATGAGGCATAGGTGAGATTTTTGAAGATGTTGGGTAGATGACATTTTGAAATTTCAAATGGATTCTGGGGGTCAACCATTTTTGGAGTTACTATGTTAGTTTTCTGACAAGGTCACAAACACATTTGAGTAAGAAAAACAAAGTAGTATACTTTATGAACACAAAAACTTTATAAGATTTCTGTGTCCTACTCTTAGTTGTATGACTCCTTTATATACATGATATCTCTTAAGCACGCTTCTTTTCAACAATTATTGTTTGTTCTTGCTGAAGGGCATTGATGAAAAGTGCTATTTATGTACAAAGGAAAGAGCCAGCATCCTATGAAATATATTTTTCATGAACTACAAAAGTTATATCAGAAAAAGTAGTTTAACCATTTAAAAACCGAGTCGTTCTTTCTGCCACTGAGTTCTAAGAGAAACGACTATACTAGGTAAGTTCTGTGTAGAACATGGGGAAATCGTGTAACCGTAGTGTTGTTAATCCATCTCCCAATTCTCTGTTCTGTATATGTTCATCTACTCAAACACTCTAAGTAAAGAGGGCTCACTGTATTTCTTTTCCCTGATAATGCTTCAGTGCATTTCCAAAGATTTTTTTTTAATTATAAATTTGAATTCTAGCTGTAATGGAGGATTCATTTCCACTAACTGAAAACACCATTGCAAATTATTCTGCTCTTGCTCTCTTCTTTTATGTATCATAACGGAGTTTGCATTTACTTATGTTGTGTTTTCAAGTTCTATTACAGAATCACTTGAAACAAAAGTAAAGCAAACTATATGAAAAAGTAACTGCCGGGCATGGTGGCTCACAACTATAATCCCAGCACTTTGGGAGGCCGAGGTAGGTGGATCACGAAGTCAAGAGATCGAGACCATACTGGTCAACATGGTGAAACCCCGTCTCTACTAAAAATA